>CM042083.1:343078-2743078 GCA_023509865.1 Trypoxylus dichotomus | reverse complement strand
GATCTTTACGCAAAAAAAAAACTTGTGTCTAAACTATAATCAACTCTAAATTGTAAAAATCGGAGTTTGTAAGATTTTTGTTCTGATCTTACGATATCACGAACTATAAAAATACCTCGCTGTTAAATTAGGAAAGGAACTTGGAGGGTAATTCAACTTCCCAAAGTCAATAGAACATGTTTAATAGAAGAAGTTATAATTTGCTAATATCAAACGTGTAGTTTTATTTCTTCTGCGTAGTTTAAGTACGAATTATGACTCTGTTTAAGGTAATTAATACTTGGATACGGGAGAAACTTCGTTAAAGATGTCGATGCGATTATAAAATGTTTATATAAACTAATAATTTTTCCTTTTCCGTTGGAAACCTCTAAGACATAAATCTAGTTTCGTGGTTTTTCCTTTGCTTAGCACATTGTTTACATGTTACGAGTTGGATGCTTCCCTTGTGGAGGACATATAGATTTATATGATCATATAATAACAGAGCACCGCACGACTGCCACAATAGTGCTGTCCCAAGGCAGCTTAAAACATAGGGTAGTTGTGGCTGCTTGCTCGTTTACGGACCCATCCAAATAACGAATGGATCCAACGTGTGCATCAATGGATGTCTTGTAAGATAGAAGCTAGAATTCTAGTGGAAAATAGGAGATCCTCTTTTTACATAATACTCAGTCTGTTTAACATTTAATATCATTATTTTAGGTTATTTAGAAACTTAATTAATTAAGTTGATTATTCAGTGAAAATTCAAGTTTTTCATCCCTGTTTTATTATGATATTAGGAGCTAGAGATGGAGGTGCTCTTGACACCTATCAATAATTTTCGTATTCTTCATGTCTATTCGCATTTAATGTCCTAATACAGGGTGGCGCAGAGGAACGGGAAATTTTGAAATAACGTCATTTCCACGAATAAATTCATAAAACTAGTGATTTATTAACGAAAGTGCATGTATGCAGCATGCTATTTATGTTTTTACAATCAAAATGTCCAAAAGTGTCTCTTTACTTTTTAAAGATGACATCGGAAAGATGTTCTCCCATTCGGCGTTCACACTTTAACAGTCTGTTATGAAAACTCTAGAATGCGCGCTGTAGCAAATCTTGGCGAATGGCAGTTATTTCTTGTTGAATGTTCTCCTTCAGTTCATGGATTGTTGCAGGTGGTGTACGGTACACTTTGCCTTTAAGATATCCCCACAGGAAGAAGTCGCACACACTAAGATCAGGGTATCTCGCAGGCCATTCAATGTCACCGTTACGTGAAATAATGCGTCTTCCAAACAATTGACGAACTGCTGTCATCGAATGTCGAGCAGTGTGTGACGTGGCTCCGTCCTGCTGAAACCACATGTTTTCCATGTTAAGATTAAGCTCGTACAGTCTCGGTGTAAAAAATGTTTGAAGCATTTCAACATATTGAGCGGATGTTACTGTTGCTGCACTACCATCCTCACGTGCAAAAGAATAAGGGCCGATAACACAATGACATGATACAGCACACCATATTGTGACCTTGTCGCTATGTAGTGGTCGCTGGTGTAACTCACAAGGATTGTCCTGGGCTCAATAACGAAAATTCTGTTTGTTTACGAAACCGTGCAGGTGGAAATGGGCTTCGTCTGATATCCATATGTTACCAACGAAATTCGCGTCCTCATTAATTTTAGCCAATATCTGCCTACTAAACTCCATACGTGACGCTGGGTCTCGTTCATGTAATTGTTGCACAATCTGCAACTTATAGGGATGGAAATGTAATTCGTGCAGTATTCTTTGTAAGCTTCGTCGCTTAATCCTTAGCGTAGATGCATGCTGTCGGACGGAGCGGAGAGGACAGCCTCAATGTTCTCTGGGGTACGTACCGTTCGAATGCCACCTGGAGCTTTCTTTTTCAAGACAGATCCTGTTTCTTCAAAATTACGCACCCACGTTGTAATCGCATGCGCAGATGGGACACGTCCATGACGTCCAAGCTGGTAATGCTGTCGAAATATTCTCTGCGCGGCAGTCGCACTATCACCATTTTTATAAAACGCTCTCACAGCTACTGCACGTTCCGCACCAGTCCAACGATCCATGATTACTAAATGGCAATGCGTTCACAACAATTGTGCGACGTTATGAACAACTGCCGGCTCTACAGTGCTGATAACTTTAACGTTCAAACTTTCCCGTTCCCCTGCGCCACCCTGTATATATTGATTCAGATAAAAATAAAAGCAATGCAATTATATATATGAAAAATATATTTATACAGTCACGTGCTAAAGTATCCCAACACCTCCATGCTAATTTTTGAGCGACAATAGCTAGGCAAGGAAAATGTTGATTTTCATTTTTTCTATACCAAGTTTTAGTGTTATTGGCAATTTAATTGCATCTCCGTATTTTAAACGGAATAAGCACTTCTACACCTTTGTAGATGAAATCTTGATCCTCTAGACTTCGCTATCCTCTTTTAAGCTATTTACTGTATTGACTGACGTTACTTTTTTTCAACAAAAAAAAAAAACGCGAATGAGTTAACCGATATTAAATCTTTTTGCGCCGAGAGTTAATTACGTCTATTTCGGGATATATTTAGTAAATCGATTTAGAGGGAATCTCGAAAGGAAATCTTTGTGGTACATCGAGGGGTTTAAATTGGTTTAAATTGTACGAAAAAGGCAACGGACGTAAAAGAGGTATGTAAATTGCAGGCAATTTATTAGTAATTCCGGTTTCTTTTTTTTTTTTCATAGTCTCGCAACATCAAACGCGTAAAAGAACTCAATTTCGATCGTCGAAATTGAAACTTTCAGGTTGCGTGAAATAAACCGTATTTGATATATCTTTTATATGATATGTCCGATACTCCTCCTTGTTTCACATAAACATCAGAGCGGCAAACTTAATTTTATATAAGTATCTGGGAAAATGACCACTTGCTTACGTGTTCCCTTCTAAATGATATTTTTTGCAATCCGCTGAATAAGATAAGAAACGCTGGTGATGAGATAGGAAATTTATGTGAAACGCTTTTCCGTCATCAACTTGCTACTGCTTGTACCTGTAATATAAACCGATTTGTCTACCTTCTCTAAATTGCTACACGCTTAGTTTTAGCTGCTGGATAGATTACGTTTAATTTCAAAGGAGATTACTTTGAACTTTCAATTCTCTTTTAGAATCCTTTCGGGATCCATTATTTTCTAACGCTTTTGTAAATTGTAGTAACTTTATTTAATATTTAAACAACTATAGTTATGTATTTATTAATGTAATTAATTTGCCAGAAAGAATATATGATAGTAATAGTAATAAAATATAATAATATAAAAATGATAAAAATATACAGGGTGCTTTAATAATAAAGTACAATAAACTACAATCAATAATTACATTGACTACTATGACTATCTACAGCCACATACAAAGTACTTTACTTTAACTTAAAAACAAAAAAATCAGCAGTGATTAAAAAGAAATAAGAAGAATGGAAAAAGAATTCTGCTATGCATTGCCAAAAGTGATGGCAAGCAGCAGCTATGTACATTACCGCTCAAAAGTGTTTAGGCACTCTCACTGACAGCAAAAATGTATAAAAACTCAACAAAAATGTTAATAATATTTATTTTTTATGTACAGATACACGTACATGAATAAAAATATATTAAATAAATGTGAAAATTAAAACGTTTAATTTAAATTTTGCTTTCATCTATGTGACCTCCTCTTGAAATTTCGCCAGAGTTTCTTGTGTTATTGAGGTCCAACTCGATTGCAATTTGTTCCACACGTCAGTAACTGATGTCGGAGCCGATTTCCGTACTTCCCGATCTAGTTCTTCCCATAGTAACTCGATTGGATTCAAATCGGGGCTCTGGGGAGGCCATTTCATAATTTTGAGAGTTCCTTCCTCTTCTAAATGGCGTAAATAGTCTTTACATAATTTAGAGGAATGTTTTGGGTCATTATCTTGCTGGAAGATAAAATTTTGACTCAAAAGTCGAATTCCGGAAGGTATTGCGTGGTTCTCAAATATTTCGCGGTAGTCTTCTTTTTTTAATATACCGTGAATTTTCACAATGTCCCCTACACTAGCGCCAGCAAAGCAGCCCCAAATGATGATAGAACCTCCACCATGCTTCACGGTAGCAGCAATACAGTATTCTCTGGCACGTTCACCCACAGATCTTCTTACGAATATGCGTCTTCGGGTTCCGAACAGCTCAAATTCGGACTCATCCGTCCATAGGACGTTATTCCAGTCTTCTATGGTCCAGTGTTGGTGTTCACGAGCCCATTTTAGTCGCTTTTGCTTGTTTTGTTTGCGTAGTAATGGCCTTTTCATCGCAATACGTCCATGGAGCCCGGCTTTCTGTAGGCGACGTTTGACTGTAGAAACACTGACTAGCTTTTGGCGACCAACATTTAATTCTGCTGTGATTTCCGGGGCTGTTTTGCGTCTATTTAACTTGCTGGTAACCACTATTCTGCGATCATCTGCAGATGTTGTCGCTTTTGGCCTTCCACTCCGTCTCTTATTTAGAAAACTGCCTGTTTCCCGATATTCTTTTACGTTATAGTCAACCGTAGCGTGGTGTATTTTTATTTTTTTGGCAATTTGTCGATTACTTATGCCATTTTATGGTAAGCTATTATAAGCGCACGTGTTTCCGTACTAATTTCTCTTCGCGGAGGCATTTTAAAAAATTGTCACACGATATTTCGCTCACGACGTGAATAGAGTAAATACCACACTGCAACTGACCATACGTTACAGATTTCACTATAATCTTCTAGGAAGGTAATTTAAATATTATTACCTACAATCTAACAGATGACTAAATTTACCCAGTAAATTCAGAGGGATTGTTATTGTAATTGCACCGTTTAAACAGTTTATGGTAATCCGACTAAGTGCAGGTAAATGATAGTAAATCTTATGAGATATAATGGGTGTTTATCTTCCTGAACTACATTTTAAATACCTATTTCATTTTATTATAATGTTTTTTTGGTAAACATAATACTATATGAATAATTCATGAAAACAGGGGTGCCTAAACACTTTTGAGCGGTAGTGTATATTATTAATATCACAGTTTTATATACGAAATTAACAAACAATTTAGATTTTGTGTATTCGACACCTAAAATACAAGTACTAAATGTACGCAAATACCGTTCAATGAATAATTTATTTTTTGTCAATAGAATAAAACACAAACACTTTCCTAGAATGATCAAAAATGATTTAGGTATATGTTATTTACTTTCCGTCAAAGGTATGGTTTCGTTTTGTGTGCACAATATCGCTATAACCCGCAATATGTAGAAGAATGAATATATAAAGACGTGTCCAAACAACACTTAGGGGTGGTTATTTTTATACATGTTTTTCGATGAAGCTTTTACGAAAATGATTTTTTTCCCCTGGGATTTGATATATTTCAAAGGATCACTTGCCAAAATCCGACCTACGTAATCTTCTCCACAGAGTCCGTGCGGTGTAACTAAAAATAAAATCCGAAGAGAGATGTATTAGGCGGTAGATTTCAAACTTTAAAAAACATCACGATTTAGAATTTACTTAGGAAGATTCTTTAAACCCAAAGCGTGCTCTAAAAAATATTCATTTGCATCATTATGCAATTCATTCGTTATAAAACTAGCGTACGAACTTCTCTAGGTATTTAGTTGAAATATAGTTGAATCGATACAACGAATTCAATTATTGTTTCTTTTTATATTTTCGTGATTTTGTTCCCCCTTCTTCAAGATAATAATACAGTCCCTGTCCAATTTATTAGGGCCATTTACTAAAATAGCGATTTTATTAAAATATATAATGAAAAATGTATTGTACAAGTATTAGTTTATTCACAACTGTATAAGTAATATTTTATAATGCCTCCTTTGGTTTTTATAATAACTTTTAATGCTCTTTTGCCACACATCTTCAATATTTCTTACTAATTGCGCTTTTGTAGTGTTTCTTATCCAATACACCTGTGATTTTAGAACACTCCACACGTTCTCAATTCCATTGAGGTCGGTAAACTTACCTGGCTAAGGTAACACTGGCAGAGCGTGCGTTTTCCAAAAACTTTGGATGGGTTTGAACATATGTAAAGTCCTTAAATCGGATCTAAATCATTGATATATGGCATCAAGACATCTTCCAATATACGCTTATATTGTTACATATGATAATTTCCGACATTAGAATACACTGGCACAATTATTAAATGTATTGTTTTAAATATGAACATTTTATCGTACAGCATTTTTGTGTGTAAAAGACATGTTAATAGCAATCAACGTCTATTAAGGGATGTAGAGCTAGTTCGCCTCCACGTGGTGCACCCTGGATAGCGCTTTTGCGTGAACTAAATGAACTAGCACGTACTGGCGACCAGACAATATTGAGGATCTCCTGGTCAATACACACATCAGAAAGATGGTGAAATAGCATATAATACATATATTATTGTGATTTTGTTATAATGTGTGTAATAATCCACAAAATATTGTAAACAATGAAGAATTTCGAAAGATTTGGGGAAAATACGTTCCGGAATGGAGATTGCCAACAAGAGGTCAAGCACAGTATAATTTTCACCGGGTGAAGAACACGATTATGGATCAAATAAAGCCATAGTTTAAATATGCTTCTATGCATAAGAAGTACGTAAAAAGTTTTTAGCAAATCATCAAAACGCATTCATTAGTTTAAACAGGCTTGTCCGGCCATACATCGAGCTCTACCACAGCCGGTATTGACGGGATGGAGAACGTGGCTTAAAGCTGTTTTATATTATGAGAAATTTTTACACATTATTAAACCTTGTGTCTTAAATTTAAATGCGTAAGAACCCCACGAAATTTAAGTAAACCAGAGGCTGGTTTCAGGTACTAAAAGCAATACTTAAATAGAACAAATTTCCGAAAATTATTCAATTCTTTCAGATACCGTTTCCCAATTGGAATTGAACACCAACAATTACCTCAAAGCCTCGTTAGGAAATCTAACAGATAGTATAAGAACATTAGGTGAATATATTTTCACTTCGCCGTGGGACTATGACTGAGTCAACCCTGGAAGGCATGCATGTCATTAACACAAGACTACAGCGAATTTTTGCATCACTCTACATTAACAACATCAAATTAAAATAGTAAGTAATTACATTCATTATCTTTAATATTGAGTAGTAGCCTAGCCTTACGCTCGTATCTACAGCCTTACTAATAAAGTGATAATTTTTGAAAATTTATTGGGTCTTGGGAGATTGGATATCGCTGACAATAGGTTGCAATATATTTTCTTTGTGAAGCTTTGTGTTACGTTCTCCTGGTTTGAAGAACAACGCCGCTGTAGCCTGCTCGTAATTTCCTAAATTACTTGACCAATACTTACTTGTAGAGTATGTTCGCTTATTTACTAGAGGAGAGGTTGTACAGTGAAACTCAATGCGCATGCGCAAAAAAAATATATTTAAAAATGAAATGGTTACACGGTTTCCACTCTTGCCTATGTACATGTACGATGTACGTAAGATATATAGATTTGCAATAATTGCAGTTATTCGAGCTCTCTTATACATGTAATGTACATTAGCATTTGTATATGTATTTTCATTGGTAGCAACATAAAGTAATGCCTCAGCATGTACGTTGCAACGCTATGTCTTAATTCTGTATAAAAGGTTAAACTCTTATATGCTTCCGCTGAAGCTTTGTCAGAGGCATGTACTAATGCCTCTATCTGTTTGCATGCACCACTACCTTTTTATAGGGGAGCCAACCCTATTTATTTCTTAAATTTATAAGCGCACCTCGGTGCTATGCTTATTTATATGTCCCTTTCCGGGAGCCTAATATACTTTCCTTGTTTTAAATTTGCCTAAGGGACTTGGCCCTGTATTATTGGCATGTATTTGTACTTGACCAAATACGTTTGTTATATTCACATTTATAGGGGAACCCACCCTATCTCTTAGAGCTTGAACGCCTGGTCGAGGGCGACAGTAGCGATAATAGCCGATCTCAATACAAAAGTAATGTCACAGCTACCCAGGCGTTCTCGTTTGAAATATTACGCTATGTGCAATCTTTAGCTCTATACTACTGCGCCCCAAAGAAGGGAAAAATCCAGTAACCAGCAAATGTGCGAACTGCGCACCGACAAGTAAAACGGAGCGATGATGCCGACATTACATAAGAAAACTGGTTCCTGACACTCGTCCGCTACGACGAGCAACTAAATGAAAAATTTAGTCCCGATACGACAAGGACCGAACAAACGTACAAAAGACAACGGGCGCTGCGGCCGCAACGACCGTCAGCAAGAAGCGGAGTGGTCGTACTTGTAGAGGAGGTCTATACATGCGCGCCAACAATCTCGCCAAAATAATTTCCGACACAAACTTATCTGAAGACTATGGACACAGTAGCCTCGACGTACGATGATAGAAAATCGAGAATTTATACTTATTAAAAAAATCTATACATGTGGTCCGACGACGTTACCAAATGACTCCCGCCAGAAATAAATGTATAGACAACGTCCTCGACGATTCCCGCCAAAACTAGAAAAACTTAGAAATCTCTAATAATCTTACGACGACGTTACTGTGCACGTTACGACGAGGCTCGAAAGGTGACCGAGAGTGCACGATCGCTAATACCTCGACTGTCGCGCGGGAGACGACTGCCTATGCTTGTGTACCTTAAATTTTAAGAAAACTCCCATTACATATCCGACGACGTTGCAGTGAATGATTTCTAATTAGGCAGTTTTAGCTAGCGTAATGCGAATGGCTGACTTGCATACATATACAATGCGTAATGTACATACATATTAAAATAAAATTGGATATAAGAGAGCAAAATAAACAAATATAAAAATGATAATAAAGTAATATTCTAAATGAAAATAATAATGCAAAGAAGATAAAATACATAATAGTAAAAAAATTAGAAAATACAAAAAACAATGTTAAGTCCTTAACACTTTGGTAGATCATAAGTTTTAGGTGATTATTTTGAGTATTCTCCATTCTTTTTAACTAATGAATTAACTATTTTCTGAATTGTTTCTGTAGGTTCATGATTAACTTGTTTGAATATTTTTTTCTGTGATAGAATATTCATCCTTATCTTATATCATTTTAGACATTTTGCGTTAGGTTTACGATGTTAGCTTGGATCGCAGAAATGATTGGAACTTTTTTATAACCCTTACTTTCAAAACTGAAATTAGATGGTTTGGATTTTTGACAAGTCCATGTCACAACGATTGCAAGGACTGTATGGTTCTAATAATGAGAGTCAATACGCTCTTGAAACGCTGTGTTCCGTATAAATTATTAACTTATATGGTGTGGAGTTCACTCGTGCAAAGTTCAAAAATCTTGAATCATAAAAAAATCCTACAATAGCAATGCAGAGAGATTTCTATTTTATAAAACGAATTTCAATTTAAACTTTCTAGTTGCTCCTCGTAGATTAAAAACATATATCATCCGATGAATGTACATGCAGCTAATCGATTCCTCAATTTTTATTACGTCGCTGTCAAAAATACGAAGAGATGTGTATTTTTAAGAAACTTTCCTAACTTCTCGTTAAAATTGGCCCACATCGAACTTACATAAATTTCTTTTCCAATTACTTCAGAATTTGGACATTACCTTTTTCCTCTATTTTATTTTACTGCAGATTCAATATTTTAGGGGTCTCTCGGATTCGATATATCCAGGCAATTTCCGTAACACCACTATTGCACTCCATTCATTTCGATTGATGACACATCAAATACAATTACCAGTGCCATGCACGCTCAATACAGGAAATGATTAAATAAAAATAAGATTAAAAAGCTTAAAGATATTGTAGATTTTTTTTCTCTATATAAATCTTCGTTCTAAATAGACAACATGTATTTTTACAATTATATATTTGGTTTTTACTTTAATTCTTACGTTAAATGTTCTAAATTCTTAGGTGTTAATATTTTTATTTTAGAAGTTTCCCAAACTACATGGCAATTAGTAATTAACAACAAGAATTGTAGGGAAAATAACACATTTTCAACTGGGATGGTGGCTCAGTGGCTTGTGCGCTTGGCTATCGATCACGGGGTCCGCCGGTTCGAATCTCGCAGCTGTTACTTTTCTCAAAGATGTGGTTTCTCGTGGTGCGAATATCTTAAGGCGGGGACCTGTAATTGGCAACATGAAAGTATGAAATTAATAATTTTTAAAAAGTATTAACTTACTCATTTAATAAAATTGCTGTGAGATTTTTCTCTAAAAAATTAACGCCCCAACTTTCTAGGGATTTAAATTCTATATTTAGCTCATTATTATTTAAGATTCTAGATAATACAATGCTTGATACACAATCAATCTTTTGCAGCTTTGTTAAAGCAAAGATAGGAACCATTAACATTGTTCACTTTAACAACATAGAAAGGGGAAAATAAATTTTAGGAAATAATATGAAATGCTGAATTTCAATAGAAAAACTGTAATCAATAATATGTTAGATATAAGGACCTATCTATTCCTGTTAAGGACTTAACATTGTTTTTTGTATTTTCTAAATTTTTTTTACTATTATGTATTTTATCTTCTTTGCATTATTATTTTCATTTAGAATATTATTTTATTTTCATTTTTATATTTATTTATTTTCATTCTTATATTTATTTATTTTGCTCTCTTATATCCAATTTTATTTTAATATGTATGTACATTACGCATTGTATATGTATGCAAGTCAGCCATTCGCATTACGCTAGCTAAAACTGCCTAACTAGAAATCATTCACTGCAACGTCGTCGGATATGTAATGGGAGTTTTCTTGAAATTTAAGGTACACAAGCATAGGCAGTCGTCTCCCGCGCGACAGTCGAGGTATTAGCGATCGTGCACTCTCGGTCACCTTTCGTGCCTCGTCGTAACGTGTACAGTAACGTCGTCGTAAGATTATTATACATTATATACATTTATTTCTGGCGGGAGTCATTTGGTAACGTCGTCGAATCGTATGTATAGATTTTTTTTTAATAAGTATAAATTCTCGATTTTCTATCATCGTACGTCGAGGCTACTGTGTCCATTGTCGTCTATACATATTTTTACTCTTCTACAAGTACGATCACTCCGCTTCTTGCTGACCGTCGTTGCGGCCGCAGCGCCCGTTGTCTTTTCTACGTTTGTTCGGTCCTTGTCGTATCGGGACTTAGAAATTTTTTCATTTAGTTGCTCGTCGTAGCGGACGAGTGTCCCGGACCAGTTTTCTTATGTAATGTCGGCATCATCGCTCCGTTTTACTTGTCGGTGCACAGTTCGCACATTTGCTGGTTACTGGATTTTTCCCTTCTTTGGGGCGCAGTAGTATAGAGCTAAAGATTGCACATAGCGTAATATTTCAAACGAGAACGCCTGGGTAGCTGTGACATTACTTTTGTATTGAGATCGGCTATTATCGCTACTGTCGCCCTCGACCAGGCGTTCAAGCTCTAAGAGATAGGGTGGGTTCCCCTATAAATGTGAATATAACGAACGTATTTGGTTCAAGTACAAATACATGCCAATAATACAGGGCCAAGTCCCTTAGGCAAATTTAAGACAAGGAAAGTAGGCTCCCGGAAAGGGACATATAAATAAGCATAGCACCGAGGTGCGCTTATAAATTTAAGAAATAAATAGGGTTGGCTCCCCTATAAAAAGGTAGTGGTGCATGCAAACAGATAGAGGCATTAGTACATGCCTCTAACAAAGCTTCAGCGGAAGCATATAAGAGTTTAACCTTTTAAACAGAATTAAGACATAGCTTTGCAACGTACATGCTGAGGCATTACTTTATGTTGCTACCAATGAAAATACATATACAAATGCTAATGTACATTACATGTATAAGAGAGCTCGAATAACTGCAATTATTGCAAATATGTACATCTTACGTACATCGTACATGTACATAGGCAAGAGTGGAAACAAATGTAACCATTTTATTTTTAAATATTTTTTTGCGCATGCGCATTGAGTTTTACTGTACAACCTTTCCTTTAGTAAATAAGCGAACATACTCTACAAGTAAGTATTGGTCAAGTAATTTAGGAATTTACGAGCAGGCTACAGCGGCGCTGTTCTTCAAACCAGGAGAACGTAACAATTCCCTTAGTGATATGTTAATAAATCAAACCAATTAAAAATCCTATTATAGTTGATATTGGTAAATTTCGAAGGAGAATATCGACATAGAACAAAATATTTATTGAAGAAAAACGAACCACATGCATACTTCAAGGAGAAAGCATTGTTAGCATTAGCAAGTATAGTGGTAAATTAAAGACGAATTTATTTTATATGTTAAATATTCCCTTGCAAATCTAGAGCTTTAACATATGTATTACTTCATAAGATCTAATTTGATATGAAAAGGTGGAAAAATTACACTTTCTTTGTCGATTAAAAGTTCACCTGGAATATTGCGCGAGCGTTGATTTCCAGTTCGATTATTCAGAGGCAGAAAAATGTCAGATTTTAGTCAGCAGAAAAAAAAAATATTTTTTGACTGGTATAATGTTTTAATCTCTACTCATTAAAGTGGCATCTACAGATTGTTAATTTTCCTGATCAAAAATTATATGAGAGAAAATGTTAAATACTTTTCGAAACCTTGTAGTTATATACCGTCTAATTTTATCAATTTTTGACTATGGATAAACGCTTTGTTGGCTAGTATTATAAATTCAAGTATTTCTCTACTCTTACAAGAATATAGATATTATCCAATTCTCATATAAATTGTAAGCATTCTAAAAACTCTAGTCCACTAATTTCTGTAATCTAATACCAATAATAACAGCTGGAAAAAAGGATGAAATTGTAGAAAATTGAAGGCGATAGGAAGGATATAGTTAAATGTTATTTATAAAGAGCGATAACATGTTTTAAAACATTTCCCATCCAATTCAATTTAATAAAGTATTAAATTCAATCTAGGGTATAGAATGAAGCTCCCAATAAAATAAAAAGCTCGTGTCTCTAATATCGTATTAAAAAGAAGTAGAGTAAGTATAGTCCTTATTCCACGTTGATAGACACCTCTCTTCAAACTTGTTAGTAACAAGATACTTATTTCACAAAAAAGAAAAATAATATTAATAAAGCACAAAGCAGTAGATATTAGATCGATAATACAATTGCCTTACGCGTATACAATTCAAATAAGAGGATACTTATAACGTACGATATCGCAATCAAGTTAATTTCCATAAAATACATTATTTCGTCCATTTACGATTCGATCTATTAAGTAATTTGTTGGTTTTGTCCACTAATGCATTCTAAAAAGAGGCATAGTATTATCTATCATAAAGAATGTATATCGTAGAAGACAGTTAAAGTTGGGACATTGAAACCAGTCGAAGAAAAAACGAATCTAATTATATTAAGGATGCGGTATTAATCTTAATGTTATTTTCATGTGGCTACTTTATCAAAATTTTCATTAATTACCGAATATACCAGACATGTGAAACCTATTCCAACAGTTTTATTTTGTCGCATATACATACTAAGATGTTATAGAGTGATTTAGTGCGGTATTCAAGGCAGACGGTTTCCTACACGATGAGGCAAAATGCCAAGAATTTTGAGATACCATGTAAACCCTCTCAAAACACTTACATGTAAATATATATACGTGTGTAAAAAAAAAGCGAGAGACTTTCTTATTTTCTCCATACCCACGAGTTCTTCTTTGTATGCACGCCATTGTTTGGAGATTAATAAGGGACACATTAGCGGCTACTTTTTTTTGTATTGATTTTATAATCATGCCTAAACTACAGAAAGTAATTACGATAATATATCATTTTTGCAGATTTTTCATAAACAGACATAAAACATAACATGATTGATTAAACTGGAAGTAAAAAAAGAAAGGGCAAGTTTTTATATAATATAATAATTATAATAACAATAATAATAATAATAAATAATAATGTTTATTCAGCAATGCTATTTGTAGGACAATATATTAGAAACGTGATTATTTACAAATTTCAAGTATGTATGTATAAACAATCTAAGATAACTGTTACGTTCTCCTGGTTTGAAGAACAACGCCGCTGTAGCCTGCTCGTAATTTCCTAAATTACTTGACCAATACTTACTTGTAGAGTATGTTCGCTTATTTACTAGAGGAGAGGTTGTACAGTGAAACTCAATGCGCATGCGCAAAAAAAATATATTTAAAAATGAAATGGTTACACGGTTTCCACTCTTGCCTATGTACATGTACGATGTACGTAAGATATATAGATTTGCAATAATTGCAGTTATTCGAGCTCTCTTATACATGTAATGTACATTAGCATTTGTATATGTATTTTCATTGGTAGCAACATAAAGTAATGCCTCAGCATGTACGTTGCAACGCTATGTCTTAATTCTGTTTAAAAGGTTAAACTCTTATATGCTTCCGCTGAAGCTTTGTCAGAGGCATGTACTAATGCCTCTATCTGTTTGCATGCACCACTACCTTTTTATAGAGCCAACCCTATTTATTTCTTAAATTTATAAGCGCACCTCGGTGCTATGCTTATTTATATGTCCCTTTCCGGGAGCCTAATATACTTTCCTTGTTTTAAATTTGCCTAAGGGACTTGGCCCTGTATTATTGGCATGTATTTGTACTTGACCAAATACGTTTGTTATATTCACATTTATAGGGGAACCCACCCTATCTCTTAGAGCTTGAACGCCTGGTCGAGGGCGACAGTAGCGATAATAGCCGATCTCAATACAAAAGTAATGTCACAGCTACCCAGGCGTTCTCGTTTGAAATATTACGCTATGTGCAATCTTTAGCTCTCTACTCTACTGCGCCCCTAAGAAGGGAAAAATCCAGTAACCAGCAAATGTGCGAACTGTGCACCGACAAGTAAAACGGAGCGATGATGCCGACATTACATAAGAAAACTGGTCCGTGACACTCGTCCGCTACGACAAGCAACTAAATGAAAAATTTCTAAGTCCCGATACGACAAGGACCGAACAAACGTACAAAAGACAACGGGCGCTGCGGCCGCAACGACCGTCAGCAAGAAGCGGAGTGATTGTACTTGTAGAGGAGGTCTATACATGCGCGTCGACAATCTCCCCAAAATAATTTCCGACACAAACTTAACTGAAGACTAAAAATATGTATAGACGACAATGGACACAGTAGCCTCGACGTACGATGATAGAAAATCGAGAATTTATACTTATTAAAAAATCTATACGTGTGGTCCGACGACGTTACCAAATGACTCCGCCAGAAATAAATGTATAGACAACGTCCTCGACGATTCCCGCCAAAACTAGAAAAACTTAGAAATCTCTAATAATCTTACGACGACGTTACTGTACACGTTACGACGAGGCACGAAAGGTGACCGAGAGTGCACGATCGCTAATACCTCGACTGTCGCGCGGGAGACGACTGCCTATGCTTGTGTACCTTAAATTTTAAGAAAACTCCCACTACATATCCGACGACGTTGCAGTGAATGATTTCTAATTAGGCAGTTTTAGCTAGCGTAATGTGAATGGCTGACTTGCATACATATACAATGCGTAATGTACATACATATTAAAATAAAATTGGATATAAGAGAGCAAGATAAATAAATATAAAAATGAAAATAAAATAATATTCTAAATGAAAATAATAATGCAAACAAGATAAAATACATAATAGTAAAAAATTTAGAAAATACAAAAAACAATGTTAAGTCCTTAACAATAACATTTAAAAGCAAAATTATTTAATAACGCTATAGGACGGTAATTGGAGATACCACACTTCCCACTACCCTTGAAAACAGGTACCAATTTGGCAATCTTCCACACAGATGGGAAGAAAATATATGTCTATAATCCCTAACAAAAAGAACCGGTATGTTATCTGCTGTGCAATTATCTTTTAAGAATTTCATAGCCTAAATGGACGTGCTCATTTCAGTCGCAGAAACTGGGTTAAGCAATCATCGGAATTAATGTAGAAAAAAGGTATAACGATTAGAAAAACTCATAGTTTTAGGAATATCTCACTCGTCTCTCCGAAAATGCACAAACTGCCAAAACTTATTTTGGATAAAATAGAGAATTCAGTGTTTTGAATAAAGTTCTAGAAGCTACTTTCAGTTTCTTTTTAAGTAACTTCTTTTTTTATAAATAATATAATTATCATTTATTTCAGAATGTAATTAATAAATTTTAAACACTAGTGTAGATATGTCTTAATATTTTTTTTTTCCTTTCGAAGTTAAATTAATTTGCAAACTGTATGAAATTGCGTTACCGGCAGTTTCAATAGAACTACATATCTAGGAATTCCGTTAATAAATGAGCCGGACTATATACTCTAACAAGTTGGTGTGTAAACGACCTTCAAGGGTCACTCTGTGTTTAGTTGTAAACTAGTATAACATTTAATTTTATATGTTGTTCAACTATGTTTCTAGTAGGTAGTCTTAAATTCATGTACATCTTACATCGATGATGTAATTACTGAGGTGAAATTTCTTATAATCAATATAGTAATGGTTTTATTAATAATTACATATGCGATAGACACTTTCGCAATGCAAACATTATACTAATGCTTCACCTTTCGAATAATGTGTTCCTTACATCATGCAACGCGTAAAAGTAACATTCAATAGAATTGCGCAACTGAAACAGCATTCGCATTTCTTGACCTGCTTGATTTGTTTAAGGTATGGCGCGCATAGACGTTCCATGACTATTTATACGGGCTCGCGGAAAGGAAAAGGCACAAGCTAAGACGATTAGAATGCGATTAGACTTAATTAACACGTTTTAATTGTGAATAACGATCTGGTTAAATTAAAGACACGTGAAAACCGTAATAGAAAATCCGCATATTAAAGTACTACGCTGTTAAAATCCCGTTTATGAACTATAAAAGCGTAACCGTAAAAGACGAGATAGTCATAAAAAAAAGAACGGGGCCTATACATCACAATAAAATTGCATTATCGGTGAAAAAATTTGAGGCAAATTTTATGTCCTCCATTTACTGCGAATTTCTTATGTTGCACTGGTTTATTCTTCTTCTTTTTTTTATTATTAAAAACATAATACCCATTATTTCTCATCTTTTTACGAATCAAAATCTTTGAATACCATTCTGTTTGAAAAATCTGTTGTTAATCTCTGTTAGTCTGAAGAGGACCAGGTAATCTGATCTTTGTTCATAGTCTAGGCCTCCTTATTAAGGTCCTACGGATATTCATGCTCACAAAACGCTTCTTTAGGACTGTTACATATCGTATCGTTGCTATGACAAGAATTCTCACAGCAGCGAAGACCTAAATCCAACCCGGGTCATATGTTCTTTAAAATATCTTCAAAACGGCATCTTTATTGCCCAACAGAAAATAATTCCATTTACAGGACAATGCGAGAATAATGTAACCTAGCATATATATGTAGTAACAATATACAGCGCAGTAATAAATTAAAATTAATCGAAAATGATACAACTGAATCATAAACATAGAAATAGCTCGGTGACACCAGAATGCAAGAACAAAATAGGACGATGATGTAAATCCATGTAGACACTTCAAAAAAAAGGATCATCAAGTAATTCATTGGCATTTCTAATCATATGCGAAATGGGTGCGTTAAGCATAACATTAGTTTTGTATGACGGGATCTTAAAATTAATGAAGGACCTGGTATCGTACTGAGGTACCACAAAATTAATTTTGGAGAGAAGGGATGGAGCGTCAATAGCGTGATTAATCAGTTTAAGTAGAAATTGGCTGCTAAATTCCTTCCTTCGATCCGATAACGATACAAAGCCGTGTCTCGTCAGCAGACCAGTATAATCAACATCGCGTCCAGGGTAAGCGCCATCAATTTTGAAGGACAGGTATTTCAAAAATCGTTTTTGCACTCTTTCAAGTAGTACTTGCAGATGGAGATAGTGAAATACCGAATTATGGAGGCATACTTCAACCCAGTACGGACAAGCGAATAGTATAATGCTTTTAGCGAGGCAGGATCGTATGAGAAATTCTAAGGATTTCATCGCAGAATTTCGTACGAATAATATGTGGTCTGCAAACGATAAATTTGCATCAAACAGCACGCCCAGGTCCATCATAGACGAGTGCCAAGGAACAATAGTCTGACTCACAGCATAATGAAAATTGTAGAGTCTATGACATCTAGAGTAGCTTACAACAGCACACTTATCCAGATTCAAATGAATTCCATTCTGTGTATACCATCTAACAATAGTATCCAGACTGTTCTGGAGAAACAGACAATCTGCCGGGGAGGTTATGGTATTGTAGATCTTAAGATCGTCCGCGTAATCCAGTACATTGCAGTCCAGCCCCTGTAGGAGATCATCCAAATAAATATTAAACAAAAGGGGACCCAAATTGGATCCCTGGCACACACCTGAGGAAGCAGAAAATGTTAAGGATGTATATCCATTGTAGTAAACATAGCATGAACGAGCGGATCAATTGTGTTACACTTGGCGTAAAACCAAAACTACTCAGCTTAGATACCATAAGGAAATGATTAATAGTGTCAAATGCTTTATTAAAATCTACTTGTTGACGTCGTTCCATGGATTCGGCAATATGCTGTGCTAACTCAGCAAGGTTGGTTGCGGTAGACCTTCGTGGAATGAAACCATGTTGTCGCGAAGATAAGTAAGGCTTGAGATTAACGTAAATTCTATGAGACAGAAGATATTCAAAAATTTTTGCAATATGCTATTGATGATGTATTCTTGATAACTCCGGGATTGATAAGTTTTAAAATTTAAGCCAAGTCTTATCACAATTGTATTTGCTCTTTGAACCTTCGAATTGGCATATAATTTTTCACAACCAACATTTCACTGCATAATCTTCCTTCTTCATGTCTTAGCTATGTAATAGTTATTTTTCCGAAGGAAAAGTAATTGGAACTGATTTCTTGCACTGGTGATCAAGCCACATAATCAATATCAAATCTTCTTTGGTTAGTGTTCAATTGAATGTATCTACAATTCAATACTGTTCCCTCCTTTGGAATGTACACCGCTGTAACAATTCTGGAAGTCTCTCTCTTTGAATGTTTTCAATTTTCACTTAAGCACGGAAAAAAGAAAACAATCACATAGCTCCAGTCTGGACTGTAGGGCTGGTGTTGGAGTGCTGAAATGTTTTTCTCTGCCAAAAATTCTCTAGCCGACAAGGAGCTGTTTGTTTTCCCATAAGCTGGCAACATGCAAAATCTTCTTCCGCAAACGTTGAAGGACCTCGCGATAAAGTTACTACGGGGAATTGTCACTAGGAATGGACTTAACATTCAATTGATAATGATTTTGAGAAGTATGAAGACATTTGGGAAGTCATGGCAAAAGATCGACTTGAGGATCACATGGAAACTTGTATTGTCTCGTTCGAAAATCGAATTCTCTATCATCTAGAAATGATAGAGAAGATGAGGTTCAATAGTTTCTTTTAAAGTAAATTTTGGATGATCAGAGTATGTCAATGTTATTGAAATCCACAACCAACCAGAGTCACCGAAGTTAGGAGATAGTTCTATTGAATTTGTTTCACTTCTGTCTAAAGTGCATAGATTTAAACTGAAAAATTTATGTGTATATGTTCTTCGAAGTATAATATGGTAATTTCAATATTTTCTTAATAATTACTCATTATTGAAATATACATTTCATATAACAAAAGCTAATGTGTGCGTGTTACATTTTAATTAAATTAAAGGTGTCCAAAAGGTAGTTGCAATTCCTTTTCGGTAATTCGGGGTCTTCACAGCGATGTAAGGAATTTGAATTGCACGGTTTCATGGAGCCCTAGGCCACCTACGAGTGATGTAGACCAGCAAATTGTGTTAATTAACAAACAAAACCGTTGGTTTACGGCATCTGATATTTGTGCGGAAATCAATAGGGTCTACTGAATTACGAATCTACGCTGGAGCGAATGTTAGGTGCGGCTGGATAAAAAGGACACACTGCTACTAGGAAACTATTTCTAGAGAGAACGTAATTGGACGTTGCTAACATCAACAATACCTTGATGAAGGTTAGCCGAGTCTTTTCTCGAATTGTCAGCTCAAATCTGTTATAGATAACAAATCTTTTCTGTTTAGGAAAACATCGAAGCATTGTCAACTGTGTTTGGAATTGTGTTTAAGCTATGATTCTTGTTTTAATTGGTGTTTTCGTTTTGTTTCTAATGAAGTAACAATTTTAAACACTCCAAGAGAGTTAAACTCGTAACAATAACATTCTGTTGTCACTCCTTATATAAATACAAGATTTTCTTTCTTCTTAATTGCAAACTAACGAAGTGAGTTTTAATTTGGTTTTAAAAAGATACTTCTGACCTATATAGTTTTTTCATATGTTTGGATTGAAATTAGATAATCACTTTCAAATAAGAATAGAGTCAATATTATTTTATTTTGTATTTATTGCACTCAGGACTATAAAAGAGCTCTTCTTTTTCTTTAGTTCTGTTCTTATATCCTTCTTCCACCAGATCTTGTGGAACCTTTCACTTTTCTCAAAAATTTCATCTCTTGTGTCTGTATTCTGTTTTTCGTTTTCACTACCGTATAAGAGGGTTGGTACTGCTATCGTCTTTCAAAACTTTATTTGTGTATCATTCCTACTTTTGTTTTTTAACGTTCTGCTGATTGTTCCACAGATGCGTGTGAATTTATTTATTACATATTCACAAATAGCCCAAATTTTGAATCCATACCTTTTTGATAGAATATATTGCCTAAAAGCACAGCTTCCTCTGAAGGTTATAAGTTTGTTCGTCAGTGGTATATTCGTGCTACTTTGTTACTATTCATTTCCTTTGAGTATCAAACCTTAGTACACGAATAATGTCTTGAATCCTGTCTAGGTTGATTACACTGACCAACACCCTTAGATTTTTTAACTGTAATTAAGCAATCTTTGGGATGCCTAATCCAAAAATCCCATCAAATTTGTTCTATCAGCTCTAGTTTTCAAAATTCACTCTTTCTGTCCTGTTGAGAAAAATGTTTTGTTAAGTACGTAACTTTTTAAATATTACTATTTGATAACTGTTAACTGAAACATAAAAAATGGGTAGGAGGTGTTTATTTAACAGCAAAATATACATATACAATTTTCAATCATCATTTAACAGTCTTGCTGAAGATTCCAACAGTAACCGGCCAACATATGGGTATTCCATTTCCTTGGTACTTTTCCTCCATAATGCTGATATCTTTGTGAAATATTCCCCCCTGTTCCTCACTAACACCACCTAAAGTCTTCTGGAAAACGATTTCAGTGGCTGTGAAGGTAATGAATCGATGCTCATGTTATATCCGAGAGTGTGAAAGTTAGAAAGCATCTGTTCTACTAATAAATTTCACCGTGGTGTATTTAAAAGATTAGAGCTGTTAGGAAGAAATACCAATTATTTTTTGGAACTAGCATATCAGAAATACCCCAGTTCATATTTTACAGGCACCACGACAAAGAGAATATTTTATTGGGGGGTGTAATGAGTCCAGTAACCACCGATATTGATAATTACTTAGTACCTTCGACTCTCTCCACTAAGTTAACTGTGTATTCCTTCGGACTACCTGCAAATAAGACGAATTTGTCGTATCAGCTGCTTCAAAGTGCACACTCTTTTTCCTCGAAGTTTGTTCTTGAGATGCACAATGTCCGGACATTTTCAATTGGAATCAAGTGTGACGATGCTAGACTCCTCTTTCCACTCGGTGCTCAATGCTTGCTCCGGTGTTTTGGATTGTTGTCTCCCTGTAAGATCAAGTCGTCGTCTCTTTTTATGCAACATCATTCAGCAGTCGGCAACAAACACTTCTAATAAATTTTAAGCATTTTTGGAGCATTTAAATTGGGTGTATATAGATGTAATGCTTCAAAACTCTGTTTTGAAAAGCAATCCCAAAGATAATCTTTTACAGGGTATTCAACAGTCCGTTGTATTATTTTGTTGGGTGGTGTTATGAAGCTAAATATTTCCCTTCCATTATTCTTGCCGGAACTTTAAAATATTCAGCGTGTTTGATAGGTGCTCTAATGTTGGCAGTACCATGTTTTTTAATAACTTTTTTTAAATACGGTAAAATGCTATCAATCTAATTAGGGAATGTTTACATTATTAATTATTTCTATAATTTCGCTGCAACATTTTACACTATAAAAGTTTTAGTTGACATTTTAAAAAATTAAAACGGTTTTCTATAATTCGGTTACAAAGTCTGATGTGTCTTACAAAATCATGTTAAATTATTAGAGAGAATGTTATTCAGTAGTATTCCACATTCTGTTCGCTGAATTTTTAACTGGATGTGAAAACTTCACTTTTAGTACCCTTAGGCGGTTCCAAGAAAGCTACTAGACTAGAAAAAAAAAACCGCTAAATTTAAATTATGTATTACCTTCCTTATGGCTTCAGTTATCTAGCTAATGTTATTATCCCCTTACGATTAACTTTTAATGTATCTAAACGCATTCGAAAGCATTTGTTATCCGCTTTTGCTAATTGAAATTATCACATCTTTTCGAATACGAATTAGCAACAAAGCGATGAAATATTTACGACGACTAATGCTTATAATTAATTATGAAAACTTAAATTAAAAAATGGAATAGAACGGTTTAATACATAACATTTTTATTTTAATCAAGGTTAAATTAAGTAAATAAAGGCAATTAGCATTGGAATAATATTGAAATCCGCAAAGGCGTATTACCGTAGAATTATTAAACGTAGTTATTGAAAGCTGGGTTATATTAATTCTATCCTACAAGGAAACGATGTCATATGCATTATGATGAATACATACGTAAGTGAAATTGCTATTTCATCTGTTAACTTACGTTTTGTGGAGAATGTAAAATCAACTTCCCTGTTTGTCATCGCGAGTTGAATTCAATGACAGGCGCAAATAAGCTTCATTGTTGTGCACTAAAACAATAACACTTTGTCTTTAGAATATATACAATACATACGTTAGAGCTAGTGTTATACGATTAATCATTTTAGCAAAAAATAGGAAATAATAATTCATTTAATGTGATGTTAGAAATTTAATTAATAGATAAAGATTTATTTTGTACTTATTGAAAAGAAAAAAAATTGAAAGATGAAAAATCGGCAAAAACATTCTGTAGTGAATGTGATGGTACGAAAATATTCGCAAGAACTATTATGGACTAGCGGAGGGAATTGAAAAATTACAAAATGATTCGATGTCGTTTGTGGATTCTGTTCAAATTGTGGACGATGTTCACTCACACCTATCTACGACAGAAGGGGAAAAATGAAAGTGTAATACGAAAATTTGAAAGTGTTATTGACAAGAATTCAGATTTTCTCATACTAAGACAAATTTGTAAAGGTGCGTTGAAAGATCCATTAAATTGTGACAAGGATTACTCACTCATAAAGGTCACGATCATAAATGATGCGATGATGATGTTCTCCGTATTGCACTGTAACTTGCCCCACTTTGCCGAGACTAGTAAGCCATATGGCGGATAAGCATCGTACATTTTAAAAGATAAAAACTCATTTCTGAACATGCTCAAGAAGCAGCTATTGGCAGACTTGGGGTGGGTTCCATACCAAATACGCAAATTCCAACTTAGATCGAACAGTGTTGTCAACGCACTCAAACTGTGAAAGCCTGTGCATGATTTTGGGGGATCTTTAAATTAGATCACTCTCAGAGTAGCGTTACCAGATACTGAATATTGAAATGTATATTTTACATTTGTCTGTATTTAAGTGAACACCATTGTTATTTATTATTATTATTTTTTTAAGAGTTGTCGACGAAATTCGTGTAAGATGACTATCTTTTTCTAACCAAAATTTAGCTGATGGTAGTAAATTCTTTCTTATTTTTTTTTTAATACAAGTTGATTTATATTACAGTTTAAAGGATATACAAATATTTAATTGCAACTCTTTAAGCTAATAATTTTCAATATTTATTATTTTCGAATAATTATATTTAACAGAATTAATGTGACAGGTCAATTTCACCTAATGGATTAAGCTTGTTATAGAACAATTACTTATACTACAGCAGAAATCATTTTAAAGCTCATAACTATGAAAATTAATTAATTCGCAACCGCCAAAGTGTATACAAAACAATGTGATGTGGAAAATAAATCGTTTCGTTGATTTAAAATAGCTTTTCAAAAGTTTCTGTATGTAAGTTTTTCCTAGAGGACAATCACTTTACCTTCTATAAGAAAGAGATGCGTTTATCGAATTATAATAATTATATATAATATAATATATATATATATATATATATAAAATTAATATAATTTATAATAGTAATAATAAATATATCCAACTTTAATTGTTTATAGAAATTGTTACAAAAATATTTATATTTTAGAACTTAGGAATGGATTATTCTTTATCCTGATATCGAATAAAAAGCTCAAATTCAGTTATTAATAAAAATAAAAGGTATTAATGTAAGGAAATGATTCAGTGCAATATATGTATATATATATATATATATATATATATATATATATATACAGGGTGGTGCAGGAGAACGGGAAATTTTGAAATAACGTCATTTCCACGAATAAATTCATAACAGTAGTGATTTATTAACGAAAGTGCATGAATGCACCATGCCATTTATGTTTTTACAATCAAAATGTCCAAAAGTGTCTCTTTACTTTTTAAAGATGACATCAAAAAGATGTCCTCCCATTCGGCGTTCACACTCTAACAGCCTGTTATGAAAACTCTGGAATACGCGGTGTAGCAAATCTTGGGGAATGGCAGTGATTTCTTGTTGAATGTTCTCCTTCAGTTCATGGATTGTTGCAGGTCGTGTACGGTACACCTTGCTTTTAAGATACCCCCACAGGAAGAAGTCGCACACACTAAGATCAGAGGATCTCGCAGGCCATTCAATGTCACCGTTACGTGAAATAATGCGTCTTCCAAACAATTGACGAACTGCTGCCATCGAATGTCGAGCAGTGTGTGACGTGGCTCCGTCCTGCTGAAACCACATGTTTTCCATGTTAAGATTAAGCTCGTACAGTCTCGGTGTAAAGAATGTTTGAAGCATTTCAACATATCGAGCGGATGTTACTGTCGCTGCACTACCATCCTCACGTGCAAACAAATAAGGGCCGATAACCCCATGACATGATACAGCACACCGTATTGTGACCTTCTCGCTATGTAGTGGTCGCTGGTGTAACTCACAAGGATTGTCCTTGGCCCAATAATGAAAATTCCGTTTGTTTACGAAACCGTTCAGGTGGCAATGGGCTTCGTCTGATGTTATCAACGAAATTCGCGTCCTCGTTAATTTTAGCCAATATCTGCCTACTAAACTCCATACGTGACGCTGGGTCTCATTCATTTAATTGTTGCACAATCTGCAACTTATAGGGATGAAAATGTAATTCGTGCAGTATTCTTTGTAAGCTTCGTCGCTTAATTCCTAGCGTAGATGCATGCTGTAGAACGGAGAGGCGAGGACTTCTCTCGATTGCAGCTCTAACAGCCTCAATGTTCTCTTCGTACGTACCATTCGAATGCTACCTGGAGCTTTCTTTTTCAAGACAGATCCTATTTCTTCAAAATTACGCACCCACGTTGTAATCGCATGCGCAAATGGGATACGTTCATGACGTCCAAGCTGGTAATGCTGTCGAAATATTCACCATTTTTATAAAACGCTCTCACAGCTACTGCACGTTCCGCACCAGTCCAACGATCCATGATTACTAAATGGCAATGCGTTCACAACAATTGTGCGACGTTACGAATAACTGTCGGCTCTACAGTGCTGACAAGTGTAACGTTCAAAATTTCCCGTTCCCCTGCGCCACCCTGTATATATATATTTATATAAAAAGAGGGGATAAGGAGATCGGGTAGTATGCTAGAAACCTTAGTATAAGTGTATCGATACGGAATATATATATATATATATAAGATATGTGAAAATGCTCAACGGAACGTGTGGGTTGTTTTTTCTAAAAAACACGACAATAAAGAAGAATTAATGAACAATATTATAAAAAAAAAACCTAATTTAGAATTTTAATTTCTAGTTGGGCCTTAATTCTTTTTAATAATAATCCTAATTCTAATCGGAGTCTAATATATCAAACTTACTGGTTTGCTTCTAACATTTGGGTATAATGCGCCTTTTTTTTAAATAATCTTTCACCTACAATTATAAACTGAGTGTTAGCGACATAAAATACCACTTAATGTTCTGGCTTTCAAAAATATTTTCAGTAGCTTTCGTAATAAAAGTTTCAATGTTTTGCAGCTTTCAACCTATTTCACTAGTTCGAGGCTTCTATGTCTTAATTACCCCAAACGAAATTTCGTCAGTTAAATTCCCATTAGTTTGACGAAATATCGAATAAAAAAGTAATTATCATACGCATATGAAATGTAACGTACTTATATCCTATTAAAAGTTCTCGGCTTTTAACGTCATCCCGAAACCCCTTTTTTAAAGGAAAATAAAATTGACTTGTTAGCAAGTTCGCGGATTATCTGAAGTTTACACGACATTCGCGACAACGAATACAGTTCTTTTTCTCGAATATTTTCAGTTGGAGGAAAATAACCTTTACATTATTAAGAGTAAGGACGTTTCCACCGCTGACAGTTTTGAGGACGGATAGTCCATTTTCTCAATCAACGATTGGCTTTCTTACTTCTTAAAAATACGACTATGTCGTGCTTAAATAAAAGTGAAATTTTACGCCATTCGATCTTTCATTTTACTTCGAGGAGTTATGTATGTTATATAATTGTAATAGTTTGCTATTTATTTATTATTATTATTATTATTATTATTATTATTATTATTATTATTATTATTATTATTATTATTATGGAGTGTGGCCTTTCTACAGCCAAATGCATAGACCCAGCCCGAAGTAATGTGATAAACGGTTCCGGACTGGTGTCTAGAAGAAGAGGGGGTGTTTTAGTTAGTAGTCCTCCTTCAGAGGGAGTCCAGGATAACATGCGTCAATGCATTTCACCTCCGCAAAAAAAAAAAATTATTATTATTATTATGTTGAGTATCTGGTTTCTTATCATATATTTTTTCTGAAAATTACTTTCTTAATATTTACAAAAAAAAATTGATTATTTCATCTAGAGAAGTACAGATTGAATTTATAATATTTTAATTTCTCCTTTTCAAATGTTGAGTCATTTAAAGGATTGTTTCTTGCATATACGAGGGTGGATCCTCATGCCCCACCCTTCACCTACTTCTAATTGGTTGTTTCATTAATGTTCTTGACATTTAGTTAACTGACATTTGTAGATTATAATAATAATAATAATAATAATCCTTTATTGCTCAACAGCCCAAGGGCCAATTACAGGACAAATTAAAATACAATTCTTATTTAAAATAAAATAATTCAAATCGTGTTGCCTACAATAATAACATGCTGAAAATGTATATAATAATGAAACAAAAAAAAAAGAAAGACTCACAAAAATGGCTCTAGATTCCGTTTGTTTGCGTTCCTCACCATGTGACTAAGAGGTGCCTTAAGCAAAATGTTGGTATTAGCTCTAGGTACTTGAAATGTATTAAAGTAGCGAGTATGATGAGTAGGTACGGTAAAGTTTATTTGCGCTAGAAGGGCTGGCGAGTCGACAGTATTTTTCAGGATCCTGCAAAGAAACTCCACACTGTTACGCTCGCGGCGGTCAGCAAGAGATAGAAAACCATGCTCAACAAGTAAGCTATAATACTCGATACCTCTTGCAGGATACACGTTGTCCATTCGAAAGGAGAGATATTTTAGAAATTTCTTTTGAACGCGTTCGATCATAAGCTCTTGGTGTAAATAACGGGGATACCAAACAATGGAGGCGTATTCAAGCTTAGAACGAACGTAGGCATAATATAAACGTTTCATTATACCTAAGTCTGAGAAATGCCTGCAAGAACGCATGACAAAACCGAGAGTTTTGGAAGCAGATGAACACATGGACGAAATATGTTCCGTAAATGACAGTCTATTATCAAACAAAACACCAAGATCCAAAGTTTTAATATTGCGTGGTATGGCTGCATCATTAATTTGGTAGTTATAGTATAAAGTAGTGTGAGTGTTATTGTAGGAAACCACAGTACACTTGTTGATGTTCAGAGGGAGATAATTGACCTTGCTCCAAGTATTAATGCGAAGAAGATTGTCTTGTAAATGTTTACAATCGAAAATGCTACCAACAGTATTATTATTATTATTATATCTAAATAATATCAAGTTTCTGTCTCAAAGTGTTGTTGTGCTGTGGCTAATTCTTGAATTGTGTGTCGTGATTGTTGATAAAAATGGACCGTAATACCTCTTGAAAAAGGGCGAGTCTGCAGTTTCTTATGATACAGTCAAACGATGGTGTCGGGATTTTAAATGCTGAAGAACATCATGTGAAAACCAACATATCGGTGGTCCTCCTATAGCGGTAACAACAGAGAAAAAACATTAAAAAGGAACACGATATCGTAGTGCAAGACCGACGAGTATGCATCGGAGACATTGCGAAAGACATACTGACTAAAGAATTAGATATGAAAAAGATGAGTGCAAGATGGGTGTCACGAATGTTGGGGTGTTCATTTATAAGCGTCTTTTGAAAAGATACCAATCAAACAAAGAGAACTTTCTTAGTCGGTATGTGACCACTATGATTCCGAGACCACAGTGCAAATTAAAGTTGTGTCGTCTACTGGAAAGGTTTGCTATCTGTTCTGGAATGCTCAAGGAATCATTCTGACTGACTATTTGCAAAGGGACAGAGCATTACAGGGTACAGGGGCGTACTACGCACAATTAAAGAGAAACGCCGAGAAAAGTTAAGGCACGGTGTGCTGTTCTATCTGGATAATGCTTCCAGTCATACATCTGGTATTGCTATGGCTGCTATATACCAAGATGCACACAAAGTCACAAAGCAAACTAACGGCACTAGCAGTTCGCTAGGATATCGCTTGCCGAAATTATTACAGCGCCAGAACAACTTAGGATATCTCATTCGTTTGTATTCATCAAGATAACGTATTGATTTTGGATATTTTCATGGTGAAAGTCGAAAGAAGACTCTTACTGATAACAGTGATTTTATTAATTTTCTCACAAATAAGTATTGCAACTGATACTCGCCAAATTCACTTATACTTCACCATACAGAATAGTTATTAAAATGATACATTTTACATCTTTTTACCGCACTCATTTCGAAGGAATAAAATAATGCCACAAAGATTTTAGTGAGGTGGCGCTTTATTTATAAACTTCGTATCGTATTCGAGTTACTACTCAGACTGACACCGATTCCCGTAATCGCAGTATTTATATCGGCGCGGACGGAGTCTCGAATGTTCCCGATAGGTAATTTCGGCATGGTTTGTTAGCGTACCGCTAAACACACCGCCCGAAGTTTCCAGAAGAATCATCGGGTATCAAAGACGTCGAGCGCCGTGACTTTTCTTTGACAAATACCGCGCCTTTCTTTGATAAAACCGCCTTCCCCGTTAAGAAAGTAATAAGGGGGTTCTTCTGGCTTAACTGTGAATTAACTTAAATCTGAATCATCTCGTTATCAAACAAAAACTGTGAATCGATGGATATCGACCAATATTTCCCGAAATCAATTCAGAAAGTTCTCACTATCAATCGTCTGGGTACTGTTGAAGAAGACATTTTCCTGATGAAATTCGAAAGCATTTGTTCGTATTATTTATCGTTCTCTCTCTGTATTATTTCCCAATCTAATATCTGCATAGATGCATAACCAGGAATTACGAAACCTTATATTATACCAGTAAATGATTAATTCTCTTCTAAATAACCCTAGTATATGAGGCAACTATTAATAAATAACCCAATTTTAGGGGAAATTCATCGAATTAATCACATCGTACCTACATCCGAAGGACATAAAAAGGGTATCGGATAGTAAAAGTTCGAAGACGAGATGATGAAGAAGAAGGAGAACGAAAGGTGATAGAAAAAGAAGGGAAATAGTTGTGAGAGGCCGAAGTGGTTATTATTTACGTGTTCTAGTGTATAAACATGTTTACTGCATTGTGTTGTGTTCCACTCTTCCAGAAACTCAATTATGTGCGCATGCCCCGACAGGTTTGCCCGTATCATTGATGTGTTCATTAACATTTTTACTAGCCTAATTACTTTATATTGTCCCCGGCATTTTCTTAACGCCGATATCATTCTACCATTTTTGGTACCAGCCTTCATACTTGTTCAAATATTTTCCCACCGCAGCGTTCGCAGAATTTCAATGTGGGTGTTTTGTACACTAGCCGTGCCCTTTCAAAATATATTACCTTTAATTTGCCCCCGTTTTTTTACTCCGATAAACGGGCCTGGAAAAACAAAACGATTCTTACTATTTATTACCACTCTCTTTCCTTTTTCTTATACCTACGAGGACGACCTGAAATGTTTCCGGAACCGATAAGAAAAACACGGTATTCGTGTGGTTTTTTATTTTTAAGATCAATACACTTCTTCAAATAGTGCTCCAGTCTCTTCAAGTCGTCGGAAAAGTAGGGTATTTCGATGACCTCCCTGTTAAGGACTTAACATTGTTTTTTATATTTTATGAATTTTTTACTACTATGTATTTTATCTTCTTTACATTATTATTTTGATTTAGAATATTATTTTATTTTCATTTTTATATTTATTTATTATCATTCTTATATTTATTTATTTTGCTCTCTTATATCCAATTTTATTTTAATATGTATGTACATTACGCATTGTATATGTATGCAAGTCAGCCATTCGCATTACGCTAGCTAAAACTGCCTAATTAGAAATCATTCACTGCAACGTCGTCGGATATGTAATGGGAGTTTTCTTGAAATTTAAGGTACACAAGCATAGGCAGTCGTCTCCCGCGCGACAGTCGAGGTATTAGCGATCGTGCACTCTCGGTCACCTTTCGTGCCTCGTCGTAACGTGTACAGTAACGTCGTCGTAAGATTATTAGAGATTTCTAAGTTTTTCTAGTTTTGGCGGGAATCGTCGAGGACGTTGTCTATACATTTATTTCTGGCGGGAGTCATTTGGTAACGTCGTCGGACCACATGTATAGATTTTTTAATAAGTATAAATTCTCGATTTTCTATCATCGTACGTCGAGGCTACTGTGTCCATTGTCGTCTATACATATTTTTAGTCTTCAGTTAAGTTTGTGTCGGAAATTATTTTGGTGAGATTGTCGGCGCGCATGTATAGACCTCCTCTACAAGTACGATCACTCCGCTTCTTGCTGACGATCGTTGCGGCCGCAGCGCCCGTTGTCTTTGTACGTTTGTTCGGTCCTTGTCGTATCGGGACTTAGAAATTTTTCATTTAGTTGCTCGTCGTAGCGGACGAGTGTCACGGACCAGTTTTCTTATGTAATGTCGGCATCATCGCTCCGTTTTACTTGTCGGTGCACAGTTCGCACATTTGCTGGTTACTGGATTTTTCCTTCTTTGGGGCGCAGTAGTATAGAGCTAAAGATTGCACATAGCGTAATATTTCAAACGAGAACGCCTGGGTAGCTGTGACATTACTTTTGTATTGAGATCGGCTATTATCGCTACTGTCGTCCTCGACCAGGCGTTCAAGCTCTAAGAGATAGGGTGGGTTCCCTATAAATGTGAATATAACAAACGTATTTGGTCAAGTACAAATACATGCCAATAATACAGGGCCAAGTCCCTTAGGCAAATTTAAAACAAGGAAAGTATATTAGGCTCCCGGAAAGGGACATATAAATAAGCATAGCACCGAGGTGCGCTTATAAATTTAAGAAATAAATAGGGTTGGCTCCTATAAAAGGTAGTGGTGCATGCAAACAGATAGAGGCATTAGTACATGCCTCTAACAAAGCTTCAGCGGAAGCATATAAGAGTTTAACCTTTTAAACAGAATTAAGACATAGCGTTGCAACGTACATGCTGAGGCATTACTTTATGTTGCTACCAATGAAAATACATATACAAATGCTAATGTACATTACATGTATAAGAGAGCTCGAATAACTGCAATTATTGCAAATCTATATATCTTACGTACATCGTACATGTACACAGGCAAGAGTGGAAACCGTGTAACCATTTCATTTTTAAATATATTTTTTTTTGCGCATGCGCATTGAGTTTCACTGTACAACCTCTCCCTTAGTAAATAAGCGAACATACTCTACAAGTAAGTATTGGTCAAGTAATTTAGGAAATTACGAGCAGGCTACAGCGGCGTTGTTCTTCAAACCAGGGGAACGTAACACTCCCCATTTGAGGCAAATCTCTTTCCTCCCAGTGATTTTTTTCAGGTTTGGGAATAGGAAAAAGTCGCTGGGGACTAGGTCCGGTGAATATGGAAGGATGAGAGAGTAATTCGTAGTGTAACTCATTCAATTTGAACACGACGATGCGGGATGAATGAGCGAGTGCATTGTCGTGGTGTAAAAGCATTTTTTCTCTGCAAACGAGACCGTTTCTCCTTCAATACTGCATCGAATCGGGTTAATAAATCGTTGTAGTATTGCCTCGTGATCGTCCTTCCCTTCTGTAGATAGTCAATAAGGATCACACTTTGCTACTTTCGCAGCCGATCCGCCCGGAAAAGTCCACTGCTTCGACTATTTCTTGATCTCCGGTATGTAGTGCTGGATCCAAGTACCATTCACGGTTACGAAACGTATGAAGAAATCCCGTGAATTGCGTTGTATCCAGGCTAGACACTCCCCCGAGACGGTCACCTGATTTGGTTTTTGCTCCGCTGTGAGCGAACGCGGTACCCATCGCGGCGAAAGCTTTTTCGTACCCAACGTGTTCTTCTGAGATGCCTGTTGTCTCTGCTATCTCTTTCAGCTTCAAACTAAAGTCACTATTATTGTACGAGGGGAGGACCAGAAGTTCTTGGAATGAAGGGGATGGAGTGGGGATAGGAGCGCTCGCTAGGTGTCATTCTGATTGTCGGCTAACACGACATCGTGAATCTTGTCGACCATTTCATCATTGGTAATGGTTTTTGGGCGTCCATTGCGTGCTTCGTCACTTGTGCTTGTGTGACCACGATTGAACTCGCTCATCCACAAGCTGATGGTCGAAAATTTCCGTGGTCGTTTTCCCAGCCATCCGGAAATGTTTTATCATTATACGAAATTCGATTTTATCAATTTAAATAACAACTATTGACGGTATACGCCTGAAATTTTGATAGGTGCCATAGATAAAATGAATCTACTTCAACCTTCGTGTGCCATCTCTTGCTGATTCCGGAAATATTTCAGGTCGCCCTCGTATATATTAACTACAAACGTTTACTCCCAATAGGAGAGACTTGATTCAGAAAAGTGTCTTTCCTCTGTCGAAATTAAGTGTTAAGTAACACTTTAAATACTTTATTTTTTAATTGTGTTTAGTAACTAATCTATATTAATTCTGACGTATGTAAACGTTAGTTTTTTTATTATTATTACTATTCGCATAATGTCGAAAATAAACATGCCAACTTTAGAAACATGCAACTTTAGAAAGATTACTTCGAACTATATGAAACTTTGTAATAAATGTACAAGTATGTGAGCATATTCCTAACTGTTCCTTACATGCGAATATGTTGATAACGTTGTTATTTAACGGTATGGCAACTTTAGACGATAATATATGGAATAAAACCTAGCCGTATCTTATAACGTAGAACTGAAGTGGGTATCCGAGTTTGCGACAGATGTTTTCGTGGCTCGTAGTTTACTATTAATTATAAACAAAACTTGATACCGGGAGCGTCTTAAAGTTATGAATAAGACACGTACGAAGACAAAACGCGATAGTTTTGATATTTACATTTGCAATTAGTTACAAATACCTACGTTCATATTTGCGAGGATTTTAAGTAAGGCTCGTCTTTCGTAACGAATTTCAAGATGCGTACACATTTGAAATAGTATCGCCTTTGAGGGACAGAATTGTATTTCAACCACTTTATTCATTTAAAACGTAACGTTAGTAACTGAATATAGGTTGTTATCCACTGTAATAATATCTTAGAGGCGTTGTGATGTTTAACGTTCACAAAGCTGGTGTCAGACCACGGACGTGTGATGACGTGGGTGATATATTTGGGTAATAAGAATAAAAACATTTATTACGCATATACACTACCGCTCAAAAGTGTTTAGGCACCACTGTTTTCATGGATTATTCATATAGTATTATGTTTACCAAAAAAAACATTATAATAAAATGAAATACGTATTTAAAATGTAGTTCAGTAAGATAAACACCCATTATATCGCATAAGGTTTACTATCATTTACCTGCACTTGGTCGGATTACCATAAACTGTTTATTGCGGTGCAATTGCAATAACAATCCCTCTGAATTTACTGGGTAAATTTAGTCATCTGTTAGATTGTAGGTAATAATGTTTAAATTACCTTCCTAGAAGATTATAGTGAAATCTGTAACCTATGGTCAGTTGCAGTGTGGTATTTACTCTATTCACGTTGTGAGCGAAATATCGTGTGACAATTTTTTAAAATGCCTCCGCGAAGAGAAATTAGTACGGGAACACGTCCGCTTATAATAGCTTACCATAAAAGTGGCATAAGTAATCGACAAATTGCAAAAAAAAAAATGAAAATACACCACGCTACGGTTGACTATAACGTAAAAAAATATCGGGAAACTGGTAGTTTTCTTAATAAAAGACGGAGTGGAAGGCCAAAAGCGACAACATCTGCAGATGATCGCAGAATAGTGGTTACCAGCAAGTTAAATAGACGCAAAACAGCCCCGGAAATCACCGCAGAATTAAATGTTGGTCGCCGAAAACTAGTCAGTGTTTCTACAGTCAAACGTCGCCTACAGAAAGCCGGGCTCCATGGACGTATTGCGATGAAAAAGCCATTACTACGCAAACAAAACAAACAAAAGCGACTTAAATGGGCTCATGAACACCAACACTGGACCATAGAAGAGTGGAACAACGTCCTATGGACGGATGAGTCCAAATTTGAGCTGTTCGGAATTCGAAGACGCATATTCGTAAGAAGATCTGTGGGTGAACGTGCCATCACCTTTTTCGTTGATCGAACGACTTTCGCCTTTCTGGGACGAGGTTTATCAGGTCACCGCCATTCCATGGACTCCCTTTTCGATAGAGGACCGTGAAACAGAACCATTGTTTCATCCCATGTGACAATGGACCTCAAAATCGGTTTTGAATCCCTTCCACATATGTTTAAAAACGACCGCGCACATTCGACTCTTCCAGGGATTTTTGTCCCAAACGGAAACATTTTGCCCACTTTTTTACAGTGGAATACGAAGGAGATGAATCACCGTAAACGTTGTCTGAACGTTGTTTTATGTAATTAGGCGTATGCCCTTCTTTTGTTAAAAATTTGATGACCTCTCGGTACTCAACTTTTATTGCTTCACGTCTACGTTAGTTGGCTGGCTACTAAAAACTACTATTTTTCGAATTTATAGCGTGGACCTCACATATGTACATGCTTAAATCTTTTTGTCAAACATTTCATTAGCACTTTAAAAAAACAATATTAACGGCTGGTTTTCCTTGTACAGATGAAGACAGATATATTAAGGAAATGAAAGATTAATCCTAGCTTGGATAATTTTACAAAACCATACTGTACATATATTCGACGAAAACTAATATCCTATAGCATATATTTCCAATTCCCTTGGTATTTTGACAAACGGCTAAGATAAATAAATAGATAGCAAAATGTTAAGTAAACTGGCCGGGCAGTGTTGGCCTCATTGTTATCAAAACATCACTGTTATAAGTCGATTTGTCATGTTTGCCGTTCCAATAGTTTAATGTGGCTCTCGTAAGCAAACCGTACTTAGTTCCTTCAGATAAACCTTTAAACAACCGTCAACTGAATGCGGTACGTGATTATTGCATCGTGTTCTTGTCATCTACATATTGACATAAGTACAATGTGCATTGACGTATTTAGTTCTTTTTGACGTAAAGTTGAAGTAAATGAAACATAAAGACATGGATACGATTTTAGTACTCTTAACACTGCAAAGTAACAAACCAAGCATTACTAAAACAATAACAATTTTTGATAAAGTTAAAATAAATATAGACGGTATACCTTCTTTATTGTAAATAGACAATTACATAAATAATTTTTCGATAATCCAAATCATCCAAGTTTTAATTAATTCAGATTAGCGAGTTCCCACCGTATATATACGCGGGGGACCTGAAATGTTTCCAGAATCGACAAGAAAAGCACGGTATTGGTGTGGTTTTTTGTTTTTATTTTTCAATGTTGTCTCTTGGAAGATCAATGCACCTTTTCAAACGGCGCTCTAGTCTGATGTGCAAAAGAGTTATCCATTTTTGCGAAACCGTCTGACTTGCTACATAAAACACTCCTAAATAACAACTATTGACAGTAGACGTCTGAAATTTTAAAAGTTGCCATAGAAAAACAATAAATCCATTTCAACCTTCATGCGCAATCTCTTGCCGATTCCGGAAACATTTCAGGTCACCCTCGTATATATATATATATATATATCTTTCACTAAATTACTAAATGGTAGCAAAATAGAGCATAAACATTTTTAATGCATGACTGTTCAAATTAATTTTTTTCATCTAGGTTATATTCCTAGATATTCACAGAAAAATAATTGTTATTTGCAGGTGTGGTATGATGATGTTGCATAAGTATTATAAGTTGTAATTTTGCATCATATGCGAATATCCAAGCTGGCTATATATGTACATACATATATACAGAACATTCATAGCGGTTAGAAGTACATTTCAATATTAAAGCGTACAAGGCATAATAAAAATATATATTCACTATTTTTGTTACACAATATGACCTTCTGAAAGTTTTCTCCATTCTAGCCTGTGTAACCGACAATGTCTAATGGGAGGAGGTAATAACAACTAATAACATAATCGGATAGTCTGTTTATTCAATATACTAATATAAAAGAACCATTTTAGTACGTTTGATTAACTATTGCGTTAATGTAGCGAAATCGGCGTCAATGTTTGATTTATTAAGAATAATTGTACAATATACCGCGATGAATATAATCTATTAATCAATTTTCATATTCAATTAGTAGATTTTAGTCTAACGTGTTTTTTTAATCTTCTAATTAATTTGAATATGAATGCTATTATGAATACAAACTCAATATTAAATATAAATTGCTTTCCCATTCACACCGACCTTTTTAAATGTTAAAGAGTTTCTTAGATAATTTATAAAGCATTAAATTCGTTGTATGAAAGGCTTCGTACGTATTTATTTAGCTTTTGTTTTTCTTACGATACAAAGTTTGTCAACAGTATACTCGTTTTCATTCTAACAAAGTCAAAGCTACAATAATAACCGTATTTATTTAAGCGCTTTTGTGGACTTGAATTATGACGTTTGTTTCTTAATTATTATTCTTATTATTATTCTTATTTTCTGAATAAATTTGTTATATCTTTGGCAATTTATGCATCGAAGTTAATGCTGAATTACAAACACAAATGCAAGAGAAAATAACATTGAAAAAATTTATTACAGAGAGTATTTACAACAATGGTAATTTAAAACAGCAACAAATACATACAATAAAACATGTACACTACCGCTCAAAAGTGTTTAGGCACCCCTGTTTTCATGGATTATTCATATAGTATTATGTTTACCAAAAAAACATTATAATAAAATGAAATACATATTTAAAATGTAGTTCAGTAAGATAAACACCCATTATATCGGATAAGGTTTACTATCATTTACCTGCACTTGGTCGGATTACCACAAACTGTTTATTGCGGTGCCAATTACAATAACAATCCCTCTGAATTTATTGGGTAAATTTAGTCATCTGTTAGATTGTACGTAATAATGTTTAAATTACCTTCCTAGAAGATTATAGTGAAATCTGTAACCCATGGTCAGTTGCAGTGTGGTATTTACTCTATTCACGTTGTGAGCGAAATATCGTGTGACAATTTTTTAAAATGTCTCCGCGAAGAGAAATTAGTACGGAAATACGTGCGCTTATAATAGCTTATCATAAAAGTGGCATAAGTAATCGACAAATTGCCAAAAAAATGAAAATACACCACGCTACGGTTGACTATAACGTAAAAAAATATCGGGAAACTGGCAGTTTTCTTAATAAAAGACGGAGTGGAAGGTCAAAAGCGACGACATCTGCAGATGATCGCAGAATAGTGATTACCAGCAAGTTAAGTAGACGCAAAACAGCCCCAGAAATCACCGCAGAATTAAATGTTGATCGCCAAAAACTACTCAGTGTTTCTACAGTCAAACGTCGCCTACAGAAAGCCGGACTCCATGAACGTATTGCGATGAAAAAGCCATTACTACGCAAACAGAACAAGCAAAAGCGACTTAAATGGGCTCGTGAACACCAACACTGGACCATAGAAGAGCGGAACAACGTCCTATGGACGGATGAGTCCAAATTTGAGCTGTTCGGAATCCGAAGACGCATATTCGTAAGAAGATCTGTGGGTGAACGTGCCAGAGAAAAGTGTATTGCTGCTACCGTGAAGCATGGTGGAGGTTCTATCATCATTTGGGGCTGTTTTGCTGGCACTAGTGTAGGGGACATTGTGACGGTATATTAAAAAAAGAAGACTACCGCGAAATTTTGGAGAACCACGCAATACCTTCCGGAATTCGACTTTTGGATCAAAATTTTATCTTCCAGCAAGATAATGACCCAAAACATTCTTCTAGATTATGTAAAGACTATTTACGCCATTTAGAAGAGGAAGGAACTCTCAAAATTATGGAATGGCCTTCCCAGAGCCCCGACTTGAATCCAATCGAGTTACTATGGGAAGAACTAGATCGGGAAGTACGGAAATCGGCTCCGACAACAGCTACTGACGTGTGCAACAAATTGCAATTGAGTTGGAGCTCAATAACACAAGAAACTCTGGCAAAACTTATTGCGAGAATGCCTCGATTGTGTACTGCATAGGATTGGTCCTGTTTCCTATATTTTGATATTAACTCACAAAAATTCAACAGTGTTTCCTTTTGAAAAGTTTTGAACAACTGCTTTATTAAGGTTGAATGTTAATATTAAATACAACCCATCATCTCACTAATTATAATCATCAAATATAAAAATTTTGCATCTACATTAAGTTTGCCATGAAATAATACAATTTGCGCGAAAAAATATATGCTAGTCCATTGTTAAATTCATATAAATATATCGTCGTTTACGCTGTGGTTTCGTGATTATTATATGTTACTTAAATTGCGATGCATACTTAGGGTTTACTTACAATCGTAAAATTCTAAGTATTCAATGTTCTTCTTACATTCCTAGCTACATTAGCGAATAAAGGAGTTACAAGTTACTTTAAGTTATACTATAATGCCAACAGTTTCAGCAAATGGACGCCTGCAATCGCCTCGTTTTTCTCATGTTAAAAAAACAACATGAGGTAAACCGGTGTACCCTTCAAAGTGTTATAATTTCTTTATGGCGTAGTATGTTTCATTTCTTTGTGAAAGTACTGGCTTAAAGGTGCCAAAAATAGAATCAATTAAGCGTCTGTTTCAGTCGATTTTAGCCTCTCTATAATCCCCTGCAAAATCAATTTGTTTTAACTGTCACATCTAACATTTCAGAACCCTTTTAATGTTAAATAATGAAGAAAGAGGCAGAAATTTCTTTGTTTTTTTCCATTTGCTGCTTTGTATCGTCATCGGTAACATGACAAGACAAAAACAAAGCCTTTCTGTTTTGGAAATATTTGCCAAGCAAAAAGGAAAAGAATATGTGTGAGCTCGTAATCAAAAAGAAAAAAAAAACGACCAAATTAAAAACGTATTCAATGTCCTCCTGGCTTTTGAAATATTTGCAATGCGCAACATGAAACATCGAGGTAAGGTTACTATAAACTCGTCAAAAACCAGGAACTAGGCATCACTGAAACGCATGTATTACAAAAATGTAGTCTGTACAATGTATTTCCGAGAATTACAATGGAGCAGTTGCGAATTAAAAAATTCTTTTACTATGGTTGTATTTGTTAACGTTAACGCTTTAAAATCTATGAGAAATTTTAACGAAATCAATAGAATTAATTAAAAGCTTTTTCTGCAATACAATTTACGCTGGTAGATTAAATCAGCGAGTTTTCCACTAAACATTCCCATATTTTAAAGCTTTAAAAGTATCTATATTGCAATACGGATCTACTGATGATTATATGAACGATATTAACATCCACTTGTATAAAAACGTGTAAAAGTTCATTTTAAAACGCGAAAATATTTGAAATATCAAGATACATACGATATTTACGAGGATTAAATTATGGATGTACGGATTGTCCCAGTTTTTCTTAGGGAAATACAGTCCCTGTCCATTTTATTAGGGCCACATTATAAATTTAAGCTTCTGTATGTTACTAACGCGATGACTTACAAATACAAGTATAATTTGTTTTTTTTTTCTACTTATTAGCAAATTAGTACACCAAGGTCTTTTATAGGTTTTTCTTATTTCTTTAATACACAGTAGTATATCTAAAATTATTTTTACTATTGTCTGATTTATTTCATTATTACTCAGGTGTCCATTTACAAATTTCAAGGTGCTTTCTTCTAAAACAGTGCCTCGAATGGACAAATATATTATAGATTTTAGATTCGCATCAAAATATAATTAAGGTTTTAAATTATTATTTTTATAGTGGTTTATCTTGTAATAAATGTTGATCCTAAAGTGCATCCTTGCGGCACTCCTCTGAGGTTTCAAATGAATAACACATGGGCTGAAAAGTCCCGGGCCTAACAAAGAAAACACCGCTTTTTGGTTCAAAATTAGCTTTATTCATCAACGTAATCTCCATCAAGAGCAACGCAATCATTCCAGCGCCGCTCTAACATTTCAATATCACTTTTGTAGAACGATTTATCTTTTGCCTCAAAATAGGCCTCAGTTTCAGCGATAACCTCTTCATTCGTGCGAAATTTCTTACCGGCGAGCATTTTTTTTGAGATCTGCGAACAGCCAGTAGTCGCTGGGAGCCAAATCTCGCGAATACGGTGGATGTGGGAGCAATTCGAAGTTCAATTCATGTAGTTTTGCCATTGTTTTGATTGACTTGTGAGACGGTGCGTTGTCTTGATGAAATAAATTTTTTTTCTTTGCCATATGCGATCGTTTCTTTGCAATTTCGGCCTTCAAACGCTCCAATAACGCTATATAATATTCACTGTTGATGGTACTTCCTTTCTCAAGATAGTCGATGAATATTACACCACGCACATCCCAAAATACCGAGGCCATAACCTTTCTAGCCGATTGTTGTGCTTTCGGGCGCTTTGGACGAGGTTCACCAGTTGCTGTCCACTCAGATGACGATCGTTTTGATTCCGGAGTGAAGTGATGGATCCATGTTTCATCCATTGTCACATATCGACGCAAAAATTCCGGTTTGTTACGTTTAAACATGGCCAAACACTACTCAGAATCATCAACATCTTGTTTTTGGTCAACAGCGAGCAAACGCGGCACCCACTTTGAACAGAGCTTTCTCATAGTCAAATGTTCATGCAATATAAAGCCAATACGTTCTTTTGATATCTTTACGATGTCAGCTAACACACGCAATTTCACTTTTCGATCATTCAAAACGATTTTGTGGATTTTTCTGATGTTTTCTGGTGTTACCGCCTCATTTGGACGTCCACTGCGTTCTGCATCATCGGTGTCTCTACGACCACGTTTGAAGTCAGCAAACCAACGCTTTATTGTTGTTTCTGACGGAGCGGAGTCCCCATAACACTTTTCAAGCCATTGCTTCGCTTGAAGGTATTTTTTTTCCCATCAAGAAGCAGTGTAAAATTAAAACACGAAATTGTTTTTGATCCATTGTTTTGAAAATAACAAAAGTAGCGTGACTCTTAGTACAATAACCCACAAACTAATGAATAGAATATTATGAAATTTTAACAGCTGTCTTTTGAAGGTTAGTACTAACTGAGAGAAAGATGACTGCAATAAAACTAGCGTCATCTACGTGTTAGGCCCGGGACTTTTCAGCCCATGTGTTAGAATGGAGTTGTTTTATATTATTTAGGGATAATTTGAATTATAAATAAAACGTTGTTAGGATGCCTAAAAGGACATTATTTACGAGATGAACTGATATTTCACTCAGATACAGTTAGTGTCAAATCAACTTAAAATAGTGTTAATTATGTCTGCACTTTAGAGAAGTTAGGCGTAAGATATATGTTTAGACGTGTGATAATACCAGTGGAAAAGTTAATGAAAATAAGCAACAAAAATCAATTATACATCGCACAGCGAAGCCAGCAGTGGCTGACGCTATTTTTAATATTTGTTTTATTTATGGGGTGACATATAAAGCACGCATTTTATATATAATGGCTACACGGTGTTTAACATAGATTAAGTTTTATCTATCCTGTTATAAGCTCGCATTCACATGGCCAATTTCCATTCTCTGATTCGGCAATTAGTCAACGTCAGTGATTCACCGCGTTTACTACACAGAATTCTTAGGCAGACGCTATAAATACGTTTTTATATCGTTCAAATGTGGGAAAACGCTTCTTTTTAAAATTTATTTATGGCACCGTATTTCACGCAATTAAGATACACATCTGATTTTCAGAATGGGTAAATATTATAGCACATTGTACATCAAAGATATATGAATTTACACTTGAAAAACGTTGCTATTTTTTCATTTACTCCCCTTCCTTTTGCCATCTTATACATTTAAATAGCGCATTGTAGCATTGTACCGCACCGGGCAGTTTCAATATTTAACTTTAGATGATGAAGGTTTGGATCTCCAAGGTCTTCTAATATAATATCACAGAATGTACATACTTTCTTATTCGACCAATTCACTGAATTGACAGATACTGCTCAGTTGTGTATTTTTTATTCGAATGATATTTAATGACATGTTGGCTAAAGAAGAATTTTTAACAATGATTCCTCTGAAAGGAAAATCCCGTGGCGAAATATATATGATATTTTCTTAGATTTATTCAGTTTTTCTTGTCTGTCTTTGTTTCGATCATAAGAGACATCGTAGCTTAAATACACTAGGGTGACAGAATAAAATAGACACCTACTAATTAAAAAGAAGATTCTATTCTTGTTATATACACAAAATATTTTAAAATTTTTAAATTAGACTAATATTTTGTCGATACACCTTTACTTGCGTGAAGTGCTGCGAGTCGTCGTGGCATAGAATCTATTAAATGATTAATGGTGTCTTCTGGAATATTTAACCACTCTTCTGTAACAGCTGCGACGAGTTCTTCTTTATTGCTGGGTTTTCGGGGTCGTTTCGCTACATTTGTCTGGATTATGTGCCAAACATTCTCTATCGGATTCATGGTCTGGTGATTGGCCTGGCCATGGTAAAATCCGAATCCCCTGTTTCTCTTTCCATGTGGTTGTTGTTCTTGCTTTGTGGCAGGGTGCTCCATCCTCCATAAAAGTGACGTCTTCTTTAGATAAAATGGCGTTGTCGAATATCGGTAGTAGTCCTTCTGTTAATATTTGGATATATTTTGCCGCATTTATATTTCCGTCGCAGATTACTAATTGCGATCTTCCACCATACCATATCGCACACCACACCATGATCTTCACACCGCCGTATTTCAACGTCTGATGCAAAAATTTGTCGTCCAGTTGCTGTGACGAACGTGTCCATACCCACGTACGACCACTATCACTGAATTGGCAGTATCTGCTTTTGTCTGAAAGAATGCCAGACCGCCAAAACTCTTCGGGCTTCGTTCGCATTTCGATTGCCCAAGCCATTCGGCGCCGTTTTTGAAACGCCGTAAGGAGAGGTTTTTTCTTTGCCACCCTTTTATACATCTCCACACTGTGGAAGTATCGCAGAACGGTACGCTGACTTTTCTGTGAAGTTGTCGCAAGCTCAGCTGTGCTTTTTCGCGGTTCTCTTAACACTTTGCGCACAAGCACCCTTTTACTTCTTTCAGAAGGTCCGGCACGACCTGGTCTCGGCTCCACTGTTGTTTTTTCCTTTCATTTAAATTGTGTAATCACACGGTTAACTGCGGACAACGGAATATTTAAAAATTTACTTATTTCACGTTGCGAAGCGCCGCGTTCACTCTGGCCAACGATGCGACCCCGGGTGAAGTCGCTAATATCACTCGAACCTTGTAAGCGAGGCATAGTTGTAACGATACTAAACTATGACGAATTCCTTCCGATAAATCTACCCCTACCCTAATGACAAGAGAAAGTTCTTAATTCGTTCTTAGAATTTAGCTGTTTACATATTTATACCGCTTTACCTGGTGTCTATTTTATTCTGTCACCCTAGTGTACACTCAAGACATGCAGTGCCATGCACCGACATCTAAAGATTTGTAATTCTTTAATTTGGCAAGTAAAACATTATTTTGTAAAAACCCATAAAGACGCATTTTTGAATATTGAACCATGACGTACCATACCTACATACACTACAATCCTGTACCACATATACTTGCATCATCTACAGAGTCGATCGCTTACAGTCTAACAATTTTGAGGTGGATGGCCAGCAGTTCAAGTCTAAGCACCCCTGCTCCAGTGTGTCAATCCTGTTGAAATAGGCTTTTAAAAAACTAGAGGACTTTCCAGAAACGTTGAACCAACTAACTTAACGTTACCTTTGAAAATCTAGAAACATATTTAATCGTTAATCGGCATAACATATTAAATATATCTAATTACAGCAATTATTTTTTATCTTTATATCCAGAGGACTAAATGGATTAAAACGTGACATATGTATTTGTATATTTGTGACGGTTTCTGTATGTAAAAATCCGAATTCTAATCATCACGCTGTTTTAACTTTATCCATGAGATTAAAATTGTTTTTCAATGTATTCGAATTCATGTTTTTCGAATGAAAAAATTAAAATGGCATTAAGAGTATAACAAGCTGACCTTTTATTAGAGGAATATCCGACAAAATTTCCCGGTTAACCTGACAATATCTGCCGTAATAGAATCAATTTTTTCCCAGTTTAACGTATTCTTTCTGCGAAAACGTAAATCCCTTAATACGACATGTAATTTCGTTGTAGCCATTGAGCGTATTAAAATGAGAGACATAATTACATCGGCACGCCACTGGCTTATCCGCACGCTACACCCTATAATGCTTCCGTGATGTGGTCTGGCCGTCGAATGCGTGTGAGAAAGTGTGTGTGTGTGTGTAATACACGAATTTTTCGTGAAATAACACTAAAAATGTCGAACAGCAATAGAACAAATACCGATGGCTCATATAAAAATCAGTTACGGCCCCGAAGACAGCGATGGTCTGTGAATGTTTCGCTCTTTTTCTTGCAATCAGGAATTCTGAGTGAGCTCTATCGTTATGTTTTCATTTTATTGAAGTGACTGAAACCGGTCCGAACGTTTTAACTACTAGTAAGAGAACACGCCAGCTCGACTTTGCTATATCTCTCTACCACCGATACTTCTCGACTTCTTTTGAATTTTCGATGCACCTAGAATTTGCGATCCTATTCCTTTAATTTATTCTCCCTTTTCTTTGGTTTTCGTCTCGCTTTATTTCTTTTTCTGCTTTGTCTAACCGTCCTTCACTTAATACAGTCACATTCGGAAATATTAGACATCTTTTGATCAACTTCTTTTTCCCATAAATATTACAAACACAAATCAAAAACTAATTATAAAATAAACCTTTATTCTGTACTTACAGTCCCTGTCCAATTTATTAGGGCCACTTGCTAAAATAGTGATTTTGTTAAAATATACTGACTGTATTTTATTTCGAAATTTTGTCGCTAATAGAAGGAATAATTTGATCGATTTATTTAATGTGAAAGATTCTTAGGGGGCTCTATTTTTAAGACTCTATATGTTATTTTTTAAGTAACATTCATTTTCCTTTTGTTTCAGAACCTTGTTAGAAGACTTTCTGTAATTGGGGTGCTCATTCCAGCATTGGTTCGGATGGAAGACCGCTCTGCCAATGTCCTTTTCATTGCAAGCAAATCACCGATCTAGTTTGTGCCACAGATGGAGAAACCTACGAAAACGAATGCCAGGTAGTTTCCAGTACGACTCGACTTGATACGAAAATCAGATACACCAGTGAATACGGTAAGTCCCTGATTATAACGCATCTACAACTCCATATTGAAGATTCTACGATGATACTACGCTGTTTCAAACGTTTCAACCGCGTTGTAGAATAAAAGAAATAACGTTGGTTGAGTCTATTGTAGGCAAAGATTCTGTGAAATTAATACTTGAAATATGGAAAAGCAATAATTTTGTATAAAAGTAATATACATGGTGTCTGAGATTTTTATGTTTCCTCGAAAATTAATGGAGGACAAAACCTACAGTAAAATCCCTTGAAATTGAGACGATATTATACTTCACAGGTATAGCAGTAAACTCCACTCACACAAATTATGCGGAACGCAGCGTTTCGAGAGCACGTAGGCTCTCATTATCAACCGTGTTACCGACTGAAAGTAAAAACTGTATCGCACATGCAAATTATTTTCTACGCAGGCTCTAAAATTTCTAAAACATATGACTATTTACAATCTACTCGGTGGTCTAATGCCTTTTTCGGGAAAGGATGGACCGAAAGCGAACCGTATCTTTAACAGGGCCTATGGTAATAAATCCATCAAACTCGAGTGTGCAATTGGGGGTGGTTCTCTGTTCAATAAGTTTCCGTTCTTTTTCATATATACCGTTTCGTACACGTCTAATTCTCTATACGAGTTCACGTTTTTAAGTAGTGTCAGATTTTTTAAATCAATCTTATGTCCGGATTTTACCATATGCTCTGCTACGCTTGATAGTTCAGGTTTGTCGAAACGATAGTGTCTAATATGTTCTTTGAACCTCGTTTCGATACTCCTTTTTGTTTGTCCAATATAAACTTTCTCACAATCATTGCATGCGATTTGGTATATTCCAGACCTTTTTATCATCTCCGGTTTATCTTTGGGATTCCCTAAGAGATTCTTTAAGTTGTTTTTTGACACAAAAGACACGTTCATATTTAGTTGTCGGAAAATTTTACTTAACCCTTTTACTGTTGGGTGAAAAGGAAGAGTTATAAATTTCTTATTACCGGTGTTTGTTGATGTCAAGGTCGTGGAATTTCTGATGTGTTGTTTGTATTGGACCTTCCTTAAAATACGGTCGACATCCATAGAAGAGAAACCATTGTACCTCGCTACATCTTTGATATAGTTTAATTCTTTGTCATACCTGCTCTTGTTTAGCGGAAATCTAACGATATTATACATTTGAACATTTTAATTCTATAGATACTGTTATATGTTGCAATTTTAAATATTCCCAAAAATTATGTCGGATAAATTTATGTTGTTGCTCATTTTAGGAGATAATAAATATCTCAAATAACGTGTCTAAGACATCTACTATTTTTCTATACTATAAGATTGTTAATGATCGAAAATTTAGGGGGTGCATTTTGATAAGTTAATTACTATTAATCACATCATCTAATATTATCTAATAGATAGATAATTTAGAATATCTTTAATATATACATAATATAAACAAATATTGAAATAAAAGAAGTGAAAATAAACCCAACATTTTTTCCCTTAATATCCGTGATGCTACGCTCCCAAGATAAAAATAACATCCTTCGCGTTCAAGAGTAGGTTGCAAATTTCTTTTATTATTACAAGTTTTGAAGTTAAATTTCTTTTCAATTGTAATAGCAGGCTCTACTTAAAACTTTTAGTCTTCTGACGTAGGAAACGATGTTCCCGATATTGTCAACCTTATTTATGCTTCGTTTGAAATACAGAAACAATTTGAGTTTTTAAATTTGAAAACAGTAACTTGTACGTAGAAGATCGTAAAATAATATACACTTACCTTCACTACTTTCAACTCGTTTACAAGTGTAGATAAGTTTTTCTATTTTAACATTAAGTTGCAGCTGTTACGAGAGATTTCTGGAATACAATATTCTTTTATTTGCTATTTAAAGTACAAACGAATTATAGTTATTTTTTCTTTGGGAAAAAGTAAATTGTTCAGATTTTCGAGGACTATAGATTTTTCTTCTCCTTTGAAAACATTGGAAAAAAAGTAGCGTGGAAATTATATCATCTTCATCATCACCATCTTAGTCTTGCGATACTACAATTTAAAATAGAATTATATTTTACTTGCTACTTCAGATAAGTTTATATTTATTGTTACTTCTACCTTCTCCACTCCACTTTGGTTCAACAGTCATCTTTTTTGTTCAAATTAAAGACCATCTTACAGAAATTGTTTCTTCTGCTACAAAGACCATGGGTTTTATACTGCGCAACACCAGGATGTTTACAAACTATCTCCTTAAAAGCGTTATTTTTTCTAGTCTGCATTCTAAACTTGAGTATGCCACAATTATATGATGTCCGTATTATGATATTCATATAAAATCCATTGAAAATGTGCAAAGGCGTTTTCTTAAATACTTATAGTTTAAACAAAATAACATTTACCCTTGCAGAAGTTTTCCATGGACTCCTTTTCAGTGATAACTAGAGATCAGATTATATGCAAAGTGGATATATTTTATGTCTATATGTAGATGTATTACACTAATTAAAGTTAATTGCCGTTAATTAACACATGGGCTGAAAAGTCCCGGGCCTAACAAAGAAAACACGCCTTTTTTTGGTTCAAAATTAGCTTTATTCATCAACGTAATCTCCATCAAGAGCAATGCAATCATTCCAGCGCCGCTCTAACATTTCAATACCACTTTTGTAGAACGATTTATCTTTTGCCTCAAAATAGACCTCAGTTTCAGCGATAACCTCTTCATTCGTGCGAAATTTCTTACCGGCGAGCATTTTTTTGAGGTCTGCGAACAGCCAGTAGTCGCTGGGAGCCAAATCTGGCGAATACGGTGGATGTGGGAGCAATTCGAAGTTCAATTCATGTAGTTTTGCCATTGTTTTGATTGACTTGTGACACGGTGCGTTGTCTTGATGAAACAAATTTTTTTTCTTTGCCATATGCGGTCGTTTCTTTGCAATTTCGGCCCTCAAACGCTCCAAAAACGTTATATAATATTCACTGTTGATGGTATTTCCTTTCTCAAGCTGGTCGATGAATATTACACCACGCACATCCCAAAATACCGAGGCCATAACCTTTCCAACCGATTGTTGTGCTTTCGGGCGCTTTGGACGAGGTTCACCAGTTGCTGTCCACTCAGATGACGATCGTTTTGATTCCGGAGTGAAGTGATGGGTCCATGTTTCATCCATTGTCACATATCAACGCAAAAATTCCGGTTTGTTAGTTTAAACATGGCCAAACACTGCTCAGAATCATCAACACGTTCTTGTTTTTGGTCAACAGTGAGCAAACGCGGCACCCACTTTGAACAGAGCTTTCTCATAGTCAAATGCTCATGCGATATAAACCCAATGTTGTTTTGATATGCTTACGATGTCAGCTAACTCACGCAACTTCACTTTTCAATCATTCAAAACGATTTTGTGGATTATTTTGATGTGTTCTGGTGTTACCGCCTCATTTGGACGTTCACTGCGTTCTGCATCATCGGTGTCTCTACGACCACGTTTGAAGTCAGCAAGCAGCGTTTGTCTGGGGTTGCTGCCTAAGATATTTATAGCTATATTATGTATATTATGGTGTTGTTGGGGTATTTCCATGTTTAATCTTTGTTTATATTTCAAAAATAATTAATATTATGAGTAGGTGCATCATTTTCACTGTGAGTCACTGTATGCAATCAATTGTACTAACACATTGTGGCAATCTGCTTATGCTTTTAAATTGTTGTTTCATTCATTTAATTCTTTTGTACGTCTGGACATTTTCATGAAATTTAAAGCTAATCGATGGTTGATTATTACTCCTTTGTGTAATTGTTGCTCTTAAATAAATTTTGAGAAAATAATTTCCGTTCTATCATGAATTCCTCTTGACATAACAGCATATTTTAATCCCAAAAAGTTGGTCTTGCGTACATAGATTCTTAAAGCTTATGCAATCCTGATTATTTCTTTTCTTGTTCAAGCAACTAATACAATTACGTGATCTCTTCTTACGGAATCGTTCGTAATAGACGGTTCTTTTTACTATTACGCGCTAAGGCTTGACTATTATTTAATTTCTTCCGTCCCTTTGCACTTTTATAGGCTGTTTAACGAGATGGAATGATGCTACTATCGCTATTAATGGATACTGCGAAAATATACTCGAGGTGCTACAATTCCGATCCACTTTGCGAAAGGATTTACCGTCCGCTAAGGTTTCTTTCAATTGTGAACATAACTGTATAATCCCCACCACTTATTCGCTTCTACCACAACCCTTGACCTTTTCATCTCGTACACAAATGCCGCAGATGTGTTAGTGACATCTGCGACGCAAGACTTGATATACAGCTACTGTTTTCAAATTATGTCGTATTTTGAAGTTTTTCTGATCAAAGCTATCGTTCGATTCTACCGCGGCGCCTTATGTTTTCTTCGGGATATAATAAATATTGATCTATGTGAAGTAACACGCTCATATTTTTTATCTGTCCGGATACTTTTTACGATCTATTAACTTTTTTTATGCGTGTGCTTAAGATATATTTAATTTACTTCTGTCTTCGTGATAAATAAAGATTGATATTAATCTGAACGATTTTCCTCCTTTTTTACGATAATACCTCGCCCCTGATACATCGTGCGCGAAAATAAATAAGTTGTCTTACCTGAGAAGCGTCTTAATAACAGCGAAATTATCTGAGGTGATTTATTAACAACTAAATAAACCCTTGCAGGAACAACTACAACTAAAAAAAAACGCAAAATTGATTATATTAATTAAGACAATTCCTATACAGTGTCAAAGAGAATGGTCTTGTCTTTATACGTGATATGCTGACTGTAGACAATATAACAAACATAATGATGAATACAAACGAATGAGATTGTGTGCATTTCTTTATGAGAAGGAAATGCACACAAGGGTTATTTGAAAGATGCTGAAATTTATATCAACAGAAATTCTAAGCTGTTCTAGCTCTTCACTAATAATACGAAGACTTCTTCCAGAATTCCGGAAAGCATGCAACACGACGGCAAAGAGTGTAATTAGCAAAAAAAAATCGTGGATGCTCCACTCGATGCTGTAAACTGGAATCCCCTATCTCTAACCGTTTAGGAGCTAAGGCGTTTCAAAGCTTGGGAATTAAGCATTTTTGGAAATTTTGATTTAAACGCGAATTTCTCTTAATCTACTCGAAAATACGCGTCTTTTGATGTCACTCGACCAGACTCGGAGCTCACAGAAACTTCAAACGCCCGTATCTCTTAAACGGTTAGAGATATCGAAGCGTGCTAAAAAAATTCTTGTACGGCGCGTAAAAATCTACCGGATAGGATGATAAAAACGGTCATTTTCGGACTTCGATATTTCACCGAAATTTCTCGACCGAATCTCCGTATCTCGGTTATGCGTGGCCGCAGCGCGACCGTTCGGTGCTCATTTGAAAGATCTCGACGCGTACTTTCGAACGGCGCAAACCGGGATCCTCTATCTATAACCGTTTAGGAGCTACGGCGCTTCAAAGTTTCGGAGTTAAGCATTTTTGGAAATTTCGCAACTTTAAACGCGATTTTCTCCTTAACGGTTAGAGATAGAGTGGCAAACTTTTTTATCGTAATCTACGCGAAAATACGCGTCTTTCGATATATCACTCGACCCCATTCGGAGCTCCTTTAAGAAGTTGAGTTTTGCACCTCCTCAACTTTCAAACGTCCATATCTCCTAAACGGTTAGGGCTAGGGGCTGAAATTTCTCAGGCGTAATACACCCATATATGGCCACGTTCCGGTAGGGTCAAAACCCCGAAATTCCGACCCTCGATTTTTCGGGTCGAAAAAATTTCATCGTTTTGGTCAGAAAAAATGCGACATTTCTACTGCGCGTTAACGGGAAGAGTTAGACGTTCGCTTATCGGCGCGTCGTAAGGACCCTACGAGGGTTCTAAACAGGCGAAAGAAGGACGCCCTAGCTCAACGCGTTCCGACGCTACAGCGCTTCAAAGTTGGGATTTTTGTTTTCTCTTTTCAACTTTGACGGGCCGTAGCCGCTAAACGGTTACAGATAGGGCGTCCGGAGTGGTCGCAATCGATTCCGCGGACATTTTTCTATCGGAAACCGCCTAATTCGTCCGTCCGAACGGCCTCGTTAACGCGCGACACGAGAAAACGTCGAAAGATGTCGTTTTCGGGGTCGATTTTTTCGCGTTTTTCGAAGTCCCGAAACTTCAAACGCCCGTATCTCTTAAACGGTTAGAGATATCGAAGCGTGCTAAAAAAGTCTTGTTCGGCGCGTAAAATCTACCGGATAGGATGATAAAAACGGTCATTTTCGGACTTCGATATTTCACCGAAATTTCTCGACCGAATCTCCGTATCTCGGTTATGCGTGGCCGCAGCGCGACCGTTCGGTGCTCATTTGAAAGATCTCGACGCGTACTTTCGAACGGCGCAAACCGGGATCCTCTATCTATAACCGTTTAGGAGCTACGGCGCTTCAAAGTTTCGGAGTTAAGCATTTTTGGAAATTTCGCAACTTTAAACGCGATTTTCTCCTTAACGGTTAGAGATAGAGTGGCAAACTTTTTTATCGTAATCTACGCGAAAATACGCGTCTTTCGATATATCACTCGACCCCATTCGGAGCTCCTTTAAGAAGTTGAGTTTTGCACCTCCTCAACTTTCAAACGTCCATATCTCCTAAACGGTTAGGGCTAGGGGGCTGAAATTTCTCAGGCGTAATACACCCATATATGGCCACGTTCCGGTAGGGTCAAAACCCCGAAATTCCGACCCTCGATTTTTCGGGTCGAAAAAATTTCATCGTTTTGGTCAGAAAAAATGCGACATTTCTACTGCGCGTTAACGGGAAGAGTTAGACGTTCGCTTATCGGCGCGTCGTAAGGACCCTACGAGGGTTCTAAACAGGCGAAAGAAGGACGCCCTAGCTCAACGCGTTCCGACGCTACAGCGCTTCAAAGTTGGGATTTTTGTTTTCTCTTTTCAACTTTGACGGGCCGTAGCCGCTAAACGGTTACAGATAGGGCGTCCGGAGTGGTCGCAATCGATTCCGCGGACATTTTTCTATCGGAAACCGTCTAATTCGTCCGTCCGAACGGCCTCGTTAACGCGCGACACGAGAAAACGTCGAAAGATGTCGTTTTCGGGGTCGATTTTTCGCGTTTTTCGAAGTCCCGAAACTTCAAACGCCCGTATCTCTTAAACGGTTAGAGATATCGAAGCGTGCTAAAAAAAGTCTTGTTCGGCGCGTAAAAATCTACCGGATAGGATGATAAAAACGGTCATTTTCGGACTTCGATATTTCACCGAAATTTCTCGACCGAATCTCCGTATCTCGGTTATGCGTGGCCGCAGCGCGACCGTTCGGTGCTCATTTGAAAGATCTCGACGCGTACTTTCGAACGGCGCAAACCGGGATCCTCTATCTATAACCGTTTAGGAGCTACGGCGCTTCAAAGTTTCGGAGTTAAGCATTTTTGGAAATTTCGCAACTTTAAACGCGATTTTCTCCTTAACGGTTAGAGATAGAGTGGCAAACTTTTTTTTATCGTAATCTACGCGAAAATACGCGTCTTTCGATATATCACTCGACCCCATTCGGAGCTCCTTTAAGAAGTTGAGTTTTGCACCTCCTCAACTTTCAAACGTCCATATCTCCTAAACGGTTAGGGCTAGGGGGCTGAAATTTCTCAGGCGTAATACACCCATATATGGCCACGTTCCGGTAGGGTCAAAACCCCGAAATTCCGACCCTCGATTTTTCGGGTCGAAAAAATTTCATCGTTTTGGTCAGAAAAAAATGCGACATTTCTACTGCGCGTTAACGGGAAGAGTTAGACGTTCGCTTATCGGCGCGTCGTAAGGACCCCTACGAGGGTTCTAAACAGGCGAAAGAAGGACGCCCTAGCTCAACGCGTTCCGACGCTACAGCGCTTCAAAGTTGGGATTTTTGTTTTCTCTTTTTCAACTTTGACGGGCCGTAGCCGCTAAACGGTTACAGATAGGGCGTCCGGAGTGGTCGCAATCGATTCCGCGGACATTTTTCTATCGGAAACCGTCTAATTCGTCCGTCCGAACGGCCTCGTTAACGCGCGACACGAGAAAACGTCGAAAGATGTCGTTTTCGGGGTCGATTTTTTCGCGTTATTTCGAAGTCCCGAAACTTCAAACGCCCGTATCTCTTAAACGGTTAGAGATATCGAAGCGTGCTAAAAAAAGTCTTGTTCGGCGCGTAAAAATCTACCGGATAGGATGATAAAAACGGTCATTTTCGGACTTCGATATTTCACCGAAATTTCTCGACCGAATCTCCGTATCTCGGTTATGCGTGGCCGCAGCGCGACCGTTCGGTGCTCATTTGAAAGATCTCGACGCGTACTTTCGAACGGCGCAAACCGGGATCCTCTATCTATAACCGTTTAGGAGCTACGGCGCTTCAAAGTTTCGGAGTTAAGCATTTTTGGAAATTTCGCAACTTTAAACGCGATTTTCTCCTTAACGGTTAGAGATAGAGCGGCAAACTTTTTTTTATCGTAATCTACGCGAAAATACGCGTCTTTCGATATATCACTCGACCCCATTCGGAGCTCCTTTAAGAAGTTGAGTTTTGCACCTCCTCAACTTTCAAACGTCCATATCTCCTAAACGGTTAGGGCTAGGGGGCTGAAATTTCTCAGGCGTAATACACCCATATATGGCCACGTTCCGGTAGGGTCAAAACCCCGAAATTCCGACCCTCGATTTTTCGGGTCGAAAAAATTTCATCGTTTTGGTCAGAAAAAATGCGACATTTCTACTGCGCGTTAACGGGAAGAGTTAGACGTTCGCTTATCGGCGCGTCGTAAGGACCCTACGAGGGTTCTAAACAGGCGAAAGAAGGACGCCCTAGCTCAACGCGTTCCGACGCTACAGCGCTTCAAAGTTGGGATTTTTGTTTTCTCTTTTCAACTTTGACGGGCCGTAGCCGCTAAACGGTTACAGATAGGGCGTCCGGAGTGGTCGCAATCGATTCCGCGGACATTTTTCTATCGGAAACCGTCTAATTCGTCCGTCCGAACGGCCTCGTTAACGCGCGACACGAGAAAACGTCGAAAGATGTCGTTTTCGGGGTCGATTTTTTCGCGTTTTTTCGAAGTCCCGAAACTTCAAACGCCCGTATCTCTTAAACGGTTAGAGATATCGAAGCGTGCTAAAAAAAGTCTTGTTCGGCGCGTAAAAATCTACCGGATAGGATGATAAAAACGGTCATTTTCGGACTTCGATATTTCACCGAAATTTCTCGACCGAATCTCCGTATCTCGGTTATGCGTGGCCGCAGCGCGACCGTTCGGTGCTCATTTGAAAGATCTCGACGCGTACTTTCGAACGGCGCAAACCGGGATCCTCTATCTATAACCGTTTAGGAGCTACGGCGCTTCAAAGTTTCGGAGTTAAGCATTTTTGGAAATTTCGCAACTTTAAACGCGATTTTCTCCTTAACGGTTAGAGATAGAGTGGCAAACTTTTTTTTATCGTAATCTACGCGAAAATACGCGTCTTTCGATATATCACTCGACCCCATTCGGAGCTCCTTTAAGAAGTTGAGTTTTGCACCTCCTCAACTTTCAAACGTCCATATCTCCTAAACGGTTAGGGCTAGGGGGCTGAAATTTCTCAGGCGTAATACACCCATATATGGCCACGTTCCGGTAGGGTCAAAACCCCGAAATTCCGACCCTCGATTTTTCGGGTCGAAAAAATTTCATCGTTTTGGTCAGAAAAAAATGCGACATTTCTACTGCGCGTTAACGGGAAGAGTTAGACGTTCGCTTATCGGCGCGTCGTAAGGACCCCTACGAGGGTTCTAAACAGGCGAAAGAAGGACGCCCTAGCTCAACGCGTTCCGACGCTACAGCGCTTCAAAGTTGGGATTTTTGTTTTCTCTTTTTCAACTTTGACGGGCCGTAGCCGCTAAACGGTTACAGATAGGGCGTCCGGAGTGGTCGCAATCGATTCCGCGGGCATTTTTCTATCGGAAACCGTCTAATTCGTCCGTCCGAACGGCCTCGTTAACGCGCGACACGAGAAAACGTCGAAAGATGTCGTTTTCGGGGTCGATTTTTCGCGTTTTTCGAAGTCCCGAAACTTCAAACGCCCGTATCTCTTAAACGGTTAGAGATATCGAAGCGTGCTAAAAAAAGTCTTGTTCGGCGCGTAAAAATCTACCGGATAGGATGATAAAAACGGTCATTTTCGGACTTCGATATTTCACCGAAATTTCTCGACCGAATCTCCGTATCTCGGTTATGCGTGGCCGCAGCGCGACCGTTCGGTGCTCATTTGAAAGATCTCGACGCGTACTTTCGAACGGCGCAAACCGGGATCCTCTATCTATAACCGTTTAGGAGCTACGGCGCTTCAAAGTTTCGGAGTTAAGCATTTTTGGAAATTTCGCAACTTTAAACGCGATTTTCTCCTTAACGGTTAGAGATAGAGCGGCAAACTTTTTTTTATCGTAATCTACGCGAAAATACGCGTCTTTCGATATATCACTCGACCCCATTCGGAGCTCCTTTAAGAAGTTGAGTTTTGCACCTCCTCAACTTTCAAACGTCCATATCTCCTAAACGGTTAGGGCTAGGGGGCTGAAATTTCTCAGGCGTAATACACCCATATATGGCCACGTTCCGGTAGGGTCAAAACCCCGAAATTCCGACCCTCGATTTTTCGGGTCGAAAAATTTCATCGTTTTGGTCAGAAAAAATGCGACATTTCTACTGCGCGTTAACGGGAAGAGTTAGACGTTCGCTTATCGGCGCGTCGTAAGGACCCTACGAGGGTTCTAAACAGGCGAAAGAAGGACGCCCTAGCTCAACGCGTTCCGACGCTACAGCGCTTCAAAGTTGGGATTTTTGTTTTCTCTTTTTCAACTTTGACGGGCCGTAGCCGCTAAACGGTTACAGATAGGGCGTCCGGAGTGGTCGCAATCGATTCCGCGGCATTTTTCTATCGGAAACCGTCTAATTCGTCCGTCCGAACGGCCTCGTTAACGCGCGACACGAGAAAACGTCGAAAGATGTCGTTTTCGGGGTCGATTTTTCGCGTTTTTTCGAAGTCCCGAAACTTCAAACGCCCGTATCTCTTAAACGGTTAGAGATATCGAAGCGTGCTAAAAAAAGTCTTGTTCGGCGCGTAAAAATCTACCGGATAGGATGATAAAAACGGTCATTTTCGGACTTCGATATTTCACCGAAATTTCTCGACCGAATCTCCGTATCTCGGTTATGCGTAGCCGCAGCGCGACCGTTCGGTGCTCATTTGAAAGATCTCGACGCGTACTTTCGAACGGCGCAAACCGGGATCCTCTATCTATAACCGTTTAGGAGCTACGGCGCTTCAAAGTTTCGGAGTTAAGCATTTTTGGAAATTTCGCAACTTTAAACGCGATTTTCTCCTTAACGGTTAGAGATAGAGCGGCAAACTTTTTTTTATCGTAATCTACGCGAAAATACGCGTCTTTCGATATATCACTCGACCCCATTCGGAGCTCCTTTAAGAAGTTGAGTTTTGCACCTCCTCAACTTTCAAACGTCCATATCTCCTAAACGGTTAGGGCTAGGGGGCTGAAATTTCTCAGGCGTAATACACCCATATATGGCCACGTTCCGGTAGGGTCAAAACCCCGAAATTCCGACCCTCGATTTTTCGGGTCGAAAAAATTTCATCGTTTTGGTCAGAAAAAAATGCGACATTTCTACTGCGCGTTAACGGGAAGAGTTAGACGTTCGCTTATCGGCGCGTCGTAAGGACCCCTACGAGGGTTCTAAACAGGCGAAAGAAGGACGCCCTAGCTCAACGCGTTCCGACGCTACAGCGCTTCAAAGTTGGGATTTTTGTTTTCTCTTTTTCAACTTTGACGGGCCGTAGCCGCTAAACGGTTACAGATAGGGCGTCCGGAGTGGTCGCAATCGATTCCGCGGGCATTTTTCTATCGGAAACCGTCTAATTCGTCCGTCCGAACGGCCTCGTTAACGCGCGACACGAGAAAACGTCGAAAGATGTCGTTTTCGGGGTCGATTTTTTCGCGTTTTTTCGAAGTCCCGAAACTTCAAACGCCCGTATCTCTTAAACGGTTAGAGATATCGAAGCGTGCTAAAAAAGTCTTGTTCGGCGCGTAAAAATCTACCGGATAGGATGATAAAAACGGTCATTTTCGGACTTCGATATTTCACCGAAATTTCTCGACCGAATCTCCGTATCTCGGTTATGCGTGGCCGCAGCGCGACCGTTCGGTGCTCATTTGAAAGATCTCGACGCGTACTTTCGAACGGCGCAAACCGGGATCCTCTATCTATAACCGTTTAGGAGCTACGGCGCTTCAAAGTTTCGGAGTTAAGCATTTTTGGAAATTTCGCAACTTTAAACGCGATTTTCTCCTTAACGGTTAGAGATAGAGCGGCAAACTTTTTTTTATCGTAATCTACGCGAAAATACGCGTCTTTCGATATATCACTCGACCCCATTCGGAGCTCCTTTAAGAAGTTGAGTTTTGCACCTCCTCAACTTTCAAACGTCCATATCTCCTAAACGGTTAGGGCTAGGGGGCTGAAATTTCTCAGGCGTAATACACCCATATATGGCCACGTTCCGGTAGGGTCAAAACCCCGAAATTCCGACCCTCGATTTTTCGGGTCGAAAAAATTTCATCGTTTTGGTCAGAAAAAAATGCGACATTTCTACTGCGCGTTAACGGGAAGAGTTAGACGTTCGCTTATCGGCGCGTCGTAAGGACCCCTACGAGGGTTCTAAACAGGCGAAAGAAGGACGCCCTAGCTCAACGCGTTCCGACGCTACAGCGCTTCAAAGTTGGGATTTTTGTTTTCTCTTTTTCAACTTTGACGGGCCGTAGCCGCTAAACGGTTACAGATAGGGCGTCCGGAGTGGTCGCAATCGATTCCGCGGGCATTTTTCTATCGGAAACCGTCTAATTCGTCCGTCCGAACGGCCTCGTTAACGCGCGACACGAGAAAACGTCGAAAGATGTCGTTTTCGGGGTCGATTTTTTCGCGTTTTTTCGAAGTCCCGAAACTTCAAACGCCCGTATCTCTTAAACGGTTAGAGATATCGAAGCGTGCTAAAAAAAGTCTTGTTCGGCGCGTAAAAATCTACCGGATAGGATGATAAAAACGGTCATTTTCGGACTTCGATATTTCACCGAAATTTCTCGACCGAATCTCCGTATCTCGGTTATGCGTGGCCGCAGCGCGACCGTTCGGTGCTCATTTGAAAGATCTCGACGCGTACTTTCGAACGGCGCAAACCGGGATCCTCTATCTATAACCGTTTAGGAGCTACGGCGCTTCAAAGTTTCGGAGTTAAGCATTTTTGGAAATTTCGCAACTTTAAACGCGATTTTCTCCTTAACGGTTAGAGATAGAGCGGCAAACTTTTTTTTATCGTAATCTACGCGAAAATACGCGTCTTTCGATATATCACTCGACCCCATTCGGAGCTCCTTTAAGAAGTTGAGTTTTGCACCTCCTCAACTTTCAAACGTCCATATCTCCTAAACGGTTAGGGCTAGGGGGCTGAAATTTCTCAGGCGTAATACACCCATATATGGCCACGTTCCGGTAGGGTCAAAACCCCGAAATTCCGACCCTCGATTTTTCGGGTCGAAAAAATTTCATCGTTTTGGTCAGAAAAAAATGCGACATTTCTACTGCGCGTTAACGGGAAGAGTTAGACGTTCGCTTATCGGCGCGTCGTAAGGACCCCTACGAGGGTTCTAAACAGGCGAAAGAAGGACGCCCTAGCTCAACGCGTTCCGACGCTACAGCGCTTCAAAGTTGGGATTTTTGTTTTCTCTTTTTCAACTTTGACGGGCCGTAGCCGCTAAACGGTTACAGATAGGGCGTCCGGAGTGGTCGCAATCGATTCCGCGGGCATTTTTCTATCGGAAACCGTCTAATTCGTCCGTCCGAACGGCCTCGTTAACGCGCGACACGAGAAAACGTCGAAAGATGTCGTTTTCGGGGTCTTTTTTTTCGCGTTTTTTCGAAGTCCCGAAACTTCAAACGCCCGTATCTCTTAAACGGTTAGAGATATCGAAGCGTGCTAAAAAAAGTCTTGTTCGGCGCGTAAAAATCTACCGGATAGGATGATAAAAACGGTCATTTTCGGACTTCGATATTTCACCGAAATTTCTCGACCGAATCTCCGTATCTCGGTTATGCGTGGCCGCAGCGCGACCGTTCGGTGCTCATTTGAAAGATCTCGACGCGTACTTTCGAACGGCGCAAACCGGGATCCTCTATCTATAACCGTTTAGGAGCTACGGCGCTTCAAAGTTTCGGAGTTAAGCATTTTTGGAAATTTCGCAACTTTAAACGCGATTTTCTCCTTAACGGTTAGAGATAGAGTGGCAAACTTTTTTATCGTAATCTACGCGAAAATACGCGTCTTTCGATATATCACTCGACCCCATTCGGAGCTCCTTTAAGAAGTTGAGTTTTGCACCTCCTCAACTTTCAAACGTCCATATCTCCTAAACGGTTAGGGCTAGGGGGCTGAAATTTCTCAGGCGTAATACACCCATATATGGCCACGTTCCGGTAGGGTCAAAACCCCGAAATTCCGACCCTCGATTTTTCGGGTCGAAAAAATTTCATCGTTTTGGTCAGAAAAAATGCGACATTTCTACTGCGCGTTAACGGGAAGAGTTAGACGTTCGCTTATCGGCGCGTCGTAAGGACCCTACGAGGGTTCTAAACAGGCGAAAGAAGGACGCCCTAGCTCAACGCGTTCCGACGCTACAGCGCTTCAAAGTTGGGATTTTTGTTTTCTCTTTTTCAACTTTGACGGGCCGTAGCCGCTAAACGGTTACAGATAGGGCGTCCGGAGTGGTCGCAATCGATTCCGCGGACATTTTTCTATCGGAAACCGTCTAATTCGTCCGTCCGAACGGCCTCGTTAACGCGCGACACGAGAAAACGTCGAAAGATGTCGTTTTCGGGGTCGATTTTTCGCGTTTTTCGAAGTCCCGAAACTTCAAACGCCCGTATCTCTTAAACGGTTAGAGATATCGAAGCGTGCTAAAAAGTCTTGTTCGGCGCGTAAAAATCTACCGGATAGGATGATAAAAACGGTCATTTTCGGACTTCGATATTTCACCGAAATTTCTCGACCGAATCTCCGTATCTCGGTTATGCGTGGCCGCAGCGCGACCGTTCGGTGCTCATTTGAAAGATCTCGACGCGTACTTTCGAACGGCGCAAACCGGGATCCTCTATCTATAACCGTTTAGGAGCTACGGCGCTTCAAAGTTTCGGAGTTAAGCATTTTTGGAAATTTCGCAACTTTAAACGCGATTTTCTCCTTAACGGTTAGAGATAGAGCGGCAAACTTTTTATCGTAATCTACGCGAAAATACGCGTCTTTCGATATATCACTCGACCCCATTCGGAGCTCCTTTAAGAAGTTGAGTTTTGCACCTCCTCAACTTTCAAACGTCCATATCTCCTAAACGGTTAGGGCTAGGGGGCTGAAATTTCTCAGGCGTAATACACCCATATATGGCCACGTTCCGGTAGGGTCAAAACCCCGAAATTCCGACCCTCGATTTTTCGGGTCGAAAAAATTTCATCGTTTTGGTCAGAAAAAATGCGACATTTCTACTGCGCGTTAACGGGAAGAGTTAGACGTTCGCTTATCGGCGCGTCGTAAGGACCCTACGAGGGTTCTAAACAGGCGAAAGAAGGACGGCCTAGCTCAACGCGTTCCGACGCTACAGCGCTTCAAAGTTGGGATTTTTGTTTTCTCTTTTTCAACTTTGACGGGCCGTAGCCGCTAAACGGTTACAGATAGGGCGTCCGGAGTGGTCGCAATCGATTCCGCGGACATTTTTCTATCGGAAACCGTCTAATTCGTCCGTCCGAACGGCCTCGTTAACGCGCGACACGAGAAAACGTCGAAAGATGTCGTTTTCGGGGTCGATTTTTCGCGTTTTTCGAAGTCCCGAAACTTCAAACGCCCGTATCTCTTAAACGGTTAGAGATATCGAAGCGTGCTAAAAAGTCTTGTTCGGCGCGTAAAAATCTACCGGATAGGATGATAAAAACGGTCATTTTCGGACTTCGATATTTCACCGAAATTTCTCGACCGAATCTCCGTATCTCGGTTATGCGTGGCCGCAGCGCGACCGTTCGGTGCTCATTTGAAAGATCTCGACGCGTACTTTCGAACGGCGCAAACCGGGATCCTCTATCTATAACCGTTTAGGAGCTACGGCGCTTCAAAGTTTCGGAGTTAAGCATTTTTGGAAATTTCGCAACTTTAAACGCGATTTTCTCCTTAACGGTTAGAGATAGAGTGGCAAACTTTTTTATCGTAATCTACGCGAAAATACGCGTCTTTCGATATATCACTCGACCCCATTCGGAGCTCCTTTAAGAAGTTGAGTTTTGCACCTCCTCAACTTTCAAACGTCCATATCTCCTAAACGGTTAGGGCTAGGGGGCTGAAATTTCTCAGGCGTAATACACCCATATATGGCCACGTTCCGGTAGGGTCAAAACCCCGAAATTCCGACCCTCGATTTTTCGGGTCGAAAAATTTCATCGTTTTGGTCAGAAAAAATGCGACATTTCTACTGCGCGTTAACGGGAAGAGTTAGACGTTCGCTTATCGGCGCGTCGTAAGGACCCTACGAGGGTTCTAAACAGGCGAAAGAAGGACGCCCTAGCTCAACGCGTTCCGACGCTACAGCGCTTCAAAGTTGGGATTTTTGTTTTCTCTTTTCAACTTTGACGGGCCGTAGCCGCTAAACGGTTACAGATAGGGCGTCCGGAGTGGTCGCAATCGATTCCGCGGACATTTTTCTATCGGAAACCGTCTAATTCGTCCGTCCGAACGGCCTCGTTAACGCGCGACACGAGAAAACGTCGAAAGATGTCGTTTTCGGGGTCGATTTTTCGCGTTTTTTCGAAGTCCCGAAACTTCAAACGCCCGTATCTCTTAAACGGTTAGAGATATCGAAGCGTGCTAAAAAAAGTCTTGTTCGGCGCGTAAAAATCTACCGGATAGGATGATAAAAACGGTCATTTTCGGACTTCGATATTTCACCGAAATTTCTCGACCGAATCTCCGTATCTCGGTTATGCGTGGCCGCAGCGCGACCGTTCGGTGCTCATTTGAAAGATCTCGACGCGTACTTTCGAACGGCGCAAACCGGGATCCTCTATCTATAACCGTTTAGGAGCTACGGCGCTTCAAAGTTTCGGAGTTAAGCATTTTTGGAAATTTCGCAACTTTAAACGCGATTTTCTCCTTAACGGTTAGAGATAGAGTGGCAAACTTTTTTTTATCGTAATCTACGCGAAAATACGCGTCTTTCGATATATCACTCGACCCCATTCGGAGCTCCTTTAAGAAGTTGAGTTTTGCACCTCCTCAACTTTCAAACGTCCATATCTCCTAAACGGTTAGGGCTAGGGGGCTGAAATTTCTCAGGCGTAATACACCCATATATGGCCACGTTCCGGTAGGGTCAAAACCCCGAAATTCCGACCCTCGATTTTTCGGGTCGAAAAAATTTCATCGTTTTGGTCAGAAAAAAATGCGACATTTCTACTGCGCGTTAACGGGAAGAGTTAGACGTTCGCTTATCGGCGCGTCGTAAGGACCCTACGAGGGTTCTAAACAGGCGAAAGAAGGACGCCCTAGCTCAACGCGTTCCGACGCTACAGCGCTTCAAAGTTGGGATTTTGTTTTCTCTTTTTCAACTTTGACGGGCCGTAGCCGCTAAACGGTTACAGATAGGGCGTCCGGAGTGGTCGCAATCGATTCCGCGGACATTTTTCTATCGGAAACCGTCTAATTCGTCCGTCCGAACGGCCTCGTTAACGCGCGACACGAGAAAACGTCGAAAGATGTCGTTTTCGGGGTCGATTTTTTCGCGTTTTTTCGAAGTCCCGAAACTTCAAACGCCCGTATCTCTTAAACGGTTAGAGATATCGAAGCGTGCTAAAAAAAGTCTTGTTCGGCGCGTAAAAATCTACCGGATAGGATGATAAAAACGGTCATTTTCGGACTTCGATATTTCACCGAAATTTCTCGACCGAATCTCCGTATCTCGGTTATGCGTGGCCGCAGCGCGACCGTTCGGTGCTCATTTGAAAGATCTCGACGCGTACTTTCGAACGGCGCAAACCGGGATCCTCTATCTATAACCGTTTAGGAGCTACGGCGCTTCAAAGTTTCGGAGTTAAGCATTTTTGGAAATTTCGCAACTTTAAACGCGATTTTCTCCTTAACGGTTAGAGATAGAGTGGCAAACTTTTTTTTATCGTAATCTACGCGAAAATACGCGTCTTTCGATATATCACTCGACCCCATTCGGAGCTCCTTTAAGAAGTTGAGTTTTGCACCTCCTCAACTTTCAAACGTCCATATCTCCTAAACGGTTAGGGCTAGGGGGCTGAAATTTCTCAGGCGTAATACACCCATATATGGCCACGTTCCGGTAGGGTCAAAACCCCGAAATTCCGACCCTCGATTTTTCGGGTCGAAAAAATTTCATCGTTTTGGTCAGAAAAAATGCGACATTTCTACTGCGCGTTAACGGGAAGAGTTAGACGTTCGCTTATCGGCGCGTCGTAAGGACCCTACGAGGGTTCTAAACAGGCGAAAGAAGGACGCCCTAGCTCAACGCGTTCCGACGCTACAGCGCTTCAAAGTTGGGATTTTTGTTTTCTCTTTTTCAACTTTGACGGGCCGTAGCCGCTAAACGGTTACAGATAGGGCGTCCGGAGTGGTCGCAATCGATTCCGCGGACATTTTTCTATCGGAAACCGTCTAATTCGTCCGTCCGAACGGCCTCGTTAACGCGCGACACGAGAAAACGTCGAAAGATGTCGTTTTCGGGGTCGATTTTTCGCGTTTTTCGAAGTCCCGAAACTTCAAACGCCCGTATCTCTTAAACGGTTAGAGATATCGAAGCGTGCTAAAAAGTCTTGTTCGGCGCGTAAAAATCTACCGGATAGGATGATAAAAACGGTCATTTTCGGACTTCGATATTTCACCGAAATTTCTCGACCGAATCTCCGTATCTCGGTTATGCGTGGCCGCAGCGCGACCGTTCGGTGCTCATTTGAAAGATCTCGACGCGTACTTTCGAACGGCGCAAACCGGGATCCTCTATCTATAACCGTTTAGGAGCTACGGCGCTTCAAAGTTTCGGAGTTAAGCATTTTTGGAAATTTCGCAACTTTAAACGCGATTTTCTCCTTAACGGTTAGAGATAGAGTGGCAAACTTTTTTATCGTAATCTACGCGAAAATACGCGTCTTTCGATATATCACTCGACCCCATTCGGAGCTCCTTTAAGAAGTTGAGTTTTGCACCTCCTCAACTTTCAAACGTCCATATCTCCTAAACGGTTAGGGCTAGGGGGCTGAAATTTCTCAGGCGTAATACACCCATATATGGCCACGTTCCGGTAGGGTCAAAACCCCGAAATTCCGACCCTCGATTTTTCGGGTCGAAAAAATTTCATCGTTTTGGTCAGAAAAAAATGCGACATTTCTACTGCGCGTTAACGGGAAGAGTTAGACGTTCGCTTATCGGCGCGTCGTAAGGACCCCTACGAGGGTTCTAAACAGGCGAAAGAAGGACGCCCTAGCTCAACGCGTTCCGACGCTACAGCGCTTCAAAGTTGGGATTTTTGTTTTCTCTTTTTCAACTTTGACGGGCCGTAGCCGCTAAACGGTTACAGATAGGGCGTCCGGAGTGGTCGCAATCGATTCCGCGGACATTTTTCTATCGGAAACCGTCTAATTCGTCCGTCCGAACGGCCTCGTTAACGCGCGACACGAGAAAACGTCGAAAGATGTCGTTTTCGGGGTCGATTTTTTCGCGTTTTTTCGAAGTCCCGAAACTTCAAACGCCCGTATCTCTTAAACGGTTAGAGATATCGAAGCGTGCTAAAAAAAGTCTTGTTCGGCGCGTAAAAATCTACCGGATAGGATGATAAAAACGGTCATTTTCGGACTTCGATATTTCACCGAAATTTCTCGACCGAATCTCCGTATCTCGGTTATGCGTGGCCGCAGCGCGACCGTTCGGTGCTCATTTGAAAGATCTCGACGCGTACTTTCGAACGGCGCAAACCGGGATCCTCTATCTATAACCGTTTAGGAGCTACGGCGCTTCAAAGTTTCGGAGTTAAGCATTTTTGGAAATTTCGCAACTTTAAACGCGATTTTCTCCTTAACGGTTAGAGATAGAGTGGCAAACTTTTTTATCGTAATCTACGCGAAAATACGCGTCTTTCGATATATCACTCGACCCCATTCGGAGCTCCTTTAAGAAGTTGAGTTTTGCACCTCCTCAACTTTCAAACGTCCATATCTCCTAAACGGTTAGGGCTAGGGGGCTGAAATTTCTCAGGCGTAATACACCCATATATGGCCACGTTCCGGTAGGGTCAAAACCCCGAAATTCCGACCCTCGATTTTTCGGGTCGAAAAAATTTCATCGTTTTGGTCAGAAAAAATGCGACATTTCTACTGCGCGTTAACGGGAAGAGTTAGACGTTCGCTTATCGGCGCGTCGTAAGGACCCTACGAGGGTTCTAAACAGGCGAAAGAAGGACGCCCTAGCTCAACGCGTTCCGACGCTACAGCGCTTCAAAGTTGGGATTTTTGTTTTCTCTTTTCAACTTTGACGGGCCGTAGCCGCTAAACGGTTACAGATAGGGCGTCCGGAGTGGTCGCAATCGATTCCGCGGACATTTTTCTATCGGAAACCGTCTAATTCGTCCGTCCGAACGGCCTCGTTAACGCGCGACACGAGAAAACGTCGAAGGATGTCGTTTTCGGGGTCGATTTTTCGCGTTTTTTCGAAGTCCCGAAACTTCAAACGCCCGTATCTCTTAAACGGTTAGAGATATCGAAGCGTGCTAAAAAAAGTCTTGTTCGGCGCGTAAAAATCTACCGGATAGGATGATAAAAACGGTCATTTTCGGACTTCGATATTTCACCGAAATTTCTCGACCGAATCTCCGTATCTCGGTTATGCGTGGCCGCAGCGCGACCGTTCGGTGCTCATTTGAAAGATCTCGACGCGTACTTTCGAACGGCGCAAACCGGGATCCTCTATCTATAACCGTTTAGGAGCTACGGCGCTTCAAAGTTTCGGAGTTAAGCATTTTTGGAAATTTCGCAACTTTAAACGCGATTTTCTCCTTAACGGTTAGAGATAGAGTGGCAAACTTTTTTTTATCGTAATCTACGCGAAAATACGCGTCTTTCGATATATCACTCGACCCCATTCGGAGCTCCTTTAAGAAGTTGAGTTTTGCACCTCCTCAACTTTCAAACGTCCATATCTCCTAAACGGTTAGGGCTAGGGGGCTGAAATTTCTCAGGCGTAATACACCCATATATGGCCACGTTCCGGTAGGGTCAAAACCCCGAAATTCCGACCCTCGATTTTTCGGGTCGAAAAAATTTCATCGTTTTGGTCAGAAAAAATGCGACATTTCTACTGCGCGTTAACGGGAAGAGTTAGACGTTCGCTTATCGGCGCGTCGTAAGGACCCCTACGAGGGTTCTAAACAGGCGAAAGAAGGACGCCCTAGCTCAACGCGTTCCGACGCTACAGCGCTTCAAAGTTGGGATTTTTGTTTTCTCTTTTCAACTTTGACGGGCCGTAGCCGCTAAACGGTTACAGATAGGGCGTCCGGAGTGGTCGCAATCGATTCCGCGGACATTTTTCTATCGGAAACCGTCTAATTCGTCCGTCCGAACGGCCTCGTTAACGCGCGACACGAGAAAACGTCGAAAGATGTCGTTTTCGGGGTCGATTTTTCGCGTTTTTCGAAGTCCCGAAACTTCAAACGCCCGTATCTCTTAAACGGTTAGAGATATCGAAGCGTGCTAAAAAAAGTCTTGTTCGGCGCGTAAAAATCTACCGGATAGGATGATAAAAACGGTCATTTTCGGACTTCGATATTTCACCGAAATTTCTCGACCGAATCTCCGTATCTCGGTTATGCGTGGCCGCAGCGCGACCGTTCGGTGCTCATTTGAAAGATCTCGACGCGTACTTTCGAACGGCGCAAACCGGGATCCTCTATCTATAACCGTTTAGGAGCTACGGCGCTTCAAAGTTTCGGAGTTAAGCATTTTTGGAAATTTCGCAACTTTAAACGCGATTTTCTCCTTAACGGTTAGAGATAGAGTGGCAAACTTTTTTTTATCGTAATCTACGCGAAAATACGCGTCTTTCGATATATCACTCGACCCCATTCGGAGCTCCTTTAAGAAGTTGAGTTTTGCACCTCCTCAACTTTCAAACGTCCATATCTCCTAAACGGTTAGGGCTAGGGGGCTGAAATTTCTCAGGCGTAATACACCCATATATGGCCACGTTCCGGTAGGGTCAAAACCCCGAAATTCCGACCCTCGATTTTTCGGGTCGAAAAATTTCATCGTTTTGGTCAGAAAAAATGCGACATTTCTACTGCGCGTTAACGGGAAGAGTTAGACGTTCGCTTATCGGCGCGTCGTAAGGACCCCTACGAGGGTTCTAAACAGGCGAAAGAAGGACGCCCTAGCTCAACGCGTTCCGACGCTACAGCGCTTCAAAGTTGGGATTTTTGTTTTCTCTTTTCAACTTTGACGGGCCGTAGCCGCTAAACGGTTACAGATAGGGCGTCCGGAGTGGTCGCAATCGATTCCGCGGACATTTTTCTATCGGAAACCGTCTAATTCGTCCGTCCGAACGGCCTCGTTAACGCACGACACGAGAAAACGTCGAAAGATGTCGTTTTCGGGGTCGATTTTTCGCGTTTTTTCGAAGTCCCGAAACTTCAAACGCCCGTATCTCTTAAACGGTTAGAGATATCGAAGCGTGCTAAAAAGTCTTGTTCGGCGCGTAAAAATCTACCGGATAGGATGATAAAAACGGTCATTTTCGGACTTCGATATTTCACCGAAATTTCTCGACCGAATCTCCGTATCTCGGTTATGCGTGGCCGCAGCGCGACCGTTCGGTGCTCATTTGAAAGATCTCGACGCGTACTTTCGAACGGCGCAAACCGGGATCCTCTATCTATAACCGTTTAGGAGCTACGGCGCTTCAAAGTTTCGGAGTTAAGCATTTTTGGAAATTTCGCAACTTTAAACGCGATTTTCTCCTTAACGGTTAGAGATAGAGTGGCAAACTTTTTTTTATCGTAATCTACGCGAAAATACGCGTCTTTCGATATATCACTCGACCCCATTCGGAGCTCCTTTAAGAAGTTGAGTTTTGCACCTCCTCAACTTTCAAACGTCCATATCTCCTAAACGGTTAGGGCTAGGGGGCTGAAATTTCTCAGGCGTAATACACCCATATATGGCCACGTTCCGGTAGGGTCAAAACCCCGAAATTCCGACCCTCGATTTTTCGGGTCGAAAAAATTTCATCGTTTTGGTCAGAAAAAAATGCGACATTTCTACTGCGCGTTAACGGGAAGAGTTAGACGTTCGCTTATCGGCGCGTCGTAAGGACCCCTACGAGGGTTCTAAACAGGCGAAAGAAGGACGCCCTAGCTCAACGCGTTCCGACGCTACAGCGCTTCAAAGTTGGGATTTTTGTTTTCTCTTTTTCAACTTTGACGGGCCGTAGCCGCTAAACGGTTACAGATAGGGCGTCCGGAGTGGTCGCAATCGATTCCGCGGACATTTTTCTATCGGAAACCGTCTAATTCGTCCGTCCGAACGGCCTCGTTAACGCGCGACACGAGAAAACGTCGAAAGATGTCGTTTTCGGGGTCGATTTTTTCGCGTTTTTTCGAAGTCCCGAAACTTCAAACGCCCGTATCTCTTAAACGGTTAGAGATATCGAAGCGTGCTAAAAAAAGTCTTGTTCGGCGCGTAAAAATCTACCGGATAGGATGATAAAAACGGTCATTTTCGGACTTCGATATTTCACCGAAATTTCTCGACCGAATCTCCGTATCTCGGTTATGCGTGGCCGCAGCGCGACCGTTCGGTGCTCATTTGAAAGATCTCGACGCGTACTTTCGAACGGCGCAAACCGGGATCCTCTATCTATAACCGTTTAGGAGCTACGGCGCTTCAAAGTTTCGGAGTTAAGCATTTTTGGAAATTTCGCAACTTTAAACGCGATTTTCTCCTTAACGGTTAGAGATAGAGTGGCAAACTTTTTTATCGTAATCTACGCGAAAATACGCGTCTTTCGATATATCACTCGACCCCATTCGGAGCTCCTTTAAGAAGTTGAGTTTTGCACCTCCTCAACTTTCAAACGTCCATATCTCCTAAACGGTTAGGGCTAGGGGGCTGAAATTTCTCAGGCGTAATACACCCATATATGGCCACGTTCCGGTAGGGTCAAAACCCCGAAATTCCGACCCTCGATTTTTCGGGTCGAAAAAATTTCATCGTTTTGGTCAGAAAAAATGCGACATTTCTACTGCGCGTTAACGGGAAGAGTTAGACGTTCGCTTATCGGCGCGTCGTAAGGACCCCTACGAGGGTTCTAAACAGGCGAAAGAAGGACGCCCTAGCTCAACGCGTTCCGACGCTACAGCGCTTCAAAGTTGGGATTTTTGTTTTCTCTTTTCAACTTTGACGGGCCGTAGCCGCTAAACGGTTACAGATAGGGCGTCCGGAGTGGTCGCAATCGATTCCGCGGACATTTTTCTATCGGAAACCGTCTAATTCGTCCGTCCGAACGGCCTCGTTAACGCGCGACACGAGAAAACGTCGAAAGATGTCGTTTTCGGGGTCGATTTTTCGCGTTTTTTCGAAGTCCCGAAACTTCAAACGCCCGTATCTCTTAAACGGTTAGAGATATCGAAGCGTGCTAAAAAAAGTCTTGTTCGGCGCGTAAAAATCTACCGGATAGGATGATAAAAACGGTCATTTTCGGACTTCGATATTTCACCGAAATTTCTCGACCGAATCTCCGTATCTCGGTTATGCGTGGCCGCAGCGCGACCGTTCGGTGCTCATTTGAAAGATCTCGACGCGTACTTTCGAACGGCGCAAACCGGGATCCTCTATCTATAACCGTTTAGGAGCTACGGCGCTTCAAAGTTTCGGAGTTAAGCATTTTTGGAAATTTCGCAACTTTAAACGCGATTTTCTCCTTAACGGTTAGAGATAGAGTGGCAAACTTTTTTATCGTAATCTACGCGAAAATACGCGTCTTTCGATATATCACTCGACCCCATTCGGAGCTCCTTTAAGAAGTTGAGTTTTGCACCTCCTCAACTTTCAAACGTCCATATCTCCTAAACGGTTAGGGCTAGGGGCTGAAATTTCTCAGGCGTAATACACCCATATATGGCCACGTTCCGGTAGGGTCAAAACCCCGAAATTCCGACCCTCGATTTTTCGGGTCGAAAAAATTTCATCGTTTTGGTCAGAAAAAATGCGACATTTCTACTGCGCGTTAACGGGAAGAGTTAGACGTTCGCTTATCGGCGCGTCGTAAGGACCCTACGAGGGTTCTAAACAGGCGAAAGAAGGACGCCCTAGCTCAACGCGTTCCGACGCTACAGCGCTTCAAAGTTGGGATTTTTGTTTTCTTTTTCAACTTTGACGGGCCGTAGCCGCTAAACGGTTACAGATAGGGCGTCCGGAGTGGTCGCAATCGATTCCGCGGACATTTTTCTATCGGAAACCGTCTAATTCGTCCGTCCGAACGGCCTCGTTAACGCGCGACACGAGAAAACGTCGAAAGATGTCGTTTTCGGGGTCGATTTTTCGCGTTTTTTCGAAGTCCCGAAACTTCAAACGCCCGTATCTCTTAAACGGTTAGAGATATCGAAGCGTGCTAAAAAAGTCTTGTTCGGCGCGTAAAAATCTACCGGATAGGATGATAAAACGGTCATTTTCGGACTTCGATATTTCACCGAAATTTCTCGACCGAATCTCCGTATCTCGGTTATGCGTGGCCGCAGCGCGACCGTTCGGTGCTCATTTGAAAGATCTCGACGCGTACTTTCGAACGGCACAAACCGGGATCCTCTATCTATAACCGTTTAGGAGCTACGGCGCTTCAAAGTTTCGGAGTTAAGCATTTTTGGAAATTTCGCAACTTTAAACGCGATTTTCTCCTTAACGGTTAGAGATAGAGTGGCAAACTTTTTTTTATCGTAATCTACGCGAAAATACGCGTCTTTCGATATATCACTCGACCCCATTCGGAGCTCCTTTAAGAAGTTGAGTTTTGCACCTCCTCAACTTTCAAACGTCCATATCTCCTAAACGGTTAGGGCTAGGTGGCTGAAATTTCTCAGGCGTAATACACCCATATATGGCCACGTTCCGGTAGGGTCAAAACCCCGAAATTCCGACCCTCGATTTTTCGGGTCGAAAAAATTTCATCGTTTTGGTCAGAAAAAATGCGACATTTCTACTGCGCGTTAACGGGAAGAGTTAGACGTTCGCTTATCGGCGCGTCGTAAGGACCCTACGAGGGTTCTAAACAGGCGAAAGAAGGACGCCCTAGCTCAACGCGTTCCGACGCTACAGCGCTTCAAAGTTGGGATTTTTGTTTTCTTTTTCAACTTTGACGGGCCGTAGCCGCTAAACGGTTACAGATAGGGCGTCCGGAGTGGTCGCAATCGATTCCGCGGACATTTTTCTATCGGAAACCGTCTAATTCGTCCGTCCGAACGGCCTCGTTAACGCGCGACACGAGAAAACGTCGAAAGATGTCGTTTTCGGGGTCGATTTTTCGCGTTTTTCGAAGTCCCGAAACTTCAAACGCCCGTATCTCTTAAACGGTTAGAGATATCGAAGCGTGCTAAAAAGTCTTGTTCGGCGCGTAAAAATCTACCGGATAGGATGATAAAAACGGTCATTTTCGGACTTCGATATTTCACCGAAATTTCTCGACCGAATCTCCGTATCTCGGTTATGCGTGGCCGCAGCGCGACCGTTCGGTGCTCATTTGAAAGATCTCGACGCGTACTTTCGAACGGCGCAAACCGGGATCCTCTATCTATAACCGTTTAGGAGCTACGGCGCTTCAAAGTTTCGGAGTTAAGCATTTTTGGAAATTTCGCAACTTTAAACGCGATTTTCTCCTTAACGGTTAGAGATAGAGTGGCAAACTTTTTTATCGTAATCTACGCGAAAATACGCGTCTTTCGATATATCACTCGACCCCATTCGGAGCTCCTTTAAGAAGTTGAGTTTTGCACCTCCTCAACTTTCAAACGTCCATATCTCCTAAACGGTTAGGGCTAGGGGGCTGAAATTTCTCAGGCGTAATACACCCATATATGGCCACGTTCCGGTAGGGTCAAAACCCCGAAATTCCGACCCTCGATTTTTCGGGTCGAAAAAATTTCATCGTTTTGGTCAGAAAAAATGCGACATTTCTACTGCGCGTTAACGGGAAGAGTTAGACGTTCGCTTATCGGCGCGTCGTAAGGACCCTACGAGGGTTCTAAACAGGCGAAAGAAGGACGCCCTAGCTCAACGCGTTCCGACGCTACAGCGCTTCAAAGTTGGGATTTTTGTTTTCTCTTTTTCAACTTTGACGGGCCGTAGCCGCTAAACGGTTACAGATAGGGCGTCCGGAGTGGTCGCAATCGATTCCGCGGACATTTTTCTATCGGAAACCGTCTAATTCGTCCGTCCGAACGGCCTCGTTAACGCGCGACACGAGAAAACGTCGAAAGATGTCGTTTTCGGGGTCGATTTTTCGCGTTTTTTCGAAGTCCCGAAACTTCAAACGCCCGTATCTCTTAAACGGTTAGAGATATCGAAGCGTGCTAAAAAAAGTCTTGTTCGGCGCGTTAAAATCTACCGGATAGGATGATAAAAACGGTCATTTTCGGACTTCGATATTTCACCGAAATTTCTCGACCGAATCTCCGTATCTCGGTTATGCGTGGCCGCAGCGCGACCGTTCGGTGCTCATTTGAAAGATCTCGACGCGTACTTTCGAACGGCGCAAACCGGGATCCTCTATCTATAACCGTTTAGGAGCTACGGCGCTTCAAAGTTTCGGAGTTAAGCATTTTTGGAAATTTCGCAACTTTAAACGCGATTTTCTCCTTAACGGTTAGAGATAGAGTGGCAAACTTTTTTATCGTAATCTACGCGAAAATACGCGTCTTTCGATATATCACTCGACCCCATTCGGAGCTCCTTTAAGAAGTTGAGTTTTGCACCTCCTCAACTTTCAAACGTCCATATCTCCTAAACGGTTAGGGCTAGGGGGCCGAAATTTCTCAGGCGTAATACACCCATATATGGCCACGTTCCGGTAGGGTCAAAACCCCGAAATTCCGACCCTCGATTTTTCGGGTCGAAAAAATTTCATCGTTTTGGTCAGAAAAAATGCGACATTTCTACTGCGCGTTAACGGGAAGAGTTAGACGTTCGCTTATCGGCGCGTCGTAAGGACCCCTACGAGGGTTCTAAACAGGCGAAAGAAGGACGCCCTAGCTCAACGCGTTCCGACGCTACAGCGCTTCAAAGTTGGGATTTTTGTTTTCTCTTTTCAACTTTGACGGGCCGTAGCCGCTAAACGGTTACAGATAGGGCGTCCGGAGTGGTCGCAATCGATTCCGCGGACATTTTTCTATCGGAAACCGTCTAATTCGTCCGTCCGAACGGCCTCGTTAACGCGCGACACGAGAAAACGTCGAAAGATGTCGTTTTCGGGGTCGATTTTTCGCGTTTTTTCGAAGTCCCGAAACTTCAAACGCCCGTATCTCTTAAACGGTTAGAGATATCGAAGCGTGCTAAAAAGTCTTGTTCGGCGCGTAAAAATCTACCGGATAGGATGATAAAACGGTCATTTTCGGACTTCGATATTTCACCGAAATTTCTCGACCGAATCTCCGTATCTCGGTTATGCGTGGCCGCAGCGCGACCGTTCGGTGCTCATTTGAAAGATCTCGACGCGTACTTTCGAACGGCGCAAACCGGGATCCTCTATCTATAACCGTTTAGGAGCTACGGCGCTTCAAAGTTTCGGAGTTAAGCATTTTTGGAAATTTCGCAACTTTAAACGCGATTTTCTCCTTAACGGTTAGAGATAGAGTGGCAAACTTTTTTATCGTAATCTACGCGAAAATACGCGTCTTTCGATATATCACTCGACCCCATTCGGAGCTCCTTTAAGAAGTTGAGTTTTGCACCTCCTCAACTTTCAAACGTCCATATCTCCTAAACGGTTAGGGCTAGGGGGCTGAAATTTCTCAGGCGTAATACACCCATATATGGCCACGTTCCGGTAGGGTCAAAACCCCGAAATTCCGACCCTCGATTTTTCGGGTCGAAAAAATTTCATCGTTTTGGTCAGAAAAAATGCGACATTTCTACTGCGCGTTAACGGGAAGAGTTAGACGTTCGCTTATCGGCGCGTCGTAAGGACCCCTACGAGGGTTCTAAACAGGCGAAAGAAGGACGCCCTAGCTCAACGCGTTCCGACGCTACAGCGCTTCAAAGTTGGGATTTTTGTTTTCTCTTTTCAACTTTGACGGGCCGTAGCCGCTAAACGGTTACAGATAGGGCGTCCGGAGTGGTCGCAATCGATTCCGCGGACATTTTTCTATCGGAAACCGTCTAATTCGTCCGTCCGAACGGCCTCGTTAACGCGCGACACGAGAAAACGTCGAAAGATGTCGTTTTCGGGGTCGATTTTTTCGCGTTTTTTCGAAGTCCCGAAACTTCAAACGCCCGTATCTCTTAAACGGTTAGAGATATCGAAGCGTGCTAAAAAAAGTCTTGTTCGGCGCGTAAAAATCTACCGGATAGGATGATAAAAACGGTCATTTTCGGACTTCGATATTTCACCGAAATTTCTCGACCGAATCTCCGTATCTCGGTTATGCGTGGCCGCAGCGCGACCGTTCGGTGCTCATTTGAAAGATCTCGACGCGTACTTTCGAACGGCGCAAACCGGGATCCTCTATCTATAACCGTTTAGGAGCTACGGCGCTTCAAAGTTTCGGAGTTAAGCATTTTTGGAAATTTCGCAACTTTAAACGCGATTTTCTCCTTAACGGTTAGAGATAGAGTGGCAAACTTTTTTATCGTAATCTACGCGAAAATACGCGTCTTTCGATATATCACTCGACCCCATTCGGAGCTCCTTTAAGAAGTTGAGTTTTGCACCTCCTCAACTTTCAAACGTCCATATCTCCTAAACGGTTAGGGCTAGGGGGCTGAAATTTCTCAGGCGTAATACACCCATATATGGCCACGTTCCGGTAGGGTCAAAACCCCGAAATTCCGACCCTCGATTTTTCGGGTCGAAAAATTTCATCGTTTTGGTCAGAAAAAATGCGACATTTCTACTGCGCGTTAACGGGAAGAGTTAGACGTTCGCTTATCGGCGCGTCGTAAGGACCCTACGAGGGTTCTAAACAGGCGAAAGAAGGACGCCCTAGCTCAACGCGTTCCGACGCTACAGCGCTTCAAAGTTGGGATTTTTGTTTTCTTTTTCAACTTTGACGGGCCGTAGCCGCTAAACGGTTACAGATAGGGCGTCCGGAGTGGTCGCAATCGATTCCGCGGACATTTTTCTATCGGAAACCGTCTAATTCGTCCGTCCGAACGGCCTCGTTAACGCGCGACACGAGAAAACGTCGAAAGATGTCGTTTTCGGGGTCGATTTTTTCGCGTTTTTTCGAAGTCCCGAAACTTCAAACGCCCGTATCTCTTAAACGGTTAGAGATATCGAAGCGTGCTAAAAAGTCTTGTTCGGCGCGTAAAAATCTACCGGATAGGATGATAAAACGGTCATTTTCGGACTTCGATATTTCACCGAAATTTCTCGACCGAATCTCCGTATCTCGGTTATGCGTGGCCGCAGCGCGACCGTTCGGTGCTCATTTGAAAGATCTCGACGCGTACTTTCGAACGGCGCAAACCGGGATCCTCTATCTATAACCGTTTAGGAGCTACGGCGCTTCAAAGTTTCGGAGTTAAGCATTTTTGGAAATTTCGCAACTTTAAACGCGATTTTCTCCTTAACGGTTAGAGATAGAGTGGCAAACTTTTTTATCGTAATCTACGCGAAAATACGCGTCTTTCGATATATCACTCGACCCCATTCGAGCTCCTTTAAGAAGTTGAGTTTTGCACCTCCTCAACTTTCAAACGTCCATATCTCCTAAACGGTTAGGGCTAGGGGCTGAAATTTCTCAGGCGTAATACACCCATATATGGCCACGTTCCGGTAGGGTCAAAACCCCGAAATTCCGACCCTCGATTTTTCGGGTCGAAAAATTTCATCGTTTTGGTCAGAAAAAATGCGACATTTCTACTGCGCGTTAACGGGAAGAGTTAGACGTTCGCTTATCGGCGCGTCGTAAGGACCCTACGAGGGTTCTAAACAGGCGAAAGAAGGACGCCCTAGCTCAACGCGTTCCGACGCTACAGCGCTTCAAAGTTGGGATTTTTGTTTTCTCTTTTCAACTTTGACGGGCCGTAGCCGCTAAACGGTTACAGATAGGGCGTCCGGAGTGGTCGCAATCGATTCCGCGGACATTTTTCTATCGGAAACCGTCTAATTCGTCCGTCCGAACGGCCTCGTTAACGCGCGACACGAGAAAACGTCGAAAGATGTCGTTTTCGGGGTCGATTTTTTCGCGTTTTTCGAAGTCCCGAAACTTCAAACGCCCGTATCTCTTAAACGGTTAGAGATATCGAAGCGTGCTAAAAAGTCTTGTTCGGCGCGTAAAAATCTACCGGATAGGATGATAAAACGGTCATTTTCGGACTTCGATATTTCACCGAAATTTCTCGACCGAATCTCCGTATCTCGGTTATGCGTGGCCGCAGCGCGACCGTTCGGTGCTCATTTGAAAGATCTCGACGCGTACTTTCGAACGGCGCAAACCGGGATCCTCTATCTATAACCGTTTAGGAGCTACGGCGCTTCAAAGTTTCGGAGTTAAGCATTTTTGGAAATTTCGCAACTTTAAACGCGATTTTCTCCTTAACGGTTAGAGATAGAGCGGCAAACTTTTTTTTTATCGTAATCTACGCGAAAATACGCGTCTTTCGATATATCACTCGACCCCATTCGGAGCTCCTTTAAGAAGTTGAGTTTTGCACCTCCTCAACTTTCAAACGTCCATATCTCCTAAACGGTTAGGGCTAGGGGGCTGAAATTTCTCAGGCGTAATACACCCATATATGGCCACGTTCCGGTAGGGTCAAAACCCCGAAATTCCGACCTCGATTTTTCGGGTCGAAAAAATTTCATCGTTTTGGTCAGAAAAATGCGACATTTCTACTGCGCGTTAACGGGAAGAGTTAGACGTTCGCTTATCGGCGCGTCGTAAGGACCCCTACGAGGGTTCTAAACAGGCGAAAGAAGGACGCCCTAGCTCAACGCGTTCCGACGCTACAGCGCTTCAAAGTTGGGAGTTTTGTTTTCTTTTTCAACTTTGACGGGCCGTAGCCGCTAAACGGTTACAGATAGGGCGTCCGGAGTGGTCGCAATCGATTCCGCGGACATTTTTCTATCGGAAACCGTCTAATTCGTCCGTCCGAACGGCCTCGTTAACGCGCGACACGAGAAAACGTCGAAAGATGTCGTTTTCGGGGTCGATTTTTTCGCGTTTTTTCGAAGTCCCGAAACTTCAAACGCCCGTATCTCTTAAACGGTTAGAGATATCGAAGCGTGCTAAAAAGTCTTGTTCGGCGCGTAAAAATCTACCGGATAGGATGATAAAACGGTCATTTTCGGACTTCGATATTTCACCGAAATTTCTCGACCGAATCTCCGTATCTCGGTTATGCGTACGCAGCGCGACCGTTCGGTGCTCATTTGAAAGATCTCGACGCGTACTTTCGAACGGCGCAAACCGGGATCCTCTATCTATAACCGTTTAGGAGCTACGGCGCTTCAAAGTTTCGGAGTTAAGCATTTTTGGAAATTTCGCAACTTTAAACGCGATTTTCTCCTTAACGGTTAGAGATAGAGTGGCAAACTTTTTTATCGTAATCTACGCGAAAATACGCGTCTTTCGATATATCACTCGACCCCATTCGGAGCTCCTTTAAGAAGTTGAGTTTTGCACCTCCTCAACTTTCAAACGTCCATATCTCCTAAACGGTTAGGGCTAGGGGGCTGAAATTTCTCAGGCGTAATACACCCATATATGGCCACGTTCCGGTAGGGTCAAAACCCCGAAATTCCGACCCTCGATTTTTCGGGTCGAAAAAATTTCATCGTTTTGGTCAGAAAAAATGCGACATTTCTACTGCGCGTTAACGGGAAGAGTTAGACGTTCGCTTATCGGCGCGTCGTAAGGACCCTACGAGGGTTCTAAACAGGCGAAAGAAGGACGCCCTAGCTCAACGCGTTCCGACGCTACAGCGCTTCAAAGTTGGGATTTTTGTTTTCTCTTTTTCAACTTTGACGGGCCGTAGCCGCTAAACGGTTACAGATAGGGCGTCCGGAGTGGTCGCAATCGATTCCGCGGACATTTTTCTATCGGAAACCGTCTAATTCGTCCGTCCGAACGGCCTCGTTAACGCGCGACACGAGAAAACGTCGAAAGATGTCGTTTTCGGGGTCGATTTTTTCGCGTTTTTTCGAAGTCCCGAAACTTCAAACGCCCGTATCTCTTAAACGGTTAGAGATATCGAAGCGTGCTAAAAAGTCTTGTTCGGCGCGTAAAAATCTACCGGATAGGATGATAAAACGGTCATTTTCGGACTTCGATATTTCACCGAAATTTCTCGACCGAATCTCCGTATCTCGGTTATGCGTGGCCGCAGCGCGACCGTTCGGTGCTCATTTGAAAGATCTCGACGCGTACTTTCGAACGGCGCAAACCGGGATCCTCTATCTATAACCGTTTAGGAGCTACGGCGCTTCAAAGTTTCGGAGTTAAGCATTTTTGGAAATTTCGCAACTTTAAACGCGATTTTCTCCTTAACGGTTAGAGATAGAGTGGCAAACTTTTTTATCGTAATCTACGCGAAAATACGCGTCTTTCGATATATCACTCGACCCCATTCGAGCTCCTTTAAGAAGTTGAGTTTTGCACCTCCTCAACTTTCAAACGTCCATATCTCCTAAACGGTTAGGGCTAGGGGCTGAAATTTCTCAGGCGTAATACACCCATATATGGCCACGTTCCGGTAGGGTCAAAACCCCGAAATTCCGACCCTCGATTTTTCGGGTCGAAAAATTTCATCGTTTTGGTCAGAAAAAATGCGACATTTCTACTGCGCGTTAACGGGAAGAGTTAGACGTTCGCTTATCGGCGCGTCGTAAGGACCCTACGAGGGTTCTAAACAGGCGAAAGAAGGACGCCCTAGCTCAACGCGTTCCGACGCTACAGCGCTTCAAAGTTGGGATTTTTGTTTTCTCTTTTCAACTTTGACGGGCCGTAGCCGCTAAACGGTTACAGATAGGGCGTCCGGAGTGGTCGCAATCGATTCCGCGGACATTTTTCTATCGGAAACCGTCTAATTCGTCCGTCCGAACGGCCTCGTTAACGCGCGACACGAGAAAACGTCGAAAGATGTCGTTTTCGGGGTCGATTTTTTCGCGTTTTTTCGAAGTCCCGAAACTTCAAACGCCCGTATCTCTTAAACGGTTAGAGATATCGAAGCGTGCTAAAAAGTCTTGTTCGGCGCGTAAAAATCTACCGGATAGGATGATAAAAACGGTCATTTTCGGACTTCGATATTTCACCGAAATTTCTCGACCGAATCTCCGTATCTCGGTTATGCGTACGCAGCGCGACCGTTCGCTGCTCATTTGAAAGATCTCGACGCGTACTTTCGAACGGCGCAAACCGGGATCCTCTATCTATAACCGTTTAGGAGCTACGGCGCTTCAAAGTTTCGGAGTTAAGCATTTTTGGAAATTTCGCAACTTTAAACGCGATTTTCTCCTTAACGGTTAGAGATAGAGTGGCAAACTTTTTTATCGTAATCTACGCGAAAATACGCGTCTTTCGATATATCACTCGACCCCATTCGAGCTCCTTTAAGAAGTTGAGTTTTGCACCTCCTCAACTTTCAAACGTCCATATCTCCTAAACGGTTAGGGCTAGGGGCTGAAATTTCTCAGGCGTAATACACCCATATATGGCCACGTTCCGGTAGGGTCAAAACCCCGAAATTCCGACCCTCGATTTTTCGGGTCGAAAAAATTTCATCGTTTTGGTCAGAAAAAATGCGACATTTCTACTGCGCGTTAACGGGAAGAGTTAGACGTTCGCTTATCGGCGCGTCGTAAGGACTTCTACGAGGGTTCTAAACAGGCGAAAGAAGGACGCCCTAGCTCAACGCGTTCCGACGCTACAGCGCTTCAAAGTTGGGATTTTTGTTTTCTCTTTTTCAACTTTGACGGGCCGTAGCCGCTAAACGGTTACAGATAGGGCGTCCGGAGTGGTCGCAATCGATTCCGCGGACATTTTTCTATCGGAAACCGTCTAATTCGTCCGTCCGAACGGCCTCGTTAACGCGCGACACGAGAAAACGTCGAAAGATGTCGTTTTCGGGTCGATTTTTTCGCGTTTTTTCGAAGTCCCGAAACTTCAAACGCCCGTATCTCTTAAACGGTTAGAGATATCGAAGCGTGCTAAAAAGTCTTGTTCGGCGCGTAAAAATCTACCGGATAGGATGATAAAACGGTCATTTTCGGACTTCGATATTTCACCGAAATTTCTCGACCGAATCTCCGTATCTCGGTTATGCGTATCGCAGCGCGACCGTTCGGTGCTCATTTGAAAGATCTCGACGCGTACTTTCGAACGGCGTAAACCGGTATCCTCTATCTATAACCGTTTAGGAGCTACGGCGCTTCAAAGTTTCGGAGTTAAGCATTTTTGGAAATTTCGCAACTTTAAACGCGATTTTCTCCTTAACGGTTAGAGATAGAGTGGCAAACTTTTTTATCGTAATCTACGCGAAAATACGCGTCTTTCGATATATCACTCGACCCCATTCGAGCTCCTTTAAGAAGTTGAGTTTTGCACCTCCTCAACTTTCAAACGTCCATATCTCCTAAACGGTTAGGGCTAGGGGCTGAAATTTCTCAGGCGTAATACACCCATATATGGCCACGTTCCGGTAGGGTCAAAACCCCGAAATTCCGACCCTCGATTTTTCGGGTCGAAAAATTTCATCGTTTTGGTCAGAAAAATGCGACATTTCTACTGCGCGTTAACGGGAAGAGTTAGACGTTCGCTTATCGGCGCGTCGTAAGGACCCTACGAGGGTTCTAAACAGGCGAAAGAAGGACGCCCTAGCTCAACGCGTTCCGACGCTACAGCGCTTCAAAGTTGGGATTTTTGTTTTCTCTTTTCAACTTTGACGGGCCGTAGCCGCTAAACGGTTACAGATAGGGCGTCCGGAGTGGTCGCAATCGATTCCGCGGACATTTTTCTATCGGAAACCGTCTAATTCGTCCGTCCGAACGGCCTCGTTAACGCGCGACACGAGAAAACGTCGAAAGATGTCGTTTTCGGGGTCGATTTTTCGCGTTTTTTCGAAGTCCTGAAACTTCAAACGCCCGTATCTCTTAAACGGTTAGAGATATCGAAGCGTGCTAAAAAAGTCTTGTTCGGCGCGTAAAAATCTACCGGATAGGATGATAAAACGGTCATTTTCGGACTTCGATATTTCACCGAAATTTCTCGACCGAATCTCCGTATCTCGGTTATGCGTACGCAGCGCGACCGTTCGGTGCTCATTTGAAAGATCTCGACGCGTACTTTCGAACGGCGCAAACCGGGATCCTCTATCTATAACCGTTTAGGAGCTACGGCGCTTCAAAGTTTCGGAGTTAAGCATTTTTGGAAATTTCGCAACTTTAAACGCGATTTTCTCCTTAACGGTTAGAGATAGAGTGGCAAACTTTTTTATCGTAATCTACGCGAAAATACGCGTCTTTCGATATATCACTCGACCCCATTCGGAGCTCCTTTAAGAAGTTGAGTTTTGCACCTCCTCAACTTTCAAACGTCCATATCTCCTAAACGGTTAGGGCTAGGGGGCTGAAATTTCTCAGGCGTAATACACCCATATATGGCCACGTTCCGGTAGGGTCAAAACCCCGAAATTCCGACCCTCGATTTTTCGGGTCGAAAAAATTTCATCGTTTTGGTCAGAAAAAATGCGACATTTCTACTGCGCGTTAACGGGAAGAGTTAGACGTTCGCTTATCGGCGCGTCGTAAGGACCCTACGAGGGTTCTAAACAGGCGAAAGAAGGACGCCCTAGCTCAACGCGTTCCGACGCTACAGCGCTTCAAAGTTGGGATTTTTGTTTTCTCTTTTTCAACTTTGACGGGCCGTAGCCGCTAAACGGTTACAGATAGGGCGTCCGGAGTGGTCGCAATCGATTCCGCGGACATTTTTCTATCGGAAACCGTCTAATTCGTCCGTCCGAACGGCCTCGTTAACGCGCGACACGAGAAAACGTCGAAAGATGTCGTTTTCGGGGTCGATTTTTTCGCGTTTTTTCGAAGTCCCGAAACTTCAAACGCCCGTATCTCTTAAACGGTTAGAGATATCGAAGCGTGCTAAAAAAAGTCTTGTTCGGCGCGTAAAAATCTACCGGATAGGATGATAAAAACGGTCATTTTCGGACTTCGATATTTCACCGAAATTTCTCGACCGAATCTCCGTATCTCGGTTATGCGTGGCCGCAGCGCGACCGTTCGGTGCTCATTTGAAAGATCTCGACGCGTACTTTCGAACGGCGCAAACCGGGATCCTCTATCTATAACCGTTTAGGAGCTACGGCGCTTCAAAGTTTCGGAGTTAAGCATTTTTGGAAATTTCGCAACTTTAAACGCGATTTTCTCCTTAACGGTTAGAGATAGAGTGGCAAACTTTTTTTTATCGTAATCTACGCGAAAATACGCGTCTTTCGATATATCACTCGACCCCATTCGGAGCTCCTTTAAGAAGTTGAGTTTTGCACCTCCTCAACTTTCAAACGTCCATATCTCCTAAACGGTTAGGGCTAGGGGGCTGAAATTTCTCAGGCGTAATACACCCATATATGGCCACGTTCCGGTAGGGTCAAAACCCCGAAATTCCGACCCTCGATTTTTCGGGTCGAAAAAATTTCATCGTTTTGGTCAGAAAAAATGCGACATTTCTACTGCGCGTTAACGGGAAGAGTTAGACGTTCGCTTATCGGCGCGTCGTAAGGACCCCTACGAGGGTTCTAAACAGGCGAAAGAAGGACGCCCTAGCTCAACGCGTTCCGACGCTACAGCGCTTCAAAGTTGGGATTTTTGTTTTCTCTTTTTCAACTTTGACGGGCCGTAGCCGCTAAACGGTTACAGATAGGGCGTCCGGAGTGGTCGCAATCGATTCCGCGGACATTTTTCTATCGGAAACCGTCTAATTCGTCCGTCCGAACGGCCTCGTTAACGCGCGACACGAGAAAACGTCGAAAGATGTCGTTTTCGGGGTCGATTTTTTCGCGTTTTTTCGAAGTCCCGAAACTTCAAACGCCCGTATCTCTTAAACGGTTAGAGATATCGAAGCGTGCTAAAAAAAGTCTTGTTCGGCGCGTAAAAATCTACCGGATAGGATGATAAAACGGTCATTTTCGGACTTCGATATTTCACCGAAATTTCTCGACCGAATCTCCGTATCTCGGTTATGCGTGGCCGCAGCGCGACCGTTCGGTGCTCATTTGAAAGATCTCGACGCGTACTTTCGAACGGCGCAAACCGGGATCCTCTATCTATAACCGTTTAGGAGCTACGGCGCTTCAAAGTTTCGGAGTTAAGCATTTTTGGAAATTTCGCAACTTTAAACGCGATTTTCTCCTTAACGGTTAGAGATAGAGTGGCAAACTTTTTTATCGTAATCTACGCGAAAATACGCGTCTTTCGATATATCACTCGACCCCATTCGAGCTCCTTTAAGAAGTTGAGTTTTGCACCTCCTCAACTTTCAAACGTCCATATCTCCTAAACGGTTAGGGCTAGGGGGCTGAAATTTCTCAGGCGTAATACACCCATATATGGCCACGTTCCGGTCGGGTCAAAACCCCGAAATTCCGACCCTCGATTTTTCGGGTCGAAAAATTTCATCGTTTTGGTCAGAAAAAATGCGACATTTCTACTGCGCGTTAACGGGAAGAGTTAGACGTTCGCTTATCGGCGCGTCGTAAGGACTTCTACGAGGGTTCTAAACAGGCGAAAGAAGGACGCCCTAGCTCAACGCGTTCCGACGCTACAGCGCTTCAAAGTTGGGATTTTTGTTTTCTCTTTTTCAACTTTGACGGGCCGTAGCCGCTAAACGGTTACAGATAGGGCGTCCGGAGTGGTCGCAATCGATTCCGCGGACATTTTTCTATCGGAAACCGTCTAATTCGTCCGTCCGAACGGCCTCGTTAACGCGCGACACGAGAAAACGTCGAAAGATGTCGTTTTCGGGGTCGATTTTTTCGCGTTTTTTCGAAGTCCCGAAACTTCAAACGCCCGTATCTCTTAAACGGTTAGAGATATCGAAGCGTGCTAAAAAAAGTCTTGTTCGGCGCGTAAAAATCTACCGGATAGGATGATAAAAACGGTCATTTTCGGACTTCGATATTTCACCGAAATTTCTCGACCGAATCTCCGTATCTCGGTTATGCGTGGCCGCAGCGCGACCGTTCGGTGCTCATTTGAAAGATCTCGACGCGTACTTTCGAACGGCGCAAACCGGGATCCTCTATCTATAACCGTTTAGGAGCTACGGCGCTTCAAAGTTTCGGAGTTAAGCATTTTTGGAAATTTCGCAACTTTAAACGCGATTTTCTCCTTAACGGTTAGAGATAGAGTGGCAAACTTTTTTTATCGTAATCTACGCGAAAATACGCGTCTTTCGATATATCACTCGACCCCATTCGGAGCTCCTTTAAGAAGTTGAGTTTTGCACCTCCTCAACTTTCAAACGTCCATATCTCCTAAACGGTTAGGGCTAGGGGGCTGAAATTTCTCAGGCGTAATACACCCATATATGGCCACGTTCCGGTAGGGTCAAAACCCCGAAATTCCGACCCTCGATTTTTCGGGTCGAAAAATTTCATCGTTTTGGTCAGAAAAATGCGACATTTCTACTGCGCGTTAACGGGAAGAGTTAGACGTTCGCTTATCGGCGCGTCGTAAGGACCCCTACGAGGGTTCTAAACAGGCGAAAGAAGGACGCCCTAGCTCAACGCGTTCCGACGCTACAGCGCTTCAAAGTTGGGATTTTTGTTTTCTCTTTTTCAACTTTGACGGGCCGTAGCCGCTAAACGGTTACAGATAGGGCGTCCGGAGTGGTCGCAATCGATTCCGCGGACATTTTTCTATCGGAAACCGTCTAATTCGTCCGTCCGAACGGCCTCGTTAACGCGCGACACGAGAAAACGTCGAAAGATGTCGTTTTCGGGGTCGATTTTTTCGCGTTTTTTCGAAGTCCCGAAACTTCAAACGCCCGTATCTCTTAAACGGTTAGAGATATCGAAGCGTGCTAAAAAAAGTCTTGTTCGGCGCGTAAAAATCTACCGGATAGGATGATAAAACGGTCATTTTCGGACTTCGATATTTCACCGAAATTTCTCGACCGAATCTCCGTATCTCGGTTATGCGTGGCCGCAGCGCGACCGTTCGGTGCTCATTTGAAAGATCTCGACGCGTACTTTCGAACGGCGCAAACCGGGATCCTCTATCTATAACCGTTTAGGAGCTACGGCGCTTCAAAGTTTCGGAGTTAAGCATTTTTGGAAATTTCGCAACTTTAAACGCGATTTTCTCCTTAACGGTTAGAGATAGAGCGGCAAACTTTTTTATCGTAATCTACGCGAAAATACGCGTCTTTCGATATATCACTCGACCCCATTCGGAGCTCCTTTAAGAAGTTGAGTTTTGCACCTCCTCAACTTTCAAACGTCCATATCTCCTAAACGGTTAGGGCTAGGGGGCTGAAATTTCTCAGGCGTAATACACCCATATATGGCCACGTTCCGGTAGGGTCAAAACCCCGAAATTCCGACCCTCGATTTTTCGGGTCGAAAAAATTTCATCGTTTTGGTCAGAAAAAATGCGACATTTCTACTGCGCGTTAACGGGAAGAGTTAGACGTTCGCTTATCGGCGCGTCGTAAGGACCCCTACGAGGGTTCTAAACAGGCGAAAGAAGGACGCCCTAGCTCAACGCGTTCCGACGCTACAGCGCTTCAAAGTTGGGATTTTTGTTTTCTTTTTCAACTTTGACGGGCCGTAGCCGCTAAACGGTTACAGATAGGGCGTCCGGAGTGGTCGCAATCGATTCCGCGGACATTTTTCTATCGGAAACCGTCTAATTCGTCCGTCCGAACGGCCTCGTTAACGCGCGACACGAGAAAACGTCGAAAGATGTCGTTTTCGGGGTCGATTTTTTCGCGTTTTTTCGAAGTCCCGAAACTTCAAACGCCCGTATCTCTTAAACGGTTAGAGATATCGAAGCGTGCTAAAAAAAGTCTTGTTCGGCGCGTAAAAATCTACCGGATAGGATGATAAAACGGTCATTTTCGGACTTCGATATTTCACCGAAATTTCTCGACCGAATCTCCGTATCTCGGTTATGCGTGGCCGCAGCGCGACCGTTCGGTGCTCATTTGAAAGATCTCGACGCGTACTTTCGAACGGCGCAAACCGGGATCCTCTATCTATAACCGTTTAGGAGCTACGGCGCTTCAAAGTTTCGGAGTTAAGCATTTTTGGAAATTTCGCAACTTTAAACGCGATTTTCTCCTTAACGGTTAGAGATAGAGTGGCAAACTTTTTTATCGTAATCTACGCGAAAATACGCGTCTTTCGATATATCACTCGACCCCATTCGGAGCTCCTTTAAGAAGTTGAGTTTTGCACCTCCTCAACTTTCAAACGTCCATATCTCCTAAACGGTTAGGGCTAGGGGGCTGAAATTTCTCAGGCGTAATACACCCATATATGGCCACGTTCCGGTAGGGTCAAAACCCCGAAATTCCGACCCTCGATTTTTCGGGTCGAAAAAATTTCATCGTTTTGGTCAGAAAAAAATGCGACATTTCTACTGCGCGTTAACGGGAAGAGTTAGACGTTCGCTTATCGGCGCGTCGTAAGGACCTCTACGAGGGTTCTAAACAGGCGAAAGAAGGACGCCCTAGCTCAACGCGTTCCGACGCTACAGCGCTTCAAAGTTGGGATTTTTGTTTTCTCTTTTTCAACTTTGACGGGCCGTAGCCGCTAAACGGTTACAGATAGGGCGTCCGGAGTGGTCGCAATCGATTCCGCGGACATTTTTCTATCGGAAACCGTCTAATTCGTCCGTCCGAACGGCCTCGTTAACGCACGACACGAGAAAACGTCGAAAGATGTCGTTTTCGGGGTCGATTTTTTCGCGTTTTTTCGAAGTCCCGAAACTTCAAACGCCCGTATCTCTTAAACGGTTAGAGATATCGAAGCGTGCTAAAAAAAGTCTTGTTCGGCGCGTAAAAATCTACCGGATAGGATGATAAAAAAGGTCATTTTCGGACTTCGATATTTCACCGAAATTTCTCGACCGAACCTCCGTATCTCGGCTATGCGTGGCCGCAGCGCGACCGTTCGGTGCTCATTTGAAAGATCTCGGTACCCTGGTACCGTGGTACCTTGGTACCGTGGCACCGTGGTACCGCGGTACCGTGGTACCGTGGTACCGTGGTACCGTGGTACCGTGGTACCGTGGTACCGTGGTGCCGTGGTACCGTGGTACCTTGGTACCGTGGTACCTTGGTGCCGTGGTATCTTGGTACCGTGGTACCTTGGTACCGTAGTACCGTGGTACCGTGGTACCGTGGTACCGTGGTACCGTGGTACCGTGGTACCGTGGTACCGTGGCACCGTGGTACCGTGGTACCGTGGTACCGTGGTACCGTGGTACCGTGGTACCGTGGTACCGTGATACCGTGGTACCTTGGTACCGTGGTACCGTGGTACCTTGGTACCGTGGTACCTTGGTACCGTGGTACCGTGGTACCGTGGTACCGTGGTACCGTGGTACCGTGGTACCTTGGTACCTTGGTACCGTGGTACCGTGGTACCCCGGTACCCTGGTACCTTGGTATCGTGGTACCCCGGTGCCTTGGTACCTTGGTACCTTGGTACCTTGGTACCGTGGTACCTTGGTACCGTGGTACCTTGGTACCGTGGTACCTTGGTACCGTGGTACCTTGGCACCTTGGCACTATCGGAAACCGTCTAATTCGTCCGTCCGAATGGCGTCGTTAACGCGCGACACGAGAATACGTCGAAAGATGTCGTTTTCGTGGTCGATTTTTTCGCGTTTTTTCGAAGTCCCGAAACTTCAAACGCACGTATCTCTTAAACGGTTAGAGATATCGAAGCGTGCTAAAAAAAGTCTTGTTCGGCGCGTAAAAATCTACCGGATAGGATGATAAACACGGTCATTTTCGATATTTCACCGAAATTTCTCGACCGAATCTCCGTATCTCGGTTATGCGTGGCCGCAGCGCGACCATTCGGTGCTCATTTGAAAGATCTCGACGAGTACTTTCGAACGGCGTAAACCGGGATCCTCTATCTATAACCGTTTAGGAGCTACGGCGCTTCAAAGTTTCGGAGTTAAGCATTTTTGGAAATTTCGCAACTTTAAATGCGATTTTCTCCTTAGCGGTTAGAGATAGAGAGGCAAACTTTTTTTATCGGAATCTATGCGAAAATACGCGTGTTTTGATATATCACTCGACCCCATTCGGAGCTCCTTTAAGAAGTTGAGTTTTGCACCTCCTCAACTTTCAAACGGAGCTCCTTGTTTACTATTTAACTAATTCTTTGATTTCTTTTTTGTTTCATATCCAGCAACTGGCCTAGTTTTCCAGCAACTTCCACCGCAACAGTGTGTCCACTACGTCTTCTTCAAATGAATGAAATACGTTATATGTAATATATCCTTAATTTTTAATATGGATTGTTTTTTTTTTTCACTACCTTAAATTTTGTAATATGCTACAATATCTTACTTTATATGTTTCTGTAATGGTATGGTTGCTAAATAAAATTGCAATAATGATTGTAGAAAATTGCTTTATTTATTAAATCCCTCCTAAAGATAAATAGATGTAGTGATTTACAAAAAGTCAACTGCGATAGTATTCACAAAAGTTGTTATAGTTTCATAAAAAAATCCTCCATCTGCTTTCTAATAATTTCGTCAAATTTTTAAGAATTACATTATTTCGATTAAAACTGACAGGTACAGCGCAGGAACAAAATATATTCGAGCGAAATATACCTCCTCGCAGCTCTCCTAATACCACCCGATACTTTCGTCAAAATTTCAAAAAATTAAAATTATTTCCCTTAAAATTTTTACAACGCCAATGAAATATACCTCCTCGCATTTCTGTTACCCTAATACCTCCTGATACTTTCGTCAGATTTTGAAAAAAATGGGGATTATTACAGTTAAACTTAAAAATAGATATATTACAGCGCCATCTATCGGACTTTTGTGGAACTAAAATATGAATTTTTTTAAGTACAGTGGCGCCGCCTGGCGGGAGTTTTCGGAACTAAAATATATACAGCGGTAATACACCTCCTCGCATTCCTGCTACCCTGGTACCTCCTGACACTTTTCTGATATTCACTTTACTAACCCTATTTCCATATTTAGAGAAAATCACAGTTACTGAATCATGTGATTTCTACTTCCTGTGATTTTCGGTAACTGTGATATTTATAATGTAGAGTTTCTTCAAGTAAATATATACGGAGTTAATATGCGAATTAATTCAGTTAAAACTGAAAATGACTTATTACAGCGCCACACACAGCGGATTTTCGTGGAACTAAAATACGATTATTTTTAAGTACAGTGGCGCTATCTGGCGGATTTTTTCGGAACTAAAATGTATGCACGTAATATACCTCGCATTCCTGCTACCCTGGTACCTCCTGATACTCTTCTGATATTCACTTTACTAACACTATTTCCATGTTTAGAGAAAACCACTGTTACTGAATCATGTGATTTCTACTCCCTGTGCTTTTCGGTAACTGTGATATTTATATACATTATAATATCACAGAGTTTGTTCAAGTAAATGCGAATTATTTCGTGTGTCTGTGTGTGTGTCTGTGTTTGTGTCTGGGTCTGTGTATTTTTGGACCTACTGTGATTTTGATAATGTAGACTTTCTTAATTTAATTAGCAGTCTGCTCAATCTTAGTTACTTGTTTCTTAAAATCGACGGTATTTTACAGATTTTACCTTATCGTATGTGCATTTCGTTGTCAGTTTTAAAGGTGTAAATAAAACGAAATTGTGAGTTAGTGCGTTTATTTTGGAGTTTTCATTTATTACACGTTAATTGACAAACACTGTAAATGTTTTATTGCATATTTAAATAATTGTATCATTCTTCTGTAGAGTTTTAAACCATACAAGAAACCAGCAGCTACGGTGTACACACAGTGAACGGACATGGTAGTGGTAGGTCCCGCTCCTAGTACGCACCATATTCTTGAATTGTAGATTGTTCATCTGAAAACGAAAATTTCAAATTAATAATTGTACTAACGTGGTTAACGTATTTGAACTACTAAATTTCCCACGTAATATTTTTTCTGACCGGGCTGCAGGTATTTTTACAAGAACGGAATTCAAGAAAAATCTCCGGAACGGTTGGAGACACCGAATTAAATTTCACATGACCGAAAGTTCATATTTCGGCTATTCGTGGTGCTAGTGTAACCGTCTGAGTGAATTTTAAAAATCTCAGCGGGTACTTTGCAGTGGAAAGATTTTAGAGTTAAGTGTTTTTAAACTTTTCAAAACTTTATTTTGATATGTAATGATCCTTGTTAGGCATAAGACAAAAATATGTATTCAAGATGCACGTTTCAGTTGTGCACATCACTAGTAGTTAAAATAGAACATCCATGTTGATTCATGTAAGCAAGGTTTGTCAATAAATTATTGGCACGGTTACTTTATCAATACAATAATGTTTGAATGTTAAAGGCCGAAGAAAAGGTTATGAATTTTATTCAAGATGTGCAACCAACTGTAGTCAAGTATATATATATATATATATATATATATATATATATATATTCATTCAACTTTACTAATGATAGATATTTGAAATTGATTTCTAAATTCATATGGATAAGCAAATGGTCTGGTTAATAAATAGGATAATAATAAATCAGGAAAATTGTTGCCCTATGTGAAATGGTGCAATATTTTCTTTCAAATGGCAGGAAAGGTGGTGTGATTTGGCTTTTTCATTCTTCAACTTTCACTAAAATTAAAGAAATTTTTAATCGTAACCTATAAAGTTTCTCATGACAATATCAACTTTATAGCCATTCTCTCATAATTTTGATTAAAATTATCGCATTAAAAAAAAATTAATTGATTCAATTATAATTGTATTATATGTTCGTATTTGTATTGGAACGTTTCACTTTGAGGTCAAGTAAAGGCAAAATCGACCATTTTAAAGTTAATTAAACTTCTTGAAATTGAATTCTGTGTCTAGAAAGTCGAAAAACGAACTTTTCACTTTCAAACAAGCGAAATCTTGTTCGCCTAACTTCAATCATATTCGAATAAGCGACGGATGTAAATATACAATGCAATAATTTAGAGTTAGAAGAAGAGAATGATATATTTATTAAATATTTATGGGGGAGGCAGATATCTGAAACAACATTTTCTTGATTCTACAATGTGGAGAATAAATTCTCGAATGGAAGTCGAGAAATGTGGAAGCAATTTAATTTAAAATTACCTGCCTTAGGAGGGAAACGATTTTTTCCTCGATTTTCTAAAGAAGCAGAAATAATTGAGTAAATTTATTATACACTGAAGATATTTGTTTTGTCAATATTAAGATGAATTCTTGATATATTTTAAATATTTGCGAAAGATTTCAGGAAATTTCTCCCGAAATATTGTGATTTATTTAACAAATTAATTTCAAATTATCCTCAGCTGTGGATTATATTTAATTTTGCATACCTTAAGAAAAATGTGAGAAGGTGACGTTTACGAAATAATGATAAATATTTGAAGAATGAAATTCCAAACTTTAGGTATCTTGTCCAAGCGTCTAAATTACGATATTACGTTTCAGTATTAAGATTTTTAATTCAGGATTTAATGAAGAATATTGCCAGGTGTAGTGAGAGTTTATACACATTCTATATATTTTCATTAATTATTTTTTTTTATAGATGTCCCTCTATCTTTATCAACTGCAGCAGTTTTTTTGGTTCTAAAATTTCCATACAAAACAAGGCCTTATGCATTTATACGTGATGTATAAGTCCCCAGAAACGAGTGCTCAGTTATTGACATACCCGAACTCGGAATTCATATGCGTATGGTTAATATTAATCGACGTTGTCCTTTGCTATGTTCGACGAGTATTAATACATTTCTTAAACGATTTCCGATATTATAATAGAATATACGAGGGTGATCTGAAATGTTTTCGGAATCGACAAGAAAAATCTCTTTCCTCCCAGTGACTTTTTCAGGTTTTTGGAATAGGAAAAAGTTGCTGGGGCCAAGGTCCGGTGAATATGAAAGATGAACGACTAATTCGTAGTGCAACTCATTCAATTTGGACACAACGATGCAAGATGAACGAGCCAGTGCACTGTCGTGGTGGCAAACCACTTCTTTCCGCTGCAAACGAGGACGGTTCTCCTTCAATACTGGATCGAATCGGGTCAATAAATCGCTGTGACCGTCTTTCCCTTCTGAAGGTAGTCCTTGAGAATCACACCCTGGGAATTCCAAAAAATGGTGGCGATGACCTTTCCGGCCTTTGCTTTCTTCGGAGCCGATTCGCCCGGAAGAGTTTACTGCTTCGATTGTTCCGTGATTTACAGTATGTAGTGGCGAATCCAAGTCACATCCATGGCTACGAAACGCATGAAGAAATCCCTTGGATTGCGTTGTATCCTGGCCGGACATTCTTCCGAAACGGTAACCCGATTTCGTTTTTGCTCCAGTATGTTTCATACCCAAAATTTCATGTAGGATCTGACCAACTCGTTCTTCTGGGCTGCCCGTTATCTCCGCTATATCTTTCAGCTTCAATCGGCGATCTGCTAACACGACATCGTGAGTCTTGTCGACCATTTTATCACTGGTTTTTGGGCGTCCACTGCCGAGTACATCCGCCATGAACCTGTGGCTGTTTTCCCAGCCATCCAGAAGTGTTTTATCACTGCACGAAATTCGATTTTATCCATTTTCGCGAAACCACCAGACTTGCTATATAAAACACACTCTTGAACAACAAATATTGACAGTAGACGTCTGAAATTTTAACAGTTACCATAAAAAAGGCTACCCTTGCCACTTCAAATCTCATGCGCCATCTCTTGCAGATTCCGGAAACATTTCGGGTTACCCTTGTATAAACATTATAAACATTTTATCATACAGTATTTTTGTATGTAAAGGACATGTTAATAGCAAATAGCACCGGTTAAATGTGCAATGTAATGTACCATAAATTTCTACATTAATTTGTTTATATGTTAAGTATGTGCAATATTCCATGAAATATTGTAAACAACGAAGAGTTTCGAAAGTTTTGGGGGAAATGCGGCTAATAAGAGGTCAATTACAGTAAAATTTTAATCATGTACTGTTACCCTCAAATCCCCAAGCTAAAACAGAAAAGCCAACTACATTAATTTATATACAGAATTTATGAACATTGATTGATAATTTCTTGAATTGCAAAGTAATATTAATGGAGCTTGTGTATACTATTATGATAAAATCTATGAATGCTTGGATGAATACATTCCCTATAAACGTAGTTGTAAACCTAGAAACTATCCAATATGGTTTACTCAAGCACATATCGATAACATTAAATTAAATGCCTAAAGAATCACTATCACCAAAAATACAAAAAATAATAATATGGATTTCGATAGATATTGGGAGCTGTGTAGAACAATATTAAAAATTAAATATGTAGAAAACAAGATTAAAAACGAACCTGCAATTTTAGACAATTTACAAAAAGAGGTCTTCTGGTTTTCCTAACGTTGTCAAGACTGAAAATGGAGACTCGTTTGTAACACCATCCTCAATTGTAAACGCCTTCCAACATTTCTTTAAACCAATTTATGTACATTCTTCCAACTCTGACCAACAAAATTCTGCAACATTAAACTGTAATCAATTGATTGGTATGGTGTCAGTTCAAGAGTCAAATATTTATCGTGTATTGAAACAGTTAAGAAATAAATACATAATGAGACATAATAACTTACCCAGCTTCGCAGTAGGAGATTGAACAAATATTTTTCTCTAAACCACTACGCTTTCCATTTAGCCTCAATCAGAATATCAGCATGGTTTTGTGAAGAATTAACGGTTAACTTATCCATACTGAGCCAGTATCTATCGAATGTTTGGGCACTAACGAATAAGTCGATGTCATATATACGGACTTTTCTAAGGCATTTTATCGTACTAATCATGGACTATTGCTGGTTAAACTTGTAGCCGTTGGATTTGCTCCATGTCTAACATCACTGCTTCAGACGTACCTGTTAAATAGAAAACAGTATGTGCGTTGTAATGGCACAATCAGATTTCTTTAACATATACTTACTTCAGGAGTTCCTCACAGAAGCAATCTAGGCCCTTTGCTCTCCTTATGGTACATTAATGATCTTTGTGATATCTTGAGATGTGAAAGTTGTTATTTGTAGATGATCTGAAACTGTATTATCGAATTCAAACAAATTAAACTCGTGAAACCAACCCAATTATAACAGATTGTCGTTTTAACAACATCCCTATAAATCGTTGTACAACTGTTAAGAACAGTTTACATGCATATCTTAAATATCGTCAAATTCTCTCTGAAAGTCTTAAGATTCATTATAAGAAATAGCCGGTCATTCAACTCTTTGTAACCAGTAATTACGTTCTCACTAATATAGTCACCTATTTATGTAATGTATATTACTATGTGCGGAAGCTGGTCAAAGAAAAATTTTAAAATACTTGCATTTCAGACAATCTGGTTTGTATCCTTCCCAAGGTCATGGGGTATTGTTGTAGACATTTGGCCTCATGTCACTACATAGTCGGCGAAATCAAGCTGATATTAAGTTTCTCTACAATTTCCTTCATTCTAATATCGATGCTTCTCAACTCTCAGGTAGGATTGTCCTCCAATTATATTATTATTTTAATTTTCAAAAAACTTGATTATGGATGAAATAAAGGCAGAGTTAAGAGATCAAAAAATATGGTTGATGGTAGATGAAACAAGGGATGCAAGAAGGAATTGTGTTTTAAATGTGTTCCGATTTATCTTATGCAATTGAAGAATGGAAAAATTTAAAAGCAAATAAATAAAACTATAATATCTTTTCACATTTCCAAATTGATTAAACTGGATTTCTTTCGTTTGAATTGTAGTAAATTGCTGTAGTTTTCAATTTTATTTCTTTTATGTCCGGTATCAATAAAATCTGTAAATGTTCAAAGGTTCATATTTTTGCATTAAACATTGTATATAAACAGGCGTCACTTTTCGACATAAAAACTACTTTATACCTTTCTAAATCCTTCCCTTTTCGGACCATTAAACAGAAGACGATAGAAAGCAGAACGGTACAAGTGAAAATTCAAACTCTATTTTGACAGTTTAGAGCCGGGAACTATGCAGATACATGTATAAAGCAGTTTCTCGTAGATATTAAACTAAATAAACTAATTAAAACTAGTACCTCATTTCTACCGAGTCTCCGTAGAGGCCTTCTATCTTGGCAGCAACTTAATTATACCCTTCTAACAGAAATTTTCTGATTGCTAGTGAAGTTGGTTTTATACGAATTAGTTAACTTTATTACTATGTTAAAATGCTTAATGCATCAGCTATACAAAATGCCTTTAAACAAAACGCTTTATGTAATCAAGCCTGCATAACAATGCATCAACTTGGGTTCTGCATGGGTCACGTTTTCATATAGGGATGAGGTATTTATTGGAACTTTTACTAGTGCTTTCGCATTAGCGTATGGCTTGGTTACTAGCAATATTAAAACTAATGAATGTAATTACTTATTATTTTAGTGGGATTGTGTTGTTAACGTAAAAATTTGCTTTAGTATTGCGTCATTAGCATGCCTTCCAGAGCTGGCTTATAAGGAAAAATTCCTGGGTGTCAAATTCAGATCTTAGGTAAGTAAAGTATGTTGATTCAATTGCCTCAATAGAAACAAACATTAGAAACTTAGATGTAGCTACAAAAGACTTAGTTAGAAACGCGTGCAAAATTCAGATTTCGAGGAATTTAGAAAATGATAAAAATTGCGGCCAAGATAGGAGGAATTATTAAAAGTCTGAGAAATAAAAATTGTTTTTACCTTAAAGCATATAAAGGAAATAAAATAGTCATTCTGGACAAACCGGATTATTATAATCGCGTCAACACTATGTTAGCGTCAGGACCGTACAGAGAATTAAAGAAAACCTTCCTACCGTCAATGATTAGAATCACTAAAGATACTATTAAGGACTGTCCCAACTTAATCAATAATAACCTGAAATTCAAAATAACAAGTTCAAACCCTACCATTCCAAAAATGTATTGTCTTCCAAAAATTCACAAACCAGGTAATTCCATGAGACCTATAGTATCCGGCATTGATTCTCCAACATACAAATTGTCCAAATGGCTAGTGAATGAATATAAGAACTTGCCCCATAAAGTAGATAACCTATGTATAGAAAACTCCGTAGATTTTGTAAATAAAATTGAAAATATTGAATTAAAAGATGGGGAAGTCCTTGTATCATTCGACGTTTGTTCACTTTTCCCAAGCGTACCAATTCCAGAAACGATGGAGTATTTGGTTGAATTTTTGAAATTAAATAACGTAGATGATGTGAAAACCGCGGAATATAAAAGGTTAACTAAATTACGCATGTCACAAAATTGTTTTCAAATAGGCGGAAAATGGTTCGAACAGGTGGAAGGCACGGCGATGGGTAATCCTTTATCTCCTTTTATTGCGAACCTTTTCATGGGCAAATTTGAAACAAACCTGAAAAAAGAAACCAAATATTTCCCGAGAATTTGGCTTAGGTACGTAGATGATATTTTCGCTGTGTTTGATATCAACAAAGGAAACATACAAGATTTTCTAGCAGAACTGAACTCAAAATTTACCACGATCAAGTTTACTATTGAAGAAGAAGTGAACAATCACCTTCCGTTTCTAGATACTCTAGTCATACGCAATAACAATAAATTAGAAATAGACATCTACAGAAAATAAACTAATTCCAACAGATTCATCACGTTTAATTCGCACCATTGCGAACAACAAGAAATGTCCGGGATTCGTTTTCTGGTCAATAGACTCGTCAGATTTCCGCTAAACAAGAGCAGGTATGACAAAGAATTAAACTATATCAAAGATGTAGCGAGGTACAATGGTTTCTCTTCTATGGATGTCGACCGTATTTTAAAGAAGGTCCAATACAAACAACACATCAGAAATTCCACGACTTTGACATCAACAAACACCGGTAATAAGAAATTTATAACTCTTCCTTTTCACCCAACAGTAAAAGGGTTAAGTAAAATTTTCCGACAACTAAACATGAACGTGTCTTTTGTGTCAAAAAACAACTTAAAGAATCTCTTAGGGAATCCCAAAGATAAACCGGAGATGATAAAAAGGTCTGGAATATACCAAATCGCATGCAATGATTGTGAGAAAGTTTATATTGGACAAACAAAAAGGAGTATCGAAACGAGGTTCAAAGAACATATTAGACACTATCGTTTCGACAAACCTGAACTATCAAGCGTAGCAGGGCATGGTAAAATCCGGACATAAGATTGATTTAAAAAATCTGACACTACTTAAAAACGTGAACTCGTATAGAGAATTAGACGCGTACGAAACGGTATATATGAAAAAGAACGGAAACTTATTGAACAGAGAACCACCCCTAATTGCACACTCGAGTTTGATGGATTTATTACCATAGACCCTGTTAAAGATACTATTCGCTTTCGGTCCATTCTTTCCCGTAAAAGGCATGAGGCCACCTAGTAGATTGTAAATAGTCATATGGTTTAGAAATTTTAGAGCCTGCGTAGAAAATAATTTGCATGTGTGATAGAGTTTTTACTTTCAGTCGGTAACACGGTTGACAATGAGAGCCCACGTGCTCTCGAAACGCTGCGTTCCGCATAATTAATTAATTTGTGTGAGTGGAGTTTACTGCTATACCTGTGAATTGTATATCCACACAGTCCTTGCAATCGTCATCGCCAATATTAAAATATGTACATCTTTAAAATTGCTTTAATAAAGCGTATTATTTAAGTCGATTTCCATTTTATTAATCTAACAACTGTATTAGAAAATATTGGCATGTCTGTAATAACCGTTACCCTAAAAATATTCCGACATATAATCCTGAAATATGCGGTAAATATCACCACCCTGTGTCACAGGATCAATTCGTCTTAACGAGTAAAATATTCAATGATTCATTATCAAGTTATTTATTATTGTTCGGTTAATGCATCATATATTCGGGAAGTGATCGATAGAATCGTAGTCGCTGGCGAAATGGAAATTTACGTTGGTTGGCGGTAATACAACATTAGACGTGTAGAACTAGTAATACGGCAGCTAATACCTCGGCACTGCGGTATTATTATAAGGTGCATGGTTTGCATAATTGAAATATTTAAATGATCGATCTCCATGGAATCTTATCAATCAAATAGGATTCAAGCCAAACTAGTGAATACAGTAGAAGGCAAAAGTCGAATTAACAGTCGACAATAAAGTAACCACTTTAATTAATCTCTAATACAAGGCGATTTCGTATTGGAAGAGAATGAATGCATTTTAAGTTTACTAGCACTTGCAGTATTTTAATTGGCGCTGAACTGAAATAGTATATCCATGGCATGAACAACAATCCCCGATAGAATGTTTTTATCTCTACAAAATGTCCTTATTTTACTAGGTAATTAAAACTAACTTCCGATATTTAATTACAAATGAAGAGAATAAAACTCCAAACGATCCCAGAAGTAGTTTGTCTACGGACATAAAAGTTTATTAAATCACGGGGTTTTAATAAAGAAGATTTACTGATGAAACTTTTTTATTTAATAAAAATAAACTTTGCTAGAGTTTATATTTCACCTAGCATTAGAAGGACTTATAAACTTTCGTTTCATAATTTGATAGTTTAACTAAATTCAATAGAATATTTTACGTGCACCAACCTATAAATTCAAATCACTTACTTATAATCTAATATCACTTTATTGTCCAACAGGAAAGAATCCAATTACAGGACAGAAAGTGAATTACATTTATTCTACAACCAACTTATACAAAAAGGCTAACATAAGTAAATACACTACCGCTCAAAAGTGTTTAGGCACCCCTGTTTTCATGGATTATTAATATAGTATTATGTTTACCAAAAAAAATTATAATAAAATGAAATACGTATTTAAAATGTAGTTCAGTAAGATAAACACCCATTATATCGCATAAGGTTTACCATCATTTACCTGCACTTGGTCGGATTACCATAAACTGTTTATTGCGGTGCAATTACAATAACAATCCCTCTGAATTTACTGGGTAAATTTAGTTATCTATTAAATTGTAGGTAAAAATGTTTAAATTACCTTCCTAGAAGATTATAGTGAAATCTGTAACCTATGGTCAGTTGCAGTGTGGTATTTATTTACTCCATTCACGTTGTGAGCGAAATATCGTGTGACAATTTTTTAAAATGCCTCCGTGAAGAGAAATTAGTACGGAAACACGTGCGCTTATAATAGCTTACCATAAAAGTGGCATAAGTAATCGACAAATTGCCAAAAAAAAATGAAAATACACCACGTTACCGTTGACTATAACGTAAAAAAATATCGGGAAACTGGCAGTTTTCTTAATAAAAGACGGAGTGGAAGGCCGAAAGCGACAACATCTGCAGATGATCACAAAATAGTGGTTACCAGCAAGTTAAATGGACGCAAAACAGCTCCGGAAATCACCGCAGAATTAAATGTTGGTCGCCAAAAACTAGTCAGTGTTTCAAACGTCGCCTACAGAATATTAGATAATAGATAATAGAATTTCTTTATAAATAAAATAAGGCTCGCTAATGTAAACTGTCAATAAGGTGAACAGTGCTTGGTTGATATTGTTCACATAATCGAGCGTCTACTGTATTTGCATCAAAACCGCATTGAGTGGCAAGATTAAGGGGTCGACAATGAATAGTAAACTGTTAATAACGCTCCACCTCCCTTGACTAATAACTAACTGCGGGTAAGTTACGATTTCTGCGAAATATTCAAAAACCTAAAGGAAAAAAGTTATTCATACAAGTAGAGTTACATTTCTGAAGTAGTATTTATACATTTAATTTTAACGTTAGTCTAACCAGTGGTTACTCTTTCATTCAACTGAAATTTCCAGCCTGTAATCAATTGTACATATCCAGGAGCACGATTGTAGTTCAAGCTTATAATCGATGTGATGAATATCGTTGTTTAACGACTAGACGACAAGAAAAACGATTCTTGAGTCTCATTTAAAACATGAGATTATATTTTTGCACTCTTGTGAAATAACACATGGGCTGAAAAGTCCCGAGCCTAACACGTAGATGACGCTAGTTTTATTGCAGTCACCTTTCTCTCAGTTAGTACTAACCTTCAAAAGACAGCTATTAAAATTTCATGATATTCTATTCATTAGTTTATGAGTTATTGTGCTAAGAGTCACGTTACTTTTGTTATTTTCAAAACAATGGATCAAAAACAATTTCGTGTTTTAATTTTACACTGCTCCTTGATGGGAAAAGATACCGTTCAAGCGAAGCAATGGCTTGGAGAATGTTATGGTGACTCCGCTCCATCAGAAACAACAATAAAACGTTGGTTTGCTGACTTCAAACGTGATTGTAGCGACACCGATGATGCAGAACGCAGTGGACGTCCAAATGAGGCGGTAACACCAGAGAACATCAAAAAAATCCACAAAATCGTTTTGAATGATCGAAAAGTGAAGTTGCGTGAGTTAGCTGACATCATAAAGATATCAAACGAATGTATTGGATTTATATTGCATGAGCATTTGACTATGAGAAAGCTCTGTTCAAAGTAGGTGCCGCGTTTGCTCACTGTTGACCAAAAACAAGAACGTGTTGATGATTCTGAGCAGTGTTTGGCCATGTTTAAACGTAACAAACCGGAATTTTTGCGTCGATATGTGACAATGGATGAAACATGGATCCACCACTTTACTCAGGAATCAAAACGATCGTCATCTGAGTGAATCTCGTCCAAGGCGCCCGAAAGCACAACAATCGGCTGGAAAGGTTATGGCCTCGGTATTTTGGGATGTGCGTGGTGTAATATTCATCGACTATCTTGAGAAAGGAAATACCATCAACAGTGAATATTATATTGCGTTATTGGAGCGTTTGAAGGCCGAAGTTGCAAAGAAACGACCGCATAGGGCAAAGAAAAAAATTTTGTTTCATCAAGACAACGCACCGTGTCACAAGTCAATCAAAACAATGGCAAAACTACATGAATTGAACTTCGAATTGCTCCCACATCCACCGTATTCGTCAGATTTGGCTCCCAGCGACTACTGGCTGTTCGCAGACCTCAAAAAAAATGCTCGCCGGTAAGAAATTTCGCACGAATGAAGAGGTTATCGCTGAAACTGAGGCCTATTTTGAGGCAAAAGATAAATCGTTCTACAAAAGTGGTATTGAAATGTTAGAGCAGCGCTGGAATGATTGATGGAGTTTACGTTGATGAATAAAGCTAATTTTGAACCAAAAAAAACGTGTTTTCTTTGTTAGGCCCGGGACTTTTCAGCCCATATCTTAATTGAAGATAATGCCGTAGAAAATTGAAAAAAAACTATAGACCTTCATAAATGGAAGATCACAATTGTTGCTTGTTTGCATTTCGTCTACCATGAAAATCCTTTGGAGTGGTTTTCCCAGCATGATTTTTTTTTCTTTCGGGATCAATCCTATTTATAGAATAAACAAGTTGATATAAAAGAAAGCTCCCTAAATTGGTAAAATGCGAAAGTGTATTCCGTCCATTAAAAAAATTGTTTGGATTTATGCTACACACCCACTAGACTCCTCCTTCAACGTTAACTAATATTGCAAAAAATCCATTTCAAAATATTTGTTTCTCCCCTTTTTTTCGATTCGACTGTCTTATAAGACTTAGTCCTTTAAGACCTATACGAATTCAATTTCGCTTTTTATTATTGACAATTATAATTGCAGGGTAGACGGACGCGATTCCCACTGTAGCACAATCAATTATTACCTAAAAAAATGAAATGGGTAACCCATTCCAGTGAACGCTGAGAGGAAACTTTTCCCCGCCGCGAATGCTTATAATGCTAATGTAACATTCGCTTTATCGCGGTGCTGTTTCATAAAAAGTACGTTATTTGAAAGATCATTTTCGAAGTATTTATAGAACATCCAATTCCTACCTCTTACATTTGCGTAATTTTATTCGATTGTTTTATGAATTTCGTATTATTTTAGCGGACGCATGAATAAAATATCGATGTTTATCGGTATTTTGTTATGCTTTTATATTTTTTATTAATCATCAAACTTCTTTACAGCATTCAACTTTTATATCTATATGTACGAGGGGTTCAATTTCGTATGTCGGTAATATATCTTTCTCGCGAAAGAATACAATTAATTAAGTAATCAATTCCGGTAGTTTTATCAATAGATCTAGAGGTTTTAAATTGGAAAATATCCAATCTAACGGCTTTGTTTAAAATGGTCAAAAGCCTTTTTACTAAAGCTCTCCATTAAGTTCAAAATATACATTCAGTATAATAATTACAGTGGCTTAACGCAAGATTTTTGAAGTGTAATTGTAAAATTTTTGTTCTTCCTTCTACGTAACAGTATGGACCTATTCTTAGATCTAATTCTGGGTCATCTAGCACATTTCATTCTGACGTGAGCAGAGTCAATGTTTTAATAAAATCTTTGACGTTTGCGATGTTAATGCAGATAAGTTGCTTTCACTAGTAAAGCAACCCTAATCCTCCTTGTTATTTTTTTTAATAATGCTTATATCCTACAGGATAAAAGTACTTGTAATTGTATTAATCTAACTATAACATTACCAAAACGCAGACAATATCATCACCAACGTATTATGATAAAGCTTCTCCTTTTACTGTACATACGAGGGGAGGTCTAGAAGTTCGTGGAATAGAGTGGGGATAGAAGCGCTCGCTAGGTGTCATTCTGATTGGCGACTCATCATTAGTATATAAGTTAAATTGCAGCCCTATAGCGTCAGTCGTTTACGAATAGTTGCCTGCTAAACAAGTCAATCCGAAAGAAAACTGAAACTATGAAGGAAATTGAATACGTGCTGTGATAAAGTTTCTTACAAAGCGAGGAAAGAACGCTCAAACCATATTGAATGAAATGGAAATCGTTTATGGGGAACAGTGCCCTAATAAATTAATGATTTATAAGTGGCATGGTCTTTTTAAACATGGTCGGGAGTCGATTGAAGACGACCCCCGCTCAGGACGGCCAGTTGAGGCCACCACATCAGACATCGTCGAAGAAGTGCAAAAATTTCTACTGCAAGATGCCGGTTTGAAGAAAAAACAATTATCTGCATTAGTTGGAGTAACAAATACCACCATTTTGCGTATCCTACGTGACCACATGGGTATGACAAAAGTCAGTGCAAGATGGGTACCGAGAATGCTCACGCCGCTGCAGAAACAGCAGCGCATCTGTGCGTCCAAACAATTTTTGGAGCTGTGTAGAGACAAACCTGCACAGATTTTGGAGCGGATTGTTACCGGAGATGAAACATGGGTTCATCACTTTCAGCCTGAGTCCAAACAGGAGTCCATGCAATGGCATAAAAAGGGGACACCACCGCCAAAGAAATTCAAAGTGTCAGAATCGGCTGGAAAGTTGATGGCTACTGTTTTTTGGGATTGTGAGGGGATATTATTGATTGATTACGAAGAAAAAGCATAACCGGAGAATATTAAAGGAGGCCATCAAGGAAAAACGTCGAAAAAAAATTGACCAAGGGTGTGTTGCTCTTGCAAGACAATGCGCCGATTCACAAGAGCAAAGATGCAATGGCTTTCAATCAATAGTCCATCCACCCTACAGTCCAGATCTGGCACCTAGTCATTTTTATTTATTCCCCAATTTAAAAAAAGACTTACGTTGAAGAACGTTTTCCGACGACAATGAGGTAAAAGAGGCAATTTTGGTCCATTTTGAGGCGAAGATGATTTAGAAAAATTAATTCATGGATCTAATAAATGTATTGTGCTTAAGGGTGATTATATTGAAAAGGAAAAATAGAATTATTGTTTTATTTTATTTAAAACCCTTTCATTCCACGAATTTCTGGACCTCCCCTCGTATATTTCATACATTTCAGAATTCGACCTTACAATGTCATAAAATACCTACACACATATTGAACTAATAAATCAAGTGCAAGGTACATAGTTTCCTTAATTTATTTTACGTCTGTTACGGACCTTCAAAAAGTCTCATTTCTTTTAACATTCATCCCACAGCTTGGATAGAATATTATATTAGTTCTCAGTGTATATTAAAACCTTTTGTTGTACGAATTCCATTCGTGTAATAAATTTCTAACCGAATATCGGGGATTTAATATGGAAACGTGGTATTACGACATCATTTTAATCTTGGGAAGTCTACAAATGTACAAGACACACTTGAATATTGGAACCACATTCGCTGGCTAACATCGATATTAATACATTAATATGGGAGTTCTGAAATGGTAATTTGAAGATTGGGACTTGGCTGAAACCAAGCGAGAATTTACTACGAAATATGATCTAGCGAGCGCTTTTATATATGCGAAATTAATCTAGAATTTAGAGAGACGTCAATGCATCGCATTTCACATTCCTTTTAATCGTTGAAATGGCAAAATATTCTTAATACGCAGTATTGAAAACTTGATCTTCACTATAGATTGAAATTCATTGTTTGACGGAATATGGAATACACAGATAAAATAATTCATATCCCTAAATAAACATTTGTATAAATCTGTAAATATTGAGAATACGTTTAAATGTTATTAGGCCATTTATTTAGTAGTATTTCTCAAGAAGCTCAAAATATTGTCACAATAGAATTTTCTATTTAACAAGGAAAAGTTTAGGTATGAGGATTTTTTTTTTTATTTTGTGTAATAACTAGTAAGTTAAATTTTTCTGTTTCATCCATTTAGCCACCTTTTTTGCTATACTTGGTCCTCCAACGTTCGTTATCTTTAGAAGTCCGTATTAAATTTGAAAAATTCTTTTTAGAACCATTTCCTTCCATCGATCACAATCAATATTATTTTCTCCAGAAATAATTTTTTACATTATATCCTAATGTTTTTTGAAATTGTTCAACTTTTTTCCTTAGATTTTTCTTAAAGAACTGCAGCCCTGCAAGCTTTTATTACATATCACTTCATCCACTTCAGAAGTGCTGGATAAGTTTCCAAAAGATGTTTTCCTATTGGAATCCATTTCCTCATTTTCTTTACGACACACTTTCCTATTTGTATATAAAACAAAAAGAAATGGTCTTAAAATAGAATCTTGAGGTATTCCTCTCTCGGATTTTAACCACACTGGTTGAATGGCTTCACCATTGCTGTAGCAGATATCAAATTTTCTTGTGTAATACAATTTCAGTTATTGCAAAAACGGATAGAAGTTTTTAGTTTTCTAAATTTAATTCGGCTTGTTAAATTTTGTAAAGTGGACTTTATTTAATCCTTTACTGATAATTCAAATAAAAAGAACACAGTTGCATTTTCATAAAAAAAAGAAAACACCCACACACCATGCTAAAAGTTCCACATTGGAAATCAATGGGTAATTGATTAAAAGCTATAGCTAATTTAATTGATAACGTTGCCACATTTACCTGATCATCGTTTGTAACATAATTTCGGTTAGCGTAGTCATCGATTCAATATGTTAACTTGCTGTTTCAATTTCAATACAAAAAATAGAATGTAAAATGGAGGTAAAATTTGATTCGCCTCCGTAATTAGTGCAACACATATTTGAGGCCAGTAGTTTTATTCTCGATAAAATTTCCCGCTCTCAATAGATACCAAATGAAAGAGACATGGTGTTCAATTAATTTCCTAACGAAATAGCGAACTGTAACGATATACGTATATGTATATTACAGAAAAAAATATTACATTCCTATCAAATATATGCGCTTCCACCGGTAACTGACGCATTGTAATTTAAACCTTTTATTTGCCGTAATTCCTTTTTTCCCTTTTTTTTATATTTTTCAATTGTTCTTTGGAGCTCTACCTTTGGCCAATAAGAGTATACTGACACCTCTTACGCTCCTATATTACATGATAGAATATCTCTGAAACGGAAGTCGAATATTGACATAAAAAGGATAAGACTTTTTTTATTACGGGCCGTGTAATTCTATCTTAAGGGTTCGCGTTTACCATACAACTGAACATTCAATGTGAGAATTCTCTTTCACCTTTCGGTTTCCTAAATCGCTAAATCGCTGCTATTACATTTATATCCTGGAATTTTATATTAGATCTTGTAAGGGTGTTAGGACAAAAGAAAGAATTTGAGACAATTTTTAACTTGATTTTAATCGATATTTTTACCACAATTGTCGAACTTAATTTTGCTACAACCAAGTAAGCTTTTACTATTTAATTTCTGATTATAAAAGTACTGCATTAGAATATCCGATTTTGGTAGAAGAACCAAAATATTTTTACTTGCCTCCGCTCACAAACTTTTCCACACCCAGTATAGTTGAACATTCTTTGACCAATTTTGGAGCAATTATTTGATTACTAAAGGAAATAATTGTACACAAAAACTTTGCTAATCTAAAGAATTACAAATCTTGGGATGTCGGTGCATGGCACTGCATGTCTTCAGCATACATTTCGTAAGACGGTACATCAATACTAAGTGCTAATCGCTAGCATCATGACAAATTATTTTCATTTCAGAAATTGCAAACTCGCATAAATAAGTTGACCCAAACATTGATGTCAACTGAATGGCAATTTGCCTTAGATTCGAATATTTATCTTCAGATATAAAAGGCCAGAATTTTGTATCAGATGCTGTGGCTTTGGGATGCTTCAGTAGCAGATTTCTCAAAGTTTTTACAAGAAAATATCATAAAAGTTAAGTCTTTCAAATTCACTCAAAATATTTGTTAATTCTGTCTCATAAATATCAAAATTTAACTGAGGAATCCTTGGTTAAGAACGTAAAATGTCCTGATCCTCTCTTTTCAGTTGATCTATCATTATTTTTGAATGCATTTATTGCCCTAATCATCTCGGTAATCGCTTTCTCTTTACCTTGCAGCTCCAAATTAATGGTGTTTAAATAGATTGTGATGTCCATTCAAAATGCTAAATCAGTCAGCCATTTTCGTTTTTAAGCATCTGAGTGTTATCACCTCTTTTGTGTAGGGCAATAATTCTTGAAACCTTTCCCTGAATTTTTCGCGACTCAACCATCTTACATCCGGGTGAAAAACTAAATCAGTGTGTTCAACAGATTCACTATTTTCCAACTGCAATTTGAATTCGCAATATAACTTCCTCCTTATTTAAAACGTTTGAACACAAAACTTGTTAATGATTAATTCATTATTCTTAGGTGGGAAATCGGTTTCACAGTTTTTATAAATGGTTTTATGATGCTTAACACACTCATTGTCAGTGAAAAGTGTGTATAATTGAGGAACTAAAAAATATTACTAATGCAACAAATTTATGAAAAAAGCGTTGCTAAATTCACTATTCGTAAAATAAAAACTAAATAAGAACTAATATTACGTGCGGTGGTTTGTGCTTGTGCAGGAGAAAGAAGAACTTTAAAGGAATCTAAACGTCCTGGAATGGAGAAAAAATTATACAAACGATTGTTGAATTGTTGAAATAAAAACATTATGGTCAGTGGCAAAAGGCAATAGTATTGAATTCGGAAATGAAAGAAAATTCTGTTGAAGAATTTACTGCTAGAGATGATTTATTCCATTGGGACATCCTGTATAAATAGTATAGGATCCAAGACATTACCCTGCGTCACACCTCGGAAATAATCTTATTAAAAATGTCAAAACTGGGAGATAACTTGAGTTGAATATTGTCGAACGCTTTTTAAATTTAAACCAATCAACACAGTTTTATATTCACGTCAACATTTGTGTAGGATAAAATATAAGCAAAACGATGTTACGTTTATTAAAGCTTTCAACGAAGCTAAACTAAACACCGAGCGCATAATAGATCTCTTTATATACTCTTAAAAGTAATACGCTATTTAAAGCGTTGAAGGAAATAATATTACATGGTATACATTTTACATCAATACACTTACGGTTACTTAGATCGCTTTAAAAACGGTACCGTGTAATGGTCTGGGTGCATGCACAGAAATTAGAATAGAAAACTGCATTAAAGCTATACATATATACGTATGCATGTGCTTTTCAACATAAACACACAATTTATTGGGCTTTATATTATCCTTTTAGGAGTCTTCAATTTCAGCGATGGCGCATAAAAAAACGAACTCTTTGTTCATGCTATAACTTTTGAGAGGGGTAAATTGCTTTTTATTGCGACGAAATCGAAACAAATTGGCCTTCAATTTTCATTTTCCAGAGGTAACATGATAATATCGCACAAATTTATTATGTATAACTTCGGTATTGGTGTGGTTTTTGACGTGATAAAAGATTTATCAACGAAATTGAATTGGTTCTTTTACTACCTTACTGCTGATTGCTTAGCTATTTAACCGTTGAAGGAAACATTTGAATTTTTTTTCGTAAAATTGTTTTAGGAAGTTTGCACGAAACTCAGATGAGTTATATTCAATATTTTATATGTGTTAAACATTTAATCCAATAGTTGAATTCCTTTCAAATTGAAATCATTTAAAATAGAAAAAATCTCAGATAAGTTTTTGCACTCAAAAAATATCGTCAATACAAGCAAGCAAGTAATCTAACTGCGTGTGTATAAACACAAAAATGAAATCAGTTAATATTTTTGTATTTGATTTTGTATATACCCAAATAAAGACTAATTTATTTCATTATTCTATTCACTAGTAGAGTTAAATAAAAATCAGATGCCATGACATTACTGTACAGTGAAAAAATCTGCTGAGATAAAAGCTAGCTACGTAGAAAATTGCAAGATGGCTTTATTTTAGATAAGATACAACTTTGTTTCATAAAACTTTTGGGTAAAACACTAAATAGAAAATAATACCTACCTGTATTTAGCAGCATTATAGTGTTAAAAACAGTATTCCCTATTTTCTGTTTCAGACCAAATAGGACTGATTTCGTAAAGAACAAGTCCTGTATGTTACATATCTGATAAATCCTTTAATCGAATGAGGGGAGGCGAATAAACATATTTCATGGAAAGAAATTAGTTGGGATTTGCAAATGTAACAAAATAGATATAGAAAATACATGTAAAAAGGTTCGATCAATTTAACTAAATACGTGTGTACGATTCAACCAATTCCCAAAGCAAATATTTCAAACTAGTTGGCTGCATAGTCAGTTATTTACAGAGGAAATAGCTCTATAGCCTCACTGTGTAAGTGGAGTCAAAAAAGGTTAGTCCCTGTGCAGGTCCTTGTAGCTTAAAGGTTTAGTATTTATATGTAAAATGCAAAATGTAATTAAAGCAAAATACGTGTACGTTTTTTTTTTTATTATTTATTAACGTGTAAATGTATATTTGCTCTGTCCTCGGCGCTAAATACTTCATAAACATGCATAAAGTTATTTGAATAACCTAAAACCTGTATAAATATGACATATATTCACATGATGCCTTTTTTGATATGTAATTTTAAAAAGTACCTTATAGAACATCCATGAAATCTAAGAGGAAGCAAAAGTGTTAAAGCAGTTTTTAAACTTTCACGACCATTGGTACTGTCGTCATCTTTTTCAGAAATGAGAAGCAGTAAATGAAAGGTATGTATGTTATTTCATTAAAAATATCTAAATTCGTTATAACCCACGATATGACTGGAAGTAATACAAGTTTTTAAAACAGCTTGTTATAATACGCCTATTGTCTGGTACAAATTTTTAAAACTAGTCTAGGATGCTAATTATGAAAACTGTTAATGAACTGGTTGCGTGAAAATCTATATTAGAAACGTTAGGATTTAAAATATTTGTTCCAAGGTTACATTTTAATTATATTATATAATTAAATCAAAATAACGAAGGTAATCATTTATATTCTATAATTAATAAACGATTAAGTAAGCTATGAAGATCATTAGTATAACAATCTAAGCGATTATACTCAAGTTGTATACTCATTGTAAATTATCACCTATAGGTAGAATTGGTAGCATGTTGAAAAGCGTTTTCGGGGTTATGGCAAAACGTTATGCAAGGCCAACTGGGACTAATAAAATGTTATTGCTTTATTGAGTTATAGTAAAGGACCATAGCGATTATACTGACTGAGTTCGCATCCCTTAGATTTTAAGATTAGTTACACCCTGTCAATTTTCTTTTCTCGAACTTTTTACACGCTGATTAAGGAAAATATTTGCCTGGTTTTCCCCCCTTTTTTTTTCCTCCTCTCTACGCGCTGAAATTCGCGAATTCCGACTTTATTAAGGGATTTACGTTAACTGTATAATGAAAGGGCCATTTTTATTTGCCCCAAAGGTGCAATAATCCGTTCATGTGGCGTAATTAACAATAAATATTTATAAAACAACTGAATCAATGTTTCGAGTTATATAAATAATATTCTGTTGCATATAAATAATACATTGGTCAAGCTAATTGCTGCATATGCGAAGTATAAATAGACAAAATTGTGATAGAAGCGATTTTAATATTACGTTCGATGAAAATAATTTTTATTATGAAAATAAATATATATCTTTATATATTTATCATTCACTTAACATAGAGTCTTCTTTTTTAAACTTAGAAATGAGAAATTCCGATAGTGTGGAATATATGTACGCATCTTTTGGTCAGAATATTCTTTGGATGTGAAAGTTATAAATAAAAAATTGTGCTGGTGTTAATTGTGCAAATTGGGTGAGGTATCCTTGCTTCCTTTTTACGTAGTAGATTATTACAGAAGGCAAACGCGGAAAGGACAGTAAAAACTATACAACACACTCCTATAATATACAATGTAATAATATCTTTATCTGGTAAACTTACGTCTCCTCTATTGGTAGTATTAAAACAACCTGGTGGCAAGTTTAGGCCCCAAGTACAACAAACCCTATTTCGACCTGAAAACGTTGTTATCTAAGCTTCGTCTTCAGGTAAATTAACCACTGATTGCTTTCTTAATACAGTAAACGCTCGTTGATGTAAATTCTCGGTAGTGGAAACGTCTCGGTCGTGTAAACAGTAAAATTGTTACTATAGGATCAAATGGAACCCCCGTTAATGTAAACAAGCTTGCGCCACGTACAGTTCGATAATGTAAACAGTTTAGGATACCGGTTATTTCCCGATTTACGTGCGTAATTAAATCGATCAAAAGAATGTTTGTGTAAACGGTTTCGGCACTGGTTGTTTCCCGATTCATGTATGGGATTCCTGTAAGCGCCAGAACAGATATGGCATCCACAACTAAGCATTGTCGTCCTCTAAATACACTACCGCTCAAAAGTGTTTAGGCACTCTCACTGACAGCAGACAGATACACGTACATGAATAAAAATATATTAAATAAATGTGAAAATTAAAACGTTTAATTTAAATTTTGCTTTCATCTATGTGACCTCCTCTTGAAGTTTCGCCAGAGTTTCTTGTGTTATTGAGGTCCAACTCGATTGCAATTTGTTCCACACGTCAATAGCTGATGTCGGAGCTGATTTCCGTACTTCCCGATCTAGTTCTTCCCATAGTAACTCGATTGGATTCAAGTCGGGGCTCTGGGGAGGCCATTCCATAATTTTGAGAGTTCCTTCCTCTTCTAAATGGCATAAATAGTCTTTATATAATTTAGAAGAATGTTTTGGATCACTATCTTGCGGGAAGATAAAATTTTGACCCAAAAGTCGAATTCCGGAAGGTATTGCGTGGTTCTCCAAAATTTCGCGGTAGCCTTCTTTTTTAATATATCGTCAATTTTCACAATGTCCCCTACAATAGTGCCAGCAAAACAGCCCCAAATGATGATAAAACCTCCACCATGCTTCACGGTAGCAGCAATACACTCTTCTCTGGCACGTTCACCCACAGATGTTCTTACGAATATGCGTCTTCGGGTTCCGAACAGCTCAAATTTGGACTCATCCGTCCATAGGACGTTGTTCCACTCTTCTATGGTCCAGTGTTGGTATTCACGAGCCCATTTAAGTCGCTTTTGCTTGTTTTCTTTGCGTAGTAATGGTCTTTTCATCGCAATACGTCCATGGAGCCCGGCTTTCTGTAGGCGACGTTTGACTGTAGAAACACTGACTAGTTTTTGGCGACCAACATTTAATTCTGCAGTGATTTCCGGGGCTGCTTTGCGTCTATTTAACTTGCTGGTAACCACTATTCTGCGATCATCTGCAGATGTTGTCGCTTTTGGCTTTCCACTCCGTCTTTTATTAAGAAAACTGCCAGTTTCCCGATATTTTTTTACGTTATAGTCAACCGTAGCGTGGTGTATTTTCATTTTTTTGACAATTTGTCGATTACTTATGCCACTTTTATGGTAAGCTATTATAAGCGCACGTGTTTCCGTACTAATTTCTCTTCGCGGAGGCATTTTAAAAAATTGTCACACATTTCGCTCACGACGTGAATAGAGTAAATACCACACTGCAACTGACCATAGGTTACAGATTTCACTATAATCTTCTAGGAAGGTAATTTAAACATTATTACCTACAATTTAACAGATGACTAAATTTACCCAGTAAATTCAGAGGGATTGTTATTGTAATTGCACCGCAATAAACAGTTTATGGTAATCCGACCAAGTGCAGGTGTATGATAGTAAACCTTATACGTAGTTCATTTTATTATAATGTTTGTTTGGTAAACATAATACTATATGAATAATCCATGAAAACAGGGGTGCCTAAACACTTTTGAGCGGTAGTGTATATAAATTTGTTTGCATATGCCTGGTACAAGTCGGTTATATAGAGAACCGACCTCGGCCATTCGAACATCCCATGAATTTTGCCTTTTCAAACCAAAATCTTTCATTCGTTGTTCTTGTTTAACGTGTTAATTATAAAAATCAATTCTTTTTAATGTAATATTTAGAAGTTGGTTTTACTCAATCATTATTTATTTATTAATCATTCGATTAATTGATTAACCCTTATATTACAAACCTTACATTACCTTTTAAAACACTCAATACATAATGAATGTATGTAACTCGCCGTGACGTATAATATTGAATTGAAACCGAGCCACACGATTTTAAACATTTAATAGGAGATTACAGGATTGCCATATCATCACATATGTCGGGCCTTAACCCCAATGCTTCGACAATCCTATAAGGCAAATTGGATATATGAATAAATCCCTAAATGCTGCTAAAAATATGTGGAATTCGTGAAAATTCCGTTTCGTTCATTTCATCTACTTCATAAATAATAAAAACGAGATACTAACAACGCCATGTCATAAAGTGATAAAATTCAGTTAATAATTTAGCTTGCGAAATATATTATTTAAGAGCTTTAAAATGTAACAGCAGTAATTTATGGTCATAGAGCATTTTTCACTATTCCGTCAATTTTTCAAAATTTCGTGTACGGTATCGTAATTAATAATTTTTGAAAGTCCTAATTCCACCCTACCTGACAACATCAAAATTATCTTTAAAATACTATAAAAATATATAATAATGTGCAATTCTAAGTAATTCATTGCTAAATTCTTGTTACACTTTATTTATACTAATTTTAGGTAGGTAACCACTTGGATGTAGTTTACTTAAGTCAAATGCAAAATAATTATCAAAGTAAATACATATTTGTATAGAAGATGCTTATCACATTGCTATGAATAAATCTTACCTCATTCATTGACAGCAATTGATACGCTAATGCCCATTTTGATGTGAGGAAAGTGATAAATGTATCTATTTCTTTCGTGACCAATCAAGGAAATACTCAAATTTAATTTAAAATTAACGAAAGTTAATGATCTGACAATATTTGCATGTTTGTTTTGTGTAAAATATGGATTAACAATCACTGGTTTGTAGTGTAGCAGACATTTGAATGGGATATTATAGATGAAAGAGCCACTAGCTTTTATAATTTCATTATCGTACGTAGATGTATCTGCAGAGGCCGATGTGAAGGGTGGAGGCGATTTATGTAACTAATAGATAATAGGTACCAATAAGGTTTTGAAGATTTTGTTCGGCAGACTTAGTAGCCACTTTTCTCCTAAAGTTCCAAACTCCACGTATATATATATACACGCAGAATTGTAGAGCACACAACCATAGTCTATCACCGACGTAACTATTGCTCTGTAAATCTGTGTTGATGTCCATTATAAAGTAGAAAAGTAAACAAAAACATTCCGTTCATCAAAGAAATTCCCTTTTACGTGAAGAACAACAGTTGAGGCCACCACATCAGACATCGTCGAAAAAGTGCAAAAATATACTGCAAGATGCCCGTTTGAAGAAAAAATAATTATCTGAATTAGTTGGAGTATCAGATACCACCATTTTGCTTATCCTACATGACCACCTGGGTATGACAAAAGTCAGTGCAAGATGGGTACCGAGAATACTCACGCCGCTGCAGAAACAGCAGCGCGTCTGTGCGTCCAAACAATTCTTGGAGCTGTGTGGAGACAAACCTGCACAGATTTTGGAGCGGATTGTTACCGGAGATGAAACATGGATTCATCACTTTGAGCCTGAGTCCAAACAGGAGTCCATGCAATGGCATAAAAAGGGGACACCACCGCCAAAGAAATTCAAAGTGTTAGAATCGGCTGGAAAGTTGATGGCTACTGTTTTTTGGGATTGTGAGGGGATATTATTGATTGATTACAAAGAAAAAGGTAGGAGCATAACCGGAGAATATTACGAAGCGATATTAGAAAAATTAAAGGAGGCCATCAACGAAAAACGTCGAGGAAAATTGACCAAGGGTTTGTTGCTCTTGCAAGACAATGCGCCGGTTCACAAGAGCAAAGTTGCAATGCCTGCTCTACACAAGCATGGCTTTCAATCAATAGTCCATCCACCTCTACAGTCCATACCTGGCACCTACTGATTTTTATTTGTTCCCCAATTTAAAAAAAAGACTCACGTGGAAGAAAGTTTTCGGACGACAATGAGGTAAAAGAGGCAATTTTGGTCCATTTTGAGGCGAAGATGGTTTAGAAAAATTAATTCATAGTTCTAATAAATGTATTGTGCTTAAGGGTGATTATATTGAAAAGGAAAAATAGATTTATTGTTTTATTTTATTTAAAACCCTTTCATTCCACTAACTTCTGGACCTCCCCTCGTACATATATAAATCGGCTCCACGTAGAATATTACTATTTTTTTGTCATTTTTCGACAGCGAAAGCATATGACGTAAGGATTTACCTTATAAGGAAAGCTTCCGGTGTGTCAAATTCAGATCTTATGAAACTTGATAGGTAAGTAGAGTATGTTGGGAATTGTTGTACGAACAAGATGAAATAAATAAATAAAATATCAGTAGGTTCCCGAGAATCTAGAACAGCCTGTATATCACATTCGTAACTATAGATTAAAATTCGTAAATAACGTGTCAAATTTCCCTGTTATACACGTTAAAACGGAATGGTTGCTGTTCTTTTACGTGATCTACCGTATATTACACACAAGACCCGTGCAGTAGCGATTCTTATCAATGTAGCAATGTAAATTTTCGTGTTGTATATAGAACGCTCGTGTGTATACGTACGCTAGGGGGTGCGGTATAAAATAAATCTAGTAAGTTATGGTGTAGAGTGCGAGTTTTCTTTCGTTTTATTTTACTGATATTAGACGTTCTTTTTTGGAAATCCGGCTAAAGGTGGAAGGTGGAAGATAGGTTTTACGCGGTAGCATTCACGATTACCTATGTAAACAGTTTCAGCCCCCGCGTGCATAATGCTCGGGCCAATAAATTTATGCACCTCTACACTCCTATTTTGGAGTAGTTTCTTCCCCATCTAATGGCGAAACGAAGGGGAATGAGTCGGCCCGAATGCGAGAGAGATTTCTACTACGAGAGATAAATCAATACTAACGCATCACTTTACAGATGGTAGCCAGTGTACATTGTCGCGGTAGCAAGAGCAATAAGCTAACGGTTCAATTATTCCTTCCCCATCAGACTTAAAACTCATAAACACGGTTAAACGCTGTAAATTTAGCGCCGCAGCCGTATTATATACACTCAAATGGTCTTAAAAATTATTAGTGTAATTCGTGCAGAGCGAAACCCAGCAAATTTTCAATTTTTGCTCTAAAGAATATTTATATATACACTCCTCGAAATGATGTATAAAAAAAAAGTATTTATTCTCTTTAACATCAATATACTTTTACATACGTTCCTAACAATTTACGAAATATGTTTCCCATTTTGTAGTTAATGTAATGGATTCTTTCCACAGTTGCTTTAGGCGACGAAAATCGGTTACCACGCATTTTATTTTTGATGTTTGCAAATAAAAAGAAATCAGATGAATACCCGCAATGAACCATTAATTACCTAAAAGCAATGTTAGATACAATCGTAGCTTTGAAAGGTTCGAACACGTATAAAAATTTTACGCAATGAGCATGCTTTAATAGTAGTAGGATGCTATACTATACGAAGTTTTTGATACCTCCGAGTGTCTTCACAGGTATAGAATTAAACTCAACTAACACAAATAAATTAATTATTCGGAACGCAGCGTTTCGGGAGCACGTGGGCTCCCATAGTCAACCGAGTTAACGACTAAAAGTAAAAACTGTATCACACATGCAAATTATTATCTACGCAGGCTCTAGAATTTCTAACCATATGACTATTTACAATCTACTAGGTGGCCTCATGCCTTTTACGGGAAGGATGGACCGAAAGCGATACTTATCATTTAACTGGGTCTATTGTATTAATTCCATCTAACTCGAGTGTGCAATTGGGGGTGGTTCTCTGTTCAATAAGTTTCCGTTCTTTTTCATATATACCGTTTCGTACGCGTCTAATTCTCTATACGAGTTCACGTTTTTAAGTAGTGTCAGATTTTTTAAATCAATCTTATGTCCGGATTTTACCATATGCTCTGCTACGCTTGATAGTTCAGGTTTGTCGAAACGATAGTGTCTAATATGTTCTTTGAACCTCGTTTCGATACTCCTTTTTGTTTGTCCAATATAAACTTTCTCACAATCATTGCATGCGATTTGGTATATTCCAGACTTTTTTATCATCTCCGGTTTATCTTTGGGATTCCCTAAGAGATTCTTTAAGTTGTTTTTGACACAAAAGACACGTTCATGTTTAGTTGTCGGAAAATTTTACTTAACCCTTTTACTGTTGGGTGAAAAGGAAGAGTTATAAATTTCTTGTTACCGGTGTTTGTTGATGTCAAAGTCGTGGAATTTCTGATGTGTTGTTTGTATTGGACCTTCCTTAAAATACGGTCGACATCCATAGAAGAGAAACCATTGTACCTCGCTACATCTTTGATATATTTTAATTCTTTGTCATACCTGCTCTTGTTTAGCGGAAATCTTACGAGTCTATTGACCAGAAAACTAATCGCGGAAATTTTTGTTGTTCGCAATGGTGCGAATCAAACGTGATGAATCTGTTGGAATTAGTTTCTTTTCTGTAGATGTCTATTTCTAATTTATTATTATTGCGTATGACTAGAGTATCTAGAAACGGAAGGCGATTGTTCACTTCTTCTTCAATGGTAAACTTAATCGTGGTAAATTTTGAGTTCAGTTCTGCTAGAAAATCTTGTATGTTTCCTTTGTTGGTGTCAAACACAGCGAAAATATCATCTACGTACCTAAGCCAAATTCTCGGGAAATATTTGGTTTCTTTTTTCAGGTTTGTTTCAAATTTGCTCATGAAAAGGTTCGCAATAAAAGGCGATAGGGGATTACCCATCGCCGTGCCTTCCACCTGTTCGAACCATTTTCCGCCTATTTGAAAACAATTTTGTGACATGCATAATTTAGTTAACCTTTTATATTCCGCGGTTTTCACATCATCTACGTTATTTAATTTCAAAAATTCAACCAAATACTCCATCGTTTCTGGAATTGGTACGCTTGGGAAAAGTGAACAAACGTCGAATGATACAAGGACTTCCCCATCTTTTAATTCAATATTTTCAATTTTATTTACAAAATCTACGGAGTTTTCTACACATAGGTTATCTACTTTATGGGGCAAGTTCTTATATTCATTCACTAGCCATTTGGACAATTTGTATGTTGGAGAATCAATGCCGGATAGTATAGGTCTCATGGAATTGCCTGGTTTGTGGATTTTTGGAAGACAATACATTTTTGGAATGGTAGGGTTTGAACTTGTTATTTTGAATTTCAGGTTATTATTGATTAAGTTGGGACAGTCCTTAATAGTATCTTTAGTGATTCTAATCATTGACGGTAGGGGGGTTTTCTTTAATTCTCTGTACGGTCCTGACGCTAACATAGTGTTGACGCGATTATAATAATCCGGTTTGTCCAGAATGACTATTTTATTTCCTTTATTTGCTTTAAGATAAAAACAATTTTTATTTCTCAGACTTTTAATAATTCCTAAATTCCTCACAATCTTGGCCGAGTGTCTATTTAATTACCCTGTTACAATAATACACAGGAGAAATTCTTCTTAAAGAAAGGTAATCTAACATTCTTGACTAACTAGTAGAATTTCGTAATAGTTATGTATACTAAAGAATCTATTACATCGCCAATAATTTCAATTAAATAGATGATTCTGATTAAATTAAGACATTTATGGAGGTAGCATTATTGAAATAGTTGTAAAAATTCCAGATAGCATTAATTTGCAAGATATTTCGGATTTCTAGTATAACTAAATTTTGCACCTGCCTCTAACATTCAAAAACTTTTGCTAGTAAGTGTAGAATAGTAACAGATACGCTAGAAAATGACCTGGTATACATGCCATATCGGTGTTGCTATACATTGTATTAGCGAGATACCAAACGCTACGCAAATGCCTAACATGAGTTAAATTCCTTTATACGTATTAATAGATCGATGATATGTTTCGGTATCCCGGGTAATAGAAAATTTCAGCTAAATATTAGCACGGCTTTTAGCAGGTGTGAAATGCAATATTCCAGTAAAGGTATATGTATACGTATTTGTATTGTACGTGTTACGTGCACACATATAAATGCACATGCAAATATGGATGAGGTAGAGTTGCCGAACTAAATTAATTCTTTTGTTGCTCTATTGTGTTGCACGAATTTAATACTCCACATACTGTTTGGTCCTCAGAAAATGCCAGTTGCAAACTTTAGTTTTGTCGTCACTTCGAATTACTACGTTTAACTGGACATCCACATTCTGGATTCATAAAAGGTAATAACTCTCTAGAAATTAGCTTATTGTATAGAGAGCCACAAAGGTACTAAATGTACTTGTTTGAATATACACTTCGTGACAATTGATTAACCTTAATTATGAACAAAGCTGTACTTTTAGAAAATATGTTTAAGATTTATCAACACATTTTTTTTTATTAATTTTGTTGAATATAATGGAATTGGTAATTGAAATTGGAATAAATTTGTATTACTAATAAGCCCAAAAAAAAAATAATAAAGGAGAAAGTTTTGTTTTCACAACAGAAATGCAAATTATTTCATATAATTTTTTTTTTAATCCTATGTCCTTTGTACCTTGCGATGTCGGACTATTTATTTTCTTATTTTTATCTTCCACAGGTTCCTGTTCTGAGCCAGTTGTTTGGCTTCAATCCATCCCATACTTCTCTTTTCCAATGTTCTATACACCTGCTCCTTCCAGGTGTATAGAACATTGGATCTTTGTGATTCGATCTTCTTCCATTCTGTGTAGATGTCCAAGCCATCCCAGTTGTCTCTCTTCTATGATTATTTCTATTGGCTTGATATTTAGACTATTAATGATTGTCGTGTTTCTGATTCTGTCTCTTCTAGTTACTCCTTCTATTCTTCTTAGGAATCTCATTTCCATGGCCGTAACTCTGCTTTTGATTCTATTCGTAGTTATCCATGACTCACTACCATATGTTAATGTTGGTCTGACCACTCTTTTATACACCTCTGTCTTTATTTTTTTTGGTATTTCTTTTTTATCCAGAAACGAATTTCTCAATATGTTATATATTTTTGCGGATTTCCCTATCCTCTCATTTACCTCTTTCTCTATTCTCCCATTGTCTTCAATGATTGTTCCTAAGTAGTTGTAACTTTTAACTTGTTCCAATGCTTTTTCCCCGATTTTGATGCTATGTTTTCTTTCTTCTGCTGCTATTATCATTGTGTTTGTTTTCCTCGTGTTTATCTCCATGTTTATCTTTGTTGGTATATCTTCAAGTTTTGCTGTAATGTCTCTTCCGTCTTAACAGCGTCGTCTATTAATATAGAGAATAACAATGGGCTCAATACGCATCCCTGTTTTAATCCAATTTGCGATTCGAATTCAGTTGATTCTGCATTGGAAGTTCTCACCTTATTCTTATTGCTTTTATACAATGCCTTAATCATCTCTACCATTCCTTTCTCTAAACCTCTCCTTTCCAGGCTCTGCCATACACCTTCTCTTCTTACCCTATCAAAAGCTTTTTTAAGATCTATAAAACATATATGTATTTCCTTTCCTTTCCCTATTAGTTTTTCTCCTAATTGTCTGATTACAAGTATTAAGTCCTGGGTGCTTCTTCCTTTTCTAAATCCATGTTGAGTATCTTCTAGCGTTGTTTCCAGTTTCTCTCGGAGTCTTTTTTATAGTATTCTTGTCAATACTTTTCCTGGGATACTAGTTAATGTTATTCCTCTATAGTTTGAGCATTCCTTAGAGTCTACCTTTTTGTAAATGGGCATAATTATTCCCATATTCCATTCCTTAGGTATTTCTTTTTTTATTATAATGTTGTTTAAGAGGTCAAGTAGTTCTTCGTTACCTTTGTCTCCCATATATTTTATCATTTCAGCTGTGATTCCATCCTCCCCGGCCGCCTTCCCTAGCTTTAGTTTGCTAACTGCTTCTCTGACTTCTTCGTCGCTTATTGGTGTGATACGTTCATCGTCGTTTTTTGTTTTATGGTCTTTTTCTCTTATGTATCCGTCGTGTTTTATTTTTGTGAGTTCTTCAAAGTACTGTTTCCATCTTTCCATTCTCTTTTTCCTCAATTAGTATATTTCCTTTGTCATCCTTTATATTTTTCAATATCGGCGCCTTCTTCTGTCCCAATTGTTCCGTAGAATAATTTTTGGTTTTCTTTATAGTTATCTCTCAGTTTTATTCCGAATTCTCTCCAAGAATTTTCTTTTGCCTTCTTGATACTCTCTTTAGCTTCTTTTCTTGCCATTTAGTATATATTGTAATCCTCCTCTTTCTTGGTATGCATATATCTGATCCATTTATTTTTCTTATTTTTCACTTTGAGTTATATTTATGCTGTCCACCATCTGCTTCTCTTTGTGAACGTATTTGCTATTTTTGTTATTCCACAGCTTTCTTGTGCCGCCTTCAGTATGATGTTTTTGAATCTTATCCATTTGTCCTCTATCCCTATTTCGTTTGACTTGTATTGGTTCATATAATTAACAATTATAATTAAAATTTCAATTGTTAATTGCTACTACCACAAATTAAATAAAATTTATTATTACTCATAGAATAAACTAAGAAGAAGGAAAATAAATTTAATTATATATTGTAAGACAAGAGACAAAAAATACCTTAAAATTACCTCTACTGAGATAATTTCACATGTAAGATGTAGTAAACACAATATTCGTACACCACACGTATTCGTTTTTGGATTGGTTAGTTGGGAATATCTATTGACGTGGTAATATTGAGTATGGAGTACCGAATTTTTATTGACCAACATCAATCATATAAACAAGAAAGTCGGTAAATTGGATAGGTAGTGGATGATGATGTTAACTTATACTGTAGTGGTGTAGTTTTGAAGACAAATAAGTAATATATATGTAATTATAGTAGAATGTATCTGTTTATAGTAACTCTAACCGTAAATAATATGCAAACATGAATGGTGCTTCAAATAATTTTAAATTTACCAGCCCTAGTAGAGATGAATGATAATGAAGTATAGCAGTATTGTTATGTTGATAAGTGAAACATCAGTATTCCTTATTTACTAGATACTACCGTTGGATAGCTACAAGATGTTCGGGAATTAGGTGTTGATACAGCGTTGAAACTTATATTTGTGAATTATAGGAACCAACCAAGATTTGCAAGGCAGTTCAAATTTTTTTTTATCACTACGATTTCTGTGGCTGATGAAAATATACTTCTCTACTAAATTCTCTCTTGTTTTTTTACTAGATCCATTTTTAGAGTGCATATAACATGACACTATTAATTTCCTCCATTCAAAATTACTTGCATCCAACACCTTAATTAACAGAGAATAACAAATTATACCTTACGTGCGTTTTAATATGACCTATGACATAAAACGGTATCAAATTTCTCTTCCGGTCGTCTTGTAACCAATTAGTTCATTTATCGGAAGTAAACAAGTGGTAGCAAATATCTTTTGCCGCCCCAGGCATCAGATTACTTTCAGGGATCTGTGAAAATCGTGTACTTTATGTTACAGCATTCGGTAAATTGAAGCAGCATAAATGAATGGTTACGAAACTGTGCAGCAGTCCATATAATCGCTTCTCGTAGAATCTGTGGAATTGGAAGAGGCGCAAAAATACTTCAGGGGATGTCCGACTAAATATACAAGATCGGATATCTTAGGGAAATAAGATATAAAAGAATATTTAAAACTGGAAAGCTTATACTTCTTTTCTTTTGGTAATTTATTGTGTAATCGAGGAGGATTTATAGGTGTTAAAGTCAAAATAATATATTTAGACGTTTTTATATTTTACAGGAAGATTATCTATTTATTCTGAAAGTATTCTCTAGTATAGAACATATTTATTCGTCGAATGTTAATTTATAATAACAAAGAATTTTTGCAAATAATTGTTCTAGATTTACATTTCCATCAATTTGAAAGCTATCCCATTTCATATTAACAATTACCGGTAGATTTCTTTGCTTTGCAATTTTTTCTAAGGATTTGAATAGGTCTTTTTGTTTACGCAATTCGCAGCTTCGTGGAATGATATCCATAAAGCAGCGTGGGTTTATGAGGCAGCCATTCAGTTGGCGTGTATTCATTTAACCCCATTTTCTTCAAGAGGCCTCTTATATCATTACAAAGCATTAAGTTGTTTTACAATAAAATGTAATATTACTACCTGGAGACGGTAGGTCCTTTTCCTTTAATCTGGAAGCAAGCAATTCGGACGACTCCCTTAAGAGGTTCAAATCTCTAACAAGGTCATTGAGCTCTTGTTGGATGAAGCGTTGGGAACTCGCTCAGAATCACACCTTCACTTTTCTGGAAGTGCACCTCGTCAAACGATGTATCTGAGTCATCCTCCGGAAGGAGGAAGAACTCTTCTTGCTGACTCCATGTTAAGGTATACCCATTTATGCCTGTTATTGCGATTAAAGCCTTTGATGTTAACATAACAAAAATAGCAGGTATGATGATTTTTAGGTTCCATACCATAAGAACGCCAAATTTTATGCTTTTCTCTTTCCGTTTATCCACTGTCGCAAATGTTCTATGCATGTTTTGCATACAAAATGTCGTGCCCAAGATTTATCTTGGTATCCTAACTGGACGGCATAATACGCCAAATATGCCATTTTTAAAAGGAAGATAAGGATTTTCTGCTTTCCTTAAATATATGTTTATTACAAATGTAACAAAAACATCTGGGTTTGCTTGTAGAAACCATTGTTGTCACTCGAATTTTTAATGTTCATGCAACAATTTGAAGCAAATATTTAATACACACTAACACAGTTATCACACGAAAGCACAATACTAAACTTAACCTGTGGGATGCAGATAGCGATACGGGAAATCCTATGTTAGAGGTAAATGGAGTAGTGGGTATTAGGGTTGGGGAATATTGAGAATTACAATTACATTATAATTCTAATTTTAGGTAAAAACAGATAATTTATGTCTCCTCTAAACGTCACGCCACTCACTTGATCTAGATGGCATTAAAAAGAAAAGTCTGTTTCATATTTGATTCGCCCTCGTATGTGAATTTATTTTATATTTTAAATCATGAAATATACCTTCCAATTGTGTTTATATACGTCGATTTCTTTTAGCTGCTGCTTACATAGAATAGACATTTGCCTTTGTACCTGTTAATATGTATGTGTTTGAAATCTTAACGGTGGTTTAACAGTTGCATGGACCAAACTCTATTATATACAACTACTGTACTAAAATCTAAGTAAATATTATCCGTGGTAATTACCAATACAAAATATGTTTGGAAGATACTAATTATTATAATAATCCTTTTGTGGGGTTGTCTGACTAGTATGTGCCTTATTCCAAATAATTAGCACGAATGAAAAACTTACTTAAGCGGCGAGGTCATCCAACTGCATACCATGTGAAGGCAGGTGCGAATATCTAGGTTTCAACCAGATTGAAAGCGCACTTACATCGCCCTTACCCGTATAAAATCGTGCAGTGTGAAATATCTGTAGAGTAGTGCTTATTTATTGCGTAAATTTGCAAGTATTTCTTTTGTGATAGCAATGCTTTTCCTTCGATCAAGGATACTCCTTAAAATTTATGCATCCTGTTTTGTTTTATCTCGCTTTCGTAGAACGACGAATAAAGATGCCACACAGTGTAATTGTCACCGTTGCGCCTCCTTCGCCCCTCGCGAAAGGAAAAAAAAAAAGAAAAACGTAATAATTTATACAACTTTCGCGGCATTTGTACAATTTCGGGCCGTATTTTCAGAGAAGAAAGAGAAGAAAGGAACGATACGAAAGAAAGGGGAAAACGCGGGGGAAAGCGCTTTTTTTTTAAATATATTACCGCTTCGAGTGGCGTTAAAAAATGAACGAAAAATTTTAAGAGAAGGAAACTTTATCTCATCCATCTTCACCATTATTTTATAAACATGCAGGGGACATGAACAGCAAAAATTTTTATCGGGCCTTTTTATAGTTTATTTCGGGACGCCGAAAAGTACACGAAAGATTCTCTTTTATTCCGTTTTTGTCAACCATTAATTAGCTAAGAACGTAAGAATTCATCACTTCCAAAAAAAAATATTTGATCAAGAAAATTTAGATTTAAACGGAACTCTGTTCAAATATCCCTTAAAATACTCACGAAAGATATAATTATTGCGACTTTAAAATTATTGGCTTTATTTCTCGGGTAATATAAGCAGATACATTATTGATTTAATATCTTGCTAACTCAAATTTTTCCTTTTCTTGTGAGACTTTCCTAAATCAACAACACAATCAAACTAAAATAGTGAAAGCTACTACGAAAACACTCGTTTCTGCAGCCTTAGTGGTATTTATGCGTACATGCTTCAATCGATTTCCTTGTCAGTCATACTCCTACGGCGAGGTGAAAATATATTGGAAAAGGAGCGTTCTATATCTAATGATGTTGGATTCGCACCATATTCACACTTCTGATTTTCAGTTAAACTCTTACCTATACGCATATAAAACTCGGGACAATTTATCAGTTGTTAATCTTCCTATACTATCTGTTAGATTTACTAACGAGGTAATTTAAAACTTTCGGTGCGATGGGTACCGCGTTTGCTTACACCGGAGCCTCCTCCATATTCACCGGAGCTAGGGCCCAGCGACTTTTTTCTATTCCCAAACCTGAAAAAATCACTGGGAAGAAAGAGATTTGCTTTAAAATGAGGAGGTCATCGCTGCTACAGATGGTTATTTTGCAAACCTCGAAACATCCAACACTACAACGAAAAATAAAAATAGAAAATCACATAAATACCGTTGTTTTCCTTGTCGATTCCGAAACCATTTCAGATCGCTGTCGTGTGGTAGCCAACATCCGAAAGGGATAGGAACTTTTAGAAGAAGAAGGAGTAGTTAATTAAGAAGTAATTTATTTTAATTTATAAACCATTTGAAGCACGTATTGTAACAAGCTAAAATGTAATAATTTTCTTCTAAAATGAGATATTCAAACTATATCATATTTATTAGTATTCAAGTATTGAAAACTATTTATACTCGCACATATATTGGAGAATAAGGTCACGTCTACGATGGGATATGAATTCAAAAAGCATACCTTCGTTTCCTTATTTAATCAGGAACTTAATAACAGCGCAATATCTATTTTTATCCAGTTTGATGGTTGACTGAAAGATATGTACATTTTCCGACAGAGACGGGCAACTTGAGTTATAAACAAACTAAAAGGAGGTGCCTCTGTGTGCCAATGACGTAAATGGACTGTGATTATGTACCGACCTTTCCTCTGCATACTTCTAAAACATTCTTATTACTTCTTTTAGTATTCTGCAAATATTTTACCGACTCGAGTCATTTTCATCAAAATATCCATAATTAAATAAGAGATAAAAGTGAAATTTTTAATAAATATCTCAACAGATTCTTTTCTTGATTTGGCCCCCCTGTAATACGGAGACAAGCTGAATTTAATTAATTAAAAGCTAAATATCTGGGAAAAATATTAAAAATTATTGTCATGACAATTTTGCAATTAAGGACCTTTGTACGGTCTTAAAAAAGGAATCGTAATATGAATTTTGCTTCTGAATGCGTTGTTATTAAAATACAGGGTGGCGCAGGGGAACGGGAAATTTTGAAATAACGTCATTTCCACGAATAAATTCATAAAACTAGTAATTTATTAACGAAAGTGCATGTATGCAGCATGCCATTTATGTGTTTACAATCAAAATGTCCAAAAGTGTCTCTTTACTTTTTAAAGATGACATCGGAAAGATGTCCTCCCATACGGCGTTCACACTCCAACAGCCTGTTATGAAAACTCTGGAATGCGCGGTGTAGCAAATCTTGGGGAATGGCAGTGATTTCTTGTTGAATGTTCTCCTTCAGTTCATGGATTGTTGCAGGTCGTGTACGGTACACCTTGCCTTTAAGATACCCCCACAGGAAGAAGTCGCACACACTAAGATCAGGGGATCTCGCAGGCCATTCAATGTCACCGTTACGTGAAATAATGCGTCTTCCAAACAATTGACGAACTGCTGCCATCGAATGTCGAGCAGTGCCTGACGTGGTTCCGCCCTGCTGAAACCACATGTTTTCCATGTTAAGATTAAGCTCGTACAGTCTCGGTGTAAAGAATGTTTGAAGCATTTCAACATATCGAGCGGATGTTACTGTCGCTGCACTACCATCCTCACGTGCAAAAAAATAAGGGCCGATAACACCATGACATGATACAGCACACCATATTGTGACCTTGTCGTTATGTAGTGGTCGCTGGTGTAATTCACAAGGATTGTCCTGGGCTCAATAACCAAAATTCTGTTTGTTTACGAAACCGTTCAGGTGGAAATGGGCTTCGTCTGATATCCATATGTTACCAACGAAATTCGCGTCCTCGTTAATTTTAACCAATATCTGCCTACTAAACGCCATACGTGACGCTGGGTCTCGTTCATATAATTGTTGCACAATCTGCAACTTATATGGATGGAAATGTAATTCGTGCAGTATTCGTTGTAAGCTTCGTGGCTTAATCCCTAGCGTAGATGCATGCTGTAGAACAGAGCGGCGAGGACTTTCGATTGCAGCTCTAACAACCTCAATGTTCTCTGGGGTACGTACCGTTCGAATGCCACCTGGAGCTTTCTTTTTCAAGACAGATCCTGTTTCTTCAAAATTACGCCCCTACGTTGTAATCGCATGCGCAGATGGGACACGTCCGTGACGTCCAAGCTGATAATGCTGTCGAAATATTCTCTGCGCGGCAGTCGCACTATCACCATTTTTATAAAACGCTCTCACAGCTACTGCACGTTCCGCATCAGTCCAATGATCCATGATTATTAAATGGCAATGCGTTCACAACAATTGTGCGACGTTACGAACAACTGCCGGCTCTACAGTACTGACAACTGTAACGTTCAAAATTTCCCGTTCCTCTGCGCCACCCATGTACAATATTTGACCTTTTAGAAAAAGATTGTTATGAATTTTTATGCCAAACGTTTTAATTAACGGTAGGTAAATTCATGTCCAATTCGTAAATAAAATTCAAGTTTATGAGTGAGTTTTTGACTAGCTTTACATGATCAAATTGTTTCGTAAAGAAGGTCCCAATAGATGTTTTTGTTTTTGTTTCACTATTTTGGAACTAGAAATCGGTGTATTTCTTAAGAAAAACCACAATTATTTCCACCGTTGCCAATGTATAGCAGTTAGGGCTCGTACAAATCACACAAGAAGACCAATTTATGTTCCATTTATTGTGCGAACAACTTCGTCTATTAGAAAAAGAAAGTAGAATAAAAACTGGAGTAAAAGATAAGCAGCTACAGTTATATGTTGACGAAATTCCATTAAAAAATTAAATATTACATTCATACTTATTATTCCTTGTCGAATGCATCTTCTGATGTCATGACGATAATAGTTTTTTTTTCCCCCGATAAGATTCTTATTAGATTGAAATGCGTAGGCAAATTTAATATTGATAAGTAATTTGATACGATAAGCTGTCGTGCTATTGTGTTTTCCTATCATGCCTTACGTCAGTGATCTATCACGTGAAAAGCCGTGTCGTCAGAATGGATTTTACAAATACGTACGCTTCTACGTAGCACAAAAAGTTAAACCATGCAATTTACTGTTTGCTTACAACTGTAAAGCGTTTTCTATATTTTAAAGTTGACAGCAGGTGTTGAAACAATAACAATCAACATTTCTAGCTGCAAATATCGCCTATAACCGTTGTTTTTACACTATATTGGTCTACAAACCCACAAAGTTTCGATTTCTTTTCTGAATTCTGTGTATATTTACATTAATTTACAGCTAATTTTTTCGATAGATCATAGAAAACTATGATCCTATCTACGTTTTTGTATAGATATAAAGTCTGGGTTCTCAATAAAAGAAATAGAGAGAACGTAGAAAGATAGAAGCGGAGAACTTGAAGGACAGTGTACTGAGGCGTGAGGGATGATCTGGGTCAGTCGCGTAGAAGAATAAATAAGGAAATCAAGCTCAATGGATGGATGGTTTGATTACGTAAATAGAATGGACGAGCAAAGGGTTCTGCATGGACGAAAAGGAAGCAAGAGAGAATCTCGAATAGACAGAAACAGATTAATTTGGATTCGATTGCATTTCTTGACGTATATCATCATTACCTTTAAAAATATTTCGATTATAAATATAACCAACATCTAAAATAGATTTATTTATTCTTTTAATTTACATTACTACTTAGAAGGGACGATCCCGAAACTGGAAATTCAAAAGAATAAAACTTTTGGAAACATATAGAACACATATAGATGTATGTACTGCATAATAATTAAGTATTATAAGTCGCTTACAAATTATGGCAAATAAAATGAAATTGTTGAAAATGTATCTAGATTCGAAAAAAATATCATTATAATATTTATTTGCTATTTATGCAAAATAGTTTTCGGATTATTTAGTGCAAACGTAAAACAGAATCTAGGCAAAAAACGAGGCACATGAAAGTGCAATTAAGAGAATAATAAATCATCGCAATTAATAAATCTATTTACTAACTTCCAGGCGAATTGAGAGCAATAAGTCTCTCTGCGTTCTTTAAGGGAACGCATGTGATGATGCTCTAGCAAAGAATGGTAATATGTTCCTCTAGGAGGGTATTGACCATCAAGTTTGCAAGAAAAAGATTTAAGAAAACGACGTTGAACTCACCTTCAAAAGACAGCTGTTAAAATTTCATGATATTCTATTCATTAGTTTGTGAGTTATTGTGCTAAGAGTCACGCTACTTTTGTTATTTTCAAAACAATAGATTAAAAACAATTTCGTGTTTTAATTTTACACTGCTTCTTGATGGGAAAAAATACCGTTCAAGCGAAGCAATGGCTTGAAAAGTGTTATGGGGACTCCGCTCCATCAGAAACAACAATAAAACGTTGGTTTGCTGACTTCAAACGTGGTCGTAGAGACACCGATGATGCAAAACGCAGTGGACGTCCAAATGAGGCGGTAACACCAGAAAACATCAAAAAAATCCACAAAATCGTTTTGAATGATCGAAAAGTGAAGTTGCGTGAGTTAGCTGACATCGTAAAGGTATCAAAAGAACGTATTGGCTTTATATTGCATGAGCATTTGACTATGAGAAAGCTCTGTTCAAAGTGGGTGCCGCGTTTGCTCACTGTTGACCAAAAACAAGAATGTGTTGATGATTCTGAGTAGTGTTTGGCCATGTTTAAACGTAACAAACCGGAATTTTTGCGCCGATATGTGACAATGGATGAAACATGGATCCATCACTTCACTCCGGAATCAAAACGATCGTCATCTGAGTGGACAGCAACTGGTGAACCTCGTCTAAAGCGCCCGAAAGCACAACAATCTGCTGGAAAGGTTATGGCCTGGGTATTTTGCGATGTGCGTGGTGTAATATTCATCGACTATCTTGAGAAAGGAAATACCATCAACAGTGAATATTATATAGCGTTATTGGAGCGTTTGGAGGCCGAAATTGCAAAGAAACGACCGTATATGGCAAAGAAAAAAAATTTATTTCATGTGACAAGTCAATCAAAACAGTGGCAAAACTACATGAATTGAACTTCGAATTGCTCCCACATCCACCGTATTCGCCAGATTTGGCTCCCAGCCACTACTGGCTGTTCGCAGACCTCAAAAAAAATGCTCGCCGATAAGAAATTTCGCACGAACGAAGAGGTTATCGCTGAAACTGAGGCCTATTTTGAGGCAAAAGATAAATCGTTCTACAAAAGCGGTATTGAAATGTTAGAGCGGCGCTGGAATGATTGCGTTGCTCTTGATGGAGATTACGTTGATGAATAAAGCTAATTTTGAACCAAAAAAACCGTGTTTTCTTCGTTAAGCCCGGGACTTTTTAGCCCATGTGTTATATCAAACAGTTGCCGCACGTTACACATTTAATTCTATCGCCTTTTCCTAGTTTATTCAAAATACGACACTGAAACTTGCCCCCCTTTGCCGGGACTACTTATAACATGGTAAACCACGTATACATTTAATATTACACTAAATGCAAAAGGACAAACAAAAACAAGCCGTAGTTTAGACCTATGTTTTATTAACGATCGAAAGATTTGTGTCCATATTTGTTGTAACTTCTTCGTGAAGCACGGCAAGCAACTGGCTAGAAAAACAGTTTCGAACTAAACAAAACAAATATGAATTCCGCTTCATGTAGAATTGTCGGTACGCAGAATTTGTTTTATGATCTTTAATAAAACATAGCCAAGGGATTTTGAACTGAACTCATATATGTACAACACGTATCCAGAACCCTTGCATAAAGTAGGAAACAGCGAGGTTATGTCGTAAACCCATATTCTATTTAATATAAAATTAATCATACAGACTGTCTGCAAAGGGCAAATGTGTACATAGGTATTGCGACCTTTTGATAAAAAATTTAAAATCCCACTTCTCGTTTATTATTTATTGTATTTTTTTGAATAACTAATTACTAATAACGAGCTATTTATAACGTTGCGTATTTGCATCCCTTACCGAGATGACCGTTACCGTTTTCGTCCTTTATAACTTTTTTAACGTTTAATTCAATTAAAACACTAATTTAAAAAACGCCAGGCCACACATAGCTCACTGGCTATGTATTGTGCACTCAGCTGGAATCTCCTTCAAAATCGATATCCCCTTTTTTTTTACCCCTTCGTTGTCGTAAAATTTTATATTCGCGGTGAATTTTAAGTGCTTTAAATATCTAATATTATTTTTGAAAAATTGAAAATTCCAGTAATTTCGTTTTATAAGAAATATATGGTCCGAAATCGGAGGCTGCATGCCAAAAGCCGAAAATCGGGTTAATGCTATATACTTTTGTGTGTTTTCGATTGAAAAATGGTGCGGATACATTAAATGCATAGCACGTTCATATATAAGAAATAAGGACAGCTGACTCATGTTAGTTATCAGGATTCGAAATTGCTTGCGGTAGTTTCAACTACATACATGTAAGAGAACTATTGTATTCCTAAATAGATTTTATGTAGTAAGTCTGTTACGTTCTTTTTTTATTGGAAATTTATTAATTGATATTTCTTCAAAATTATCTTTGCATCATTTTCTTTTATAGTTTAAGAGTACAAACAACAATTAATTGGGAAATAAATATTTATTAAGCTTACTTTACTTAAACTAAAATCGAAAATTAATACTTTCTAAGATATGGTGATGTTTTATAATATTTCTCATCCTCCAATTTATCAACGTATTTAAAAATAATTGTACCTCAAATTAAAATATGTATGTTCAATGTAATTTGGCCATATTAGCATGATTAGATGAGTTTGTAATTTTACACACTGACGTTGTATACCATATTTGTATTGTATTAATCTGAAATTAGCTACAAAAGTTAACAAGGGGTGATCCTGAACCTGATTATCAATTCTAAACATGTTTACTTGTTGAAAAAAATACAGTAGACGCTGAATAATGTAAACAAAATGAAACATAGACTATTTCCACTAACGATTTGTTCACATTAAAGGGAGGGACTGACTTTATTTTACATATTGCAGAAATTTACGAAATGTTAGTTAAAGAAATTATTGGTAAAGGTATTAAGATAAGAAGCAATACTGAAATACAAACTATCGCCCCAAATTTGCAAGAAAATTGCTAGATATAAATATATACCCTGTGTAAAAACAGGGCAGCATATATATATATATATATATATATATATATATATACGGTACTTTGACTGGTTAACAATACCGCGAGGAGTTCCCCAATATTCTATATTAGGCCCGCTGTTATTTCTACAGCATGCAAACGAGAAATGACAATCTGGAAAACGAAGTAGTTTCTACACTAAGTAGATTTACGAACTGGTACACATGGTATGGCGTTGGACATCGATAAGACAAAATTAATGTTTTAGTTATATCAAGAAAGATAATCATAAATTTGCATTCAAAGATAAGATACTCACCATCTGCAAGAACACCGGATTCCTTGGATTGACTATTGATAGCCAGTTGAATTGGAAGAAGCATGTTGAATACCTGTCGACGGAGTTGGCCTCCTTTGGGTATGCTGGACTTGATGTCTCAAAACTCCTGCTTTTGAAGCGTTTTTATTCTTTAGTTTCCATCATCTTCTATTTCTTCGTAATAATTGTCTAGATTTTGTAGATGTTCATACCTATAACAATGAAAGTTGTCTAAATACATAAATATTAAGAATATACATGTAGTAATAATATGTTTAAAATATCACGTGTTCTAGTTAAAGCTTCTGTTTGATCATCTTTCCATACTTGTCTTTTTGATTACTGAAATCTAGAATTTTTCGCCAGTATTTAGCAAACATTGTTGGATTTAATGTTATTTTTTGTAAAACCTCATCACATTCTGATCCATTGGCTGGATAAGAGGTCTCATATTCGGAGGGAGGTACATTATTGTAGTTTACCCATCTTTAATCTATAACTCTCTTATTGGGAGATGTGATGGAGTATTGTCCAAAATAACACTTGATTTCTGTAAAGTTTGTTAATTGAGGAACAAACGAATTATGGAACCAATTCCTTAAAATTTACTCCGAAATTCAAGCTAATTTGAGATAGTAACAGTCCATAGGAAGCGAAAAATTTTTGAAAGTTCTAGAATTTTTCGCTTTACCAATAACCGACTTTATGAGTTCCGCTGATGAGTCTTCCCTTGAGATGAAACAAAGGTTTTCTCTGATAGAAGCTTTCAATATAGAACTGATTCGTCAACATTGTAATTCTCAATTGCTCTATCAGAAAATAAATGAAAATCATGAATTAAATTTCATATTCAAGGTCGTATTTTTAAAATAAACAAAATTATATCCTTAAAAAATTGTTATTGGATAAATAATTTTGAACCAGAGTTATTATGACGAAAAATTTCGACTTGAATGTACAGACTCCTACACTTTGTAATGAAAATGAAAATGCGCATCGTGAAAATACATCGGGAAAACTTACACGCCTACACAAAGCATCACCGCGATTACGTAAAAGTATTGGAAAACAAATGCCGGAGAAATATTGACTTTATATTTTATTAAATATATATTTTCTGCGATAAAAAGAAGCGTGTGTTGCTGTAGGTACATATTGATGGCATGTGTGTACACGTTAAAAAATTGATACACCCATGCCGATTAACAAATATTCATTCGCCGCAGGGCACCTTATAAAAATCTAATAACTTTCGTTTGACGAAAACGATTTAAGAACGGTTTCAATTTTATCTCTCGACGAAATAATATAGACGTAATTTAAATTGCCAGGGTAAATTTGAACATATCGAACATCCCCATATAATGCTTTAAAAAAAATCCAATATTTTCGTTGTTGTCTCAAAAACGTAATTGTGTATTCTTCCGGACGCTAAAATCTCTGCCTCGGAAATATATCGTATATTGTAACGGTCTCTCTCGTTGATAGTAGCTAATGTACAAGGCTGGTCAGAAATACAGGACTCTAAAGGATAACTTTAGGCTCTTAAATTGTGATCAAGAACAATAGATAATGCCGACCGATGATTTAATATTGTTAAAGACAGACTTAGCTGATTTTTGTGGATGTTTTTAAATGAATATTTCATGATCGACATAAAGATTGGGGTACGCATGAATTGAAATTGATACTTTTGTGTTTGAGGACAATAAATAGAAACAATAGCAAGTTTTCGGAAGTTAATATTGTTGGAGGTAAAGTATAATTTAACACATGGGCTGAAAAGTCCCGGGCCTAACACACAGACGACGCTAGTTTTATTACAGTCACCTTTTTCTCGGTTAGTACTAACCTTCAAAAGACAGCTGTTAAAATTTCATGATATTCTATTCATTAGTTTGTGAGTTATTGTGCTAAGAGTCATGCTACTTTTGTTATTTTCAAAACAATGGATCAAAAACAATTTCGTGTTTCAATTTTACACTGCTTCTTGATGGGAAAAAATACCGTTCAAGCGAAGCAATGGCCTGAAAAGTGTTATGGGGACTCCGTTCCATCAGAAACAACAATAAAACGTTGGTTTGCTGACTTCAAACGTGGTCGTAGAGACATCGATGATGCAGAACGCAGTGGACGTCCAAATGAGGCGGTAACACCAGAAAACATAAAAAAAATCCACAAAATCGTTTTGAATAATCGAAAAGTGAAGTTGCGTGAGTTAGCTGACATCGTAAAGGTATCAAAAGAACGTATTCGCTTTATATTGCATGGGCATTTGACTATGAGAAAGCTGTGTTCAAAGTGGGTGCCGCGTTTGCTCACTGTTAACCAAAAACAAGAATGTGTTGATGATTCTCAGCAGTGTTTAGCCATGTTTAAACGTAACAAACCGGAATTTTTGCGTCGATATGTGACAATGGATGAAACATGGATCCATCACTTCACTCCGGAATCAAAACGATCGTCATCTGAGTGGACAGCAACTGGTGAACCTCGTCCAAAGCCCCCGAAAGCACAACAATCGGCTGGAAAGGTTATGGCCTCGGTATTTTGGGATGTGCGTGGTGTAATATTCATCGACTATCTTGAGAAAGGAAATACCATCAACAGTGAATATTATATAGCGTTATTGGAGCGTTTGAAGGCCGAAATTGCAAAGAAACGACCGCATATGGCAAAGAAAATAATTTTGTTTCATCAAGACAACGCACCGTGTCACAAGTCAATCAAAACAATGGCAAAACTACATGAATTGAACTTCGAATTGCTCCCACATCCACCGTATTCGCCAGATTTGGCTCCCAGCGACTACTGGCTGTTCGCAGACCTCGAAAAAATGCTCGTCGGTACGAAATTTCGCACGAATGAAGAGGTTATCACTGAAACTTTGGCCTATTTTGAGGCAAAAGATAAATCGTTCTACAAAAGTGGTATTGAACTGTTAGAGCGGTGCTGGAATGATTGCGTTGCTCTTGATGGAGATTACATTGATGAATAAAGCTAATTTTGAACCAAAAAAACCGTTTTCTTTGTTACGTCCGGGACTTTTCAGCCCATGTATTATGTGTACTTGCGGTTAATAAGAATAATAATGGTAAGTCAAAGTTTGAGGTGTTCGGATAATTAAGGCGCGTTTTTGTCAGAAGAACGAAAGGCCAAAGAATGTTGCAGGATTTTGTAGTACTAACTGTATTCAAATGGATCCCAATTAGTACCTGAAGGAGACCGCACTGATGTAGCTTTGTTGAATTCAGGTGAATCATAGGAACCTACCGAGATTTGCAAGCCATTACTACTGTTTCTGTAGCTAATGAAAATAGACTTGGAAATTGTCTCTTTCCTTTATTATTCTTTGGATTTTATATTTGTCAGTATAAATATAAGTGTTAAAATTACATGCTCATTAAATTTACATCTGAAAATTACATGTGCTTTATTTTTTACCCATGAAAATTACATACACATTAAATATCAGAGTAATTTTACACCAGTTGGCATTAATTTTTAGAGTGTATAGAGCAGAAATATTAGTTCGCCTGACTGTTTACTACCTTCCATACAGCTCTCGTCTTATCGTCTAATTGTTCGATGTATCTTGTGTAAATAATTGTTTAACAAGCCTAAGCAATCGGATAGTAAATAAAAAAGGATATCGGAAAATATTCCCATTGAAACCGTATCATTTCCCCTAGCGTCATTACTATCAAGAAAAAGACGAATTTATTTGTGTTTGGTAAATATACGTTTTTTAAGTGTATCTAACAATCAAGAATCAATTAAACTTCGTGTATTTGCGTTATAATTCATGCCTAAGGAGGGTCCAAACACTGTTAATGATCTCATTCTGGACGCAAATTGAGAAATTTCGTCATATTAGCATAAAATTACGTAAGCTCACCGATAAATCTTGAGAACAAACATAGTTTCTGGAAAAGGTCCACGGTTTCGCTTCAATGTAAAGGTTTCCAGCCGCTTCGTGTTCTTAACACCCATATTATTACAAGTAATTACAATTATAAATACAGTCCCGATTTAATATTTATTTTCCATATTATATCTTCACATATGCGGTGCTCATAATTCGATATGTCCTATCATGGGATGAATAAAGGTATAGTCCCTATGTTTAATTAAACAATACTCTTGCTAAGCGACTAACTTTATCTTTTGGATGATTAATAGAATTTCCTGAACGAGATAATGTACAACGTTACGTCTAAAATGTACAGGTTGTCTCAGCAAAGAAGCAACTTGTGCATGACGTGGAGATTTGTATTTCTAAGCAAAAATATTACGAAATGGGAATTTTAACCTCTAGCTTGTCTGATGTAAAAAATACCGAAATAATATTTTTATAGTCAGTATAATCAAGGATGACGGAAACTGCATTTTATGAAGATAGATTTAAAAGCATAGTACATACAATAGTATATATAGCTTGATGTTATGTATGTGATACGCAATACACACAGGTTTCTCAATGATTTTACGAGAAAAAAACAGTAAAAATGATCGATGTCACCAGCGGAAATAAAACTTTCTCGTATATCTGTCGATTCGCCTCGTTATTGTCTAACCTCGCCTGTAGCGTAAATTATATAGTTTTTCTACTTTTATTCAAGTTTACTTGGTCCAGATGTTCATTAGCTTTCACATTTTATTTTTAGAGTGCTGAGTTGTTCGTTTTCTGCTTTTATTCGTTTGACTACTCTGTCCATCATTAGTACGAGTCATGCTGTTTTACTCCTGTTTTTCATTTGGAATTCTTCCGATTTTTGCCCTCTAATTTATATGTGTGAATGTTACCGCCTTATAATAATAATAATAATAATATTTAATGCCCAACAGATACAAATATCCAATTACAAGGCAATGTTAAATAATGTACACATGCAAATATAAATAACATAAAATTAAAGTATGTCAAATTAGAAAACTTAGTAACTAGTTGCTTTAATTTAAATTAAAAAAAAAGTAGTTTACCAGTGGTTAGCAAAAAGAGAGAACGGAAAAAGTATTCAACTAAGTGTAACGCACCCATGATCTACATACCGTCAAAAGGGACGGTAAAGTGCAGGTATGTATATCCAACTCGGCAAACTCCATAGAGTTGAAATTGCTACACAATCTGTGTATTGGGGACCTGATGGCGATGTTTGTTCTAGGTGCGAAACAGTAAAAGTATTTGTTTGCCTAGATCCTGAACGTGGTACAATGAAGTTGATTTTACTCAACAACTCAGGGACATCAAGACCATTATGAAGTAAAGTAAATAGGAATTTACACTCAGCCTGTTTTCGACGTAGTTCTAATGAATCAATATTAAATGCCTCTAGCAGAGCACTGTGGCTAAATCCTTGTATCGGGTAAGTATTAAATTTTTTAAAGTACAAGAACTTCAAACATCTTCTCTGAATCTGCTCTAGAAGATGTATCTGATAGATGTACATAGGTGACCAGACCAAGGACGCATACTCCAGTCGAGACCGAACAAAAGCGAAATAAAGAGGAAGAATTGCTGTTATAGAAGCAAATGGTCGTGTAACACGTATAATGAATCCTAACATACTCAACGCTGATGTACAAATACTGGATATGTGCTCCATAAAGGTCAGTCTTGAGTCAAAGACGACGCCCAAGTCTCTCATAGAGGTCTCCCTAGGTAAAGAAGATCCAGCCAAGTGGTAGGTATATATAATTGGAGTCGTCTTACGAGTGTAGGTGACAATTTTGCATTTGTTTACATTAACTGTTAGTCTGTTGTTGACACACCACGTGTGGAATATATCGAGTTGGCTTTGCAAATGATTGCAATCCTGAGAATTATTAATTGTTGAGTACAACTTCAAGTCATCTGAGTATTATATATATATATATATATATATATATATATATATGCTTCTGATTGCATCTAGGAAGGTTTTAGGAACTTTCCCATGTCTCTCTTCTATTTATAGTATCAAAGGCTGCTTTCAGCTTCATCACCATGCAAAATAATCCATTGAATGTTTAAATATAATAAATTTTATCCTCGTAAGTGCTTTAATGTATAACAAAATTGACAAGATGATGTAGATATATTATTGTAAATTCTAATGCAAAATAGTTTATGGAAATATTGATGCTCACTAATACTTAATAGTGTATGACATTACACTCATTTAAAAACTTTCCACTATCACACACCGTTTCATGTAACAATGAAAATTCTTCCTTAAATTAATATCCCATCGAATGGATTAATTTGTTAAATTTAATACATTTTTTTTTAATATTAGCGGACGTATACACGTTTGTAGTTTATAAACTGCGTTGCATTTCTCTCACTAAGCATGGAATTGTGTAAAATTAGGGTTAATATTTAAATTCGCATGGCTAATGATATTTCCATCTATCCAATTGAAACGGATACAGTTCGAAGTTAATTTACGTAATTTAAAATAATTGGCGCAATATTGTTGTTTCGGTACATATAAAAATTGTGTGATAAATAAGTTTGTCAGGTCGAACTCTGTATACCGCTGGAATATATACTATCGAGGTTGAAATAATGACAGTGCTTTATAATCAAGGAAGGAATATTATTATTCCCAAAAGGTTAAAATAATATTTCTACTACGGATATTGTAGAGATATGGAAATATATTAAAGTTAGAACCTCGTGATTAATGTAATAAAGTATAATTGGCATGGTCTAAATGTAGGACATTTAAATGGGAAATTTTTCACGTATAATTTAAAAAAAATGTATCCTCAAACAAGCCTATAATTTCCTCTAAGCGACATATTTTATATACGCATCATAATTGAGTTCAATCAGTTGTTACGTAGGTTGAGAATTATTTCCTTTTCTATATTACTAATCAGAACGTGACCAGATAAATATGCAAATAGATAGCAACCATTTGATACTGTTTATTTGTATATTTAATACTTCCACATCACAATAATCTGCGGAATGCAACATTTCCTGTTTCAATACAACACATATCAAAACTTACAATTAATATTGATATTATTCCTATCTTGTACGTTTTTTTTTAAGATTAAAAAAAATGCGTTAAACAAATTTATAACAGCGTTCGCAATGGCATATCGTTGATGACCTTATAACATAGAAATTGAGATGTGATTTTTATTTCATTCACCTTGAAATGTCCTCAATTCCCATTCAGAAACTCTGGGGAAAACGAGAACGTAGCTATATCAAAAAGAACAAAATAAAAAATTATATTGGAACTACAGCCAAAACCAGCAAAGGCTAGATTGGTATTTATACGACTCTGTTTTTGTATGACATGACATGATTGGAATTATCAAAGGATACATTTTTTTACACAGACAAAACGTATTCGAATACATTCTTTTTCATGTTTAATGAAAGAAGCAAATTTTGTAATTAAGGATATCATTAATTACACGCCCCAAACAAGTTTAAACTTTTGGTTTTGCCATCAAATGACGAGTGGGAGTTTTAATAGAAAAACGGTTTTTGTCAATCAAATTGTATTCGTTTGAATTTTAGTTTTAATGAAAGGGTTTTATATATAAAAAATTATAGCAAATTCTTACAAATAAACCTATACACTATACTGTAACCAGCACATATTACGAAAGTTTTGTAATTTTATGCTTTTTGTTTTCTCATGGATCTGGTAAAAATTCCCATTGATTCCAAAAGTTTTATCACTTAGTATTTCTCGTATTTGAAATCCAATAGAAATACTTTCTTCTATTACTTTTGGTAACTTTCTCCAAAGGTCATAGTCGTAACAGAAGATACAATTCAATCCGCTAATAGACACACTGCGGTACATTGCCGATTTATTCCCACCGGATATAACGCAGCTTTTTAACATTGACTCAGGACCAGTTACTTTGTATGGGATGGCTTTTACGAACAAACGGATAAAGTACCGATGGTAAGCCCATTAAGTCCCGTGGTAGCCAATCTCTTCATGGAGCAGTTTGAGAGCCTAGCTATCGTAACAGCGGTGGACAAACCTACGATTTGGTGGAGATACGTAGATGATACGTTTGTCGTTTGGCCACACGGAAGAGATAAATTCGATCGGTTCCTTAAAAATCTGAACGGAGTACACCCTAACATTCAATTCACAATGGAGCTTGAACATAACGGAGTATTACCTTTTCTGGACGTTCGTGTCAACAAGGACCAAGCACGGGCAACAACCAGTGTGTTCAGGAAATTAAATGTTGGGCATATCATACCTACCGTACATTAACAGCACTAGAGACAGAATAAGACAAGTGATCCGGACGGTCTTCACTCCAACAAGAAAAGTGTCTAGTTTACTACGACAAGTCAAGGAAAAAAGGGACCCCTTGTCAATACCCGGGGTGTACAGCATACCTTGCTCATGCACAACAGGAAGTTCGATCAACACCAGAAGGAAGGAACACGGGAGGAATGTGCGGTTGAAACAAATGGACAAATCGGCCATTGCCGAACATATCCACTCGGACCCGAATCATAGGATTAGATTCGAACATTTAAAAGTTCAACTAAGAACTACTATAGCTGATTAAACAGGGAAGCCATTGAAATATACAAAAACCCGAAGAACATCAACAGAGACGACGGGCTGAAACTGAACCGAATATAGACAACGGCACCGCGCGCATCTGATCACGCTATTGGAGAAGCACCAACAACGCGCACGAAGCCAGTACCTTTGAAAATGCGAACTGCAGTTGTTCGCGAAACACGGCAGAACCTGACAACTATTCAAATGCTTCACCTTCATTGCCTTAACGAAAAATTGGTTCTAGTTTCACCTTTCTTACTTCCTCTGTCAATATAGTTCTCCAGACAACCAATCTCTCAAATATCTGGCAAATATATTACATGTGGAATTGGCGGAAGAATTTATAGGTTGAACATATTCTCGGCTTTTAACTTTTCACTTTTATTTTAATGGAGAAAATTTAAAACAACAACGCAGTGTAATTATGTTTAACCATTATTCGAAAAATATATATTTTATTTATGCTGTTTAATTTCATCAATCAACCAATTTATTTAGTGGAGACTCTGCTTTAAATTTTCCAAATAGTTTTCTTTCTATTGATGTCCAAATTTCTTCCTAGATTCCTTTATTAGAATTTTAACTTCTGTCCTAATAGTTTTATATTTCCTATAGTCTCCTGTATGTATTAGCCGCCATCTACGTCCAAATATTATATATATATGGTGATAATCACCTTTTCTATTGTGTATCAAGTTTCATTCAAATCGGTGTGATTGGGTTATTGCCCATGCTTACTAAAGCAGATAAGTGTGAATGACATTACTCTTTGTTAAAATAAACTCTAAATTCTAACAAGTTCCCTTCACTCTTTTTCTAATTAAATAATAAATTTTACAAAGATCTAAGTGAGCTATCAAATTACGCTTTCATTTGTTTCTTTGATTACTAATAAGGATTCATGGGTAGAAAATAATTTTCGGTTAATTAATTACGAATTCCGTTATATAAATAAGTCCGCTGGTAATTTTCTATTACTAATACCGTTTCATCAGAAAGATTATCTTAGCATGAATTTACCTAATTAGCATCCTAATACATTTCCGAGTCGAAGCTACCGCAGTCCCTGCATTTCTTTGGTCCGTGCTCAATTATATAAAATGACCAACAAACAGCTCATTCCTTAGAATGTCTACGTACGTGTCCTACACTTATACAAAGATTAAAAAACAATAAGGTCGAGTATTGGAAAAATCATTAGCTAACACTAAAGCTTCGTTATTCATGTACGAAATTTCCCAGTATACAATAATTTCACTTAGTCAGTGGCTTATCAGCATCTGAGGTCAGGTTATTAGAGAAGCCTTCACGTGTAAATTAATAATACCTTACGGTATTCCGTTAAGAAATATACAATTACGGAACAATTAAGAAGAAAAACACGAAAGTTATTAATTAGTATAAAAGACTCGCCTGCTGTTTTCTTTTTATTACATTATTCTTTTTTTCGGGTCTCGGTGTTGTAATACAAATGTGAGATAAACTATGAAAATCGACTGCAATTAATTACATTACCGGACAGAATCTGTGCTGGTATAATTAACGAATTAAAAAATGGTGCAATGGCGCAAAAAATTGTAAAATAAAAACTGAAAAAGAACTACTATTATATGCGGTGGCTTGTACTTATGCATGACCAGGACAAGAACTTTAAAGCCATCTAAACATTCTGAAATGTGCAATGGTTTTATCAATCATCGATACTTAAAAATTGCTGGTGATATTGATCCATTTATAGTCCAGTTGAAAAATAAAATAGAGCAATTGGCTATTACACCTAATCAATTATATAATTCTGATGAATCAGCTCTATATTGGAAGCTTCCACCAGAGAAACCTTGATTTCGTCTCAAGAGAAGGAGAACATTTTTGGCATGTACTAATGCCAATGGAACTCACAAAGTCAAGTCATTGCTTATTGGTAAGACGAAAAATCCTAGAGCTCCCTAGAACGCCCTCGTAATATAAGCTTATGTTCATCGAGCAGATCCAATGATTGGATATGGATTAATCGTATCATTTTAGAGCATGAAAATGACTTATTTATCACGAAGTCGCTTTCTGCTGTTCAGTAAATATTCACAATTATTTTAATTGTGAGTGTAAAGTTATATATGTACAATCCTCTACTTAATTCGAAATACTAATTTAGAGAATAAGATATTTTAGATATATAAATACAAATATATTTTAATGCATGGCGTATAATTTGTGAACCGTATGCAATGAAAACGTGTTAATTCATATGTATAAAACCTCTTCCTTAGTTTTATAGCTTATATAATCAAAAATATACGACGTATTTTTTGTAATACAGTAATTACCCAGCGATATATAATTTTATTAATGCAGTTCTATTCTCTATTCTTTTTTTTTTTCTTCAGAAAACATGCGTTACATTTTATGGTACCGACGTCTTAAAGCATATGTATAAGGTTTAAATATTTAATTAGACAGTTTAAATTTACCATAAACACTAATAAACACAACTAAATTATATTTACGTTAAAATAAACAAATCCCAGTGAAAAATTTATTATTTCTTCGTCGTATAAGCGTCTTACTCATCTGCATCCAACGTTTAACCGCATGCTATACGGCTAGACACTTACGGTGACTGTATTTTTCGTGTAAATATATCGAGCTTCAATATTTGGTCTGGTGTTTACTGAAATGATTATTCTACGTTAGGACGTGTTGAAAATTTTACGATATTTTTAGTGGTCGATTATGTACGGGCGAGTTTATAATTAAAACAAAACGATAAGTGCTATTAAATTTATGCTTTTAAACGCTATTTAATAAAATATGAACTCGCATTAACTGCACAATTCTATTTCGCTCAGGCGAACTAACTTAATCTTAATGTATGGTTAAATAAGAATTTACATTAAACGTGCACTTTGTAAACCCGATACAAGGTTAACTCAAAAATTCAGAACGGAAATTTGTTAGAAATATTTGAATAATAATAATAATAATAATAATAATAATAATAATAATAATAATAATAATAATAATAATAATAATAATAATAATATTCTTTTGCGGAGGAGAAATGCAATAATAATAATAATAATAATAATAATAATAATAATAATAATATTTTTTTTTGCGGAGGAGAAATTCAATAATAATAATAATAATAATAATAATAATAATAATAATAATAATAATAATAATAATAATAATAATAATGCGAGAATAATGTAACCTAGCATATATAGTAATATATATACAGCGCAGTAATAAATTACAATTAATCGAAAATGATACAACTGAATCATAAACATAAAAATAGCTCGGTGACACCAGAATGCAAGAACAAAATAGGACGACAATGTAAATCCATGTAGACATTTCAACAAAAAGGATCATCAAGTAATTCATTGGCATTTCTAATCATATGCGTAATGGGTACTTTAAGCAGAACATTAGTTTTGTATGGGACCTTAAAATTAGGGAAGGACCTGGTATCGTACTGAGGTACCACAAAATTAATTTTGGAGAGAAGGGATGGAGCGTCAATAGCGTGATTAATCAGTTTAAGTAGAAATTGGCTGCTAAATTCCTTCCTTCGATCCGATAACGATACAAAGCCGTGTCTCCTCAGCAGACCAGCATAATCAACATCGCGTCAAGGGTAAGTGCCATCAATTTTGAATGACAGGTATTTCAAAAATCGTTTTTGCATCGTTTTAAGTAGTACTTGCAGATGGAGATAGTGAGGATACCAAATTATGGAGACATACTCCAACCCAGTACGGACAAGCGAATAGTATAATGCTTTTAGCGAGGCAGGATTATTGAATGATCTGCAGGATCGTATGAGAAATCCTAAGAATTTCATCGCAGAATTTCGTACGGATAATATGTCGTCTGCAAACGACAAATTTGCATCAAACAACACGCCCAGGTCCATCATAGACGAGTGCCTAGGAACAATAGCCTGACTCACAGCATAATGAAAATTGTAGAGTCTATGACATCTAGAGTAGCTTACAACATGTAAATTAATAAAATTAAAATTGAATAATAATAATAACAACAATAATAATCAGCTCGGATGTAGCATGAGCATCAAGATTCATTACCACACATTTACAGTGAAGAGCAGGGGGAAAGATTTCACAAAGACATTAGCATTATGGAGGAAAGGTACGCCATTTAGAAGAGGAAGGAACTCTCAAAATCGGGAAGAAGTAGATCGGGAAGTACGGAAATTGGCTCCATCATCAGCTTCTGACGTGTGGAACAAATTGCAATCGAGTTGAACCTCAATAACACAAGAAACTCTGACAAAACTTATTGGGAGAATGCCTCGATTGTGTGCTGCAATTATTAAATCAAGAGGAGCTCACATAAATGACAGCAAAATTTAAATTAAACGTTTTAATTTTCACATTTATTTAATATATTTTTATTCATGTACGTGTATCTGTACATAAAAAATAAATATTATTAACATTTTTGCTGAGTTTTTATACATTTTTGCTCTCAGTGAGAGTGCCTAAACACTTTTGAGCGGTAGTGTACATAAACTGTAAACCTTTTGTTTGCTGGAACAAAATATTAAACCATCAACCTGCGTCAATATTTTCAATATAACAGTCATTTGAGCTATAAAAATATTATACATAGCATTGATATTAACACTGTTTATTTGGAGTTGTCTGATCTACACCACGTTACATATGTTTCTAATTTTAATCAAATTATAAGTTATTAGTAATATAATATATTTAATAAAGTAAAATTAGACACTTAAAAAAAACGTTTGTAATTTAAACCATGAAAGAAAGGTTTCGATGCTATAATCTAATTAGTCTGCAGTACTAGCGCGCACAACTGCATTTTATATCTCCTTTGAAGTAAAAAATTAAGTTAGTTGTATGTACAGTACGTTGAACCCTTTAACATATACGTATATACTTACATACATACATCAAATTTGAGACATCAATTAATAGTATTATAAACAATATGCGGAAAGTTATTAGAACATAAAAATTAATTAATGAAATAATCTCAAGCCGCTGACATCACCCACAGTGTTTATGAGACTGAATGCGATGACAGAAATTAATTAGGAAGTAATTATAATTGTTTTAAATGTAAACGAAGACAAAAAATTCACTAGCGGATGCTACCAAGTGTTATAATCCGCATTTAATGAAGTATATTGTGAATACAGAAGGTGTTGAATAGGCGCTTGAAATTCTATATATCCGGAAAATGTATTGCAAATATTAATTTAAAAAAAAGACCATGAAAAAAAAACAAAGGCCTCGGATGAAAGCCGTTCTCGTTTTGTTTTCGATTGAGCTGTGAGTGCTTTTTGTTTGTTATCGAGAACCTTAACAGGTTTAAATACCGCAATTTTTACGAACAAAAGGTTCGATTATATTGTATACAGGGTAACTTAAAAATACATTGTGTAAGCAATGTCTACATATCAGGGAGATTAAAGAGGGTTTTCAAAATAACAATACATTTATTTGATGAATTCAAATTTCACTATTAAATAAAAAAAATAGCAAAAAAATATATTTATTCCAAAAATTAACACACCTCCAAACTAACCCTTGATTTAATAATAATAATAATAATAATAATCTTCATTTGTCCAACGATTACTATCACTTACTGGACAACATACAAACAATTGGAGCAATTACATTGATAATGTATATACCTCATGCTTAATACTATTACAAATCAACACACATGTACAATACATTTCATAACAATTAACATAATCCTAACTTAAACAAATATTCTACGAGTATATTCTGTTGAAATTGGTGACCATATGGTATATAGGCGATTTGGCCAAGATATTTGTATTGTGCCTACACGCCACGAGAAAATCAAGGGATCGTGTGTAACGTGGTGGTACTCGGAAATCGACATAAGCTAATAATGATGGTGAATCTATTTCATTAGATAACAGGTTAAATAAAAATCTTGCGCTGTTTTTATGGCGACGATCTTCTAATGAATCAAAATTATGTTGCTGCAGCAATGTTACATAATCTGAACCACGATCAGGGTAAGTACCGCTAGCCTTATAGCTAAGATATTTGAGGAACCGCTTTTGTACACGTTCCATTGAAATCACCTGATAGGTGTAGTAAGGATACCAAATTAAGTTGGCATATTCCAATTTAGATCGAACAAGAGTATAGTATAGAGTCCTTACCACTGATATATCACGAAAGGCGCAACAAGTTCTTATTAGAAAACCCAAAGATTTAGATGCAGAAAGACATATAGCAGATATGTGATCAGAAAAGCTTAGTTTCGTGTCAAAATCCCTCACTTTTTCAGTTCTTGCAATAAATGTAGAATCAACAGAGTAATTAAAAATGATAGGATTAGAGCGTCTGGTATAAGAGATCACTAAACATTTGCCAATATTTAGAGATATGCCATTCAGAGTACACCAATCATTAATAAGGGTAAGGTAAGTCTGCAACTTAACGCAATCAACTAGCGAATCGATAACATTGTAAATTTTAAGATCATCAGCGTAAGCTAAAGCCTCACGTCGCAATTTATTTAGCAAATCATTCAGAAAAATGTTAAATAAGAGTGGTCCGAGATTAGAACCCTGTGGAACTCCCGATAGTATTCTGAAGCGAGTGGACAAATAGCCATTATAAAAAACGTAATCACTCCTTCCAGAGAGGTAAGATGAAATTAATTTCACCAACGCACTGCAGAAGCCAATAGCTTCCAATTTAGCACAAAGTAACTTGTGATTAATACTGTCAAATGCTTTAGCAAAGTCAGTATAGACGACATCGACCTGTCCTCGCTGGTCCACACTCCCGATATTTACTGAGTGATATTTGCCAAGTTCGTTACTGTGGATCTACCCGACGTAAATCCATATTGATGGATTGACAGAAATGGTTTAACATTAAAAAAAATATTATTATATAAAATATGTTCAAATACTTTTGCAAAATTAGCTAAAATGTTTATAGGTCTGTAATTCGCAATGTTAGCCCGGTCACCTCCCTTAAACACTGGCACTATTTTACTAGTTTTCCAAATTGTCGGAAATATGGAACTTTTAATAATTAAATTGTATAGTATACACAGTGGATACGTAAAGATAGAGGCACATTCACGAACTATAAAACTAGGTATGTTATCATCACCCGATGTCATATCATTAGAAAGCCTTGAAGCACTGTTCAGCACGTCATCCTTGGTAATAAAGGATACACCAAAAGATGGACAGTTACTAGTGCCGGCACTAAATGCATTAGAAAAATGACATGCAAAACTATTAACGATGGCCTCAGGTTCAGTTAGTTGCTCCTCGTTGTGGAACATGCGCCCAGGGATCCTTGAAGTTGTCCTCCAATTTTACACCCTTTGTTTTTCAGAATTGATATCTTTGTTTATTCTATGATCAAATTTATGATTTAACGGATAAAAACTCTGAATTAGCTAATTCTTATTATTAACATTAAAAACGAGCAATCCCTTAAAGTAGTTTTCAGGCTTTCACGGCCGATGTTATTGGTTGCTCTTTGGTTCTCGGGTTCTCTGTAAGTTTGTAATATCTAACGTTTTGGTCACCTCATCGTGGTCTCCTTGTACTACAAGTGCTACAATCTTCAATGAAGTGACTCATTTTTAGAACTTTATATGAGAATATAAGTTTCCAAAGAATTTTCGCACAATTTTTGAATCAATTAAACCTAGTATATAAACTTTAATTTCTTGCCAAAACCATCAAAATTTTTGCATTAATATCCACCGCTAAGCATGCTAAATTAACTAGAGGAAATTGTTTGAAGTAGATACGAAAATGAATTGAATGGTTAAGATACAATACTAAATAGCTATTAAAGGAATTTGCTTACACAATTGCTTTACTGCGTTACAATATTTACTCTAGGATAGAAATTTGGGAAATACACTTGCTGTAACAACACATATAATACAAACATTAATGAAAATTAATTAGAATGTATTAATTAATTGAGGAGAATGAAAGTGACAGCGTTTAAACAATGCTCAAATTAGAACGAGGAAATTATAGCAAGGCAAAGAAAATTAAGCAAGCAAATTTAGAATGAAAATTAGTATTTAGAATATATAACCGTAAGGTAGAGAAAGGTGGGGGAGTACCGAAATAGGAAGGCAGAAACGTTATTTAGTTTAGTTTGCTTCTCTGTTTTCTAAGTTACCCTTAATACAATATACCTTCCGTATACGTCGTTTTAGTGAAGAATCTTCAAAATGATATTTGCCCAAATTAACTTATGTAACCGTATAGCTTGGTAGACGAAGTTCTCCTAAAGTAATTATTTAGGAAATGATTTCCGTTATAATGTTGACTGAAGTTAAGTATTGGTCCCATATGTTCGATATTGCGGCTAGACAATGACCGAATAAACACATCATGCTCCTACATATCTACCCCTCTTTGAGTTGCATGACTAACACCATGATATGTAGTTTAATAATTTTTACGATATACAGGCCTGGGCAAGTATCCATCTTACAAGGAAATACAACAAAAATTTAAATGCAAATGTTATACCTTATTGAAAGGTCTTTCAGGACACATGAATGTTGTATATACAGGATGTTGCATTTAAGCACCACCCTCTTATTCTAGAGCTGATCACAGTAATATGGAAAAGAAGTTAACGCAAGTTGTTAATCTTTAACCTTCTTTATTGATATTAAAGCATTTTTAATTATACAGGGTATTCCAAAGGTGTAGAGCAAGTCACACCTTATGCTACTAACACCAAAACCATCTTTATATATCATATATATGTCTTCTATTAAAAAAAAAAATAGTAAAATTATATTATATTATATTAAACTACCTAAACTGTATGAAGTGGGATTATATAGAGTAACTGTTTCCCTTTTCTGATGTATCTATATATATATATATAGTACATGCGTAGGCTAAGATATGTTTTATGTTAATATTACCTTTGGAACACTCTGGATAATTTAAAATGCTTTAAAAGATGAAGAACTTGCGTTAATTGCATTTCCATATTACTATAATCAGCTCTAATATAAATGCAATGAAGATACAGAGCCCATATGTATTGAATATTGTGCGTTATTCGTACAGTCAAATCTTTTTTAATTCATTTGATTATGTAAGCGCTTTCTGAATGGGACGTATCTCTAACAAATAAATGATGTATTCATTCAATATACACATTTTCCTGTCCTGTATATATATATATATATGAGTGCTATAGTATATGTATACAAGGGGGATTGATATCTATGCCTACTCTCTGGTAATTTTTACGTAAATCGTCGCCTTTCAAGTAACAGCCGCTAAGGCGGCAGGCCATAGTTTAACACACACGCCGGCTAACATTGTTATGCGAATAATAACCACCCAACCCTAGAGATGCATTCTCTTTCACGTATAGTTCACCCTAGTCGTCCTTCTGGGCTGTTTCGCATTGATAAACTAGATACCCGAAATGAGAGGGACATTTTATTTTGTAGCTACTTGAATTCAATCTCTTTCCGCATACATTTTGAATTTAGAGTGCATGCATATAGTCGCTTAAGATTTATTTCCTGCGATTGGGATATATTCGATTTCTGGTTGTATTAACGGTACGTCCTATGTGTTTTTTAATTCTAATTTATTACCACTGTCATCGGACTTTTTATATCGGTCCTTCCCTTTTTAACCGTCAACGGTGTAATAGATAATCTCCTTATTCTATCTGTTTACTGGATGCTGACGATATATTTATTTAAATAATGAAATTAATAATTTTTAATTCAATAATATCCCATTCAAGCTAAAACAAATATTTTTTTTATTATCAAATGTTGTTTGTGAAACTTAATAAATATTTTTTAACATTAGATTCTTATATGGAAGTTGTCAAACATCAGTACGTGAGCAACAACATTTTGATTCTATTTCCTTGACCACACAAACTTTCAAACTTTTGTTTTCGGTTCCCTCATGAACCAACACGACTGAAGTCAAAGGATTTTGTCTTACATAATAAAAATAATATTTCTCAGATTTACGGCCAATTTCTAGCCTTACCGTATTGTCTAAGCTACTAGAGGAAGCAAATGCGACATTTTCTTGATATTCATGATATCTCACCTGGCCAGCAGTCAGTATTTCTCTCAGACTATAGCTATGAGTCTGCATTGACTCATATACACTAGGGTGACAGAATAAAATAGACACCAGGTAAAGCGGTATAAATATGTAAACAGCTAAATTCTAAGAACGAATTAAGAACTTTCTCTTGTCATTAGTGTAGGTGTAGATGTATCGGAAGGAATTCGTCATAGTTTAGTATCGTTACAACTATGCCTCGCTTACAAGGTACGAGTGATATTAGCGACCCGGGGTCGCATCGTTGGCCAGAGTGAACGCGGCGCTTCGCAACGTGAAATAAGTAAATTTTTAAATATTCCGTTGTCCACAGTTAACCATGTGAGTACGCAATTTAAACGCAAGGAAAAAACAACAGTGGAGCCGAGACACATAGGCCCAAACAGCTCAATATTTAACAGGTCAAAAAATCGAATTGATGAGTCATCCATCATACAGTCCTGATTTGGCACACCGTAAAGAATAAACTATGTGGCGATTTTCGATTCCAGAAGAAGCGGTTGATGCGTTCAAAATGCATGTTTTGAAGATACCTCAATCAGAATGGAAAAAGTGCTATGATAATTGGTTCAACCGTATACAGAAATGTATCGATGATCGCGTAGAATATTGTGAAGAACAATAAAACCGTTTTCGATGACAGATAAATATTACATAGTTCAAACGGATAAAAATTTGTCCAAAGCGTTTTTGTAATATTCCCTTAAAAAATTAACATTGTTCTTTGACTATATCAATCCACAAACCCACAAATTTTCGCCCACATTCGATAGCAATAACGATAAAGTGTATTTCTATGTAAAAATTATGCAATACCAATCGAGATGTTAAAAGAACATCGTACCATCTCTAATGTGAACGATTATACCTATAACTGAACGAATCTCGTGTAGGGATTAATGAATATGCATCTGAAAAAAAGGGGTGCACGTACATGTTTTTGATTTCTACCGTGGATGTCGTCCAGAGAAAATAGGGAAAAGCTGGGAAAATTAAAATTTATACTTTTTTTTCGGAAAAAAAGCGAGCAGTGCACGATTTAATGTTATAGCATTGAAATTTACGATCGTGAGGCGTATTAAAATATCTTGTGTTCAAATTAAATCCAGTTCGTGGGGCGTAATCGTTTATCAAGAATTTAACGGAAATACAATGCACATATTAAAATTTTAATTGCTGTGGAATAATTAAGCCGTTGTGGAATAGGTGTAACAAGAATATACGCATATACACATACACAAACAAATATATATAGGTCAGAGTGGTTAGGAATGTTGTATATTATATTCGTATTATGTCTAATTATTTATTCACGAGTTTTGAACACAATAATCATAAACACGAACAATGTTGCTTTATGTGGCTTCTGTATTATATTCCTGAAGAGCTTTATAGCTACAAACTTTAAGGATGTTTTAACACTATAACCTGGTTTTTAACAATTTGGTTAAAAATATATTTTTAAGTCTTATTCTTCACCGAACGTATACTGTCTATTGTTGAAGATGCAATAATGTATTTCATTAAAACATTGTATGTATCTTTATTTTGATTAACAAAAATATATGTATTCTTGTTTTATGACACATTTATATAGCAGACATTAAATTCTAGCCTGACCAAGATATACTAACTTCTTCTGTTAATATTAATACGAGAGATGATTTTCAAGTTTTGTATATTGGGACATAGAACCAAAATTAACCTCCCTCTTCTCAGTCAATTCAAAAAATTTTCCATGAAGAATTGTGTATGTATAAAAATATTCCCGTTGGATACTGCATCTGTTAACCGAAGAACAGAAAGAAGTTAGGGTGAATGGATGTCAAAAAACTCAAGACCTCCAAAAACGTGTACAACATCGTTATTATTCATGAATCTTGGATTTACTTGTATTAGCCTTGGATGTTCCAAGGTGAAGAAAGGCCGACAAAAGTCATCCGTTCTCGAAGTGTCTCCAGAAAGATGGTCGCAGCATTTGTTTCGAAACCAAATCATGTAGCAACAATTCCTCTACAAGATCAAAGAACTGTTACTGCCGATTGGTATACAGCCATTTGTTTGCCGAATTGTTTGACCATTCTCCGTAGAGTCTAGACCTAAGTCCCAATGATTTCTTTACCTTTCCGAAAATTAACAACGAACAGCGTGATAAAAAGTTCTAGACGACAAAGAGTACTAACGAACGAGTAGAATAACTGCTTCGAGAGTTGGTTGGTGGAGAATACCTTGGCAAACAATAAAGCTTTTAAAAGCTATCTGTTGTTATATGTAAAACTTAATAGATAACCCTCGTAGTAGTTCTGTATTTTCATGTCTTGCGAAGAAATCGATGACCTGCTCGTGCATTGATAAACGAGTGATAGAAAAATATATCTAGAGATGTTCCTCGTCTTCTGCATTTCTGGCAAAAATTTTAAATTTGTTCGGGAAACCCATTACGCTTAGGAGGCAATCAAGCTGCGAGTTTTTAACTTTCCTTGTTCACGGTGCTAACTTATCGGTGAAAGACTTTAATTTGCCTGTAATTGTAATGATATTTTCGTTCGGTTCTCGCAGATTCGAATCTAAAACGTTCAACTTCTCGAAGAGGTCGTTGAGAAATGCTATTTCCAACCACCAATTGTTATTATTAAAAAAAAAATTCAAGTTCAGAATTTTCAACATTGATGGTACATATTTATTAATTAACATATTATTAGGTAATACAATTTTTAGCAAATATTTAAGTAATTTGAGTGTTTATTTTAAAAGGATACTATGTTCCAATTTCTAATCTCTGTAACTTTTCAAAAACATTTGAAAATATTCTTTTTTCTCACCATTTTTTACAGTTGGTTGAATGAATCTCCCAGAAGCAACATTGTTTTAATCCCAGCATTCAACCGTCACTAATCTAGCTTGCTTTACGCAATATGTTTGCGTTTGATCAGATAGGCCACTATATTCTTCTACAAAATCTTAATTCGTTTGGATTTTCAAGACCATTCACTCTTACAACCGTACCTGATCAGCAGAGAATTCCAAGGAACTACATGTCATTCAAGCACATCACTACCTCTGGTATACCGTAAGGATCTAATCTTGGACCTCTGATATTCCTGTTCTTCATAAACGATATTGCTAGTGCTATTGAATGCGAAACGCTAACTTACGCTGATGATATTAAACTATTTCTAACCACTGATTCCACTGCAGATTGTTAATTGCTTCAGAAAAGTATCGATTGTGTTTCTAAATGCTTAATAAATTATCCTTAAATATAACACATGGGCTGAAAAGTCCCGGGCCTAACAAAGAAAACACGGTCTCTTTGGTTCAAAATTAGCTTTATTCATCAACGTAATCTCCATCAAGAGCAACGCAATCATTCCAGCGCCGCTCTAACATTTCAATACCACTTTTCTAGAACGATTTATCTTTTGCCTCAAAATAAGCCTCCGTTTCAGCGATAACCTCTTCATTCGTGCGAAATTTCTTACCCACGAGCATTTTTTTGAGGTCTGCGAACAGCCAGTAGTCGTTGGGAGCCAAATCTGGCGAATACGGTGGATGTGGGAGCAATTCGAAGTTCAATTCATGTAGTTTTGCCATTGTTTTGATTGACTTGTGACACGGTGCGTTGTCTTGATGAAACAAAATTTTTTTCTTTGCAATTTCGGCCTTCAAACGCTCCAATAACGCTATATAATATTCACTGTTGGTGGAATTTCCTTTCTCAAGATAATCGATGAATATTACACCACGCACATCCCAAAATACCGAGGCTATAACCTTTTCAGCCGTTTGTTGTACTTTCGGGCGCTTTTGACGAGGTTCACCAGTTGCTGTCCACTCAGATGACGATCGTTTTGATTCCGGAGTGAAGTGATGGATCCATGTTTCATCCATTGTTACAAATCGACGCAAAAATTCCGGTTTGTTACGTTTAAACATGGCCAAACACTGCTCAGAATCATCGACACGTTCTTGTTTTTGATCAACAGTGAGCAAACTCGGCACCCACTTTGAACAGAGCTTTCTCATAGTCAAATGCTCGAGCAATATAAAGCCAATACGTTCTTTTGATATCTTTACGATGTCAGCTAACTCACGCAACTTCACTTTACGATCATTCAAAACGATTTTGTGGACTGAGAGAAAGGTGACTGCAGTAAAACTAGCGTTATCTATGTGTTAGGCCCGGGACTTTTCAACCCATGTGTTATATAAATGCTCTACTATGACATCTACTAAACGGCAGTAAGCTATTACCTATCATTATAACGTTGAAGGCACACCACTGCAGTTGTCAACATCAGTCAAAGATTTAGGGATGCATTGGTCTGGTATCTTATTTATGAAACACACAAACTCCCTGAAATCCCTCTATTTTCTGTCGGAGGGATCTTATTCATATAGAGGTTATGAACATAATATATTGCAGCAGAAATTAAATTTTGTTACTCATTCCACCAGAAGAACGGTTCCTTTGTTTTCTTGCATAATTTTCTTATTTCAAGAATTAACTCCAGATCGTTATTTGCCTTCCATTGCGGACGGACTCGAACAAATATCTTTTTATAAGGTCCCCACTATACTTGATACATACTAACTTCAACAGAATCTCTGATCTTTGTGACATCCTGTAACTGCAGTAGATTGTCGTTAAATATATGCGTTTTGTAACATTTATTATATTATAATGTATATATTTGTGTTTTTTAAATATAAATAAAATTATTTTAAACATACTTGAGATCTTTAAATTATTATCATTATAAAAAGTCATAGTATATACTTTCTATCTGTATTCCGCTTAAATCAAATGAAATAAGGAATTCGAAATATAAATGGCGTCCAGGGCTAATGCCCACATACTGAAAAATTTCACGAATCCTTTGAAAAGGCTTCGTATAGCGTCAAAATTAAATTATACGTGAATTTCTCTCAATACTTTCTACGGCTTCAAAAGCATTCCTCAAACGAAAAATATTTTGGCAAGTTTTCACGGAGAATTCGGGAAACTGGAGAGAGTACTGAAGCGAACTTAAAATGTAACCCCACGCAATTCGGGGAATATTTAACGAAAAAATTAACATTGTTGGTGGTGACGAAAGACGGCATTTTTTTCATGTATGCCTACAATTTTTGACTTTTTCAACCGCTTATTTAACATACGCAGCATTTCTTGTAAACGAAAACATGTATATACAGTGGCCACCTTTTAAATTAGCATTCATTGCTTATTTATTAAAAGTTATTCATCTTTCGATTATTTCCTAAAAATTTCGTTGAACTCCATGAGGGGCTTTAAATCACCTAAATCTTCTGGAATCGTGTCTCTGATAGCACTAATACCTTAATTAAATTCAGCGCTGTGTTCTATGAAAGGCGAAAGTGTATGTACATCTTTGTTCATAAGTTTGATGCCACCTATAAAGACTTAATCGAGTTCTGCATAAATTAAAAGTTATTTTGATATGTCCCAATAGCTTCTACACACAAGAAAGTTTGATTCGATATTTTAAATAGGCGAATTATAAGAAATCTTGATAAAAATGACGTTAAAAGTCCGTATGTATGTACTTTCAAACACAATTGAGCTTGTATCTAATTTGCTGTTGCGTATTGTTTTATTACTAAATAGTAATGGTTGCGAAGTGAAATACGATAATTTGTTGTCGCTCTTGTAGGCCTAAGGCAAGCGGAAGTGGTTAAGTAAATAAATTGCGTTAATTAGCAAAGGAAATCTATCATTTACAACAACACAACCGGGATAAATGGTGTAAATTAAAAGAAAAAAACAAATTACTTAATTCAGAATGAATAAATGGCAAATATATTTGTAATGTGGTATAATTTGCAAGTATTATTTAAGAAGATATAACACATGGGCTGAAAAGTCCCTTGCCTAACACGTAGATGACGCTAGTTTTATTGCAGTCACCTTTCTCGCTACTTTTGTTATTTTCAAAACTATGGATCAAAAACAATTTCGTGTTTTAATTTTACACTGCTTCTTGTTGGGAAAAAAATACCGTTCAAGCGAAGCAATGGCTTGAAAAGTGTTATGGGGACTCCGCTCCATCAGAAACAACAATAAAACGTTGGTTTGCTGACTTCAAATGTGGTCGTAGAGACACCGATGATGCAGAACACAGTGGACGTCCAAATGAGGCGATAACACTAGAAAACATCAAAAAAATCCACAAAATCGTTTTGAATGATCGAAAAGTGAAGTTGCGTGAGTTAGCTGACATCGTAAAGATATCAAAAGAACGTATTGGCTTTATATTGCATGAGCATTTGACTATGAGAAAGCTCTGTTCAAAGTGGGTGCCGCGTTTGCTCACTGTTGACCAAAAACAAGAACGTGTTGATGATTCTGAGCAGAGTTTGGCCATGTTTAAACGTAACAAACCGGAATTTTTGCGTCGATATGTGACAATGGATGAAACATGGATCCATCACTTCACTCCGGAATCAAAACGATCGTCATCTGAGTGGACAACAACTGGTGAACCTCGTCCAAAGCGCCCGAAAGCATAACAATCGGCTGGAAAGGTTATGGCCTCGGTATTTTGGAATGTGCGTTGTGTAATATTCATCGACTATCTTGAGAAAGGAAATACCATCAACAGTGAATATTATATAGCGTTATTGGAGCGTTTGAAGGCCGAAATTGCAAAGAAACGACCGTATATGGCAAAGAAAAAAAATTTATTTCATGTGACAAGTCAATCAAAACAATGGCAAAACTACATGAATTGAACTTCGAATTGCTCCCACATCCACCGTATTCGCCAGATTTGGCTCCCAGCGACTACTGGCTGTTCGCAGACCTCAAAAAAATGCTCGCCGGTAAGAAATTTCGCACGAATGAAGAGGTTATCGCTGAAACTGAGGCCAATTTTGAGGCAAAAGATAAATCGTTCTACAAAAGTGGTATTGAAATATTAAAGCGGCGCTGGAATGATTACGTTGCTCTTGATGGAGATTATGTTGATGAATAAAGCTAATTTTGAACCAAAAAAAACGTGTTTTCTTTGTTAGCTACAACTTTAGCAAAGCGAATTTCCTCTCTTTATATAGCGATATGCTTGCAGTCGACTGGAGTTTCTTGGATGAATACAGTGATGTGGATGTCGCTGTTGAGGCATTTTATAATACATTATACTCCGTTATAGATCGTTTAGTTGAGAAAACTAAACGTCCTACCTCCACGTTTCCTCCATGGTTTAGTGCTAAAATAAAACAACGTCTTAAATTAAAAGAATTTTACTTCAAGAAGTGGAAAAGAACAAAAGCGATATACTATTTTAATGAATTCAAACGATTGAGATCTCTCACAAAGAATGAAATTAGAGAAGCATACAAGGCTTACTTGGCAGATGCTGAAATTAATATCAACAGAGATCCTAAGTTGTTCTGGCGCTTCATTAACAACAAGAAAACTTCTTCCAGAATTCCGGGAAGTATACAGTATGACGGCAGAGAATTTACCCAGCCAAACGAAATCGTGGATGCCTTTTCCAGTGTCTTTGCGAGTGTGTATAAACCTAGTGTTCAAAATGTATCTTTCAACTCTTTTCTCAATTATAATAATTTTTGTGTTCATGCCTTCTCTGAATTGGATGTGGAGAACAGTATCAGGAGACTTAAATCTAATATGACAACTGGAGATGATGGAATATCGAGCTTCTTTGTACGTGATTGTGCTCCTGTTCTGTCCTATCCACTGTCAACTATATTCCACCTAGCGATAAGCACGTCAACTTTTCCAAAGGTTTGGAAAATTAGCAGAATTACCCCCGTATTTAAGAAAGGAAACCGATCTAACATTTGCTGATTATAGGCCTATAAGTATACTGCCCAATTTCGCTAAGGTATTTGAACATTTGCTTTACAAAGAAATATCTACCTGCATAACTCCTTTCATATCTGAGCATCAGCACGGTTTTGTTGCAGGTAGGTCGACGATCACTAATTTAGCATGCATTGGCCAATATCTTGGTGAAGCGCTTGATAAGCGAAAGCAGGTGGATGTTATTTACGTAGATTTTTCTAAAGCTTTCGACTGCATTAACCACGAGATGCTACTACAAAAATGGACAAATTTGGTTTTGGTGTGGGTTTCCTGACGTTGATTGAGTCTTACCTTACTGGAAGGAAGTGTTATGTCTGCTACAATGGTTATTCCTCTACGCCGTTTTCTCCAACATCAGGTGTTCCTCAAGGTTCAAATCTTGGACCACTTCTCTTCAATTTTTATATAAATGATTTACTATCTCTGTTTACGTGTCACGTCTTAGCATACGCAGATGACGTAAAGATATTTAATACTGTTGGTAGCATTTTCGATTGTAAACATTTACAAGACAATCTTCTTCGCATTAATACTTGGAGCAAGGTCAATTATCTCCCTCTGAACATCAACAAGTGTACTGTGGTTTCCTACAATAACACTCACACTACTTTATACTATAACTACCAAATTAATGATGCAGCCATACCACGCAATATCAAAACTTTGGATCTTGGTGTTTTGTTTGATGATAGACTGTCATTTACGGAACATATTTCGTCCATGTGTTCATCTGCTTCCAAAACTCTCGGTTTTGTCATGCGTTCTTGCAGGCATTTCTCAGACTTAGGTGTAATGAAACGTTTATATTATGCCTACGTTCGTTCTAAGCTTGAATACGCCTCTATTGTTTGGTATCCCCGTTATTTACACCAAGAGCTTATGATCGAACGCGTTCAAAAGAAATTTCTAAAATATCTCTCCTTTCGAATGGACAACGTGTATCCTGCAAGAGGTATCGAGTATTATAGCTTACTTGTTGAGCATGGTTTTCTATCTCTTGCTGACCGCCGCGAGCGTAACAGTGTGGAGTTTCTTTGCAGGATCCTGAAAAATACTGTCGACTCGCCAGCCCTTCTAGCGCAAATAAACTTTACCGTACCTACTCATCATACTCGCTACTATAATACATTTCAAGTACCTAGAGCTAATACCAACATTTTGCTTAAGGCACCTCTCAGTCACATGGTGAGGAACGCAAACAAACGGGATCTGGAGCCATTTTTGTGAGTCTTTCTTTTTTGTTTGTTTCATTATTATATACATTTTCAGCATGTTATTATTGTAGGCAACACGATTTTAGTTATTTTATTTTAAATAAGAATTGTATTGTAATTTGTCCTGTAATTGGCCCTTGGGCTGTTGGGCAATAAAGGATTATTATTATTATTATTATTATTATTATTATTATTATTATTATTATTATTATTATTATTATTATTATTATTATTATTATTATTATTATTATTATTATTATTATTATTATTGTTAGGCCCGGGACTTTTCAGACCATGTGTTATTATTAGAATGATGTGGATTGTCACCATCTTATAACGAAGTAACTATTTTGATTTACATTTCATTTAATATTTTTAACTCCAATTTTTGACCCCAAATTATATATCTACAATAATTCATTTCACCTAATAGAAATTTCTGATGAAGACTTTTTGGATTACATAAACTTACGTTAGCAATTAGCCAATACTGAATCAACAAATTATAAACATATTTCATATCTAACATTACACTCTTGAAATAAATGGATTTTAGTTACAGTAATTATATTTCCCATCGGGATGAAGATCATACGATTTTGAAACGTGATGTAATTTAGAATTCCGACTAACATATTTACTCTACACCTTTGACATTTGCCAGTGAAAGATATATATGAAACAGAGATTTAGAGTTAATAAACCAGTAGCTATCTACGAAAGTAAATACTGTTACATCCTTATATGTCTCACATCGCTGATCCTTTCTTATACATCGGCATTCCAAGGTGAGGAAGGTGATATATTTTTTAATAACACATTTAATATATTCCCAAGAAAAAAAAGAGATTAGGTTTCTGAAATAAAAGTATTACGTTATTTACATCCGATTGGAGTAGAAGAAGTAAGTACGTCCCCGGGGTAGGAAAAAATGAGAAATACAATATTTCGCGAATAACGCAAAACGCAGCAGCCAGAACAGATCGGAACATCGAATTGCGAGCTGGAAAAAGCGACAAGGCTTCTGACATTTATGTGTTCAACGCTGTTAATAAAGGAAATTGAAATTTTGGCGAATATGGCTAATAAAAAGTTGTTTGAAAATGTGCGATGACTCAAACGCTTATGAAATGATTTCGATATATTGACATACCGTATTTAAATAGTGTCACTCTGAAACTATTTTAATAAACATTTCAGCTTTGTGTAATTAAAAAATCGTCGGCATGCATGTTCGATGTTCATAACAACTTTGTGATTTTTTAATAGTTTGTATCCTTGTAAAAACTGTTATGTTATCATCCTTGTTAGAATAACAGGAATAAAGTTTTATAAGTATTTCTATATGATCCGTAAAGAAAAGCTTTATATATATTTTAGTTGTTAGAAAAGGAAAAGTACAACACGTTCTTCGTATAATATTGGAGTGTTCGACTATATTCGACTCAAATTCGTCAGTAATTATTTTCTTCTTATTAAACGTGGTTGCGTTTATGTTTGCTGTTATGGGATGAATTGGACAAGAGGATCCAACTCCGTCGGCCACATGGAAGATTTTGATGATTAGATTGTAGGTTCCCATCAGAGCGAAATACTTGGTTCTTCTTTTAAAAAACCTTATTTGGAATTAAAGGAAAGATTGTAGGTTTTAAAACGTAGGTATCCAGTGGAAGTAATTCGGTAATTTCCAGTTGCAGCGAATAAATATAGTAGGATTAAACTACTTAAAATTGAAATAATATTAACAGCATATACCACAAAGAACTCACACTACCTCAAAGAATATCTCTACAAAAAGAATTCTATCGCTTGAATACTACTTATTTAATGTCAATGATTAGCAATTATAAAAGATTATGCAAAAATAAAAAATATATCAAATAAATACTTAGTTAAAATTCTCAACTGAAATTGCACAATAGAAGGTTCAAGATCTAACTTTGCTTGAGTAGAACGTTTGTGTGTCGGAATGGTAAGCTTTATCAATAATGACATTTCAAATACTCAAATTTTCGAATGGCGCAAACGATTTCTGGAATATCGAAAAGAAGTTGAAGGTGAAGAAGTCTCTGCTCAACCTGTAACATTAAGAGTTTACGAAAACATTCAGGAAATCACATCTGAAATGTAGATTCTTCATTGAGATCCTAAAAGATGCACTGAAGGTCCTCCACAATGCAAAGAATCGAAAAAGTTCAAATGAGCACATCGAAATTGTCCAAATATTTTTTTTTGTTTTTGAAAGGACTTGATATGAGTGTTTCTCCTTAATTTTAGATTATCTTCATTTATATACACTAGGGTAACAGAATAAAATAGACACCTACTAATTAAAAAAAGATTCTATTCCCGTTATATATACAAAATATTTTAAAATTTTTAAATTAGACTAATATTTTGTCGATCCACCTTTACTTGCGTGAAGTGCTGCGACTCACCGTGGCATAGAATCTATTAAATGATTAATGGTGTCTTCTGGAATATTTAACCACTCTTCTGTAGCAGCTGCCACGACTTCTTCCTTATTGCTGGGTTTTCGGGGTCGTTTCGCCATATTTGTCTGGATTATGTGCCAAACATTCTCTATCGGATTCATGTCTGGTGATTGGCCTGGCCATGGTAAAATCCTAATTCCCCGTTCCTCTTTCCATGTGGTTGTTGTTCTTGCTTTGTGGTAGGGTGCTCCATCCTCCATAAAAGTGGCGTCTTCTTTAGATAAAATGGCGTTGTCGAATATCGGTAGTAGTCCTTCTGTTAATATTTGGATATATTTTGCCGCATTTATATTTCCGTCGCAGATTACTAATTGCGATCTTCCACCATACCATATCGCGCCCCACATCATGATGTTCACACCGCCGTATTTCACTGTCTGATGCAAAAATTTGTCGTCCAGTTGCTGTGACGAACGTCTCCATACCCACGTACGACCACTATCACTGAATTGGCAGTATCTGCTTTCGTCTAAAAAAATGACAGAGCGCCAAAACACTTCGGGCTTCGTTCGCATTTCGATTGCCCAAGCCATTCGGCGCCGTTTTTGAAACGCCGTAAGGAGAGGTTTTTTCTTTGCCACCCTTTTATACATCTCCACACTGTGGAGGTATCGCAGAACGATGATCTGACCTATGGTCTTGGATACGAAAGCAACAACACCTTTATTTCTTTCCACACATGTTTTAGGCATCATCAATAGTAATATTTTCATTTTTCGTGGAAACTTTTTAAAACTGTGTGTTTCAGCATGTTATATAATATATTTTTAATCATTATTTTATATGTAAATATTTCTACCTCCGCACCGCCTATGCTTACTCATGGAGGTCACGATCATAAATAATGCGAGTACGTAAACGTTACTGAACATTCGCCTAGATACGGCCACTCAACCCCTCCAGCTTGTTGTCCGCACTCCACTGTAACTTACCTTACTTGGCCGAGACTATTTATTATATTCTTTTCATTTTTAAAAGGACTCCCTGTATAATCATTGGAGAGCCTCTATATTAAGTGCATTAGCTGCCTATCAGAATGTTAAGTGTAGTTAAATTATGGTCTTCCTTTAATAGATGTTGAATAAAATAAGACGAATCTTTGAACGTAATGGATTAAATGCATGTGTTGATGTGGTTTTGGAGAAATTCAAAAAACGATTCAGACAAAATGGATTCCTTAAATATAATCAATAAATTTAAATTTGGGCAATATTTTCTCTGCGTTTGTATCTCGGTAATATAAAAGATTAAGTCAAAGACCTAAAGCCCATTGTGTAATATTGCTTTTAATGTCTGTCCATTGCTTTTAGCTATCTAATTGTGATAAGTAATATATTATTTATAAAAGTCCCGTGCGTCCACGTAAGAACATGTATATCATTTCAATTATTTTCTTTGAAAGTTGTTTTTCATGTTATCGCGTAATGCGTTTGATCGGATCACGAATATATAATATTACCATCCATAGATGGTGTGGGTGTACACGTTCTTTTTTATCTCCGTTTCGAATAGCGAAGCGCTTCAAGTATTTAGATATTTTACAGTTCACATTGTTGTGCTCTCTCGAGAAAGTATAATGCTCTGCGGTCTGCCGACCTAATTCTATCGTGAAAAAGCGACCTTTGTCATAACAACCATATGTATTCTTATTTATTAGTAAATTAACTCTATGACTCAGTATCTCTTTCTTCTGCAAGAGAATTCTTACAGCTTATAAATTATTAAACTTACTACCATGCAACATAACAGAATAAATAGCCTAATTTATGTAATTGCTATGTAATCTATTACGTTTTAGGTGTTAAACATTATTTTTGTTGTAGTATATTTTTATTTAAAAGGAATAATTCGAGTTTTAAGGTTAAAATGCGCAATTTTCCAATAATATACCATTAATTCAAATGTAGCTCCTTGAAAGTTTTAAAATTCACTGTGTACATTTTCAACTTTTCCGTCTTCAGATCTTATGCAACTTTAAGGCATCCAAAAGACGCCAATCTGGAATATTTATGAAGGGTAGGGAAAGGTTTTGTGGTGCCTTTTTTTGTCAGAATTTCTTGAATCAAGCGTTTGCATAGAAGAGACTAACCTTGTCTACTAAAAGCTAAGTCTAGTAAATGGCATTGATTGTTTGATACTTCGATAAAGTCTGAAAGTTCTTTTACGGTTAGATTTTGTTGCATTTGCTTAAGACGTGCTTAAAATAGCGTCATCTTGAATAATAGTTCATATTACAAATCCTTCTAAAAATTAGAACCTATTCTGTTTAAGATAACATTTAATGTTAACTCTTTCGGTTACCATGTAATCAATTGGCTACATATAAAATTAATACTTTTTTTTCCATAGGATTTAGACGTTAGAATTGTTTATACTTCATTTCTACAAAATTATTCAAAAAGTTGAAGCTCTAAAGAAATTTCTTTTGTACCTAAACTGTTACAAGACATGAGAAAAACGTAACTTAGCTTCTTTAAAAAGCCAATATTATTTATTTAATTTAAAGAATAATGAAACATAACCATCCATTAACACACGAGGGATTTGTAAATTTTCATGATAAATAATATGACGTTCTTGAAGAACTTAAAGAAGAAAGTTCTAGAGGTAAATAGCACCTTTCTAGTGGCTTTTGCTTTAGAAATATTTATTATTATATCATACCTAAATTAGGTGACTAAAACGAGGATGACTTGGAACAGAACGGAAACGAATGTTACGTATGTGAACCACAACTTAACTCAAGCTCTGCAAATCCAGGAGCATCAAACAAGGAAACGAGACTTTACATGAAAGATGATAAATTATATGACGTACTTGAAGAATTGACAATTACCAAGACTCTACCAGCAAGCTGTCAAAAATTGTACAAGGGAACAGAAATTAACACCAAAAGACAAATTTAGTTTGAGATAAAAGCTGCAATACATAATACCAAATTAATAGTACACCTACCGGTTGGGTTCAGTGGATCCAAAACGACTTTCAAAGTTGAAAAAGAGAAGGAACTTCCTAATCCCCCTAGAAAAGGAACTAAAGGAATACAAGGATTCTGAGAAGAAGTCAAATCATCTACTAATACGGAGTCTCCAGGAAAGAAAAAGAGGTGTTTACTTGTCCAGCTTCAACAGATAGAAAAACAAGAACAATTTGTGCACGTTGCAAAAATTAACACTCTGTAGTTACCTGCAAAAAATGTATTTGATAACCTATTGATTCTAGATGTTTTTTTTTAATCTTAAGTTCGATAAATGTGAAATAAAATAAAATTTATTCTAGGAAATGCTCACTCAAATTCACTGCAAACACATGGATAAACTATATGTCGATTTACTGATGGACTGACAGTTAAATCACAACGATTGCAAGGATTGTGTGGTTGTATAATTCACAGGCATCGCAGTAAACTCCACTCCAGTTGGTAATTCGGTTGACAATGAGAGTCCACGTGTTCTCAAAAAGCTGCGTTGCAAATAAATTATTAATTTGTGTGAAGTGGAGTTTACAACGATCGCAAAGCTATACATTTCCATTAACAAATTCTATTAGTTATTAAACAATTTCAAAATGTATGCCAAAAGATAATCTAAATTATCTTGGAAATATATTTATATTGAATATCTAAGAGCTTGATCTCTGCCCTAAATTAAAATATTTATCTCTTTTGAACCGTATTTCTTACGCTATAAGGATTTATTAATTTTGTTTGTCTGTTCATCATCCATACAAAGGATATTCTATTTAGTCAAAACCATTCCTTTCATTCGAACAACAAACAACGATACGCACATCTAATGTTGCTGCTTTTAATAAAACCAATAATCTGGTTCCTTTGATACAAACCGTTCCAGACTTACTAAACAAATATATGCAGCTTCATTTTTGCCGCCCATTTCCAATTTGCGCTTGTATATTATTACATTAAAAGCGTTTCGTGTTTAATAAAGTGAGGAAAGGATGGTAACAAGCGACTTGATTAAATATTGAATATTTATGCCAGCGACAGATCAAAACCGAAAAAGCCAATTGCGAGTTCGTGTAATGAATTTTTTTGTAAATTTGCTCGACGGTCGCGTTTATAAAAAAATTATGTGTTTTAACGAACACTGGACATTGCCTAGAAATATTACATTTAAATGTGAGAATGGATGTTGTTTACAAATTGAAGTGACAAAAAATTATACAAATCGTATTTCATATTTCGATCTACGATTAGTAATGATGAATTTGTTTGCGTATTAATTTAGATAGAGTGGTTGATGAATATTATTTTGAGGGCGAAACTATTTAACTGCCAACATTTTTTCGCTAATCTTCTTTTCAAAATCGGCTTACATAATGGCTAAAGTTTTTACTTTTGGCAAATTCTAAAATATTGTTAGGTACGAGGGTGGATCTATATGCTATACCCCTGACCCCCTTACTGTAAAACTACAGTGGCATTATATTTTTTATTTTTCGACTAAGTGTCACTCTGCTTCAAAAGAGCAGTACCTGTCATGATTATATTTATTTTTAATAAATGTGTAGAACAAAGTGTTTCTCCGTCTTTATTAAAGATAGAAAGTGTAGTTGTCCAGTTACCATATCGAAGATATTCAAGCAGACCATGTTGTCAAGATTTATATTGATTATAGATATTGAACTAATGCCATATTGCACATGGTGAACAACGTTTACAGTGCATTTAATGTGTTCTGGATTTAACAAAGGCATTTGACTCTGTTAACCATGATATCTTGTTAGAAGAAACTAAAGGAGATCAGGAGATACGAGGGTGAATCAAATATTAACCGAACTTTTCTTTTTAACAGTCTCCAGGTGAAATGAATTGCGTGACGTTTTGATATGTGTTATGGGGGATTTAAGGTGGAAGGGAGTAAACCGGTACATAGACCCAAAATAAGTTGGATAAAATTCATTGGAAAACAGTGGAACATCCGCCCTACAATCACGATCTGTCACCGTGTGACTACCGCATGTTTCGACCACTCAAAGAAGAACTAGGAACTACTTTGACGATGATGAAGGTGTGGCAATATTCATGTGAAATTGGTTACAGATGCGATCACATTTATTCTTTGTATTATTTTTTTTTACTGTACCAAAGTCCGGTTCGTATTTGATTCACCCTCGTACATATCTATTCTGGAGCACTACAGGGCTCTATTCTAGATCCACTATTATTCGTCATTTAGATCAAAGATCTATATTGTCTAAACAATAGAGACAATACACTTTCCAAAAATGTCATGGTTTTAAACTAATACACTTCCTTCTAACTTGACGCATATGTATTCCGTAGTACATCAGGACATTAAAATTTATCGTATTAATATTTCAGGAAGATTGTCCGAAAATGGGATATACAAATATGACCAAAATCTCTCTGGTTTATTTATTTTATTACTATTAATATTAAACGTCGTTTAACTTTATTTTGGCTAAATTTAACTTGGTCCTTTTTTATTCGCCAAAATATTCACAATCGCCTGAATTAAATTTTTTGAATGTACTACAACCATGACATTGGCTTTTGACAGGTTCGCAATTTTATTGAAGGAGAATGAGAAGATGATTTCAGTTTGAAGCTGTTTATTTTACAGGTTATGACATTAAACCATATAAACGGCGAAAATAAAATGAAAAATATAAATTGAGTAAGGGCATAATTTTATGTACGAATATTTTACCACCAACGGTCAAAAAGGGGTCAGTATTTGAAAACCCTCACAGGACAACATTTACAGCTCTTCGCACATAACGTGTTTTTTTTTTACGCAACCATCACCGATATAATGTCCCTCTCTTTTTTATTAAATGCGGCTTATTTAATGGTGCTCATTTGCTTCGTCAATTTTTAAGAGCGCTGGTGAAATCGATTTTTTTACACGTTGGCAACTAATAATACAGCAAGCCAAATCTTACGAACGTAGAATTATGACATTAATCATTTTTTTTCCCAGAATAGTTTATTGAATTTTCTCAAAGAAGGCACGAACACGTTGTAATATTATAATTATTAAACATTACATATATGCATGGCATACTTTACGATGATAACAACTGTTAAATATCCACACGAGATTTTAATAAACTTTCACGCTATTACTGGCACCTAGATACTATTGCAATATTGAACTGTAATGTATTAAGGTTTCCTTAGCGCTCATAACATCGCTCAATTCGGTTCTAAACGGATCGTTGGAATATAATACTAATTGATGGCGCATATTAATCAAGCTGGCTTTGAACCACACCTTTCCGACTGTTCTAGCAAAATGTTTAATAATAATAAAATTTTTTACGTGTCAATTAATTCAGTGGATTTTCCCCGGGAGATGGTAACGAAGGAAATTATGTCAACTAAATACATCAGTTCGTCCACGAAATTGATTAATCTTCAATTATGTATCCTTAATGAATTATAAAGCTTAATAAATGAATGAAATTGTACATAAATTAGGTAACGAATTATAACTAGTCTCGGTAAAGTGGGGCATGTTACAGTGCAGTGCGGAGAACAATGTGAAGGGGCCAAGTACACTAGGGTAAGAGAATAAAATAGACACCAGATAAAGCGGTATAAATATGTAAACAGTTAAATTCTAAGAACGAATTAAGAACTTTCTCTTGTCATTAGGGTAGAGGTAGATGTATCGGAAGGAATTCGTCATAGTTTAGTATCGTTACAACTATGCCTCGCTTACAAGGTTCGAGTGATATTAGCGACTTCACTCGGGATCGCATCGTTGGCCAGAGTGAATGCGGCGCTTCGCAACGTGAAATAAGTAAATTTTTAAATATTCCGTTGTCCACAGTTAACCGTGTGATTACACAACTTAAACGCAAGGGAAAAACAACAGTGGAGCCGAGACCAGGTCGTGCTGGACCTTCTGAAAGAAGTAAAAGGGTGCTTGTGCGCAAAGTGTTAAGAGAACCGCGAAAAAGTACAGCTAAGCTTGCGGCAACTTCACAGAAAAGTCATCGCACCGTTCTGCGATACCTCCACAGTGTGGGGATGTATAAAAGGGTGGCAAAGAAAAAACCTCTCCTTACGGCGTTTCAAAAACGGCGCCGAATGGCTTGGGCAATCGAAATGCGAACGAAGCCCGAAGAGTTTTGGAGGTCTGTCATTTTTTCAGACGAAAGCAGATACTGCCAATTCCGTGATAGTGGTCGTACGTGGGTGTGGAGACGTTCGTCACAGCAACTGGACGACAAATTTTTGCATCAAACGGTGAAATACGGTGGTATGAACATCATAGTGTGGGGCAAAATATATCCAAATATTAACAGACGGACTACTACCGATATTCGACAACGCCATTTTATCTAAAGAAACGCCACTTTTATGGAGGATGGAGCACCCTGCCACAAAGCAAGAACAACAACCACATGGAAAGAGGAACAGGGGATTAGGATTTTACCATGGCCAGGCCAATCACCAGACATGAATCCGATAGAGAATGTTTGGCACATAATCCAGACAAATATGCCGAAAGGACCTCGAAAACTCAGCAATAAAGAAGAACTCGTGGCAGCTGTTACAGAAGAGTGGTTAAATATGCCAGAAGACACCATTAATCATTTAATAGATTCTATGCCACGACGACTCGCAGCACTTCACGCAAGTAAAGGTGGATCGACAAAATATTAGTCTAATTTTAAAATTTTAAAATATTTTTATATATAACGAGAATAGAATCTTTTTTTTAATTAGTAGGTGTTTATTTTATTCTGTCACCCTAGTGTAGCTATATAAAGGCATCATTTATGATCGTGACTTTCATGAGTGGGCGTAAGCTATACGGACGCAGGAATGTTTATACATAATGAAAACTACCGTTGCAAACAAAATTCTGCATATAGTGCAATTTAACAGCAACAAGAATCTTACTATACATGATGATCACTAATTGCAGTAAGAGATAAACTTTAAAAACTCCAGGAAAGTATTTGTTATACCGGTATATATTGCTTACAGATAATTAATTGGTCTTTATTTTTTTCTGAAGTGTTCCTTTAATTTCGCCTCTTAAACATTTATTCGGAACTTTTCCCATGACGTAAGGTATCGCTGTACAAGTCAGTTAATATCAAACACTAATTACCGTATATAAGTATGTTTAACTTCAAAGAAATTGCGTAAGCAACGGAAAGTTTTCCAGAAAATTGTTTGCCAACTTTGTTAGTTGAGTAGGTCAAAGTCAAAATATTTTCTGGAATTACTAAAATCGATCCGAATGAAATTAATTGTAATGTAGGTGAGCCTACTTTGAACTAGTTTCAACTTAAAGGAAGCAAATTAAGAAAGATGAAGGAAACAAAATTATGTAATTATATTTCGTACATTTACACGCGATGAGTACAGTTTCTAACGAAACATATACATATTTAAGAGGCCAAACATGATCCGGATTAAAACGAATTTGACATGCTTAATACGAGAGGAAAACTTATTAATTCTGCGTGTGAATTATAGAAAACACCGTATCATGAGACGTACCGATTATATATGTAAGCAGAAATACGAGGTTTCAAACGTGTAAGATCTTTATTTCCCTTTGAGGTGTTGCTTTATCGTAAGCCCTTATACCTCTCTGTTTTCGCCGTGCGTACCTTTAAATTTACATATCGTATTACACATTTGAACGCACTTGATCTTTTTAACTTCATAATCGAATTAATTTATTATTCATTACAACTTTAGCTGTTGCCGATTTATTCCGATAAGCGTGAAATCTGAGCTGAAAACCGTATTATTAAATTATTATTTCTAACCCAACCCCAAGATGGTTTATTTTGGCACCTATAGAAGATAAACGACTTTTGGTTTTATTGATCGGAACAATTTTCGGTGGTTAATAGAACTAATTTAAATTGCAAATTGTGGTTTCTATACTTCAAGTTGTTGAATTTCTTTTTTAATATTCTTGATAAGAAATGTAAATGAAAAATAAAATTTATTATATTATGCTTTGTGAAAACTTACTCATAATATTACATGTGCATTGCCTATGTGTATCTTATTAATTTTGTTCTGTTTCTATACAGCTAGCTCGATACTACGTTAAAATAAGTATGAAAACATAAATATTTTTGAATTACTTTTTGAAATACTCAGATAATTAGAAATATGCATCGAAAATATAATCAGCATATAGAAATTATATCGTAGATAAAGATAGAAACTGATTAAAAGCATTCAACGTATACGTTCAGCTTTAATTAATGTCGTATGTCATGATTTATAACCTGCCAGGGTAAATATCATTGTTATTATTAATATGTTCTTGATATCGTTTCGGTTATTACGATTGTCTTTGGAGATATTAATCTAAAAACTCAAACAGAAGTACAATTCTCGATGTTCAAAGATCATCATCAGCCTACAGCGTATTTATAATTACTTTTAATTAGGAGGGAAAACATCATCAGCTATGAAACCATAGAAACTTTCGCAATTTTAGAAATCATCCCCCTATCAATCCCGAAAACATATCCAACATTAAGTTTACTAAAATTTCTAAAACTTCCTAAAAGTTCCCCACTCTCTAACCAAGTTCAACATTTGTTTAAGTTTAATTACAATTTCTCCTAATCTCGATGTTTGAAAATAGAGGCACGGCTTTGATAGGGGATTAACCATCCTTTGTAAATAGCCAAACAGTTGCTATGGTTTCCCATATTTTCTTATCTCATTGTACGTATATACTTATGGTATATACTTGGTAAATTGAAATACGTTATTAACATTTCCAACTTGTAATTACTTTCTCATATTACTATTAAAAAATGATTTCGGGAACAGAAGGTGAAAGCTATTTTACAATACGTTGAATGTGAATTCACTGGAATACATGTTTGTTTCTATTTTCATTATCTATTCAGTATTTAGGATTTCCCGAAACGTTTTTTAAGTTATTATTCGACGAAAAGATAATTTTCCTTTAAAACAAATTTTCTTTGAAAACCTTGGATAAAATGACAAATTAATTTACGTACATATGTATAAACAATGGAAGTTGTTAGTTACATATATTTCATCGTTATCGCATTGCTACGAATGATTTGATAATTAATGTGCAATTAATTTTATGACAACTTTACAGGTATTACTTTAAAACTGTGAACATTGCAGCTATAATAATAGTGGCATATTTCGTCACATTCCATTCTCCGTTAAATCGAGGCATTTTTTTGTATAACCATGGGCGGGGCTTTTAACCCCGAAGAGCAACTCAGCCAGTACCGCGCTTATTATGCACCTACGTAATTTTAGTTCACTGGACCGGATTGTACCTAAGCAACAAAGTCCATAATCCGCTCGAGCGGTAATTTTTCTAATTTGCAGCGTCCTATGGTACCCCAACACCACTTCGGAGTCAAACCTGACAGCTTGAAGAGCCCTAAGAGCGGCTTGGCTGTCCGTTACGATTTCCATCGCTTCCAAGTCATGTGCGTGGTCCATAGAGTTCTCTGCACATGTCTGGATAGCAATTACTTCTACTTGAAAGATGTTCTTTCCAAATTCCAATACCTGTACCCTTCGAAGTTCTCGATGCGTTCGCAAACCAGCGGGAAATGCCCCGTCTCGATTTGCATGCACATACCTTTATTGCCTCGTTGCTGGGGATTATTACATTGTATCCCCCAGCAAAGCTATACACGGGGCGAATTTTGTCGGTCCTCATTGATGCTGTCTGTTCAATGTAGCTGAAGATGCTGGTGTGGTCTCCGAACTTGCCAGAGAATGACTGGCACCCACTACATTTGACTCTGTAGGCTCCTAGGGTTGCTTCTGAACCCAGCCGCAGCCGTTGGCGTTAAAGCCATAGCCCATAGTATCACGGGCACACTTATAACTATATCTCACGAAACCGTGACCAGTTACGAATACCTTACTATAGGTTGCAAAGTACAGAGAACACAGTGGATTATTTTCATATATAAATTATATAATTATAAATTTAAATGAATTTTTAATGCTGACATTTATTAGTGGCACCAACTATGTTCCAATATGTAAAATTTAAAAGGCATTCCTCGTACCAGTAATAAAGGCTACACAGAAAAATCTCGTTTTATTATTCCACCCCGTATATTCAGGTGAAACTAAGGCACACTTCGAACGAATCAACGGTTAGCTGATCCATTGGATATATCTACTGGGTAAACTAATAAATAGAAGAGAGTCTGAGAATTATCAATTTTCTTTGCTCTGAATTCTGATCACGTACAAAAATACCAGTCAATTAATGTTAAAATCTCTCCCAACAGCAGCCTACTTTGCTTCCTTCCTGCCTTTGTAATAATTTTGTGGATTAAATTTAGTAAAGAAAAAACTGAATTTGAATATTCCAGATTATGAGCGGCAGTTCAGTGAAATATATGTCACAGAAAATTATAATATCCAGGGTGAATATACACACTTGAAGACGATGAAGGGTGAAGTTATTGAATATATTTTCGTCTAGATGCCGGTGGAATTAAACAAAGGTTTAAGAACTCGACTGTGTGACCTTAATTTAAAAAAGAAAATCACTTTCCTTTAAAATTTATATTTGAAACGGTTTTATCATGTTTTCGAATTTGTTCCATATAATACTAATATTATATATAACAGTGTAGAACTCGTGTAATACAAGATTTAATATTTTGATTCTTCAACATTTTTTAAGGTTATAAATTGGTAATTTAGTGGATAATTTAATACTGTACTTCTTTCGATTTTGTCTGAATATCCTTTGATCCATGGCAAATAGTTCCAATAATGATTGTTACTCATTGCTATAGTTTAGAGTTTTCTTTAGATGACATCCGTAGTACCCTTGAGTTTTTATTGTTATAGCGCCTGCTTAGGATGTTAGAGTTCAATTTCAAGACTGACTACTTGCCTTAAATATTGAAACACAAAAATTTAATTAATAGTTGTGTTGGTGATTCGCAAATTTAACTGTAGTGAGAAAAATGCGAGCCCCATTTATGTCCTTGTATTAAATGTGTAACTAAGTAATTTTGATAAGCCTGTGTGAAGTTAGTCCTTCACTTTATCAAAGTTTGAAATTGTTTCGGTTACACCAGGTTGTTCTAGTTTGGTCCTACGTTATTCCTAAGCTTTTTACATAGCCCCATTTCTATATTTCATATGCTCTATTCTTCTTCTTCTAATAGTTCCTACTTTAAGTTTCTTTGCTGTCGTATTCATACCGAACAACAAGTTTTGCTTTGCTAATGACCATTAATTTTATCTTTTTGGTGTTTATGTCCAGACCATACAATTGGCTGCGATATGTTATTCTATCCATAAGTTGTTGTAATCCCTCCAAGCTGTCAGCGAAAATAACCGTATCGTCTGCATAGCAGACATTATTTAACTTTTCTCCATTCAGAAGAATTTCAGATGTGTTCTAAAGCTTCCCTGAATATGTGCTAATGGAGAAAGGATGCAACCCTGCCTTACACCTTGCAGTATGTTTCTCTCTTCTGTTGTCCTGATGTCTTTCCTATCTAGGCCTACGTTTTCGTTTCTGTATATTAGAGGAGTCCAAAAAAGATGCATTCTCTTTTTTTAGAATTCCTATCTTTTCATCTATGAGAGATACTGGAACAATATTTACAACAACTTGGAAAAATCTTCAAATTCAAAAAACAAAGGGTACTAACTTCGCATAATAAATCTAAATAAGCTGTTAGGAAGAAGTGATAACACATGGGTTGAAAAGTCCCGGGCCTAACACATAGATGACGCTAGTTTTATTGCAGTCACCTTTCTCTCAGTTAGTACTAACCTTCAAAAGACAGCTGTTAAAATTTCATGATATTCTATTCATTAGTTTGTGAGTTATTGTGCTAAGAGTCACGCTACTTTTGTTATTTTTAAAACAATGGATTAAAAACAATTTCGTGTTTTAATTTTACACTGCTTCTTGATAAATGAAAACAATGAATAAAGCTAATTTTGAACCAAAAAAACCGTGTTTTCTTTGTTAGGCCCGGGACTTTTCAGCCCATGTGTTAAATATACACTTACACATTATTTCTTTCCATTTAGAAATCGGGTATACGTATATAAGCCCTATAAGTAAGGCAAGGTACCACAAATATTGAATCACTTGATAATTTTGTTGTGAACTCAATGGATTATAATAGATAAACTAAATAAATATAACGTTTGATGTCGTACACTAGTTATCATAATAATATGGATACGTAGAAATTGAACCTTTTCATCAAAATTCTTTTAAAACGAAAAATATGTCGCTTTATGTAAACAGTTAGTCGTAGATACAGATATATCATCTACCATATCCAACGCTCATTCGAGATATGCAAATATTATACTTAACAATTATACCTTTACCATACAAGAATTTTCATCACAATTCCATGACCATGTTTGCTGTTCTAATTACACGAATATACTGACTTGCTTCTATAAAATTCCATATCGTATTTGGACATTAATGTAGGCTTGCATAAACTAATATATTTGTTACGATACAAAGTTATATAATTTTTAATATTCTTATTTTCTACAACTTATACGTTAAAGTTAACATCTATCAAATCTTACTAGTACTTGCACTATTAACATAAATAGATAATAAATAAACAGCTGTATTAACTATCGTATTTCTTTCGTTATTGGTTAGTCTGGTCAATTTTTTTAACTTCTCAGTGTACGTTAAAATTGTCGTATTTTGCACGTAATGTCTCGATGTCAGTGACTTATTTGTGTGCGGTTATAAACAAGAATTCCGATTTTCAAACTGTACTGCGTATAGACACGGATTTGACTGAAACACAAGAGCACCACATCATTAGAGACAGAATGCTCCTTTTCCTGCGCCGTAGGAGTCCTGAGCCAACACTGGAGGTCATGCTAATGACAATGCTACAGCGAATTTTTGCGTCACTCTAAATATTGATAGTAACCGACCCGTACGCTACTGCGAAAGTACTCATTTCTGCGGCCTCAATGCTGATATAGCAACGTTATATTGAATTCATCGGCATTACAATGACGCAAAATCTTTTTATTAAAATGGTCAAAATTTAGGCAAATATTCAATTAGGACGTTTTTCTTCCAATCAAAATTCAAATTTCTGTCATTACTATTACTTTATTTTCTTTCGCAAAAGAAAAGGAACAGACCAGGATGTCTTTTCTTTCGTCCTGCTCGGAATACATTATGTTAATAGCGAATAATTAAAACAGGAATGCCGTTAAATTAAAAAATCGCACCCATACGAATCATTCAAGCGAGATTGGTGAATGCGTTGCGTAATAATTCGTAGTTGATTGATTGATTCTCTAAATTCCTCGGTTTTTAAGTAATTTAATATAGCGATATGAATAGTTTATAGCGTCATCGATATGTACGCAGCGAACTTTCACAATGCCCAAGTATCGGACCGCAATTACATTCAGCACAGCTTCAATCACAGACTAAAATGTAAGATTTAACATTGAAGGGTTGATACGTAGAAGGCTGTGTGCGGCTTTGCAGTATTCGAATCGCGCGATGGTATTCCACAGGAATGTACAGTTCTAGGCTTGGCGTTCTAATTTGAAAGAAACGGTATATTAGACGAGAATTTTTAATAATATCATTTCTATTTGATTTATAATTATTTAACGTGATTTCTTTAGTTAACATTTTCAAAATTTTCGAATATAAATGAGAATTTTTAAGCATATCAACAGAAATAGTAGAATTTTAATTTGATGCTATTACAACATATGTACATATTCAATATGTTTCAATGCATGGCCAAATCTTATATTGAATTTATGATGGGTTTGGGAAAGTAACTTCTTGCTTATCAGGATTATATTGGTTCAACTAATTTATTCTTGTTAAGGTTGCAAAATTCCAAAAAGATATTTTTATTATTATACATTCAGCGAAATTTCTATAGTTCCCCTATAAACATCTAGCAACGGTATAAGTTGGGAAATTACTTAGAACTACATTGTTGAACTGGTTATGTAGGGGAAGTACGTGCTATATAAACGTATAAATACGAGAAAAATTTCTATAATTCCACAGAGCTAGACAGACATCCTACGGAATCAGGCATTACCTTTTCAGTGTAAAACAGCATATAATCTTTTTCTTCAAAAATTTATTTATTGTTAAATATATATATTATCAATTAATAAAAATGCCTGGAGGCAAATTGCCATTCGAGGGGGAAAAACAAGAATAAATTGATAACCGAGTCATGTCTAAGAAAATAGGACGATCCCTTCATCTCATCAAAAATTTTATAAAATTTGCAGTGAGTAAAAAAGGATTCAAAGCTACCCTTAAAATAGAGATATGCACAAACACACTTGATTGGCAAGAGGACAGAGATCGATAATAGATTACTTAATTACAAATAACAAATTAGATAGACAAGTAAAAGACGGAAGGGTATATAGAGGACCACACATAAGGTCAGATCATTTCTTAGTAGTAGCAACGATAGAAATATATGAGTGGAAAAAATCAAAACTACTAGTAATATTATCCCTGAAGATTTGGAAAGGAGCAAATGTAGTCTTGTTCTTCAAAAAGGGCGATAAGAATAAGGTTGAAAGTCATAGCAGAAGAACTAATAGAAGAGGAACAAATGGACTTTAGGAAAGGCACATCAACGACAGACGGAATGTAAACAGATGTGAATTATGGGATACTTTGAAAAAACAGGGATATCCACATAATTTAATAAGAGCTATAGAAGTGCAAAAGTGGTATTGAAATGTTAGAGCGGCGCTGGAATGATTGCGTTGCTCTTGATGGAGATTACGTTGATGAATAAAGCTAATTTTGAACCAAAAAAACCGTGTTTTCTTTGTTAGGCCCGGGACTTTTCAGCCCATGTGTTAGGACAAACATAATCTGAAACAGGTGAAATACTTTAAGTATTTAGGCGGCGTTGTATCTTTTGATCGAAACAAAGATATAGGAAGGAAACTGAATAAATTCACACATATCAGTCGAACAATTAGCAGAACGCTATGAGACAAAACAAGAACATTTAAAGTTTTACAACGCGGTAGAAGTGCTAACTTTCTTATACGATAGTGAAACATGAACAACATTGAAAAAATGAAAAGAGATGGAATTTTTAAGAAGAGTGAAACGTTGCACAAGATCTGATAGAATAAGATATGTAAATATAAGAACAGAACGAAACATCTTTGATATAAATGAGAGAATAAAGGAACATGTAGAACGGATGCAAGGGAGGAGGTTGTCAGCCAGACCGAGATTTTATAGATGTTTATGAAGAAGAAGTGCCTCACCGCTTTCAAGAACTTTGGTGGATGTATCTTCGTTAATGGATTTGGTTTCTTTGATTGATATCATGTCGTTTAAGTTCAGAATGGCATCGCACAAAATTTACCACTTGACATGATGGGATACGATAACAATGCTGCTTTGAATTTTAAGCCAAAAAAAGTTCTTGTTCTTGCCAACATACTTTAAGGTTAACGTTGATGCTTAGCTGTTAGGCACTTTACCTGTTTAGTTGAAGTGAAGAACAAGATGAATTCTAATTCTTATATACAACTTTTGGAAATGGTTGTAATGGATAGATGGATAATATTTCAGCAATACAATGCAATTATCAATAATTCCAGATAAGCAAAGGAGTGGTTTCATCAAAGAGAAATCAATTTATTACAATGGCGTTCTCGTTCGCCCGATTTGAACTCCATGGAAAATCTTTAGGGAATATTGGCAAGAGAGGTGTGTACCAACAATAAACAATACGATAGCAACAAAGAACTAAAATCTGCGATAACGAGGTGTTCTAATGATGTTCCTATTTGAACATTGATTAAATGAATAGGCAGTATGAAGATGTTTGAAGTTATTTTGAATAAAAGATCTAACACTCACTACCAAGTCCAGTTACAATGATTGTAAATATTCTCTATAAAAACATTCTTTTAATGTTATTTTCTCTCGAATTTATATTTCTGTGTAGTTCAGTATTAACTTCGATGTAAAATTTCTTGAAGATATTAAGAAAATCAAATATTTTGTTCAAAAGTTTATACTTTCGGTAATTATCTTAAAAAAAAGTGGTAACATTACAAGCGAAAGTTCTTTCAGTGAATGCGTAAGAATTGTTTACAAGTTACTTTGGGACGTTAAGAATTCTTTCGGAAGGAATACGTGTTGTTCTTGTAAAATACGCTTGTTCTCTCTTAAAGTTCTTCGCGTAAGATTTTTATGAAGCGTTTGTTTCATTGTTATATAAAGTTTACGCGTGTTCAAACGGGAAAAGAAGGTGGTATATAAAAGTGTATTAAACAAAAGGATATATATTAACTACCTGCCTATGTATGTAATGCAGTTAAGAATCTGTCCCTGGGTAAAATTTAACCAACTACTAAATGTACAAGTTTCTTTTAACGCATGCGCTGCAGTAGAAGTTTCAGATATGCACCAACAATCAAGTATATCCAGTTAGTTTACTAAATGATTCGGAGGCGTTCAGTGTGCCGCGGACATTTTTAAAATGTGTCATACAGTGTGTGCCGTTTGTTACGTCTAAGCCTAAGAAAAAAAAATTATCACACAAGAAACAGGTATATAACCGCGATCGACCTTTTTTAATTGATAAAATTCATCGCAGACCAAAGAATACTGTGTACTCTCACCGTATCCGTATGTATTTTACTCTTAATGTGGCGTTTGTTATTATGTTTTTGTTTATAACGTGTGAGGTTCTGAAAGAAAAGTTCGGATTGTAACTATGCCTGTAGAAAATATACCGTTAGCCGGTAATAAGTGTAAAGTACAAGAAAAAAGATCAAAACGGCCTGTAATCATATTTTACACAGAGACTTGAAAGCTCCGCTGCATACCTTCTTTTCTTAGTTCACCTCCACGTTTCTCTTCGCCGTCCTTCTGTACTACTCTACTCTCGTATTTTTCAGCTTTAATTTGAATTTACAACTCCTTTTTATCCTCCTTTACTTTCGCCGTATGTTTTTATGAACGTTAAAAACTCAAAAAAAGGACACATCTCAGCAGGTATCTGTGTTTTTTTTTAAATCTATATACTTTATTTTTTTTTATTCTTCGTTGCGCTCTACCTTACCGACCACCATTAAGCGTTTATTGAAAAAAATATTTTACTGTTATTTTGTGATTATTACCTTTGTTTTGTTTAAATTCGATTTAGAGGAGGAAATATCTCTGTTTAAAATAGAATAAATTAATTTTAAAACGAAAATTTCTCTTTGCGCACTTATTCAACGCTTCTTTTGCATGCAGTCCCTACCTTTCGCACCCGTCGGGTAATGCATGCTTGCTTGAAACTGTTCTCACTTTTTGTGTTGATGTGTTATTTTTAAAACAAACTGAATAATATTTCATAATACAGCGACAGTTCGAAGAACTAATAAGACTATATTTAGATTGGATAATAAATTATTTTCTATCCTTAAATAATTAAATTATCGTCTCTGGAATAATTTATGCGTAAGTTTCATATCGGAATTGTTAAAGTAAGTTCCCTATTGAATTTTCAAAGTTTTCGAATGTAATTGGCGGCTTGTGAAAGTCATCGGAATAGCATTTGCGATGATAGTAACGGTTGTGTTAGTAGGTTGCACCAAATTTCCTCCGCGTGTGGACTTTACCGTGGCTCATTTTGTGCAAATGGAAATGTGGTTGCCGAGCAAATACGTAGGATGTAACTCCGCGATAATATTAAAATACTTTAATTACAAACTAAGTTAATTCGGTTGTAAGTTTCCTCATATACGTTTCGTTATGCAATAAAATTGCTATGTGCTCGAACGCAAAATGTATTAGATTGGATTTTCAAAGGGCTGTCAATTGCCCTAAGTAAAGATATTAATTTTCCCTTAGGGATTTGGAGGGAAAAACTAGATTTATTCAATAGTAAATTCAAAATTCGCTTCATAGGAACTTTTTCAAATATCTTATATTTAAAATAACGATGTTGACTTGGTGTAGGTTCTTATTAATATGTAGAAAAATCTTCCAGTATCACAAATTTTAATTTTAATTAAATAATGGATCCTCCTGCCAAGACATTCCTGAAGAAGACTATAGAATTAAGCAGATGCATACAATTAGAATCATGGGAGTAAAATTACATTGAAAATTGTTGAGGGAAAACAAAATTTCTTCAGTAGTAAATTCGATTTAGAATTAAAATATTCAAAACAACAGAATCCAAGATGGTAGCCAATATTTGTTTGCGTCTCTTTGATTACAATCCTTAGGAACCTTTTCGAAATATGTTTCATATTTTATTGACTTGGCGTGGATTCATATTAATATATAGCAAAATGAAGAAATTTTATTTAAGTAATGGGTGCTGGTTTCGTATAAGTCTGCAGAACTCCAAAAAGAGATTATAAAATCAAAGACATCCATACAATACCCATAACTATCTGGAATTACTTCATTTAAATATTAAACCCGGATTGTTAAAATTCGGTTGTGACTGCTTCTGCGTTTGATTACAACTCAGGAACCTTTTCGAAATGTAATACTTCATATTTAAAGGAACGCTATTGATTTGGTGTGGGTTCATTTTAATATACAGTAAAATGAAAAAAAGGCAACCAATCTTACATTATCTTAAATTTTATCCAAATAATGTATAGTGGTTTCGTATAAGTCCGCACATTCTCAGGCCAAAACACTCCAGAAAAGGACTATAAAATTAAACTCATGCATATAATACCTATAACTGGCTGAAAGTACTTCATCAAAACCTATAGAACCAAAGTTGGTCATCAAAATTCGTTCGGGTTTGGTTCTTCCTTTGGTTACATTTCATAGGAACTTTTTCGAAATGTACTATTTCATATTTAAAGGAACGCTATTGGCTTGGTGTGGGTTTACATTAATATATAGCAAAATGAAAAAATGGGAACCAATCTTACAGTATCTTAAATTTTAAGTCATGGAGACCGGGTTCGTGTAAGACTGCACATCGTCACGCTGAGATACTCCAGAAAAGGACTACGAAATTAAACAGATGCATGCAATACCCAGAACTATCTGGAATTGCTTCATCTGAATATTAAAACCAATATAATCAAAGATGATTGTCAAAATTCGCTTGCGTTTGCTTCTTCCTTTGATTACAATTCATAAGAACCTTTTCGAAATTTAATATTTAAAGGAACGCTGTTAATTCGGTGTGGGTTTATATTAATATATAGGAAATGGAAAAACCAATATTAACGGTATCTCAAATTTTATTTAAACAATGAGTACCAGTTTCATGCTAGCTCCAGATAAGTACTATAAAATGGCAGCAAAATTGTTGTATATTTTAACTGTTTTTATTGTCTTCTTTCGTCCTTATAAATCTGTTTAATGTTACAATCCTTTTCTGGAATATCTTGGCCAAAGGATGTGCACTGACACGAAATCGATAGCCATTATTTGAATAATAATTGAAATAGTATTAGATTAGCTCTGATCGGCCTTTACTTAACGTAAATCTGTGATCCTTAAAAAATAAATTATACGTTTTATGACTAACACTTTTAATAACTTACTATGATCATTGTTTCACCACGTAGTGGCCTTTTCAGATATACTGTATCTGGTGCTGAAACAATTGTTATTAACAGTGTAAATCATAAAACGTGCGTTTTACTCCTTTAAATACTATGGGATTGGTACCCTTTCTTCATTTAGTTATACGTTATTTCATGTTTTACTTCGGTAAATGAAAAGCTTAAAAAAAATTAGAGACATCTGGATTGTATAAGTGTACCAGGGAACATCCAGACAAAATTTATAAAAGTAGATGCATATATATATAAGTGCTTTCAATGCTTATTTTCTTCTTTTTATTTCTTTCTTTCACTTTTTAAATTTCAATACTCGCCTAACATACACAAAAGCGTCGGGGAAATATTCAAAATAGAACAAAAAAGAAATTGCAAAATATATCGCTTTTGCATCAATAGTATTACATCAAAGTGAGTTGGAATGCATTCCTTGAAAGCGGCTTACCTGAACCACCTTTGCGGACACCATGTTCTGAACTTATTCGGGTTCTTCATCGGCTAGCTTCGTTCAGAGACCGAATCTAACAACTGTTATCTCTTCGTCTCCATACTCGGGTGCCTGTAATGGTGCAGGTAGTAGAGGTTATACCTTTTTGAAATATGCATTCCGTATAATAAAAGTTTTATAATTAACCGAAAAATAACGCTTTACCTTCCCCTCTTGTAATCTAAAAGTTTTCAACGTAAATTAAACGTTGAAGTGGTGATTTTTTTTTTTTCTGTAACATTTTTTATATGCATTTATCACTTTTACGAAACATGTTATTTAAATTATAAATAGTAATTTTTGTTCAAAAATCGAATACAATTATAATTATAACATGCATTCAAATAAATTCTATATCAAGTAGCTTTTTGTAATTATAATTACGTCAATTTTGTTTGTTGCTATTTGAAAGTGAAAATCATAAAGCCGACTGAATAAAATATATTTATTTGCAACAAATAAGATTTTATTAAAATTCGAGACATTTCTCACATCTTTTGTCAAATAGATAACTAACACAACTAAAAATAATACAAATTACGATAAAAGTTTTTATTCGAATGGACTACTAGAGCTAAAATGTATATATAGTAAAATTACCTTAATTAATTATACTAAAATCTTAAAAAAAATTGCTGCTTTCCAATTAAAATGTAATATCCTTTCATAAACCGTAATTATAAAGTTGGGTTTCTATTAAATAATTAATTAATAACATATATATTCTAACCGTCGGATCTAGAAGGTTAGGTATATATCGGAATCAAGGTAAACCAGATTTTTTTTCCATCAGATTGTGCCCTACTACAACAAATACGAACTTTTAATTGTAATTATCGTTTGATAATTTAATGAAGTTAAAATTTGTCGCGTTGGCCGAATAAAATGTAATTAATATTTACGTTTCAAACCTCGAAATTTTCTTCAAGTTCAATTTGCGCCTAAATATTTGGGTTTAATTAACGGAGTACACCATCATTCTGGTTTCCAATAATTGTGCACACCACAAAACCTAATTAAAACTTTCTAAAAAGAATTATTTATAAGCGGTATGTTTTTTCGCTTCCACGGTTTCTGTTTGGTTTAATTATGAGTTGATTGCAAGAAAATTTAAAATAAATAACTAGTAGTTACTTTGTTGAAAAAATCTTAACATAGGTCCAGGTTTTCGTGCTTTTCTTTGGCTACGTCAATACGAATTCATAATGTAATTTTACTTAACAGTCGGAAAAAGAAAATCTTAAACTTTATGTAAACAACGTACGTTCATTGCAAAAAAAATAAAATAAAAATTAAAAATCTATTTGCAAATCGTTTGTAAATGTAATAATTTTGCATCAAGATGGATTATTTTTCGAATTATACTAGGTGTAAGTTCAGATCGTTTCTGTCATGTCACTTCAAAAAAGTATCGCATAACTGAGAGAGATGGAAAGATAGACGGGCTGATTCCTGAAATATTTTGCCCAGACATCTAGGGCTTCAATCAAACAACCATTCAGATGTTGTTTGCAGATACATTCGATCTTGCGCGCGGACAATTTGCCCAATACCATGTATTCTGCGCAGAATTTCCAACGCAAAGACGTGGGCTAACCAATGACGATATTTTTGATGCGAAAAGAACTTAATATATACTTGAACCATACCTTCCTGAGCGTCACTTCCATCTTCTCACCAGCTTTGTACGCTGCTGCACATCAGTGTTGGTGGCGTGAACTTAGCAAAGTGAACAAATACCTACTAGAAGTGAAGTAGACTTTGCTTACTAGAGAAAAGGGTATGTATTTATATATGAACTAAATGTTTTCATTGTAAAAAAAATGGATATTAAAGAAATAAATTGTTTACCATAAAACTTTATATGATCTTTTTGGTGTTTAATATTGAGCATGTTTTAGATGTTAAATGTTTTTTGCATGTTCTCCGTTGTAAAATAAAAAAGCAATAGGATGTTCTTCTTGCTTAAATGTGACTTTGAAAAAAATTATTTACAACTTTAATGATAAATCAGTCTTTGTCTTTGAAATTTGAAATGGTAGCCCAGCTTAATCGACGTGTTTAAATATGACTTTGAAAAAGAAATTTGATCGGAATAAAAAATTATTTTACAGTCTTTGAGAATGGAAATGTAATCCTAGACATACTTTTGCACGATTTTCGTTTCAAAATGAAAACAATAAGATATTTGAATTCTTTTAAATTTAGTTCTTTAAATATGACTTTGATGAACCAGTTTGATCGGACTTAAAAATTATTTCCAATTTAAAATTTAAATCAATCTTTGTATCTCTGCGTCTTTGAAATTTGAAATGGTGCTCCAGTTTAATTCTGAAAATTAATTGCAAAATAAAGACAAGGTATTCTATTAAAACATGAGTCTTATTTGAATTCTATTAAATTGGATTATTTAAATATGACTTTGAAAAAAAAAAACAGTTTGATCGGAATTAAAATTTAATAATAAATCAATCTGTACATCTTTGTCTTGAGAAATTTGAAACGGCACGCCGGTTTAATTCTGAATTTTTTTCAATATTTTAAATTCTGTTAAATTGACTTGTTTAAAAATGACCCGAATGAGTTCTGAAAATTGTTTTCATATTTTTCATTGCAGAATAAAGACAATGAGGTGTTCTATTAAAGCATCAAACTTTCTGAAGTCAGTTTGATCGCAATAAAAAATTATTTAAAATTTAATCTTTTTGGTGTTTAATATTAAGCATGTTTTAGATGTTCGTTGTTGCATGTTCTTCGTTTTAAAAGAAAAGCAATCACATGTTCTTCCACAGCATCAAATCTTGCTTAAATATGATTTAAAAGAAAACAGTTTGATCGCAATCAAAAATTATTTACAATTAAAAATTTAATAATAAATCGGGATTTACGTCTTTGTCCTTGGAATTTGGAATAGTACTCTAGCTTTACATGTTTTTCGTTACGAAATGAAAACAATAAGGTCTTCTATCAAATCTTCAAACTTTAGAAAGTCAGTTTGGTCGCAATTAAAAATTATTTAAAATTTAATACCTCCGTTTAATTCTGAAAATTGTTTACATATTTTTCATAAAATAAAAACAATAAGATGTTCTGACAAAGCATCAAACATTGGAAAGTGTTAATTTGATCGCAATCAAAAATTATTTAAAATTTAATAAATCGGTCTTTTTATCATTGCCTTTGAAATTTGAAATGATAGCCCAGTCTAATAATGGAAGAGTATGTAATAACGTATTAATAGAATGATAAAGCAATCTTAATCATACTTAAACGATAACTATGACTAAAAACGCGTTTCCTCATTTCAAACGATAACAGCCTGTTACAAAAGATGCAACCTATCGATGCTCTATGTACACATGTTGATAAAATTTATAGATACTCAATTATCCACTTAAACTGCACACGTTTGTTTTGGGCACACTTTGCTTATTGATGTGTTTAACAAATATATCAAAAAGTTATGAAAGTAATATTAGTTTTAATATTTATTCTGTTACGTGTCAACTTCGGAGGATGTGGTCTTCTAATTTATTGAACAACATGTTTTCTTATTAATTCATTATTAATTAATAAGTTTATATAGGTATAGTTTAACAATGTATTTTGTTGTAAATAGTTGACAATTTATATTCATAACATCGATATAATAGTCTACAAGAATTCAATACACGTTGGCAACTGCACGCAGTGTTATTCAAGGTATGTTGAAATATCGTCTTTGTATTTACAAGTGCTGTTTTCTTATGATAAGACAAGTTTAAAATCGAATTTAGTTCACAAATATTTTCATAGATACGTATTTTGGTGTGTCAAGAAAAAATTGGTTCTAATTTTTTCTTATTTTTGAATGTATTGTGTCAATATTCTCTTGATATAACTTATATTGTTATTGTGGTTAAAAATTGACGTATAATAAATATAGTTTAAAGATGGGTAACTGTGTTATTTCTTTAAAAAAGGGTGCGTAGTATTAATTTTGTAAATTCTTTAATTCATTAATTTCTTTATCTGACCAAAAATATCTTCCATCAAGGAAAATTTTGGGTTTGGAGAATGCGAAGTTGCTGTTAGGTTCCAATCTCTCTGGTGTTAGAATTTTCTTATGGCCCTTCTAGGTCTTTGCTTTCTCCAATTCGTCTAGTAAAGCGATTTAATGAAATTGACTCCTTTCAAGTCCTAAAAAATGGCCATAGTGACGAAGCCAGATTTTATTAACCATAGTAAATTTTATTGCAGTTTTTTTATGGTCTTGGTAACATATCACCTTGCAAGCTCATATTATTACGTTTAAATTTAAAAAGATATTGAAAGGAGAATCATTTTACGCAAAATCAAAATTTTAAATATACTATACTTCGTAGAACCATCAAATCAAATATCAGAAATTTTTCGTACAAATATACGTCAGATCAATAAATATTTATTTATACGTGTATAAATGTCCTGGTGTGAAACCTAATTTACTCCGTAATACGTTGTTAATTGCCGTTACGGTTTAAATACATTATTATCTATAATAGCGAATACGTGTTAGTTGTGCAGGTGTATTTTTTCCTTCGACCGATAAATAATGAATTCTCCACATCTCGGACGTAAATGTGGATCAATCTTTTTAAAGGTACATCTTGTATAGTCTGCGAAAACAGCAATATGTTTTTAAATACACCTATAAATCAACCCTTTCCACGATTTCTTGTCAGGTAGCGTCAGCTGCTATCATTTCTTCTATTAGCCCTCTTATTCCTCGCATAGAGGCGATTTAACCTCCACCTTAGTGCACTACGGAATCAAATTCAACAACTGTATATTTCTAGTTTCTACTTCTTTTCTTTATATTTCGAAAAAAGAGCGCTCTACACGATGCAGAAGCGCGAGCTTTCCCAAATCGAATATTTTTCAGGAGGGAAACCTTTCAGTCTATTCTGTAAAGCCCGCTCAAACGTTTTTTTGAAAAGTAACTCTATTAAGCACCCTTTCTTCTCGTAAGATAAAACTACTCATGCCTACAAAGTATCCATTCGTATTATTTAATAAAGGTATTACTTGTCACATCAGCTGTTTTAAAGTGGAGATGAAAAGACGAATCAAAAGGAAATGTTTATTAAATACTGCATTTCACTCTTCCTTACATGATTATATTGGAAGATATAAATTTTATAGATAGATTTATAGATTTCACGTACGGTATATACAGGATGTTTTACGGAAATAGTAATACCTTTGTGCAGTAATTTTAAGGTTAATAATAGTGCTTCATTATCATTAATTATTTCTGTAACCTTTGAAAATCGGATGCAAGTATATTGGTTCCTTTTACTTATTTTGACTTTCTGAATATATATTCAAGGTACTCTCGTTTAATTTTGGAACATCCTGTGTAACACTAACCCTTCTAAAGGGTCCAACTGTCTTTCTAACGTCATGGTGGTTGCCCTAGAGGTAGTCATGTTCATTCCAGAATCTTCTCGTGTGGACCCACTTCACTACTTCTTTTGTTTCTTTCTGCGTTCTCAATGTGTTCCCTGTTATTACTCTTAGCAATCTTATCTCGTTTGTGCGTGCGTGCGTCCTTTTGGTTTGAACCGTATCAGCTCAGGTCTCCGCAGTCTTGTAAATCCCTACTTTGCTAGTGCTTGTTATGCTTTTGTTTTTCCAGATGATGGCATCCGATATTCTGGACTGCTTTATACATCTGGTGTCTTACACTCTCTTTCAGGTTTCTATAAGTTGAGATCATTGCTCTTAGATATGATGTTATTCAGCTCCGGTTAACATGGGCGTGGTCCCCTAGCGATTACCATATCTTTCGTTTTTGCGGTTGTTATTTCCATGTTGAGCTTCCGCAGCAACCACTGGAGACCATCTTCACTATGCGCAATCCACATCCGCGGTGTTGGATGAGGATTCCAGTTCTTTTCCAGTACTATTTCTTGCCATTGCTTTAATTTCTTTCCTTCTCACCATTTCTCTTACCTGGTCCATCAATTACCTCCTAGATCTTCTTCGTCTTTTCTTTTTTTTACGTGTCTTGTCTCCATTATTTTTCTTGTAATTCTGTCTGTCTTTTTTTATAGTTTGTGTCTTCTACCTCTATCTCCCTGTCTCACGTCTGTGTTGATGTTTACTTTGTCTTGATTACCGTGGTGTTACCTATGTTAAACTGTCCAATTGTTTTTACAATGTTTGAGTAGATTCTCCCATGCTCCACTTCATCCACAAAGTTCTTGTATTCTGTCGATCACTTGCCTAGCAACAAACACCGCATCAACCATCATACGGTTTCTCTTAAAACCTTGTTCTTCGCTCAATGCGGTATGGCACAAGATGTACTGATCCAATATGCGTGTAAACAGTTTCATGGAGGTGTTCAGAAGTAAGCAGTGGTATTGTGAGGCTCTTTTTCCATTCATCTGGTGTTGCTGAGTCCTTCAGTATCTTATTGTATAATTTGGTAAGATGTTCTGCTAATGTTTCCCCTCCTTGTTTCAACAATTCATTGGGGATGTTGTCCGGGCCTGAGGATTTACCATTTCACTCATTACCTCTTCTAGTGTCACGTGCATGTCGTCTTCAATAATGCCCATTGTATCTTCTCGCTTCAATCTATATCGCTTATCTGGATTAAGGTTTCTAATAGAAATATCAAACTTGACTAGAATCGCAAACTTTTCCTGAAACGACTGTATATATAGTATATTTATCTTTCTACACGTCATATGAAATACTAGAGGATCTATAAAGTTTAAAAAGTAAATCGAAGGATATCCGATAAACGTTTTACGTGGAAAGATAAAAAAATCAACAAACACTAATAAATTTTATCAAAGCTTGATAAATAGTGTATGATCGAAAGGAGACCGAACCAATATTTTTTTTGTTTAGAATTTATCTTGTTTGTCCACGTGCCCTTGGTTTTGTAATATACAAACACGAATTCAACCGAATAATTTAAAGACTACTCGAATAGAAAAATATTAAAATTGTTTCAGTATGATAGCAATAAAATTTAATATCTTTTTAATGTTGATTGCGCAATTTCTAACGCATAACAAAATTGAGAAGATTATCCGGTGTTTCCATATCATACTCATTATATATTTATAGTAAATTTCGGATGGCATAATAAGAAGTTAAACTAGACCAAAAACTTTGTACTAAAACATGGGTCTTCTCTTATAGCTTATACGGGAAGCTTACCTAGTTGTCTTAAAACCTTCCGACGGCCTGAAAGCTGTAATTAAAGCTAAGGGTAACAAAATATCCTATTTGTTCCATGTAGGTAATATACGCGTAAAATATTTTTACTACGTTCAATTTCGTGCCTACACTTTCCAACGAAGCTGTGTATTCAAGGATATGAAGATGAATTTATTTTATTAGGGTTAGTTAATAAGTTTCGCTAATTTGCATAGATTATGTCATATATATTGTTTTTAATGAAATAATTCACATTTTATCCTTGCTTTGTTGTAAACTTCTATAATGAAACAAACTGTAATTACTGACTTTACTTCCTCTTCTATTAATTTTAAAATATTTTCGAGGTTTATATTTTTATTTATGGAACGTTAGTATTCATCGCAGTAACGCAATGCGCTGCATGAAACCCCAGGATATAATACCCCTTTAATATCCTCACCCTAAGAATATACATCTGCAGCGTTTTCTTTCATCAAGCTACGGGAATATGAGTCGTTGCAATTTTTCCTTTATAACTACATAAACCGGAAGAATTATACACATATAAAAACCAAAATTTGTCGGATTTATTTAAATAAAACCATATCTTCAACTCGACAACAGCTGATACGTGTCAATGTTATTACAAATTTTATACTTTGTTTGTGTTATGATTATATATCGTTGGAAGTTAAAAGTGTTGATATCTAATGAAGGCGGTGTCTTTGTGATATGCGACTAACGATAATACGTGACGGTAACCTTTTGTGTTATCGCTGATGAATTTAGGCATTTTATCAGAGAGACATTAATGAGGTTTTCTTTTGTAATTAAATAATATATGTTATATACATTTCAGTAGCATGCTTTTAGAATCGACCGCGGTATGCTACAACTTCACAACGTTTTATTATTGAAAAGTGAACGTATCTTTTGTTTTTAATTTAATGCATTGAATAAATAAATTTCATCTCAGTATGAAAGGGTTCCATATTTAGATTCATGAACCCTTGCCTAAATTGTACAGACCAAAATCGTTCTGCTTGTATGTTCAGAAAAATCCAAAGTGAAATAGGTTTTGGAATTTAGGAAACTGTTTCAGTATTTTTATTATCATTTTTATTTCAACGATATATCTAACGAACAATTAATATTTTTCAAAATTATTTCTTTTTTGGATAATTTGCTTTTCAATGTTAATATTAAACTGATACAATAATTAGATAAAGAGTATTATGATTATAATATACGAATAACATTTTAACTGGTAAATATTTAATTAATTTGCAAATTAATTAAAACAGATATAATTGGCAAATATTTTGCCTGCATTTACTATTCATCGATTTATTTACTGGAGAAATGCGATAAATGTTTACATGTAATATATATACATTCAGTTAGTATTGAATAGGTAATTTTCAGATGCATATAAATTTTGTTGTATGTTCTTTTTAGTAGATCAATGCTCCTTTATATTTATACTATTTCCAAATGAATTCAATGAAAATATGCAAACTTTAATGATTTCTCTTATAAACACATAAACTGCATTTAAATACAGAATAATTTTTATAATAGTCACACGTTGAACTATTGAGTAATTTTATTTCACATCAAACTTTTTGAAACTGTATTTTTCTTATCAATGGATAATAACAGTGCGATATTGATTTAAAAAACAATTTATTGTAAATATTTAAATAAAATAAAATAGTATAGATTGTTTCAAATTAATTATGCAATTATTTGTGGTAAATGGATTAAATTGATGTTTTTTCTTAAAGATTGAAGACTTTGTGTACCAAGTATCTATCGAATAACCTTTCTTTATTTGCAAAGAGTTAAATGTAGAAAGGTATCTGTACTGATATGAGGTGATGTATGCTTATTAAATGCGAACGTAATATTTCGAATAATCTGTACTTGTACGTGTTAATATGCCGCCTGCTTACCCACATTTATTGCATTTCTTAAGCATATTCTCTACTCAATATTAAATAAATCTATGAATATTAAATCCAAGCTTAACACTAAGAATAGACCCTCTTACTTTATGTTGGAGAAAGCTGGTATTTACAATAAATTCCAACAAAGAAAAAATACACATAATTCCATTCTCCTTCCTGGCAAGCACCACGGTTACTTTATTCTCTTGCTGTACTTTAATATATGAAATCGTTGTTAATTCTATCGCACTATATATCAGACATGACCTCAAATTTGATTATTCATTAAGCTAGAATTACAAATATTCGCTTAATTTCTAGGATTCAATTTTTATTCCTTCTTTTGTATTGTATTGTTCATATATTGAAAAAATTATTATCTATGTTACTAGACTATTAAATAGGTCTAACGATGTAGACAGTTGGTGAAATTATATCCAATTGATTTTACATAATCAAGTCTGTCGTCTCGATTTGCTGGGACTCCCTGTTGTTTTGCTATTTCAATTATTGAGCGATTGGATCGTGATTTCCTCACGTAAATAATTTGGTAATGATTTCGTTCATGTTAAATTCTAAATTATCAATACAAAATGATTTTTTTTTAATCGAATGCGCAGATATAACAAAACTTTTTTCTAGTAAACCTGTTGCTATTGTTTCTGGCGGGGTGAAATTACCAAATCTTCTTTTAGTAATCTTCTTTTATCATTTATACATGTTTACGATATTGATATTAACTCTCTTTAAGATAAAATACATCCCTACTCAGTTATCGTTTTATACTTCGCAAGGGAAACTTTATATAAAAGAGGAAAAAAAAAATCAAAAGATATTAACACTTCAATAACTTCCACTAATTTTAACCTAACCTTTATTGAATTCAATACTTCAGACTTTACACGCCACTGAGTTCCTTTATCGCTACCTTCTCAGACTCTGGTAGAGTCGATTTGAAGACCGCACTAAATATTTACTCTAATTGATAAGAATACAACCCCACTTTAGATAATTCTGTCCGTTTCGACAGAACGATAAATTGTACGCTTAATTCGTTAATTACGGTATGCATTCATGTATTAAATACATAGATGGTAGCTGGTCATGCATGTGTGAAGCCTCATGTGAAAATTACGCATATCTTCTACTGATATATATAAAAAAACCACAGACCAAAATTACCACGATAAATACAATAGGGTGTACTTAATAACGACATTATTAAAATCTTTTAAAAGAATTTTTGTGGTTTCGCGTTGTTGGGTTGAGTCATATGGTGATGAAATTCTGACGTTATAGCTCTTCATTGGTTTTTAACTAGGCATACGTTACAAAACATTGTTGATTCATACATGATATTAAGAAAATTATTGTACTACTTGGTGATAAGTGGAGGTTTGAAAATATTTTTTCCCAAGAGAAAATATAAATATATCTTACATTGAATTGACATATAATGAATTTATATAATACCTTACAATTTCAGCAGTTCTCAACAAGTTCTTATTATAAAAGAAATTTGTTTCTAAACAATTCAACTATTGCATGTACAATCATGGCATTTACACGTGCAGAAGTAATAAGATTAAAATTCCACATAATAATAATAATAGGGTTTATCCTCTGCATTAAATTACCAGAATTAAACAGAAAATCTGATAGAATTAAAGAGTGTGTGATAACTCGGAAAAAAATGTGCACAAAGTACAAGATGAATTTAGAATCGATGTGGCTGAGCCAGCTCAAATATATTATGCAAATCAGAATATCATGTAAGGTTTATTCTCTATTAGAAAGGTCATCGGCGTACATGGAAATCTTACACGTTTTCACTGACGATGGCAAGAGAAGAGTATAAATAATAAAAAGCAAATGGCCCAAAATAGAGCCCTGGTAATTTAACATATTGGGTCGTATTGGAAAGATAACTAGTAAGAAATTAAGTAGTATCAAGTGATAGACCAATGTAGCTTAAGATTGTATGGACCAGAGTATCAGAGGCTTTACCGAAATTAACCATATAAGAAGCAAGTAATGCAACTCTAGTCCGAACAAAATCCAGACAGAATATCTGGAGTAATGTTATTTGAATCTAGGCTAAGATCGTAGCTGGAAATTAACGACTTTTTCTTAAACTTTAGATAGCATTAAGACAGGTAACAAGCTGAGTAATGTTTTGTGGTAGTTTTTTTAGGAGTTAGGGTAACAATAGCTTATTCCCAAGAATCAGGGAAGTGATATGAGGTAAAATATAGGGACAGCAAAGTTTTATTAATTGCACGGAAGGCTTGTCATCAATGTATTTTCATACTGTAGAAATATTTGTAGTACCAAATGAAAAGTTAGGCAAGTTATGTTTGAATTTAGCTTTCAAAAAGAAGTCTGATGTATCTGAAGGAGTTACATAAGAGTCTAATTAAAAAAATCGATTGAATTGAAGCACCCTGTACACTCTCATTATATTATTATTATCATAGCTAATAGCCTAAAATATAAAAGAAATATTGAGATGCGATTAAATACAATATTAAAACTTTTCCTTCATTCTCATATAAAATTATATTATTAAACATACCAATTAATTTATCTTCATTATTCATTACCGCTTCAAATATTACGTAGTGCGTACATTTATCATAGTTTATGATTGGAATTGTGTGTCACGTACATGCAAGTTAAAGCGAAATCAAGAATAATGCAGGTGTCAATGTGACTATTTCTTTGCGAGATGTTGATTGTAATTGGATTATAAACAGCGGACTACCGTCACCATGGTTAATATTGTTAACGGATTTGCAGGTAGTCTAATGTACAAAGTGGGATTGATTGATTTAGAGCTTCAGAGCCGTACATGTCGTACATGAATGAAAAATATCGATTAATTCTGGTGTTAGCGTTGTCTAAATTCGTACCTCGTTTAAATATTCCTTTTCCGAAGTATCTAATCTATTCCGCATCATTGTCACTGTTTTTTGCATGAAACTTCGTGTCTATTCCACAAACACTGAAACATTTAGCTATTGTTTTCGACAGAATACCAGATCGTATTGGGATATGTCTACTGCTTTCACCGATTCCTGAATATTTAAGAGTTTTTGTTGTTAATTCCAACACCGTCGGGTAAAATGCAATTGGTACGTTTAAATAATTGCAATCACAATTCCCTACTGCTATTGGCAGGAGGAAAATTAATTCTACAGTTAATAGTTCACTTTCCTCGTTTTCGTTTTGTTGCTAGACGTGTTCAGGAGCCTGTTTGAAAATAATCCTTTATTGATAGAAAATGTACGACATACATTAAAAATTTGCTTCGATATTTTTATCTACGATTATCAATATTGAACAGACATGATTGTCCGCTTTTATTCACGTACTATAATCTTCAATAACGCAAGCGGTTTCAATAAAATCAGAATCTAAATCACAGTAATTTAGATATATATTCATATACGAAGGTTATCTTTCAAGTTTTGCATATAGAGCTGGAACAAAACAGCAGATGGCCCTTATTAATTTATTTATTGGTAGTCAAAATTGCTCCTTCTTGCAACTGGAACCTTCGCCCATGGAGTCCATTCTTGATTTTCGGAAAGGTAAAGGTTGAAGGATAGTATCAAAGTCGAAACCAGTATCAAAATCTCAGTCTCAGTAGTGTGGCTAAATATTTCATATGTTTTAAAGTCTGTGAAGCATTCTTTATGTGACTGTGATTGAAACAATATTACCTTGCAATCTCAAATTCAGTTTGCTCAAATCGACATAGAATGCTAACTTCCATTCCATAACTACCATTCGCTAAGCACTTATAATTCGGTAAGAAAATTTCGACCTCTCCCCGAAGTTCAAAAAACTGATAGCTTGTCTGCTTTTCTTCACCTTGGCGATGATGTACATGGTTTTAGAGATCGACATTGTTCAACATCATTCAACGCTTTGATAGACTGTTAGTGTGTAGAACCAAATATCTCTTCAATTTTTTACTCCATATTTTATTTCATTCTTTTAATTTTGCTTGCTCTTGCAAAGAAGCTGATGTATATATCAAACACATGAAAATATATTTGAAATAAAAACGATTCATTTAAAAGCTGGGAAATAAGCATTGCACCTAAATTAATACCTTTCAATCGGCTCAAGTTACATTCATATTGAAGATTAGTAGAAAATGAACAAAATCCCGTATTTTTTCGCTTAATTATAACGAAAAGTGAGGACTTTATTGTAGATTATTGAGATGATTAAAAGTGACAAATTTAATTAAACTGTTTGTTTCGCTTCTTTTTATTTTTAATGATCTTTTCAAAATATAATCCGCAAAAAAATTATTTTGATCAGTTAGGGGGTTGGCTTTATCATTCTTATATTTTCTCCCGTAGTCGTTTTTGCATTTCACGAGGGCTTTAAAAAGTTTTAATTAATAAAAAGGAAGCGTTCTATACCTGTGCTTTCAATGGTAATTAATAATCCAATGACGTCTTTGAGTACATCAGAATTAGACACCGAGGAAACAAAAAGAGGCACATAATAAATTATACGGATACAATATGCTTGGTACATATATGGAAGGCGTGTACAACAAAAAGCGAAATGAAAAATGTCAAAAGGAACGTATAAAAAGCTACAATAGAAGATAAAATATGGCGTATATATCTGCACTTGCTGCGTGTCTCTTCCAGAAAGGATTGTGACGACCGAAAAGCTTATGAATGAATAACTTTTTAATACGCAATGAAAAAAAACATTTTTGGAGTTAAATAAATAAGGAAACACATTTATGCAAACTTTCATGGATGAATTTAGCTTTTCAATTCTTATTTTTGCTCGTTCAATATACTCTTACGTGAAATTTTATAAATTCTTACTCTATTCACCTCCTTTGAGGATTTTAATTAAATATTTTTTCCATATATACATTTCTAAGGTTCCACAAAGAAGTCTAGCATTGCCTTTCAGCATAAGAAACCTTATTATGGCATAACATGTATGTACGTCAGATCACTCCGAGTACCCTTTCATCCCATGGCTTCAATCCCTTCAAAGTCTTAAGTATAAAGGGACTTGGTCATAGGTTTTCTTGCATAAATAAATGCAGAACTTTTGTCATCTGGAATATCATCCTCAAACTCTATTAGAACCGAATATATTCTTGGTAATATGCTAATCCACTAGAATTTTCATAGAACACTCTATTCAAGTTTCGGCAAAATTTAGTATGGTAATTTTAGGGTCTTATCTTTGGATTTCTGAAAACTTTCGATCTTCCTTTTTCAGACTTCCTTTTTGTATAATCACTTAAGGTTCTGACAAACAGAAAACGGACTGAGCCGTGCTGCAGTCGCGAACTTTGTATTCCTTCCGCTAGTTCATAGTGGTTCTTGCGAATATTTTCTAAATCGCATTTTACCTCACTATCTTTCAACAACAAAACTTTTTCTGGCTTTTCTTGATAAGTTTCGCATGTCTCGGATCGAATTGTAAAACTACCAAAAGAGTGACGATTGCAAGGACTGTGTGGATGTACAATTCACAGGTATAGCAGTAAACTCCACTCACACAAATTAATTAATTATGCGGAACGCAGCGTTTCGAGAGCACGTGGGCTCCCATTGTCAACTGTGTTACCGGTAACACGGTTCCGCATAATTGTGAATTACCAAAAGAGTGAACTGAACAAGCTTAGTTTGATAGGAGTTGTTTTCCGCACGGCACTGAAACTTGCCCCTCTTTACCGAGACTAATATTCGGTTAGCGTTAGGGATAGTGATATCGTATTATCACTGAATAAAGTCTTCAGTATATGACTTATGCGAGGTGGCCATGTTGCAAAAGCATTGATGTGAAACTGTTGCTGCTTCACGCAAATAGGACAAGATCCAGAGCTTAACCAGTTAATGTAACATTTACAGCAATGCGCTTTCTAAACAATCTTAACAGTATGTCCGGCGAATATAATAAAATCAAATCTCCTTTACTTGGATAAAAGACAAAAGGTTAAAAGAAGGTTGAAATAAAAAATAGCATTGTTTTAGAGATAAATTAGTTGAAGTATTGAAATTTACAAGTAAATCAATTTTAGGACGAGTTTGCACGACTTCTATACCTTCGTAAGGAAGGAACATAAAAAAGAAATGAGAAAGGCAAATGAAACTAGTTCGAAAACATTACGTAAGTAATTTTTCAACGAAACTGTTCCGTGTGTTTTGAATTTTTAAAACTAATTAAGTTAAAGAAGGTGAACATTTTCGTGATAACCTCGCACATATACGTACATTACATATGTATGTACTTCAAATGAAGTTAGGTGCTACTATACACGTTCTTATCGATTTTATTCATGTTATTCATTTTATGTAAAAATTGTGCTAAACAAGAAAGAGATTGCTGAGGAAGATAACCGGGAAACATACTCACATAGCATTGCTAGGGTAAATTAGCGTAGTTTTATTATTATGTAAGTTCGATTTAGAACTGTAATGAGTACGGCAGTAAAATTATTTTAGTATCGATTTTGTGTATTCATATACACACACAGAAGTTTACTGGGATTGCGATAAGAGGGAACTATAATTTAATATAACCAAACTCGTAATAAGTTATAATAGATTAATTGATTAGATTTAAATTGGTAGTATAGTTTAATGACATTAAGCAAACTATTGTTAGCCTACTGAATATTGTATGATATATAATGAATTAATACTCCAACTCAATATTATTGTTTGGGATTATGTTTAAATTACCAGCTTGATGTTAGGTGACGTGAGATAAATGCTGGAAACAATAGGAAGTAAAACTTTAAATCAATAGTGTATGCAAAATGTTTAAAATATTACTTTAAATCGGAGTGGCAAAGTGCCATATTTTGAACTTTTTAAAAGATTAAATTAAAAAAAATTGAAAATGAGCTGCTGATTTCAGTTGTACCCAGACGCTCAGGCAACCTCCCACAATTTTCTTTTCTTTTTCATACAGGATACATTGGCTCCCCTGCTGATATCAAAGTTAATCAACATTAAGTCTGCATAATAACACATAGATGACGCTAGTTTTATTGCAGTCACCTTTCCCTCAGTTAGTACTAACCTTCAAAAGACAGCTGTTAAAATTTCATGATATTCTATTCATTAGTTTGTGAGTTATTGTGCTAAGAGTCACGCTAATTTTGCTATTTTCAAAACAATGGATCAGAAACAATTTCGTGTTTTAATTTTACACTGCTTCTTGATGGGAAAAAAATACCGTTCAAGCGAAGCAATGGCTTGAAAAGTGTTATGGGGACTCCGCTCCATCAGAAACAACAATAAAACGTTGGTTTGCTGACTTCAAACGTGGTCGTAGAGACACCGATGATGCAGCACTCAGTGGACGTCCAAATGAGGCGGTAACACCAGAAAACATCAAAAAAATCCACAAAATCGTTTTGAATGATCGAAAAGTGAAGTTGCGTGAGTTAGCTGACATCGTAAAGATATCAAAAGAACGTATTGGCTTTATATTGCATGAGCATTTGACTATGAGAAAGCTCTGTTCAAAGTGGGTGCCGCGTTTGCTCATTGTTGACAATAACAAGAACGTGTTGATGATTCTGAGCAGTGTTTGGCCATGTTTAAACGTAACAAACCGGAATTTTTGCGTCGATATGTGACAAAGGATAAAACATGGATCCATCACTTCACTCTGGAATCAAAACGATCGTCATCTGAGTGGACAGCAACTGGTGAACGTCGTCCAAAGCGCCCGAAAGCACAACAATCGGCTGGAAAGGTTATGGCCTCGGTATTTTGGGATGTGCGTGGTGTAATATTCATCGACTATCTTGCGAAAGGAAATACCATCAACAGTGAATATTATATAGCGTTATTGGAGCGTTTGAAGGCCGAAATTGCAAAGAAACGACCGTATATGGCAAAGAAAAAATTATTTCATCAAGACAAGTCAATCAAAACTATGGCAAAACTACATGAATTGAACTTCGAATTGCTCCCACATCCACCGTATTCGCCAGAATTGGCTCCCAGCGACTACTGGCTGTTCGCAGACCTCAAAAAAATGCTCGCCGATAAGAAATTTCGCACGAATGAAGAGGATATCGCTGAAACTGAGGCCTATTTTGAGGCAAAAGATAAATCGTTCTACAAAAGTGGTATTGAAATGTTAGAGCGGCGCTGGAATGATTGCGTTGCTCTTGATGGAGATTACGTTGATGAATAAAGCTAATTTTGTTTTCTTTGTTAAACCCGGGACTTTTCAACCCATGTGTTATCTACCACGATATTCAATGACACCAAGTGACCCGTATAGGCACTTAGTCCATGAATGACGTGTCCTTAAATTTTTAAACATTAATTGTAAAAGACCCTCAACAATTTTTGTATCTTCAAACTAAAAGAATAATTACACATTTTCTTTTGTTAACGTCTAATTTCATTTTATTCCAAACTTCAGCCTTTCGATGAATACCAAGAATTTCTCCTTCTTTAAACAAGTTTCTGGCACGTAATAAAATTATGGCAGAATTAACTCTAGAAGATTAAGTGAACAGCATGGTTTTTCAAGAACGAGATGCAGATATATTTAGGACAAATGTAACAATTCATTTAGCAACAAAACCAAAAACAACACCCATAAGTGAAAATAATTTAAGCATTTCGAAAGGTGTGCGCTTTCATTTGAATCGCCCCTTTTCAATCTGAGACAAAACATTCATTACTTATACACGTACATATATAATGTTACACAAATTTTTACACACCAATTACTTTTACGGCCACTGTATATTCGTATAGCCTCTTTGAGCATTAATTTTCCGAACTCTTAAACTAAATTCCCGAATTGGTTCCCATATTTCAGGAAATAGTATGTATGCAGACGATTAGCTTGAGTAATAACTCTAATAAATTAGAGGCGTATTCATTATATTTGACCTTAATTGACAGCAATAACAGTTGTAGATACTAACTGAACTAGAGTAATTCCAACATTACCGCTACCACGAGGAAGTTTCATAGGTTTACGAAGGAACGTTCAACGTGATAAAAGAAAATATGACCGGCTTCAATATGGAAGCTGGAAACCATTTATTATTGGAAGATATCTTTTGATTAATTAAATTATTATACTTGCCTTTAAAATACTGTTAAAATTGGAATCAAATTACATTTCTAATAAAGATCTTGTAAACTGCACAAAATATAACGAATTATTCTAAATATACTCAAATTACTCTAAAATAAAATATCCAAAAGTTTTTAGACCCAAATTAACTAATGAGCATTTGAATAATTACCAGTAATAAACTTGATGCACAACTCCAACAATTGTCAGTGAAATGTTATACGAAGGTAAAGGTCGTTTAAAAAAGGCAAACCTCCGTGGCCGTATTATTACACGAAAACAAAGATCTTTAAATGATTCAAACTAGTACTAAGCGGCCACGTTTCCAGAGACCAGGGAAGACAGATATAGACAAAAAAAGATTGATGATTTTCATCATCGGCTTCGCAAGGATAAATCTTGTATCACGAATTAGGAAGCTCGCAATTCCATCATCACCCGAAGTCTGCCTACCAGCCAATTATTTTAATTGGCTCATCTTCAGTTATAGCTCATACCGACAATGTGAGATTATCAGAATTGCCAGAATAGCTTAATGGCGAGCTACTCAAAATCTGCCTGCGTAAAAATTTGATAGCAAACGTACTCACAATCTTATCTGGATTATTGATATTTTCATCACCAGCACGAAAGGAGGCAGGAATTCTGGAAGACCATTGTTTGATGCGTATATCCTGAGGATTAACAGTTGTAGATTCCTGAATAATCACTAAATATATTTCATATGCTGAGGAAATGTGCTCCTTATAAAGGGTACTTAACGCTTAACTTCCTCATAATAAAAATTCCATCTTGTAGTTTTCCATTTGCGCCTCTAGTATTCTTTCGTTTTCAATACAGATATTGTAGTAGAACTAAATTAGGGAGGGTATGGAGAGCTATTCAGTTGGAGATAAAGCTAGACAATTAAATCAAGAGGTGAATTTTTCGATGAGAAGAAAGTTATCTTATTCTTTTCCTTTTGTGTATGGTACACATACGTAATAAGTTGTAGATAAATAAATATTTTTCTTAGAAACAACCGTCAAATTTAGCATGGAAAAGGAAGTATCCATACTATTATGAGCTGTAGTGTATGTTAATATTTTTTTTTTTAATTGACGGAATGGGTTGTTGGAGATCTTTTTGTGTAAAATAGTATAAATTCGATTCATATATATAATCATTATTTTTATATTAAACAATTCGTTTTATACCTTTCAAAATTTGTATGAAAAATGTTCGTAAGATAAAAATCAAGTTGAAAATTATGCGAAAAGTTACTTTCGCTAAACCGACGGATTTCTGGAAGATAGAAATGTGAATAAGGAAATCAGCAGGATATTAGTATTATGAGCATGTTCCATGTAAACCAACCAACCAGTAGATTTCGCTAAAACCGAACTAGTTTGTATGCCTAGTCATGTAAAATGCTGAACCCCGGTACGTTTATACTCATTAAGTTTCAGCGTCGGATCGATGTTGGAAAGCTACATTCGGCTTATTTCGATGCAAAAATAGATCCATCCCGTTTAAATAGCACGAATAAAATCCATTAACGATTGTTTTTCCGTTGTATCGTTACGCGGATGCGTCTCATTCTGGATTTTGGCCAAAACGGTTTCTTCGCGTTACTTAGTTTAGCGGTGGCGAATGAATGAATGGAGTGGCCAAATGGAGGAATATTTAACTCGAAGAAACAGATAATGAACCTTACAGATACCTTATTCCTTCACTTTAAAACGATTTAATGCCGTTGCTTAAGAAAATGGAATTAAACGCCGAGATTTATAGTATTGTTGTTGCCGCATTTATCTTTAACTGTTTACTTTGCTTGCATTTGCATTTCAGAGGGTAAAGGCAGATAGATTAATCTTCTAGCTGATTCTCCAGATATGTCGAAAAAACTTGAGATTTATACTGCCTTCTTTTTTTTATATCTCCTTTCATTTCGCGACCAACCTCAAGCATCTTTTATTTTATCAAGCTGAAGCCTTTCATTTCTTAACAACCAAAATACGAATAGAAAAGAGCATAAAGATCACAGCCAAGATACGAATATTGTACTATAATCGTAAATGAAAGAGCTACGGCAAAAATATATAACGTGTATGTTCTATGACTAAATCTCATAAATAAAATTTTCAATATGATAAAATATGCAAACTTCTAAAACACTGAAAGTCACAGGAAATACCATTCGAACGCAATATAATAGAGCATACGGGGACAGTAATATTAAACATAAGACTATGTATTGTGTTGTTCTAACCACTGGATGGTCCTATGCTAGTTATGTTTTTAGAAAGTAAGAATATAGATTTACTTTAAATTGGCTGTTAGAATCCCCAAAGAATCTCTATACAAATAATTTGCTTGTTGGACTGGTTCAAAGTCGTTGGTTTAACACATGGGCTGAAAAGTCCCGGGCCTAACACATAGATGACGCTAGTTTTATTGCAGTCACCTTTCTCTCAGTTAGTACTAACCTTCAAAAGACAGCGGTTAAAATTTCATAATATTCTATTCATTAGTTTGTGAGTTATTGTGCTAAGAGTCACGCTACTTTTGTTATTTTCAAAACAATGGATTAGAAACAATTTCGTGTTTTAATTTTACACTGCTTCTTGATGGGAAAAAATACCGTTCAAGCGAAGCAATGGCTTGAAAAGTGTTATGGGGACTCCGCTCCATCAGAAACAACAATAAAACGTTGGTTTGCTGACTTCAAACGTGGTCGTAGAGACACCGATGATGCAGAACGCAGTGGACGTCCAAATGAGGCGGTAACACCAGAATACATCAAAAAAATCCACAAAATCGTTTTGAATGATCGAAAAGTGAAGTTGCGTGAGTTAGCTGACATCGTAAAGATATCAAAAGAACGTATTGGCTTTATATTGCATGAGCATTTGACTATGAGAAAGCTCTGTTCAAAGTGGGTGCCGCGTTTGCTCACTGTTGACCAAAAACAAGAACGTGTTGATGATTCTGAGCAGTGTTTGGCCATGTTTAAACGTAACAAACCGGAATTTTTGCGTCGATATGTGACAATGGATGAAACATGGATCCATCACTTCACTCCGGAATCAAAACGATCGTCATCTGAGTGGACAGCAACTGGTGAACCTCGCCCAAAGCGCCCGAAAGCACAACAATCGGCTGGAAAGGTTATGGCGTCGGTATTTTGGGATGTGCGTGGTCTAATATTCTTCGACTATCTTGAGAAAGGAAATACCATCAACAGTGAATATTATATAGCGTTATTGGAGCGTTTGAAGGCCGAAATTGCAAAGAAACGACCGCATATGGCAAAGAAAAAAATGTTGTTTCATCAAGACAACGCACCGTGTCACAAGTCAATCAAAACAATGGCAAAACTACATGAATTGAACTTCGAATTGCTCCCACATCCACCGTATTCGCCAGAATTGGCTCCCAGCGACTACTGACTGTTCGCAGACCTCAAAAAAATGCTCGCCGATAAGAAATTTCGCACGAATGAAGAGGATATCGCTGAAACTGAGGCCTATTTTGAGGCAAAAGATAAATCGTTCTACAAAAGTGGTATTGAAATGTTGGAGCGGCGCTGGAATGATTGCGTTGGTCTGGATGGAGATTACGTTGATGAATAAAGCTAATTTTGAACCAAAAAAACCGTGTTTTCTTTTTTAGCCCCGGGACTTTTCAGCCCATGTGTTAAATATCTGCCTTCATTATACTTCAATCTTTATTTTGATATAATTTTTCGATATGTAGTTGATGATAAAAAATATATAAAAAAATGTATGTAAAGGAATTAATTTCAACAACAATAAAAACATGGTACGTTAAATCCTGAAAATACAAAATACTGGTCGACAAAAAATATACGAAATTTATTATCTATTGTTTAAACCTCAAATTTTCATAAAACGTAGTTAATAGGTTTTGAATTGCAAATATTCCTAAAGGCATGCATATAAAAACGTTATAATCCATTTGGAAATATAAATTGTAACAGTAGACGAGTGGTTTTAATTTATACCTGCAGGAATTGTTTTACAAGAAAAAAGAATACAGGGACGTATGTATACATGTCTTTCTAATAGAGTTCGCGATTATTCAATATAATTTTTAAAAAAAGCAAAAGATATATTCAGTAGTCACAAATCACATAGCATTTTTCAAATAACTTACATTTCGCTTACCGGTCATAAAATGCTCTTTAAAAAAGAAGAACCTTGGAGACTCTAAGTTTATATAAACCTTTTTATTTATCTCGTAGCTCTGAAGCTATTTCTAAATTTATGGAACACTTTCTCCAGGTATCCCCACTATACATATTTAGCAATGTAAATTTTTAAAGTATACCCGCAGAAATGTATCTTATAAATTTGTTATGATTCAGCCGGTCCTGGATCATTCACTTCCTGACGTTCCTGCTATCAGCGCCAAAACATTCGCCACCCTTGTAAATTTCTTAAACAGTTTTAAAATAGATTTATTCGATATATATAAAAAAAAGAGGGTGTTGTAAAAAGTTTAATCGATCTTCGCAAAACTTCTGCCGCTGCTGCTATAAAATAGTAATTTAGTTGTTAGGGTAATCTTATCTACCGTCTAAAATCTCTTCGCCGAAACAAAGGATTTGGCAAACTTTGTGGAACAATGAATGTTGCTTAGTTTGGAACTTCATGAAAACACCTACCTTTATATAAGATACGCGTTAAATATTCTACTGATTAAAACATATATTTCTACTCACTTACAGAATTTTTGATCTAGACACAATTTTGCTTTTCAATTTTTATTTTTAAATTATGAGAAGTGCTTCTCGAATAAAAACTTCCAGAATTCGAAAAAAATAGAAAAATCAACAGAACGAAATTTATCAAATCAATTCTGGCATTGTCTTTCAAGATTTTTTCCTTTTCTAAAATAAATTTATACCCAGATATACTCAGTACCATCTAAGCTAATTAACTACTATGTATGTTTTAGAAATTCGATTTATTGCAATTTTTGATTAACGTTAACTATGATTGTGTTCATTTCTCTAACCCTTAGGCTATTATTTAGAGAATTATGCATAGAACGTGCCGGGGTAATTTGTCAATTTCACAACAGATACCTTCGAAAATTACAAGCGTTGAACATCTACAATATTCCAATACGATAGTACAAGGTAAGTTAACTAAAACACAAATAGGGCCTTCAATATGCTTCCTGCATTAGAGCTAAGCCCGCAATTCAAACTACACGCAAAATTGGCTAAATCAATATAGTTCTGGTAGTTAATGAAATAATTAGTATATTCAAATACGATATGCAAACGTAAGACGTTCTCGCAAATACACGTCAGCGAAAGAAAAATATTACTGAATTGAACGCGAGATATACATATAAGCTATGGATGTGGAATAAACAATTAGTTATGCAAATCAGTCAGACGTGTTTTCAGTAATTTGTTTACTAATATTCCAGCAAAACTGAACAATTTAATTACATTTCTAAAGTGGAATTAGATCGTTTCCGTTTAAGTTTGAAAAGAGAATTATTGTTAAAGTTATAAGACGAGAATTTGCATCGATCACGATCTTGAACTAGGTCGTTCTTGTTGATCATTGCTGTTGGTAACGTGTCAATCAAAAATATTTACTCCTCGTCTTTTCCCAAGACTCGTGGTTAAGTTGGAAAGTTAAATGTATGGTACAAAATACAGTCAGATACAATTTTATTGTTATAATCGATCCTGGTTCTGAGTTGTTTGAAAATTATTTTTTGGAACATTTGACATAAATTATACTTTATTTTTCAAGTTTAAATGCAAAAGATTGTGTTGCTTAGTATGTTTCAACAAGCCTAAACTTGTCACAACTCTGTAAAAATAATGAATATCTCACTAACTTCAAAAAGAAAATTGAAATTTTCGTAAGACTCTAAATTATTTACAAAAGATTTCTAGTAACAAATGGGCTTTAGAGAAGGCAGATCAATCACAGATGCAATATTCACTCTGCAACGAATTATAGAAAAGTACAGGGAATGCAACAAACAAACACGCATATGGTTTATAGACTTAGAGAAGGGTTTCGATAGTATAAACTATGGGAAACCTAAAGTGAAGAAGAAGACATTTCTGGTAACTTTACAGTCCCATCTGAAATTCCTTCCCCCAAATCTAGGTGATTGTTGGTAGGATGAGTATAGGTTAGGGTCTCTTCAGATCATGGTAGCTTGTACACATCACTTTGTTAAGAAGGAAAATCAATTAAAGCTTTTATCGTTGTCCAATACATCCTCCTGTTACAGCAGAAGATGCAAATACAAGACAGGAGCAAGTTGCTCCTTGTGGAGATAAAGATTTGTTTATTGATGAGAAATAATTGTATTTGGTCTTATCACTGTAGAATGTGATACGTTATCAAAAATAGGATAACGCATTTTTCTTCAGTAATCAATACTTCCATGTATTTTATTTCATGGTTTCAAGCTTTCATTATTTAAAATCTAATTATATTCATATTTTTTTCGTGTTATCTATCGTACGTTAAGTTCTTTTTCCTTTATACAAAAGCCTTTCTTAATCACCTTGTTTTTATGTGATGTATCAATGTCTTCAAGTTATCTTCTTGATTACAAAATTTTTATCTTTTATTAATCTGCTTCTTCAACCCTCTTGTTTCATTGTCTGTTGTTATCGTCCCATGGAGACTCATTAAGACTGTCCATTCTTTGCTTCTAAAGCACTCGTCTAGATGTACGTAAATACGCTTTGAAGTGGCGAGCTTTTTGGACGTGTTTGAATCCTTGTGAATCAATATCGAATATTCGTTGTGACGATTACATCCTTGCATGTGTTATATTTTTCAAAACATCTCGTTTACCTTCGAATCCAGATATTTTCTTTATTCCCTTACAAAAGGACCTTATCTATCGTTAAGCTTTTATTCGTTTGGAATAAAAAACACGTCTTGCGAGTTCGCGTCTTCTTGTTTTCGTGTTATATTTTTTCTCGCCCGGTTTTCGCAAACCTTAAACTGGATTAGAGGGAGGATTTCGAGGGCTATCAGCATGTGAAATTAAAATTATCCCATCTGATTGAGAAGGTCTTGCTTGAGAAAGGGTAATCTCTGCTTATCCTGCGTCGAGCCTGCTTTGTTTTAAAGGTTTGTGTGTGGTAAATCTTTTTATAAATATTATATACGACTTCCTACCTACCATAATGCAACATTTTTCGATTCCCATATTTTTCCCTTGCTTGCTTATCGTTTCGTATATGTTTTTTTGGATTTATCCGGGAAACGTTTTGCATTTTTATTAAATTTATACCGATGATATCCATATATAATATTTTTCGTGTCCCAAAAATTTTTCTAGGAAAATTTACCGTTTACTTACGTACATACGTATATACACACTATTGACTACAAAAAAAATGTACTGTTATAAAAACAGTTTTTGCAATTTAATAGAAATTATAATTTAACCAAAAATAACACCTAATTCGTATCCTTAAATGTAATTATCAATTTTAGACGATATTTTGATTTAAAATTATAATTGAGGTGATTATTGACTTGCATTTTAATTTATTCATTAATATTTAATAATATTTCTACACTGTGGCTCATCAATTTGGGACTTACTATAGAAAATATATTGTTTTCTTTTTGTTTTAATGTCTGCATATACGAGGTATGTCTCTGAAGCAATGAATTGTGTATGCTCAATGTAGCAACACTACAGCAAACTGGAGTCGATTACATGTGAGCTGGGGTGGTAAGTACACAACCAGAACTGGCGCAGGCCACTCAATTTGTGTGTCTTAGTGTTAGTGGCGTGAGCGTAAGGTATTGGCTGAGAAAGACATTCCAGTACTCTTTCAAAGAAGTTATATGCTCTAAACACCCTAACAAGACTTCCAGAATTGTTACCAGGAATAGAGGAGCGTTCTCATGTTCTCATATTGGATACACTCTACAACGTTTTCCTTTTAATAAAATCTTAATACACTAGGGTGACAGAATAAAATAGACACCAGGTAAAGCGGTATAAATATGTAAACAGCTTAATTCTAAGAACGAATTAAGAACTTTCTCTTGTCATTAGGGTAGGGGTAGATGTATCGGAAGGAATTCGTCATTGTTTAGTATCGTTACAACTATGCCTCGCTTACAAGGTTCGAGTGATATTAGCGACTTCACCCGGGGTGTCGCATCGTTGGCCAGAGTGAACGCGGCGCTTCGCAACGTGAAATAAGTAAATTTTTAAATATTCCGTTGTCCACAGTTAACCGTGTGATTACACAATTTAAACGCAAGGAAAAAAACAACAGTGGAGCCGAGACCAGGTCGTGCTGGACCTTCTGAAAGAAGTAAAAGGGTGCTTGTTGGCGAAGTGTTAAGAGAACCGCGAAAAAGTACAGCTGAGCTTGCGGCAACTTCACAGAAAAGTCAGCGCACCGTTCTGCGATACCTCCACAGTGTGGAGATTTATAAAAGGGTACCAAAGAAAAAACCTCTCCTTACGGCGTTTCAAAAACGACGCCGAATGGCTTAGGCAGGAAGAGTTTTGGCGGTCTGTCATTTTTTCAGACGAAAGCAGATACCGCCAATTCAGTGATAGTGGTCGTACGTGGGTATGGAGACGTTCGTCACAGCAACTGGACGACATATTTTTACATCAGACGGTGAAATACGGCGGTGTGAACATCATGGTGTGGGGCGCGATATGGTATGGTGGAAGATCCCAATTAGTAATCTGCGATGGAAGTATAAATGCGGCAAAATATATCTAAATATTAATAGAAGGACTACTACCGATATTCGACAACGCCATTTTATCTAAAGAAGACGCCACTTTTATGGAGGATGGAGCACCCTGCCACAAAGCAAGAACAACCACATGGAAAGAGGAACAGGGGATTCAGATTTTACCTTCGTCACGCCAATCACCAGACCATGAATCCGATAGAGAATGTTTCGCACATAATCCAGACAAATATGGCGAAACGACCCCGAAAACCCAGCAATAAGCAAGAACTCGTGGCAGCTGTTACAGAAGAGTGGTTAAATATTCCAGAAGACACCATTAATCATTTAATAGATTCTATGCCACGACGACTCGCAGCACTTCACGCAAGTAAAGGTGGATGGACAAAATATTAGTCTAATTTAAAAATTTTAAAATATTTTGTATATATAACGAGAATAGAATCTTTTTTTTAATTAGTAGGTGTCTATTTTATTCTGTCACCCTAGTGTATATACAGTTTCTAAAAGTGGCTTTAAAATAATGCGCGGTAGTGTATATATAATAAAATTGTTTTCTATAAAAATTGACCAGGATAAATACTTACAATAACTAATACCCAATTAGGATTTACCGAATATGTCACATACCTTCTTAAAAATTCTTACACTACAAAGCTGATGTACGCCAACAGACACATTTTGAATTCTATCCTAAAGTTACAACTTTGTAAGTCATTACTTTTATCAATATTATTTTGTAAATAAGGGTAATTTATTATTATTATTAACTGCATAACTTATTCTAATAAATTCATTTTAAGACAATTATTTGCGACAGATATAACAGGTCCACTACAATTATGATATTTTAATAAGATCCACGAATACATATATAGTTTTCGGGTAAAATATAACGCGAATTCCTTACTTAAACAAAAGAAAACCATACCAGACATTGATCAATACATAAAATGAACCTTTTGTTAACGTATTTCACCCCCTGGCACTTCAGTCGCGTTAAACCTTCGATCACTTATAGTAGAGATCAGCGAACCACTTTATAGCCTTACTATACATATCATTTAAAATGGGTTTCAATTGCTTGCTTTTTGCAGCCACAATCGAAAAATGAAAGAGCACCTATATATAGTTCGATGGAATACGACAAGTAGCATTTGCAAGTCATTCTTCTCAACCACCGTCTTCCCTCTTCTAACGCCGGCAGCAGTTAGTTTGGGATTATTTAAAAAAAAATCGATTATTTTTATGGATGCTCTCGACAATGAGCGCGGCCCTACGAGGAACTGTACTCGAGGAGAGAGATTCATTTCACCTTTCCCCAGAGCTTTCACAGGATGCACCCACTCACTCATCAGAGGCATTTTCTGTTCTCTCGTATCGTTTGAAACCTTTTGTGGTCGAGATTTTTTCATTATTGGAAGAGCTTTTTAGCTCCATTTGAATATCGTAATCTATTGTTAATTTTGCCATAATACTTTCCATTTTATCTGACAAAATGGTTCGGAACCAATAACGTTTTGAATGTCATTTAAGTAGGGATACGTACTAGTTAGAGAACGAATCTAATTTAAAGGTTTAAAAACGGAAAAATCTCTTTCGTATTGTAATTGGTTTAAAGCTTCCGACAAGAAATTACTATTATTATTGAATTGGGGTTGATTTCAGCTTTAATACTTGTAGTTATTGCGATATAATAAACTTAATACTGATCTAGTATCGTTTTATCCTTTATTTCAACGTCATATAAATCATTCGATTTCATTTTCCTCTCAATTTTCCTATTACCTTGTAAGTAGATTTTTGTAGAACATAACAAAGTTCCGGTCCAATGAAAAATAATCTCGAGATGCTTCTATAGCGAGCCTATCAACCTTAGTCGCTTGATATCTCGAAACTGACCACATAGCAACATGGGTCTGTCACACGACAAAGGGACGTCATAGTTTCTTTTTCGAGATGCCTGTGTGATCTAATTATGTCATTTCAACATAATTTATAAATTTATTTACATTATTATCTGTACTAATAAATTTAGAAGTATTAGAATTGCTTCTATACGCGCCACTGTCCATCCAAAAAAAAAAAACGAGTGGTGAAAAACAAAAGAAAACGAGACGTCAAAAGGAAAATAAAAAAGAAATGTTCAATATCGTAGGAAATCAAGAAGAAAAGAAAAAAAAGAATATATATATATATATATATATATATACAAAAGTAAAAACAAGAACTTACCTGAATCCAAGTATCAACCGAAAACAGACACTATGTACCGAGGCACAACCGACACCCACAAAGTATATGTATAAACTGAGCATAAGGATTATTTTACTTTTACGATTTTTAAGTGATATAACATTCTTTATCTCTTTCTTATAAGAACTATTAATATACATAGTTAAAATTTAAAGTAAAATCTTAAATAAAAGAATGCACACTACAATATAAAGTTTATTACGAAGACTGAGAAATTACATGATGATTCGTAGGCTGTGAATTTGGTACACGTTTGACGAAATGTGTCTATTGAGGTTGTTTTGTATGTACTACATTATAATGGTAAATTAGCAATTTAGTCCCCGAAAATTTGGAAAAATTGAAAAACATTTTTTGATTTGATTTAAGCTTCTTTATAAAAATGAAGCATTACTTTAAAATGTTGATATATAACACATGGGTTGAAAAGTTCCGGGCCTAACACATAGATAACGCTAGTTTTATTGCAGTCACCTTTCTCTCAGTTAGTACTAACCTTCAAAAGACAGCTGTTAAAATTTCATGATATTCTATTCATTAGTTTGTGAGTTATTGTGCTAAGAGTCACGCTACTTTTGTTATTTTCAAAACAATGGATTAAAAACAATTTCGTGTTTTAATTTTACACTGCTTCTTGATGGGAAAAAATACCGTTCAAGCGAAGCAATGGCTTGAAAAGTGTTATGGGGACTCCGCTCCATCAGAAACAACAATAAAACGTTGGTTTGCCGACTTCAAACGTGGTCGTAGAGACACCGATGATGGCGTTCTGCATCATCGGTGTCACAAGTCAATCAAAACAATGGCAAAACTACATGAATTGAACTTCGACTTGCTCCCACATCCACCGTATTCGCCAGATTTGGCTCCCAGCGATTACTGGCTGTTCGCAGACCTCAAAAAAATGCTCACCGGTAAGAAATTTCGCACGAATGAAGAGGTTATCGCTGAAACTGAGGCCTATTTTGAGGCAAAAGATAAATCGTTCTAAATGTTAGAAATGTTAGAGCGGCGCTGGAATGATTGCGTTGCTCATGATGGAGATTATGTTGATGAATAAAGATAATTTTGAACCAAAAAAATCGTGTTTTCTTTGTTAGGCCCGGGACTTCAGCCCATGTGTTACTAAGGTTCTTCTTATGGTGACCATCTTATTGTTTGTGTTCCTATAATACAAATGTCAGCAGAAAGGTCCTTTGAAGTTATTACCAGGAAAGGTTATCGTTTTATTGCTTGTAAGTTAACACTATCGAAAAGAAATAAAGTTGAAATATGTTTTCCATGGTAAAAGTGATTGCAAAATCAAGGACATTTTTTTAAATATTCCAAGCAAAGTAACTGAAAACAGTTGAAGATGTCAATGAAGATATTAGGAAAATAACAAAGCAAGAAATAAATTGGTACGGAGACATAGTAAGGATGGAGCCAGCTAGAAAAATAATGGAGAAAGAGGACACCTACAAAAGATAGACCAGATAAGAGAAATGGGTAGAGGAACGTGAAAAAACTTAGAAAAAATGAAAGTAATGGAACGAAACAGAAGGGAGTGGGAAAATGGATATAAAAAGTATAAGGATATGAGAAGAAAAAGAAGAAGTGAAATTTAATTTAAACTCATTTTTTTACGTCATACAAAAAGGGATTAAAGTGTAGCATTACTTGCCGCTATTTTTAATTTATTTACCCTAAATAATGGCGTGATATTTTATTAATTACGATGATTTATAATGATTTTATTAAAAACGTCAACGGAGGTCTATTGAGGTATATTGTTGATGGAGAAGCCATTTATAAAATCATGCAGGTTGGAGCGTGAAATAAGAAAACGTGCAGACAACAACGGTAGCAACATCGGGGGCTTAGTTTTCAATAAGAAACGCGAAAGAAATATATACCAAATTATACATCAACTATCGAATTATTGATTTTCAAATTGTCGGACCAACGCTATAGTCTCTATATACATTGTTGCCAATTTACACAAATCTGATCGCATGCTCTGACTATATTAATCACAGTACCTTGACATACCCTCACCTCCACAATATCCCCCACGCTTGATTGGCCACCCCTTCGTCCGCTTGAAACAATTTTAAGCTACCTCCGTTCGACCAATTTCAGACTCCACATGAACGCGAAACCCCTATCCGCTTCCCCTCATTCCACCGCTCCCAATCTACCGCCAAACCCCCTAGTGAGAATGTGTTTTTAAGATCATTGATCACCGAAAATTTGAAATAAGCGGGAGGTTCCTTTTGAACTAGATGAAATATTAGAGATTACCTTCCAATAGGTTACATCGTTTCAACAATTTACATTAAACGGCTTGATTGAGAAATCTTAGGGTGAAATATCAAACGAATTCTTTCTTATATCTTGTCGATTTATCGTAATAAATAATTTAGAAAATATCGCTGGAAAAAATGGAGAAAACATTGCTTAACATTACGAAGAAATATAGCACCACATCTATTCGGGTTTCGAAATATATTTCTTAAAAAAAAAAAAAAGGAACTACGCCAAATTTAGAAAATCGAGTTTGATTGAAAAAATCGAACGCGTGCAATACATTCCTTCCCGAGGCAATAAATCTAAAAATTTAGGGAAATATATACCTATCCATTAAATTTGAAGAAAGAACTTTAGTAAATCATCATGTCTCGCAAAGTTAAGGCGCAATTCTTGAACTAATTCACTGAAATGGTTGTAAATCTTGTATTGAAAGAGGCAAACTTCCTACGTGGAGATTAATAGCATGCATAGAATTTTCCAATATATGTATGCTAGGTGTATACAGTCTAATCCAAAAAGAATCTCTGTACTTCTCTGTCCTTTCCGAATACACATTTTATATATATTTTTTACGTAATCAAGACTATGTATTACTTATATGTGCAATTCACAGTTACGAATGATTTAGCCCCCTTTGTTAATGAAGACCTACATCATCCTGGTATTGTATTCGTTTGATTTTTCATCTAATACTAACTTGCGTTATAATCTCCGTAAGGTGGATATTCCATCGCTGTGTTCTGAACTTGGCGCAGTTGATTGGAATACTTTATTGGACCATGTGCAGGTATTTTGCAATACATTGTATACTGCTCTTGATGACTCCGTACCTAACATAAGATCAACAAATCGACTTTTAAATACGAAAGAGTTCCGCCTTAGAAAATGGAAAAATACAAGATTGGATTATTATTTACGTGAGTTTAGAAGACTTCACCAATTCCATAAATTTGTTGGTAGTCGTAGGACATCTTTAAGGATTCCTAAGCACATGTTCTACAACGATCATTTTTCTAACGCATTTGGTGTTAGAAATACCAACTGTCCCTCTTTTGGCATTTCCTTTATTACTGAGGATGAGATGCTGAAAGGTGCTAAAGACTAAAGAATGATGTGACATTGCGGATGTTAACCTAGTTTTTTGTTCATTGCGTATCCACTGTCTATATTATAGAATTTTTAAAAGCTCATCACGTTATAGAATCAGGAAAATTTTAAAATGAAAAATCTACTCCCCAAAAGTATTGAGAAAAAAAAAACAGCGATTTAAAAATTGTGTTTTGAGAATACGTTAGTTGGAGATAAGATACTGACCAAATAAATTGTATTTATATTCAAAACATACTTGGCAAAAGAAATTTGGCTCAAGTAGATTAAAAATTCTATTTTAAATTTTCGATTTGCATTGCTCCACATACGTATTGCATATTACACGATAATACACGCCCTAGGTATTGGCAATTAGTTCATTAAATCTGGATTAGTTTACAAATCTATTAAAATTCCGTTTCCTCATTTCTTCTTTATAAAACTTTATTATTAGTGAAGATATAGAATAGATTCACAGAATGAAGTAATAATCTCGCACTAACAGAAAATGGTAGATACCAGGCTTCTGTGGAATATGAATAACTGTCTAGGGAAACCCCAAATCAGCCATAGCTCCAAAGCAAAGAGGATATCATGAATAATCCAGGCGGTAAGATAAAGTAACGAATTTGTAACCATTTCGAAAAAAACTTTTTGGACATCAGCGGATGTGTTGCGAGATAAAATCGTCAACACAAATTCGTATCGATTTTCTATATATTATTTGTGTTCCATCATGCAGTTCGATATAATCTTTTAACTAATCATATATCCGTCTAAATCTTTCATATAACAAATCGATAACGCTATTTATTGTTTGTTAAATAAATCTCTACTTATTTCGAATTGGCTTATCCAGATTTAGATTAAAATTTGGTGATTTTTTTACTTTTAACTGATTAAATATAATCAAGTATGAACTGTAACTAGGTTACAAAAACGTGTGTATCTCTTCATTTTGTGTGAGGAATAGTTTTTAAAAAATACTTGGGGAAAGGTAAGTGTTTATTTGGGCTATTGTTTCTTTATTAAATTATAAGTGATAACTAATTATTGTCAAAACCGTCTAGGGTTGGACCAAAAAAAAAAGTATATAATTATAAAGCTAATATATGATGCAAGTGTAATATATTTTCCTAGAAACATTTTCAATAATTGTGTGCACCAGCTTGCTTGCGCCTTTCATCCGTACAAAATTTAAATACTTAAATCCTAAAGCAAGGCATTTAAAGGCAGATGGTGTATAAGCTGTGCATTACAACATTTTAACACAATAGTGTCTTTGAAAAGTGTGAAATGTGCTTCTATTCAATGCATGCGACCAGGTATTATGGGGCCGTTATAATTGTTGAAACTCCTTTTGTGCATTGAACTATTTCTATTCACCGCTTTTTTTTTATTATGGAACGAAATTGGAATGTTAGATCTAATAAAAGTGTTCATCTGGTCTATCAATTAAAAAAAATAAATTTAATCTACAGGATGATTCATAAGCGCGATCGATTTTAGGAACCTATCATCTAGTTTATTGTGTTTTCTTTTACCTATATTTTTTTCGACATTTTTTTTTTGGTTTCGAAAGTTTTTCATTTAAATTTTAACATTGGAAATTACATATTATTAAAAGTCATTCGTCCTCACGGTTTCCGTGACGTAATGGCATATAAGGAGATATGAGTTCGAATCTTACCGGAAACCACGAAGAAATTTCAACGTTAAAAATTTCTTATTAATTTAAGAATTTCGTTATGTCAATGTAATTATATTTCTATTACTTTTGGTGGTGTATATTTCATAAGAGGGTCACGCCAGATATTTTGCGATACAAAAAAAAATTCAAGCCCTTTTACAAAAATGATTTTATTGGGCTATTTCCATCGTTGCTAAGGTAACCATAGAAACAACTCTAGTTATTATGAGAAACCATCGCTAGCAGTATCACATCAAGACTTAGAAATTCGGTATGGGCCCGAATTAAACAGGTCTTTCAGACAATACGAAAAGACCATGATTAAACTTGCCAAGGAATCGAACCATCTTCCTGTATAAAGCAAGACAACTAAAGATTGTCCCGAAAGGCTCCCCGTTTCAAGTAATCGAGATAACAAAACTATTTGTTATTTTGTTTATGCATTGATTCTAATGTGTTTGCTTGTTTTCAAAATTATAAATATTTTCAAATCCCAACTAAACTTTCATACTGTATATAACAAATACATAAACACAACCATATGTCGTTTGAAAAATACTTTTGAGGATAGGATATCGTGCAAATCAATACTTCAAATTGCGGCTATATGATTTACCATTCTTTTCATTCTCGTTCCTTTTTCTTTTCTCTACCCTTCATATTCAGACCTCCTCTTATCAATTCTTTCCCCCTTTCCTTCCCTTTTCTTTTCTTTTCCTTTTTTTTTTGTTCTCAGTCCGCCCTTTTCACGGTCCAAATCCCTACGATTCCATAAATTTCCTATTCATGGATATTCCTCTTTTAATGTTTATCAACTCCTAAAATTAAAATATTTTATTATGTAAATTCGGGATCATCCATCTGTGGCATGGGCCAGCTGATGCCATCCGTTGTAGATTAGGGAAATTATTACGGTGTTAGGAAATACCTCAAAATCGGACCCGGACGCGAACTGTATGTAAAAATCTTTAATTAATACCGATTCAATTTGAAAAAACGCGCTTTAGAATTTAGGGAATTAATTAAGGTACGCGTTTGCCTTATTAGCATTATTAATTTCGTGGTTTAATTGAATATGCTATTGATGGCGAGATTACCCACTTTGTAATTTACCTTAGATTAATTAACTAAAGCGTTGGAATCTAAAATAACATCTTAAAACCGTTTAACCCTTATTGTGTATTTGGGTTCGTGTGAACAATGCTTATAGCTTGGTGCCACTAGAGAATCTCCACATTATCATCCGAATTCAACCTTCGTTTTAGAATAGAATTGCAAACAAAATAAGTTTTCGTTATATATTGTCTCTGAGAACGTGTATATTGGTATTATTATTACCTGACAATGAAGTTTGTATATTTCATCCGGGAGTGGCTTTTAACTTAAGCTAAATCCAAAGTTTCAATGCGATATGTGTGCTGTTGTAGTTACAACGAACTCTCAATGTTGATAAATTAATTGAAAAATTGGAGTTAATTCTTGATATCTGAAGGATGTTACAATGGTTTTCCTAGGCGCCATCTGACATACACATCATAAAGTTCCGTATACATTAGATCTCTTAGCGCATTTCACTTTTTTAATTGTCAACTAATAAAATTATTTTTTATTATTAGTTGCCCATGTTTTTTCATTTATCTTTTTACTTACTAACCACCTCATTTATTTAGGTATACATATACCATATCCATAGCTTTTCACTTTTTGTATTATTGTCGTTGGGTATCTTAATCATCTTATGTTTCTCAATATTAGATCTTTAATACCGAAATTTAATTGTTTTCGTTACTATCTTTTAGATCACGATTTTGATATATTTGGTATTGGCGAGACATGGCTCATTACTGATATGGATAATGAACTTATAAACATCCCAAATTACAATCTAATCCGGATTGATCGCGATGGTCGTAGGGGTGGTGTCTGTTTTGTATTCGTTCAACTCCTAAATATACCATGATTAAATCTATCATTATATATACAAAATATCTTAAAATTTTTAAATTAGACTAATATTTTGTCAATCCGCCTTTACTTGCGTGAAGTGCTGCGAGTCGTCGTGGCATAGAATCTATTAAATGATTAATGGTGTCTTCTGGAATATTTAACCACTCTTCTGTAACAGCTGCCATGAGTTCTTCCTTATTGCTGGGTTTTCGGGGTCGTTTCGCCATATTTGTCTGGATTATGTGCCAAACATTCTCTATCGGATTCATGTCTGGTGATTGACCTGGCCATGGTAAAATCCGAATCCCCTGTTCCTCTTTCCATGTGGTTGTTGTTCTTGCTTTGTGGCAGGGTGCTCCATCCTCCATAAAAGTGGCGTCTTCTTTAGATAAAATAGCGTTATCGAATATCGGTAGTAGTCCTTCTGTTAATATTTGGATATATTTTGCCGCATTTAAATTTCCGTTGCAGATTACTAATTGCGATCTTCCACCATACCATGTCGTGCCCCACACCATGATATTCACACCGCCGTATTTCACCGTCTGATGCAAAAATTTGTCATCCAGTTGCTGTGACGAACGTCTCCATACCCACATACGACCACTATCACTGAATTGGCAGTATCTGCTTTCGTCTGAAAAAATGACAGACCGCCAAAACTCTTCGGGCTTCGTTCGCATTTCGATTGTCCAAGCCATTCGGCGCCGTTTTTGAAACGACGTAAGTAGAGGTTTTTTCTTTGCCACCCTTTTATACATCCCCATACTGTGGAGGTATCGCAGAACGATGCGCTGACTTTTCTGTGAAGTTGCCGCAAGCTCAGCTGTACTTTTTCGCGGTTCTCTTAACACTTCGCGCAGAAGCACCCTTTTACTTCTTTCAGAAGGTCCGGCATGACCTGGTCTCGGCTCCACTGTTGTTTTTTCCTTGCGTTTAAATTGTGTAATCACACGGTTAACTGTGGACAACGGAATATTTAAAAATGTACTTATTTCACGTTGCGAAGTGCCGCGTTCACTCTGGCCAACGATGCGACCCCGGGTGAAGTCGCTAATATCACTCGAACCTTGTAAGCGAGGCATAGTTGTAACGATACTAAACAATGACGAATTCCTTCCGATACATCTACCCCTACCCTAATGACAAGAGAGAGTTTGTGATGAACTAGAGCAGTCTTTGATGAACAATTATTTTATCAGGAATTGCAAACTGTATACTTAGATCTTCTTTACCAGATCACTAACGTTATTGATAAAGTTTCCTTTTTAACCGAATCGTTATTGTCCTTGTTTAACAAGTATGCTTCTTTTGTTACATCTCGGTGGTCCAGTGTGTTTAAAATTAATTGATTATCAAAATTTAACCAAACCTTTTCATGATCCGAAGACGTTGTACAGTTAAGCAAAAAAAAAAGCATTTAATAGGCAATTCTAACATAGCATTATCTCCTGTAATACTTTCTATATGACTAGACACCTGAGTGTGTAATTTTGTGCGTTATATATTTTCTTGTGAAACGAAATCCTCATGGTAATGGAGTCTATTCAAGTAAATGGAATAACAGTCATTTCCCTATAATAGTTATCGAACTTCAGTATCCAAATGTGCTGGTAATTGCGATATTTGAAAGCATTCAATAAATTTACCGTTTTAAATGGTAATAAGCCGAAAACGATCTTGTTTCACTACAACGCGTCTTCGATAAAATTGAAAATATCTAAAACTACTCATTTTATTCCAAAATATTCGCATGAATTGTTCAAATTATCCCCAATCGTAGGATAGGCTGCAGAAATGGTGATTCTGACGACCTTGTGCCGGCTTAGGTGTCGGTCCATAACATCCACTTATCCGTGAAATTCTAACCAAACCATTATCTGATTATTACAGCTGAATGCACAACATCAACTCATCTTAGTGGAATATTAAATTCTGATTTGACAGTTCAATTAATTTCTAATTTTTTCGGTTAAAAACAGATTATTGATTTTAAATAGTCTGACTAAATGTTATTAGGTATAGAACACCCAGATCTCCAGAGAAATCCGTTTAAGATTTTCCCTAAATTAGACTTGTTTTGTTAAAAAATACAAACATTCTACAGGGTGTCTTTGAAATGAAATAACGCATGGAAACTGAAAAAGTGAAAACTTATTTTTTTATTTTATTTCACGGACACCCCGTATATTACTTTCTTTTCTGATTAGATACGTTTCTAATAAAGCAAAAAAGTCTTATCTCACTTTCCTGAAACTAAAATCAAAGTCGGCGATCTAAAACTGTAGATTATTCACCTATTATTTGACAAATAATATGCATGCGCGTGATACAACACCATTATACCTTCAATATTTGTTACGACCATTGACATATCTGGTAATTTTCTGAAGAAAAATTTACACAATTATTACGAACTCTAATAATCTAAGGGAAAAAAAAGGTAATATATAGCTATATATCAGTAGCACATTTAATCCTGTGTTGTACATGCTTTTATACCTTTATTTCATATACAAGGTTAAATGGTTTTATTATGAAAATGCTATAGAGTAACTCCTTGCACACAGGTTCTAACACCGTTACGTGTTACTTTCCATTAAAGTCGGTCCCTTTTTAACATAAATTTATACATATTTCATACCTTTTTATACTTGAGGCAATATTTAATAGTATAGACATTAATTTATTATATTTTAATATCGCATTGTTATTGATTCGTTTGTTTAGGAACAGGAAATTTTTTTACTATATCGAGTCATAAGCAGCAATAATAGATACTTTAAAGATGAAAAAATCATTTATTGGGATACATTTATAAGTAAAATCGAAAATGACATACATGGAAGACAAAACCTGGCTCATAAAGTAAATGTTATAATGTTATGCTACGTGTTTTCATTTAGTAAACAAACGTATATACATTTTAAATTTCCTCCTATGTAACAGTACATTCAACTAATTACATTTTCAACTGAATTTTTACACGAGTATAGTTACTTAAAAAAATATTTTACTAACAGTATTTCCCAATATGATCGCAACCTTACAAAACATTCTCGTATTTACTGGTTAATGTAGAATTACTTTAATGGTGTAATTTTCCACAGACTTATACTCATCAACGCACTAAATTAAAAAAAGGTAGTCTTTGGAAAAAAAAAAAACTAACGAAATGTTATTGACAAAATTTGCATGTCTTCTTCAACTAGGAACCAGGAGTATTACATAGACCCGACTTTAAGGACGTGATTTACATGAATAACTAAACCGAAAAAAAAATTACTTCTATAAATACCTACGCATTTGCTTACCAACTTTAATCCGCCAGTTGAGAATTTGACAACACTTTTCGCATGTTGCGAATTTTAATGGTAATTACATTTACGAACTTCATTAATGGCAGCTTCAAAAAAAAAATGTAAATTGTAATTACGTTATCACGAACAAGCTTTTAAACGTTGGATTAAAAATTTCCCAACATATTTTAAAATTCATTTCATTAGCTCTGGTATAATATTATCTCCTCTATTACGTCTGGTTCCATGAACTTTTTGAGTTCGGTTATGCCATCAAGTTCCTCCTTACAATGAGATATGAATACGGTTTCACACCCTACGTAAACAATCAAGTAAGTTCGCTCTTAATTATTAGTAAAATTATTTTACCCGCGAAACTTGGTAAACAATTTAAGTTAGTCGGGAGTGGGACGTGCTTCATAAGTTAAAAAAAAAAACGAGTCGGTGATGTAATAATAGAAAAAAACTTTTTTATCACAATTCAATATATCAGCGGATATCTTTGAAAATGTAATGCAATGAATGAAAGCTTTATGTGAACCGAAAGAGTTTTTTCAAAGTTTCTGAATTGTAGATGGAGCAGAAGTTTTATAGAAGCTAAAATAATTTCTTTCTAAGTTTTCTAAAAGTTCTTGAAAAGCGGCAAAGTAATAGAAAACGAATTTCTATTTGTGGATCATATTTTACGTTTAAGTTGAGAAGGTGGAGAATAAAAAGTATTGTAATTGATCATAGAATGGTTTAATACTATACCAGGTTATCTCGAGTAGTAAAAAGATTGATTGACTTCCTATATTAGACCGGAATGAGGTATAATTTTCAAAATCCGAAATATAAAGATAAATCGATCTGTTCTTGTTGGATTTCTATCTTAGTATTTTATGAATATACGCAAAACAATTATCCTGTTTTTGTTTCTCAATCTCAGAAGGTAACTGCAACAAGGTATATGAATGTTTAGATTGTTTAAGATGTTATTTTCTACCACCTCCATCACTAAGTTTCCCACCACTGCTGAGATTGGAGGAACCCATCACAGTATATTAATTAATATATATTAAAGTTAAATTCGTATCTTTTTATAAACTCATTTTGATGAAGCGGTGGTATCGTTTTTGATATTCTTCCATCTTTTTTTGATTGCATCAACTACTAAGCTAGTTGGATATACAAATGTATGTTCCCATGAGTTTCTTGGTACTAACACATGGGCTGAAAAGTCCCGGGCCTAACACATAGATGACGCTAGTTTTATTGCAGTCACCTTTCCCTCAGTTAGTACTAACCTTCAAAAGACAGCTGTGAAAATTTCATGATATTCTATTCATTAGTTTGTGAGTTATTGTGCTAAGAGTCACGCTACTTTCGTTATTTTCAAAACAATGGATCAAAAACAATTTCGTGTTTTAATTTTACACTGCTTCTTGATGGGAAAAAAAATACCGTTCAAGCGATGCAATGGCTTGAAAAGTGTTATGGGGACTCCGTTCCATCAGAAACAACAATAAAACATTCGTTTGCTGACTTCAAACGTGGTCGTAGAGACACCGATGATGCAGAACGCAGTGGACGTCCATATGAGGCGGTAACACCAGAAAACATCAAAAAAATCCACAAAATTGTTTTGAATGATCGAAAAGTGAAGTTGTGTGAGTTAGCTGACATCGTAAAGATATCAAAAGAACGTAATGGCTTTATATTGCATGAGCGTTTGACTATGAGAATGCTCTGTTCAAAGTGGGTGCCGCATTTGCTCACTGTTGACCAAAAACAAGAACGTGTTGATGATTCTGAGCAGTGTTTGGCCATGTTTAAACATAACAAACCGGAATTTTTGCGTCGATATGTGACAATGGATGAAACATGGATCCATTACTTCACTCCGGAATCAAAACGATCGTCATCTGAGTGGACAGCAACTGGTGAACCTCGTCCAAAGCGCCCGAAAGCACAGCAATCGGCTGGAAAGGTTATGGCCTCGGTATTTTGGGATGTGCGTGGTGTAATATTCATCGACTATCTTGAGAAAGGAAATACCATCAACAGTGAATATTATATAGCGTTATTGGAGCGTTTGAAGGCCGAAATTGCAAAGAAACGACAGCATATGGCAAAGAAAAAGATTTTGTTTCATCAAGACAACGCACCGTGTCACAAGTCAATCAAAACAATGGCAAAACTACATGAATTGAACTTCGAATTGCTCCCACATCCACCGTATTCGCCATATTTGGCTCTCAGCGACTACTGGCTGTTCGCACACCTCAAAAAAATGCTCGCCGGTAAGAAATTTTGCACGAATGAAGAGGTTATCGCTGAAACTGAGGCCTATTTTGAGGCAAAAGATAAATCGTTCTACAAAAGTGGTATTGAAATGTTAGAGCGGCGCTGAAATGATTGCATTGCTCTTGATGGAGATTACGTTGATGAATAAAGCTAATTTTGAACCAAAAAAAACATGTTTTCTTTGTTAGGCCCGGGACTTTTCAGCCCATGTGTTATGTTTAGTTTTACGAAGTATTTTATTGATAGAAAGGGCCAAAAATTCATCCGGGGCTGGTGGCTCAGAGCCTATCGCACTCGGAGTCTCGGGTTCGAACCTCAGGGCAGCTATTTTTCAGAATTTAAGTTTTTCTATGGTTCCATAGCGAATGCCGAGAAGAAATATCTTAAGATTCACCATGGGCGTAGATATAATAAGTTACGGTCAGTCGATACCCCCTGTAACTTGCGAAAACTCTTGTGGGCTGCAAAGGCATGGATTATTATTACCTTTTTTATTATTATTATAGCGAGGGTCCTACGGCCTTTGCTGCATCTCGCATTTCAATCTCCACTCATTTCTATTTTACCAAACTTCTTTTATTGCATTGTCTCTCATCGCTTTCTCGATCCCAACCCTCCATGATGTTGCTGGCTTTCCTCTTCTCTTTCTATTTTGTGATGAATAATTTAGTGTCCTCTTTGGCCAACTATCTTCACTCATTTTTTATGCATGTTTCTTACATGTTCCAATTTTGATACTCCGTAGACTCTTCTCAGGAAGTCCATTTCGATGGGGCTGTTTGTCATATGCCAGTCCTCTGTAGCGTATATTAGAATGGACTCCACGACGGTTTTATATATTTTTATATTTTTTTTCAATCTTAATCCTTTACACCGCAGCAAGGAATTTAAGAGTTGGGTTGCTATTTTCCCTTGTTGTATTTTATTTGGTATGATTTATTCTTCTTATATCATTTTGTATATCCTACGTTACGTTTTTATGCTGCTATTAGATCCAATTTCTATTTAATTTATTATAATTACTAATTCTCTTCTCGCAGTGTTATAAAGTCTATTGATTTCTAACCAAGCGAGAAAGGCCTCACCATATTAATTTCCTATTTTTCTATAAAAATCTTAACCCTCCTTTAATTATTAGTTGTTGCTAGCATTTTATAACTTCCAATAACTGTAACCACTGAATGACTTCTTTGAATATGTTTTTACAAAGTAAACTTGAAAATTAACACAAATATTTCAAACGTAATATAAATTTAGGGAAAACAAATAGAAAATCGTTACATTTAAGTAAAGTAGGTCCTCGTATTTATTATCAGAACCATGTCAGGAGATTGAACAGATCGCTGTAACAAGCAAAATTGTTTTAATTGCTTGAGAATTCGACTTTAACCGCTGTAGTCCTAATGACAATCAAAAAAAAAGGGTGAGTCACTTTTTGAATGAAGTTGAATTTAATTATTTTGAAAAGTTTAGAATTCCCTCGCAGTCGTGCTGAGGCTTAATTTCATTTAACAATCACTATTTCCGAACGGATGTGTAGCCCTTTTCTTTTTAATTAAAAACGGATTTTGCTAGTTGGGAATATCGAAGAAAACCGCATATAGGCAAATTTAATCCTAATTTTCTTCCCTTTCGTATGTAGAGGACATATTTACGAAACCCTATTACATAAATGAGATGGGAATAAGTATTCAGTTTCATATACCGCATTGCTCCAACCTTAATAAGTTAAATTTAACCAAGATTAATCGTTTTGTTGTTCGCATTTAAACGTGCGCATTTCTTCCAAAAGGTATATCATACTTGGTAATTTAACTAAATGTGAATTATTTCATCAGCATGTATAACGCGTTTAGTTTGTTCATAACTGTGTATTTCTTAGATTAATTATTATCACACAAGTTGGAGAAATTAATTATTTCACATGAATCGTAATATCAGAGCGTTCTATTAATAAATCTAGAGCTTTCAATAACTTGAATTTACCCAAGTTAGTAATTGGGTTAAAGCCACAGGGAAGATATCCCTTTGAAAGAAACTTTCTTGCATTGATTTGGACTATTGATTTCCCTTTACTATCTTACATCCCTAAAGTAATAGATATTTCATTGCTCTATTTCTAACAAAAATAAGCCTTAAACTACGAAGATATTTTTTTTAATGCAGTTTGAGCACGTTTATAAAATTTAGTAACTTTTTCAAGTTTATTTATGTTTTCGAAATTTAAATAATTGTTGACACAACACATTTTATTTATTAGTATTGCAAATATGTTTTTAGTTGAAACACTTCCACTATCTCCCTAGCCACAACTCTTATATATGTTTCGATAACTAAGCTATCATATTCAGCAGTAATACTGAACTAAGTTCAAGGAGATAGTGAGGTGTTTCAGTGTACTAGTGTCACAGCGGTCGAATTTTGTGATTTATGTGTTTTTGTTATTTTGCAACAAATTCGGAACCAAATATGTTAGTACCCTAAATGTTAGGGTGGCCATGACGCAAACTTTTACCAAGTGGACGTTAAAAAGAAATGATCAAATGACTAGGACAGGAAGGAAAAAATGGATGGGAATGGGAAAATAATTTGATAATCTCGATTTACAAGAAAAGAGAGCAGACCTAATACGAGAACTGTAGAGCTATATGTTTAGCATAAACATGCTACAAACTATACACAAGATTACTGGAAAAACGACTAGAGGAAGGAATATCTATATAATGAAGAATTTAATAGAAAGAAAAATGGAAGATGAAGAAAAAATGTTTCTAGTACTCATAAATCTGAAAATAGCCTTTGATACTATAGATAGAAGAGAGATATGGGAAATTTTAAAGGAAATGGAAACCCCTAAAACCCCACCAGATGCCATCAGCAGTACATACAAGACAGTAAAATTCAACTGAACTTTTTTTGACTTGCGTGAGATCTTTATCTTGGATAAACCTATTTTCATTACTGGTAAATTTAATTTAACTAATTTCATATCTGAATCTAACGTTTCTGATTGCAAATTAAAGTTATTATTCTTTTATGTTGTCTTTTGCGTTTGACCTAATAGTGTCTGACACTTTTTTTACTCCGCTGCTGCAGTATCCCCGGGGTCGAGTCTCTTTAATATATATACATATATAACACATGGGCTGAAAAGTCCCGGGCCTAACACATAGATGACGCTAGTTTTATTGCAGTCACCTTTCTCTCAGTTAGTACTAACTTTCAAAAGACAGCTATTAAAATTTCATGATATTCTATTCATTCATTTGTGAGTTATTGTGCTAAGAGTCACGCTACTTTTGCTATTTTCAAAACAATGGATCAAAAACAATTTCGTGTTTTAATTTTACACTGCTTCTTGATGGGAAAAAATATCGTTCAAGTGAAGCAATGGCTTGAAAGGTGTTATGGGGACTCCGCTCCATCAGAAACAACAATAAAACGTTTGTTTGCTGACTTCAAACGTGGTCGTAGAGACACCGATGATGCAGAACGCAGTGGACGTCCAAATGAGGCGGTAACACCACAAAACATCAAAAAAATCCACAAAATCGTTTTGAATCATCGAAAAGTGAAGTTGCGTGAGTTAGCTGACATCGTAAAGATATCAAAAGAACGTATTGGTTTTATATTGCATGAGCATTTGACTATGAGAAAGCTCTGTTCAAAGTGGGTGCCGCGTTTGCTCACTGTTGACCAAAAACAAGAACGTGTTGATGATTCTGAGCAGTGTTTGGCTATGTTTACACGTAACAAACCGGAATTTTTGCGTCGATATGTGATGAAATATGGATCCATCACTTCACTCCGGAATCAAAACGATCGTCATCTGAGTGGACAGCAACTGGTGAACCTCGTCCAAAGCGCCCGAAAGCACAACAATCGGCTGGAAAGGTTATGGCCTCGGTATTTTCGGATGTGCATGGTATAATATTCATCGACTATCTTGAGAAAGGAAATACCATCAACAGTGAATATTATATAGCGTTATTGGAGCGCTTGAAGGCCGGAATTGCAAAGAAATGACCGCATATGGCAAAGAAAAAAAATTGTTTCATCAGGACAATGCACTGTGTCACAAGTCAATCAAAACAATGGCAAAACTACATGAATTGAACTTCGAATTGCTCCCACATCCACCGTATTCGCCAGATTTGGCTCCCAGCGACTACTGGCTGTTCGCAGACATCAGAGAAATGCTCGCCGGTAAGAAATTTCGCACGAATGAAGAGGTTATCGCTGAAACTGAGGCCTATTTTGAGGCAAAAGATAAATCGTTCTACAAAGGTGGTATTGAAATGTTAGAGCGGCGCTGGAATGATTGCGTTGCTCTAATAAAGCTAATTTTGAACCAAAAAAACCGTGTTTTCTTTGTTAGGCCCGGGACTTTTCAGCGCATGTGTTATATCGATGATCTACTAAAATTATTATTTTGCCCATTTTGGATATTTAATAAAAAAAAATTAAATAATAAAATAAATATTTAATAAAAAAACCTTATAATGCAGAGATTTAATGCTCTATTTAAACCAATAAAACTTTGTTCATTTATCAGGAATTCGTTTAAACTACTATTGAAAGTGAAAAAAGTTAAAAGAAAACATTTTATTGATTTTGTCCGTTTATTCAACTTTAAATAGTATTTTAAATTAAATGTTATGCAAATACAAATTTAGCAAACAAAAACTGGAAACTAGAATATGTTGGCGCCATGGTAGAGAAAAAAAAAATAGCACTGAAGTTTTTTGTTGTTTATCTATTGTTTATCTATGCGTAGCATGTCAATACATTATTTTTTCGAGTAAATACAATGACATGGATAGAGTCTAAAAATGCAAGTAGTAAACATAATGGTCCAGGAGTTAGTTGTCATGCAAATTAGACTGAACCCAGTAACTGCGTCACGGTCATTAATTCATAAGAAAAGCATCTTCTTGCATAGTTTTTTTTTAAATCGTTGTTTTAAGCTGGGATATTAAATTAAACCAGACAGTATCACATGTACAACTTCGTCGCAGATCAAGTTTTTATTCTGGATGTTTATACACCCTGACTCAATCTATACATCTCGCAAAAAACTCCGTTCCAGACGTCCTGTATAACCCTATCGTTCCGAGATACAAAGAAAGGAAACAGGGGTAAAGTTTTCATAAACAACCATTAACTAAGTGGAAAGTCGGTTTTACATTTGTTGCGAATAACAAGGGTACACCACTGGCTGTACCCCTTTTTCATTATCTTGAAAACACCCCTAACTATTTATTTCCATGCTGTACATTATTTTCTTACCAATATCGCGATATCGCAAGCTCTCGTTTTGCCCCTTACAGTCATAACCTGTTAATTTTACTGTTATTTTGTTTTTTATTAATTACTCGTAAATTAAAAAAAAAATAAATCGAAAAAGATGATTGAAGGTGAACTTTGTGGAATCGAGAAATTTGTTGTTTACTTAATGTTAATAATAAATAACCTTTAATATACCACCGTCTAAAGTGTCAATGGAAGTACTGACTTTGGTTCAATTTAATTACAATTTTTTTGCAGTTTTCTACTCAAAATCACATATAAACAAAAAAAATATTCTTAAATAACCGAAAATATTCACCAATTAAATAAGAATGCAGTATTAACCTTCGTAATCATGACAAAAATACCTAGAATAATATTACAAAGGTAAATGGTTTCTATGAAAAGCTAATTACTTGCCTATGAATCATTAGTGAGATTTGTAATTGTGTACAAGTTTTTCGGAATTCCACTCGCATACCAGTTCCGTAGTAGACAGAAACTTTTCATAGATTAGTAAATATTTAGATTGAAAATACGTATTGGTATCGACGTGAAACCCAAATAATTCATTATCTGCGTTTATTGCTTTAACTGCCACGCTTAAACAACCGCAAAATCCTATTTTTCTAAACGGTATTATGTACAAATTGTGCGACGCACACAAGAACGCATAAAATTCAAGTTTAGTATCTCGTTTAACCTTTATATTCACCATATCTACGGCACTAAGAGAACGGTGTGGTGATATTCATAAAATATACACAAGCTCTATTTGATTCTGATCTCCTTTATTGCAGTTGGCAACCGAGAGACGTTTTCTTTTAGAAAGTACTTTATATCGAATGCTAATTAAATGGGAAAATTTTATATTTTTATTTTAAACCGTAATCATCTTTCACAATATTAATTAAAGTATTTCAAACTAACCTTTAAGTATTTCTAGCATTGTTTTTCCTCTATAAGAATTTTTCATTAACTTAATTTCTTTTAAGCTACTTTTAGATTAGATAAGGAAAAGTTTTTGATTCAGAATTCCCCATCACTAAAAATTTATCGATTATTTCAAGTGAACCCTGTATATGGAATTAGAATTTCACATAGTAGTATTAGAATATATATTAGATTATTTCGAAGTCTATAAAGGTTCGCGTTCGAGTTTGGTCGCCATCTAGAATTTTTTTTGTATATTTGGTAGGTTTATTATGTCTTCTTTATAATAAATAAGTTGATACTGATCTATCAAATTATTACTGAATTACTGAATTGCTTACTAAAGTTAGTCCTACGTAGCTGACTAACGATTTGAGCATTTCAGGAACATCTTATTATCCATGCAAAGTGCCTAACATACAAGAGCTTTCAGGAGACGATTTTGATGGGAAGGCTTGAATTTTATGGAAAAAAAGTTATATATTTGTTACAACTATTGACTATATGATATTTTCACAGATGACAATTTCAAAGGACATACTATTTGTTTTGGATTAAAACGAAAGAAACCTACTAATGGTGTGCACTTAATTTGAATCAGCCTGTATAACTTACTGTTACCAGATGTTAAAGAACTTCGCGCTCATAGATTCAAACTCGGCATTACGAAATTGAAATATTATAATATCAATGAATTCCAGATACTTTTAAAGGATTAAACAAATGAACATCACTCTTTAAATCCATGTAAATAATAAATGTGCATCTTTCTATGGTTTGCTTGTATACATTGTTTATTAACTTTTATATTTTTGCATTATATTTTTTTAATTGGGAAAGGTAAATCTAAACAAATTTACTACTATTGTGAAGAAAACAGGAAAGTATTTATATGAAATAAATGTTATCCTCGTATTTTGGCAACAATACAAAATCAACATGAATGAATAGAAATATACTCTTGTTTCTTGTCATTCATTTTATTTCGTGATCTGTATAATAGGAATAGAAGCAATTGTCAATAACCTATTAATGGATATATTTTAAATACGTGTACCTTATTTGAATTACTAATGCGTTAATTGTTGTATACAAACGTTATAAACCAATAGATAGATAGTTTTAGTACAAGGACAAAAATGGAATGGATGCCGGGTTATGTTAGACATACCAACGGCCTTAGACCCGCTGTTGCTGCGGCTGCCAAGATATGTATGTTCATCTTTGTCATATCTAGTTGTTGCCACTCTCCACATTTTCTACATTTAAGATATCTACAATCTCTCCGTTGTATGTGTTGTATATACTGCAATCCATTAAAATTTATCAAAATTTACGTTACTGGGAGATATTTGTGAAACCTCGTACACAGGACTCCATTTATCATACGTTAATGGAGGCGTCGGTCCCGCCTGTTTCGTCCTTTTTTAATTTTAATTGATTGTTTATCATTATAGTTTTAACATATACACAATTACCTTAATTAAAATTTTTAAAAAGGAAAAGAACATGGATATCTACTTAATACACCTATTCCATTTATCTCTGTTAGTAATTCGAAATATTTAAATATATAAGTAGATGGCATATTAAGAACCTTCTTTTATCTGTCTTTCTTTCTTTTTTTTCAGGGTAACTGTGCCATGGCCTGGGATAGAGCGGCCTTGCCTGGTCTGCTTCTATTTCAAGCTTTATTCTTATCAGAAATAATGGCCAAAAGTGCAGGTAAGATTTTCCAACAAATTTCTACCTTTCTCTCTCTTTTCTTTCTTTCTCTTCTACCTCCTAATAGTTATCTTCTTTGAAGGTCAACATCCTTTATTTTCAAATCTTTTTATTTTGTATTTACATGCATTTATATATTGGATATAACATTTTACATGGGCCAATATATATATGTATGTTCATATATTTAAGTTTATTTAAATTTTTATTTAATTTCCTAGCAAATGCTTACGCAAATTACGTTTTTGACATGTTTTATTCTCCAGTTTTATTACAATTAACCCCGTAAAGGAAGATAAAGGTTCTATCTTAACTTTCGAAATTGAACTAATAAATTAGTTTGAAGTATACAGTTAATTTTATTTGTTAGATAGCAAGATAATAGCAACGTAGAAATTTCCTTGGAAAGTTTGAATGTTATTTAGATAATACGAGGGTTTTCTTTTAAGTTTTGTATATCTTCGGAATAATTCAATCGTATTCATACCGAACCAGATTCTATTTTTTAATTAAAAAAATTCGTCTACAACCAATATTCTGCAATAGATGAAATCTATTCTCATTTCTCATTAGGCGTCCTAAGTATTGTAGTGTCTGAATTTTCAAGGTATTACACACTTTTCTTCTCCGATCCTCCTCATAACTTCGATGTTTCTTATGTGTTCCGTCCACAGTATTTTTAGTATCCTACGATATAACCACATCTCAAATGTTTCCAATTTCCTTGCTGTGACTTCAGTAAGCGCCCATGTTCGTTGGTCAACAAATGCGGTATCCAATGGGACACACACAATTCTTTATGCCTTTACGTCTTTGAAATCCCCAATGATACCTCAATTTCATGATATGATCGGTTTAATACCATTTTTCATCTAACTTATCAACTTTGACAGTTCATTGTAGCTACAACACTACAGATATCGCACTGAAACTTTGGATTTCGTTTAATTAAAAATGAAATGATACTGACATTTGATTAGTGGTATCTTCTATGTCACACTATACAAAACTTAAAAGACATCCCTGGTATAGTACTTGAAACAAGTTTACACCGTTCATTTCGTATGATTACTCGGTATTAATACACGAACGGCTAATCATTTAACTTTCTAGGCGACAAGTTTGAACATGCAAGTTTTAGATTAGCGTTGCATAATCGCGATTTTACTGTACCATTATACAACAGCTGCGTCGTCTGCTTCCCTCAAACTGAATTTATACAAAAAAAGAAAAAGTTGTTAACAGAATTGCCCAGGATATTTCTTAGGGGTAGCCGCCATAAATTTTGGTTGATATAAGAAATATCTAGCGTTCCCTTTGAATTAAACATCACCACACCTCTGAGCCCTCACTGTATTGTCGAACTGTTAAGTTATATTATCTTCAAGTTCGTCGTAAACTTGGGGTGTCAAGCTCTGCTTACCTGCTAAAGGAGTAATCCAAAACATATTGTCGATTGTAGTTGTATTTCGGGGTGTAGTAAAATAGAAGGTATAATAACGAACGTGACGTAGCATAAAAATCGATCTTAGAAACGTTAAAATATTTGAATTAAGCAATGAAAATTTAAATAATATATTCTTTTAGTTAATATAAAATAAAAATATGCACAGAACATAATAATAACATATTTTTAACACGATTTAAAGCTAAAATTATGTTAATATCTATACCGGGGGCTTTACAGTAATAGTATATAAATTAATATCTGAATTTATTAAAATTGCAGCGACCGACTATTCTGCACATTTTCAGGCCGAAATATTCCAGAAAGTAACTGTAGAATGAAAGAGATATCCATAGTATTTGTAATTTTGTTGTTAACTTATTTGGATCTACAGGTAATATCGTTATTGTGATCTTGTGAAAAATACCTGACATTGACTTTCAGTGTTTTTTAACTCCGTCATTAAAGAATGAATGTGGTCGCGTCTGTAACAAATTGCCCACGAACATTTCTACACCTTCGGCGTCGTCAATGTATTTCTTCTTTGAGCAGCCCAAGCATGCGGTACTCACACGGTGAAATGTCCAATGAATTTTGTCCAACTTCTTTTGGATTGATGCAGTTGTGTGCGGCTGAACATTGTCATAGTGCAGAATCACACTTAGAATAGGAATATCTCGCATTTTTCGTCGATAGACCAGTTTCTCTTCATCGAGCAGATGGCAGTAGTACGTAGCATTAACTGTACGCCGTTCGTGGACAAAATCAATAAGCAGTATGCGTCTAGAATCCCAAAAAACAGTTGCAAGAATCTTTCGAGTAGAATGACGGGTCTTGGCTTTCAGTGGTGTTGCTTCTCCAGGTTTCCGCCACTCCATGCTTGCCTGCTTAAACTCTGGGATGTAAGGGTGCACCTACGTCTCATAACATGTGACAATATGTCTCAACAAATCATCCTCATCTGTTCGATATCGTGCCAAAAGTCTTTTACACACGTCAAGTCGGTTTGGTTTCTGATCTTCCGTCAAGAGTCGAGGAACCCACCTTGCCGACAGTTTTTGGTAACGCAAATCATCTGAAATGATATTCTGAAGTGTGCAGCAATTTCCCATATTCTTGTTTTCCACTGACTCTCGGCCATTGGAATTTTTTTTGCCAGTCGTAGATTTGGGTCCTTGAAAGCGTTTTATAATACGTTGCTCAACAGGCGTGTATACCTCTTGCTCAGACATTATGCTAGTAACAGCCCATCTGCTCTGGCGAACCGAACCGGTTTACCATTCTGTTTTCTATCGAAAGGATTTGAGAGACCATTCTATCAGGAAAACTATTCCTTTGTTAAAATTTCTATTTTTTTTGGTATATAAGAAGATTGTAGAAGACTATACATGGCTCTTAAATAAGTGTAATTTTCCAGATAGATGTCCTTTTAAAATTTCTAATGCACTTCATATGTACTTCAACAGAATCTCTGAACTTTCTGACATGAACGTTAGCTAGCTTTTGTCAATTTTTCATCAGCCGTTTTATTGTTAGTGGAACAATATTTTTCTTTATATTCGTCAAATAATTTATACTGTAGTTGAAATGTATTGTATTTTTAAATACCAATTCGTGATATCAAGATGTATACCGTTAAATCATATAAAAGTATATGTAAAATTAGTAATATAAAGAAAGTCCTATTGTATATACTTGCTATGACTATTAATTTCTACGAAGATATAACTTCCTTTTAAATAGATTTGTAAACAATCAAACATTTGATAATCTATTATTTATAAATGAAAATTGCATCATATACCATTGACGTCATTTATAGAATTTAAATTTATACTTTTTTTGGCACGTATTTATCATAACTTTAGTCATAGATACTATTACAGCAGTACCACTTCCTGCGAACTTACAACATGACAGGCTATTATTAAATTCGTAACATATTTCACATTTGTTATTTAAGAAATATTGTTATATTAAAAAAAGAGTTACATATAATTTCCGGTCGTTCAAAAGATAAGCGTTTAAATGTGTAGAACTGGGTGACATAATTCTGAATGAATATTCTGTTATTGAAATTGGGTGGACATTTATTTATTTTGGTTTTACCGTATAACCTTTTTAGAAAATATTTATACGTGAGTTTGTATAAATTTAATTGTTTTCAATTATAAAATTCAATTTAATTTATAAAAACACAGATTATTTTTTTATCTACGAATCAGGGTAGGTTTTGTTGCTGTTAAACCTGTTACTAATATTAAACAACCCTAAAGATAATTGTTTATTTTTTTTTTGTATATATGTACGTGCATAGAGGGGGTACCCTTTTTAATAAAAGGCTAGGAGTTATCAAAGTTCCGTTTTTCAAGCTGTTAATTAGTTGTTAGTGTTACAATTAAGGGAAATGTTATGGGGGTGCGTATGAAATTTAAAACACGGCTCTTAAAAAGTACAATAAAGCCGAGCATTAAAAGGAGACATTAACCATTAAAATCTAGTCATACTGTAACGTTAAAATTTTAAAAGGGGCCTTATTTTTTATTTCGGGCATAATGATTGCGGAAATTAATTGAAAAATGTAATTAAGGCAAATATTACATTAAAAAATGAGTACAATTTTAAAGTCGGCCGTCGTATAATGTACGTGTTCTCGTTGCTAACGCGGATAAAAATATTAACGCGAATATATTGCTGAATTTTATATTAGCAACGGGATGAGAATTTGTTTTTATTTTTAATTATTGTACTGATAATTCCTTTTATTATTGCCACTTTACCCGTGGAATATAGAAATTGCTCGTGAAGAAAAATAACGAAAAAAGAAACTATCAATCTTTTGAAGGGGTAGTGACTACCCTAATCACACACATGTTTTCGTTTTACCGTATTTTCATAACAAAGTCGGAAACATAAAAGGGGGTATATATCGTTTCGGTGGCAAAGAAAACCCCCCCGCAGACTTACACTCTATTGCCTTTGAAAAATTGATTTCATAGAGAGTTGTTACGTTTATAAACTTTTTGCTTTTGTGTGTAGTATAACGTGCTACATTGTACGGCTTTCATTCCATTCAATTATCAACATCGTTATAAGCCGCGCATACGAGGGAGAAAAATTCGTGAACACGCTAAAGTGAATCCTCTTATGAATAGAATTCGCAATTTATTTTGGTCCTGACGTAATTCACAAAGGTGTCGCGGTTTAAAAATACCCTTTCAATTGATCGTTAGCGTTGTGACATATCAATCGACAACAAACGCATTCATACATATACATTTTGATTGGTCGCGATTTGTTTGCTACTGCGACTTTAATACCGACGACATCGCGAAAATTCTAACAAAAAAAAAGTCAAGAGCGTCCTTTCTTGCATTCAAAATACTCAAAGACGCTTTCGAATTCGCAGAAACGACGTTAAAAGCGCCAATAATATGAAATCATATAATAAAACTGCCTACGCACAAGAAAAACTTGTGAGGGTGTTTACTACTGATTGGGGATACAATAATATCGGGAGTGTTGTGAGTTCGTGTAGTATATATCTTACCTATGTATTATTGTATTTTGAACTTCAAAAGCTTCTTTTCGCTTTCATATTATACGTAAAGCGTGTCATAATACTACACGGTTGTTTGCCCTTAAAAGCGCTCATGTTGACAAGCAGATTATATTTTATTTTATTTTATATATTTTTTTATTTACTGTTGTGTTATGACGCGTATATATCAATAGAATCAGTCTGTTGAATATAAAAAAAAAATCGTCAACTTTTAAGAATTATAACTTGTAAATTCGAAAGATATACGGTTAACTTTTCTTTACTTTAAATTAGCTCATTTTGTTATTCAAGAAATGTTATTCTAAATATATAAATTATGTATATTTCTCACTAAAAGACATAAATTACTTTATATCCAATTATCTTACAGTGAAGATAACGCATTTAACTTGTTCCAAAATTAAAATGAACATCTTCCTCATGGTCTAGATCAGGGGTCTCCAAACTTTTTCCCGCCAGTATCATGAATCTGGCCCGCGACACCTAATGGCTTATTGTTGTTGCTGTTGCTTTGATAAGTTGAATAAAAAAACAGTGTAGTTCTGGAGCAATTTTACTTCTACCAATTATTAAAAGAGATTTAACTTAGATCTGTAAACATTCGTTGCGTACTTCATTTTGCAGAATGTTTTCTCACACAGGTAAGTAGTACCAGAAACAGAAAACTACCCACGAGCAAATTTATGGAAATTATCAAATTGTACAAGCGGAAGACTAAAATTTCAACAAAGATGAGTTTTTATATTTATTGATAATTCTTTCGCCGCACTGTAAATCAATAACTTCTATTTGAAGTTCCGGGGCTAGGATTTCAAAGTCAATATCAAAAGGATTTTGTGTGTCAGAAGCAAGTATCAAAATATATATTCAATGCAATTAAAGCTTCGATTGCAAAACAGACGGCAAACTGATATGAGTGGTTTTAGAACTTCGAACATATCCAAACATTTTCTGCATAAGGACGTTTTGAAGTTACTTAGTTGGAATAATACATTATTCTTCTTCTTCTTCTTCACTTCAGGTTTTAGGCACTACCTGTTACAGTATTATTCGATCAAACTAAATAGCTGAATATATTTAAGCTGTATATCAATCGAACAACGCATGTTCTTATAAAAGCACTTCTCGGCAGTTTATCTTATTCCACTCTAGAGGTAAACCTAATCGGTTTAGAGTAGTTTTGTTTGACATTCCCCAGATGAATAAGAATTTCCTTTCTCCTATCCGTGAAAAAGGAAAATAATGTAAAACAGTATAATGGTTGCTGTAAAGTAAAATGTAGCGTATATTCCTAGAAAGCAAATACCAAGAAATACTAACGAAATGTCAAATCAAAGGTGTTTACGTAGAAAATAGCTTTCTGGGAATCCACTTTTAACACCGCTACATCACTCTGGATGAAATGTAAGTCCCTCGCGATCCTGTCTCCTTACCGAGTATCCTTGATTTTTACAAGTTAATCTTAACATAAAATGGATTTATATGAGATTCCCCTAAGACTAGAGACTATTGATTCGAATCTGCACAGACTTCGCGGAAAGTATTGGCCCGTTCGAGTCTAAGGAGGGAATTATTTATTTGAATAAAAGATAATATAATGCAATAATATTTTATTACAACTAATAAAATCGGTTGGATCATTTCGTTTATTCCGATTTATGCGCAGAGTTCGGCATTAATCTGATCAAGATTTCTTTCTATTACACGCGGATTAAAATCATATTTATGTATGTATATGTTCGAGGAAAGAATGCAAGCTTTTAGAGGTCCAATTTAGTACGAAATTTTATTATCTAAAATAAACAAGCCGTAAGGGAATTATGGCACCCTAAAAAGGCGAAACAGTACCTGACTGGCTAGACGTCATGTCTATAAAAGTGCTCTTGCAACAAACAAAGTATAAAGTTTATTAACATTTTGTTTTCTTAGCAATTATCGAAGGCCGATATAAATTCCACTAAAAGTTTTCGCTTAGGGTCGACGACTACAAAGGGGGTAAATGTCTCCGTTTCATTCTAATTTCACCCAACGTGTTTATCGATTACTTTGGGCTTATAAAGCTCGACCGCCAGGATGTTTCCTGTACTTGTTTTGAAAGGGTGCACTTTAAATAATTTAACATATGGGTGAGGTTATAATGATTTCGAATGTATACAACGAGAGCCTCTAAAATAAACCCTAAGCGCTCAAAAAAATTACATTCCTAAACGTATTAAATTTGCTGAAACACTGCATTCAAATAAAATATAACACTTCACTTGCTAGAGGGCAATTTATTTTAATATTTTATCTGATCACCATGATTCCCTACATCATACATTATACTTATAAGGGGTGATCTCGAAACTCTAAAATTTAAAAAAATTATGAGAACATGCAGCTCATATATATGGTCGTAATATACTACATATTACCAAAGTTTCGTATTTTTTTTTAATTTTCACATCATCTTTTCTTAAGAAATAGACCAATTTCTAACTTTAAAATAGTGAATATCAATTAGGTATGAACATCCAGACACAAACCCAATACAACTGTCTATATTTGCCATCTAACTGGGATTTAAGTGAAAATTCGGAATCTGTGCAAATAGTTTAAATGTTTTAACGTCATCGAACTTACTTCAAAATCCATTTGAAACACATAGTTTCAGCTTAACAGCGTAAAAGGTGTTGATATCAACTTTCTTATTTTATATTTAATGTTATAGTTTTTATTGATTTATTGAATTTAATGTATCATTTACGAACAACTTCACTTGTCAATGTCACCTCATAATTCAAATTTTGCGCTCTTATTGAAACCACAGGGGGTTTTAATAAGAAAAACGATGCTAACTGTAGTTTGTTGCTAAAATCGGTCCTAGTTATCTGTTTGTCTAGCTTTTGATTTTGTCCTGGCTTCTTTCATCAACAAAGGTACTTCAAATTCCACGATTGCTAGTGTAACCAGCACCAGAATCAACATTGCTATGCTATTCAGACTCTCACCTTTATATAAAGTGTTTTGTCTTCAATGTGGTGGTATAAGTTTAGAGCTTCGTTTTTATACGTCCATTCTAAACGGATTACATAAAAAGAATTTACTTTATTAGAAAAATATGGAATTTTCACTTTTGTTATTGTTCAAAACACCCGAAGGATCCTTTTGCTAGAGAATTATATGGAGACACGATGTCAGAAATCTGTTAAGATGAATGTCGATATCGTAGTAAGAAAAAGAAACACAATTGTATTATTCCTTTTGCTTATAATAAATCGCCTTTATCTGCGATGTTTTTTCTTCTTTGTTTGAGAGGATCTTTTGTAAACCGCAAATATAAGAAGCGCCACGTAAGTCGTTGCTTTCACAAACATCTTTTGTTATCAAAAATATGTTGAGATATCAGAGATCGTTCACACGAAATCAATTCCGCTTTTCTTCTTCATAGAAATTCCTTAATCGATGCCACTTTAAAAACAAAAGCCAAATAGAGATAAACGATCCTATCAAAATTAAGCATTAAACAAAAGAAGCTCAACAAACTTTTCAACGAATCGACTTTTCCACTTCACACATCTTTTCGACGGTTTCTTAACCTTATTCCGTGTTGCATTCCTGACGCAGCTCGCTCGTCCTGTTTGCTCTTGTAATTTACCTGATGCTATCGTTTTCCCTCGGACAAGAAACGCGCGAAAAATGAGAACGATTCGCATTCCACCTTTTGATATTTTCGTCGAAAATTACGAAGTACGCATTCGTCTCGGAACAAGGTGAAAAATTTGCGTTAAAGAGTTATTTACCTTAATCCTCCTTTGTCGTATTTCTCCCTCAACCCCTTGAAAATTTTCGAGCATACTCCAAATGAGAAATTAAACTGTTTGTAGGTGAGTTATTTGGAATTTTAAAAGAATAATTCTTCGGAATTGTTGTTTTGGAATTTGCTGTCGAGTTTCTTCTTCGGATTACATTCCTCAAATTGAAAATTTTGTTTTACGAATACAAAGGCTTTACGATTTACTTGAGTGAAAATGAAGAAATTCCATTCCTTAAATATCATTTTATTTGAAAGTCTCTCAATTACAAAGATATTACAAGGTTGTACATGTCTAAATGTACAAATCTGATGTGAGGTTCATTTTATCAAGATGACTATACTCGAGATACGATAATATAATAAATTTTAACGTAAATATGATATCAGATAGGTCGTGTTCAATGTTTATTTCTTATTATTGAGAATATAAATCGATATTCTTTATACTGTTTTCTCAGATGAAGTCGTAAGATATCTATATTCGATAACTGTCGAATTGTCCATTAAGTAATAGTAATATGCGGTTTAAAAAAAAAAAGGTAAAAAGGTAAACATTACAAGGGTTAGTGCACCCAAAAAATATTATATTAATTTATATATATTATAATTTATATTTGTGCTAAATATTTCCGGAGGATTGTAGATAAAACATATTTTCTGTATATATTTTGGAAAAAACGTATTATATTTATAACATTATCTGTGCATAAAAAATCTAATTTGAACTTTTAACATCCAGGTTCAAGGAAAGAAATATCTAAATGCATACGTTAAAGTATTTATTTATTAGGATTAGATATTGCAATAGTATTCGCTGTCTACTTATTCTAATCTAAACTAGGAGATGAATGACTTATTGATCGTTCAATAAGGTGGATTAGTTTAGATGTTTACTGGATAGTACAACAAAAGACCAAACCATTGGGATAATTTAACACTTAAGTATAGGTGCAAACTTGGGCTGATAAATAATAATTTCTTGGATTTTTGGACAACAGCAGAGGTAGTTTCAAACGCACTTGTAAATTGTCTCCTCAACTAAGTGTAGAAAAAAGTAAAGGCAAGTAGTTTTAATGATGTCCAAGTGTGATAATTAATTATATTATTATGAATAATATTGAAGCATGGTCAAACATATTTGGGAAACTATTACCAGTAAATTAAATAGCATCGTATGATCTTTAGGATTACCTACAAATATATGTAGATGCAATGGACATCGTCAACAAACCAATGAGATTTTGTACAGTAAATTACAGTACAAGTACAGAAAAAAAAAAGAACCAAGTTGTTTGATGATGTTCAAGTATAATAGTTAATAAATGATGATGATTTCATACAAGTTATTAGTAATATTAAAGCATGGCCTAGGCTTTTGAGGGAACCATAAGGTACGAGGGGATGTCCAGAAGTTCGTGGAATGAAAGGGTTTTAAATAAAATAAAACAATAAATCTATTTTTCCTTTTCAATATAATCACCCTTAAGCATAATACATTTATTAGATCTATGAATTCATAAAAATATTTTTTATCTTTCGCCTCAAAATGGGCCAAAATTGCCTCCTTTACCTCGTTGTCGTCGGAAAACTTTCTTCCACGTTTGGGGAACAAATAAAAATCACTAGGTGCCAGGTCTGGACTGTAGGGTGGATAGACTTGATTGAAAGCCATGCTTGTGCAGAGCAGCCATTGCAACTTTGCTCTTGTGAACCGGCGCATTGTCTTGCAAGAGCAACATACCCTTGGTCAATTTACCTCGACGTTTTTCCTTGATGGCCTCCTTTAATTTTTCTAATATCGCTGCGTAATATTCTCCGGTTATGCTCCTACCTTTTTCTTTGTAATCAATCAACAATATTCCTTCACAATCACAAAAAACAGTAGCCATCAACTTTTCAGCTGATTCTGACACTTTGAATTTCTTTGGCGGTGGTCTCCCCTTTTTATGCCATTGCATGGACTTCTGTTTGGACTCAGGCTCAAAGTGATGAGCCCATGTTTCATCTCCGGTAACAATCAGCTCCAAAATCTGTGCAGGTTTGTCTCCATACAGTTCCGCACAGACGCGCTGCTGTTTCTGCAGCGGTGTGAGCATTCTCGGTGCCCATCTTGCACTTGACTCATCTTGACTTTTGTCATAGCCAGGTGGTCATGTAAGATACGCAAAATGGTGGTATCTGATACTCCAACTAATGCAGATAATTGTTTTTTCTTCAAATGGGCATCTTGCAGTACAAATTTTTGCACTATTTCGACGATGTCTGATGTGGTGGCGTCAACTGGCCGTCCTGAGCGGGAATCGTCTTCAATCGACTCCCGACCATTTTTAAAAAGACCATGCCACTTATAAATCATTAATTTACTAGGGCACTGTTCCCCATAAACGGTTTCCATTTCATTCAATATGGTTTGAGCGTTCTTTCCTTGCTTTGTAAGGAACTTTATCACAGCACGGTGTTCAATTTCGTCCATAGTTTCAGTTTCCTTCCGGATTGACTTGTTTAGCAGGCAACTATTCGTAAACGACTGACGATATTAAGCTGCAACTTAACTTGTATACTAATGATGAGTCGCCAATCGGAATGACACCAAGCGAGCGCCCCTATCCCCACGCCATCCCCTCTATTCCACGAACTTCTGGACCTCCCCTCGTAGATGGAGTAACATCGTATGATCTATACGATGACATTTAAATATTTATGCAATGGATATCGTCAAGAAGCCAATATTTTTTTGGGGTTTTGGGCAACTACAGTGGTAGCTTCAAGTACATTTGCGTAATTGTTTCTTTAACTGAGTATAGAAAAAAAAAATAAAAGCAATGCCCAAGTGTGATAATTAACAAATGACGATGATTTTGTACAAGTTATAAGTGATATTGAAGTATGGTCAAAAATTTGGGGGATCCGTAAGGTACATAACTATACATAAAATAAAGAATTGATCGAAAATGTTCGCACCACTTATAAGATATTGGATGCTACACACAGTTTAAAGTTACATTTTAATCATACATCCCAAAACTTTAACTAAGTAAGGCAACATTTCAAAATATAACCAAATTGTCCAAAAATATCCACCTATAATAGCTATTGCAATTTCTATAAGAAATAAACATAAAATCTCCTGGATACCTTCACAGAAAACTAAGAAATACATCTTACAAAAACTTGCGTCGCATTTAAAAATATTTAATCTATGTTTTGATGAAGGAGTGAATTCCTTGCCAGCTAAAACGACTTTCCATGCTGTCCCTTCTTCACCGTGTAGTGATGAGCAATGCGAAAGTCTACGCCTGTCTAACGACGTACTTATGCAGTTCTTAGTGTTGATACTAAATACGTTCAGTTCGAATACTGTAATGGCCAGGTTAAACTTCTAGTCCTAGTCTATCAAGTAGTGCTCTCGAGATTCTTTTTTAAGTTTAAAGTAGTTGATGCAGCGTGTGGATTGAAAAGTTTGCGAATAGCTTAGTTAGGGGCATACATTGTTAGGAAAACACAACACCAAGTCGGGTATTACAGAATTAAAAGTGTCTTTTGAAATTTTAGTACGTAGCTGTTATATCAGATAAATCTTCGCTTAAAAGAAAATAAATGTGTATTTTTTATTTTTGTTTTAGTTTTGTAAATTTATATGTTGTGCAGAATTTCGTTGGTAAATTTTGATTCAATTAGTTTGTGAAATTAAAAATTTCATTGTTCCTATAGGATTTGAACCTACAGCTCTTGTTCACTACACTTGTCTAACTTGTTATACCGCGTTAAAAAGTTCAAGTTGTCGTTTTTAATATTCCAAATTAAAACCTAAGTAAGTTTACATGCCCAACTTAGTGTAAAAAGAACATGAGAATGTGCGCGTAATAAATTGATAAATTTCATGAAATGTGAATGAAACACAGTCTCCACAAATTAAAATTAAAAATTGATTAGACACCGCGCTGAAATAAATATTACCCCGAAGCTTTCGCAGATGTCCTAAACTTTTGTTTTTCGCAGCTGTAAATGTTTTATATAAAAAATGATCTGAGGTCCATTAGCTCCTACAGTGTGTAACCGAATTACGGCGGTGGTGAAGTTATATTTTATGCTTTTAAATAAAAATGAAATCCGAAATCCCTCGGAGATATAAAATTTATATCTCCTAGCGGTTGGTAATGTTAAAATCCATACAAAACCAACTGCGGATGTGAAAGTATTATAAAATAAATTGTGTTGCACCTGTTACAGTAACATCAGGTAGAAACATCGACACCTTAGCCGCAAAAGAATTATGTTGAGAGAAAAACAGAAGTCAGCTTTTATAAATGTATTTACATTTAAAATGGAAGGATATATTTTATGTTTATATTTTTCTCTCTATTTAAATAAATATTTATATACTTTTAATCGGATTAACATGGTTTAATCTAGATAACTGGAAAAAAAAACATGTCAAAAACTTTAAACAACCCACTGTCTACATCCCCATCCACTACATAGTGTTCTATACGTTCTTCCCAAGCTTAAAATAGCAAAGGAAGAGATTAAATAGGGGGTTTAACGGTAATATTTTTAAGATATTGGTATCGTAAGTTTTAGGTAAATTTTTTTCTCGAAAATAATATAAAAGAATATACTTATACTGCACAATATACTTATAGTTTTCAAATATTTATACATATGATAAAACTACGTGAAACAATAAAATTTGATCTAAATCTAAAGTAGTCAAATCTTTTGAAGATATTTCAAACAATTTATTCAAGAAAAATGTCTAATGTAATAAATTTGTCCACAATTCCTGGCTTATTATCAACTATTAATTAACGATAATCTGATAAAAAACTGAATTGCCTTACCGTCCATAAATTTAATGACAGATCAATTTTGCGAGAGGTTTATATCCTGGTGAGCATTTCAGAATGCTGCTTTGCAATCAGGGCTCTATTACGACTACTCTATTAAGAATAGAACTCCTTCAGAAGATTTGTCCTGGAAATAAGCTTTTGGAAATAAGGAATGAACCTCTACCCAAATAATTCACATCTTCGGATTCTCAAATACACATCTTTTGTTATTCTTTCATATATTTTAACTAAAGTTCCAATCCTTCCGTCTCCAAAACAACTCCATACCATGATGTTTCCTTCTCCATGTTTCATTGTTTTTGAAATATGCTTGTTTAACATTATTTCTCCAGGGCGACGACGTTTATTTTTGAATAATTTGAATTTGCTTTAATCCAATTTATGTTTCGAATTCTGACTTTATCATTCCTCTTTCCGTCCATCTCCATTCCAGGCCTTGCCATACATCTTCTCTTATCCTATCAAAAGCTTTTTTCAGATGTATAAAACATATGTGTATTACCTTTCCTTTTCCTCTTAGTTTTTCTTCTAGTTCTCTGATTATAAATATTAAGACTTGGGTGCTTCTTCCTTTTTTAAATCCAATATTATACAGGGTGTCAATAATATTAATTGAGTTACACAAAAATTCAGCATAAACAATTGAAATTAAGGTTTTGATACTTTCGCTAGATCTAAATGTCTTAATTTTGCATTTATTACTTTTAAGGAACCCCTGTATAACGACTGTGTTGTGAGCAATCTTCTTACAACCTAATTCCGCTATTATAATAGTGTTAATAATTTCGTTAAAATGTAAACATTCAAGTTTTAGAATAGCGCCTTTCTTTCCCTTTCTAGAGAAATAATAATAGTAAATTTCAAACAAAATAAAGATAATAATTCTAAGGAATACGTGCATAACAAAGCAGCGTAAGACACGTGCATTGTAAAGAACCCAACTCATAATATTAATATTAGAATGGAACGTGCAAGTTGTAGGAAGCTGTTTCTGAAATTACGATGCAAACCATTTTTGTAAATGTACGCCCATAAACATCAGCGTTGTTGCCGTTTTTTTTCTCTCTTTATCCTTCTCTCGCAAAGCTCAGAGGTTTTAAAATAGATTGTACCATTCTTAAACCGACTCTGTATGCAACCGTGAATTAATATTAAAAAATATCTACGTAGGAAATTAGTTACTCGAACGTATCAGGAATATTTATTAATAATTAAAGGGATGAGAAAAAACATGTGTGTATATAATGGCATCCTGATGTATAACCAAGGTATTTGTCTATTCCTTTAGATACGATGACCTTAGAGCGATTCTGTGGGAAATAAATATTATTATGTACCGTTTTTTCATAGACTGTAGGTGTCATCAAATGTGAACAAGCGCATTATTTATTTATGTAATTCTTACTTGCGCGTTAAACGCTTCCAAAGTATCCTCTTTCGAAATAATCCGCCTAATTTCCGATGTCCATACATGGGACGCTACTTCTCCATTGCTTTCACTAAATTTGCTAGCGGCAGCGTTCAAAGAAAGTTTATAGCGAATCTAAAGATACATTAGTTTCCCTTTGAGATTCCGAAACGAAATTAACGAAACTCAGAGATCCAACCGTCTATATTAGCTTATCTCTTTAATCTAACAATTACCATAATAAAATTAAATTGTTCAATCAATCGAATACGTTTTAGTAATCGTAAAAGAATCGTCAAATGAGAAGGAGGTTGTAGCCTCGGATGGGTAACGCCTTAGGTTCTAGATCGCGGATGAGTATCTCATTTTGGGCTCGTTTTTGCAGGGTTGAAAGACCTCTTACGATCCTAGCAATAATCTTATAGTTAACTCGGAAATCAAAGCTTTAGGGTGGAATGGTAAAATTAAAACAAGATTGTCGTCAATTAGTTATACAGAAATATACATACAGGGTGAACCACTTAAAATAATAAACGCAACAAACTTAATTACGTCACACGAAACATAACATTTTATGTGCCTTTATTGGAATACAGTGTACCTTTCACAATAATTTTTAATTTTCATAATAACTATACATCCTCCAAATTTGCAATATTTGCTTTCCTTGTTACTTACATTTATCGCTTTAAATAGTTCACCCTGTATGTATATTCAAGTGAGATATTTCCAATATACACTATGTCCAAATTATTAAAGCTATAAAATAAAGTGCAAATTGACAAAGCAACAAGGAGGTAATGTATTTGAGCATTTCATTCATTATTTTGAAAGTTAGCAGTTGTTCTGAGTTCGATTTCAACACCGTGGCCTTCATACAATCTAGATCAAATGAGAAGGCTTCTTATAAAGGATGTTTCAATAAGAGCGCAAAATTTTAAGGTTTACCATACTGAAATTATGCAATATTTTTTATATATCGGGGCGATAGAAGGGGGTTTTCTTACATTAGTTTGTTCTAAATATATTTTCAATAAAAACAGGTTCTTTATTACACCTCATTCAAATCAAAAGCAATGAAACAAATTTTAGGCTACAGAATCTTAGTAAAAGATTTAAAAATATTTATTCAGAACAAACGAAATATCAACTGCATAACTGCACATTATTTAACCATAATAAACAAAATTAATCCGCGATTATGTTGAGTATTAAACTAATAACCCTATGCATCAAATTATTGAAATTGACGTTGAACTCTAAAACCGAGAGGTTTAAAAATTGCGGAAAATGGTGAACGTATAATCTGCTTGCTGGTATTTTTTGACATTCCCGTTAATAACGAGATTTGTTTCAGCTTATTTAAATAAATTGCGTGCTATTTTGTGTTGTTCTAATCCTCTAGAATATGTTTAATGATAAATAGCGACTAATACATCATCAAATAATGGAATTTTCCATGTTAATATACGAGGTAGTACTTAAAAGTCTTCCGTGAAAAAAATGAGGTGTAAATTCTTTGTGGATAATGGTCCAAGCTGTTCTTTCAATCTTTTACAGAGAGCTTCTTGAAGAAGATGAGTGATATCTCGTCGAAACATCAGTCAACGCATAATTAATTCAATATCACGTAAATGCGCAGATCAAAAAGAACTAATATTTTAGCTTAGCTTTAACTACTGTGGATAAATTCATCAAGGCGCATGCGCTATATTGATTGTATTGCATAATTGGTTATATTTCGTCTGCGCTTTTTTCAGTAAAGCTTAAAGTTTGTTAGGAATGATGAGTAAAGTATTTAAACATTAAAGCAAAAGAAAAACGTGTAAATGAATACCTGTTTATAGAAACCAAATAAATAATTTTCTTCCAAAAAAAAAAAAAAACTCTTGTTGCTACGTATTTTACTTTAGAATTAAAAAATTCTAACTGCCTCATTCGTAAAATAAAATCTCGATATACGTTTTCTTTTTTTTTGTTAAATAACATAACCCGTGTTTCTCTTGTATTTTACCAAGCATACGTCATTTAACGCTGTGTAGATATCCATTACGTTAGTCGTGTAAAAATATTTTTTAAATTCTACACGAAGATATATTGCAAGGCAAGCGGTTGGACGATGCCCCGCAGTTTGAAAACCCCGAAAAAAACCGGTTGTACATCATATTTTGCGTTCAATACATTTTGCATGTAAATCGTTACATAGTACACATATAATTTAGGCATAATCTATTAATGTACCGCGATGGTCGGGCGCTTATTTTTAACCAAACGCCTTACATTCGAATTTAAAGTCATTTATCTGTCAGATGCGCGAGTTAATGATAGCCGTGTTACCAACCGGCAATATATTTTCACGTGAAAACTTCAATTACTGCATTAATATTTTCGTTTCAGGTGTTGCAAAAGGCATGGCTCGATTTTCATGCGAAACTTCAAACCTGTCTATAAGTTTGAAATTATCCCATCACCAATATCTTATGCGATTTTTAAATATAGTTTTGTTTAAAGCGTTTAAAACCAAGGAAATATTGCAGACAATGATGAAACTTGAAAGCTACACTTTTCAAGAACATTTTCCATAAGCGACCGTATTAAGATCGATGTTTTTTCTTGTTTAAACTAAATTGAAAATATATTCCTTAAAAGGACATCTTTTTGAACGTTACCGTAATACTCCCATTTAACTAGATAAAAATCTAATAAAGTAAATAAGTATTCCATAACTGAAAATATCACTGCTCCTTTCTCTTAGTAGACTTAGTAGACCAGATATGTCTTCAGATGATTTTCTATCCATTTTTTTGTTCCATAGTTCAATTTATGAAGACCTTCGTGCAAAATTCTGAATAAGATGGTTTATGGAATGTAATTGCTGAGAACGATGACTAATAATACTAACGCGTACAGCTGCAATATTTTTTTGTATGCATCCTTTACGATGCTAAATTTTACTTTTTCATCCTTAAAAACAAACATTAAAATCTCGTAAAGATATAAAGACCAAACAGTAATTCTTTGAATTCTCACGCTGATACGTCCACCATCTGTTTCTGTATCACAAATAATTCTCTGACCGCCAATGATAAGCCCTAAAACATAACACATGGGCTGAAAAGTCCCGGGCCTAACACATAGATGACGCTAGTTTTATTGCAGTCACCTTTCTCTCAGTTAGTACTAACCTTCAAAAGACAGCTGTTAAAGTTTCATGATATTCTATTCATTAGTTTGTGAGTTATTGTGCTAAGAGTCACGCTACTTTTGTTATTTTCAAAACAATGGATCAAAAACAATTTCGTGTTTTAATTTTACACTGCTTCTTGATGGGAAAAAATACCGTTCAAGCGAAGCAATGGCTTGAAAAGTGTTATGGGGACTTCGCTCCATCAGAAACAACAATAAAACGTTGGTTTGCTGACTTCAAACGTGGTCGTAGAGACACCGATGATGCAGAACGCAGTGGACGTCCAAATGAGGTGGTAACACCAGAAAACACAGAATCGTTTTGAATGATCGAAAAGTGAAGTTGCGTGAGTTAGCTGACATCGTAAAGATATCAAAAGAACGTATTGGCTTTATATTGCATGAGCATTTGACTATGAGAAAGCTCTGTTCAAAGTGGGTGCCGCGTTTGCTCACTGTTGACCAAAAATAAGAACGTGTTGATGATTCTGAGCAGTGTTTGGCCATGTTTAAACGTAACAAACCGGAATTTTTGCGTCGATATGTGACAATGGATGAAACATGGATCCATCACTTCACTCCGGAATCAAAACGATCGTCATCTGAGTGGACAGCAACTGGTGAACCTCGTCCAAAGCGCCCGAAAGCACAACAATCGGCTGGAAAGGTTATGGCCTTGGTATTTTGAGATGTGCGTGGTGTAATATTCATCGACTATCTTGAGAAAGGAAATACCATCAACAGTGAATATTATATAGCGTTATTGGAGCGTTTGAAGGCCGAAATTGCAAAGAAACGACCGCATATGGCAAAGAAAAAAATGTTGTTTCATCAAGACAACGCACCGTGTGACAAGTCAATCAAAACAATGGCAAAACTACATGAATTGAACTTCGAATTGCTCCCACATCCACCGTATTCGTCAGATTTGGCTCCCAGCGACTACTGGCTGATCGCAGACCTCAAAAGAAGAGGTTATCTCTGAAACTGAGGCCTATTTTGAGGCAAAAGATAAATCGTTCTACAAAAGTGGTATTGAATTGTTAGAGCGGCGCTGGAATGATTGCGTTGCTCTTGATGGAGATTACGTTGATGAATAAAGCTAAATTTGTTTTCTTTGTTAGGCCCGGGACTTTTCAGCCCATGTGCTATATAACACAGAAAGATCTAAGGGATGAAATGCCAGCTACTTTTCTTTGATAAAACTTGAGAAACGTCGCATATGAGAGTTTGCAATACAGAAAATGGCTAGGCTTAACCTAAACAATCGATATATCTTAAATTTATAGATTAGAGTTTGAGCAGGATAAACATTAATATCCGGCTTACAAAGAGAACCAAACGAAACTACTTTAGCCGATTCATTTCCAAGAAACCTGCGCCGCTTATATCTTCTTATTTGTTTTTAATCTCTCGCACTACTAAAGCATTAGTAATTAACACTTCTTTATTTAAACGCGATAAATTCATCACAAAAATCGTTCTATATTAATTCTGCCATCCTAATTGTGTCTTTCGTGATACCGCAATGGATCACCTCTTCAGCTATAAATTTAATAAAAAAAAAATCTCCAGTTCAGTGATTCATTATAGATGGTAATTAAAGTTCCTCCTTAGTATATTTCACCATTATTACACACCAAATCCCATTAAATTTTTCCGTTCGTGAATGAAATGCTCGGATGCTGCTGCGACAACTGGTGTGAGAGGGGAGGTCGGTGAGTGAGCTAGACAGCAAGACTTAACGCTATTGGAACAGAGCTCTATATTCTCGACGATATTTTAATTTCACTGCATGTATTTGTGTCACTATCATATGGATTTATTCAATTCTTTTTTTTAATAGTACTTCACAAGAACAAAGACTCACCCTATTGTTTTAATACGCTGTTTTTAGTATATACATATGAAAGAATTTTTTATACATATATTAAATCTCTTTCAACTCCAAATCAATAGGTGCTGATATTCAGGTCTCGTTGAGATACTTCAACTATTATTAATTGATTTTCAATAGTGCGCATTTGATTGGATAAAATACAGTCTATGAAATTAAAAACATTCAAGTGGACATTTTAAAAATTTAATGACGGATAAACAGTAAATTAACTGAAATTTTGAATGGATGTTAGAATAAATTTTAGACATCTAGGAATATGGTTTTGAGGTGGGAAGATGACTAAAATAATTCCTATAAATGAACTTCGACGAGAATAATTTAATAGATTTGGAACAGCAATTTTTCTTCTCAAAACCTTGTGTATTTGCACAAGCACTCTCAATGTCGAGATGCTAAATTTCGATTTTGCTCACATTTTTCCAACAATTTAAAATTAGTAAGACCAGACTCAATATTTTCAACTATTTAAATGCAGCATAACATCCAACCAATATACCTATACGTAGTTATCCCCCGAAATCTTTCACTAATGCAGTGGTGTTCCTTCAATGTTTTAATGGTAGATTATAGCTTGCTGCCGCTTAGTAAATATCATAGTAGTGCATTTAGATATATTTAAGATCAATTTATTAACTTCACCAATTAGAGACACAATCGACACTTCACAATCTGCAGTGGAATCAGTACTTAGAAATAAACGTTTCGCATTTAACATCGTTAGCAATATAGTTTATGAAGAGCAGGAATATTAGAGGTACAAGATTAGATCATTGCGGTATACCCTAGGTAGCGATGTGCTTGGATGACACGTAGTTCCCATAGCATACTTGGAATTCTCTATTGATCAGGTACGGTTATAAGAGTGCGCGCAATGCTTTTGAAAATCCGAACGAATTCAGTTTTCGTAGAAGAATATAATGGTCTGTCTGATCAAACACTTTCTCCAGAAAGTCCAAGTAAATAGTGTCAACTTGGCTTCTACTATATATTGCCTCAGATACATATTGCTTTGACCAAGCTAGATTAGCTACGGTTGAGCACTGGGATATAAAACAACGTTTTTTTCTGAGAGATTCATCTGCGCAACTCGAAGAAAAGATGAGAAATAAGAATGTGTCGGAAAGAAATTGGACGATAATTGTGGATTTCAGAGAGGCTTCAGAGAGTGTTGGAAATTTAGACTGATTCAAAACAAGATTGAAAATGACGTGCAAAAGGTTAGCAAACACATAATCACAATTGCGAACGATAAATTGTGTGTAAAAAGATAGTTTCTCGTCCGATATCTCATCTCAACAGATTGAGAGATTGATTTGGTCAACACCAAAGAACAGAAGGCAACTAGAGTGAATTGGTGTCAAGAAACTCTAGACTGCTTCAACGCCGACAACTCTAAAAACGTGTACAACATCGTCAGTAGTGGTGCTCTTGGAGGCAGAAAATAAACGCCAGCCGTTTGTTTGGGTGTTTCAAAGTGAAGAAAAGAGAAAGTCATCCGTTCTTGAAATGTCTCCAAAAAGAGGGTGGCAACATTTGTCTTGAAAGCAGGTCAAATTACTACTGCAAGTCATCGTTCAGCTTCGAAAAACTAACTCCGAACAACGAATCATCTTCCACCAAGACAAGTCAAAACAGATGCAAACAACACCAGCAAAATTAACGTTAAAAGAATACAAAATTAAGATTATACAAAGACGTACACAACAACTTAAAATGCCAAAAGGGAAAAATCATTTCTTATACTCTTTCTCTACCTCCAAATGTTTCTGAATATTAATTAGAAATTGAAGTAATGAAAGATACTAAAACCGAATCCAGTCTTTCTAGAAAGCAGCATCAATCTTACAAACCAACAATATATGCTACAATATATAGTAAATTCCAGCACAGTAATGAACGGAATTTAGAAGGACACAATTTCATTTCTAGATCAAGAATAAAATTTTTGGAACAATTTTTCAAGATTTATAATGATGTTAGAGGGATTAAAATAAACATTCCAATACGTCCGGTAATGCAGAATAATACAAAAGGTTAAACCAAAATCGTAGCTTCCTTTTCCAGTAGGAAACGTAACGGATGTGTTTTAGAACATTCCACTCTGGAAAAACATTTTCCCCCGAGCCGTAAAATATTTTAACCAAGTAAAATATTCACCTTCCTTATTACTCCTAAAATAGAGCTGTGAAACCGGAAAGTTATGTTTTGGTAAAAATGTTCGCCGAAAATAGCCGACATCAGGAAAGTAGATTATAATTTTATAATAAACAGTGTAGCAGGACGGCGCAAACAATATTTGTTTATGGAGCGCTAAACTTAACCCATGAGACGGCGCCACAGTAATGAATTAAATAAAGTTTCGTAATTGAGCGGATCATCCCTTGGAAGCGCTACAATTTGATCGAGGATGTTGTACGGTTAATGACCGCAATTGGCTAACGCGGTGTATTATAAAAATTGAATGGATATGTGTTAAGTTAGTTTGGAAAGTTTATATGATGCGTAAGGATTGATAAAGTGTGAAACTATGATATAAGTTACAAAGGTACCTGTTCCTAAAAACATTTTGCTTTGGAATATCTTATTCTTTGTTTTAAAAGAGAGACGAAAAGTGTTTCTTCTCTAGTAACCTATGAATTGAAATGTACACTGTAGATAACTTCATTTACTACTGTTATAGTTCCTCAAGTATACATCTTAGGTCCTTTTATATAGGTAATTTTTATTATAAAATTACAAATCAATGGCGCATTAATTTGAATAATACTGTAATAAACTAGAAAAATTGAATTTTTCACAATGAATATTATAGCGAAATTTGCTATACTAACACCTCTTCGAAAATATATAATAACCAGTCATCCTGTATACAGATTGTCTCCGAACTTGGTAAATGGAAACCCATTTTCTTGTTACTTATTTCGTTTCCATCGCGAAATATGTATTTTAAGAATAGAAAATCAATTGAAACCAAATTGGTTAAAAGAAATCTTCTTCACTTCGGGTTTTAAGCAATTTGCCTCTTACGATACCTATTTTTTATTTGGCCTGCCTACACTTCTTCTTCCAAAACATCTATCATCAGAACTCTTTTAAATTTCATGATTAACTTCGGTAGGGTTGTTAGTACATTGCATATATATTTTTTGTTTTTCTTTCACTACTTCTACCACATCATCTGACCATATTTTTAATCCTTTATTCTTTCAAAGTTTCCTCTTTTTACCCAAGACTTCAGATGCCATTTTTCATGTGTTATGAGAATATTTAGTTCTGATGTGGATAATTGCTTGTAAATTAAGTAAATACAAGTAGTAAAAACGAGAATTTGAGAATAATACGTGGGCTATGAAAAGTAGTAATAAGCAATAGCGATGATGACATGCCAAAGATACATTTATAGCCTGCAGTTCTCAAAATGTGGATTATATACGTAAATAAAGTTTTAGCCACAGTTCACGTAAAATTTTTCCGGCTTTACTTTTCTTGAAATACTAAGTTGAATCGAGGAAACTATTAAACATAATTAACTCGGAAACAAATTGAAAACTTTCGAATTTATTTGCTTTAATGCAATTTTGCATTCAATTACTGGGTATTATCGAAGAAACCTCCAACGCAAGTTATCAAAAGTGAAAGATATTGAACACCGCTGTCGTTAAGACTCTATTCGTAACGGACGATGCATAAAAAAGATTTCAGCAATTACGCGGGGAAAATATCTACAATAATAAATAAATTATTCAGTCGAGCATCTTGTGAGTCCACCGCGCCGTCGAAGTGGCTTACAACATGCCCCGTAGTCGTTTTGGCATGCTGTCAATTATAGCGGATATCGTGCAGGTAATTGCGGTCGTACGAGGACGAATGGTGTTATCTTTTTGTAATATGGCTGCTGCAAATTCTCGTTTTCGACTTAATATCTGCCACTAAATAAAAACTAAAGAAATTCGCACCGAATCGTAGCGTGTCGCGAAATTGGTGCATCAGCGAACGTATTACCAACTCTATATATATATATACACTATACGCTCTTACTAAATATTATATCGAGCCATTCTTGGAATCAATTCACCTTACCCGTTCTAGTGCTGTCTCATTCCAGCGAGGTTTCTCGCTTCTTCGCTTTTCTTTTCTTGTTGCGTTGCAGTGCTAATGCAGAATGGTAACGGCGCGATAAGAAAACATAGAAAATAGGCTGACACGAAAGCGAAGATTTTGATTGCAATAATTCAGGGGATTTTGTGGTGTTAGTCATGGACATAATTATCTTTACCGGATCTAAATTAACGTTTCGAACAAGCTAACGCTCAATTTTAAATGATTTGTACTGTATTAAAAAATTATTTTGCAACAAACTTAAAGCAACGCAATTTGGCAATCATAAGAACTTTAGTTTGGGAATTCCCCACGGTTCCATGATAGGACCATTAAACATTAATTTTTATATGTATACATATTTCTTTACTTTTTCCATTTCAATTGAGGTATATCCAAAACATGGATTTCGAACGTATCGCCCACTTCTTTTGGATTCGAAAATTCTGGTCAACGTCCTTGAAGAAGTAGTTTATTTTTGACGGATGGAAATGAAAGAGAATCATTGGACGGATGACCCATTAATTCGATGGTTTGAACGGTTATCATATTATCATAGTGTTGAATGATCTTACGTCGCTGGTTGCTTTTTTCTTATTTCTTCAAAGACTTCTGGCAAACAAATGATTACGTACCATTTAGAATTGACCGTTCTACAATTCTCTAGTGACACTGTAACCACATATCTGTATATCCTAAAAAATATAGACGACCAAATGCTTCTAGCAGCGATGTTTTCTGGCGCAACAATCGATTTTGATCGAACTTCTTTAACAATGGCCATGATTGAATCCACTAAACCAGTGATATACAGTGCTTCATCGTCAGAAGCTGAAGTGAGTGAAGTCACTCAACAACATTCAAATAATGTCAAACTTTACTGTGTATAAGTCAGATGGCGCCTAGCAACACCATTGTTGCCAATTCCGGATACAAAATAGCAACCCTCGTATTACCCTGATAACTTCCTTCAAACACTGCTACTATCTTGCTAGTTTTCCTAATTTGCGAAAATATGGATCTTTTAATAATTATATTATATAGTATACATGGTGGATATATAAAGAGAGAGGTATATTTATGACCTAGAAAACTAGGTGTATTATCATCACCCATAAAACTACGTATAACAAATTAATGACGTGCTCTTCTACTTTACTTTTTTTTACTCTTTTCTTTTTAATGTAATACTCAGAAAATCGATAAAATATCTATGTATCAGTGTGTGTTATCGGAAAATATGGAATTGAATTTATGGTATCATTTATTAATATCAGTACGTATGTACGTAGATGTTCGTTGAATTTTATAAAACTTACTTTTGAAACCTGTCCTCTATTCTCTTTAAATTTTCTTAAGAAATGAAGATAAATGAGTCTTGCATTACTCTATATAATAAATCCTTTTCATCTAGTAGAAATGATTTACTATCTTCTACCCGGTGACATATAATACATTAAATACGTTTTAGAAGTGAATAATATATCCGAAAGATTGGTTTACTCCTCTAAACTTTGACACTGCATTGTTATAAACTTAAATGTATACCAGGTGTCTCAAAACTTCGTAGAACAAAGATAACGTTACTGCACCATATGACCGTAGAAAAACTGTAAATTAACGTCACAGTTAAAGTTACGTTTATTGACACTGGGTTTGGGACAAATTTATACGCACCCTGTATAAATTTTAAATCTCCGTTATAAAAAAAAAACGTCACTGTTACGAAAATAGATCAGTTATTTCCGTTTTAATCTCTATACGTGATGTAAATAAAGAGACCTAAAAATACTGTCAATCTAGTTCATCACTTTTAATCACAGAAAACAAAACCTTGGTAAAGGGGATTAAGTGCCAACGCTAGACATTATTAAAATGCACCCCGCAAAAGCCAATCCGTCAGAAACGGTTAGTTTTGAAATGTGGTCCATTGCTAGTACGGCAATACCTGAACACAAAGCTTTGTAATATCCCATGTCGCTCTGTTTACTTTAGAAGCGGTTTATTTAGATAAATTAATTAAGTATACTAAAAGTAAACCTCATGTAGGATTATCCGTTGTAGCTTCTATTACACATGAACGCGTATCCTACAGCAAGGATATCATAACGTTAATTACTGATACGTTCAGCGTTTGCGTTTAATGTTATTAAATTTAGGTAAGTATGCGTTTATAAAAATGGCATTGCAGTAGATCCCGTATTGTTTTCGTTTAGTACACATCTCTAAATCTTTTGAGTATATATTTAAAGAAATTATTTTTAATAAAACCAAATTTAAGAACAAATATTCAAAAATACGTAGTATGTATGTGTATATAGACATTGATTTGTTTATAATATCTCTTATCGCCAAGATTAAATCTACAAGCAATCAAGCAAATATTCTTTACAAAATTTTAAAACTATACAAGGATAAATATACACATATATACTCAGAAGTCTAGATGAGATATTACGCTATCACTTATATTTTACCAAGGATTTAAAAAACTAAATACGAAGGTTGTCTTTTAAGTTTTAATAATAATAATTTATGAAATACCCAATATATAAACATCTACAAATGGACAAAATAATAGAAGATAAGCCAAGAGATCAATTCTTCTGGCGACAAAGCTTTGCATAAATGTAGCGCTAATACGGTTTCTTCTTTCAACAAGCGTAACAAAGTCATGCCTCTCAAGCTCGTAGAAATATACCTTGTATAAAATATCGAAATAAGCGAAGAAAAATGTATTTATTGCATCAAGGCTATTAAAATCCTTACAAGTGCAAAAAATAAATCCTAATAATTTAGAAGCGGCAGTCTGAGACATGGATAGAGAAGGTAAACTTTTCATCATATATCACAGCTAAATCTTTAATAGAAAATTGATGAGTAATATTAATATTGTTAATACAATGCAGAAAATAAATTCTATATACCTTTTCTTGTAAAAGACACGAAATTTTTAAATCATTATGCAGACACCAGGTATGAATCTTGTCCAGAATACGCTGCAGAAAGTCAACATCATTAAAGGAGTTAACGGCATGGTATATTTTAATATCGTCAACATAGGTTAATAAAAGGCAAAGTTAATGGACTTTAAAAAATAATCGATATATACATTAAAGAAGAGCGGACCAAGATTCAATGCTTGAGGAACTCCAGAAGTGGAGTAAAAAGTTCGACATTTAAATCCATTAAAATAAACATTATTATTAGGAAATTCCTGCTGACACCGATAAAACTCAGCTTGTCCAACAACTTATAATGATCCATCAGGTCAAAAGCACGGGAAAAATCAGTATAAATAACATCCAGTTTACCCCATCCACAGTCTCAGCTATTGTTTGAGAAATCTACGCCAAGTTAGATAGATCTATTTGAGATAAAACCATGCTGAGATAGAAAAGAATACGGTTTTTGTACCCTAAGAGATACGCATGTGAAGTAAGCTTTAATATTGGAAATATCACCCTTTTCAAAGATTGGCGAGATTCTGGCTACTTTCCACATATCGGAAACGTATACGTGTGCAGGTGTAGATTAAAAATTATACGCAGAGGAGTGGCAAAGATAGTAGCACAATCCTTCACAGAAAAAGCAAGAAATGTTGTCATCACTCTTCTTCTTTAAACTTTTTATGCACTATATTACTTCATCTACCGAAACAGACTGCAAACACAACGGTGGTAAGCTGAAATCTATATCTGGAAGATCAGAGTCCAAAGACTCAGGCAGAAAAATACCAAATGTTGGATCACTCTATTCTTTAGTGGCATCAAAAACTTTACCAAGAACTCTGGTAGAAATTTACGTAATCTGTGAAACTCTTGTGTCGTTGTGTCGCAGGGGAAAACCAAGAGAGGTAGCGGGTCTTGTAATTTGAACCAAGGAAAGGAACAGATCGATGCAAGATAGTATACAATTTATTGTAAAAATCCTGTACAGCCAAGTTACACTTTAATACTGACTTCACCACTCTCACAATTTGCGTCTCTTTTCCAGAAGATAAAATTTTAATCTTGTCACATGTTATTGTTGTATTAAGAACTGGAGTAATTACAAACTGTGAATCGCTTTCCAGAATGAAAATTTATTTTCTAATTTAGATTTAACGTGTACATTATTAGAATTTCTAAAGGAAAAGGGTGAATTCACGCCCTTGCTAATCCGTTAGGGAGATTTATTGTAACTTGACATCGTCATGAATAAATAATTTTTTAATTGCCGAAGCAAATTCTTCTTTAAGCATTTTGACGGGTTCATATTTAATGAGTCACCCTGTACCGGCGTGCCGAACGGGAGATATAAAAACGTCTGAAATACGAGGTAGTAAAACCGAGGAGAGAATCATACTTGAAAGTGTGCGGCTTAAATTTAAAATTGCAGAGTGAATACACAAAACGTCGTAAATTATATGCAAACTGTGCGTATGATGTCATTCCCTTCAATGAAATAATACGAGGAACCGATCGTAAAATACGTATTACAAGTCGCATAACTTCGTTGCCGGGCATCATTCACCGATTCATGGCTTTATAAAAAAATTATTAATCATTGCCGATAACATTGTACCTGATTAGCTTTCTTTCTCTCCGGAATAGCACCATTCGCAACGCTTCTTACTTCATCATTCCCTTTCAATACGTCTTCGTAAAAGGGTATAAACTTTTCACGGTTACAATTTACAAAATTACACTTACACGAATACGAAAACTGAAATACAACTACATTTCGTGCAATATATAACTGAGTATAATACACTTTTGACATGTGCAGAACCACTCTTAATGTCGGTTTCAAATAAATTTTAACACGTTTAACTGTTATTATGGACTATTCGCTAACTTTTTTACGTACTAAAAAAGTTCCAAATGCATATTTCTTTAACATAAATCGATATGAATTTATTTCATTGTCTGTCATTTATTATTTCTTACAACAATGATGTTTAATGCGTATCCAAAATAAAATAACACAATTGAACATCTTTAAGAGCCTTTACCAGGGTTGGGTTTCGGGTTCAAGCCCTGTAGTTATTCCTTATGTTTTCTCTAGTTGTTTCTCTCAATGGTGAACGCTGCGATTGAATATCTTACGATGTGCACACTGGCATAAGCGTAATAGTAACGCATGGTCAATCGATGTCCTTTTATACTTAGATTACATACAAGGTGATACAAACTTACTGTTATGTGCTTGGGGTAAACTTCACTGGTAGATTAGAAAAGAAACTGAAGACAATTTTGAATTTATGGATTTAGAAGAATTTCCATTTGAATTCTGATAATTACGGATATTCACCAAGAGACATCTATAATGCCGAGGAGACAGACCTGTATTTTAGGGCTCTACCCGACAAAACGCTCACATTAAAGAAGGAAAAATGTGTTGGGGGGAAAGTATCCCAAAGAGAGGTTTTAATTTTGCATTGTGCAAATATGGCGGGTGAGAAAGAAAAACTCCTAGTCTTTGGTAGGACAGCTAAACCCAGAGCTACATGCCTGTAACTTGGAAGTACAATAAGAAAGCTTGGATGACAGGACAAATTATGACAGAGTGGTTGCAAGACCTAGATTGGAAAATGGCTAAAGAAAAAAGAAACATTTTGTTATTTTTAGACAATGCGGGATCTCATCCGAAAGACGTTCGCCTAAATAATATAAAAATATTATTTTTACCCCCTAATTGTACATCAGCTTGTCAACCACTTGACCAGGGGATTATAAAGAATTTTAAAATTTATTACCGAAGTCTAATACTCAAACATCTGCTAGTAAACATTGAAACTGCTGGTACAGCTTTTGAGTTAATAAAGAAAATTACACCACTGGATGCAGTTTATTTGGCAAAAACCGCTTGGGACCAAGTAACCAAGGAGACAGTTCAAAATTGCTTCCGCAAAGCAGGATTTAATCATGTAAATATGCAAAGTGAAGACCAGTGATACATCTGACCTAGAAGATGATTTGCCTCAAAAATAAGAATTTATTGAAATTGACGGATAATGAAAACCTTAATGATTTTTTGAACGTAGATGAAGATTTGTATGTTGAAGATCCAGATTCAGAACAAGAAATTGCAAATCAAGTTGAAATACAAGAACTTTCGGAAATTCTGATGTTGATGAGGTTCCAGTGCCAACAGAAGCTATCCCAAATTATGGTAAAGCTATTACCCTGACCAAGCAGCTCAAAACTGATGTCGAAAATCACGGAGATACAGAGTCTTTGGAGCTTCTTTCTAAATTAGAAATACGATTTCAAGACGCCATTTTAAAGAAAAAGAGAAGACAAACAACAATATATGAATTTTTGCGTCCTTAAAGTGACTATTCATTTCATTGTTTTGTATTACATACTACATCTATGTATCTATGTACTTATATTATAAATAAACTTTTTTTCTTAAGTTTAAAGTTTCTTATTTATTTTAATTTTATACATTTATATACATATACGATTTAAATGTCCCAGTTTCTTTAATATATTCATTTTTCGTTAAAACACGATTTTTGTTGTATCTACTACATATTTCTATTATGCGGACACCCCTCCTGAACGGACGACATCTTCAGTTGGTCCCGTTGGTGTCCGTTCAAGGGAGATTTCACTGTATACAAGAAAATATCTAACAAACGATCCTGACTTCTTAAATCCACAGCAGCCTGAGGACTTCGATGGAATTTGCAACAAATTAAGAGAAGAAATAAACAAGTTAAATTAGTTCAGTTAGAAGCTCTAGTTATGTTGTTTCTTCATTAAAACGTATTAAAGCGTAATTCCTTAAAACGCACGTTTTTTCGTTGTAATTATTTACAAGAAATTTATCATTTCACAAACATGCGAATTCAAATTCTTACGCATAAAGTTCTTAATGCTTTAAAAGGGATTCTAAACGATATTGCAAGGAGATAATGATACTGTATATAAATCCGTTTATAAAATAAACGTCAGATTTAAATGTTGACGAATTGTATAATATAATAGAAGTATAAAGTGGAGAACGGTATTGGTTACAGTTGATTTAAATATTTAGGACGATGACCTAGAACAGTCCAAAAAATATGCGTAGTGAAACGTCGAAAGAAATATTTAAAGTTTATTGAATGTCAAGCTTGTACATCCGGTTATAAGGACTATAATAAAAATAATACTCAATAAAATATGAAGTTGCTACGCTATATAATGGATGAGAAATGAAATTCCTCTTTACAAATTAAAACAATGAATTTATTTTGGGATTAAACCAAGACGTTAGAATCCTATAATAATTCTCTAATGAAATATGAGACCGTATAAGTGTATCCACTTAAACTAAGAAGCAAGAAAAAACAACAAAAGTTTCTTTTTCCTTAAAAGTCATGCTTGAATCTAAACGAATACCCATTCGAAAATAATGTTTGGAATTTTGACTTGCTAGCAAGTGATTTGTGTTTCTATCGAAATGTAATATATCCGAAGGGTACACATACTATCTGCAACTTGAGTATGCGATAATCAGTATAAAATTAAATTCACCGATATTTTCCTATAAAAGATTAAATATATTTCAAATTTATGACTCATAAATTTGTCAGGGGTATTATATGGTATTTTGTAAATAGGATGTAATTATAGTGGAGTTATATAATCATCTCGATTCTAAGAACTTACTTGACGCAATTAAGACGGTGCATATAAATCGTGTAATATGTAATAAATTTAGCCGCCTCAATCTGAATGCTATTCATCAAAAATTGCTGCCTGACAAGCCTTAAATGTGCAATAAATAATAATAGGCAATAAGTTTTTCGATTTTTTCCTAAAATGTTCTTGTATGTGTGCATCGATCATCGTGGAGAATATTTTGAAAAACAATAAAACCATTTTCAATCGCAAATATTTATTTTTATTTATTATTCCTGATAAATACCAACACGATTCTTCATTCTTCTCAAGAAACAATTCCGAAATTAGTTGAAAAATGTACCGCCGATACACCAATTTAGTTATCAGCAAATTTCCGAGGGTAGCACCGAAATGGAAAAGGTTCTATTTACTGGAAACGTGTTTGTCGATAATCAAGGATAATAAAGTTAAGAAGTCGGTCTATAAATTAAGAAGAATAATGTAAGTCGAAGGTAATTTACGATCAATGTTCTGCACAAAATTTAGTCAGTTCCTAATTAAATAACAGATTTCCGCTATCACGTGTTATCGTAATCGTAGCATGTACAAATATCAACGGTAACAAAACCTCAAACATTCATGTTTTTAATAATTCATTTCACTGGTAAATTATCGTATTAGTTTTTTTTTGTATCCCAGCGAAAGTAACGCTTGTGAATAATTAATTCCCAAATACTGCGACTGTGTTTTACACGGGTCAGAAAAAAAAAACAGTTAACCTGATTGAAGGATAAATTCTAATTAGGGCCGAACAAAAACACCACCAACTACTATTTAGAAGAAAATCCGGGTCAAGGTCGACAAGGTACCTGCCTTGTTTTTGGGGGGTTGAAATATAATCTCTTTACTGATTACATTTATCACGTATAAGCTGATATGGAAACACAGAAACGCAAGTAAAAGCCCCTTTAAGCCTAATTACTCCTAGAATTTTAAGCTTAATTCTTAACCGTGTAATGGAATTAAAATATAGGGTTTCTGGCCAGCTCTAACGTTACATTTCCCATCCTATTCAGACGCTTAGGCGTATGACGTTTTTGAGTTATGTAAATTTCATTAAATGTGAGAGGTTATTAGCATCACCTTTAAGAAACAAGTTGTGAAAGCAAACATTACAAATATAACTAAACAAATTGGATATAACAATTTCGATTTCACATTTTCTTTAAAAAGTTCTCCACATATTCCATATCCATTTTTAGGATAATTGTTACATAACTTTGGTTCTAGTTACTAACATTATTAAATGTATAAAGTAAGTTTCCTTATGAAATTGTCTAATGTCCTCTGAATTGGTTTAGGTAAGGGAGAGATCGCACATTTTTTCTTAAGAAATACACCGATTTCCAATTTTAAAATAGTGAATATCAATTAGGTATGAACATCTAGACACAAGCCCGAAACATATGACAAATAAATAAACCAATTTGCGCTATAAATACTACATATAACCGATTAAGTTAGAATCATGGTGCAAACAGCCTTAAAGTATCAGCTGCCTATATTTACCTATTTAGAAATTCTTATTTAGCTAGGATCTAAGAGAAAAATCGGAATCCGCAAATAGGTACAATGTTTTAATGTCATCGAACTTATATATAACTAACTATACAGGATGTCCCACTAAACTATCTTATTAGAATTTTTCGAACTTCTAGTGGGAATTTGATTTTGAAACTTGCAGTGTAGTCATGGTGAGGTATAATCCATTCGAAATAATAGTTTCAGCTTAACAGTATTGCGACGTACACGGTGTTGATATAAACTTTCTTATTTTATGTTTAATGATATAATTTAGCATTAGAGTTCGCTATATCTAACCTTAGTTTTTGAAGTATCTCTATTACTTAAGTAAGCAAAACTCATTTTTCTCATACAAAACAGTGAGCACATTATTTTTTAAGTTATAGCTTACCATCACCACAGTTTTGTAAATCATCATTGTTTAAAATTTTATAACTTTACTTAGAATATCTCTTAATTTCCTTATGAAATATTTCGAAATATTAGATAATCCCTTAAAACTGCAATTTTTCCTACTTAAACTGTTCCCATTTAGGGGTTGATAACATTTTATTATAGTAAGAAAAGAACTCCTACTTTATCACAGTAGTCTCAAAAATAATGTTTTATTATAAATTATTAGAATATACTCATATTTCGAGTACATTATTATTAATAAATCGTATGTTAAACTAATTTATCTTTTAATTTAGTATCATTTTAATGTATTTCTTTGTCCTGAATCGAATGAGAACACTTTTTCGGAAAAATTTTAACGTTGGTAATTACAAGGAAATTTATAACTTATCAAGTATCCATATGAGTGTAAAAAAATCGAGTCTTAAAAAATTTGCGTGTTATAACTTTGGTCAAAGTTCGTCATATTAGGAGGTGCTTAGCACTGTATGCTATATTTTATTTTTAATATATATAATTTTAAATAATACAACATGCATATGTATAACACTATTACGTCTAACACGCTTTTGCTATATCATTTTGGTAAACTTTGCTGCAGTATACAACACAATCTAGAGACATGGGCTGGTCTACAAGTTCATACGAGAGATACCCTGTCTAAAGACAACGCTAATTGAAGATATCCTCAGTAATAGAATGTTCACGATGACCTTGGGAAGTATAAAAAGTAATACGACGAAGCTGAATAAGGGTCATCCATAGGGATCGGTCCTGGCTCCGCTCCTTTTTAGCCTATATATAGCCGACATGCCAAGCCCAACAGTCAGAAAATTTGGGTATGCGGATGACTGAGCAATAGCCACACAACACGGGGATTTTGAGGTGACAGAAAAAATTCTTACTAAGGATTATTTTAATTATATATATAATTAATTATGTAGAACGTACAGAAGCATACATACATAACATATGTTACATTTTTCTTATTTCGTTAACTCAAAACTCGAGTGTAGTTTGTCTTATTGTTAGTTTATATACGTTATGTTTCGATTACTTTATAAGAAAAGGTCATTCAAAGGAAGACAATATACAGGAAATACTTGTAAATGTTAGCTTGTGCTTCGCGGTTTAGTAAACAACAATCCTGAACTTTGGATACTGAAAATAGAAACTGGATTAATAGAGAAAGTACCTATTGTATTCGTCCTTTTCATCAATATGAAAAAGCGCCGGATACAACGGCCAGATAGAGATTAATACGAGAAATAACGCCCTACGGAATTGCTGGTAAAATTGAACAATTGATGAAAGCTAACATAGAAAATGGAGAAATGGAATATAAAAAAAAAATCTGACGTAAATAGAGCAGAGAGTGAAACAGAGTCTGCAGTCGATACATAGCAAACATACTCTTAGTATTTCTTACACACAACGCTGCAAGATTTGTATTTATAAAAAAAAAACACTTCTATTTACTGATGTTAATGTAAACAATAGAACAATGAATGATTTATTACCTCTTGAGTTCAATTAACAATCTAAAATATGAACGATACATTGCCAAAAAAATGTATTTAAAAAGATAACATTAAGGAAATTCAAAACATAAACAAAAAGCACTGCAAAGAAAAAAAATCGTTTGGATACCTTTCACATCAACGATTAGATCATAAGAACACAACAACGCCGAAATCACGTAGAAAAGAAAGGGAATGCCGAAACCACCAGGCATACTTCGCATTCCTTCCACCTTATTTTTGTCTTATCTCCATTACGTGTATATTTTCCGTATATTCTTTCCTATATACAGGTTAGGGAAAAATCTGTTTAAAAAATTTATCAGTGAAAGTAAATACTTTCTATCCTCCTCATTAATTCAAACTATATAGTCTAAACTGTATAGAAACTGGACGAATTGCATCCGTATTTTGAGAATATATATTAATATCTTTGGGCTAAGTTTGGAAAGCATTATTTAACCAGTGGTTTCAAACCCTTGTTTTGTTGCAAGCCTTTCCTCTGGACCAGGAAAAATACTTTTAAAATTTATTTTCCACCTTATAACACTGAGCTAGAAATGAATTAAAAAGCTAAAGCAACTTTGTTCATGTTTTTGAACTTGTAAAGGCTACATGTCTAGTTGTTCGGTATTCCAAATATTTACTAGAAAAATAGTCTTTCAAAGTTAATCGAAGCTGTTTGAAGATTAGTATGGCTTCTATTCCATCATGGACACTGAAAATGGTAACACCTTGACTTCTTCCAAAAAATACTTGAAGTTCAAACTTCAATTCAATCAGTGCTTACCAGCAATGAATGCATTCATTATTTTCCTTGATTCTTTTTATTCGCACCACAAGCCCAGGAAATTTGCGTGGTTATTGATTTCCACTATTTGTGCACACACCCATACAAAAAGACCAGTTTACTCTACTTTCTCTTTCAAAATAGCTCGTCACCTCAATGGCTTCTAAAGCATTTTAGATCTAAAAAAATCTGCGATCTTTTCCTACCATCTGTAGACGCCTTCACCTCCTACACCCAACTAGTTCTGGGTCGCCCACGTCTTTTTCTCTCTCCTGATTGGCAGTCCAGGATATTGTAGATTGTAGTTTTGTTCCCAGCTCTCCACACATGCCTCAACCATCTTGCTCTTTGTTGCTTTATTTTTCTAACCACGTCCATACCTTCCAACTCATTTGCTATCTCACAATTTATTTTACGCCGGTATTGTTTATTGTCAATTTTTATCGCGCCTAGTGTTGTTCTTAAATTCTTAGATCTTCCTCTTACTTCTTTGCCATTGTTCCTGCTGCATGCTAGTTGTATTATTGTTTTACAAACTCTCATTTTCCCCAATATTTTACTTTTTAATAGTCCTTTATTAGCCTGGTAGGTTTTGTTTATATTCATCGCTCTTTCTCTTATCTCTGTATCTCTGTATCTCTGTTGCCATCGCTTGTAATAGTTACCTCTAAGTATTAAAATGTATCCACCACTTCAAAAGTATAGGTTCCTATTTCATTCCGTGTTTCTATTTTCTTTACATAAATAGAAATTAGAAAATGCATATATCTAATGTTATTTCTTTACAACAGTAGAATAGATGTTTCTATTATCTTGCTGTTTCTACAGTTTAAGTGCATAACAATCTAAGTGATAACAGATATCTCCGACACTGTTTGAGGGTCCATGAGCAACTTTTTTGACGAAAATAGTCTATATTAAAACCTGCAAATATGTAAAATTCCAACTTTTACTATATTTGAACTTGTTTTGTGGTGCCATGAGATACATGTTGATATAAACTTCGTTGGAAGTGAGAGGCTTTAGAGATGATACACAAAACAAACTCCGTCGAAAGTCACAAAAATATTCATTTCAATATAATAAAATATAAAGTATAAAATTTTACCTGAAATAACTAACCTGATGCAGTAATTTAACTTCTTTAATTTTTTTCATTGAATACTCTTTCACTAATTAATCATTTGAATTGACTGACCTATTTAAAATATGAATCTTTCAGGAACGGTATCTTTCCAAACCTTTGTAAACAATACTTCACGATGAATTTCCGTGATAGTTCAATGTAATTAATAAAGTAACTCAACTGAATTATTTTCTCGTAATTTAAACGATCATAATTCCAATCTTAATTAATATTTTGTTCGCAACATTTTCTAGATTCTCGGAATTATATAGTTATCATGTTTACCAGAAATGTGCAGAAAATTTCCGCATTTCAAAAATAAAATCCAATTAATTTTTCCACGTATTCCCGATGTTATGCCGGTAAGGCACTGTCTACGCTTTGTTTTTAGATAAATTCTAGTATAACAATTTGAAACAACTTTCCTCCAACACGCTGAAAGTTTTTTAATTAAACATTTTTAAAATTAATTATTTATTTACGAAAATTGTCGGTTTGCATGTTTTTTGAAATTGAAATTTCGTGTAACTGATGAATACTATGTATTGTTGAAGAGTTAGTAGGGTACCGGATAGATTAACATGTTATAACACGCGATAACATTTATTTTAGAGTTATCAGCTTTATAAGTAATGCTATTAATACACATAAGAAACGATAAGGATACTAATATACAACCCTGCGGAATTTCTAATGAAATTTTCGCTTACCATACGTAGTTTACAATTTAAAGTAGATTTAACACCGCTAAATGCTCTTTTTTTAACGCAAAAGTCTCACGTAAATAATTCTAACTAAACTATAAAGTTCTACTTTTAATTCCACAAACTTTACACTCTAGCCTTCTAGACGCATTTTGTGAAATAGAACGTTGAATTTCATGAAATTGTATTTATTAAAATGTTCCGGTAGACTCGTGTTTACTTAAGCTTTAAGCTCTGATACGGGTAGGATGTCTGGGAAAAATTATTTTACCTGGAAGTTTTCGCAATAAATAAATGCAACTACGTAGGTACTAGGGCACTGCGGATGATCTTTTGTATGGTATATGTCATCACGTATATTTTCAGAAATAAATAGCATATAATTTGCTAGTGTCGTAACAACTAACACATAGGTGTCAACCAAATTATATCTTTGTCTACTAATGCTAGTAGCTTGTGTCGTTGACCTTGCTTGTAACCGAAGGGTACGCTGCATTGCCATTAAGTTGTATATATAAAACGATAATTCTCTAAGAGAAAACGTATGTACACGAATAAGCGTTGCAACAATTCTAAAACATTGAAGTAGTTAGCAAAATAATCGAATCTTGTTTATATATCTGTGCAAATAAAACAAGCGTTTCCAACATTTACTATTGCAAATGTTTACGTATCCAATATCCTCTAAATACAGAACTTGTGCAGATAAATTGGAATGATTAAAAATAGTATTTTTTCTTGCGAACTCCTAAATACAGGAATAAATTGGCAAAGACAATGTTTAAATTTTTGCTGGATATGTGCTTTTTACCACAATTCACCTACACTTATAATAATAATAATTTAATAAATAATAAACTTAAATACAAATTTATTTGTTGGCAGTAATAAAATGTTTATAACAAAGCAGTTGATATATCTGGTCAATTAGAGGTATATCTCCCGCCTTAAACGTTGTGTTATTCATACGAACATACTACTTCAACTGCTCCTAAACTATTTCAATAGGATTTAGCACACAATGATATGGTGGTAAGATGTCAAGTTTATACTTTTCGTAATTAGACTTCACTTTCCAACCAAAATCGGATATCATACTTTTCCCAATTTGATGTTGATATCCTCTCAATCTTTCGGCTGTACTATGGGGCATTGTCGATTACAATGTATACCACTTTTCGTAAACATCACCACAAACCTCATCATGTGCATCTGCAGGATTTTTCTTACATATAAAGTTTTGCTTCGGCAACAAATCAATTCTCGTTGCATACCTTTGACCACGACCACGAGGTACTGTTGTTTTCATTGTTACACCTTCTATTAGTGCCTGTCTCTTTGAAGTTATTGTGCTGTCAGACCAAATTTTCCATAAGACCCAATATTGAATTTTAAGGTACGAACAGACTATAACACATGGGCTGAAAAGTCCCGGGCCTAACACATAGATGACGCTAGTTTTATTGCAGTCACCTTTCTCTCAGTTAGTACTAACCTTCAAAAGACAGCTGTTAAAATTTCATGATATTCTATTCATTAGTTTGTGAGTTATTGTGCTAAGAGTCACGCTACTTTTGTTATTTTCAAAACAATGGATCAAAAACAATTTCGTGTTTTAATTTTACAATGCTTCTTGATGGGAAAAAATACCGTTCAAGCGAAGCAATGGCTTGAAAAGTGTTATGGGGACTCCGCTCCATCAGAAACAACAATAAAACGTTGGTTTGCTGACTTCAAACGTGGTCGTAGAGACACTGATGATGCAGAACGCAGTGGACGTCCAAATGAGGCGGTAACACCAGAAAACATCAAAAAATCCACAAAATCGTTTTGAGTGATCGGAAAGTGAAGTTGCGCGAGTTAGCTGACATCGTAAAGATATCAAAAGAACGTATTGGCTTTATATTGCATGAGCATTTGACTATAAGAGCTCTGTTCAAAGTGGGTGCCGCGTTTGCTCACTGTTGACCAAAAACAAGAACGTGTTGATGATTCTGAGCAGTGTTTGGCCATGTTTAAACGTAACAAACCGGAATTTTTACGTCGATATGTCACAATGGATGTAACATGGATTCATCACTTCACTCCGGAATCAAAACGATCGTCATCTGAGTGGACAGAAACTGATGAACCACGTCCAAAGCGCCCGAAAGCACAACAATCGGCTGGAAAGGTTATGGCCTCGGTATTTTGGGATGTGCGTGGTGTAATATTCATCGACTATCTTGAGAAAGGAAATACCATCAACAGTGAATTTTATATAGCGTTATTGGAGCGTTTGAAGGCCGAAATTGCAAAGAAACGACCGCATATGGCAAAGAAAAAAATTTTGTTTCATCAAGACAACGCACCGTGTCACAAGTCAATCAAAACAATGGCAAAACTACATGAATTGAACTTCGAACTTTTCTATCAGTGTTTCCAAATTTAAATAAAAGTCATAGGCTATTCTAGATGTGAAATTCAAAGACATCGTATATGTAATGTTTTAAATTCGCAGATTTGTAAAGAATGTATTAATTTACCTTCAAACATTTTAAATGGTTTAAAAGGAGAACTTTTTTCGTCTTCTTTTTTAAATTATCTGCATGGAATTATTACGCTTATTCCTTGTCATACGGCGCTTAACGCTAAGAGAAACAAGGTGTTTGTTTGCAAGGGCTTACTTGTTGTACAACTTTTACGCAAGTTAGAGAATCTCGAATATCCAGAAAGCGAGATCGGTTATAAACGGGAAAACGGGGGAACGTATATTTATAAACCGGCCGTCAAAATTGGGTTATAAAAATTAGCGAGATTAATTTTAGCAGACATCTTAATTCATTCCACGTCCGACATACACGTTGCGGTTGAAAGAAAAAAGAATACGTTTTATCTATGAAAGGATAGAGAGAAAAGCGGAATTATGGAACTAAACATTTACATTAAACACGAGATGCGCTTCGCTAACGTCTATATATGTATTTTTTTAAAATATAGCGCGCCAACATAGCGGGGAATTCACCCTCACGTTCAAGTAATTTGATTTTTTTTCCCAAGTCCTTTTTATTCAGATATAATTTCGCGAAACTTCTGAATTCTAACGCGCGGCTTTCGCGCTGTGCGCTCGCACACTGCAGTACCATTGGAGTCGGCGAATTTTTGTTGGTCAGGTTGGTAACATTGCAACAGGGGAGACAGTATGATAGAACAGATATGGTTCTGCAGGTAGACGCACTACTTGCTTTTGCTCCAGGCTTACAATAACCTACCCGAGCGGGTAGGGTCTCTATTGATTTTCCGTGATAACTTGCCAAGGGTTTTCCTTTAGTTCTACCACAACCACTGTATATAACATCAGAAAACTGCACTTTGCAGAAAATCGCTTATTTGATACGAGCGAAAGTAAATAAACTTCGAACTAGAATTTTTCTTTCCGCCAACTTCAGGCGTTGTCATTAATTTCATTTAAATTAGTTTCGCAAGTTTCGTAATGAATTTTACAACGTAAATATGTGTATATCTGCACACCCAGTTGGCACACCTTTCTTTTACTACACACAATACGTGTATAGTGCAAATAAATTGTTCCTTATAATATGATTAATAACCTGACAATTGTAGAAAATATTTCTTTTTTATTCTATTCTCTTGCCACTAGTATGTTTTATATAAACGTCCTTGCCAATTATTTTATCTTATGAAAGCATTTACATGCCCGCATATTAATTATCTACCGTTATAACTTCATGTCAACCATATACTCAGCGAAATTTCTCTACTTCCATATGAAGCTTTGAAACAGAATGTTTGGTTTTGTTAGTATCTTAATATCAACATTTTATACGGAGAATATTTACAATAATTAATAAATAAAAGAAATCCATAAAAAAAATTATAATTCTTCAATTTCGGCCCATCGCAACTTCGCTAATTTCTAAACATCATCAGCAAAATTAATTTCGTTTCGAAAATTGAAACCATTTAGTAAGGATCATTAGATGTGTTTCTGCGGTTATTTTTTGTGTCATTTACAGCGTGTAGGAATGAGTGTACAACGTTAACTATGTGCAGTGACCCTACTAGCGATAATAAAGGACTTTGCAATTGCAATTTTTCTATTGCCTCAATTATTCCTCTGTAAGAGCTTGAGAATCTGACGTATCGCGTGACTTGCCTTGATAACAATTGTCTCTTTGTTGTGTAATTACAACTTTTAATGCATACAAGTCGACTTCTATATTTTTATAAAATTTAACAATTAGATATTTGCTAAAATAAGACAATAACGTTTTGTTTGCGAGTTAAAATCAACACTACGGAAACTAAAACAATACACTAGGGTGACAGAATAAAATATAGAATAGAAAAAAATATTCTATTCTCGTTATATATACAAAATATTTTAAAATTTTTAAATTAGACTAATATTTTGTCGATCCACCTTTACTTGCGTGAAGTGCTGCGAATCGTCGTGGCATAGAATCTATTAAATGATTAATGGTGTCTCCTGGAATATTTAACCACTCTTCTGTAACAGCTGCCACGAGTTTTTCCTTATTGCTGGGTTTTCGGGGTCGTTTCGCCATATTTGTCTGGATTATGTGCCAAACATTCTCTATCGGATTCATGTCTGGTGATTGACCTGGCCATGGTAAAATCCGAATCCCCCGTTCCTCTTTCCCTGCGGTTGTTGTTCTTGCTTTGTGACAGGGTGCTCCATCCTCCATAAAAGTGGCGTCTTCTTTAGATAAAATGGCGTTGTCGAATATCGGTAGTAGTCCTTCTGTATATATTTGGATATATTTTGCCGCATTTAAATTTCCGTCGCAGATTACTAATTGCGATCTTCCACCATACCATGTCGCGCCCCACACCATGATATTCACACCGCCGTATTTCACCGTCTGATGCAAAAATTCACTATCACTGAATTGGCAGTATCTGCTTTCGTCTGAAAAAATGACAGACCGCCAAAACTCTTCGGGCTTCGTTCGCATTTCGATTGCCCAAGCCATTCGGCGCCGTTTTTGAAACGACGTAAGGAGAGGTTTTTTCTTTGCCACCCTTTTATACATCCCGATACTGTGGAGGTATCGCAGAACGATGCGCTGACTTTTCTGTGAAGTTGCCGCAAGCTCAGCTGTACTTTTTCGCGGTTCTCTTAACACTTCGCGCAGAAGCACCCTTTTACTTCTTTCATAATTTTCCCAAGTTTTAAAGTCAATATTGGTAAAAAATATAGATTTATATTTATCTCTGGTATTTTGTTTAATCTAATCAAAAAAATAGAAACGATTTCATTTTAAATATTCTACAAATTGTATCGTTTTATGTTTAAAATTGGTTATTAAATATTGTTAAACACAACGAAGAAATTTGGCAAACAGAAATTACAGAAGTAGTCAGCAGTCAGTGATATTTCACTTTGGTGAACATCAATTTCAAAATAAAGTCATTTTTTTGTAATATAAATTCGATACTCGTCAACTGATAAGAGAGATTATAAGTGATCATACAGGCAGCACGTAAACATCATTCTCTATATTAGCGGTCCCTTCAAAACAAATTTTGACGTATATATATATGTATATATATAGAAATATTAAATTAATAATAACGATAAAAATACTACATGTACTTGCTTTTGTTTGGTAAAATGTGAGTGCGTCTTAATTTTGTAAGCTTTTCTAAATGTAGTTGTGAATTCTTATTTAATGGACGAAGTGGTTACTTACATTCATTAAAAAGAGTAATAGTATTTCTGACTGGTGATAAAACTACAGTAAATACATATTATTCCTTTTATTACTATTGCCATAATAATCTCTATATAAATAATAAATGTTATTTGTCTAAATATTTGAAATATAAAGGAAAAAATTGTACTGAGAAATACTATTACATCCAGTACAGACCCGGTCAAAATTGTCAAATGGTCATGTCACTTTAAAACGTTACCATATACGAACCGCAAACATTATCAAACTTTAAAAGCTTTTACAATAGTTTTCAGATGATATAAAGAATATTTAACTATAGAATCTAAAAATTTAAAAGCAACGTAAACAAACCACCTTTCACATATTACAAGTTTAAAGAAAAGTATCAGGAAGCTAAAGTTTATAGACCCTATTGTTAGTTTATTTATTCATATCGGAAATAGGGTGTCGACAAAATTATCTCCTTATTGTTATTTTCAATTTTCGGCAACACCGTTTCGAGGATGCCATAAGGGATTAAGTTTACTTATACCCTTGTTCTAATTTTCGCCTTTCTCTTTGATTTAGTTTCATTTATGCCAGGAGAAGTTAAACTTCTCGGTTATCCTCCCTCATTGTTGAGAAATCCCGCTGAAATTTTAATATTAATTGAATATTAGGTGTTTTTACATTGCTTAGATACCGACCGAAAATAGAAATCTTTTACACAAGGTGCCGCTTCACGCTTCACAAAAAGAAAATTAGAATCAAACAGAACTGTATAAATTTACAAGTTGAATTAATATGGTTTTTAGAAGGCACCGAAGTATAATTGCTTTTATAATGTTGCTAATAATGTAAAGAAAATTCGTATTGACTCATTGTACAGGATCGTAATCGATATTATTTCAATTTAATTTACACCTGGAAAGATCGTGTGTTAATGAAAATAAAGAAGGTGACAAAACTGTTAAATCCAATAGAAATTTTCTGGAATACGTTATCTGCAAACTATAAAACTGAATGGGAATTACAAAGCGCTATAAAATTTTAATATCATCTCGAGTTCAAACCTTAAAAGGGTAAATTCCTGATATGCTTCGCATGTCCAATTATACCTTTCAGATATGAAAACTTATTGGATTAGTGAAGCAAAAATAATCTCGTAGAATTCAGTTATATTTAACGATACGATTATCATAATTAATTCCAGCAGTTGAATTATATATACTTAGAAGTAATACAGTATATTTTGCTCTAATTTAATGTCTATACTTAGCAACAAATTTACTGCAGGCCACGATCAGATACCAGTATGTATACTTAAACATTGTCGTTTTACATTAGTTAGGCTATTGACAACGTTAATTAATCTTAGTTTAAGAACAAATATATTCTCTATAAAATGGAGAAATGAATCAATTGCAAAATTATCGACCAATCTTAATTCTTTCTAACTTCGCCAAAATAAATGTAAAAAATGACAGAATTATATCGTCGCACATAGCTATTTAAAGAGTCCCATCATACATACGTGTTCTATTTGAAATAAATTTTAATGAGGTGACATTAAAAGTAACGTTGGCCAAAATTTCAAAACAATAATTTTATTATGTTTAGAAATGTATACATACAAATATTGATGTGTAAACTGCAGTAAATTCTATGCTATATCGGGTATATTGTCATTCGATTTCACAGTATATATATACTACGATTCTGTATTGAAATAGCCGCACTAATAACGTATAATGCCCCTTATTAGACCTGTCAGACGTTATCTATATACACATAACATATAAAAGTCATTTTTCTCTTTATTGATAAATTTTCCCAACATTTCTATTACGGATGCGATAACTTCGAAAAGGAATATGTCGTTCATTGATCACGGTATCTATACTACCATTGAAATGGGTCGTTTTTATTAATAATAGGTCTTGAAATTTTTGCTGCTAATTAAAATGTTTAGATTATAAAGGACACTCTTTAAGAAGTAGACGATAGAAGGCAGACATCAAATCTAAATGAAGCGGTTCCATTCAATTCTTCGGAAATTGGATGTCATATTGACGTGAAATGTAAAGGAATTAAATTATCGTAAGTGAAAGATGTGATTTTACAATCACATTGTTTTCGATCAAAGAAGCAAGTCCTTGTTAAGTAAATTGAGTAATATTTTTGTATCCGCGTTTAAAGTTTATTTCTGTGTTTGCTTCGTTGTTGTCAAATTGATGTTTTTGTACGATCCCTAAGACAGAAATTAATTATATTTGAAGTTTGCAATAACCTAATGTAAACCTTTAACTATAAAAAGAAGTTTATGTATAGATGCTTTCTACAAAGTTTTAAGAATTTCTTAAGGTGGTAAGAAGTTTGGCAAATGTAACCATAACAGCTCGATGGAGTTTACATCGGAGCTTTGCGGCGGCCATGTTATTATCTGTGTATTACATATCATTACTGAGTGTTTGGGGTCGTTGTTCTGCATGAATACAAATTTTCGCCGATTACGCCTATCTTGGATTTGGTTAAAAGCTCACAGAATGCTATCTCCAATCATACAGAATACGATTCTAAAACCAAATCTAGCACAAGAGGACTTATCTAGGTGGTATTCGCTTCTAAACGCTCGAAAACATGTGAAAAGTGTAATAACTATTGCTAAATCCTTCTCCAATTTTAGAATATTAAGTATTTCGCCATGATCGATAATTTTCCTACAATCTAATCATCAAAATCTTCGGTTACATATGCATTTTGACATATTTTAGATGACTTCGATTTTTCGCAAAAACATAAAACCATGTGAGTGTTTGAGGTTGTTGTCCTGCACGAACACAAAATTTTCGCTGATTAGACATTGTCCCAATGGTATTGCATTTTCTTGCAGTACACTAGGGTGACAGAAATAAATAGACACCAGGTAAAGCGGTATAACTATGTAAACAGCTAAATTCTAAGAACGAATTAAGAACTTTCTCTTGTCATTAGGGTAGGGGTAGATGTATCGGAAGGAATTCGTCATAGTTTAGTATCGTTACAACTATGCCTCGCTTACAAGGTTCGAGTGATATTAGCGACTTCACCCGGGGTCGCATCGTTGGCCAGAGTGAACGCGGCGCTTCGCAACGTCAAATAAGTAATTTTTTTAATACTCCGTTGTCCACAGTTAACCGTGTGATTACACAATTTAAACGCAAGAAAAAAACAACAGTGGAGCCGAGACCAGGTCGGGCCGGACCTTCTGAAAGAAGTAAAAGGGTGCTTGTGCGCGAAGTGTTAAGAGAACTGCGAAAAAGTACAGCTGAGCTTGCGGCAACTTCACAGAAAAGTCAGCACACCGTTCTGCGATACCTCCACAGTGTGAGGCAAAGAAAAAACCTCTCCTTACGGCGTTTCAAAAACGGCACCGAATGGCTTGGGCAATCGAAATGCGAACGAAGCTCGAAGAATTTTGGCGGTCTGTCATTTTTTCAGACGAAAGCATATACTGCCAATTCAGTGATGGTGGTCGTACGTGGGTATGGAGACGTTCGTCACAGCAACTGGACGACAAATTTTTGCATCGGGCGGTGTGAACATTATGGTGTGGGGCGCGATATGATATGGTGGAAGATCGCAATTAGTAATCTGCGACGGAAATATATATGCGGCAAAATATATTCAAATATTAACAGAAGGACTACTACCGATATTCGACAACGCCATTTTATCTAAAGAAGACGCCACTTTTATGGAGAATGGAACACCCTGTCACAAAGCAAGAACAACAACCACATGGAAAGAGGAACAGGGCATTCGGATTTTACCATGGCCAGGCCAATCACCAGACATGAATCCGATAGAGAATGTTTGGCACATAATCCAGACAAATATGGCGAAACGTCCCCGAAAACCTAGCAATAAGGAAGAACTCGTGGCAGCTGTTACAGAAGAGTGGTTAAATATTCCAGAAGACACCATTAATCATTTAATAGATTCTATGCCACGACGACTCGCAGCACTTCACGCAAGTAAAGGTGGATCGATAAAATATTAGTCTAATTTAAAAATTTTAAAATATTTCGTATATATAACGAGAATAGAATCTTTTTTTTAATTAGTAGGTGTTTATTTTATTCTGTCACCCTAGTGTATTTCTAAATAACCTTCTTTTCACAAAATACCTTCGATTCGCTTCAAGTCTCCTGTACCGGCGTAGGAAGAACAACCCCAAATAAGCACAGAACTTCTTCCTTGCTTGACAGTTGACAGTACACAGTCCTGCAACATTCTTTGGCCTTTCGCTCTTGGCTGTTACTTAAATTATTTTTCCTAATTAATGTAGACTAATGCGGTATAAAGGGAGTTTAGTAATTCTATTTTGAACAAAAAAGTAAAAGCAAAAATGCATTAGCAATCTAATAAAATTACATGTTTCCATTTTTTATACTTTTCTATTTTATTTCATAGACATCCTGTATATCTATATGTAATCTACATGTTCCCAAAGCTACATAATATTTTGAATTTCTGGCTTCGAGATCGTCTCGTGAGTTGGACACATTTATTTCAAACAATACCATTAACCATAACTTCTTTTTTCTATCCTAAAGGCATGTCTAACGTTACCGAATATTCTCTTAACTCATTTTGTTCTTATGCAGAAGAAATTTTAATCGACAATAATCGATTATAATACTTGAAACGTATTATTAATATATGTTGCTATAAATAGTATATATTGAAATAATTAGAATGTTCACATATACATACATACATACATATATACATTTAAGATATTGTATATAGTTGCAAAACTCGTTTTAAATTATTACTGCTTCTAGGCTCAAGGTCTAATACGGCATAATCTGTATTGCTTTTTGTTCTCGACATTAAAATATAGAAAAGCTTGCTAGAGGTTACGCACTAGCTAATGCATTGAAAAGAGACAACAAAATACCGCCGAGGAGAAGAAGTTACACAATACCAAAGCGTGCAGAAGAAATTCGTTGGGTTTTGTGTAGGATGAATAAAAAAAAAATCTTTACACTATTAATGGACTATTTATGTCAGTTCGAAACTATTCGCGTTACCGATCAAACAAAAGCATAATAGATTTATTAATACGACATTTTAACTAATCTAATAGAGGGAACGTGTCTTAAACGTTGCGGCTAGAGCTAAAGGATACGATGAAAATAAAAAATCGATCCGAAATAAGGCAATGGCAAGATTTCGAATGTTCGAATTCGTCGGATTGTGTGCGTTTAAGAGTCCTCTAGTACGGTGCTTCACTTTTATACAATACTTCCTTTTCCGGCGAGTTGGTTCTTTTAACGCAAAGTATTTCAAAGATTCAGGAAAGTATGTTGTGGGTGTTTTCTCCTGTTGAACGAATATATTTCAAGATTACCATTTATATTTCGAGATACACCCGGTGTTCGGTCAATAGCTCTTTTCTACACTCAAAAATTTTCGAATATAAAGCTGAAAGGTAGCTAATGGCTGCATAAAAGAACCCATCACTTTACGTTAACAAAAAATATTGGGTCGGGAAAGTAATATCCGACCTTATACTTAAATGAACCTTAAATGAAAGATTTTTTTTATAAAATCATTAAACTTTATTCAATAATATATTTTCCATTTTGTTCTTCCTCAGCAAAAATAGAACTAAGTGTTAATTTCACAGCGTTATCTTCATCGAAAGCTCCGAAGAAATGGTAATCCAATAGCACATTGCAGAGTTTAATTTATCCAATTGAATTAATTGGTTTCTAGGAAGCAGCTCCAAATATCTTTGTAATCCCACCAAATTGATAACACAATCTTCTTTTGGTGTATTTCAGCTTTCGATCTTTGCACTGACTGGACAATAGATTAATAGGGAAATGTACTATAAACTGATGAGGGCAATTATGAAGAGTTTGGTCAAAACCGCAGAACACTTATCAGGCGCTCAAAAAATGAGAAAATGCTTCCTGAGTGTTTTACACCAACAATAAAGAGAGGTGGTGGTTCCATTCTTGTATGAGGTTGTTCTTCATTAAGTGGAACAGGGGACCCTGTGAAAATTCATCGAATAACGAGGAAGGAGAATCATAGCGAGATATTAGAAGAAATTTATGACTTGGCCTCCTCAGAGTTTGGATCTTAATCCTTCTGTGAGTCGGACTGGATAGACGACGTCCAAAATCTACCTCTGGACGGTATTGCAAAAGGAACAATATTCCTCAAGATACACTGAGAAAATTGGTAGAAAGAATGTCACAAATTGTGCGAGCATTTTATTATTACCGTTTTCTTTTTTGTACACATGTGCAATAAGATGAATAAATATGTTTCTTATAATTGTTGTGTCCATACTATTATGAGCGGTAGTGTATAATAGTTCTTCAATTTAATATTTTTTTCCTAAAATATCTAGTATATATACGTGTTTATTATTTTCAAATATCATTCAGTTATTTAATTTAGTGTAAAGTTTTTGATAACAGCATTTCGATTATATTTTATATTAATTAACTTCAATCAAAAAAACTTGTTGGGCAAGTTTAGAGTTACCAAATCCTTTACCTAACCATACCATTTTATTATCGACACAATGCATGTACCTGTGTAGACCTTCCAACCGTCTTTATATAGCATTTTTTTTTACTTTTACTTTTATGGTCCATTTCTACCACAAAGAAAGAGAATAAAGGTTTTTGTGCGATGTATGGTAATATCAGCTTTAATCTTGGTCCATAATTACAGTTGTTGGTACCTAAAATGTGGCTCACAAACAGGCAAAGTAGTAATATCGGCAGAATAACAACTAATTTAGTTATTAAATATAACACATACACAGAACACTTAGTGTAATATATATACCTGTTGTTTTTTTTTCCCCTTTCTCATAATGTATTCAAATTAACGTAATTTTGACGCTATACCTGCGGTTATTTTTAAAATTAGCCGACCACTACACGGCCAGAATGCATGGGATTCGATCGATATGGTATATACAGTATAAGTTTATTGAATTATTTAAATTCCGGAGTGGTTATTTCTGACCATATTAACAATTTTATATATGTACATATATTTGAAATTGTTAAATTAGTCACACGCCAGAATGTTATATTTATCACAGAAATTAATTATTTCAATTTAACCATTTATTTTAGCCAATTTAATATATCAATTTCAGGCATTCACGACATGCAAAAATTTAATCTGATTCAGAGTAGCTTTTCACTAATTCCTGGACACTTAATTAAGGCCTGTCATCAGATAATTAGCCTTAATTAGTTGAAGCACAGGAGAAATAATCAAAGTTTTGTAAGCATTTTTGTTACACTAATAATGTAACAAAAAACTTTTTTCTATTTACCAAAATACTGTTGCATTATCTAGTAAATCATTTAATCAATGGTAAACACTAGTGCCAAAAATAGATTCAATGATTTGGTTGATGATTGTTCTTCATGAAGTTTTGGTATTAACGAGATGCATGTCAACGACACAGTCCTTGTAATCGTTGTGATCAGTTTTACTTGCCAAATCTAGAACCGAAGGAAATTTTGGGTGAAGTAATTGCGCTTTCAATTGAGATGTTTGGGATTTAAACTAATCTTTCATCTCTACATGCAGGAGTTACTTAAAATTGTTTAGTACATATAGCAAAAAAAAAACACAAATGTTACTTCAGGATTTCCAAAATTCATTCCTTTAACTTGGTCATCAATAACTAATCTTTCAACCCCCATTTATATGTATATGCCGTTGAATTCCATTTACAAGTTGTATTGCATTTTCTTCATGACAAAGAAAGCGAAATCTCAATATACAGGATTGCTTGAAACAGCGGATATCAATATTATTCTCTTTTTGGAGATACAGCTGTTATTATCTGAGAAGCATCCGTTTGTGAGTAATTACAAGACCGTGTTGGAGAAGCGAATTAATTATTTGTCAATAATTTCCAACGTATTCAAAAACGTAATGAGACTTTTAACGTATCCTGCGGTACGAGCGATGACAACCTTTAATTGAAATTGTAATAGAGCTTTAAGTTTGCGATGTGTATGTAATTTGTTCTTCGCTTGCAAATGTGGCGTGTCGTTCTAATTTTTGAATAATCATCTTTATTGTGGCACAAATTTGAGAAGCATCTAATCACTTTAACAAAGATGGATACTTTTAAGCAAAATTTTGTATGATTCTTTGATTTTCCCTGTTATCACACTGTCAATATAGACATTGCCTCAGGTTGTTTTCGGAAACATAGTATTGAATACGTAAGAGACAAGTGTTTTGGGCATCAATCTTGATTTGTACGGAACTGTTGAAGTGTAGTTTGTTCTGTTTTGTACTGTGGACGGTACCCATCGAAATGCCCCAAGCATTTGCAACTCTCTACAATTTACAATGTAAACTTTTATTTAATGCCTCTTTAACATCTCTAAATTTACCTCAAACTAAACGATATACTTCACTATAGCTCTGAAAAGAATTTTTAACAAACGGAATAGTGGATTTACATAAAAATAAATGTTGAAAACTAGGGAAGCCCAAATAAACAGTAAGAAGCAGATGAGTTAGGGTTGCATGCACTGTAGTAAACGTATCTACGCATTACTCGACCGTATTCTATCTCATTCCAACTAGTTAATTGATACTGAATTAAATATGAATGTAATTTTATAAACTTCCATCTCACTTATGACTTCCAGATATAGCGATTGTCTTCACTTTATCGATAAAACAATGATGTATGTTAACTACAAACTTTCGTGATTTCATCTATATCTAAATTTCTAAACGTGTTTAAGTTTTAATGTTTTTGTGGCTTCTCAGTTTAAAAATAAATACCTTATTTATATTGTTTAATATAAACTGCACTCCTTACTTCATCCAATTTATGTTAATCCCCGTTTACGGAAGTTTAACCATTCACTCTGCTTGAAAATCAATTTCAAAGATGCTAGCAATGATTTCCATGTAAATAACCATGTCATTAAGTGGAAGATTACTCATTAGACAGGAAGATTGTGTGATCCAATCGAGGACTTGTAGTAGACGTTGTGCGCGTTAGAGGGCGCAGCACCCCTGTATTTTTTCGTCTAAAACACCACCCCTAATGCAATTCGTTCATGTGAAAGGTGATTTTTGTAAGTTCGCAGGCGTTTCCTCAACATTTTTGAAGTTAATGTATTTAAGCCATGCATTTCTGTCCTGAACAGCTACCTTTATAGAATCGGTGCCTGACAGGAGATGGTAAATCAATTTATTGACAGCAAGTCATCTATCAGACAAGTTAGAATGCACTCAATAATAACGCCCGGTTCGGTACTATCAATAAACTAATTATTATATCCTATTTAACCGCGTCACTCTGCAAAAGTTAGCTGCATTAATTTCGAAAATATAGCCCCGAACTATAGAGTGCACCATGTCACTCTGCATGTTCATGGTTTAATCAAGTTCCGCATCAGCGTTCACCGTTAGAGAGGGCCGTCGTTTTTAGAAAAAGAAATGGTGGAGGCGTCTAGCGTTGATTTAACTCCCTAACAGATTTATGGAGCTTTCATTGTAACTACGCACCATGTTTATTTGCTGCCTCCATAATTTTCCATACTCTTTGCCTCGGGAAAGTCTACTACATTCTGTATATTGTTCGGAAGCTTAACGAATGAATAATTTATCGTTCTTTCTTAATTAGGTTTTTGATGCTAATGCAATGGTAAGTTAATTGGAAATCCACTTTATAATCAATAATGCATTTAATATCTCGGATAGTCTTGGATTATTATTATTAAATTTCCGTTTAGACGCGTGTTCCATGTTTTTTTTTCAACAATAATATTTTTGAAAAAAAAATTATATAATTTATCAAACCCAAATCTAATTCATCATCTCGAACCTGATTAAAGAAAGCCAAAAGTAATTCTTAGGCAGCATTAGGTCTATTTTTATCACGTGTAAGTGCATTCTGCAAAGTATCACAATGAAAAACAAACTCTTGGAAAATTCATCTCGAAATTTATTGATCTTGTAATCAATTTAAAAATATGTGCGTTATTAAATACAAGCTTAAGAGAGTTCTTTTCCATTTTTAGGAGAGAAAATGCATCTGGTTACCACATATCTTTTACAATCAATTTAAAAATATATTAAATTAAAAAATGATAAAAAAGAAATTAAAAGATAGGATTTATTATTCGTTCTTAAACTAATTGTTTGATTAAATAAAAATTCTGCGCGTGCGCAATTTAAATTTTTCGATCTTGGATGAATATTTACAACTTACAACAAGATTTATATTAAAAACACGCCTGAAATTAATAAGGTAAATTATAATTACCTGTCTACTTTGTTATTAGAGTTGATTTTATTTTTAACGAAGTTTGAAAATTCGTTTAAAAGTTTTAATGTTTTAATTTAAGCTTTAACCGGAATGATAGGTGAGATGCTTATCTAATTCGGGTTTATCATATTTTTTATTCTGTTAAATGTAAGCTGTGAGCCAAGTTTTCTTGAAAAGTACGTGGCAGAGTGATCCCGTTACTCTTTTGTCAACCGCAAACTTTAATTTTACATTAAATTTAATATCTACCAACAGAGTGTTTCCAACTTCGCGCATCAGTTTTGTCCTGACTTTTTAATTTTGATTTCGTTGTTTGTTAGACAAAAAAAAAAAGAAACTTTTAATGCTCGGCCGTTCATGAGATTCTAAAGTATATTATTTTTTAATCTTCGAGTTATGACAGCTTAATTGATGATTAATTTAGGGAGACGTAACAAAACAAGAGAAAAAAAGAATTGGAAATCCGTTTTTACTACGTAACATTTCCTCTTGCTTCGGAATATTTAATATTTCCGCGTCAACTCCTCATGTTCCGCTTTCTTTGACATCTTTAACTTCTTCAAATCTTTTCGCCTGAAGGGAAACTGTTCTTTAGCCTCGGAAAAATTAATCTGATATTCTGTATCATTTAAGGGAAACTTTATATTAGATTCTTTCTGGGGTTTATTAATTTTACGAATTATATTACACTTACGAACTGTACACAGTTCTTTTTTCCGGTTTTCACCTGGAAAGACGAAAGATTAAATCGTATAAAAGAAGGTGGAATCGGACCAGTTTATCGTCAAGGATTGTTTTCCGCAAAGGGTAGTCATGACAACAGATAATGTTTTTCAAAGCACTTAAAAACAAAGTAGAAAAACACCCTTAAAACAGACGGGATATCGCATTATTTATTTGCAGATGACCTAACGATCAGAGCGGCAATTTTAAAATAGCACAAAAAAAAACAAAACGCAGCGCACCAACTCAATAATCGTCAGCAATACGCGGCAAGGTTAATGACACGTTAGCTCGACATCTATGATAAATTCAGTGCCTCGTGTATCGATTTAAATTTTGCTTCTTTTGTTAGAAATCATTGCAAATAATAGTTTCAAGAACGTAAAGATGCCGGATTAAATCTATCAGTCGTATTCGATATATATATATATATATATATATATATATATGAATTAATAAATACACTATCGCCCATAAAATTAAGACCACTTTGAGAATTCTCTATTAAAATTTAATTAAAAGAAAAAACAAAATTATATTTATATACTCATATGCATAATTGGAGATTATTTAAAAGAAACTATTTTTATTCCTATCAAAATATTTGTATATTATTAAACTGTAAGGACGAGATAGACCGTAATTTCTCATGATTGTGGTGATCAGACCAAATCTCTCTTGCTGTTGTAAGAATTTTTAGCAGGGCTTCGAAGAATATTTGAGAAGTAAACTAAACTGACACTGGAATCAATGGCAACGAGAAAGATAACCTGTTGGGAAAAAAGGCCGCCACAACTTCGTTTGTAGGATCAGAGCCATTCTGTAGTATAGGCATGAGCACCTGTTAAAAAGAACTCAAAGACAGTAAGGAAATGTTCCAAGGTATTCCCTGGAAACATCAATAAGCTAAAAGCAAAGATCATGCTAGAACTAAGTAGAAACAGACTACCAAGTATAGATCAGGACATATTAGTATGTAGATGTACCAACAAGGAGTGATTTTAAAGTTTAGAATCAAAATTTAGGAAAATTAATTTGATTGTATTGATTATTGTAAATAATTCAACTCAAATTACATTCTTTTCCCAATAAATGTAGATGGTTTTTGGTCCCCAGTAACAGTACCCAACATAATTGAAAGATCTGTTTCGGAAGTAACTTCTAAAACACTTGTGATGTTGTGATAAGTGTGCCAGCGAAATATTCTTTCGAAACAGCATTTTGTGAACAATTCCGTCATCCACAAATACGCTACAAATGTTTAAAATGTTGTCGTTGCATGCTTAGTGACCTATAAATTATAAAGAGCCCAGAATACAATATTTTCAAAAATATGCATGAGGGATGTCTTTTAACCCTTAACCACCGTAGTGTAAATACTGTAACGTCTTCACCGTTGTGCGGTCTTGATGACCGCATATAATAAACAAACTTTAATTACCAAAATATATTTTGAATAAAAACGAAACATTTTTTTGGGTTACACTCGAAAAACCTTTAAAATAGATTCGATAAACAAGGAAGAAATCTAACAATTATTTATTAAATGAGCCCAGACCTGAAGTTTGAGTAAAATGTTTTGAACAGCAAAAGCAATTTGAAAGTCTAGAACATCCAACAAGAGAAAATGAAAGACCAAGGAAATCGTGGAAAAAGCTGGTATGAGAGCAATTATAGCTATTTGATAATTATCTTTCGTCCCACGTAATTTCCAGAAATAACTTCGTATATAAGGCGAGAACTGTATCAGAAAGCTAAATATATCCAACATGTGTTCATGATATGTATAAAGGCAAGAAGCTTATTGGTTTGTTGCTTAGAGTAAATGAAGCGAAAACCTTTGATATGCCTACGAGACGTGGTATATGTAACTCTATGTTTTTTAATAAAAACATCTAAGTGAACTGAGGTTATCGCTACGTATATAAGGTTTCCTTAAGACACAAATGCTGTCAATTTCATGCTATGGATTGATAATATTGGAAATTTAAATTATTTCACCCCTTTCATCAACACAAAGACCTCATATTTTCGCCTTCAAAGCTTTCGATATGTTCCAGAATGTTAATTAAATTGCAAATCGTTATACGTATATAGAGGTTATTATTACAATAATAAGCAAAATAGATATACAGAACTAGTTTACATACACCGTAACTTCGAAAGTATTTTATCGCTAACAAGTTTTCTATCGTAACGTAACACAAACGTTGACTGCTTGCTGAAGTGGATTTGTCAACAAGCAAAACATCCATTAGTGTAACAACAACCATCTTCACTTTAACGTTCAAATCACGTCATTCTAAAAGCACTACATGCTTTCACAATACTCAGTAGACACAGTAGATACAGTAGACCAAAGCGAGATTGTAAATAGACTACGGTATTGAAACAATAGATCATTTCTTGACTTTAAAAGTAAGTTTGTAATGTATTTTCGATATGGACAACGTTTTAAGTAATGAACTAGTCATCTTTCCACTCGGAATTTATGTAGTATTAATTGCAGTATTTCCAAGGACATATTACTATGTTCTTACCCGATATACCAACAAGGAAAGTGATTTTAAAGTTTTTAGAATCAAATTTTAGCAAAATTCATTTGATTCTAGTGATTACTGTAAATAATTCAATTCAAGTTATATTCTTCTCCCACTAAGTAGATAATTTTCGGTCCCTATTAACATTACCGAACAATTCTTAACGCAATAATACATCGAAGTGTTAGACCATCCTCTATACAATCCGAACCTAAGTCCCAACGATTTCGTCAAACATTGTTTTGTTTAATGAATGACAATGCAACGTGAGATTGTAACAGTTTTCCAAGAATTCATTAATATCAAAGATTTTCCATTTGTTCCAAAAATGTGCCTATGGGTTCGTATAGTGTACAATGCGTGAAAGGTTGAAGTTACCTTTTTAACTTACATATGTACCTTTTGAAACCTGAAGAAGAAAAATTATGAGACCAATCTTTCGCTGATAAAAGATAAGAATGCCTTAACTATGATTTTTATTTCTTTGCCCATGTTCAAAAGTTTGTTAATTTGAAAGTCGCGTAAAAACGAAGTCATGTAATTCGGCGTGTAAACACGGTTTTTTTGGTTTCTTTGCAATTTCGGCCTTCAAACGCTATATAATATTCACTGTTGATGGTATTTCCTTTCTCAAGATAGTCGATGAATATTACACCACGCACATCCCAAAATACCGAGGCCATAACCTTTCCAGCCGATTGTTGTTCTTTCGGGCGCTTTGGACGAGGTTCACCAGTTGCTGTCCACTCAGATGACGATCGTTTTGATTCCAGAGTGAAGTGATGGATCCATGTTTCATCCATTGTCACATATCGACGGAAAAATTTCGGTTTGTTACGTTTAAACATGGCCAAACACTGCTCAGAATCATCACGTTCTTGCTTTTGGTCAACAGTGAGCAAACGCGGCACCCACGTTGAACAGAGCTTTCTCATAGTCAAATGCTCATGCAATATAAAGCCAATACGTTCTTTTGATATCTTTACGATGTCAGCTAACTCACGCAACTTCACTTTTCGATCATTCAAAACGATTTTGTGGATTTTTTTGATGTTTTCTGGTGTTACCGCTTCATTTGGACGTCCACTGCGTTCTGCATCATCGGTGTCTCTACGACCACGTTTGAAGTCAGCAAACCAACGTTTTATTGTTGTTTCTGATGGAGCGGAGTCCCCATAACACTTTTCAAGCCATTGCTTCACTTGAACGGTATTTTTTCCCATCAAGAAGCAGTGTAAAATTAAAACACGAAATTGTTTTTGATCCATTGTTTTGAAAATAACAAAAGTAGCGTGACTCTTAGCACAATAACTCACAAACTAATGAATAGAATATCATGAAATTTTAACAGCTGTCTTTTGAAGGTTAGTACTAACTGAGAGAAAGGTGACTGCAATAAAACTAGCGTCATCTATGTGTTAGGCCCGGGACTTTTCAGCCCATGTGTTATTTGAGGATCTTTTATGTAAAAATACATACACTACATATGATGCATATTTAATCAAATACTTGGTTAGAATTATATACAAAACCACTACGCTTGTTTATTGTAAATAATTGATTTGAATACCCGTGTTTAAATGTTTATAATACATTTGCGTATAGGGATAATCTATATTTGGGAATGCGGGGTGAATTTATATGCCAATATTGGCGTTATAAATGGTAAGTGTAACAACAACTTCCTGTATTAGGAGTAAGCAGGCAACTAGATATCAATTTTACTCATCGGTATCTTGAGGATAATATGTATTTAGAATATATTCAAAACTTTATGTCGTAATTACACGCGAAATAACTTTACATAAAATGGTATTGGTTAACATTGCGATAATAAAAGACGAATGCAATAAAAGTTTAACAAAAACAACGATACCGTTTTAGAATTATAAAACGCGACTGTAATGGTTATGAGGAAACCTTGTCGAATCTATTTCGGGAAAATTTATGCCAGCGTAATTTTAGGTTTTGGGACAATTTTAATTACGTCATTAACTAAACGATTTTATTGCTTATTTTGCAAAAAAAGTATTATAACAATTTCGGATTCGTGTCGTTAGTTACCAGCTACACGATTTTCACCGGCTAATATTAGGCGAGTCCGCGGAAATTAGCGAAAAAACTCCCCCCGACCATCCCTCGGTTCCTTTTTGTATATCTTGTTCGCTTCGTGTTGGTTCAACTATGTACACATGCAATCCGCATTTTATATGAGGCCACGACTTGATATCGTAGAAGGTATAGCGTCTTTTCCGGAAGCTAGTGAACAAGAGTTTTCCTTTCATATTCGATATTTTACCCGATATTGAAATATTCATCCCTTAAGTGTAGGTTTTATTCAGAATCGATATCTCGAAATGACTAATTTTATATTACTTCACGTACAATTTGATCGGGAATAAAAGGGAGAAACGTTCAAATATTAATGTGACGCCACTTCGTCATAAGGAGGAATTTTTCATCCGTTCAAATCACTTCCGGCTGCAAGATGAGGCGAAATGATGTTTCGACCACGTTGCATTATGAATGACACTAAAAAAGTTCTTTTACTTTTACTTTAAAAATACTCCAAATTTTCCAATTACCTTACGATATCAATGATATTCTATAAATAACATTTAAAATACATTCATAAGAATATGCGAGGATCTTATCAAATAAAAGCACTTAATTTTTTCAAAAGGAACTGTTCTAATTAATTTACCAAATGAGTTCAATGATCCGATACAGGTTTTACTGTATAATTACATTGAAAAAGGGATGGAACTTTTTAATTTCCATAAAAAAAGAACTAGCAGATTGCAAGGATCCCAAGAAAGTAGAAGACGAATCATCTAGCAGTACGAAGCCTCCCAAGAAAGAAGAGGTGTAGTACTTTCTCGTCTTGAAAAAATAAAAAAAAAAACAAGAATAATTTGTGGTCGTTTCAAAAATAATCTATTTGGTGAAGACTTTGTATTATCTACAAAAAAGTTGGAAATGATTATAGTCGAAATGTAAAAGGTAATGAATTCAAAAGTAATACTTCTAATAGACAATCTTACAAGAGTCCATACCATTAACAACTTTACTAGACAAACTGAAGAAAGCAATTTCTGCAAATTTGAATCCAAATTGCACTTCATCCATCTTATTCTAATCTAGTCCCAAATAAATTCCACTTACTCTATAAACTCAAACCTTTCCTGGCTGGCAAGATGCATTGACGTGAAGCAACATTAACCCCCGAATGTTGACTGATTCAAAACCTACAGATAAACATTTTGTCGTGTACCAGTTTGCTATGACTGTACGTTGATTTTCCAACGTAATTGCTAGAAAACTGCGTACATTACTTTTTTGACAGCCCTTATCCTTTTTGGCCAACTTTAACTTCTCTAGTTTCGTAGCATCTCAAAATATATAGTGTGACCCTCGTATATTAAGAAATAGTAAAGAACTTAATAACCTGGTAGATCTGTTTCATTTCAGGTCTTACTTCCTATCGAATCATCCACGTATTATAACCAGAAATATCGTGCAAATTGCAATGTAGTAGCTGTAATTACAATTTTTAATATTCTACAAATCTAGTTCATTTAGAAATGAAATATTACTTTTAGATAATGTTTAAATACAAATTCATAATCTACATATGGCTAGGAAATAAATTGAATAAATTGAAATTCAGGAAATGACAAACATGTTAAATTTTTAAACATTTGAAGCTTGAGCTCAAGATGTTAAAATATGTTACTTTGTATCCTAAAATAAATATTGTGTATTTCCAAATATAAATCATCTGAACCCCAACAGCATGAAAAACAAAATTTGTGTTAAAGAAATCGTCTAAAAACTTAAGTTGAATTTTCCTGAAGATAAGACGTTACTTTGTTAACTCAATTCATTAGAAACCTCACTCTGAAATAGTCGTTTTCCAATATAAATGAACGTGGAGTCTGTATCACGACGCACATAAAAATTTGAACTTACAATTTCCAACTCTTCCACTTCTTTCCAACTTTTCTACAGTAAAAGAGTTAATATTATGATCAAAAAATGATGCAATAGAGTATCTTTAATGTAATGTTCTCTCATTTGCAGAGAAAAAGAGTATTTCCTATTGTAAGTTGAATGTTGCTTCTGTTAAAATGAAATTCCTTCATTTTTCTTTAGCACTTGGATGTAGAAAGTAGCGTTTTTTGACATGAAACCATTTAAATAAAAATAATTTATCCGAAAACCTTTTAGTGTGTAGCAAATTTACGAGATCTTTGTAATTCCATTTACCAAACATATTCATTATATGGAAGATCAATACTAATAAAACTGTGGTTTAACTGCCAGAACCGTTAAGTGCAAAAATTATTACAGGATCACAGCATTTTAATCTTGCCAATAAATTTAGTAATAGAAATAATGGAGAGCAAATATTATACAACGTAAATGGAAATGAAAATATTTTTTTTTTCTTGATTTCACGAAAGTTGTGTACAAAATCCCTTCTGTAAATTTGTAAGTCATCCCCATCTTGAAACAACCTCAAATTTGTACGCTATTGTACAGTTACATCAATATGGAATGATATTATCGTAAAATCACACCGAAAAATGTATTACGATCCTAACATATTCTCTATTTTATTACAGAATTGGTCCAAAACTATCGATACGAAACTGCATACGCCTGCGAAGGCAAAACATTGAAAATAGGTTGCCAGGAAGGCGAGGTTATCAAGCTGATACGGGCGAATTATGGCAGATTTTCCATAACAATATGCAACGACCATGGAAACACCGACTGGAGCGTGAACTGCATGTCCCAGAAGTCACTCAGAGTTCTCCATGCCAGGTAAAATGGTCACTATTTTACGCTCTGTGTTTGTTTGCATTGTGTCCGTCTTGTGTTGGGTCATTGTTGGAATAATATTGCTGTTAATTTAGACGTCAAGGTTACATAATATTTGGGTGCATTCGCGTATGCGAAATAAAGTTTACATAACAGCCTCGTGATGCTATTTAGAGCCTAGGATTTTCAGCAATGTTTCAAATAACACTCACAACATTTTCACATCTCCTCACCTGTAATTCATGTAAATATTTTGAAAAATTTACGTTTTTATGATCTACACTATAAACTGATTTATGACGTTGGACTTTTATTAAATGCTTTTAATATCTTCGCGGATATACACAGCTTAAAACATGTATACTATACAATACGATTGATAAAAACTTAGAAACTTGTAAATTAGTGATTGGAGATTCTTTTTTAATTGTTGATATTATTAAAGCTTTATTTAACGTCATTTATCTAAATATATTAAACGAAATTTATCATGCTATTATTAATTTACTTTTATACAAGCTGTTCTTTAAAAATTTAAATATTCGTAATGAAATTTTATCATACTACGTAACTAATATGCCTTATTAGATAGCTACTTTTTGTTTGTATTGTCTCCTACAATTTTTTTTGAAAAAAGGTTTACAGACACACTGTATAAAAACTTGTCAGATATAAACGTTTTATTTTTTAAATGAAGTTCATTAATATCATTGAAAATTTAAGTTACATATACAGGGTGTAGTCGTAACGGTTGTCGGATTCCGCCGTGTCACTAGGTTTTTTGTCCCTGCGGTTCGCATTTCCAAAGGTACCAGGGACAAAAAACCTAGTAAGACGGCGGAACCCGACAATCATTACGACTATGACAAACGGCCGTGAAAGTCTGAGATACTATGTATACAGGATGTGTTACGTCTAATCTAAAAAAGAATATCAAACAATATAAAATAGCTTTGGCATTTTTTAGTATTGCAATACATACGTTCTTACTATTAAAAAAGTTATTTAGAATTAAAGTTATTATTCGATTAAACCGCTACACTGTCTTTAATTGCATTCCTTTTCGCTTCGAACAGCTTACTTTTTAAATTGTTATTTACATAGAGCATACAAGAATCATTTAATAAATCTAATCCAGCAATAAAATTTGGGTGAAATCTCGAATCTAAATTACTCGTTTAAAATTTCTTTCAAATATCGGTCAACACTTGCGTTATCTTTCAATCAATTAATTTTATTATCAAAAACATTTAGTGCTTGACGCAAACAGTGTTTCAGAAATAAACACATTGATAGGATTATGTTTAGATGCTTGTTGCTTTTGCTGAAGGTTCCTTAGTAAATTCAATTCATATTGGACAGTGGTGCTTATTGGAAGAAGGTGTCCAATTTTCTTTTATCCAAAAATTACTGTAATAGTTTAAAAATTTAATATACTTCGACCGTCATTGCCAAGACAAGCCAATAGAGTATTTTTTAATTTTAATTTTGCAATAATTTGCGTGTTATTTCACCAGATTGATCTATTTTAGAATAATTTTTTGTATCTTTCCTCTTCCTTGTAGAGTAATGTTTGCACGATCTACCTTTTCATGTTTTCAAAATTTTAGTGTGAACTCTGTATATTATCTAGACTCCTTATTTAGCCAGTTTGGGTTATCACTACTCAATGAACAGATTCTTGATACTGTACTATCTTCCTTCAAATTTGAGCAATATTTTTTTTTGTATACTTATTTTGACGCAAAGGAATTTGAAAATCTTTCAGCAATTGATATATGTTTTCCTTCACAAATAAATTTTTACATAATTCGAATTTAAACGTCAGACAGAATAAAAACATATTTTTCAATGTTTGAGGTTAATAAACCACAGATACGACTAATAGATACGAGTCTAATTGGTTATTAATATGACCATTATCCGCCTCTACTTAATTAATAAATAATGACATTTTATAAGTACCTATTTATTTCTAAAGCCGCGTAACGCTTTGTTAGAAATGTGATATTTTCAAAGAGCCACAACGAGGCGCAAAATTTCACTGCCGATTCTTAAAGTAGACACTTGAAGGAATATAAATATCGCAGTTACAGAACTCCGCCAACAACCGCTAGTTACTAAATGTCTAATGAAGGCGTCTGATGAAAGCGTATAATTGTTCTAAATGAAATCGGTTCGTTTCTCAATTCAATTTGAAACGGTTATTAATTACAGAACTCAAATTAAGTGTTTACATGACAAACAGGTTTTCTTCGAAGCTAATAAAACAGAAATGATATCTACATTTAACCCATATCATATTATGAGAGGGGTCTAAAGTTTCGCGTAAAATGTACCAATAACTCAGTTATTTATTCAACTTTGGGGCCTTAAAAAGAAATGTAATCATATATGAACAAGCCACAAGTTTTAAGAATTTATAAGCAATATGATGAATTGAATTGTTACTGGCGAAACTTCGAAGGTACTCAAAGGTGGAAGACTGCTAGGCATAGCTATCTATGTGCCTATACTATCAGAACATTCGCACTCTTCCATCCAAACTTTCTTCCTTGTATCCACTAAGAGGTATTAATACAGAGACATAATTAGATGACGGTATTAATGATGAGTATATTTTGAATTCAAAATTTATCTTCAGAACCTATAGAAGATATTGTTTCCAAGGTTAATTTTTAATACTGCAAGTATTTTAAAACTTTTACGAGAGCTGGCTATTGACCTGCTCAATCTTCTAACTGTTGGAATCAGGTTTTTGTGTTGGGGTTGTCTCCCTTAGCTGAAATGATTCGCCTTTTATCCGCTTCCGTTAGCTACATGACATGAGGATGATCTACAGAAAAGCGTATATACATTACAAAAGAATTGCCAAAACTATGAAATGAAGCTATCGACAAATAAAACCAAATGGTCCCAAATTGGAGCCCTGTGGTACGCCGCTAGAGGCAATGAATGTGTGTGACACAAACCCGTTGTAATGGACATGTATGATCGGTTGTGAAGGTGGGATTGAATTAGAGAGGTAACGAAAAGAACAAAAGCAATGTTAATCTTAATGCATACAATGCTTACCGCCACAATTATAGTCGAATTATTTTTTTTTTACAAAATCCCCCAAACTAGCACATAATACTTATGTCTTATATAATATATCAATTATCTCAGCTTATGTTTTCAAAAAAACTAAGACAATTTGTGTGCAATAAATCCTGCTCTTAGACGTTTCAAATACTTTTAATCACAACGTACTTAATTACTTGCAAATTCGTGCTTTAATTATATTAGCTTAATTAATCTAATAAAATGGTTAGTTATTATTGATAAACTTCCACGATATGCGAATGTAAGAAGAATGAAAAAGAGCAAGTTTAAACGAGTACTTAACGACTTCACGAGCTGTCAGCTTGAACGGAGATCGACTAAACGGTGATTAAAATTTCAAACGCCGACAGATATTTTCACGGACGCCGATCTTATTGGTTTTCACCCACAGCTTGGTGGTCTTAATCGACGATTTCAACAGCTACGATGTTAAACGTTAGAATACAGCGAAATGTTTGTACTTTCAGCTTTTAACGCAAAAACTGTGTTATAAACGTTCGAATTTCAAGCTTCTTATTGGGAAGAAGCGAATATTGTCTGGAATATATTTTTAGAAGGTATTCGATTTTTTTTAATAAGGTATTGTATAAACACATACCTGTTAAAATAGATTTTCTCTTTTACATTCAACCCCCACTCTATCAAGAAATTGGGTAATTATTTTCAAACAAGAATAGATTCAATACCTAACATAATAATGCTGCTAAATACAACTATTCATCGTATTGATGAAATCATTCACTAGCAAATCAGGCGGTTACGCAAAAATGGAAATATTTTACTAGAGGTTCATGGCAGATGTACTCCATCATTTTCGACCATCAGCTTCTGGGTGAGCGAGTTCAAACGTGGCCGCATAGGCACAAGTGACGAACCACGCAGTAGACGCCCAAAAACCTCTATTAACAGTGAAATGGCCGACACGATTCATGATGTATTAGCCAATCGCTGATTGAAGCTGAAAGAGATAACAGAGACAACAGACATCCACCACGACAATGCACCGGCTCATTCATCCCACATCATCGTGTCCAAATTAAATGACTTGCGCTACGAATTAGTCTCATCCTCCATATTCACCGGACCTAGTCCACAGCGACCTTTTCCTATTCCTAAACCTGAAAATATCACTGGAAGGAAAGAGATTTGCCTCAAATGAGGAGGTCATCGCCGCTACAGATGGGTATTTTGCAGACCTCGAAACATCTTACTTTTCCGACAGCTTTGAAGAGACTGGAGCACCAGGAAAAATTGTATTGATCTTCGACAAATAAAAATAAAAAACCATACCTCATAGTATAAATGATATACGAATTTTTAGTATAAAAATTTGTAAAGAAAGGCGTCCATAAAGAAGAAGCAAATAAATAGGTTCTCAAAAAGAGACTACGTACGTACAAAATAAGTTTACAACAATTTCTACGGTCATTGAAGTTCCCAATGCTGTAAGGTATACAACAAAATTAATTCTAATTCAAAATCTAATTGAAAATACTGGCAATAATGTCAACAAAACGTTTTTCCTTTCTACACGTGTTTTCTTTCTATGCCTCGTCGGATGTAGATATCCAGCAAAGTTATTATCTACAATGAATGAAACAAGAATAGACTCAACGATGTTCCCATTTAAACTCGCCCGCTTTTGCAGAAATATAAGAAAGAAAATTAAAAAAAAGTACTTACAAATTGACAATTTCTCTAGTTTTTTTGCATTATTCACTTAATTTATCGTCTATGACATTCGATTTACATGCGATTTCTACCGAATTCGTAAAAATTTTTGTAGATAACGCGCCGCAAATTCTAGCGTGGAAAAAATATTATTTACTTACTTTGGTTTGACTTAAAAACGTACACCTTTAATTCCCGCGGTTGTTTTACGCACGTACTACCGCAAAACTACAAAATAATGGGATCATTTTCGGTATAAAATAAGTAGGAAAATTTATGCACGAAAAATGACATTAGGATCTCGCGAAACAAATAATGAGGTCAAACAATATTTCTCCGACCTCATAAGGTGAACACATGCACCTGCATTCCAACCTTCCACCCCCATTTTGAATGGCATATCCCTGTTTTAAACTCGTGCGCTTTCACAAAAACGCACGAAAAAGAAATTTTAAAAAATACTTACAAATTGACGATTTCTCTCGGTTTTTTTGCACTATTCACTTAGTTTATTGTCCATTACATTCGATCCACATGTATTACATGCGATTTCTAGCGAATTCGTAAAGATTTTTGCAAAAAACGCGCCGCAAATTCAAACAAGGAAGAAAAGATTATTTACTTACTTTGGTGTGACTTAAAAATGTACGCCTTTAATTCCCGCGCTTCTTTTACGCGCATACTACCGCAAAACTAAAGAACAACGGGACAATTTTCGGTATAAAATACGAAAATTCATTCACCCGAAATGACATTAGCATCCCGCGAAACAAATAATGAGGTCAAACAATATTTCTCCGGCCTCATAAGGTGAACACTTGCACCTGCATTCCAACCTTCCACCCCCATTTTGAATGGCATATCCCTGTTTTAAACTCGTGCGCTTTCACAAAAACGCACGAAAAAGAAATTTTAAAAAATACTTACAAATTGACGATTTCTCTCGGTTTTTTTGCACTATTCACTTAGTTTATTGTCTATTACATTCTATTCACATGTATTACATGCGATTTCTAGCGAATTCGTAAAATTTTTTGCAAAAAGCGCGCCGCAAATTCAAACAAGGAAGAAAAGATTATTTACTTACTTTGGTGTGACTTAAAAATGTACGCCTTTAATTCCCGCGCTTCTTTTACGCGCATACTACCGCAAAACTAAAGAACAACGAGACAATTTTCGGTATAAAATACGAAAATTCATTCACGCGAAATGACATTAGCATCCCGCGAAACAAATAATGAGGTCAAACAATATTTCTCCGGCCTCATAAGGTGAACACTTGCACCTGCATTCCAACCTTCCACCCCCATTTTGAATGGCATATCCCTGTTTTAAACTCGCCCGCTTTCGCAAAAATATAAGAAAGGAAATTAAAAGAATTACTTACAAATTGACGTTTTCCCTCGGGTTTTTTGCACTATTCACTTAGTTTATTGTCTATTACATTCGTTTCACATACTTAACGCGTGATTTTTATTAAATTCTTTAGGATTTTTGTAAAAGACGCGCCGTAAAAATTGCACGATGCGCTCCTTCAATGACACTCGCACAGCATACTCCGAGTGCCATCTGTCAGCAAATAAGTTAAGCTCTATATGCCGGTAAATAGAGGACACTTATTAAATTTTGAATATATCCAAATATATATAAAAGAAATATAAATACTCATTTGACTTGTAAGGTTAGATATAGTGATAGTAGCAGAGAGAGAATTGCAATGTGTTGAGCAAGAAGTTGCTCGAAACCACGCTGATGACGCTTTAATTTGTTTCACATTTATTGCACTTAAAACTGAAGCGCTAATATTAATTTGCTTTGTGTTTCTTTTTTTTTCTACTTGAAGAAAAACTCCAATTACTTTTAATAACCTAAAGACCTAAATAAAAAGAAAGAAATGGTATCAATAACTAACATTACGTTAAAATTAAGAAATGAAGTCTATTCATTTCAATGTACGCATTTAATCTGGAAGACTTAATATTTGTGCGTTTGTTTCAACTTTCACCTATTGTTTTCGGTAAACAATAGCAGTACGAAGAGTAAATGAAGTGTGGAGAAGGGAATTAATAAAACACAAAGATAATGAGAACCTTTATGAGGTAATTATTTACATTAAATCAGAATTAAAAACTAACCAAGGATATTAGACTTAAAGATGTATTTTAAACGGCAAAGCGATTACAAATTGAATGGGGTAAATTCTCGTACGAACTAAGTTATTTCCATCTCGCTTATATTCTACATTTAAAGTATAAAGCTTCCCGAATATTATTATCGTAGTGAGAAAGGCTCTATTGTACTATATATCCGTCCTTCTTGCTGAATGAAGTTTTTAATAATCGATACTATGAATTGCCTTCGTCATTATTATATTTAATTACTACGGGGACTTTAAAGTCGTGTTCAATGGCGGCCAGTTCCGAAACAAAAACAACATTTAGAATTTGTATATAATAAAAAAATAGTATAATTCATTTTTAATGTTAGCTGCCTTTAAAACCTCTACATATTTATGGCTGCAAACATAAAGAAAAAAAAATAACGTTGCCATGTATGTATATAGTTAATATCGCTTTAATATCTTTCTGCGTCTACAAAATACACCGACATAATAATACACTTTGCTAGTGAAACATTTTATTTCTCGTCTCGTCTAGATTGTAATTTTCTAATATTAACACCTAGCAACTCAAGAGCTTGTAAAAGATTAAAAATGTTTTTCTTATTTCTAAAATTCTTAAAAGAAGGTGTTTATAATGTTTTACCTGATACAAGAATTCAGTCACAATACCTTGCTAGAGGTATTTAATATTGAATCCTTAGAACTACATCGAAAACAAGCTAAGTGCAAATTCCTATTTACTTTACTTGATGCCCCGGAGTTGTTAAATTAAAGCAATTTCATTGTACCACGTTCAAGATCTAGGTAAACAAATATATTTTATTGTTTCTAACCTAGAACAAATATCAGTATCAGATCCCTACATAGAATATGTAGCAGCTTCAATTTCTATGGAGTTTGGTGTAGTATCTATATATACCTAAAATTATTTTTTTCGGAAAATTTTAATACAGCATTTGGGCAAAAGGTCTTTATCATTGTGCCTATTCTCTTGGCTTATAGTTCTGTTGCCAAATCGAATCACATAAGATATCAATATGCCCAGTAACATAGTGGTCCTCATCCCATAAGCATAATTTTTTTTTTTTTTGCGGAGGTGAAATGCATTGACGCATACTAGTATATCCATCTATACTAGTTATGTTGGACTCCCTCTGAAGGAGGACTACCAACTAAAACACCCCCTCTTCTTCTAGACACCAGTCCGGAACCGTTTATCACATTACTTCGGGCTGGGTCTATGCATTTGGCTGTAGAAAGGCCACACTCCGTTGTGGTTTGGAATTATAACAATTCTCTGTCTATGCTGCAATTCCCTTCTTTTTGCGCGGTACATATTGCACGTACCGCGAAACTAATAATAGTAACAACAATAACAATAACAGTAACAATAACAATAACAGTAACAATAACAACAATAATAACAATAACAATAATAATAATAACAATAATAATAATAATAAACATCAATACTCGGACTCCCTTCAATAGAGGACTACCAGCCACCACCCGTTAATCACTTTAGTTTGGGCTGTGTCTAGTTTGCTGTACAAAGGCCACGCTCCACTGGACTTTCGAATTAGAGCAATTCTCTTTCCATGTTGCGATCCAAATCGCCTTTCTTCGTGCGCAGGACATATTGAACGTATCGCGTTAAACTTGTCCAGCAATTTTCATTGGCTGATATCTTCGTTATAATTGTGTCGATCGTAAATTCGCCGATCTCCATTTCGAGTAACCGTCTTGGTTCCGCCCATCTCTCACATAAGAAGAAGGTATGGTGCGCATCATCTACCTCATTTGGACAATACAAACATGCTCCAGTCTCAGTCTTACCCATTCGGTGCAGATACGATTTAAAATAGCCATGACCGGTTAAAAACTGAGTCAGGTAATAGTCCACCTCCCCATGGGTTCTAGAGATCCAAGGGCGGAGGCGCGGGATCAGTCTCGCAGTCCAGCGCCCTCTTCCGTCCGTCTCCCAAAGTCGTTGCCATGCTTCTAATGTGGCGTCTCTTTCGTTGGCGACTCGTTCTTCACCTGCACGTCTCCTCATATATATGCGCTTCCTTTCCTGAGCAAGGAGCGACACTGGGATGACTCCCGCTACCACTAGGACCGCCGGTTCCGACACAGTGCGGTACGCCGAGGCAACTCTCAGTGCAGCCCTTCTCTGCACCTGGGCCAGTCTCTTACGATACATCTCCTTGCTCAGCGCGTCCGCCCACACCTCGGAGCCGTACAGTAAGACCGACTGAACTGTCGACATCAATAACCTCCGCTTCTTTGGCCGAGGACCACCAACATTAGCCATCAACCTACTCAAGTTCGCAACCATCTTCGCCGCCTTATCGGCAGTACGTAAAATCTGGTGACGAAAGGTCATTTTGGTGTCAATCATCACTCCAAGGTATCTAACTGTTGGGCTGGTGAAAATTTCCACATCCCCACGCGAAGGGGTACGATTGTGTCTATCTGCTTCTTAGATAGAATGACGACCTCAGTTTTGTTAAGTGCTAGACTCAAACCATGCATTTCCATCCAATGAGTTACCCTCCTCATGGTTTGGTTAAGTTTGAGCTGTGCTAGTTCTACATCCCGCTCAGTAATGAGCAGTGCGATGTCGTCCGCATACCCAACAAGAGTCACTTCCTCGGGCATTTCCTGCCTCAAGAGTCCGTCATATAGGATGTCCCAGAAATCCGGTCCTAAAATAGATCCTTGGGCAACCCCAGACGTCACCTTATCATTGCATCGACCCTGCTTCGTATCGTATATGATGGAACGATTCCCCAGGTAGTCGTCAATCATCCGCAAAAGGTACGGCGGCACCCGAAAGGAGTGCTCCAAAGCATTCAATATATCCACCCATCTTGCCGAATTGAATGCATTTCGGACGTCTAAGGTAACAAGAAGAACGATTCGACGCGAGTAGTGGTTGTGGTTCTCTGCTCTGGTTACCGCATCACAAACTTCCCGTAGAGCATCGGCAGTTGATCTTCCCCGGCGGAATATCCCATAAGCATAATAATAATAATAATAATAATAATAATAATAATAATCCTTTATTGCCCAACAGCCCAAGGGCCAATTACAGGACAAATTACAATACAATTCTTATTTAAAATAAAATAATTAAAATCGTGTTGCCTACAATAATAACATGCTGAAAATGTATATAATAATGAAACAAAAAAAAAGAAAGACTCACAAAAATGGCTCCAGATCCCGTTTGTTTGCGTTCCTCACCATGTGACTGAGAGGTGCCTTAAGCAAAATGTTGGTATTAGCTCTAGGTACTTGAAATGTATTATAGTAGCGAGTATGATGAGTAGGTACCGTAAAGTTTATTTGCAAGCATTGTAGATTCTCCGTATGACTGATAAACCTGAGCAAGTAACAACAATGTTACGTAGGCTTCAAAAGCTGAAGGATAGAAATTTTTAGAATGCCCACCATAAATCCTTCGTCCTTCAAAATTTGTCATTTCAATTAGTTAATTTTCTATGGCATTACAAAATGTGACTTGAAATAGGCACCAATGTGCTTACTAGGATCTCATCAATGCTCAAAGAAATCTCCCTTAATGTGAAAATGTGATTCACATTATCTATAATTACTGCTGATCATAATCAAGTATGCACGAATTTGCCTGCACATATTACTTCTGTACTGTATCATTATCGATTTTCATAAATTCAGTTACCTATTTCTCATTATCGACTGCAAGCATAAATGCATAAATTGCGTTGTCGTACAACCCTTGCACGGCCGCATGAACATTTTTACCGTTAGATAATGAATAATGCGTGTACAGAACATGAAGGGATTCATTAGCGCAATACGAGGTTATGTTAAAATTTTCAGAACAAGGAAGGTTATTATCAATATTTAATCCATACGCTCATTAGCGTTTCCATATCGACAATGAGTTAAACTTTCAAAATTTCTAGTTTACGCGTTGAATAGCTTTAATAATTAATACGAAATTAAGTATTTTTTTGCGAATTTACTTGGTCTAATTCTATTGTTCGCAATATTAATTCTTATTACTTTTGTTTGAACTGTTATTGTCACTTCCTTTCAAAACAGCGTAATCTTCATTATAAGCAACTCGGCAATCATTTCGCATACATTTCTCGTTCTTTACTGCACAAGATTATCACGAAGCTCCTCTTGTTTAAGAATGTAAGTGCCAGCTTTAACCCAAACTATTTTTCGCAAATGTCTTATATACCCCTCAACAATGGAGTTCTCCCAAGTAAATTTATTTTCTGCTACCCCTTGTATAAATATAACAAGTTATTTTAAATTTGCAAATGACGTGAGACCAAGACGCCAACGTACCAATAAGACCATGCGTGTATTACTCTAGTGTGACGTGTGCATATATAATCCAGATCGGGGTGGTAATTACGAACCAAAGAGTAATACATAATACACCCTTTTTTCCCTAGAGTAGTCGTAAACAATTAACGAAAAACACGTTGGTAAAGTAAGACTAATTACGCTAACAATGTCTTATCAACGAAAGCATTAAAACGCAATTTTAGTTTATAAAGTGACAACAAAGTATATTGTAGTATGATATATGACCTTTTTACAATTAGGTAATATGCGGTTGAACACAGAACCACACTCAAAACAACGAAACGTCGTAAAAATATTATTAGTTAACAGAAATAAAATGGTAATGTAAAAGGTGTAATGCTTGTATTAAATTCCGTTTTCCAAAGGAGCTTCATACTCTAAATAAGGTCAATGCAAGTACATGTGGGTAATTTACAAAGTAGTTACTATTTTGTGCTATCTCATATACTAAGCCAAACCTTTCTTTTATACAGGATGTCTATGAAATAAAATAGAAAATTATTAAAAATGGAAAGATCTAATTTTATTAGACTTAAATCCGAAATATTTTACGAAAATTCCTTTACGGATGCAGGAAAGAGAAATGATAGATGATAGATAGTATTTAAAATAAAAATGTCTTTATTATTCGCATCCGTAAGCATGTTATTGAACTCTTAGCATGTCGTTTCAAAGGTAGATTTTATAGCATGGACACAGAGTGTATGTGTACACATTCTGCATCTATTCATGCCGTAATTGACTCAACATTTTGGGGCTTTATGTTTTATATAATTACACCTTTTCATTTTCCGTTCTATTTTATTTTATTTTAAAGACACCCTGTAGATTATTTAAGTGATCAAACTTATTAAAACAACTTTTCTGGGCAAGAAAATATCTGGATTAATCAGTTCATTAAATTTCTAACATTTAAATCTATTTCCAAATCATTAAATAAAACCCAGTACTCTTTCACAGCCTTTGGAAATATTTTTATCCACAATAACACATAAGTTTTTTTAAATAATAATCTCACCAGCCAACGTAAGAAAAAAAATTAGCTCAGCATGGTAAATATAAAATCCAAATACGTACAAGAAAAACAAGTCATAGCTTACATATATGGAAAACTCATTTCAATAATATATATAGTGTATAAAAGAACTGTCACTGGATTCAGTTAGAAAACCAATCTTAACGGATCTACTTCATAAAATCAAATTGGAACGTCAAATCAATCGAATTCCATACCGGGGGTGTCTCGCAAATTTTCGTAGATGCTTTTTTTTTAAATTTTCTCCAGGGCAAAAATCGAAAATGATTCCTTCATCTAAAGTTTTATTCAGACTCATAAAAAAGGGGAAAAAATAACAAAAAACTATTTACGTCATATAAACGTATGATTTTTTTTACTCTTTTCAATATTAGAGCGTAAAATAAAAACAAATTGTTTGACGGGCTTATTTTGTATTTTTCCAGTAGCCAATGAAGCAATAATATCGCACAACGGGCAGCAAAAAATGCGAGATCTATTTATATACCTGTTATAATTTTTTTTGCATCTTTCTGCAAACTCGCTTAACTCTGTGTTTTCAAAAAATCTGTAATATACTTCGAACATTGGATAATATCGTCTACAGAAATCTTGTATAATTAAAAGATTTGATCTATGGAGAAGAAAGATCTACTTCTTCCATTTAATTGTTAATTCCCAGTTAAATTTACATACAAAATCTAAGCTTTTATACCATAACAATTGCAAGGACTGTACGGTTGTATAATTCACAGGTATCGCAGAAATTTATGTGGTATGGCGTGTTCCTTTACTGATCTAACTAGGACATCAATCCAATAACTTCTCACTACTCCTACTTAGTAGATTTGTAAGGGTTGTACTTTTTAACACGGGAACAAAATTTTAATCATTTTTAATGTATTTTTACTCTTAATTTTTTGTAATTAGCAAAATAATTAATTAAAATTCATGCTTGAATAAAATGCATGCAAGTCAAAAGGAGTAAGAGCAATATAACAACGCTATTACATGCTAGTGATGTTAATGGTGTATGAAATGCATATCAAGAACTCTGCCGTAAACCAGTATAACGAATGGGAAATGCAGCATAACATATTCTCTCTTTATGTTAGGAAGAGGAGTAACGGTTTTTACCATAGAACTTTTACTCAACGACACACGTTGATGGACTATAAATTAGCTGACCATTTCTGTTGAGTTTTAACGCAGGCAAACAGCTGATTCGGCCCCAAGCCATAAAAAGTTAATTTCTTTATTGCAATTAGTACGTATGGGCTACATTATTTAACAGTGGAACTAGACGAATATAATTCTCGAATATAAAAAAGCTCACTGTAGGAAAGAATATTTTTCTTCCTTAATTTTATTATTTTTAATGATTTCCTGAAATGGAAAATATATTACGTTAAATTAATTGTTAGTATGCGGTATTTAATGAATAAATTTAAATGGATACTATAAATTAAATGTAAATATATTATCAGAAAACCACAATTACTTTACACCTGAAACTATTGTCGGATAAATCTAATTTATCTGGACTATCTAAAGAAATCTCACATTTATTGATGGTGGTGTTCTACTTTCTATTTTACATTTAAATGATTCAAAATTATTGGTGATCACATTTATAATTCAAAACCATGTCCTTTAAAGCTCCGATTTAGATTATTGGTTCTTTATTCGCGCCCTTGTGATTTATTGGGATGCTATAGAAGATTATCATATACAAGGTGTCTCATATGAAATCCATGGTAATTTAATACATAACAGTAGACGTCGTTTTAAGAAAGAAATACCAATCAATACGATTTAATTTTTATAATTAAAATCTCCATATCCCAGTGCTCGAAGGCACTACTAAACTAAAATACACATCTACAGATATATAGAAATAATTGCAATAGAAGCTAGAACTTTTTAATTAACTAATTTGAAGTTAAAATAATTCTTCATGCAATAACTTTCTGGAGTGACGTGAAACATATCTACGTTCACGATCTTAATAATTCAGTAGCTAAGTAGTTTGCTCTTTTTAATCTATAAAGTGTATTTAAAGAAATAAGACACACGTCTCATGATCTTCACTTTAATTACTAAATACATACAGCTGTGGCCACCCTTTTTTGTTTTTTATTCCGACGAATATATAAGAAATAAAAGAAAATTGATCGATGAAAATGTTTCATTGTGAGTGTATACAGATATATACAGATATTGCTTAATATTTGGTAGCTCCTCCCTGGGCTTTTATCACCGCACGAATTCGTCGGGGCATACTGCTCACTAAGTTGTAGCACTGTTTGGGGGTGATTTTATTCCACTCTTCGAATGTTTTTGTTTTTAAGCATTGCCTTGTGGTAGATGAGTATTTAGCTACATTTCGCTTTAAAATGTACCATAAATGCTCAATTGGCGATAAGTCCTGGGATTGTGCCGGCCATTCCAGGACCCGCACGTTATTTTCCTTGAACCAGCGCATTACTTCGCGAGATTTATGGCACGGTGCATTATCTTGTTGGAAGTAATAGTCTGGCTCATCATTATCGAATAATTTTAACGCACACGGTTCCAGAACTTCTTCCAACATGCCGATGTACGTCCGATTGTTCATTCGGCCCTCGCAGACGAACAGTTCTCCGACGTCTGTTGCACTCATGGAACCCCAAACCATTATGCTACCACCCCCAAACTTGACAGTCGGGATGATACAGTCTGGATGGAAGGTCTCTTCTCGCCTGCGTCGCACGTATTGAGGCCCAGGTTTACCAACAAAAACATGAATACTGTTACATTTTGGAACCCATTAAAAAGAATAAAAACACTGTAGATACCAGGAATTGAATACAGAATACCGCAAATACAATAATTATGTATTACTTACCTTAATATTTGACTCATCCGTCCATATAACATTGGCCCAATTGTCAATGGTCCAGTCGCGGTGACTTTTAGCCCACAGCAGTCTGTCTTTCTTTTGTTGCAGAGACAACCGTGGTTTATGTCGAGCTTTGTATCCACCTAAATTTAATTCACAAAGGCGTCTTCTAACAGTGCGAGGAGAAATAGCAACATTATGTAGCCGGAAAAGCTCACTGGAAAGCTGTTTAGATCCTTTTTTCCGGTATCGCAAAGACATCCGCTCTAAGACTCGCTCATCTCTGCCAGTTGTCTTCCTTTTGCGACCAGTTTTCGGTTTGTTTGTCAAAGATCCACTCTCTTTGTATCGTTTTATCGTCATTCTAACTGACGATCGCGCACATTTCACTTGTCGGGCAATAGCAGACACCGACAACCCTTGCTTTTCTAATACCACAATTTGTCCTCGCTCTACCTCCGTCAATTTGCGTGTTTTCGGCATTACTTTTTACTGTATACACAGACACAATATCTTCACTCTAACTAGCTCAACCTTACTCTTACAACTTTTAAGAAAGACTGAAAAAATATTCAGAAATTACAATTTTACGTCTATTTTCTAATTTACTCAGAATGGCCTACAATAAACCATTAAACCCTCATTACCATACTTAACCCTAGTTAAGTCCGTCATCGACCCTGCTTCTTAGAAATACAATAATATTCGTGTTACACGTTCAAAACGAGAGTGGCGAATACATATGGCCACAGCTGTATAACAATTGCTTTATCACACAGTGGCTTCTTCAGATATAATGTTACAATTGCTATATTTAATTATTAAAGTGTAAATCGTAAAGCATATGCACTATTCCTTTAAATATAGCAGTAGTAAGGATCGTATATTTAATTTACTTTTAGGCAAATGCGTGAGAATAGACTCGTATTAACGTATACGTATCTTCCTTCTTATCACTACAGCTGTCACATATTAAGAAGATTAAAGTTATATCAGATACACCCTATATGTTTATTTTGTACAAACAGCTGCATGTATACCTATTTAATAAAAAAAAATAACTATGTTTTAAGCAACTGAAGAATAATTAGAAAAAATGTGGTCATAAATTTCATACAATCTAAAAAAAAAAATGCTTGAGTTGATTGTGAAGATCTCTAAGGACTTGAGAAATAAGTTTCTATGCGAATGAATCCTATATTTTCCTTTAGAACTTCAATTAAATTAACACTTCCAATTTATTCCCGTTTAAAGAATTCAGAGTCAATTTTCACGAAAAACTAGGGAAATTTAATTTAAAAGAGACTTCAAATTATTGCAATACTTTGAGGCAACCCTTTTTATTTATTTATTACACCCTACTTCGCGAGCGCAAGGAGAATCTTATAAAACGGTTTTTTTTTTCATCTCTTTGTATCATTAGGATAGTTAAGTTAAAGAAGGTGAGCATCTTGACGTGTTAACCTTGTAGCTTAGAATCCCGGTTTATATACAATTTTACATGAATTTGCGATTTTTGTGGGGCATTTCCCCGCACGCATATTTATACTTTAGCTTTTTCTCCCGATATCTTTCTTTTTCAATTACGACTCGACGAAATAGAAGAATACACCTATAAAACTCGAGCTAATATCAATTATTTCGATAGTTTTTGTTTTGACGTCATTAAGTTTATAGATCAATATTGACGTCGCGTTTTTAATTTCGAAAACCGCAATAAAGAATGAATCTACTAAAAGCTGGGAGAGGATATCTCAACATATTGGTCATTAAATTTATCCCAAAATAATTGAGGCGATTATACTGCCTCTTGTTTTACGTAATTTATTCTTAATAACATCCATGTCTCCTTGAATACGAGATTGTATGACATGAATTATGAAGAGATCTTAAATTTCTGACAATTTTAGAAACCCACAAAAGCTGAAGGGAGAAGGAATGTTAGATATTGTATTATATTATCTTGGGATTTCATCTTATAATCTACTTTAATTCGCTTAATGCGAATTTGTACAGCCCACGGTTCTAACCAATTAAATTTAAAAGAATAGGCTGCTTTGGATATAATAAATATATAAGGAATTATTACGTGTATGCAATATTAAATTAAATTTATTCAAACATAAGTTTATTTTCGTTGATATGATCTTCTTTGGCTTGCTGCACAAATTTTAGGCATTTTTCGAAGCAATTTTTCGAGACAGTCCGCGTCAATTTGTCGCCATGTTTTCTTTATATATTCTTATAGATTGTCGCTATCTAACCCTTCGATCAAGCTCATCCCATAAGAGCTTTAAGAGCTTTTACTGCGTTCATGTAATACCATATCGTAACCGTAACGTAGTAATACTTTCTTACAAATTCTTAGGTATTCCGTTTTTTGGTTATTCTCCCATTTCTTGTACACCCTCATTTCAAACGTATTAATTGTTACCCGTAGAGTTCACTAGAACGTTTCAGCAGCTCATACTATACAACGTCTGTCTTGTCTTACTAAATACAGAGCATTAACCTTATCAGAATAAAAATTTCACTTTGGCCGTGATGGACCAGTCCTTAAGTACCTGAATCCATCTTTCATCTCATTCACAAGCAGAAAAGCTTTTCCTTGTGGTCTTTGGAGAAGCATTTTGTAAAGAATTTCTCCATCCATATGTCGTTCTATTAATTCATGTGGTATCCAATTTCCATGTAGACCTCTACTGACAATGGCTTGATCAATATTCAGTGTTACTGCTAATTCTCATTGCGTTTGGTTGTTGTCCTCATCTAATAATACTTGCAATTTTTTAAATTTTAAATTGCCTGAATCACCTTCTACGCACATTCTATCAGAAAAATAGCATGTTCACCGTAAGCTACTACAAGTAAATGATGACTTTCTGCAGCTTTTTTCTTTGGAATTATAAATTATAACCATGAAATAAAACAATAGATAATTTCTAGTTATGATAGCTCTAACCTTACATATTAACCCCACATTTTAACACAAAAGAAACGTTTTAGATATCATTCCTCTTCTTAAAATGTATATCGTATATTGGAAAAAGGAGTTCGAAAATGTTTCAAATAAATAGCTCCAGGTTGTAAAAGCGGGTTAGTAAGAAATAAGAAATTTACCTGATGCTTCTCCTAATTCAATATTAGAGTGCGCTGCATTTTAAATTCAATCTTAGATATCATTTCCGCCATCTCTAGGCTAAGGATAATCTCATCAAATCATTATAAATTTGACGAAGTTAAAGGCGAAAGATGAATAGTTCAATTTTCTTCTTTTTATTTATAAAACGCGCATATTTTATATTTGATCATTTTAAACTTAAACGTTGCCCTTAATAGCTTTTTTCGTAATATTTTCCCGCGTAATTTACAAGTTTCTACGAAAATGGCTTGTAATGCCTGCCATAAATACAAGCTGTACTCCAAACCATTTCTCGACTAGCAACGTTCGTTTAATTACCTTACTTTGATCATAACTCATAATACCGTATTGTTAAAACACCGGCCTTTTGTATTATACCGTATTTTAACATGATGTCAACAATAAACAATTTTCCTACACTCCAAAACACTTGCTATTTTTTTTATTATGTATTATATTCGCATAATCTGTGACAGTTAACTTCTTAATGGCTATGAGTATTGCTTCTAAAATCGATTTACTTTAAAAACATACTGGTATATACAGGGGGGAGATACAGGATGTCCCATTAAGTATTCACCAAATTCATTGTAGAGATAGCACCATTTTGTAAATAACAGGTTTATTAATTTAATAGTAATAATTAAGCCATCAATTAATATTTCAACTAACCTATTTTTCTAATTTAAACTCATCTTCTTAATCACCGAAAGTAATTTTATTTTTTGTATTGAAAGTTGGTTTCAAATCGCAATAACTAATTCCCAAATATTTTCTTTAATGAAATTTATAACTTACGCTCAAAAGAATCACTTGCTCATTTTGTAATTAAAGGATTAATTAAATATTTCATAACGATTTATATAGTTTTAAAAACGTCTAGTTTCGCTTCTAGAAACAGAGCTTTATTTTATCGGTTGTTTGTTTATTTAAGCGTTCTTTTTTTTCTCATATTCCGATATAGTTAATACTCGCAAGTATTAAATCGTCAAAATTGATGCATTGCTACGACTTAATTTTGGGATAATTTCGTGATTTAGATTGCACGTTAATGAAAATCGCTAAAGCTTTAGCTTTGAATCAAATAATGTACTTTCTGTAATAACAGAGATAAGTATCTTATTGGTTTTGGATTTTTTGCCATTTTATCCCCTTTATCAAATCAATTTGGCAATTTTGTATCTCTAATTTGCGTAGATTCTTCTTTCTAGTGCCTTTTTTTATCCGTTTCCTCCTAACTTCCGTTTTAATCCTTTTTAAACATTTTCTTTAGACTCTGTTGTTCTTGCAATATTGCTATTTCTTAAAGAGCTATTCCTTTACTCCCTTTAACCAGCATTCTATCAATTTCTTTTTGTTCGTAATCTCCACTTACTACTACTATTGTCACCGCCAAAATGGGGCAATAAACATATTATTCATTTCTGCTGTTTTTTTTAATTCTCAGTTAATTCTTCATTGTGTCCTTTTTTTTTTTCATCCTATCGTGGATTAGATTTTAATAAATAACCAACATATGGACCCTATAATGGAGATATTTCACGATACGTTTCTTAATTAAATACAATATGATAATAAAAACAATTTGAAACCTGTTGGATGTTGGAAGCACGTCACGAAAGACTGTAATTTATTACTTGGAGATTTTCTTCAATTTTAGCAAAAGAAAAAAAATTGAATATAATAATCTGTCTGCGTGGTACATTTTAGATATAGAATTCATTATTTTCTTTTCATTTTTATTGTAAAATAGAGAATTGCTTTTAAGGCATTACATTTACTTATTGTGGGTTAGTATAAAAAATACACCATCTTGGTTCACTGTGCACCACATAAACTAACTTATTTATTCTTGACATACGTTTCGAAATTTTGTAAGTTCAAAAATTTCCAGATGTAAAATCTGATATAGAATAACTTGGGTTTTATTACAGTTAATGATAAGAATTTTCAAAACATTTAATTCTAACTAGTTTATTTGTTTGGTGCAAAGTGTACAAGTAGAATATTTGCTTTAAATAAATGTCTCTTACGCTCGTATTTTACCTGAATGTCCTTTTTTGTGTATGTGGGTAATAAAGCAAACAAACACAGAGATCCTTTTCGTCACCGTTTGAAACTTTATTAATAATAAATGTGGCTACTTGCGCTTCTTGTTTCTGTCAATATTGTATGTTACAACAGCTTTATTCAAAGAATTGGGAATTGATTGTTTTTTTACGGGGCTTCTTTGTATTCCATTTTCATTTTGTTTTTTTTTTTTTGTGCTTAACATATTAACCAGCATGTGTTATACATATATATTTATTTATATAATACCGAGTTCGTTTCATGTGTCCTTCAAAGTTGGAGATATACACACGGGACCTGTTTTTATTTGCAGCTGCTCTATGCAAAATAAATGTAGTGTAGAGATCAACAACCAGGTATTTGGTGATCCTTGTCCTGGAACAGATAAATATCTCGAAGTTCACTATAACTGCATCGGTTAGTTTTATTTTTTTTTTATTTTTATTTTTAGTATTATTATTATTTTAATTATTTTATCCGCGTAAATATACATAAAATGAAATAACGGTAACATACAGTACTCACAGAAAAAAAGGGAAAGTGCATTGGTCGAAAGCCTATTCAACTTCTTAACATTGTCTTAATTATGAATTTAGGTGCAGCCAATATCAGAATTGCAGCATTTTGGCTAGCACGTCACTGTTTGGTGACCCGTGTCCAGGTACGCTGAAGTACCTCGAGGCTCATTACCAATGCCTACCCGGTAAGTTATTCATATTTGATGTTGTTCTTTCTTTGTATGTGAAACATGGTCGCTATATTTTGATCCTTTCAGTTTTTTTTTTTGATATTCCGAAATATTAATTGTTGTTCATAGCTAAATAATTTTTTCATAGAATATCTTGGAACAGAGTTTGTGTTTTTATTTCACCTGTGTAAATTACTAATTATTAAAATTAATTTCTAAACGAATGCAATGCAATATAGAACTTATAAGTAAATAATAATATACAGGCTGATTCAAATTCAAAGTCATTCCTAGCTCTGTTATTTATATTTTTTAAAAGTAGGTTCGATTAGTGTGTTTCATATTTATTCTAACATATTACATCTTTAAACAATGTCATTACAATTAAATTAAAAAGAAGAAAATAAATATATGACATAAATAATGCTCAAAAGTATCACGTTACATCTCAATACATCTTATTGCCCTATTAATATTTTACAGAATGAAAGTGTATCTTTGCCATCAACTAAAATCCACCATATCTCGTATACTCCATATTAATTAGCGTTAAAAACACTATTACTTTGCTAATTTAACCTATTTTCTACAAATAATAACACTATGTAAAAAAAAACAGTGAACCTGGCCCAAGATCTTCATGGTAACTATTTGTTTAGCGTAAAATGAACGTATACATATTTTATTAATGCTTTATATACATATACAGAGTGTCTGATATAAGAATAATATTATCATCTTCATATTGGACAGCATGTATAAAAACTAAGCTTTTTCAAGTAGTAAATCCCAGCATGCTGAAAATTACTCATTTAACCCTATGAGTTGAATCTGACATATTAATTTTAATTTTAGGAAATGTAGCAGCATCGTTGTTTGTGTACATTATTCTAGAGATCTCTTTTATCAGTAAATATTTAATTCATCAATCTTTCGTTTCGACGATATTTATATTGTAACAGTTGCTAACCTCGAAGTTGGAAAGTTAAACAAAACAGTTTTGACGACTTTTCAAAATTATACTACTTCAAATCAGATTCAATCTGTTATACAACTGAGTGGATCTGTAATTGTTTTACCTTCGAATAATCTATTGTGTCAATATTAATTTCATTCACAAGATTATTTTTATCGCCTACGAATTTATCGATTTCCTCCACGGCTATTTCAAAATTACTTAAATTATTAATGAACAATGAAGATCTTCAACGAGAAGAGGCAGTTTTATGAATCGAGGGAAAGTGGTAGTGTGCGGAATTTGTGTGTGTTTTAACAAGTGCAACCGACTTAAAATACAAAAAACGAAACTATTTTCGTCCATGGATCTACCTTCAAAGGAGAACATCTTTAGAATTATACCGTTATATAATTTCAATGATGATTTCTTAGAATTAAGGATTTTTATTATTAATCGAATTTATTTATGAAGGTGCCAAAATAAAGAGTTAAATAAAATAAATCCTAAGTGTCCAGAGATAGGTTTAGCTTTCTATTATTATTACCAACTTTCGACGTGTGATGAGTGATGACAGCGTGAGATTTATTCATAGACCTAGCTTTGTCATGCATTGGAAAGAATATTTCTTTTTCCCCCTGATATAAAACTGAATTCGATAGTGCCAATTTGGAATGTATGGAATTAATAGAGGACCTGTACACTCGCCCAAAATAACTTGAAACCTGCTGAATACATTTGACTTTGAAAAATGCCCCATACATAGAAACTTGTTCATAAGAGAATAAAACATCAAAATATCTTTTCGAATGCATCCCTTTTTCAATTAAGAATTTCGTTTTACAAAACTTGTAACCAGATGTTCCTCAATATTTAACATACAGGGTGTCGAAATGAATACGTAGGCTTCCACGGCCAGAGTTAGTAAAATGAACTACTTCCGGAGTTGGACCGTGTCAAGAAATAAAAAGAAAGAAAAAGAGATAAAAAGTAGAAAGAAAGTAGTTCATTTATTACATACAGAGTGTCCATTAAATAAAATAAAAAAGTATGAAAAATGGAAAGATATAGTTTTATTAGACTTAAATCCGAAATATTTTGCGAAAATTCTATCGCAACCGTAAGAGAAAAATGATAAAAGTATTTAAAATAGAAATTTCTTTATTATTCACAGCCGAAATATTCGAACATAAGCGTGTTAGGCGGTGTTATGTTGTAGTTCTTACAACATCGTTAAAGCGTGTATGTATGTGAGTTTGGTTGGGTGGATGTATTATGTATATGGACTTAAAACTTTTTGGATTTATGTTCTATATAGTTACACCTTTTCGTTTTCCCTGTTTTTTTTCTTTTATTTCAAAGACACCCTATATAACAATATAACGCATAATTGGTAATTTTTAAACATTAATAGTGAAGCTCGAAAGAACAAAAGGAAATAAATACGAAGTAACAGCAGGTAAATGATTATTAATAAGGTTGGTCAACATGCAAAAGATCAGCTATCAAAAGTTGTTTCGGATAAGATAGGAATTACTTTTACTTCGCATATACGCACTGTATAATATATAGATAATAGATCCATTGCAATACTACTACGTTCTAACTTGGCGGTCTTCATCTTTGCAGTTATATATAAAGCCAATTCTTTTCATCATCATACCACTTCACCATTGTTGTCCTTCTGCCGTTTAATTGGTGTATTCTTACTGCTCTATGACGTAGCGCAAAAGTACTCCGCATTAATAATTTATTAATCATCGTCATGTATATTTACGAAGGAGATAGGTTTGAAAAGAAGATTTATTTCTTTTTATTATCCAGGAAACAATAGGATATTTTATTATTAGCATAAGCAACGTGCAAAATGGAGTTTATGTCTTCGAAATTATTACGTTGTGGGTTTAGGAAATAATTATCATTAATATTCAGATTGTATTTCTTGATCCCCTTTAATCTCTTTTACGTAAGAAATTGATATGGTAATTCAAATATTTAAAACGCAAGATATTCCTTATTAAAATGTACCTACTACATCATTAAGGAATTTAGTGTATTATTTGCTCAACTAGAATTTAGAATTCATTTGTGTGTGGTACCGGGAAATGTTATGATCTAAATGCTAAATTTTTGTAATCAACCACTTTTGGGATCCAGATAACATACTACACCAATTTTGTTTGAACCTCGTAATTAAATGACAGAATTAACCAATCACACACATCTAAATAGATCTAAATAGATACTTTTCTTTCAGGACATGGAAACTTAAGCAGCGTTAGTAAGATTATAATTTACTTCTTAAACTAAAAAGAATTCGAAAAACAAGAAATTTCCATACATTTCAATGCATTACCAAATGATTTCGATTAATAATTTACTTGTCAAATGTCTATGTTACATTATCAACCCTATGTTAAGTGCATGGAATAAAAAATTTATCTTTTAATTCATTTAAAAGCTGTCTGGTCTGTTAAAGAACAAAAAAAAAAACATGTTTCTTATGGTTAAAGGTTCAATGTAAGAAAAACCACTTTAAATACGCGTTAGATGCACATTTGTACACGTCATCTACAAATGTATTGATATGAGGGGTCTCTTCTAAATGGGACCTATCCATAGCAGATTCTAAAAATAAATTAAACACTTAAATTGGTTCCTGAAATAATTTACTTCTTTTCAGATGCTTGGATTAATTATCTGCATTATTTGAAAGCATAATCCAACGGCAATGTAATTCCTAAACCGATATTTCTTTACGCCAAATCTTAGAATACCTCAATTGATTTCATATACTTTTTAATTAAGATATGGAAATTTTCCAATATAACCTTCAATCACCGCTGCGGAATAAAAAGATTTATTGATTAAACTGAAAATTCCACGACCGAAAGACGGAGAAAAAAAATGAATAAGGAACAGCAATTTATTTTGACACCAAAGTAGGTACATACATACATATTATTGTTAAACGGAAAATTTGTACAATTTCCTTCAAAAGGTTCTTCATATACCTGTTCTACATTTATTTCCTTTTTTTTTTCACATTCATTCACATGTTTTTTATCAATGGCTTCTTTCAATCCCTTTCAAATATATCGCAATAGCTTCCCGCAGCATACAAGTTACAAAAGGTGTTTGATAACATCTTAGATTGAGTTTACATCAATAAACATTCGATATAAATACGTATAGCGTTTCATTTCACACCAAGAACTGGTTATTTTTCCTTTTGACGTTTACAAGATTGCTTGAGGTATGATATTCTACAAAATTTTTGGAAGCCTTTGTAAATAAGAATGTTCGTCGTAATAAACAAGATCATTTAAGAAAAGAAAATCGAATACGGTATATGTAAGTAAATATACTATAGGAATGGTAGAGACATGCCATGGATATATAAGAACTAGGAAAAACCTTGGGCCAAGTCGAAATTATATCTATATATACAGCGTATAAAATTCTATATTGATAATAATCCATACATTCGCATCCTCCACCAACTTTCGCCAATTACAAAGGGCATTGGGCATCGCTATATAGTATAACCTCAGAAAAGCTCAACGCTGAGAAAAACTCCCGGGGTTCGAATCCGGGACCTAGAGACTGAGCTACTGAGACTCTAACCGATATAAAACGAAGAACAGTCGAAGCGAGTATGATTGATTAAAACCTTGTACAAGAACAACAAAAACAAGATAAGGATGCACGACCCAGAATCCACGAAGCTCGAGACAAAAATGGGTTTAAAACGAGGATGCCTATTAAATCCTCCATAGTTATGGGTGTTACCAAAAACGTTTACAAAGAAAATTGCAATAATCTAACAATAGGCAAATGGAAGGGTGTGACACTACAAGAGCTTCTATCTGCATTTTTCTTCAAACACCTAAAACCGTGATAATTGGATGTGGTTGCAATTCCATTCCTTCAAATTCAGTTTCTGAAGGATCTTTTGGTATCAATTCAAAATGGATAACAGGAAATTCATCATCTTTGCTTCAAATTTTTTACGTTTAACCACAGAGTCTACAAATTAGCCACTGGTTAATTGATTTAATTTGTCTGGATGGCGAAGATAGATCCATTATAGTCAATTCATGAGGCACTTATATGTATCATCCATTTACCTTCCCCAGTTAGTGGGGATGTCTTCAATTCTCCACTTCAAAGTATTTACCCTTAAGCACAGATTCAGCAAATTAGCCAGAAATTAACTGATTTATAATTCTTTTTTCTCGACAATCGCTTTGATTAATCCTGAATTTTTTTTACTAACAACGCAGAATTGCTAAAATCTCTATTTGCAAAGGATACTTTAATATTTTTTAGAATAATAATGTTTAATATGGTATTAATAACGTCAACTACTTTGCTTCTAAATTTTGACAGTGTTGTATAATACGTTGGATATATATTTTTGGAAGCTTTTATCGATTTAAAAGGCTAAATTTAAGCGAACATTAATTATCGTACTTTGTTACCCAACAACGGGCTATCCGCTAATAAAGTCTAGGCATCTAGAATTTCCACATCGGTTACAAAATCAACATAAAAGTTTAATTCATTACTCCGTGGGTTGTTTTTGATATAAATATTTTTCGCAGTAATAGGCGTGAATGGCCAAATATCTATATTTCGCTAGGATTGTAAATAGGTATTTAGAAGCATTGGAAAGAAAAGCAAACACTGAAAAACCTATATTTCTGTTTACAATAATCAATATCGAAGCGTATAAAAGATAACCACTATTTAGATACCCGAGTTAGTGTCGTATATTACTGTCAACGTATTTGTTTTTCGTTTTCTTTCCGATATCAGACAATAAATGTTTGATTACTACCGACACATTTACTTTATTGACCGTACACTTTGGAACGATAGATGTATTCGTGAGAATATCAAACACGAATCGACAGATCTTTCTTTTGGCATCTTCATAGATTGTACACGCAATCAACGAAAGATATTCTTCCTACTAATAAACCTCCCGAAGATATTAATATACTAACCAATTCAAGAGTTAAAGGAATGAGAAAAGCAGATTTTCTCTTTTTAGCGGCAACAATCACGACTACAAACAGGCCCAGCCCGCCATGGTTAATAACATCGCAATCTCCCATGTGGAGTACCACGAAAACGGCAGTAAGGCCACCCCCACCACCGCCAAAGCCTTCAAAACCTACTCCGTCTCGACCTCCGGTGACTGCAACAACACATAATACTACTTCATCCACTCAGATCATTATACCAGCAATGGATGTAGGCCTTCCGCCTAAGAAGATTGATAATGAAGAAGATTTAACGCTACCAATAACAACAACTATAATTCCAAATGTAAAAACTACTGGTATGTATATGGAAAAGGCGACGTAATTTTGAAGTTCACAATTTAATTAAACCTTCTTCTACAAAAGTAATTTAGAAAAAAATATTACTTATAATCTAGTCCCTAAAAAGAACCACGAAAATGTCAAAAATTTGTATCATATTTGAGCATTTTTTAGAAAACGTGATTAACATATATACAGGGTGTTTCGTTTAAACCGTGTAACAACATGAAAAAATATCACAACTATTGCAAGGACTGCATAGTTGTACTAAGGTATCTTAGTAAACTCCACAGCACACGAATTGATGATTATAAACCGAATCAATCGGTGACTCGGTTGACAATGAGAGCCCATGTGTTCTTTTGTGGAGTTTACTACGATACCTCCGAACGAAGTAAATATCACAATATTCTCGATTACATGTAGATTGCCTTTTAAATTTTTATGAAATTTTTATACAAAACATTCGCCACTTTTGTATAAGTTTAAACCAATTTTCGAAACATTTTTTCTCTCTGAAATTGCTATCTCGAAGACATGGTTCTTGAAATTTAAAAAAAATGAAAATCGTCAACTACAGAAGTCTACAGTGAATACGAGCAAATGGTACATTAATTTGACGTTTTTCTGTTTTAAATAATCAATTGTTTAATGTGTTTCCATTTTCCCATAAAATTACTTTTTTTAAAGGTAAATAAATAACTCAATCAATTTTTAAGGTACAACTGTTTTCGCAATAACAATAAAATTTTACAAAATTTGTTGAAACCAATGAAGACTATTGTATTTCTATGTAATGCTATCCTCTCTTAGTTGTTCAAATATTGTTTGAAATTTATATTTAATGTTAATATAGTAATAATTCTGGTTTTTTTCTCATTTGAGCATTTGCATCACTCAGTATTATTATTTCATTCTTCTTTGGTAATTGATTACAAAAATTGTCTCTGATACCTTTCTCTTCGTATTGTTACAAAAGGATTAACACATAAAGCTTAAATGTAACGCCCTGTATAAATTTTACGGTTATCCTTCGTTCTGCAGTTATATTGTAAAAAATTTCGAGGAGATGTCTCCCTCCTTCAAGATGAGTTTTGGCAGATAAAAACTGCTATCTGCTCTATACTTCGACCAAGTTTCAGTCAAATTTGTATTTGGTATCCGGGGGGCAATTCCTTGGAAATTATTTTGCACGTCATTAATAGTGAGAAGCAAATTTAGATATTGTCCTTTTACAGAGAATGTGTTGTATTTATTATAGGCATGCAATACCTAGTAACCAATACGAACTAAATCAAATAATTACTAACAATAAGAATAATTGTATATTAGAAAACTATACACTAAGTTATGCCGGATATATTTTATTACTACGTCTATATTATATACTGGGCTCTTTTAATAATTTAAACGATCTATTAGCTAATTGATAGTTTTTTTCTAAAATTTGTATTGGAGTTAATTGGATATAATTATAAATAATAGGATGATATTGTCCAAATATAATATAGTAATATATACATATATATATTCAACAGAAATGTGAAATTTACCGGTTTATTTGCTATATATAAATAAATTCTAAAATGCGTCTGTACACAATATTTTGTTCTCTGAAACGAAATGAATTTCAATTTACATATATGGAATAAATGCACTGAATTCGAAGCAATTTATTTTTTAAGTATAAGGTATTAAAATTTTAATGTATTTAACTTATTTTTCTTGCGTAATAAAACTCGATTTTGTCTATTTTATCCAACCAATGCGGTCAAATAGTGGTTTCCAATTTCGAAAGTATATTTACACTTTGGTTTGTATAAAAAATGTTGTTCATAATTCTTTCGCTTTTTGGATCATTTGATATAAGACTAGTCAATATCCATACATCTAACAACCCGGTCAAAAGGTGTAGTTTTCAATTTCGAAAGTATATTTACATTTTGGAGAAAAGGGATATCCTCCAACATAACCCTCTTTTTATATTTTCTTTTTCTTCGGGACCATTTACAATTAGACCAGTCAATATCCATAGATCCACCTAAGAAAAGTTATATAAGCATGCATATAATAAATACAATTAATATTACCATTTCGAAATCCCTTTCTTGAATATATATTACAAAAGCACTTATTCCGGTTACAAAATTTAATTCTAATTAATCTAAACTCGAAATATTCCGTGTAACCTAATACATTTAGGACATTAGACCTTGTAACTCCCTTGGAAAAATGTTGAATATCATCAAGCAAAGGTGTCGTCACCACTAAGTAGATCAAGTTATCCTCCACCGCAATGCCAAATTTAATTGTAATAGGATTAACCGTAATAAGAGGCGTTTAGGGGTATTCAAGACGATGACACAGAGGTATAATATATATGTATTAACTAAATACGTGCCTCCTATTACATCGTAAATAATTTCAAGAACCATTGCGGACACCTAAAGCTCAGAATTAAAGGCGTAAAACCTGCAAAAATAAAACGGAAACGTTCATCGTTCCTATTGAACTTCCTATAATTTGATTGGGACCTAAAAGGGGTAGTAAATTACTAGTTTCTAGTGAGCAGGATATTATAGACTGTATAATAATCGATACGGCCTTCAATTAGATAATTAAAAGATAGATGTATATGGAGGATACTCCCTGAAATTAATTAATTATTCGTCAGAAGTAATAAACAGTCAATTTTCGCAAAAGCCCACCTAATCAGGCTTAAAGGTTATTTCTCAAATGCTATCACTAAATTGTAAAATTCTGTTTCAAGATGAAGCTATTACGCAACTATTTACTCCATCATCAAGTGGACCGTCGTTTTGGACAGGAGAATTCGATACTGCCAATTATTGCAGCCCAGTCGTCTTGAGGAGTATATATTGGAACTGGACCAAGCATGGTGATCATAATATCCAACCATGTCCAGGAGGAACAACCGGATTCGCAAGATGGCGTTGCGTAAAAGTCAACGATAAAGCAATTTGGTCTCCAGACACGCCAGATCTAAGCGAATGTCGATCAGTATGGCTTACTAGTCTTGAACAAAGAGTTCTAGTCATGAAGGACTCCCTATTGTCCATAACAAGTGATTTAGCTCAAGTAACAAGCAGTAAAACCCTTTATGGAGGAGATATGATGATAACCACTCAAATTATCCAAAAGATGACCACTAAGATGTCAATGGATATAACCACCATTCCAGATCCAAGGCAAAGGGAAGCTATTGTGACTGATATGCTTAACTACGTCGTTAAAACGGGAAGTAACCTGTTGGATGTATCCCAGCATCCTTCATGGAAGGATTTGAGTTACAAGGAGCAAATGAGAGTAGCAACGTCTTTGCTTATAGGATTAGAGGAAAACGCTTTCCTTTTAGCTGATACAGTTCAAACTGAAAAGACTGTTGATCAAGTTGTAAAGAATATAAGTAAGTCTACAATGCTTCAAAATTTCTCTTTTTCACGTCAAATCTTCTTTCAGTGTTATCAGTGAGAGTTCTGGATAAAAAATCTGTGACAACGCAAAAATTTTCCGCCCATAAAGAGTGGATAGTAAGCAACAATACTATAGAGTTGCCCAGGGGAGCTTTGCTAGAGAACAATGACGGGGAATTCGTAAGGCTGGTATTTGCCGCCTTCAATCATCTTGAGGAGATATTACAATGGCAGCCAGAATCCGCAGATTCTAATTCCAATAAAAATATAACGCGGGTACTCAATAGCAAGATAATATCGGCCAGTTTGGGGAAAGGAAGACATATCCAACTAAGGGAACAAGTTCGTCTGACTTTGAGCCATCTTCAAACGAGCAACGTAAGCAATCCATCATGCGTCTTCTGGGATTACACGACTAGCAGCTGGTCGGATGAAGGTTGTCAAGTTGAGACAACAAACGATAGCCATACTGTTTGCTTGTGCGATCATCTAACCAATTTCGCCATCTTGATGGATGTTCACGCGATTTATCTTCCAATGGAGCATCAAATAGCTTTGCAAATTGTCACTTACGTTGGATGCGTTATTTCAATTATCTGTTTAATATTAGCTGTAATAACTTTTCAGTTGTTCAGAGGGTTGAAGGTAAGCTATAAAGGGATAATAATGTTGTAAATATTTTTATTAATTGATTCGAGATACTCAAAAAGAAGTAATTCTGTTTTAGAGTGATAAAACAACAATACATTGTAATCTGTGCATATGCTTACTGGTAGCTGAGATACTATTTCTAGTTGGTATTAGTCGTACTGAGAATCAGATTATTTGCGGTGTAATTGCTGCATTTTTACATTACTTTTTCCTATGTGCTTTCGTATGGATGTTCTTTGAAGGTAAGAATTTTTAATTCCGTATTAATGGGAAACTACGATGAATTATTTTTCTCGATGTTCCTGAAGCAATTTTACACCTAAATCAAATTGTATTTTAACGCCGGTACTGTCTACCTATAAATCACGAATTTATACACAGCTGTCATATTTGTCCACTACATATATATTAGTTAACGTCAACTAGACAGTTACTATATTTGTGAATGTATATATATCACAAAATCGGTTAGGAGTACATTTTGTATATTATAAACATTTGGCGTGATTAGTAGTCTCGGCAAAGTGGGGCAAGTTACAGTACAGTGCGGGGAACTACGTGGACATTTACATACTTATATAATATATTATATAACGTGCTAAAGCACTTACTGTTTTAAGAAATTTCCACGAAATCCCAAACTAGGTGACATATATTAAATATTAGAATTATTAAACATGTTTCCACACTTATTTCAGTCAAATGAATACGGTATAAATATTTTTTAGTGTATATTTGCAAATTTAGAGTAATCTTTGTGATAACTTAATGGATCAAATTTTCGTATTACACGTATAGGTGTGAGTGAACATCATTCACAATTTGAACAGAATCCACAAACGACATCGAATCATTTTGTAATTTTTCAATTCTAAATTACATTTTACCTTCTTTAAACATATTCTGGCTTTTCTAAATGCGACATTTTCTTAGTATGTGTGTGCTGACAGGCACTCATAGCGACCAGTCGAATAATACTGAACAAGCGTGCTTTGATACGGGTACTCGATTCTCCATGCCGCGCGCTTCACCCCTCCAAGTTGTTCCTCACACAACACTAAAGCTTACACCTTTTTGCCGAGATTAGTGATTAGTGTTTAAATTTTTTTTTATCGGTGTAAATTTATTTTAGGTTTTCAATTATATGTAATGCTGATTGAGGTATTTGAAGCGGAGAAATCTCGAATCTGCTGGTACTATATCATAGCGTATGGTATATCTTTAGTAATTGTTTGTATATCCGGTGCAATATTTCCGCAAGGATATGGAAATGATCGATACTGCTGGCTAAAGCCCGATAACTACTTCATTTACAGCTTCGTAGGTCCAGTAATTTTAATTTTACTGGTACGTAAAGTTTACGATAGCGCGTTTCGGTTGTAAAGTTTTACATATTACACCATATTTGCAGGCTAATCTAGTTTTCTTGGCAATGGCTATTGTTAAAATGTGCCGACGTGCTAACGCTACAGTTTCTATGAAAAATAAAGAACATTCGAAACTAGCAAGTACCAGGTAAGTTGTCAAGTTGCTTTCATACGTTTTTAATTTTCGAATTACAAAAATCTATACGGAATATGTGTTTTAGGACATGGTTGAGAGGTGCTATATGTTTAGTATTCTTGTTGGGATTAACCTGGACATTCGGATTGCTTTATCTGAACAAAGAAACTGTATTCATGGCATATATCTTCGCGTTGTTTAATTCTCTGCAAGGATTCTTCATGTTCTTGTTCCATTGCGTGCAAAATGAGAAGGTATTTTACGAAAGCTTCAAATCGCTTGATGGAATTTATCCCTGCATTTCGTTGTAGGTAAAGAAAGAATATCAAAAATTCATCCGTCAACATTCATGGCTACCGAAATGTCTTCGATGCTCAAAACCTAATGGTGGTGGTGGAAGCAGCAGTGACAGTGCAGGCATAGGTAAAGAGAAAAGAACTAGTTTTTACGGAGGCTGGAATGGAAGCCAGTCTGGCCCAAACTCACATTCCACGGATAACTCAGTCCTGTCACCTCATGGAACAAGTGTGGGTACCAATAATACTGTAATACCCAATAATCTAAATAACGTGCGTCCAACTGCACTTCTTCAGGTTCTCTCGAGAACCGATCTGAACAATGCTAGTACCACCACGACCAACCACAACCGACTACTCAATATGTCCCAACAAGGTACTGCTACTATTAGCTTTCGTCACGCAGCTCTACTCTTTATTTATCACCACTTCTCTCCACTGCCTATTGTCTTGATTTTATTACTCTTATACCTCAAAATAACGTTTGCCCGATGCAGTTATTTTCGAGCTGCTTACTAACAAAAATGTGGTACCGTGGTGGTGCATCCATTGCGTTCCTTCTTTATACATCCCCCCTTATTGTATGTTTAATATTGTCTTGTCTATTTGTATATGTCCTTCTTATTAATATTTAGTGTGGTGGTAAGCGATACTAACAAAACGTAACTTGTTTGATTGATTGCTTCTCTGCTTAAAGTTTTGGTAGATTGGATGGGTGATGGTCAAATTGTATTTACAGTTGCAACGGGACTGGAATTCCCACAGCACAACAAGCATGAACAGTGCGGACAAAATAATTGTACCCACTGCTACTTCTGCCAACATGGCTGCTACTCTATCACGCCCCCAATATACGAGGGCCACAACACCTCCACCCACTTTCGAAACTACCCCAAACACGTCTACCCTGCCCTATATTCGTAGTCTCTATAGACACAATTCCGTTAATTCAAACATATCTAATACGGTATCTACTTGGGGCACTCTTCATAAACCTCTACACTGGAAGGTGCGTAACATGTGGTGGCCAATGTAGAGGTTATACTTATTATACTAATACTCTCTCCTGGGATGTTAATGTTTATCAGGATTAATTTTGAATAACGTCAAAATCGCCAAGTAAACAGTAACATCTCTCTGAACACTATTACTACTTCAATTATCCAGTAGTTAGAATACTTACACGCTCTTAACTCCTTTTGCTACATCGGGTATTTTGTTTTCTATGTGTTTGGTTATGTTTTCAAGATACACAATACAAATACGTATTCCGTTATAAGCGTCTAAACTATGTCGTTCTTTTCTTCCAACAGAACATTTCTTTTAAGTCTTATAGTCGCGACTCTGGACACGGTGGGTCTGAACAGGAAGAATCTCCGAGATCTCAAGCTCTGCTAACTGATACGCGTTTGAATAATTACAAAGACCTACGCAGGCAGCCCTACTTCGCAGCCGAATTCAACCAAGCTACATGCAGCTCCAACATACCGGAAAGGGAACTCCGAGAATTTTCTAATCGTAACGACAGCTTACCTCACCCGAAACAGCTACAGATTCAATCACACGGTATTAGAAAAAAAAGCGGAAATTTTTTAAGGACCACGCACCCATGGAACCACACCTACACTGAAATTCATGAAGGTCGTATGCAGCAGAGGAATTTGGTACCTGAAGACGATCCGGTTTACGAAGAGATTGAAAGGAACGACGTACAAGTCTCCGATATGAGCGACGAAGATGGAAAACGACAGAGCGACATGAGTCGACAATCTTCAAGATCCTACGATGACCATCGACCTTTGATCCCGTACAGCCCGACCGATAGAAATACCCAATCTTGCATGGAATTGGTATCAAAGCATCCAGTCAAAGATCATAGATGCGTAGCCGATATGAATCCGAACCGTTTCGCCAGGCAAAATATGTACCGTGGCGATATTGCAAGGGCTTTGGCTGCCGTATTAGATGGCGAGACCGTTGTGTGCCATTTAGAACCACCGGAGATTTACGCATGTGATTCGTATACTTCGCGAACTGTGGTATTGCCTCAATACAGTGAAAATTAAATGAGAAACTGCCATTCTGCAGGTGTATATCTGTGATCCCCAATCAAACTGTGTCGGTCATAGTATTTTAAGCTTAGTGTGAATTGAATGTATGAGTGATAAATTTTATATAAAAAAAAAACTATTTTAATAAGGAATAAAAAAATATTTATGTGGAAATGGATGTTGATTCTAGATGTATGTGAATTCAGTCACAACTTCCCCTGTCCACCCCCCCAATAATCTATTGATATCTCTCTATAATATCCTCAATTTATTTTTGTTTTTAATCTTATAACGTAACTATGTTATGTGTAGCTTCGCATTTTATATTATTTATCCCTATTAGACAAATATCATTGACAAGAGCTAGAATTTCCTCCTAAATGTAATAATCCTACTTTAATTAAATTGAATATCAAGAATATAAACAATCTCTGCAACTGACAATCACAAGATTCTATCAAGTAACTTGTACACAGTACATTAAATAAGCAGCTAGAAGTAAAAAAAAGCATGATTTAAAATTTTTTCATCAAATTAATCTACTTACTTGCAAAATTTTAAATCAGTGGAATACTTCAAGTTCAGCGTGCAATAATAGGGAATCTTGTGAGTATATTTTGCAAAAATATACGAAATAAATGTTATGTTGATAAGTCGATGAATGTAAATTGTGGTAATTGTTTGGTGTACCACTGCACTTATTCAAGAAGAAGAAAATATCATCTGATAATACGAATTCATTAAAAAAAATTATTTATTTATTTATTGTAGACTTTTACTAAGTACGCAAAGTAAAAGTAATTTTGCGAAGACGTCTATCTAAGTTTAAAATATGAATAAGTCGTAAATTAAATATTTTAAGATTTGTATATAAAAAAATAGATACATTTCCTCTGACCGACAGTACTGTGCTGTATGTAAGACAAAGAGCAGTTTAGTTAATCGGTATATAGACATATATGTGTATGAATATATATAATATATAGTAAAGTATATGTAGACACCCTATTAATAACTTAATACCTTCCCAAAAGTATTTGTTAATTGCCCTTTGTCTTCAATACATATTTAAATATAATAAATTAATATCTGTCTTTAAATTCTGTTATGTCCCATAAAAAATACAAGTTATTGTATAGTTACTAGTTTGAGAATTGCATTTCCATGACAACGGTATCATTCTTAAGACATAGGTTTGTTCGATGAAGCAGTTTGACTGGGTTTCGTAACTAGCGCGCATGTGTAGTAGCCATACAACAACCCAGCTCTCTGCTAGGGGGTGTAAGTCTTAATCGATTTGGTCGTGGAAAAATATTGCGTATACTTATACTATTCACTGTTGTAAATATTGTATAGTGCTTTGTACATGTTGATTAATGGTATGATATTAGTCAGAAATAAGTTGTTATTGCTACTATGGCAAAAGCACACACCCTTATAAAAATTGTATGAAACCTTACTATTAAATCACAAAGTCTGACCAATAAACTTAATTTTCTCGTAGAAAACAAAATGTTGTTTTTGTATTATCTCATTTTCGAATAAATGACGGATTTTTGAAAAGGATTATGATAAAATTTCCCAATGCTATATACTATATTACATAGTTTATATTGTTAAGCATATAATGAGTGTTTACACAATATTCATATACATTAAAATTCAATGTTTAACTATTTAAAGTCAAAAAAAAATATGTGTTAAATGTAAGGAAAAATTTTAAATTTATTAATCAAATAGTGGCGCGATCTCATGGTCATAGTCATAAGCTAGTTTGTCGCCCAATTGTTCCATTTGATGTAACGTAGAGAAATCTGTAACTAAATATGTGTAAAATATCTGTAATTTCAAAAATAAATGTACAGATGGCGTAATCATTTGTTTTATTTCTATTTTCCCAAAAGAAAAGTACTACCTAAAACGTATTTTCGAGTAATACATGAATGTATAACACTAAAATAATAATTCAGTAATTTTTAATATAGTGAAAGAAAAATCGATTATACCCTAACCTACACTTGTCAAAAATGTGTGGTGCATTTTTGAGACTTCATCTTATAAGTTGTTTTTAGCATTGAAAGTAAGTTTATACCGTAATTATTCTATACATGTTTATTTTTAAAAATCCTTTTTCTGCAGGTTATTTATTATTTTAACTCTTTCCTAATTTAACATTTTCAAAATGTTTAAGAAACTCCTTAAGATAAAGTCAAATACTCAACTTAAAACGACTGAAAGGTGCGCATGCAAATACGCTGCAATGATGGAATATATATGCTTTATTAACATTTCAGAAAGGCATTTAGGGAGACAATTTTAAAAGCTTTTCCTAAGCTTACTGAAGATGACGTTGAGAAGGTCTTCCCAAAGAAAGAACTTGCGTTTTGTATGAAAATAGTAACTTCCAAGAATAACACAGTATTCGTATATTTAGTTCAAAAGAGAGCGATAGCCTTTGAGATAGACGGCACCTTGTATCCGTCCTTATATCTTTTATGGAAATGTAACGATCTGATTCCAAGTATTACAACAAGTTCGTTCGTCATCTCAAAAATTATGAATGGGGCTGATTTAATGGCGCCTGGTATTATTAGAGATCCTAGTAAATGTGATGTATTTCAAGCGAATCAATTAGTCAGTATTAATTCCAATGATAATATCGCTCCAATAGCTATAGGTGTTACTACAATATCTTCCCATTACTTAGAATCAATAGACCCTAGAGGAAAATGTGTTATCATTTATCATGTTCATGGAGACAAGTTATGTAGCTTAGAAGATATGTCGGTGCTTCCGATTCCCAATTTGGGACCGCCCAAGTGGTTAACTTATTCTGTAGAAAGTACAAATGATTTTCCACCGTTAAGTGGAAATGGAGAAACAGGTGATATTAGTCTTATAGAAGAAGTCTCTGAAACACTAGCCGTAAGTACTATCGATGGAGGAGAAGAAGAGAACATTGCAACTATTGATAACGATGTTGATGAAGTTGTCGACATGGATAAAATTCTAATAGATTGCTTTTTGACTGCAATAAAGTATTCTAAGAATTTAGAGTTACCCATGTTAACGTCTTCATTCTATAAATTAGTGGTAATGCCTCTATGTCCACCTGATAAAAATCTGGATATGAAAAAAACATCGTTTAAGAAACTGGGGCAATTTTTAAAGCACATGGAGAAGGTACAAATCGATTTATTTGCTCGCTAGGTTGTTTCTAACAATTTTACTTTAGGATGGACTAATAGTGATAAAAGAAAAGAAAAAAGGCGTTGAAACTCTTGAAGCTATCAATTACCAACACCCTACCCTATTAAACTTTTATGTTGACGTTGAAAATAGGCCAAAAAAGCCATCGGAGGAAAATGCAGACACCGCTATAGGGCCAAGCATTGTAGAGAGCTATGTAATAACAACTGCAGTTTTGCCGATATTTCAGGAGTTTGGTTTGAAGTATGTATACAGTCTACATGCTCCCATACTATAAGCAGAGAAGTTGCTTCACAAAAACTCCATGTAATTTCAACAAATGATACTTAATACAAACTCATTTGTATATCACTTAATAACGTTAAATGCAAAAATTACACTCAATACAATTAAATATAGATATATAGATAGATGTGACAAATCGACGGAAATACAATAACACCGATCCTATCAAATTATATGAAGTTTCTGTGAAGTGCCCTGTATTTTTACCATTTAACTATATATTTACATGCACAGGAAAAGCGATACTTTAACAGTAACGGAGATAAGAAAGTTTGTTACCACATACGTTAAGGCACATGATTGTCAAAATAAGGAAAATCAAAGGTAAGACGACGAAAACGAATACAGTTTCAATATTTAATTATAATTTGCTATAGGCTTGTGAATGTAGTTAATACACCATTTGGAACACTTTGCAAGAACGAGAACGCCGTGTCCTGGGAGGAACTAATAGAGAAGGTTTGCTCCGCGATGAAATCGTGTTTTAAAGTTACTTCTGGAAATGAAGAGACTGTATCCAAAGGTAAAATACAACCAATTATAATGTCAACACAAACAAGATCTGGTAATAAGAAAGTGACGCTCATAGACAATCTCGAATTATTCGGAATAAAATTATCCGAATTTGCAAAAGAATGTCAACACGGCGTCGCAGCTAGTACCAGCATCACTAGACCACCAGGAAAAAAATCCGATCAACTATTGGTACAAGGCAATCAAATCCTGTTTGTGCATAATCTACTTGTGAATAAATATAAGATTCCTAAAAAATATATTAGAGGATTAGAAAATGCTCCCAAAGTCAAAAAATAATTAAACCGATAATGTAATTGAATATAGGTCTGTACATAAACGTTTATAGAATTATTAATAAAGTTTTACATTTTTTTAATAGTATTAATCCCCCTTAAATTAGAAATAAGAAAAGACAATATAATTTTCTGTTTGTCCCATATTCGATTCAAACCTGGAAATATTTCCTTAGTTTTCTCTGCTTTGCACCACTGCAGTTTTTTATTCCTCTAATTACACTTGTCAATATTTTCCTTCCTCTTCTACATTGAGCAGAGTAAGATCTGTATATGTGATAAATTATCCAATATTACAGTACACATTATATCCAAAAGCATAGATACAACTTCCTCCTTAAAAATCTTGAGAGGTTCTCCTGCATGTGAAAGAAAGTAAGGTCCAAAAGAGTTTCAAAAACCAACTGTGGTGTGGTGAAAAATACTCCAGCATAGAGAACTTTGCAGTCACCACTACTTGTTAGACTTTCTTTCATCAGCACCACAAGTCCATAAAGGAATTTTAACTCTGTGAATCAATTTGTGCAGAAAATTACTTGTCAAACAAAATCCACAGATATTTAACTTCCATTGAGAAATTATATTGAAGGTTTTAATTAATTTTCATGTATTTGTGCCTCCAATTAAAATGATAACATTGTCAGGATATGGTTGTATTTTAATCTCAAGGATTCTCATGACCACCAGTCCTAGGTTCTTGTATTTACTTTATTCTTTCCTATCCTACCTTCTGCAGGTAGCCAAATCACTTAGACTTGAATTGACTTTCCTCTATTACATTTTTTCACAGGTATAGCAGTAAACTTCACTCACACAAATTAATTAATTATGCGGAACGCAGCGTTTCGAGAGCACGTGGGCTCTCATTGTCATAAGATTGATTTAAAAAATCTGACACTACTTAAAAACGTGAACTCGTATACAGAATTAGACGCGTTCGAAACGGTATATATGAAAAAGAACGGAAACTTATTGAACAGAGAACCACCCCCAATTGCACACTCGAATTTGATGGATTTATTACCATAGCCCCTGTTAAAGATACGGTTCGCTTTCGGTCCATCCTTTCCTGTAAAAGGCATTAGACCACCGAGTCGATTGTAAATAGTCATATGTTTTAGAAATTTTAGAGCCTGCGTAGTTACTTTCAGTCGGTAACACGGTTGACAATGGGAGCCCACGTGCTCTCGAAACGCTGCGTTCCGCATTATTAATTAATTTGTGCGAGTGGAGTTTACTGCTATACCTGTGAATTGTACATCCACACAGTCCTTGCAATCGTTATTACATTTTTTGTTTGCTGGATCTTGTGATACTTTGCCTTTCTATCGGTGTTACCATTTTTTCTGAACTGAAAAATTCTAAATTATACTAGTGGTGCCTCCAACAAAGTAAAGTAATTTCAATACTTCATTGGGAGAGTGAAAAGCAGAAGTCCTTCATTTGCTAAACCTTTGAGGTATTTGTGGTCTAGTAAAGAAATTAAAACCGAAATTTAAAAATCAGTCCAGTTTATTAAAATTATATATTAGTTCTTATACAAATAGTAAAAAGTACACATATATATTGCATCATCATAGAAATACTATTTACTTTTTCGGAATTCTTGTATTACAATTCCCATGTAATACTATAATTTTATGTTTACATTTGAAGTAATTATAAAAGATTTCACTATATCCATGATCTCTCCACCACGTACAAAGCTGTCTGTTGAGACCACAGTTTAAAGTGCGGAATAATTTTGGTTTCTCGTAACCAAGTAAAGTATAAAAATCTTGGTCGCCTAAATGGCCTTTGAAATTGTATTTATTAGCTAAGCTATCTACAAAATCTTTTGATAATATTTGATTATATTCATTAGATAATCTAATTGCACTTAAATTAAATAGAATCACCCCAGAATTATATCCTTGGAAGCCTCGTGGATGAGCCCCCATTGTAATGTTGTAATCGTGATAGTAATCTCCTAGCGATGTATTATGTTGTAGTTTATAATTATATAAAACGTGTCGATAGACTGGCGTTAATTCAGGGGCCAAACCAAACAAAGCATCTCCAAACCTAAGAAAATCAGAAAAACTTGTAGGTGTATATTTTAAGTATATTATTTATACTCACCGTTTAATTTCATCGAACAAATGCGTAATATCATCTTTAAAATATAAATCACAGTCTAACATTACAGCTTGCTTTTGTGCCTTAGGGGCAATCCTATATAATCCTAACGATAAGTAAAACAAAGAGTCACTGTAATAAGTGCCTAAAAGAAATAAGCATGGAAAATATTCACACTTCGAAGTCGGATATTTGTTACCTGGACGAGAGCTGAAATGTGGTGTCATGATATCTACGATATCTTCTATTAACTTGGCTGATGCACCAACATCATAGAAGCTAAATTTATAAGTCACACTTGTAGCATTTGCATCTACCAATATCTTCCTAGCTAGAGATTCCGAAGAATTATCCACAAATATATGGAAATGTAAAGGCACCGAACTAACATCCAAAAGGTTCTTTATAAGATTTTTAAAATTATACATCAAAGGCGATTTGTCAATAACTTTCGTAAATATTAGCCAAACATTGTAATCGTCGTCCAGTTGTATGATTTTTGGCTCATATCTTCTATCAAAGGCAATATCTGTTAGGTTCTCGTATTTGTTGTGGTATTTCAATTTAAAGTTGTCCAATAAGGAAAAAGTACACAAAAAGACGAGTAGAAAACTTAAGAATACTGATAGATTAAATATTGTCTTCATATAAACAGTCTTAATCATTGTAATAATTAAAAACTTACAAGAAATTTAATGCATTATATGGACCTTTTTGTTTAGAATATTGTTTACTTATAACACCAAAAGAGGGCGCTTCTATACATTAATCAAAAATAAAAGTATCTTAAGAGTTAATTAAAAATTATGAATATATAGGTGATTATTTTATATTCTATATTTAATATTCTATATTTTTTATGTTTTCAAAATTACTATTTATGTTTAGCATTAAATTTGAAGTAGAAGTAACCTCACAAAAGGTTGTCATGTCAACAAATTGCCATCATATGTTGACTTGTATTTCTACATATTATCCTTATTTCCAAAATAAAGAACACAGGTGAAAAGAAAATAGGTTGAATGGAATTTCATACAGGTGAATTTAAGAATAAAACAAGCAACAAATTCATATCAAAGATTAAACATCTTTATCATTTCCGATACTAAACCGAGTTGATGAATGAGGTATTCAAACTAGGATATTTTCAAAACACTATAATTTCTTGTTAGTTCACTTCTGTTTAAGTTGTTTTTTTGGTGACAGATACATTTTCGATTTAACAATAATGATTATAATGGATCCTCCTCATCTCGATGGATATGAATGGGGTAGCAAAATAGGTGGTGGCAGTTTTTCCTCTGTTTACAAAGGAGTTGTGAAGGTACTTTGACAATATCAATTAATCTAATTTACATGCGTGGATACTATTTTAGAATGCAGAAAAGACGCCTGTTGCTATTAAGTGTATAAGTCGCAAGAAGGGAAGGAAAGTTGGTAATGATGCTGCGGTCAAGGAGATTGCCTTAATGAAGAATTTAAATCACAAAAATATTGTGAAATTACATGATTTTCAGTTTGATTCCAAGTATGATACAATTTATTCTGTTGTTATTTTACTAATGAATTATTTTAGGAATATTTATATAATAATGGAATTTTGTACCGAAGGTGATTTAGCGACTTTTCTAAAAAAAAAGTACAAATTTGCAGAATCTTTCGTACAAATCCTAATGCAGCAATTAGCTTCCGCTTTAAAATATTTGCGTACTAAGAATATTTGTCATATGGACTTGAAACCGCAAAATACCCTTTTAACGAAGACTCCAGAACTTGTATTGAAGGTTGGCGATTTTGGACTGTCACGTATTCTATGCGATGAGAATATTGAACAAAGTAGATTTGTCGGATCATTTAGGTACATGGCTCCGGAGAAAGTTCTGAATCAAAAATACGATTCGAGGATTGATTTATGGTCCGTTGGCATTATGATGTATGAATGTTTAATAGGAAGGACTCCTTTCGGTAGTACAACATTCAAAGCTATTGTCGATGCTATGGTACAGCAAAAATCAATTGAGGTAAGAAGTTTCTGTTTTAAAGTCTTTTAAATACAGGAACTAGTAGTTCTTACTCCAGGTACCCCAAAGTATTAGCCTAAGTGCAACCTGTGAAAACTTGCTTTTTGGCCTTTTAAAATATAACCCAGCTGAACGAATTGGATTTGATAAATTTTTTAATCACGAATTCCTCCAATTAAATTATTTACCTTGCCCGGAAAACTATGAGAGAGTCAAGGCCCTGATAAATGAAGGTACTTCGTTGGAGAAAATCAAAAAATTCCCAGACGCATTAGCAAAATGTGAGGAAGCAATTTGCTACCTGGAAGGCTTCTCATGTACGGAAACAAATCCTGAGCAAAAGAGGGTGGTGTCAGAAAAAATTTCTGAATATAAACGTTGGCATTCACAACTTGTCTGTTTAGTTGAGCAGTCAACGCAAACCCCAAGTAAACCTTCAATTGTAACAGCCGAAAGTCAATATCAAGCCTTGTATAATCTTTGTAAGACAACCCCCGATATAAAAAATGCCTTGGACATAGGACGTGTAGCTGAAATGTATGTATTAGATGGTAAGAAAAGTATTGCACTTGAAAAAATTACAGCAGCACTCGACATATTAATTCCTTTAATCAATACGGAACCTGGTGGTGTGCGTAAGGATATGCTACACAAACAAATCCAACAATGGCTTTTATTAGGGGAAACCCTTAAGAAAGCGTTGTAATGGAATTTTGCTAAATGAAAATTTTAGTTGAATTGTTATAGTTTTATTTATGTTTGATATTTATTGCGAAACACAAATTGTAACATTTGAAACCTTTCTATATATCATTTAGTCTTATTAGAAAAATGGTGACAAGGATCAACTCCAATCCTTCTAGACTGGAATTCACATAAAGGAAAATGAGAAAATTAATGACAATGATGTGCATTGAGGGAGGCAGATTGATAAAATAAAGTCTTGTTATAATAAAAATCGTCACCTGTTTGTTAATTTGTGTATTGAAGTAAATACTGTTATAAATTTGATTGTTTTTGTGCAATAAAGCTTAGTAGATGGAGCATAATTCATGTTTAATGGAACAAACTCTACATCAAACCGCTATAAACTAGTCGTTTTACGTTTAATATTTTCCTCTTTCTTTAAACAGCATTTAGGTAATTAATGGAAATGTTTATTTCGTTCCCATAGTTAATGTGCATACAATCAATGTGATATATCTATGTAATAGCTATTTATATTCAGAAACTATAATAAAGTGCAAAAAAATATGATTAATAAAATAAATTTTCCAGACCTGTATATATATATATTATATACACGTTGGAGTTATTTTGCAAATTTGTAGAATTTGCGTATATTTTGGATAATATACACCGCATGTGACCTTCAGGGAATGCCATTACACTTCGTTCTTTGTAATTTTAGCTTACGCATTTTAGTCATAGGAGATATAAAAAATAAGTTACTACTTAGTTATTGCCATGAAGACTGCACTGTTTCATTTGTAAAATGTAATTTATGTTTAATAAATAATTTGCTAAGAAATCAATGGTTTTATTGCTCAAAATAAACAATTCTGAATATCATTTTCCTTATACTGCAGAATCTGGCATAATATTAGTGCCACACTGATTTCTTCACTAAGTTTCAAGGGCCAAGACCTAGTTAGTTCACCATAGCGACATACTAATTTTATAAATTACAGCACCATCTTGTAGAGAGCTGCGGGTCATAGTTATTCTTGGTTTAGTGAAAACCAACATATGAACCTATATAGGCAGCTTCACAACTTCGTATATAATTTTAAACAGGTAACGCACCCATTAAATAGAAACCCATTTTGAAAGATAATAATTGCAGAAGTTTCCTAGTAATTAAGAAATTACGCGTATAATGCTTGATCCCGTTATCGGTAGGTGCCAGATGCTATTCTAACGCGTTAAGAGCTCAAAATTAAGCATTCCAGATGTCAGCTCTAATGAATCTGGTAATTTGCACTGCACTGACAAAAACATGGTAACTTTCATTATCATTGCTGCACCAACTCTATCATGGTAAGGTTGCTGCTTTTTTTTATTATCACCGCAATGAAAAGGCGTGACGAATTGGCAAATACACATTGTTATTTTATTTATTACATTAAAAAAAAATCTTATAATAATACGTTATAAATGAAAATAATCCTTAACAAATTAAATATTCAAAAAATACTTCTTTTCCGTTGTGACTGTTATTTCAGTCAAGTAAATTAAATAAACATATCTTCCATAAATGCGTATCAGTATTAAAACCTGAAACAGTAAAGATATAAAAGCAAATCATGGTTCCCACAAGATGCTACTAACACGTGTTAGAATTCCTGTCAGAGGTTTCACATAGCTGAAAAAAAATTATTCACATTACATATAGTATAGGAGCAAGTATAGCTTATGGATGCGCTTTTAAATCGGTGTAAGTTAAATCCAACATTTTTCAAAGCGCCACTTTACTTGCTAATTGTGTATTTTCAATATTATAGCCTATTGTACTTCCATAGAAAAGATGATGGCTTTAATATAAATATTTTGGAGTGAATTTGGTAGATCTATTGGAGTTACTTAGGTAGGACCTCCAAGCTAGAGCTCTTCTTCATACATAGTTAGTGTATTAATACAATTAATTTGAAGATTTACAGATTCCCCCACTACAAAATGTCGACAAGCAAATAATATATATGACATGACGATTGCAAGGACTGTGTGGATGTACAATTCACAGGTATAGCAATAAACTCCACTCACACAAATTTATTAATTATGCGGAACGCAGCGTTTCGTGTACACGTGGGCTCCCATTGTCAACCGTGTTACCGACTGGTCGGACGGTTGACAATGGGAGCCCACGTGCTCTCGAAACGCTACGTTCCGCATAATTAATTAATTTGTGTGAGTGGAGTTTACTGCTATACCTGTGAAATAATATGTATAATTAAAACACTAATCATTATTTTTAACTGTTTTATTACATATTAACGCAATACTTTTTACATAAACTAAATATGTAACTTTCCATATATAGACAATGTGACAAAAGAGGAATCTTGGTTACTGTTAAAGAAATTTCTCATTTTTTGAGATGTAACTACATAAATTAAATAAACAAATATTACACAGTACATAAAGAAGGAAGGTTATCATTGTTAAATTTGTTTTCTAAAGAAGTACAACTAAAAGAAAATAATAATATCATTACAAGGTGGATGACCTCTACTTTTATCATGCAATAAACTCATCTCTTTCTGGTGGTGGGATCGAATAAGAACATGAATTAAATAAACCCATTATTTCAAAAGATTGCATCGAGAATAGAAAAATGAAATATGATATGACTTTTTTTTGCAATATAATTTGTAGTCTTCAATTGTATAAATATAATAATTCCTATTAATAATAATATATACTCTATAATACAAGGGAATATACACATATATATAATATATATAAGCATATATATTATATATAACATATATATCTGTACAATTTTATGTATCTACACTTAAACACAACTGAACTTAATGCCATCTTCACTCGAATAACAGTTATGGCAGTGTAGTTTTTGATTACGGACTCTTACATCTGTTCCCATAAGACCATCGCCTAGTCTCATGTGGCATACGCAACATTTGAAGCATTCCATGTGATAAAACAGGCATAGGCTTTCAATGATCATTGCTGCCCCTCGTCCTAAAATACATGTACATTATAACTCTTGTTAATAAGAATTAATGAGAAATAAAATATCAAAAATAATATATTGTTGAACTGGAATTAAGGTTAAAAAGCCAGTGATAATGATGATTTGTAATGATAAATTGCTAGAAAATGAAAATAGCATTGTATAAAAGGAAATGACAATTATCGTACAAATACGACAATTAGACAATATTGTTTAGAACATTTAATTTTGAATTGTAACGGAAAATTTTCGCTAACGTATATAATATACGATGTACGCATGCGCAGAAATTTATTTCAACAAAGCCTTTTCAAATTTATTTAAAATAAACATTAGATGTAAACATAAACATATTTGACAATCAGTGCTGTAATCCCTGCCATTTGAGTTATTGTCAATCTTGAAAGAAAATCTACAGAGACATCTTAGAAAATGATCCTTGCTGAGTATGAAATAGAACGTAAATATACTTCCATTACATAGTATTCAGTGAAATTTACAAATATATTTATTATATTACAGGATACAATCAACCCCCTGACGGTATCATAGCCTTACTTATTCATGTGGGGCAGACTCTCTACAATCGTCTACGTAATACAATCGTTTCGGGATTTTCTTTTACACGGCGGAATACTGGGGGTGCGGGAGATATTACTGAAGCGGTTGGCGAGAAGCGTAGCTCTTGGATAAGCCGCGTTAGCCGTTACTTATGCAGCTCTATTGTAGGGAGTGGGTCTACCTCTTCGACAACAGAAAGCGAAGAATATGAACATGGAGACAGTAAAGATCAAGTCATACAACCCTCCGCCTCCACTACCGTTACAATTGGTTCAAGTTTACCATCAGGAACCGACCTGTACGAAAGGGAGTCAGATATCGAATACTTTTATCCGGACCCAGCATTTGTGCTCGATGGGCCACCTTCTGAATCTGAGGCCAATATTGTTCATATATCCATTTCGCAGAATATTGATTAGATAAAATCGATATAGTTCTGTTTTTTTCTTAATTGTCACATAAAATGTAATTTAAATTTGTTGTACTAGTGTTAGTAAGAATATTATTATTAAATGTCATTGAGATTTTGTATCGGTTAATTCTTAATAAAGAAATCAAATTTAAGCAGTGGCTTCGTTTTGAAAGTTAGACATTTTTCTACTAACAAATTGGAAATTAAATATGGGAAGGCAAGGAATTTCGAGCAAGTATATTTGGTTCCGTTGACTGTAAAAAATAATATATATCGAACCCACTTCGAACTACTGTTAATACAAAATATTTTACAACTGTCACATCATCAACCTTCAAATCTACTGGTACCAAATGCTGAATGTTATGGTACACAAGATTCTTTGATAGAAGCCTTCGTAAAGATTTAACCAAGATTGCAATAATTTTGTCTAATAAAGGTAGATTTATCTGAGACTATACATGTTTATTCAATAACTCCTGAATGTTAGGAGATCGTATAGTATATAAGACTATTCGATAGAAGCCTTCGACAAGAGTTTAACCAAGATTGCAATAATTTTTGTACTATAAAGGTAGATATATCTGATGCTTTACATGTTTATTGTGAATTATACAATAAAAATACACTATGTACAAATAGAATACTTTCGAGGTTAATCCAAAATATTGAGATATTATTAGTGTTACTTTTCATGTAAAAAATTTTACTTTCATAGAAATTTTTAAAAAATGAGCGGATTTGTAATGATAAATTGCTAGAAAATGAAAATAGCATTGTATAAAAGGAAATGACAATTATCGTACAAATACGACAATTAGACAATATTGTTTAGAACATTTAATTTTGAATTGTAACGGAAAATTTTCGTTAACGTATATAATACACGATGTACGCATGTGCAGAAATTTATTTCAACAAAGCATTTTCAAATTTATTTAAAATAAACATTAGATGTAAACATAAACATATTTGACAATCAGTGCTGTAATCCCTGCCATTTGAGTTATTGTCAATCTTGAAAGAAAATCTACAGAGACATCTTAGAAAATGATCCTTGCTGAGTATGAAATAGAACGTAAATATACTTCCATTACATAGTATTCAGTGAAATTTACAAATATATTTATTATATTACAGGATACAATCAACCCCCTGACGGTATCATAGCCTTACTTATTCATGTGGGGCAGACCCTCTACAATCGTCTACGTAATACAATCGTTTCGGGATTTTCTTTTACACGGCGGAATACTGGGGGTGCGGGAGATATTACTGAAGCGGTTGGCGAGAAGCGTAGCTCTTGGATAAGCCGCGTTAGCCGTTACTTATGCAGCTCTATTGTAGGGAGTGGGTCTACCTCTTCGACAACAGAAAGCGAAGAGTATGAACATGGAGACAGTAAAGATCAAGTCATACAACCCTCCGCCTCCACTACCGTTACAATTGGTTCAAGTTTACCATCAGGAACCGACCTGTACGAAAGGGAGTCAGATATCGAATACTTTTATCCGGATCCAGCATTTGTGCTCGATGGGCCACCTTCTGATACGGAGGCCAATATTGTTCATATATCCATTTCGCAGAATATTGATTAGATAAAATCGATATAGTTCTGTTTTTTTCTTAATTGTCACATAAAATGTAATTTAAATTAGTTGTACTAGTGTTAGTAAGAATATTATTATTAAATGTCATTGAGATTTTGTATCGGTTAATTCTTAATAAAGAAATCAAATTTAAGCAGTGGCTTCGTTTTGAAAGTTAGACATTTTTCTACTAACAAATTGGAAATTAAATATGGGAAGGCAAGGAATTTCGAGCAAGTATATTTGGTTCCGTTGACTGTAAAAAATAATATATATCGAACCCACTTCGAACTACTGTTAATACAAAATATTTTACAACTGTCACATCATCAACCTTCAAATCTACTGGTACCAAATGCTGAATGTTATGGTACACAAGATTCTTTGATAGAAGCCTTCGTAAAGATTTAACTAAGATTGCAATAATTTTGTCTAATAAAGGTAGATTTATCTGAGACTATACATGTTTATTCAATAACTCCTGAATGTTAGGAGATCGTATAGTATATAAGACTATTCGATAGAAGCCTTCGACAAGGTTTAACCAAGATTGCAATAATTTTTGTACTATAAAGGTAGATATATCTGATGCTTTACATGTTTATTGTGAATTATACAATAAAAAATACACTATGTACAAATAGAATACTTTTGAGGTTAATCCAAAATATTGAGATATTATTAGTGTTACTTTTCATGTAAAAAATTTTACTTTCATAGAAATTTTTAAAAAATGAGCGGATTTGTAATGATAAATTGCTAGAAAATGAAAATAGCATTGTATAAAAGGAGATGACAATTATCGTACAAATACGACAATTAGACAATATTGTTTAGAACATTTAATTTTGAATTGTAACGGAAAATTTTCGCTAACGTATATAATATACGATGTACGCATGCGCAGAAATTTATTTCAACAAAGCCTTTTCAAATTTATTTAAAATAAACATTAGATGTAAACATAAACATATTTGACAATCAGTGCTGTAATCCCTGCCATTTGAGTTATTGTCAATCTTGAAAGAAAATCTACAGAGACATCTTAGAAAATGATCCTTGCTGAGTATGAAATAGAACGTAAATATACTTCCATTACATAGTATTCAGTGAAATTTACAAATATATTTATTATTTTATAGGATACAATCAACCCCCTGACGGTATCATAGCCTTACTTATTCATGTGGGGCAGACCCTCTACAATCGTCTACGTAATACAATCGTTTCGGGACTTTCTTTTACACGGCGGAATACTAGGGGTGCGGGAGATATTACTGAAGCGGTTGGCGAGAAGCGTAGCTCTTGGATAAGCCGCGTTAGCCGTTACTTATGCAGCTCTATTGTAGGGAGTGGGTCTACCTCTTCGACAACAGAAAGCGAAGAGTATGAACATGGAGACAGTAATGATCAAGTCATACAACCCTCCGCCTCCACTACCGTTACAATTGGTTCAAGTTTACCATCAGGAACCGACCTGTACGAAAGGGAGTCAGATATCGAATACTTTTATCCGGACCCAGCATTTGTGCTCGATGGGCCACCTTCTGATACGGAGGCCAATATTGTTCATATATCCATTTCGCAGAATATTGATTAGATAAAATCGATATAGTTCTGTTTTTTTCTTAATTGTCACATAAAATGTAATTTAAATTAGTTGTACTAGTGTTAGTAAGAATATTATTATTAAATGTCATTGAGATTTTGTATCGGTTAATTCTTAATAAAGAAATCAAATTTAAGCAGTGGCTTCGTTTTGAAAGTTAGACATTTTTCTACTAACAAATTGGAAATTAAATATGGGAAGGCAAGGAATTTCGAGCAAGTATATTTGGTTCCATTGACTGTAAAAAATAATATATATCGAACCCACTTGAACTACTGTTAATACAAAATATTTTACAACTGTCACATCATCAACCTTCAAATCTACTGGTACCAAATGCTGAATGTTATGGTACACAAGATTCTTTGATAGAAGCCTTCGTAAAGATTTAACCAAGATTGCAATAATTTTGTCTAATAAAGGTAGATTTATCTGAGACTGTACATGTTTATTCAATAACTCCTGAATGTTAGGAGATCGTATAGTATATAAGACTATTCGATAGAAGCCTTCGACAAGGTTTAACCAAGATTGCAATAATTTTGTACTATAAAGGTAGATATATCTGATGCTTTACATGTTTATTGTGAATTATACAATAAAAAATACACTATGTACAAATAGAATACTTTTGAGGTTAATCCAAAATATTGAGATATTATTAGTGTTACTTTTCATGTAAAAAATTTTACTTTCATAGAAATTTTTAAAAAATGAGCGGATTTGTAATGATAAATTGCTAGAAAATGAAAATAGCATTGTATAAAAGGAAATGACAATTATCGTACAAATACGACAATTAGACAATATTGTTTAGAACATTTAATTTTGAATTGTAACGGAAAATTTTCGCTAACGTATATAATATACGATGTACGCATGTGCAGAAATTTATTTCAACAAAGCATTTTCAAATTTATTTAAAATAAACATTAGATGTAAACATAAACATATTTGACAATCAGTGCTGTAATCCCTGCCATTTGAGTTATTGTCAATCTTGAAAGAAAATCTACAGAGACATCTTAGAAAATGATCCTTGCTGAGTATGAAATAGAACGTAAATATACTTCCATTACATAGTATTCAGTGAAATTTACAAATATATTTATTATATTACAGGATACAATCAACCCCTGACGGTATCATAGCCTTACTTATTCATGTAGGGCAGACCCTCTACAATCGTCTACGTAATACAATCGTTTCGGGATTTTCTTTTACACGGCGGAATACTGGGGTGCGGGAGATATTACTGAAGCGGTTGGCGAGAAGCGTAGCTCTTGGATAAGCCGCGTTAGCCGTTACTTATGCAGCTCTATTGTAGGGAGTGGGTCTACCTCTTCGACAACAGAAAGCGAAGAGTATGAACATGGAGACAGTAAAGATCAAGTCATACAACCCTCCGCCTCCACTACCGTTACAATTGGTTCAAGTTTACCATCAGGAACCGACCTGTACGAAAGGGAGTCAGATATCGAATACTTTTATCCGGATCCAGCATTTGTGCTCGATGGGCCACCTTCTGATACGGAGGCCAATATTGTTCATATATCCATTTCGCAGAATATTGATTAGATAAAATCGATATAGTTCTGTTTTTTTCTTAATTGTCACATAAAATGTAATTTAAATTAGTTGTACTAGTGTTAGTAAGAATATTATTATTAAATGTCATTGAGATTTTGTATCGGTTAATTCTTAATAAAGAAATCAAATTTAAGCAGTGGCTTCGTTTTGAAAGTTAGACATTTTTCTACTAACAAATTGGAAATTAAATATGGGAAGGCAAGGAATTTCGAGCAAGTATATTTGGTTCCGTTGACTGTAAAAAATAATATATATCGAACCCACTTCGAACTACTGTTAATACAAAATATTTTACAACTGTCACATCATCAACCTTCAAATCTACTGGTACCAAATGCTGAATGTTATGGTACACAAGATTCTTTGATAGAAACCTTCGTAAAGATTTAACCAAGATTGCAATAATTTTGTCTAATAAAGGTAGATTTATCTGAGACTGTACATGTTTATTCAATAACTCCTGAATGTTAGGAGATCGTATAGTATATAAGACTATTCGATAGAAGCCTTCGACAAGGTTTAACCAAGATTGCAATAATTTTGTACTATAAAGGTAGATATATCTGATGCTTTACATGTTTATTGTGAATTATACAATAAAAATACACTATGTACAAATAGAATACTTTTGAGGTTAATCCAAAATATTGAGATATTATTAGTGTTACTTTTCATGTAAAAATTTTACTTTCATAGAAATTTTTAAAAATGAGCGGATTTGTAATGATAAATTGCTAGAAAATGAAAATAGCATTGTATAAAAGGAAATGACAATTATCGTACAAATACGACAATTAGACAATATTGTTTAGAACATTTAATTTTGAATTGTAACGGAAAATTTTCGTTAACGTATATAATACACGATGTACGCATGTGCAGAAATTTATTTCAACAAAGCATTTTCAAATTTATTTAAAATAAACATTAGATGTAAACATAAACATATTTGACAATCAGTGCTGTAATCCCTGCCATTTGAGTTATTGTCAATCTTGAAAGAAAATCTACAGAGACATCTTAGAAAATGATCCTTGCTGAGTATGAAATAGAACGTAAATATACTTCCATTACATAGTATTCAGTGAAATTTACAAATATATTTATTATATTACAGGATACAATCAACCCCTGACGGTATCATAGCCTTACTTATTCATGTAGCAGACCCTCTACAATCGTCTACGTAATACAATCGTTTCGGGATTTTCTTTTACACGGCGGAATACTGGGGGTGCGGGAGATATTACTGAAGCGGTTGGCGAGAAGCGTAGCTCTTGGATAAGCCGCGTTAGCCGTTACTTATGCAGCTCTATTGTAGGGAGTGGGTCTACCTCTTCGACAACAGAAAGCGAAGAGTATGAACATGGAGACAGTAAAGATCAAGTCATACAACCCTCCGCCTCCACTACCGTTACAATTGGTTCAAGTTTACCATCAGGAACCGACCTGTACGAAAGGGAGTCAGATATCGAATACTTTTATCCGGATCCAGCATTTGTGCTCGATGGGCCACCTTCTGATACGGAGGCCAATATTGTTCATATATCCATTTCGCAGAATATTGATTAGATAAAATCGATATAGTTCTGTTTTTTCTTAATTGTCACATAAAATGTAATTTAAATTAGTTGTACTAGTGTTAGTAAGAATATTATTATTAAATGTCATTGAGATTTTGTATCGGTTAATTCTTAATAAAGAAATCAAATTTAAGCAGTGGCTTCGTTTTGAAAGTTAGACATTTTTCTACTAACAAATTGGAAATTAAATATGGGAAGGCAAGGAATTTCGAGCAAGTATATTTGGTTCCGTTGACTGTAAAAATAATATATATCGAACCCACTTGAACTACTGTTAATACAAAATATTTTACAACTGTCACATCATCAACCTTCAAATCTACTGGTACCAAATGCTGAATGTTATGGTACACAAGATTCTTTGATAGAAGCCTTCGTAAAGATTTAACCAAGATTGCAATAATTTTGTCTAATAAAGGTAGATTTATCTGAGACTGTACATGTTTATTCAATAACTCCTGAATGTTAGGAGATCGTATAGTATATAAGAGTATTCGATAGAAGCCTTCGACAAGGTTTAACCAAGATTGCAATAATTTTGTACTATAAAGGTAGATATATCTGATGCTTTACATGTTTATTGTGAATTATACAATAAAAATACACTATGTACAAATAGAATACTTTTGAGGTTAATCCAAAATATTGAGATATTATTAGTGTTACTTTTCATGTAAAAATTTTACTTTCATAGAAATTTTTAAAAATGAGCGGATTTGTAATGATAAATTGCTAGAAATTGAAAATAGCATTGTATAAAAGGAGATGACAATTATCGTACAAATACGACAATTAGACAATATTGTTTAGAACATTTAATTTTGAATTGTAACGGAAAATTTTCGCTAACGTATATAATATACGATGTACGCATGCGCGGAAATTTATTTCAACGAAGCATTTTCAAATTTATTTAAAATAAACATTAGATGTAAACAAAAACATATTTGACAATCAGTGCTGTAATCCCTGCCATTTGAGTTATTGTCAATCTTGAAAGAAAATCTACAGAGACATCTTAGAAAATGATCCTTGCTGAGTATGAAATAGAACGTAAATATACTTCCATTACATAGTATTCAGTGAAATTTACAAATATATTTATTATTTTATAGGATACAATCAACCCCTGACGGTATCATAGCCTTACTTATTCATGTAGGGCAGACCCTCTACAATCGTCTACGTAATACAATCGTTTCGGGATTTTCTTTTACACGGCGGAATACTGGGGTGCGGGAGATATTACTGAAGCGGTTGGCGAGAAGCGTAGCTCTTGGATAAGCCGCGTTAGCCGTTACTTATGCAGCTCTATTGTAGGGAGTGGGTCTACCTCTTCGACAACAGAAAGCGAAGAGTATGAACATGGAGACAGTAAAGATCAAGTCATACAACCCTCCGCCTCCACTACCGTTACAATTGGTTCAAGTTTACCATCAGGAACCGACCTGTACGAAAGGGAGTCAGATATCGAATACTTTTATCCGGACCCAGCATTTGTGCTCGATGGGCCACCTTCTGATACGGAGGCCAATATTGTTCATATATCCATTTCGCAGAATATTGATTAGATAAAATCGATATAGTTCTGTTTTTTTCTTAATTGTCACATAAAATGTAATTTAAATTAGTTGTACTAGTGTTAGTAAGAATATTATTATTAAATGTCATTGAGATTTTGTATCGGTTAATTCTTAATAAAGAAATCAAATTTAAGCAGTGGCTTCGTTTTGAAAGTTAGACATTTTTCTACTAACAAATTGGAAATTAAATATGCGAAGGCAAGGAATTTCGAGCAAGTATATTTGGTTCCGTTGACTGTAAAAAATAATATATATCGAACCCACTTCGAACTACTGTTAATACAAAATATTTTACAACTGTCACATCATCAACCTTCAAATCTACTGGTACCAAATGCTGAATGTTATGGTACACAAGATTCTTTGATAGAAGCCTTCGTAAAGATTTAACCAAGATTGCAATAATTTTGTCTAATAAAGGTAGATTTATCTGAGACTGTACATGTTTATTCAATAACTCCTGAATGTTAGGAGATCGTATAGTATATAAGAGTATTCGATAGAAGCCTTCGACAAGGTTTAACCAAGATTGCAATAATTTTGTACTATAAAGGTAGATATATCTGATGCTTTACATGTTTATTGTGAATTATACAATAAAAAATACACTATGTACAAATAGAATACTTTTGAGGTTAATCCAAAATATTGAGATATTATTAGTGTTACTTTTCATGTAAAAATTTTACTTTCATAGAAATTTTTAAAAATGAGCGGATTTGTAATGATAAATTGCTAGAAATTGAAAATAGCATTGTATAAAAGGAAATGACAATTATCGTACAAATACGACAATTAGACAATATTGTTTAGAACATTTAATTTTGAATTGTAACGGAAAATTTTCGCTAACGTATATAATATACGATGTACGCATGCGCGGAAATTTATTTCAACGAAGCATTTTCAAATTTATTTAAAATAAACATTAGATGTAAACAAAAACATATTTGACAATCAGTGCTGTAATCCCTGCCATTTGAGTTATTGTCAATCTTGAAAGAAAATCTACAGAGACATCTTAGAAAATGATCCTTGCTGAGTATGAAATAGAACGTAAATATACTTCCATTACATAGTATTCAGTGAAATTTACAAATATATTTATTATATTACAGGATACAATCAACCCCCTGACGGTATCATAGCCTTACTTATTCATGTGGGGCAGACCCTCTACAATCGTCTACGTAATACAATCGTTTCGGGATTTTCTTTTACACGGCGGAATACTGGGGTGCGGGAGATATTACTGAAGCGGTTGGCGAGAAGCGTAGCTCTTGGATAAGCCGCGTTAGCCGTTACTTATGCAGCTCTATTGTAGGGAGTGGGTCTACCTCTTCGACAACAGAAAGCGAAGAGTATGAACATGGAGACAGTAAAGATCAAGTCATACAACCCTCCGCCTCCACTACCGTTACAATTGGTTCAAGTTTACCATCAGGAACCGACCTGTACGAAAGGGAGTCAGATATCGAATACTTTTATCCGGATCCAGCATTTGTGCTCGATGGGCCACCTTCTGATACGGAGGCCAATATTGTTCATATATCCATTTCGCAGAATATTGATTAGATAAAATCGATATAGTTCTGTTTTTCTTAATTGTCACATAAAATGTAATTTAAATTAGTTGTACTAGTGTTAGTAAGAATATTATTATTAAATGTCATTGAGATTTTGTATCGGTTAATTCTTAATAAAGAAATCAAATTTAAGCAGTGGCTTCGTTTTGAAAGTTAGACATTTTTCTACTAACAAATTGGAAATTAAATATGGGAAGGCAAGGAATTTCGAGCAAGTATATTTGGTTCCGTTGACTGTAAAAATAATATATATCGAACCCACTTGAACTACTGTTAATACAAAATATTTTACAACTGTCACATCATCAACCTTCAAATCTACTGGTACCAAATGCTGAATGTTATGGTACACAAGATTCTTTGATAGAAGCCTTCGTAAAGATTTAACCAAGATTGCAATAATTTTGTCTAATAAAGGTAGATTTATCTGAGACTGTACATGTTTATTCAATAACTCCTGAATGTTAGGAGATCGTATAGTATATAAGACTATTCGATAGAAGCCTTCGACAAGGTTTAACCAAGATTGCAATAATTTTGTACTATAAAAGGTAGATATATCTGATGCTTTACATGTTTATTGTGAATTATACAATAAAAAATACACTATGTACAAATAGAATACTTTTGAGGTTAATCCAAAATATTGAGATATTATTAGTGTTACTTTTCATGTAAAAAATTTTACTTTCATAGAAATTTTTAAAAAATGAGCGGATTTGTAATGATAAATTGCTAGAAATTGAAAATAGCATTGTATAAAAGGAAATGACAATTATCGTACAAATACGACAATTAGACAATATTGTTTAGAACATTTAATTTTGAATTGTAACGGAAAATTTTCGCTAACGTATATAATATACGATGTACGCATGTGCAGAAATTTATTTCAACAAAGCATTTTCAAATTTATTTAAAATAAACATTAGATGTAAACATAAACATATTTGACAATCAGTGCTGTAATCCCTGCCATTTGAGTTATTGTCAATCTTGAAAGAAAATCTACAGAGACATCTTAGAAAATGATCCTTGCTGAGTATGAAATAGAACGTAAATATACTTCCATTACATAGTATTCAGTGAAATTTACAAATATATTTATTATTTTATAGGATACAATCAACCCCCTGACGGTATCATAGCCTTACTTATTCATGTGGGGCAGACCCTCTACAATCGTCTACGTAATACAATCGTTTCGGGATTTTCTTTTACACGGCGGAATACTGGGGGTGCGGGAGATATTACTGAAGCGGTTGGCGAGAAGCGTAGCTCTTGGATAAGCCGCGTTAGCCGTTACTTATGCAGCTCTATTGTAGGGAGTGGGTCTACCTCTTCGACAACAGAAAGCGAAGAGTATGAACATGGAGACAGTAAAGATCAAGTCATACAACCCTCCGCCTCCACTACCGTTACAATTGGTTCAAGTTTACCATCAGGAACCGACCTGTACGAAAGGGAGTCAGATATCGAATACTTTTATCCGGACCCAGCATTTGTGCTCGATGGGCCACCTTCTGATACGGAGGCCAATATTGTTCATATATCCATTTCGCAGAATATTGATTAGATAAAATCGATATAGTTCTGTTTTTTTCTTAATTGTCACATAAAATGTAATTTAAATTAGTTGTACTAGTGTTAGTAAGAATATTATTATTAAATGTCATTGAGATTTTGTATCGGTTAATTCTTAATAAAGAAATCAAATTTAAGCAGTGGCTTCGTTTTGAAAGTTAGACATTTTTCTACTAACAAATTGGAAATTAAATATGCGAAGGCAAGGAATTTCGAGCAAGTATATTTGGTTCCGTTGACTGTAAAAAATAATATATATCGAACCCACTTCGAACTACTGTTAATACAAAATATTTTACAACTGTCACATCATCAACCTTCAAATCTACTGGTACCAAATGCTGAATGTTATGGTACACAAGATTCTTTGATAGAAGCCTTCGTAAAGATTTAACCAAGATTGCAATAATTTTGTCTAATAAAGGTAGATTTATCTGAGACTGTACATGTTTATTCAATAACTCCTGAATGTTAGGACATCGTATAGTATATAAGACTATTCGATAGAAGCCTTCGACAAGGTTTAACCAAGATTGCAATAATTTTGTACTATAAAGGTAGATATATCTGATGCTTTACATGTTTATTGTGAATTATACAATAAAAAATACACTATGTACAAATAGAATACTTTTGAGGTTAATCCAAAATATTGAGATATTATTAGTGTTACTTTTCATGTAAAAAATTTTACTTTCATAGAAATTTTTAAAAAATGAGCGGATTTGTAATGATAAATTGCTAGAAAATGAAAATAGCATTGTATAAAAGGAAATGACAATTATCGTACAAATACGACAATTAGACAATATTGTTTAGAACATTTAATTTTGAATTGTAACGGAAAATTTTCGCTAACGTATATAATATACGATGTACGCATGCGCGGAAATTTATTTCAACGAAGCATTTTCAAATTTATTTAAAATAAACATTAGATGTAAACAAAAACATATTTGACAATCAGTGCTGTAATCCCTGCCATTTGAGTTATTGTCAATCTTGAAAGAAAATCTACAGAGACATCTTAGAAAATGATCCTTGCTGAGTATGAAATAGAACGTAAATATACTTCCATTACATAGTATTCAGTGAAATTTACAAATATATTTATTATTTTATAGGATACAATCAACCCCCTGACGGTATCATAGCCTTACTTATTCATGTGGGGCAGACCCTCTACAATCGTCTACGTAATACAATCGTTTCGGGATTTTCTTTTACACGGCGGAATACTGGGGTGCGGGAGATATTACTGAAGCGGTTGGCGAGAAGCGTAGCTCTTGGATAAGCCGCGTTAGCCGTTACTTATGCAGCTCTATTGTAGGGAGTGGGTCTACCTCTTCGACAACAGAAAGCGAAGAGTATGAACATGGAGACAGTAAAGATCAAGTCATACAACCCTCCGCCTCCACTACCGTTACAATTGGTTCAAGTTTACCATCAGGAACCGACCTGTACGAAAGGGAGTCAGATATCGAATACTTTTATCCGGACCCAGCATTTGTGCTCGATGGGCCACCTTCTGATACGGAGGCCAATATTGTTCATATATCCATTTCGCAGAATATTGATTAGATAAAATCGATATAGTTCTGTTTTTTCTTAATTGTCACATAAAATGTAATTTAAATTAGTTGTACTAGTGTTAGTAAGAATATTATTATTAAATGTCATTGAGATTTTGTATCGGTTAATTCTTAATAAAGAAATCAAATTTAAGCAGTGGCTTCGTTTTGAAAGTTAGACATTTTTCTACTAACAAATTGGAAATTAAATATGGGAAGGCAAGGAATTTCGAGCAAGTATATTTGGTTCCGTTGACTGTAAAAAATAATATATATCGAACCCACTTCGAACTACTGTTAATACAAAATATTTTACAACTGTCACATCATCAACCTTCAAATCTACTGGTACCAAATGCTGAATGTTATGGTACACAAGATTCTTTGATAGAAGCCTTCGTAAAGATTTAACCAAGATTGCAATAATTTTGTCTAATAAAGGTAGATTTATCTGAGACTGTACATGTTTATTCAATAACTCCTGAATGTTAGGAGATCGTATAGTATATAAGACTATTCGATAGAAGCCTTCGACAAGGTTTAACCAAGATTGCAATAATTTTGTACTATAAAGGTAGATATATCTGATGCTTTACATGTTTATTGTGAATTATACAATAAAAAATACACTATGTACAAATAGAATACTTTTGAGGTTAATCCAAAATATTGAGATATTATTAGTGTTACTTTTCATGTAAAAAATTTTACTTTCATAGAAATTTTTAAAAAATGAGCGGATTTGTAATGATAAATTGCTAGAAATTGAAAATAGCATTGTATAAAAGGAAATGACAATTATCGTACAAATACGACAATTAGACAATATTGTTTAGAACATTTAATTTTGAATTGTAACGGAAAATTTTCGCTAACGTATATAATATACGATGTACGCATGCGCGGAAATTTATTTCAACGAAGCATTTTCAAATTTATTTAAAATAAACATTAGATGTAAACAAAAACATATTTGACAATCAGTGCTGTAATCCCTGCCATTTGAGTTATTGTCAATCTTGAAAGAAAATCTACAGAGACATCTTAGAAAATGATCCTTGCTGAGTATGAAGTAGAACGTAAATATACTTCCATTACATAGTATTCAGTGAAATTTACAAATATATTTATTATTTTATAGGATACAATCAACCCCCTGACGGTATCATAGCCTTACTTATTCATGTAGCAGACCCTCTACAATCGTCTACGTAATACAATCGTTTCGGGATTTTCTTTTACACGGCGGAATACTGGGGGTGCGGGAGATATTACTGAAGCGGTTGGCGAGAAGCGTAGCTCTTGGATAAGCCGCGTTAGCCGTTACTTATGCAGCTCTATTGTAGGGAGTGGGTCTACCTCTTCGACAACAGAAAGCGAAGAGTATGAACATGGAGACAGTAAAGATCAAGTCATACAACCCTCCGCCTCCACTACCGTTACAATTGGTTCAAGTTTACCATCAGGAACCGACCTGTACGAAAGGGAGTCATATATCGAATACTTTTATCCGGACCCAGCATTTGTGCTCGATGGGCCACCTTCTGATACGGAGGCCAATATTGTTCATATATCCATTTCGCAGAATATTGATTAGATAAAATCGATATAGTTCTGTTTTTTTCTTAATTGTCACATAAAATGTAATTTAAATTAGTTGTACTAGTGTTAGTAAGAATATTATTATTAAATGTCATTGAGATTTTGTATCGGTTAATTCTTAATAAAGAAATCAAATTTAAGCAGTGGCTTCGTTTTGAAAGTTAGACATTTTTCTACTAACAAATTGGAAATTAAATATGGGAAGGCAAGGAATTTCGAGCAAGTATATTTGGTTCCGTTGACTGTAAAAAATAATATATATCGAACCCACTTCGCACTACTGTTAATACAAAATATTTTACAACTGTCACATCATCAACCTTCAAATCTACTGGTACCAAATGCTGAATGTTATGGTACACAAGATTCTTTGATAGAAGCCTTCGTAAAGATTTAACCAAGATTGCAATAATTTTGTCTAATAAAGGTAGATTTATCTGAGACTGTACATGTTTATTCAATAACTCCTGAATGTTAGGAGATCGTATAGTATATAAGACTATTCGATAGAAGCCTTCGACAAGGTTTAACCAAGATTGCAATAATTTTGTACTATAAAGGTAGATATATCTGATGCTTTACATGTTTATTGTGAATTATACAATAAAAATACACTATGTACAAATAGAATACTTTCGAGGTTAATCCAAAATATTGAGATATTATTAGTGTTACTTTTCATGTAAAAAATTTTACTTTCATAGAAATTTTTAAAAAATGAGCGGATTTGTAATGATAAATTGCTAGAAAATGAAAATAGCATTGTATAAAAGGAAATGACAATTATCGTACAAATACGACAATTAGACAATATTGTTTAGAACATTTAATTTTGAATTGTAACGGAAAATTTTCGCTAACGTATATAATATACGATGTACGCATGCGCAGAAATTTATTTCAACCAAGCCTTTTCAAATTTATTTAAAATAAACATTAGATGTAAACATAAACATATTTGACAATCAGTGCTGTAATCCCTGCCATTTGAGTTATTGTCAATCTTGAAAGAAAATCTACAGAGACATCTTAGAAAATGATCCTTGCTGAGTATGAAATAGAACGTAAATATACTTCCATTACATAGTATTCAGTGAAATTTACAAATATATTTATTATTTTATAGGATACAATCAACCCCCTGACGGTATCATAGCCTTACTTATTCATGTGGGGCAGACCCTCTACAATCGTCTACGTAATACAATCGTTTCGGGATTTTCTTTTACACGGCGGAATACTAGGGGTGCGGGAGATATTACTGAAGCGGTTGGCGAGAAGCGTAGCTCTTGGATAAGCCGCGTTAGCCGTTACTTATGCAGCTCTATTGTAGGGAGTGGGTCTACCTCTTCGACAACAGAAAGCGAAGAGTATGAACATGGAGACAGTAAAGATCAAGTCATACAACCCTCCGCCTCCACTACCGTTACAATTGGTTCAAGTTTACCATCAGGAACCGACCTGTACGAAAGGGAGTCAGATATCGAATACTTTTATCCGGACCCAGCATTTGTGCTCGATGGGCCACCTTCTGATACGGAGGCCAATATTGTTCATATATCCATTTCGCAGAATATTGATTAGATAAAATCGATATAGTTCTGTTTTTTTCTTAATTGTCACATAAAATGTAATTTAAATTAGTTGTACTAGTGTTAGTAAGAATATTATTATTAAATGTCATTGAGATTTTGTATCGGTTAATTCTTAATAAAGAAATCAAATTTAAGCAGTGGCTTCGTTTTGAAAGTTAGACATTTTTCTACTAACAAATTGGAAATTAAATATGGGAAGGCAAGGAATTTCGAGCAAGTATATTTGGTTCCGTTGACTGTAAAAATAATATATATCGAACCCACTTGAACTACTGTTAATACAAAATATTTTACAACTGTCACATCATCAACCTTCAAATCTACTGGTACCAAATGCTGAATGTTATGGTACACAAGATTCTTTGATAGAAGCCTTCGTAAAGATTTAACCAAGATTGCAATAATTTTGTCTAATAAAGGTAGATTTATCTGAGACTGTACATGTTTATTCAATAACTCCTGAATGTTAGGACATCGTATAGTATATAAGACTATTCGATAGAAGCCTTCGACAAGGTTTAACCAAGATTGCAATAATTTTGTACTATAAAGGTAGATATATCTGATGCTTTACATGTTTATTGTGAATTATACAATAAAAAATACACTATGTACAAATAGAATACTTTTGAGGTTAATCCAAAATATTGAGATATTATTAGTGTTACTTTTCATGTAAAAAATTTTACTTTCATAGAAATTTTTAAAAAATGAGCGGATTATAATAAAATCTTAATTATCTAAAGCTCAATAAAATTTTTAAAATTCTTATTAATTTAAACATCCCGCTCTTTGGAAATTTCCTACATTTTCCATAGTAGGTTAAAATTTGAATTAAGAAAGTTGACAATCGAAATAATAGCGTCCCTATATAAGCCAGTGGAGTGACAGTTAGATCTCTCATTTCCGTTGACATCGACATTGATAATTGTTAATTATATTTCGCTTAGAAAAGTTCCTCGAAAATGGAAGGTGCACCTGGTGCTGGTGATGGTAATAGAGATGGAGACCGAGATGAAGATAGAGAAAGAGACCGTGAACGTGAACGACAAAGAATTCAATGTACATTACAAATTTTTAATTTACATAAGCACGATTTATGATTAGTCTTTCCCTTTCAGATTATGGCATCGTGTTATTCAACTTGTTCTTCGGTCGTTTGGCAAACTATATCGTAACAAGGATACGCAATGTCCTACAAGCGAATAGGAGAAGATTCATAAGAAAACGTTGGGGTATCCGTTGGCCGGGATCGCAGAAGCCAGTAAATCAACGTAACCAAAAAACCCGGACTCCCGACCAGCTTGAGGCTGGTTCCTCAATCCCCGAGGACGAATCTGATGATGCCGATACAACTACAGCGTTAGTATATCAAAGTGCTACTTCGCCTGAAGACTCTGAACCGATTGCTGGACCCTCTGGTATCCAAAAATCGTCTCTAAACCTAGAGACTGAAGTAACCGAACCTGAATCCAAGGAGAAAACTGAGGAAACTATTGCTAGAGACGAGGCGGAAAGCAACCCAAGCGACTCTTCATCTTCAACATCATCTACTCCTACTATTTTCGAGGAGCAGGTTGAGATAAATGCATCACCTAGTCGCGTAGTCGTACCTCCTTTGATAGGGATTGGAGATGGAGGTGCTGGTGATCATGAGGTACCTGTCAGACATGTTAGATTTGACCCTTTTGTTGAGGTAATATCTATTACCCCAAATACCTCGCAGGAATCTTGTGCAACTGTGAGTGAAGAACACGAACCTGAAGATTCAGAGATGCAGAATAATGGTACTGCGGAGGGTACTGATACTGATGATACAAGTGATAGCGATTAAAACTCAAAGTTATACTGAATTTATTAACCGATGGTGTTAATCGATTCAAATATTTTTCTTATTTAAAAAAATTCTACTTTAAAATTAAAATATTTTCTTGATACCAGTGATTTGTTATTATTAAAGTATATTATTTGAAGAATGTTACAAAGAATGCTGATAACCTGTACACGATTAAAAAAATTATCAGTTTATTCTTCTAATTTTGAAGATTTCTTTAATAATTTGATAAAATGCTCCTCACCCTCACCAAATATGCAATAGAGTAATTCCTTGTAACTATGTAGTCCTTAAGTAGGTTATTTAGCTATAGCTTTAATTTAATTAATTTATGATTGTATGACATTTTGTAGTTTATTACCGTTTTCAATAAAGTTTCTTAACAAAATTAATGTTTTATTGATTAGCTACTAAAACAACATTTGCAAAAGAAAATCTAGTTAAAATGCTTTATCTTTAACAAACTTGAATGAGTTTCTATTCTCTTCTAACTTAAAAAAAAATTGCTGAAATCAAAAATTTTAACAATAAATATATACAGGACATTTGTGAAGGTATTGCAGTAATTTAAGGAGGTGATAAAAACATTATTTATAGCATATTTAACCTTATATTATATCGCAGTAAATATCACAGTTAAAATTTAGTATTCGTATTATAATTTGAGCTTCGTTGCTTGTAGATACACATAACTAGGATGAAATTCTGTCATTCCTAAACTTTAAAAGTCATCTCTAACTTGTCTGGGAATGTATGCTATTTATTTTTACTTGAATTTTTTACTGAAATCCTGTTACTTTTAAGATATGATAAAATAAACCATTTGTTCGGTATACATATTGGTAATTTCAATGTAATTCCTAACCGACATTCACTCAATTTTAATGCAATAACTTTTATTCCCACAAATGACGATAAATACTTTCAATCGTTTAATTTAATATATAACACAAGATTAAATATGGTTTAAATGATTCCTTTTACCGTCTCCTTAAATTAACCTATCAACTTCCCAAACATCCTGTATACAAGGTGTTTGAATTGAGTAGAATCAAATACCTAATTCATTTCCGCAATTTGAACATTTTTTCTTTCCGCTGACGCTAAGCATTTTATCTTGAGTATCTTCTATTTGTACTGTAGGGGGATGTGACAAGGGAAGTGCATGACCAAGGGTTTGTGGATGATGGCCCAAATATGGATGTTGTGTGTATTCTTTACTTGGACTATTTTCAGGTCTAATGCTAAAAAAATTAAAACAAGCGCTGTAGGAGAAATACTAACAATAAAAATTAAATGAAGAGAGATATGAAGTGTGATGGTTAGGTGTAAACGGAACAAAAATTTGTCAATAATTTAAGTCACTTACTTTCGTAAAATTTGCGGACTTCTGTCGTTGATAACACCTCGGTTTTGTACTCTTTGTGTCAGGGATTGTATGACTGAATCGGGGATATGTTTGTCTGCTCTCGGTTGCCAATTCCTATTTTGAAGTGCAGCAGCGTTTTCTTGCTCGGATATTCTTCTAAATTCTGCCTCCTAAAACAATAAGAGAGGAAACATTTTAAGCATAATATATTGTACTGCTTTTAGGAAGGTAAATGATTAAAATAACAACAATCTCTTATTATTGAAGTACTTTTAAGTATTTTTTAAATAACCATAGATCATTCAAGGATAAATATGGTAAATTTGTAACACTTACCTGATATAACCAATGCTGATTATAATTTTTCGCTTCATTATTTGGCTTCGGATGTATCCAGTTATCATTTGGTAGATGACGAGGTCGAGGAACAGCACTCAAAACATGCAAACTATGTCTTGTTAAAGGTCTGATATGTTTATTTGTGGGTTGTATCAATTCAGGCTCCGAATTTAGTCTGTAAAAATTATATTTACATTAACCGGATAAATATGTAATATTCGAAACCATACCTGTCCTTATCTTGATCTTTTGTTATCACCCTCAACGGTTTAGCTGGGATAATCGGTTGCTGCCTAATGATTGGTGGAGGTGACCTAAAGCCTGTGCGTGGCATTTCTTGTTGGAGTTCAGGCATGGATTTCCGATAATCTATTAGTCTAGAGCGAGTGTCTGGGGGACCTACGTTATTTCGGTAATCAGTTATAGATCTATTATAAGCATGTTGTATATCTGGCATAGATTTTCTATATTGAAAATCTACTTCAGGTGCTGCTTTATAGTTTGGTACGTCCGGAAGTGACTTCCTATATTCGATCGGAATCCGTTGAAGTTCAGGCATCGATTTCCTGTAGCCCATATTATCACCATATCCTGAATAACCATCGACGTCGCAGATATTTTCGAGGGAATGTCGATTTTGTCGTATCTTCGAACAGTTCCCAAATAAAAGATTCTCTCGTTGGCGTTCCATTTCTTCACGTTCTAATTGTAGAAGCTCATGTTCAACCCTTAACACCTGTAAACTACTTGTAAATAAATCCTAAATTAAATGGATATTATATCGTTAATACCTCCGAATCTGCTGTATCTAAATTGTTACCGTATCCGGATCTCTAGAACGCAAAAGATCGGTGTAGTGAAGTAAAATGTATTAATAAAAGAGAAATACAGGATGCTTAAAAAATTCTTTAAATTTTAACGCGAAATTTGAATAAAAAAATGGAAATTTACCAAAAATTCTGTGAGGTTCCATTATAGACGGGTTTCAGTATACTAAATTAATGTAATTTTTGTTTTACATAGCATCCTAAATCAGATATTAAAATTTGAATCGTCTCTTAAAACATCCTGTATAAAAATCAAACTGCGTTTGAAAGAAAAATTGTCAAATGATCGAATTCAGTGAATTAAAATTATGTAAATTCACAAAATAAGAAAGAAAAGATTTTCTACGAGATTGATTTTGAATGAAGTTTATACTCACGGTTGAATAATAGGGTCTATCAAATTTATCACTACCCAAGTTATTCTCATAAGAACTGATATCGTCATGCTTATTATTAACAGGGCTTAAAGTTGTCTGGCTTGAATAATCGCTATCCCTTGATTTTTCTTCTTTTTCAACTAATTCGATAATTTCCCGTTCTTTTTTGGTAATTTCATCCTCCTCCGAGGTAAAACTGTTAGTTTGCTGCAAAAAAATTAATATATAATTGAAAAAGAAAATCTCATTAATAGGAGAGGACCTCACCTCACTGTCCTGCCTTTCGTGGATCGGAGTACTTGAATCGATAAGGCTACTACACCAAGTATCGCTTGATAATCGTCCTCGTTCGATTTCTAACCCAGAATCTTGACTCTCGACTTCGCTGAATCCACCTTCTCGACTTCCCTGCAATTTCTTGTACATGGATTTCTCCATTCTAGATTCCTTTTGAAGGAAGCTATTAATATCAGGAGGTTTATCGATGGAAATTTCAGGATCGATCTGGTCATCGGTGGGTTCACTCAAACCCAAGAAGCTCGACCGTTTGATCTGAATCTCCTTCTTAATTCTCTTGGTTGAATTCATCCGTTTAAAATTGCCTTCACCATCATAAACATCTTGTGGTGGTGGTGGTGGAGGTTTCACTTTTGGAGGTTCTAACTTTCCAGGCACTATTGGGTTTCCGAATATATCACCAGTGATGAATTCCATTGGAAAGCTTACGTCGGGGTTTCTAATTTCTATGTTTTCATATGGGGAAATTTTCACGTTTTCATAAATAACTGGTTTTCTATCAATTTTATCGTTATTTAAGGCACTATCGGTACTTTGGAAAGGTGGGTCTGATAAGTCTATCAAATCTATACTTTTCATGGTTTCATCTTCGGGAGAATCTGTTTCCTCAACGTTTTCATCTTCAATTGGGATTTCTTCAATGACTTCGTCGCTTGTTTCTAAAACAGGAAGTTCTTCCATGTTATATGAACAATCCTTCCTCTCGTAATCTAAGAAATCTTCCGTTGTTTCTTTTAAATAGTTGATATCGAAGACTTCGGATAGATTGAAGTTGTTATTGCTTAAATCTGTGGGTTTACTATCGTTACTTTGGCATTCTATACTATTTACATTATCTAGCGAGTCTTTGGGTTCAATTTCTTTGTTTGGGTCTTCTGTTCTTTCCTCATCTTCCTGACTTTCGTTTTCTTTGACGATAGTTAGTTTTTCTATGCAAATCGGTATGGTTGATGATAAATCTGCGTCTTCAAATGGTTCATCGGCCTGACTAACAGAGCAAGAGACATCTGCTGTATGGATACCACTATCATCACGATCCGAAGACATCGCCATTACTTCCGTAGAAGATGTGGAAGCTGGGTAATTGGAACTTCCCACGAAATCTTCTAAATCGCTATCGATACTGTGTATTGATTTCCCATACATTAAATTGTCAAGGTCTCTATTAAACATATTCAACTTATTCATATACATTTCTGTCTCAGGACTTGAAGGTCTATCAAAAATTTCTTTACTCTTCCATTCCTCGATGGGGTTCCTTTTGGTTTCAAATTTAGACGTACTGTTACTCTTGTCTAGAAGGTAATGTGAAATTTTATTATTATTAGGCATGTCAATTGTCGGCGATTTAGTACTATTATTGTTATTATTTTTGGTGTCAGCTTCGTTTTGTTTATTGAAATTCTGCAAACGAGTCTTCAAAGAACCAATTTGGTTAATTTTCTTATCAGCATTCTTCAACGCTTGGTCCGTACACTTTTCTAGACTTTGTAAACGTTCCTTGATACTCTGAGTGTTCGCAAAATCTTCTGATAATCGCCTGGAGGTTTCGAGATTTGTATCGTTGCGATTTTCAATCTCAAATATTTCCTTTCGCTTGAATATATTTCCTTTTGGCACAAGATTTTGCACGTCACTATCCTTACTTTTACACTCATAAGGTTTATTGAATATCGACTCGTCTATGTTGATTTTAGATCTGATTCTCGTTCGATAATCTTGAATAGCACCCTCGTAGGTATACTGAGGTTTCTCCAGAAGATTTATATCCGTTGCTGACGTAGAATTCAAGAGGGAATCGTAACTAGTTCTTATAGGTGATTTAATTGGCATATAGGAAGACTTTATGAGATTTGTGTACATATTTGAAGTATAAATATTTGGCTTAACTTGATTACTTTGCAAACTCTCATTGGTGTAATCTTTAGAGAAATCTAAAGGACGAGAATCCTTTTTGTTGATTATTGGTTTGGTGTTTGTTTCATCTTCGCTTTGACTTTGGTTTGATGTGCTTGAATTGTCTTTATTGAAGTCAAAATCTTTCATATCTTTTTCATCCTAAAATGCATAAGATTAATTAATGAATTAATTAATATATTCTCTAGGTGGGATGACTTACTAAAACGCTACTATTATCGTCCGTATCTACATCTTTGATGCTATTTGTTTTGGAACTGCTGCTTCCTATACCATAATCGCTTAAATCGTTAGCATCGTCATCATTGTAGATTGGTATATTGAATTTGTGTCTGCCTCTACTTCTATAATTTTAGAAAGAAAACAGAATTGAAATAATGGCTTCAAAACGACAAAAACACAACCTTTCCTCCATCATTTCGCTAAACGTTTTGTTCTTTCTACGACTTCTCTGAGTTTCCTCTTGCTCTAATTTCTTTACTTCCACCACTCTCTCTATTATGTGTTCCTGTCGTTTTCTCCGGCTGCTTTTCCAATTATCCAGGTTCTAAATGCAGATATAAGAAGGAAACAGTAATTTTATTTTGACTTTTTTCAAAAAGAATTAAACTTTTTATATTTGAAATTATTTATAGTAAAAAGAATCACCAAATTCCAAGCCAGACCAATTCTTTAATATGAAAACTGACCATTGTTTTGCTGATTTGGAAAGGAGTGCTTCTAGAATAGGTAAAAAAAGATCTTAACGTACATCTAGATAACTTACTTGTTGCCAATCTTCTGCTTCCTCATGGACCTCTTTTCTCATTATCTTGATTTCCTCGACTTTCTTTATTTGTTCCTGAGCTTTTTGAAAGAGGGGACAGGGTGCTACTTTAACGAATTGCAGTGGATTTGTGGCGGGTTTCGGAGGTGGTGGTTTTGTGACGCGACATTTTGTTGGCAGATACTCTGTATTGTAATTCTTAAAGTGTTCAATTAATTTATAGCTTTCTGTTTTAATCAAAATGAAGCTTACCTTATTTCTTTCTGCGTCTGTGTCTTTGTGTATGGAGTCCATGGTATCGTTTTTTTTTTCGTTTCTACGATGTATGACGATGAACAATCAATTTTTCATACTAGTGTTAAACCTGTAAGGTAATAAAAAGGAATTATTAAAAAAAGGCACGTAAGAAAGATGATAAAATATTTTTTTACACTAATTTTTAACTGTAATTTACCAATCTATGTTTATAAATAATTACTTATTCATTCTTGTATTTAGGACGAGAGCAATTTGCAACAGCCATGTATTAAATAACTGACACAATTCCGACATGTACATATATAATCATTTATTGTTATTCAACTTCACACGACCTATTCAAAATTCATTCTTTCATTTCACGCTGTTATTTATTGTGAAAAACAAGGCTTTTATTCAGTAGAGATAATACAGCAACAGTTATGTATACATGTACTATTTATACACAGAGTACACTTAGGTATTATTATTATTATGTTTATTATTTATATTTTGATTGTCTTCATTACTAAATTTATTTAATATCCTTATTATTTTTATTAACGGCAATACAATAAAGACAAATAAAAATTACTGTTATTAAAACATGTTGTAAACAATAATGATGTTCATTTTAATTTTCGAACCCGATAAATATTTTCACTGTATAATAATCAGAGCTAAAGCTGCTTTCTTATATGAACCTAAAAATTACTATCACATTCAAAAACAAAGCTTCACTAAGAAACTTAAATCAAAATAAATACAGAAGAGATAGAGACCCTTTTCTGAATGGGTGCTAGTTAAACAGATGTAACGTATGAGAAAATCAATTATACTTTCTTGATCTATTGCATTTTTGTACAGTAATTTCTCACGGCTTTATGCTGTGTCACTAGTTAAATCCGTATACCTCATCAATGACGTAAACCTAGTCCTTCCTTGAATGAGGGAGTCATCATTCTGCAACAAACCTCAACCTGCATTTTCTCCGTAAGCAAGGCTAGGCTATACTTTTCGAATAATATCTATTATATATACAGGCTGTCTTTGAAATAAAATAATAAAGTAGGAAAAATGAAAATGTGTAATTATATAGAACATAAATCCAAAAAATGTTGAGTCAATTATGACGCAAACATCGGAACTTAAAAAAACACAACGATGTTATAAAAGATCACAGGTTTATCAGTTTTTTCTCGCAAAATATTTTATTAAGTCTAATACGATTATATCTTTCCATTTTCCATACTTTTTTATTTTATTTCATTGACATCCTGTATGCTATTTTATTCTTTTCATTTACTTCGTTCACCAGTACAATCAGAGGACTATGCAGATTAATTTAACAAATAAAGCAAGCATATAGGTGTAAGATTTCGTTTTATAAAAGAAAAAGTGAAAGAAAGTTTAATAAAGCTTAATTACAGCGTGTCCCAGAAGGTGGTGGCTATTCCAACGAAATTTTCAAATAACTTTGTACTTCGATTGATATACGTCATCAAAATTGTTAGTTGACTAAGAAAATCTATATTTTGTGTAAAAATCTATAGTTCGTTCGCACCTTAAAATTAAATCAGTATGGCTTAGGATGTTTTAAACTTTACAGCTCGCTAAAAGGGAACACAACCAATATTTCCTATATTTTCCAAATTATACGAAATAACTTTTATTAAAATATAATTTACGAATGTGACATTTCTTTTTCTTTTAGCATTGATTCTACAATTGACTATAATGAAATTAGTTAATTAAATTATTTATTAAGAATGGTCTTCTATATATATTAAGAAACGGCGCATAAATGTAAACGTCATAGAAATCATGGGTATTTACCGAAAAAAAGTCACTATAGATCGTCCCAACCTCCGTATTCAGTATGGGATAGAATAGCAACTTTTATCTCTTACTATCCTTGGTTGCTGTCATTAGCGCTATCTCTACAACCGGTTGCTATGTTGCAACTTATTTACATATGCTGTCGGCGTCGACAACAGTTGTATACTATCTGTCTATTAGCATCAACTGTCAATCGTCATCGTCCTTGTTTTGAAATATTTCGTTAAATTGTTAATTTGCTTATATAGTTGTACAAATTGTTCTTTTCAGAACACTTCTATCTTTTTCAAGCGTGCACAGGGTAATATGGGTATTTTTATTTATTTTTATAAATGTTATAACAGAATATAAATGTAATTACAGTTTCCACTACATTAATGGAGCCTATAGGAAGAAAAAACGGCGCAGAGGAGACAAATTTAACTGTAAGGAGAAGTGTATGATTGCAAATGTTTTCAATTATTTCAATAAATCAATGAATGTGAGTGCTGCCGTTCGAGAAGCAAGTAAAGCTTTGGGCATCTCAGACCGTGCAATATATCATGTAAAACAGGAGCAACAAAATGGTTTATTATCAAGTCCAAAAAACCTAAAAAAGGAAGGGCATACAAGTAAATGATCGACTGCATACATATGGTGAGAACACGCAAGCAGCTATTCGACGTAAAGTGCATGGATTTTATACAGAATATGCCACCTACTTTAAATACAATTCTTACTACTGTCAATGCTGACGATGATCTCCCTAACTTCAGTCGAACAACTTTTCATAGATTGTTACACGATATGGGCTTCGAATTTAAAAAGTAGGACGAAAAGTATACTCATTGAACGAGATGAGATTATTAGATGGAGGCACAAATACTTGAGAGATCAAGAAATTTAGAGAAGAAGGTAAAATTTACTCTTGCTATTTGACATGGCTGTAATTTTATATTTCAGGTCGAACTATTATATACACTGATGAGTCATGGGTGAATACAGGACATACGGTAAATAAAACTTGGACAGATACTGCTATTCAAAGTAGTCGACAAGCTCTTATTCAAGGACTAAGCACTGGTTTGAAATCACCAACCGGGCTAGGACCTCGTTTTGCATTAGTTCATGCAGGCAGTGATAATGGGTTTGTTCCTGGTGCTGAATATACATTTCTTTGCAAGAAAAACACTGCCGATGTTCATCATGAGATGGATTCAGAAACGTATGAGGATTGGTTTATAAATAAATTACTTCCAAATATACCACAGAAGTCAGTCATTGTTCTTGATAATGCTTCCTACCACTGCAGAAAATTGGAGAAAATTCCAACAACAGCATGGAGGAAAACGAGATCATTGATTGGCTCAATGAAAAACAAATACAAATCAGTACCGATATGCTAAAAAGGACTTACTGTATTGCGTGTGTCACAAATTAAAACCGCAATATGATAAAAGTAGGATTGACGAATTTGCAAAAGAAAAAGGTCATGAAGTTCTTCGATTACCACCTTACCATTGCGAGTTAAATCCCATTGAAATGGTATGGGCACATAACTTAAAAACTACGTAAGAATGAATAATACCACATTTAAGGTAAAAGATATGGAGCAATTAATTCGACGAGCGTATAGCACTGTAACAACTAATAATTGGCAAAACTACATCAAACATGTAAACAATATTGAAAAGGAAATGTGGATAGTGGATAATTTGCAAGACGACATCGAAGAATTTATTATTCACGTAAGATATTCGTCATCATCTGAAGATCAAAGTGATTCTTCGACTGACTAGAAAATTAACGTAAGACATAGATATATGTGTGTAATTGCTATTCCTTTCTTAAATATTATTGTATTATACATATACGTATTTCTATGACTCCAGTTCTTTTTGTTACAAAAGTGGAAACTATTATTTGTATATATATAAGGATCATCTTCTTTTTTAATTTAATAAATTGCATAGCACTCCCAATATCGAAGCAAATATTCACTGTACATTGCATAGATATCGTTCATATGTATATTTGTTTATAGATGTGTGTATAGTATTGTTAATAAATATTGAGATATAACTATTTTATCTGTAGTATTTTTCCTATAATTTTACGTGCAGCGAAGTCGCTATGCACTCTGTTAAAAGTTAGTTACTTTAATAAAATAATAAGCAAAATGTCATATGAATGTCAATAATTTTGCACCTTCAACGTCAATAAACGTTAATAAAGGTTATGAATTGATCGGGTGAAATTGCAAATAATTAACCGGAAATAGTAATGTACAGCCGATCGGATGATTTGGCAACCATGAAACAAATTCCCATAAGACGTATACTGAATACGGAGGTTGGGACGGACTATAGTACAAAATCGGGCAACTCTGTCCAGGTTGAAAAGAGATGTATATACACAAACTCTCTGTTAATAGAAAGAGAAGGACATTCCATAAGATCCAATACTGAATTTTAACGTACGAACGGACTATATATTCAACATTTATTTATCAAAAAAGGATGTAAGCAATAAAGTAAATAATATCACTAAATAATTCTCACCCTGTATGTTATTTCAACGAGTTTTAACTGTAATAAATGAATGAAACTGGACAAGCTATAGAAATAAGTTCAACATTAAACAGAAAAAGTATACCGCTTACGTAATGTTGGTATCTCTATAAATATTGAACCGCAAAGTGTTAATTAAGTTTATGAAATAAAAAAGAAAGTAGGTGTCATGCACAACGCCAATTAGGAGATACTTGAGATTAAAGCTAAATAGAAAGAACACACTCACTTTTTTGTACAAATTCGACACCTTTCGTAGAACAGTTACAAAAAGAGTTGTTACATTTTTATAAACGGTGATATGCATATTGCTAAGTATACACTATTGTTCATACGTAATTGTTCAACTGAATGTTGTTCTTTAGCAACTTTTTCGAGATCAAGACGTTTAACAAATACGTCTTCATATTTTAAATTCCGTACGATGATTTTCGCAATCAATTATAACTGTATATACCTCACCCATAGGATGACAAACTCATTTTATATACGCATTTTTGTTATGTAGTGTACCCTATGTTATGCGCCACGGTTACACGGTATAAATAACAATTGAAAACCGAATCGTTGTAGTGAATTGTTATCGTCTGACTCAATATTTAGTGTTGTACGCGGTCCTCTTATTTATGGCATCCATTAGAATAATTACCATTTAATTGTTATGCAACCTTGCTTGAAAATAAAACAGAACAATTTCAAGAATTTCAAACTAACTTTCTCGTGGTTGAGATTCTAACGTTTAAGAAATCTCATTCCCGTAGTAAATGTATACAAGAAGTATGCCCACATGATTTGATAATACGGTAAATATGTAGACCTCGTCGTGAAAGAATTAGACAATGGTGCTTGCTGAACGTGAAGTAAATTTATGTTCTCTGTTTTGTAATAGATACCTTAGCCATGCAACAAGGAAATTACCAAGTGTTTGAATAATTTGTTACAATAATAATATTAACTTGTCTACCCTTGTCTTTTACTGGTCCAGCTAATTTGCTATTTGTAATTATTTAGTCTATCTTTCTGAGGAAACTGTTTAGAAAGATGTAGCTTTCATTTAAACAGTGTTTATGGCGAAAATTCCAAGTATATCTACCAATATCGCTTGTTGAAAAAAAGATGGCTGCATATTATGAAACACAACTTCGTAAATCAATTAAAATGGAGAAAATTATGACATACAAAGTAAGGAAATATTAAGATTCCCAAACTTTTTGAACGTTTTGAATTTAAGTATGATTCAGATGCTGTATCACAGATGTTCTATAGATATATGAAAAACTACCTAGATATCGCTTACTTATTAACGTATATTTATATAGGAACAATAAAAGTACATTCATACTTAAACTATATTCAAGTAAAAAAATTTTATTTCCTTAATATCAAGTATTAACACGTAAATCGCGCATACAACACAATTAAACCAACACAAAGAAGTTTATAATTAATGAATTTCCTTTTTTGCATCATTAGATGTTGCAATAAAATATTTCAACCAACCATTTTATTGTTTAAAAACTTAATTGTAATACGAAAGTTAGATTATGCAAATATTCTAATAACATTGCGTATATCCTCTATATCCCGATTAACAAGCATTTTATAATAGAAAAGAAAATATTATTTTATCCGCGGTTTTACAATATATTTTTCGCAGCTTATATGAATAAATTACATAAGTCCTTTGCTTTGTTGCAAATTATTGCAACGTTAATTTTTAAAACGACGGTAAACTCACATGATCTTGTGGTAAAATGTTTAGTTCCATTTGTTTTGGGACTCGTAAGGTTGCAAAAAAAAAAGATGCGACTGTTTAATTTTTTTTAGATGCGATAAGATAAGAGTCAAATATAATGCCGGCTGGTTAGTATTTTTAGGAACGTTAGCCTTTCATATATTCTAAATCTTATTATTGTAGGAATTTCTGTAAAATTTTAGCGAGATAAGAAAGCTAATCTTGTAACTGATACCATTAAAATACAATTATGAGCACAGCTAAAGAAATTCATTCGAAAAAGAATATTCTACATCAAATATGTAAGGTTTCATTATTGGTTCAAAAGAATTTCTAGCTTCTTTGGTAGTGTATTGCCCATTATTATAGCAACTATCTTGATTTTTCTATGAAGATAACGTGCTTTCTCTAGAAATTAGATAAAATTTGAATTCTAACCACATCTAATTGCCGAAATTAAAACTATTCCTTGCAGACAATGAAAAGAAATGTTAAAACTTCATTGACTTAAAATCTGCAACAAGAATTTTACATATTTCAAGGCTATTTAAAAAAAAAACTATTTAATCAAACTTCATAATTAAAAGCATAGAATTCCTAAAACGAGACGTTGAACAAGTTCAGTTGCATTCCTAACAAAAACTACGTATAAAACTAAAATTGCGCGTCTAAAGTAACTTGAAACACCTGCATTTTATCTGTAGAGCGAATTTCACGCTATACAGTTTTATAAAATATGATTTCTTTCTGATCAACGGTTGTTGGAGTTTCGTGCAGGTTATTTGGCAAGCAATGGTGTCTTAATTACATAACTGTCGCATAACTTTTACAAAACGAGGGCAATTCTTCGAAAATACATGCATTCATTCACAAAATTGTAAAAACGAAATATTTGTTTCGTCAATTATACAATTCAAGTCTAAGTACGGTTTGAAAATAATAAGCATGCCTTTTAAAACGTGTTTGATTATGTAATAGGAAATAGTAAACAACATTAAGTAGGCATATCTTGTTAAGTATGCACGTATACGCAAATTCACTATTAAAAAAAGTTGCCTTATATTATTTTGAACAAACCGACCTTCAGGTTTAAGAAAGGTATCACTTTTTTTATACAGCAGGTGTATGAATCATATGTCGGCATATTTTTTCTCCGTCGAATGACCATGGATATTGCGTTTTATAGAAAGTATTCACATACGTAGTAAAAACTCATAAAGGATAAAAGCGAGCTTCATTTGTAATCTCTTAACATCCAGCTTGGTAATGAGTCAAAAACGAAATGTAAGATATGTAACGTGGTTGACCTTTAAAAACTAAAATTATTTAGTAATCAACTTTTTATGGTGATGAGGTTAATGTGTATAAAAAATGATGGCGTTTTAAATGGGTTAATATAATAAAGATATTAATTTTACAGAGGACTGCAAAAAAAATACATCAAATGCACATATCTGTATGAATTTGGCTTAGGTACGTAGATGATATTTTCGCTGTGTTTGACACCAACAAAGGAAACATACAAGATTTTCTAGCAGAATTGAACTCAAAATTTACCACGATCAAGTTTACCATTGAAGAAGAAGTGAACAATCGCCTTCCGTTTCTAGATACTCTAGTCATACGCAATAATAATAAATTAGAAATAGACATCTACAGAAAAGAAACTAATTCCAACAGATTCATCACGTTTGATTCGCACCATTGCGAACAACAAAAAATGTCCGCGATTAGTTTTCTGGTCAATAGGCTCGTCAGATTTCCGCTAAACAAGAGCAGGTATGACAAAGAATTAAAATATATCAAAGATGTAGCGAGGTACAATGGTTTCTCTTCTATGGATGTCGACCGTATTTTAAGGAAGGTCCAATACAAACAACACATCAGAAATTCCACGACTTTGACATCAACAAACACCGGTAACAAGAAATTTATAACTGTTCCTTTTCACCCAACAGTAAAACGGTTAAGTAAAATTTTCCGACAACTAAACATGAACGTGTCTTTTGTGTCAAAAAACAACTTAAAGAATCTCTTAGGGAATCCCAAAGATAAACCGGAGATGATAAAAAAGTCTGGAATATACCAAATCGCATGCAATGTTTGAGAGAAAGGTTATATTGGACAAACAAAGAGGAGTATCGAAACGAGGTTCAAAGAACATATTAGACACTATCGTTTCGACAAACCTGAACTATCAAGCGTAGCAGAGCATATGGTAAAATCCGGACATAAGATTGATTTAAAAAATCTGACACTACTTAAAAACGTGAACTCGTATAGAGAATTAGACGCGTACGAAACGGTATATATGAAAAGAACGGAAACTTATTGAACAGAGAACCACCCCAATTGCACACTCGAGTTTGATGGATTTATTACCATAGACCCTGTTAAATGATACGGTTCGCTTTCGGTCCATCCTTCCCCGTAAAAGGCATGAGGCCACCTAGTAGATTGTAAATAGTCATATGGTTAGAAATTTTAGAGCCTGCGTAGAAAATAATTTGCATGTGTGATACAGTTTTTACTTTCAGTCGGTAACACGGTTGACAATGGGAGCCCACGTGCTCTCGAAACGCTGCGTTCCGCATAATTAATTAATTTGTGTGAGTGGAGTTTACTGCTATACCTGTGAATCACATATCTGTAAATAGTTTTTTTAATATATTTCGTTTTAGACTTATGCAATTGATCAAACAATGTGTGTGGAAAACTCATACAGAAAATTCTAACAATAATGAATTTAAATATTCACCTTTAGAGATATCGCTTCAATGCAACTCAATAGTTTCCATTCGAAGTTCTAGGGTAATGGTTTCTACATCGGGGTTATAAGGATTTTGGAATTGCATCAAAATCTGAAAATTTCAAAAGTTTCAATTACAAAATCTACCAAAAACGAGGTCCCAGTTTGCTGACTGCATGTTTAAGTTTAATTCAAATAATGAGTGGTCTTGACACTTGTAACTTAGTGGAAGAGTCAATTTGGTCCTTAGGCAAAAAAGTTTGAGGACTTCTGATCTAGCTGACCAATTGATAGTAAATCGCTGGAATATAATGCTTATTTGAGATGCCACGAAATTAGAGAAGTTGGGACTGGCAATAGTGCATTCCTAAATACCACCATTCTTAAGTAGTAAGCTCTGCAATCAGTTGAATCGCTGATGTCATAGAGCAAACGTGATACATACTACGATTTTAAGGTTGGTTTAAGTGAACATCAAAGTCTTGAACGATTGCAATTCGCATGTGGTGATGAAAGTTCTCCATGTACAACTATGTTTTGCTGGTATAGCGAATTTAAAAGAGGCACGTGCTGGTAGGCCTTAATCTTCAATTACCGTTGGGAGACATTGAGAGAGTAAGACGTATGATCGACGAAAATCCAAGGTGCACCTATCAAGCGATTGAGGCAACTCTTGGTGTTAATTCGCAACAGTAAAGCTTTTACATTGTGGAAACTTCGGTTACAAAAGTGTATTGATGGAAGACGTGATTATTTTGAACATAAATAAAACCATTTTCGTAAAAATATTCAAAATATATAGCGCACAATTTCTTGTTATATGGCTTAATTTATGAAAAAAATGGCGCAATTTTATGAATTGAGAGTCAATATGCATGAAAAGCCTTACATAGGGGTCTAGGGCTTACTAGTTGTAAACAAAATCTAGTTTTAAAGGAAAGTAAGAAATCTACTGATTTTAAAAACAAAGGTAACTTAGGAATAGTCAAGACCTCTTTCTGTCAGAATCAGTCTATGCATAGAACAAATGTAACTGGTACTTTTTAATATTTTCTATTGCAAAGATAATTGCAAGAAATACCTTTATTTAAAATAAAGAAAAATATGATGCTTTCATACATACAAATTCCAATTGTACAACATTGTCTGTAATGAAGGCAAAAAAATATGCTGTTTTCTAATTCGGGCAATTAACATTCTAATTAGGTAACACTGAAAATTTAACCGAATTTTCTTTTAAAAATTCATTAGTTATATTTAATTTAATAGTATTCCTAATATATTTCTATTAGAACAACTAGAGTGCTCAAAGATCTAAATACAACAGATTCTGTTAGTTTCACTTAAGCAAAGTTTGTTATTAAAGACCAGTTTTAACGAATATCACAACATAAGTTACATTGCCCACTAAGATATCCATTATCATTAGCATCAATAAGCAAGTTTCTGTCTTTAGAATAATTGGCCAATAAATGTTTAGTAAGTCGTCGGACCCAATAAACTTCCTTGAGGAACACCCTCAATAGATTTCAGATTAAGTAGATTAATAGGACGATAATGATTTAAATTTAATTTAAATAGATAAAAAATCATGCAACGAAATTGATTTTATCATCCTACAAACTTGTTAACTGAAAATATTTCGTAACTGTATATGGATGTAAATACGTGCCTAAAGGTATTTACGTGCTGCAAAGATGAATCACGGTGTTTTTAGCCAGAGCATATCGTACACATCTCTATTATAGAGAGATAGCTAGCATTCCGGCCGTATACCACGTTATATATTTATATACCTAAGGCTTGCACGCAGATACTGCAGTGCTATGATGGAATGGTTACATGCGCTATCAAAAATCAACTTCTTCGATTTCAATCCGTGAAAATTAACGACTTAATATGCTATGTTTTATGTAATTTTACATTTAACATGGATATTTACAATTTAAATGCCAATTTACATTCTACCATGTAAACAAATCTCTATGAGAAAATTATCGATATAATTCAATGATAAATTTAAAGGGAAATTACGAAATTACAGTAGAAAAAACTTACCTAATATATCCGTATCAGTTAGTTGTGTATCTGGAAATAATAAAAAAAAATTATTAATACTTTTTTTCTATACAAAATAATCAAAAATCCTCTTGGTTAAAGCTTCCGTTATCACTTACTGTCAATTTTTCGGAAAGCTTTTGATATAGAGTTTTACCTGATAAAGCTAAGTCAGATGTATTATCTGTTTATTTGTTGTAACCTTTTTTTTTTCAAGGTTTTGTGGAAAAAATATTTTTTTACCAAATCAACAGCTTTCTATTGATATTTTATGTGATACATTTTTCTTTTGTACGTGTAAATTATTAATATCACCTATTTGTGTGCTTATTATTTTATTTGGATTAGCTGTATGAATTTAAATACAGTTCCACTAGACTGCTAGCATTTATTCAATAAGGTAGAGAATAACTGTATATTTTTATGAACACCATAATATTAAAGGACACGCTACTATAGTTAATAGCAGCTAGAAAAACACGAATAAGAAAAAAAAAGCATTTCATGATCTTATATTCTCCCAGCTGAACAAAAAGACTGTATTTATTTTTAATTTATACCCTGCTAACCTGTAATATTATTTAGGTATATATGTATGTCCAATAACATCGTTACCGTATGTACAGTCTGGTATGCGCGTGCAGACAGGACCGTACTTATGTCTAATATAATTTCCCTATGGATTTCTTTTGCAAGAAGTCTAACAGCACGCTGCTTTTCCACACGTGCACGGTATCCGATCTGGATTCTGCTGACATTTAGTGACAGATAGGGAAATAACTCATTGCCATTTTTCAGCTTTCGCACAGCAGTTTGTGACCTATTTAATGACTTTCTCCGGTATTATATATTCTTATCAGCTGGTAAGAAGCCTGATTTTCCCTGTTTATTTTGATTTCAAACGTGCTATCACATGCTGTTTCTGGTATTTGAATTCCTATCATTTCCCCTATTTCATTTGGGAACTTTTCTTGTAAGTATGGAAAACCATCACCTTCGCGATCAAGTTTTTCATAAGTTCCAGTTTTATATGTATAGCTAGTATTATAATCACCTCCGTTAAATGTTGATGCTTTGTTCAATCATGACTGTCCCAAAGGCTAAGAAGCAACAATACTTAGTATAACTTCATTGCATGCCCATCTTTTTCACCATTTCCTTTCTGCAAGCTTTACTCTCATATTCTAAAAACTCCTTTTCATACAATCCAATGATAATACTTCCTGTACCTCTACTATAGCAGAATTTCCTTATTTAATCAAATATATCAAACAGTAACTTCTAGATAAGGTAAATTAGTCTTAACCCAGTCCTGTATACGTATATCTACGTACGTATGAGAACAAATACAACGACTCTAGGTAGCTGTAAATATCATGCTATGTTATAGAATCTTTTTTGTCTTCAAATTAACATTTTCCCGTATTAAAATGTTAATCTCATTATTTGTCAACGTTATTTATGAATCATCGAAGAAGAAATTGGGAATTCTTTAAATATTCGTCACCAACATTTAGCGTAAAATAATCGGAAAACATTGCAAATCGATTAGTAGGTGTTGGAAGTGTATAACTGTTGTTCTTTTTTACGTTTTCCGTTCAAAGTAAGCATCAATAAACTAGGCATTTCTTTTAGATATCTTAAAATAAAAAAAGTTGGCGCCACTGAGGATCATTATGTCAATACGTGTATAACATTTGTTAAAATTAGAAAAAAAAAACTGGTTATTAGATATAATTTCAACTAACATATTCAACACCTATTAAAGAAACGTTTTCACTTAAATTTGTTTAAAAATGGATATAAATTGAAGATGTTTTAAATACGTTTGTCTATAAAACTAATCAAGTATGCCATACATCCTTATTCAAAACGATAATTTCATTATTTTGGTATTGTAACAACCAATTGTTGTGAACGATCTGTATACCTTCATCTAGTATATATGTATATGTACGTATATTTATATAACAAACAAACTATTGAATTTACGTTGGTCATGCTATATCCAATTACTGTTGTAGATACATATGTAAAAGTTAAAAGAGAATGGACTGTTTTGAAAGAAGAACAGTTATTATTGGTGCTGTTTTTCTTTTTGGCAATGCGAACTTGACTGTAGGCCATTAAGCAGTATTTATTTATCACGGGCAAAAGCAATAAATTTTCACCAAAGTGCTTAGTCTAATATTTCAAGGTAGTTTATTTAAACAGCGATTCGTATTACAAAAGAGTATATTTTCAAGAAGCCGTTTGTCATTCGAACATGGAATTTCTATATTGAAACATTAAATAAAAAATACATCACGTACTACTATTTTTTTAATACAATAACGATAACACCCCCGCCATTTTGTTTCCTTATCAATTGCGTACGATTATGTACTTTATACCGTTATTCATGAGGTGCTTAAACTGTAATAGGGTTTATTGTTTTATTACTAAATGTTTAAGATAAATATGCATAACGTATTACGAGTATTATAACCTATTTCACCTTCTTAAGTTATAAAATATGCGGTTCTAAGTATTGTCTTAATGATTTAACAATATTTAATATGTAGATATATTAAATAAATCAATAAATATACAGGGTGTGGTGTTTGAATGGTGGTATGTGAAGAATACATAAATAATAGGTAATACAATATAAATGGTTCTAAAAAATCAGAAAATCATTTGTGATGCAAAATAATTAGATAAAACTTTTAAAAACAACCAAGTCACGATTTACTAATATTTACAATGGCACCGGATGGATCTCCCTATAGTCTGTGTGATGTCTGAATTCAATTCTCGGTCTTAAGCCACTGTCATGTTGACAAAATTGAGCAGTTCTAATTATTAATACGTCATAAAGTTCTATTAAAATCAGTTTTTGACCCTAAATAACAACGTAAATACATTAAATGCATAGGGGAGCAATTTTGAAATGAATATATCGCAATTAAAGTAATCATTTGGTTCGACCTTCTAATTAAAAATAATTTCTCATATGAAATTCTTAATATCGATAACATTTGAACGTCCCTGTAGATTCAGCAATCTTGTTTAAGGTAATTACGAAAAAAAGGAGCACATTTCTACCTTGATCTTTAAATAAATATTTAATAAATGCCATAGGTACTTAAGAAAAACACGCACGCAATTACAGGAACAGATTTTAAGTTGCAAACAGCAATGCACGTAGCCAAGTCCGAGTTTTTTTTTTTTTTCGGTCGCATTGCCTTCTTGATCTCATCTCGTTCTAAACATTCTGTTCAAGTTGGAATTGTAAAGTTTCTCCTGGAATGTAGAACTATATTAGGAATATACCAGTTTTCAAAACAGAAAAAAAGGAGAAAAGAGACGCGGGGACCGAAAAATACTTACGATTTACGAAAGATTTTTCAATAAACCTCGGTAATTTTTATTCTTATGGGCTATACTATTGTGTACGTACAGTATATGCATCTATGCACACGTACAAGCGATGAAGTTATTCGTCCTTTAAAGGTTACCTTATACCGTTGAGAGACCAGCCACTCTTAGTACAGTTATTGGCTTGATTACATCTACGCTTAGTGTACTACTAACTTCACAACATAAAGCAACGCATGCACTACGAATAAGTATCCATTACCTGAACACTTGGAATGCTGCGCTTGAAATTAAATGTTGCTGCTGCATTTTAGCGAAAATTGTAATGGATATTTTTACGAAAACAACAATTATATAATTCTAAGAAGGTATCTTTTGTTTGTGGATTTAATTTCATGTTTCCACATCGATATTACGAATTTTATTGTTTCTCTAATATAGATCATCTAGTCTAGCCATAAATAGTCACGAAAAATTTTTTTATAATAACACAAAAAAAACTTTGACCAAAGAATTTAGGGTCTCAATATGTCGGTATGCATTTTTAGATCATCTCACCTCCTCTAAAACAGACTGTATTTTATAGTCTAACGAATTAAAGTCCTTCCTTGAGAAAAGTTTGATCATTTGTTTCATAAAAATATAATTCCGAAACACCACTATGCTGGATGAATAGTGACCTCTTCCAACGAATTTTGTTGCCTTTGAATTCGGAAACTTTTCTCATTATCTTTTTGTGGCATCTCGCAAATGACTCATTGCCTTTTTGGAGGATCCTAATCCAAGTCGCTTTTGATTATACGGAAAATAAATCTTTGTTTTCTAAGAAGATTTTGTTAAATTCTCTGCTTAACTGCTTTAATACTATTTTTAGTACGAATAATTCGTGGACCACCAGATCTCTGACGCTAACGAAGAGACACAAAAAGTCACAATTTAACAATTTATATCAAAATAAAAGTAGTTATAATAATAATAATATTTAATGCCCAACAGATACAAATATCCAATTACAAGGCAAAGTTAAATAATGTACACATGCAAATATTACAAGTAACATAAAATTAAAGTATATAAAATTACAAAACTTAGTTACTAGTTGCTTTAATTTAAATTAACAAAAAAAAGGAGTTTACCAGTGGTTAAGAAAAAAGAGAGAACGGAAAAAGTATTCAACTAAGTGTAACGCACCCGCGGTCTACATACCGTCAAAAGGAACGGTAAAGTGCAGGTATGTATATCCAACTCAGCAAACTCCACAGAGTTGAAGTTGCTACACAATCTATGTATTGGGGACCTGATGGCGATGTTTGTTCTACGTGCGAAACAGTAAAATGTATTTGTTTGCCTAGATCCTGAACGTGGTACAATGAAGTTGATTTTACTCAACAACTCAGGGACATCAAGACCATTATGAAGTAAATAGGAATTTACACTCAGCCTGTTTTCGACGTAGTTATATTAAATGCCTCTAGCAGAGCACTGTGGCTAAATCCTTGTATCGGGTAAGTATTAAATTTTTTAAAGTACAAGAACTTCAAACACCTTCTCTGAATCTGCTCTAGAAGATGTATCTGATAGACGTACATAGGTGGACCAGACCAAGGACGCATACTCCAGTCGAGACCGAACAAAAGCGAAATAAAGAGGAATAATGGCTGTTATAGAAGCAAATGGTCGTGTAACACATATAATGAATCCTAACATACTCAACGCTGATGTACAAACACTGGATATATGCTCCATAAAGGTCAGTCTTGATTCAAAGACGACGCCCAAGTCTCTCATAGAGGTCTCTCTAGGTAAAGAAGATCCAGCCAAGTGATAGGTATATATAATTGGAGTCGTCTTACGAGTGTAGGTGACAATTTTGCATTTGTTTACATTAACTGTTAGTTTGTTGTTGACACACCACGTGTGGAATATATCGAGTTGGCTTTGCAAATAATTGCAATCCTGAGAATTATTAATTGTTCCAACTTCAAGTCATCTGCGTATAACAACTTTGGATAGTTCAGTTGATAGCACAAATCATTTATATATATGAGGAACAGAAGTGGACCCAAGTTACTCCCCTGAGGAACTCCAGAGCTCGGCGAGACTGAACAAGTAGCAAAGAGGAGAAGCAAATATATTTGCACAATCCCTAACAAAATAGGCCGAAATGTCATCACTACCCGCCGTGCAATTATCCTTTAAGGATTTCATAGCATACACCACATCCATTTCATCAAGTTATGCTAGGTTAAACTTTTTGTTTCAAAATTTAAAAAGCAAATTGGGAAATTGAATCTTCGTAATGAAGATCTAATATCAAATTTGGGCATATATATATATATATATATATATATATATATATATATATATATATATATATATATATATATAAATATAATGTAGATACAATTATCCAAATGAATCAAATGTGATCCTTGTTCGAAAAAGCTGGATCCAATTCTGGTGGAGCAATTAGCATTTCATTATATTCAAGAATGTAATTCTATCTAATTCCCAATTGAAATTACCACCCTGTTTCTCTACGAAAACACAGATAGTACTTAATTCACTTGAATCTTCAATTCTAACTCATCAAGCTTTCACAACTATACACTTAGATCAAGGCATGCATGTTAATATGTTTTCTTTGATTTCTGTTGAAATTGACTTGCAATAAACGTTTTCCTTACAGATAATGCCTGAAAAAATGTCAATAGGGAAATCCAAAGTTGATGGCTAAGAAAAAAAAAAAAACAATTCGCTTTTATTTGTAATTGGTTAGTTACCTACCATTAATCAACATTAAATATTTAGTCATAATTCGTGTTAAACATATACGTGACCCATTCCTAACATGTATTTCAAGTTAATTGTAGAATCGTTATGTGGTTTTCTTTAAGAGAAAGGTTAGCAATGTAACAGTCTTGATATTATTTGCATTAACAACATTGTCGTTAATGTAGGCAGTCTTCTCCGTTATTTACAACGGTCTATTATTCAAGATATTTGACGCGGTTTTATTTTGCTGATACGTGTAATTTTAATATGATATAAAACTTCTTTCTGCATTAAAAGTTTAAATTGGAACCGCAGAAAATTATTATTAACATAATACTAAACAAGTGCAACGTGGAAGTTAAATTTCTACGCTAATTAACGCATGTAATCAATGAAATTGTCCTGAACTCTCACTTTGTTTTTATGTATATAGAATAGACCGAATGTGTTACCAACTATTATCCACAACTTCCGTATTTCTACTTTATTGTTTTATAAAGTTACAGTAACCAAATAAAACAGTTGTTATTTCATGGTTATTCTTATTTAATAATTTATTTCCTTTAAACCACTACCAAGCTCTCTTTCCAGTGACTTTAACGACAATGGAAACTTTACAATTTTTCTATTGTGTCAAATTAGGGGCTTGGTTGCAATATTGCATGACTTTCCTTGACAGCAGCTACCTTTTTAAGATCAAATTCTGACACTATAGACTTTATCTTGTAGAAATCTTCTAAATAATAAAGTGTTTACTTTAACCGTATTCGTGCTGACAAATTGGACCAACTCTAGTGATAACTCAGTGTTAAAAAATTCCCAGACGTAACTGACAGAAAGGTTCTGTGTTTTTCTCCTTAGAAGCTCCAAATAGGAACTTCCAACCAAATGGGATTGAAAAAAAAGGAAACAAAATATTTACTCAAAAATGTCGATAAATATAGTTTTGATATCTACAACTATTAAGTTTTTGAAGGAAATCAATTAAACCGCCAAAAAAATGTAAAAATTCTGAAAAACGTGGGCCTAGATGGGAAAGACATAAAGAATGGAGAAAGATTAAATAATATCCGCTATGCAGACGATACGGTTATTTTCACTGGCAGTTTGGAAGGAATACAACTACCTATGGATAGAATAACATATCACAGCCAATTGCATAGTCTGGACATGAACACCAAAAAGACAAAATTAATTATTATTATTATATCACCTTTTATGAAATGTCTAATTATTTGTTACGTTGCATGTTTTTAATTGAAGATGCTCGCAAAGAAATCGATACTCTTCCAAAGAAAAGTGGTCTCCAATTGAAGCATCTAAATGCAAAAACGTAACAAACAAAATACTAACATGGATAATATCATTATTAACCCAAGTTCTCATGGAAAAACTATAAAAAAAAAGAATAGTATATAAGGAGGATTGGAAGTGAGAAAAAGTCAAGAAAGAAAGATTTTGTTAAGTTTAGACACCTTTAGTAGGAGGTAAAAAAAGTCTGTCTAAATTTCGAAAGTATAGACGCCACACTACAAGTGTACGTTGCCCTCCCTGCAATATTCCACAATATTCAAATTTACAAGAGATGAATGTAGGTAGAACTCATAAACCTCTTAAAATAAACTGTTTCGGAAACATTTTATACAAGCCTCTCAACTATAAATACGAAAACTATTCAATGTTATAATTACGACAATTAAGAGTAATTAAAACCTTCCATAACGCTTCTAATAAGGAAAACGTTAAATTCCTTATTACAACCATTTTCTTTTAGTGAAAGTAAATATAATTAAAATGCATACATATAGATTTAATTATATTCAAGTAATAAATGCTTGTAGTATCTATTTCCTTGAGCACTGTACTACCGTACTAGGCTTCGTAAATTTGATTTATGTGAATAGTTGGTCAAATCTTCGACTAGCCACGTCGAAACTAAAATTGACCGAGTTCGTTGAAGCAATCTATATGTATTTAGTATTTATACTTCATTATCTGGAAGAAAGTAATATGTAATTGTAAAATAGGGAAGACTTACTTTCTTTATATCGAATTAAAGAAAGTCATGAAAAGTTTGGAGCATCAGGTGTGTTTCGAAATTTGTATCAGTTTTTGTACCAACACAACAAAGGGATTTTACAACGACAACTTGTTTATTTGGACAGCCAGTGGTCGCTTCTTCCCCTAAGGTGTGTTCGACGTGCTTAATTAATTATTATTACGCGTAATACGACGTACGACTTCGAGACGGTTGATTCCCGTTGGGAATGCGGTAGGTTTCCGCATTGGCCTGGGTGGAGATCTGGCGCACCGAAAATTTACCTAAGTTTACATATTATTATTCTTCATGAAATGTATACAGATTGCTTGAACGAACTCGGTCAATTTTCGTATCGGTAATACGTATGGGCGAGTCCGGACCTGTATTGTGAGCAAATCCAGGGACTTTTTCATTATTGTACGTGGTTTTAATTAATAAAGTCCATACAAATCGATAATATCGGATTTATCTAATCATAAAATCAGTTGATGTAACAACTACTTAATTTTCTCAATCTCAAACGATCCTCCCATATTAAAAAGTTACATATATACAATTAAAAAAATGTCTCTTGTAAGATCATGTTACTCCACAGTATTGTTGCTGTGATGCAAATCACTTTTTTTGCTATTTAAAAGATCACATCTCGATACATATTGATGTCGATTCATATTATATTAATTTTTTTTTTAAAACCTTAACACGCCAAATCCAAGGTTAAATTAAGTGGCCCCCTTGTTCTAAAGCAATTTTTCATGTACGACAAGCAAATACCGGAATTTTAGCATATCATTAGAACGGAATAACCAACATTATACACGAGCTATCATCATAATTAGTTGAATAAGATACGAATAATTAATTACCATTAATTACCTAGATGCGGATTGTTTATGCTTGTTAATTTTGCAAATAACTTGCGCATAATAGGAGCGGAGGTATGTACAGAGGAAAACTTTCTAAACACGTGAGAACATTGCAGCTACTGTCAAATGTAACTGTAATAGTATTTGCTAGAGACATACAGCATCAATTTTGTAATTTATACAGTTAATAATCGTCTTCCTTAAAGGAACACAAAACAGAAACGTGTGGTTTCTATTTTTTTTCTTCTGCTTTTGCTTTTCATCAGACGTAATTAACGCAATTTTACACGTTGGAATTGCAGTGGTACGAAACTATTTCACTTTGGCCAAAGGGTGTGTTTCAATATTTCTTGAACTTCATTAACTACGCAAGAGTCAAGGCAAGTTACAACGTTATGTCGTGCAAGGTTCACGCAATGTATGCGTTAAAATTCTTAAAATCGACGTTGCGATGTGAATTACCCACTAACTCAAGTATACAAGCTGTTTCAAATATAAACGGTTATACTACGGAAACATATTCACAAGGCCAATATAATAAGTACTTTCGTAAAAGAAATTCAACAATAATTTATTATGATGCATCGAAGTTAACACTGATATTTTTAATTTAATCTCATAAAAAGATACGAAAAATATGGGTAATAGTGTAACAGTAAAAAAAAATGATATACATACATAGAGGGTATAAAAAAAGAATACATGTAACAAAACTCAAAGAAACAATTTAAAATGGATTAAAAATTCTAATAGAATATAAAAAATACCTTATGATGTAGAATCTCATATCTGTCATTTATCTTATAGTAACAATAGCAGTAAACAAACCTACTTGTTAGATCTTTCCAATATAAAAATAACCATATTAATTAAAATTTATGCATCAGTGAATCTCGCGGACATTTTTTTTAAATATTAAAACAGGAAATTGTGCAGAAACTAAGGGGTACTAGAAGAAAATAGAGAATGAGTGAGTCCAGTGAAATTACGTGAATTCTTGTTCGAAAAAACTGTATCAATTTCTGTTAGAAATAGATGATATAAAACGTAATGATATAATAGTAATAAAGGAACGGGAAAAACGTGCTTTTAAAATTATTCCTTGAAAGAAGTAGAACTAATTACTTCCGTAAACATATTGATTTACTTTTCTTCTTTTGACCTTCGGAATATTTCTTAAAAGTAACAACCTTTCTTCTAGGAACAACCTATTGAATACGAGTTACAAAAACATGTTTGGTACTTGTAAATAACCAGTAAATCAACTTTGAATCAAAATTTATATAAGTAGGGATTCAATACTTTGTATTCTTTAACCATATACAAAGCTATCAAAGAGATTTTAGGGAATAAACCGGTCTCAAAGAATCGATTGCCGTGACATTACCGCGTTGAATTTTCAAATTATAATTTAAAGTTAACATTCGAAAGCAATTAATGAAATAATGAATTAATTAAATAATAAATTAATAAAGAAACTAAACAAATACCAGGTATAAATTCTAGAGAATGATTTCACTTCTAAAACACAATCAATAACGAAAAAGTTTTTTTTGCTGTGTTAATATAGAATTAAGAAAACAAGTAAAATATAAAAGTCTGAATACGTCTAGTGAAAGTAACTAAGTAAGTGAGGGATTATGACAATTAGTTGTATCAAAGCATCTAGATGATAGATAAATGAACATTCTGAATTCTAATATAATCAGTACAATTATCATTATAAAAATACCGCGTCGGTTTAATAGTTTGCAGATGTACCGATTAAAATGAAAGGAAAAGTTTGTAGGAAATAAAATTAAAATTATTCTGAAGGTTTAAACCTAGATACGCATGCGCAGTATACATGAAGAATATGCAATGAACTCATTAGGGCTAAGTTTATGTATATATCCTAATGAAGTTCCAATTAAACATTCTTAAGTGATAATTTATAAAATAAATCAAAATGAAATGATAATCTAAAGTCTTACCTATTGTTGCTTTTGTTTACAACAAGTTTTGCGCATAAACATTGCTCAGACAAAAGTATCTGACTGAAATTTATTGCACCGTAATTTAAAACCTTGCCTCGTCTTTTAACTTTACTGAATGTGATTTATGCATTATCATATATCTAAGGATTAAAAGATTACGGGAACCTTTAATGAATGTGGAATGTGACTTGTTTTCATATGAAGGTTTTTGTGAGATGTAGAAATTGGGTTGGGTTTTTGGCGTCAGAATAATTATCTTTTTTAAGCGGAATTGTTCCGAAAAAAAAAAAACAGTACTGCCGAATGTGGGTGGTCTTGAATTTATTTTTAACGTTCATTAAATTCATGGATCTTTTCTACAAAAGTTAATAAACTACGCGTTTGTACGTAAACGGCGACTGCGAAAATAAGGTTGCAATAAAATGGTTTTTCGAAAGCGCAATAAGTTCTTTTCATTATGTTAATTAACCGGTCTAGAGAAACTGTTAGTAAGAATTCGAAGAGTTCTATTAGGAGATTACCTAATATGAAGTTTTTAATGAACTCATGTGACAACTTCCGATTATATCTAAAGTTACAGGGATATTCTTAACTTTCTTATTTTAAATGTAATACCGTGTATAGTATGTATGGTATAAATTGCAATTGTGTTAGGTAAATGTTAGTGTGTCCAAATCAAAATTAAATTCATTATATAACAAATTTTACAAAATGTTTCTAAAACCACAAAGAACAATTCTTCAGAATAATTTTAATGAAAGAAATGGGAATTTTAATTGAATTTCTAAGAAAGATATTGGATACTTTAGGAAAAAGAATGCATTTATTGTGCGTACCTTACAAAACATACAAAATGTAGTAATCCTTTTGTCTAGTAGGCTATTTCACGCGATGTATGGCTGAGATAATAACAAAAACAAACACCATACATAATCACTTCACCTTTTTTTTTCGTGAAACTGCGGAACACCACTACTACTACTACATCCGCTGCCATCAACGTAAACTGCTGTAACCTTACTGCAGTACTGGCAGCGATGAACAGCTGATTTAAGGTAGAAAGTGAATATGATTCCGCTAACGATACAGCATTGCGCTGCTAGAAAGTTATTAAGAGCGATTTAAAATCCTAATGGTGTCCAACTCAATCTATATACCGACGTTTTTTTCACATTGCATCACGACTAACTGGAAAATGTATGCATCTAAAGTCCTAAAGAGAAAACAAAGCTATTCAAAAAACGTAGCAGAGATTCGACCGGAATTAAGTAATGTTTTAAATTTGTATTTGGGATGTATTCGAATTTCGGCGATTTTATTTTTCCTACTAGCAATAACCTAGTCAATAATAATTTAAAAAAAGTCCGATAGTCGTACGATTAATTATAACACTTTTATAAATTATAGTAATAATATATAAAGTACCCTAAAACACTTACCCTTCCATGAAACTTTATCAAACCGAATGACTTCGTCTATACACCTGCAGCATTTGGTATGGTTCCAATAACGTTCGACATGTAGTGATGTAACATTTGCATATTTAAAATAATTTATTATATAAGAGCTGCAAATCTTTATTTAAAACACTATTAAACTTCTCTCTACAACAAGATGATTTCGTTTGTAGTTTAAATATTCAACTGTTTATAGTTAACTGCTACTTACGAAAATAAAGAATTTATCTACACTACCGCTCAAAAGTGTTTAGGCACCCCTGTTTTCATGGATAATTCATATAGTATTATGTTTACAAAAAAAAACATTATAATAAAATGAAATACGTATTTAAAATGTAGTTTAGTAAGATAAACACCCATTATATCGCATAAGGTTTACTATCATTTACCTGCACTTGGCCGGATTACCATAAACTGTTCATTGCGGTGCAATTACAATAACAATCCCTCTGAATTTACTGGGTAAATTTAGTCATCTGTTAGATTGTAGGTAATAATGTTTAAATTACCTTCCTAGAAGATTATAGTGAAATCAGTAACCTATGGTCAGTTGCAGTGTGGTACTGGTTACTCTATTCACGTCGTGAGCGAAATATCGTGTGACAATTTTTTAAAATCCCTCCGCGAAGAGAAATTAGTACGGAAACACGTGTGCTTATAATAGCTTACCGTAAAAGTGGCATAAGTAATCGACAAATTGCCAATAAAATTAAAATACACCACGCTACGGTTGACTATAACGTAAAAGAATATCGGGAAACTGGCAGTTTTCTTAATAAAAGACGAAGTGGAAGGCCAAAGGCGACAACATCTGCAGATGGTCGCAGAATAGTAGTTACCAGCAAGTTAAATAGACGCAAAACAGCCCCGGAAATCACCGCAAAACTAACTGTTGGTCGCCAAAAACTAGTCAGTGTTTCTACAGTCAAACGTCGCCTACAGAAAGCCGGGCTCCATGGACGTATTGCGATGAAAAAGCCATTACTACGCAAACAAAACAAGCAAAAGCGACTTAAATGGGCTCGTGAACACCAACACTGGACCATAGAAGAGTGAAAAAACGTCCTATGGACGGATTAGTCCAAATTTGAGCTGTTCGGAACCCGAAGACGCATATTCGTAAGATGTGTGGGAGAACGTGCCAGAGAAGAGTGTATTGCTGCTACCGTAAAGCATGGTGGAGGTTCTATCATCATTTGGGGCTGTTTTGCTGGCACTAGTGTAGGGGACATTGTGAAAATTTATGGTATATTAAAAAAAATTCGGAGAACGACGCAATTCCTTCCGGAATAAGACTTTTGGGTCAAAATTTTGTCTTCCAGCAAGATAATGACCCAAAACATTCCTCTAAATTATGTTTTCACGACCGTCATCAACTGTAGTGTAATCTTCCGGATGTTGCAGTTTCTTTGAATTTACTCCTAATATATTAGAGTAAGATATATATAAACTTCTTTCTTTAACAGTATAGATTCATTGTGAAATCAATTAGGTGCTACAAAAACATTTAAACACATGTATAATGAGATATATGCATATACATTCATTACCAAACGAAAAGATGTAAATAATGAGATTTTAATGTTAAACAGGTATTTAAAAATATTTTTAAAACAAAGGAAGCAATTTAATGTATACAAATAATTAAACATTTTCATATGAAATGAGATTAAAATGTGAAAACGAGTAAAGTATATCGCAAATCACAATTCTATTTGCTTATATACGTATTAATATTTCATTTATACATTGTTTATTCCTTTATTACTAAGAGTACAATGGACCACATTTCTTAGAAATATTTGTACTAGCAAATTACAGTTTTAAATAAACAAATTAATCTTCTTCGGAACTCACTCTTATTATTTACATCAATAATTAAACACTCTGTAGTTTTATGAACTAATATTTCCGATTCTAAATATTTATCTTTAATATTAACAACATGTTTACAACGTTATTCCCAACTTTCCTGAGAAAGAAGTTATTAATTGCTCAAAAAAGCTTCATGAGCTTCAAAAAAATATGTACTGAACGAAGTATTTGAGAATATTGGGGTTGGAATTTCTAAACTAGTTGAATTTTGTTTTGAATTTCTCGATACTTCTATACCTAAAACGACATCGAACTTTCATGATTGATTATTTTAGACCACAAAGATTTATCTAATAACTTCCTCAATTAAATCGATAAATATAAATATAGGAGAAAATCAAATTTGCTTCATCCAACTGTATTACTATTTTCCATTACGTAACTGTTCAACTTACACGATTTTTTTTTATCGAATTGAGCCTTTTCTTTACGTGTACAGAAGTTAGACATGTGCTTTTACAGCTACTTGACCTGGTTTTGGCAATCAATGGAGATAGATGCCGTAAATTACGGTGCTGTAAAATGACGATTTCGTTATGAGATCCGTTCAAAAGTATCGAACATATAACTTGGAGTTCTATAATGTTTTTGAGGTTAAAATTTTCGTAATCTTCGCCAGATTTGTCTAACGAATGATTCATATAGGGTGTTCATGAAAAAGTATGAAAAATGGAAAGATCTAATTTTATTAGACTTACATCCAAAATATTTTGCGAAAATTCCTTCGCAAAGGCAAGCACAACCAAAATATTCATACGAAGCATGTTATTGAACCCTTAGCATGCCCTTTGAAAGATAGATAGTATTATCTTGTAGTTTCCATAAAGTGTATGCAGTTTGCGTGTATGTATGCTTGGATGGATGTATTATATATACACATTCTCCTTCCTAGTATGTTCTGTATAGTTATTTTATTTTAAAGACACCCTATACATTTGTTATGGTCCAAAATCATCTTTGATGACGAGTTCATTTTTAATTGGTTAGAATTGTAAAAAAGGGGGAAAATACTGCAAGTGTTGTATCCACAAGAATGAATTACAAAACATGTTATATCCAGGAGGTCAGTTACAAGATATTTTTCATTAATAAACAGCAAATTTTATACTTGTATTTGAAATAAAAATAGTAAAAATTTAAAAACGCAATATTATATAATTCCTTGACATTTAAAGAAAGTAATTATTTTCTCGTATATAGATTCAAATTAGCTCTTCATATATGCATGTGGATAAATATATTGTAGATAATGCACAGTAATAAAACTTCTACGTAACAGTGTATATCTGCGCTAATTACTTTATAAATGTCTCAAATATTAGTCACGTAGTACCAGAAAAAATTGTAGATAAATTTTCCAATTAGTAATCCATACGCTAAATATCAATACATTGCTGAAATTTTATCTACGTCGTTATAAGACGTTAAAATTATTTCCGTTAGCATTTCAATTTAAGCCATGGTCTAACAAGGAGAAGTTGACATTAAAAACGATGAAAATGTCTGAATTTAAACAGTTTAAAATATTATAATTTAAATTTTAAGAAACCAATACATGTTCAAGTCATTTATGATTTCGAAATTATAAATCCTCGAGATATAGAGAGTACTTATGTAATCACGATTATTGGGACTTAAGATCAACTTTTAATACTTGATTAAAGACAATCCTTTTTGAAAATGATCCCCCAATTTCAACAAATTTCTATAATTTCATATCAACTTTTCATTTTCTTAATATCTTCGGCAAATTACGATTGGGATTTGGAATTAAGAATAGCTGCATTGTCTTGCAGAAAAATATTCAGTCTTGCGTCTGGAATTGTTCACCAATGTATATCCCTATCACTTCCAAAAGTTGTATATAAGAATTAGAATTCATTTGTGTAGAAATAAAACATATTGGGAATTTATTGTTACAAACTTGTGCAAACCGCACCAATAATGTTTAAAACCATAAGGCCCGTCCAAGTTAATTTTTTTCTCGTTAGAAAATATAACTCATGATGCAATCTCATATGAACATTAGACATGTGTAATTTAACATTTAAAATATACATTCTCTGGAGATGTCTCTACCCTTACATTTCAATGTTGATCGGCGATCAGCTTTTACAAATTTCAAACCTTTTTCCACATATTTTTGCAGAAGTGGCTGTTTTTGAGGGGATCGTCATTTGCAAACAATTTTAAAGGAAGGAACGCCCTCGCCTAACATATTTACTATATCAGCATGAATTTCTTTTGGCGAAAAATACCACAGATATTTAATCACTGAGCGAAATTCAATATTGTACATTTTTAAAAGACGCGAAAAGTGCTCTGCCTTGAACGAGGGTACAAAACAAACTACTTGACGGATCGACATGTAGTTTGACAGGTGTAATTGAAACATCAAGCTATACAAGATTGCTTTCACACAACTGAATTTTTCAGCTTACCCTCATACATTGAGAAAAAGTTTTTTTAAATAATATATGCATATACTTTAACCAACAATGAAATATCTAATTTTAGAAAGACATGTTTTGACTTCTTCATCAATTAGAGATTTATAATTGTTTATAGATCTGTTTTTGTTATTTTTCGTCTCGTTTAATTTAGAGAATTAATCATTAAATCTGACAAGGTTAATTAACGTTTGATGAGATATCAATTATATTGGATAACATCATTATTTTATTATAAATTCATTATAAATAAATGCATGATATTTACATGAAGTTATAAATTTTAAACGTGTTGTATGAGATGCCAGAAAAATTTAGCAATTTTTACTACATTGTATTTCGCAGCTTTAGAAAATAAAAAACCTTAACTTAGTATCAAGTTAATAGTGTTTTTCCTATTTAGACATATAATTCACACCTTTAGAATTATTTACTTTACGAAAACAATTCCACAAAATATATTAACATATTTAAATAAATGAGTCATGAATCATGACTAGACTTCGTCAAAAAAAAAAACAATAAAAGAAAATGCAGTGGTGCTACTTTGAACTCATTTGGAATGAAGAAAAAGTTAATTGTTGCCTCGGTGGGTGTTTAAGTGTCTGACATTTTACAACGAATCGGTATGAACTAGCCCCAATGTCATCCTGGCGACCTTTACTTCTTTTTTTTTAACTCGTTTTGCTCTTTGTTTTACTGCATTGTTTTCATTCCTGCACGATGATGTGTTCGCCTGCGCTTCTTCAATACCTCGAGTTTTACGTTTATTTTTCATACGTCCGGACGATATTATTATTGCAACATTTCTTTAGAACTAATAAGGGGATAACACGATGTGCGTGTCATAGATTTTGATCAGCTTTACGGTACTTAATCGATGTCTAAAACAAACCGGTACTGTCTTTTAATGTTTCGCTGAATGAGTGTTAGCGGATTGGATACAGTAAAACCCCGATTCAAAGAGCCTTATACTATCTCCATATAAAAAAAAGTTTTTCATATATAGAAACAAAATATATCAAATTAAATAAATAAAAATCCAAAAATTTTGTATTAATATCAAATTATTTCAAAAAGAGAGAGACAAATTTCTAAACAGGTTGAAAGCAAGGCGAAATCACACCATACAACATTCACGTTTGCATTTTGGCAGTTTTGTTGATAATTATTACATTACCTTAGCTATACCACTAAAAGTACAAATGTGTAATCTCCTCCAAATAAACGAAAGAAAGCAAATCACTTGACTAAGGCTGAAAAGCAGACAATTTTGAATGCTTACAAAAAGATTGTAACGGATACACTCAACACAAGAAATGGTGAGGATGATAAAGCAGATTTCCGAAATACCATGTAACTTTATTGAGTGCAATATATCAACACCTTGCAAGATATTGTAACTGTAGAAATTTCAAAACCGACAGTATATCGGATTATCAGCGAATAAAAAGAAACAGAGCCAAAAAAGATAAGTGGTAGATAGTAGTGGGATCTTTTGATGATGTTCGCTTAATAGTTCCGGTAAAATTTAAAGCCACGTCCTTTCCCTTACATGGGAGGAGCGCCTTTCTGCTAGACCACGGAATCCTGTGCGTTTAAATCTCTTCTAACGCAAATGACGATTGCAAGGACTGTGTGGATGTACAATTCACAGGTATAGCAGTAAACTCCACTCACACAGATTCATTAATTATGCGGAACGCAGCGTTTCGGGAGCACGTGGGCTCCCATTGTCAACCGTGTTACCGACTGTCGCAGTTGACAATGTGTGTGAAATTTTAGAGCCTGCGTAGTTACTTTCAGTCGGTAACACGGTTGACAATGGGAGCCCACGTGCTCTCGAAACGCTGCGTTCCGCATAATTAATGAATCTGTGTGAGTGGAGTTTACTGCTATACCTGTGAATTGTACATCCACACAGTCCTTGCAATCGTCATTTGCGTTTACTGAGAGTTTACTGCTATACCTGTGAACTCTTCTAACGCGACAATATTGTCTGCATACCAACCAAAGTAAATTGTTTCTCCTTCACTTTAATGAACCTTAATTTCTACATCCATCAGCTACAATTGAGAAGACCTAAGATTTCTTCGTAGGAATGGTTGTATTTCTTGAAGTCATATTTCAATACCCAATGATAATGGTACTACATCCACTAATAATACATCTATTAGATCGGCAACCAAAATACCTCATTGTACTGCAGTTCCAACAGCGAGGGATTTGTGAGGATTAACTCAGCATCTTCCAGCACCTTCTAGCAAGGTTGAGTTGCCTTTTCGATTAGATCGTCCATGAGGCTTTCGAATTTCGATCACACCAGTTTTGAATTCATATGTCTTGGACACAACAAATCTATGGTTAAGTAAGGCAAATTGATATCGAGTTATAGTGAAGATGCTAACTCAATCTTAGCTTTTTCAACGGCTCCTTTAAGTATTTACGTTGCCTCGGGGTCTTTTCTCTGATATGAGATGATTAGCAAGGATGGTGTCGAACTAAGAATGTATTGCCGTTTGTTGATTTCATATTGGATACCCCTTTCTGGATGTGCAAATCGTATCTTATCCATTCATATATGTTTCGTCAATATGAACTGGTAACATTAGATAAAGTCTTGGCTCAAATAAACAGTGCAGTGAACTGCCAAATATGAGTCGGTCAATATTATATCGCTTAATTCTGCTATATGTTGCAGATACCTTAAACGTGGCTGGGACAGTGTTCTTACTGAGAGAGGTGATACCATTAGATGGAGACGACAATATCTGATAGATATATCATTATATAGATATCAGAATAGATAATATAGACACAAATGTTTTAAGTCGTGGACAGGCCTTTGTGGAAGGACTTACCATAGGATTAAAACATTCATCTGGTAAGGGATGTCAGTTTATAATAAAATATTACATATTGGGACTACTTGAGGAAATGAATTCCATAATTTTTGAGGAGTGGTTTACGAAAATATTGCATTATTTACCAGTCGTAGTGATGGATAATGCCGTAAGCTTGACCAGACACCAACAACAATGTGGAGAAAAGTGGACATATAAAATTGGTTGCAAGATAAAGGGATATTAATCAACATAAACCAAAACTAAATACAATTCATATGTAATTGATGAAATTACAAAGTCAAAGAACACGATTGCTCTGTCAACTCAATCCAATTGAACTTATGTTGGGACAAATAAAAAAAAAATGAGTTCGCTGCACATTAGAGAACTTTTAAATTAAACGAAGTTAATCAACATATACATAATGCCATCAATAAAGTAACTACAACAACTTGACAGAAGTGCATAAATCACGTTACCCACAAAAAGAAAACGCCACGTCTAGTTGCTTTAAATCATCTAATTTTAGTACAAACTTGTTTTGAATTTAAAATATCATACATTTCTTACAAAATCAACAGAATAATATTAATATTTATTGAGGTTGTTACCAAGAAGATCTAGAATGTTTTGATTTGAATTTGTAATTTGTTTTAAATATTTATACGGACTATTTGGATTACAAATTTCACATTTCGTAGCTTAAAAAGAAAACATTTATTCAATGTTGAAACAAGGAAAGGTACAGATGTTTTCGTTATAGAAAGAGTATTTATGATTTACTTCTGTATAAGGGCTTAATTGTAGTGAGGCTTATACAGTGTGTATATAAAATTTAAAAACTAAAAATGTCGAATAAAAGTTACGTTTTAAATAGCACGTCCTTCAGATATGTATATTCTTAGATACTCTATCAAATTACATCTACTTGACCTCATAAGGGATATAGAACATGTCAACAATTTCATTACAACACCTAAGTATACAATAAAATTGTATTGCAATATTCCTTTAATATGTACAATTATTTATTAATTATTATTATAATAATTTTCATCAATTTCTTGTTTTAGCAATAGCAAGTTTAATTAAAAATAAACTTTTTTTATGCATTTGTGCAAGAACTAAACCATCAACATGCTTTATCAAAATATTATCCCATTTACATCATTAATACCGACATCCATCTCTTAAATTGACTAATTTAATTGATCAACTTCAGTTCAAGGTGTTTTTCTTTTCTCTTATTGTCAATTTCAATTAACTCGTGTTTACAAAAATAGCCTACTGTAAACAATCTACACTTGTAAACGCTCTAATAACCCAGATTTATATTGAAAAAAATAAAAACACACACATGCACACTCGGTTTAAAAATAAAGAAAAGGTAAAAAGATTACAATTGCGATATGCTAAGCTAGAATCAATACAGACTTACAAGATTCGATATTCCTCTTGGTGCTGTTTGACCTTGATTCCTACATGGTATATAATTAGCATTTATTGTATTTGACCTTGTCAAAAGTGCATTTTTTTAAAGAAAAAAATCACGTAGGTCGATATTAATGATCATAGGTATATAAAACTTAACTGTTACTGGTGATAATTATTATTCATAATTTTATGATGATTGGTTATATTAGAAGCTGAATGCTGTGGATTTTTCCCCTATTGAAATCAACAATCTCGCTTACTAATTTCTGGGTGCTGGCTCGTTAAAAAAAATTAACTAAGGTGCAGATTAAACAATTAAGAATTCAAAAATGTAGAGGTAAACAACTTATAATTATAATTAATTATTTTCGTGTACGGAACGCTTTCAATGCAAAAAAGGCGTCCAAGTTAATACTAGCTTTACTACCAGATAATATATTGTCAGAATGTAATTATATACTTGACCATGGCTACGTTCTATTTTAAAACACCAGGAAGAAATATATCAAAGGATCTAGTAACATTTAATTTGGCAATTTTGAATTGGTTACCTGAGATACAGCTATTATAATTGCAACATTAATTTTTAAAAAAGGTAAAAGAAAAGAAAAGGTGCCAAAGTAATACCCCGAGGAACAATGCATCTTAAATGGAATCACCAACTTTCACGTTACCTTTATTTACAAAATAACTACAAAAGTCGAAGTCTAACAAATGTTACTCAACTCAAATTCACAAAATAATATAGAACAAAGAAACGGATCTAAGTTAACACATGGGCTGAAAAGTCCCGGGCCTAACACATAGATGACGCTAGTCTTATTACAGTCACCTTTCTCTCAGTTAGTACTAACCTTCAAAAGACAACTGTTAAAATTTCATGATATTCTATTCATTACTTTGTGAGTTATTGTGCTAAGAGTCACGCTACTTTTGTTATTTTCAAAACAATGGATCAAAAACAATTTCGTGTTTAAATTTTACACTGCTTCTTGATGGGAAAAAATACCGTTCAAGCGAAGCAATGGCTTGAAAAGTGTTATGGGGACTCCGCTCCATCAGAAACAACAATAAAACGTTGGTTTGCTGACTTCAAACGTGGTCATAGAGACACAGATGATGCAGAACGCAGTGGACGTCCAAATGAGGCGGTAACACCAGAGAACATCAAAAAAATCCACAAAATCGTTTTGAATGATCGAAAAGTGAAGTTGCGTGAGTTAGCTGACATCGTAAAGATATCAAAAGAACGTATTTGACTATGAGAAAGCTCTGTTCAAAGTGGGTGCCGCGTTTGCTCACTGTTGACCAAAATCACGAACGTGTTGATGATTCGGAGCAGTGTTTGGCCATGTTTAAACGTAACAAACCGGAATTTTTGCGTCGATATGTGACAATGGATGAAACATGGATCCATCACTTCACTCCGGAATCAAAACGATCGTCATCTGAGTGGACAGCAACTGGTGAACCTCGTCCAAAGCGCCCGAAAGCACAACAATCGGCTGGAAAGGTTATGGCCACGGTATTTTGGGATGTGCATGGTGTAATATTCATCGACTATCTTGAGAAAGGAAATACCATCAACAGTGAATATTATATAGCGTTATTGGAGCGTTTGAAGGCCGAAATTGCAAAGAAACGACCGCATATGGCAAAGAAAAGAATTTTGTTTCATCAAGACAACGCACCGTGTCACAAGTCAATCAAACCAATGGCAAAACTACATGAATTGAACCTCGAATTGCTCGCACATCCACCGTATTCGCCAGATTTGGCTCCCAGCGACTACTAGCTGTTCGCAGACCTCAAGAAAATGCTCGCCGGTAAGAAATTTCGTACGAATGAAGAGGTTATCGCTGAAACTGAGGCCTATTTTGAGGCAAAAGATAAATCGTTCTACAAAAGTGGTATTGAAATGTTAGAGCGGTGCTGGAATGATTGCGTTGCTCTTGATGGAGATTACGTTGATGAATAAAGCTAATTTTCAACCAAAAAGAACGTGTTTTCTTTGTTAGGCCAGGAAAGCACGCCACTTATTCCACGATAAAAAATCATCAGGATAAAACCAACATTAGTTGTCATTCCAAACCAAAGCTACTGTTAGCGATAACAAGTGCGAAAGCCCACAAATTAAAAAAATAAGAATGGTATTTTAAAAATGTCACGATTTCGTACGTGACCTTTATATAGCTTAAAAAGGTATATGCACAAATTTAATACACATTTATGATCTCAAGTATTAATATTGATCTTGTAAATGTACGCTTTATATACAATGTAAATAAAAATAAAAAAATATATATATTATAATGGCATTCAATTACATATAATCCGTGAGGGGATTTATCAATATGCAAGTGGAACAAAGTCAGACAATTTTATCGTATAATCTTAAAACTGAATAATAAAAAAAGGAGACTTTGTGATCGAAAAATAAACAAGGTAAATTCGAAATTAAAATCTTAATATTGTTACACTGAATTAACAGATTTAGTTAACTTATCCTCATCGTCTTTCGTTATTATATTTATCTGGAGATTAATATTAAACTCTATGTAATTAATCGTTATTGAGAATTCACGAATTTTCCATACTTTATAGGTTATTGTTTTAAGCGTGCTATAGGGATCCCCATTCGAATATCGCTGGTAAACTAGCGACCCATAAATCCTGTCGCGCATTTAACATGTGATATTTTTAGGATGTAAACAGTAACAGGAAACACTATTCACATTTGTTTCCGCAAAATCCAGTCGACTGTTTCTCGTTCACCGCCTGGTTACAGAGGCATTCGATATCACTGCTCACAGCAAGCGGTTAATGAAAGGATTTAGATTTCATATGACAAATGGTAATATAAATCTGTACCTATGTAAGCTTATACGCATTTTGTTGTGTTCTAGTAACTTTTCGAGCTTGCGCACAGTATAAACGTGTTATATATTAAACTCCTTGAGTCATTCTTTCTTTTAAGAAATTAGATTACTTAGAATAGAGACTACTATAAAAGGGAGATGACTACTATGCAACAAATATAAGGGATTTTAATTGGTAAATAATAATAATTAAGTCACTATCTTCACTTCATGCCTCTTTTTACAAACAAGAAGTTACAAGAAGTACACTCTGTGGTAATAGGGAATGTTCTAGATTTTATAATCAAAAAGGAACCAAGAATCCAAAACTAATTTACACCCAATAAAAATTAAATAAGGTCTTCAAACCGAGAAGCGTTAATAAAATTTCCCAAACGCAAAAATCTACAAAGCCATGGCAACTTAAAAATCATTTGTATTGCATTAGAAAAAGAGGAAACACCAAACAATGGAAGTAATGGAACTGTAAAGAGAAACCAAAGGATCAAGATTATGACAGACTATGATTAAATAAGGTATATTAAAAAAGACTAAATACTATTGTGTTGTTGTAGGTCGAGATTCTTCTAATTTGAGAAAGGTCATAGATGTTAACATAAAAATAGTTCACATTCACTACCGCTCAAAAGTGTTTAGGTACCCCTGTTTTCATGGATTATTCATATAGTATTATGTTTACCAAAAAAACATTATAATAAAATGAAATACGTATTTAAAATGTAGTTCAGTAAGATAAACACCCATTATATCGCATAAGGTTTACTATCATTTACCTGCACTTAGTCGGATTACCATAAACTGTTTATTGCGGTGGAATTACAATAACAATCCCTCTGAATTTACTGGGTAAATTTAGTCATCTCTTAGATTGTAGGTAATAATGTTTAAATTACCTTCCTAGAAGATTATAGTGAAATCTGTAACCTATGGTCAGTTGCATTGTGGTATTTACTCTATTCACGTCGTGAGCGAAATATCGTATGACAATTTTTTTAAATGCCTCCGTGAAGAGAAATTAGTACGGAAACACGTGCGCTTATAATAGCTTACCATAAAAGTGGCATAAGTAATCGATAAATTGACAAAAAAATGAAAATACACCACGCTACGGTTGACTATAACGTAAAAAAATATCGGGAAACTGGCAGTTTTTTTAATAAAAGACGGAGTGGAAGGCCAAAAGCGACAACATCTGCAGATGATCGCAGAATAGTGGTTACCAGCAAGTTAAATAGACGCAAAACAGCCCCGGAAATCACCGCAGAATTAAATGTTGGTCGCCAAAAACTAGTCAGTGTTTCTACAGTCAAACGTCGCCTACAGAAAGCCGGGCTCTATGGACGTATTGCGATGAAAAGCCATTACTACGCAAACAAAACAAGCAAAAGCGACTTAAATGGGCTCGTGAACACCAACACTGGACCATAGAAGAGTGGAACAATGTCCTATGGAGATCTGTGGGTGAACGTGCCAGAGAAGAGTGTATTGCTGCTACCGTGAAGCATGGTGGAGGTTCTATCATCATTTGGGGCTGTTTTGCTGGCACTAGTGTAGGGGACATTGTGAAAATTGACGGTATATTAAAAAAAGAAGACTAACGAGAAATTTTGGACAACCACGCAATACCTTCCGGAATTCGACTTTTGGGTCAAAATTTTGTCTTCCAGCAAGATAATGACCCAAAACATTCCTCTAAATTATGTTTTCACGACCGTCATCAACTGTAGAGTAATGTAAAGATGTTGCAGTTTCGTTGAATTGGGGCTGTTTTGCTGGCACTAGTGTAGAGGACATTGTGAAAATTTATGGTATATTAAAAAAATTTTGGAGAACTACGCAATACCTTCCGGAATTCGACTTTTGGGTCAAAATTTTATCTTCCAGCAAGATAATGACCCAAAACATTCCTCTAAATTATGTAAAGACTATTTACGCCATTTAGAAGAGGAATGAACTCTCAAAATTATGGAATGGCTCCCCAGAGCCCTGACTTGAATCCAATCAAGTTACTATGGGAAGAACTAGATCGGGAACTACGGATATCTGCTCCGACATCAGCTACTGACGTGTGGAACAAATTGCAATCGAGTTGGACCTCAATAACACAAGAAACTCTCGCAAAACTTATTGCGAGAATGCCTCGATTGTGTGCTGCAATTATTAAATCAAGAGGAGGTCACATAGATGAAAGCAAAATTTAAATTAAACGTTTTAATTTTCACATTTATTTAATATATTTTTATTCATGTACGTGTATCTGTACATAAAAAATAAATATTATTAACATTTTTGCTTAGTTTTTATACATTTTTGCTGTCAGTGAGAGTGCCTAAACACTTTTGAGCGGTAGTGTAAATAGTACCTCATAAAACGTCCAATATCTTGGAAACATTTTGATAGTAAAGCTTAAAGCCATAGATTCCTTGAGTTACATTAGTTTTCCTGACAAGTTTTGCGTTTCACTATCGTTACAAATATGGATACGGATTATTAACTAATTTATTCCAAATTCACTTTTACATCAATAAAGTGAACGTGTTATTAATCAACTCAATTAAAATAACAGGATATCTTTTAGAATATTTATGTACGCTATATAAATATTTATGTCTATCGATCAACAAGGTTCGCTATATGTCACCGTGAAAAAAAAAAAAAGAAAAAAAACATGTTTAATTTCAATTTGCTAATTACACCTGGCTGGATGTTTCCGTAAAGCCATTGTTCTGATCAATTTTGTCAGCGTTAAAACACAAAGCGTAGATAGCAACACCTTAACTGGTATAACGACCATATTTGTCTGAAAACTTTCTATTTTCCCAAGAAAAGTGAAATCCCATTTTAAATTAATAGACGACTTGACCTTATATATGTATAATTGTATTTGAAATGAAGTTAATTATGTATCATAAACTAAACGCAACCGTACTAAGTTGGCAGCTATGAATCTTACCAACTTTACAATGCAAATTGTTTACGATCTATACGAGCATATAAAAATATTCTGCATTGTTTGGTTGGGTTGTTTAATTATTTCTTTTTTCCTTTCAACAGATCATACTGGCTTCAGATGCGAATTTCATGGTAAATTGTTTTGAATAATGATAAAAAAACACGTCGCACCGAGTCATTGAAAATTATAAATTAATGATGTAATATCCTTCTTATTGTTTGTAAAATTGAAAACAAACATATTTATAAAGACAAAGAATTTTGTATATCATTTACAAGGGACTGTATAGATATACAAATATGCACATGGTAGTATATTATATAATACCAACAGCTGATATATTAAATAATATACAGCAAATATTCGACATGTGACATAACCGATGTAATTTTTTTTCTACATGAAACTATATATGTAGGTCAACTTGCTTCTGGTTGTTAGGAAAAATACAACGATTTTCGACAGCTTCTGAGATAGTATAAATATTTGTAATTAGAACTGTAACTTCTAGCGTGTTAACTTTATACTTTTCTTTTTAAAATAGTTGTCTGACAGAAGTAATTCCACCCTAAATTAGGGTGTACCGCAGCGGCATCTCCTTTATCTAAAATCGTATTAACCATATGCTGTTCACGACACGAAATATAGAATTCTTTAGTGGGGTATACTTCAAATTACGAGTTCCTAATAAAAAAAAAAAGTCTTTTATATGACCAGCGTACTTCTGTTCCATCAGCTGAAACCACTATTAATGCATTATGCACTATCTCAATGATATATTCAATGGCAGATATAAAAGACCTTCTGGACTCTCTGAAAAGGGTTAAAAACTCTTTTTTTTTATTTTTTTGACTATAAAAAATACTGAGATAACTTGTAGACCCATATCCCCGTATATAAATAGCCGTTTTATTGATGTGGAGTATTAATTTTTAAAAAATTCCTACACGGGGATATTTAAATCAGCAGATTCTCTTGTTATGTGTGCCAGTTCAGGTAAACAACGATATTATTGAAACAGGTTGTTTAAAAAAAGAAATATAATTGTCGTAACAGTAAACTATTAAGATAAGGCCTGTTAATGCATTTTTGATAAAGTTTATGAACTTTTGTTCTACTGTTTTAATGACATCCAAATTTTGAAGTAATTTCACATTGTGTACGGTTATTTGTTTTATGTTAGATTAAATGCTTCGAGATATTATAACAAAAGCAAGCGGATTTTCTTCATACAGAGTGTTTTTGAAATAAAATAATAAAGAGCGAAGAAAACCCTTGGATTTAAGTCTAATAAAATTATATCTTTCAATTTTTCGTACGTTTATATTTTATTTTATGGACACCCCGTATAACACATGGGCTGAAAAGTCCCGGGCCTAACAAAGAAAACGCGGTTTTTTTGGTTCAAAATTAGGTTTATTCATCAATGTAATCTCCATCTCAGTAGTCGCTGGGAGCCATATCTGGCGAATACGGTGGATGTGGGAGCAATCAAAATTCAATTCATGTAGTTTTGCCATTGTTTTGATTGACTTGTGACACGGTGCGTTGTCTTGATGAAACAACATTTTTTTCTTTGCCATATGCGGTCGTTTCTTTGCAATTTCGGCCTTCAAACGCTCCAATAACGCTATATAATATTCACTGTTGATAGTATTTCCTTTCTCAAGATAGTCGATGAATATTACACCACGCACATCCCAAAATACCGAGGCCATAACCTTTCCAGCCGATTGTTGTGCTTTCGGGCGCTTTGGACAAGGTTCACCAGTTGCTGTCCACTCAGATGATGATCGCTTTGATTCCGGAGTGAAGTGATGGATCCATGTTTCATTACATCATGTCACATATCGTTTGAACATGGCCAAACACTGCTCAGAATCATCAACACGTTCTTGTTTTTGGTCAACAGTGAGCAAACGCGGCACCCACTTTAAACAGAGCTTTCTCATAGTCAAATGCTCATGCAATATAAAGCCAATACGTTCTTTTGACATCTTTACGATGTCAGCTAAATCACGCAACTTCACTTTTCGATCATTCAAAACGATTTTGTGGATTTTTTGATGTTTTCTGGTGTTACCGTCTCATTTGGACGTCCACTGCGTTCTGCATCATCGGTGTCTCTACGACCACGTTTGAAGTCAGCAAACCAACGTTTTATTGTTGTTTCCGATGGAGCGGAGTCCCCATAACACTTTTCAAGCCATTGCTTCGCTTGAACGGTATTTTTTCCCATCAAGAAGCAGTGTAAAATTAAAACATGAAATTGTTTTTGATCCATTGTTTTGAAAAGAACAAAAGTAGCGTGACTCTTAGCACAATAACTCACAAACTAATGAATAGAATATCATGAAATTTTAACAGCTGTCTTTTGAAGGTTAGTACTAACTGAGAGAAAGGTGACTGCAATAAAACCAGCGTCATCTACGTGTTAGGCCCGGGACTTTTTAGCCCATGTGTTAGATACAAGTCAATTAAATTATTTGAATGAAGAACATTAAATGTAATAATGAGATACATGTATTTTTGTCTTATTTAATAAAATATATATCAAGGTAATGAATTTCTTTTACGTATTAAAAGAAAGATACAAATTTTAGAGATGTTTGTTACGTCTTTGAATTTGCCGCATATTAAGGTATCAATATGCATATGAAGATATTAATATTCTGCCGGAGAAGTAAAAAATCATGAACGAGACTAAAAAGGCTGTTAAAAAAAGGGTATCGTTATACCTGCCGGTATACAGTTTAAGAAATAGTAAACACATTTTAAAACAAAATGAAGAAGTTTTAATATAGCTTTCTTCTTTCGAGGACTTAGATCAAGCACTTTTAAAATTGAGTGAAAGTAACACGCGATAAAAACTTGCCGATATTAACTTCCAGTGATGCCGATACACAAATTTCAACTTTTAAAATCTTACTATATGCAATAGAATTTTTCCTATTAATTCCAGAGGTGCTTTCCAATTTTCCTAACATGTAATGTTTTTAAATAGGAAACATACTTCGCTTGTATTTCATTACTAGATATATTTGCCCCCAAAACAATATAATTTTATAGAAGGTAAACCCAAAGAAACTTGTTACTAGAGTTTTGAAGGAACACTAAGGAGATGATCTGTGATTAATTAATTTGCTTTTTAATTTAACATTTCTAAGGCTACAAGTTTTAAATCTCCACAAATTTGCCATTGAAATCTCTGGTATTCTGTTCTATCTAATATAGTAACTTGAAGCTTTCATGAAACCCCTTCATATTAGCAGCATGAGTGGGAATAGGAAAAATTTTAACTTCCATTATAAAGGAGGAAAACACTAGTTTTCGACGAGTGTCTACTAGTTTTGAAAACAATAGTGTCCCTTCATTTAAGAAATTTCATTCTTCGAAGATTCAAGCTACGACTTGACAAATTATATAACAATATAAAAAATAAAAATTGCACGTCGCTTCAGTGATTCATTAACTTGAATAGTCAAAGCCCAATCGCTTTTAAATTTTTCATCTAACTTGTATGGGGAATGGCTTATATTGAAGAATGTTACAAGATTTTTTAGAAGTGGACCTTGAAATTACAATTACCGAATCGCCATTGTTAACATGAATATTAGGATAATGATGAAAACAAAGAAGCTGTTCCTCTAAAATTCAAAGATGATGTTCCAAATAACATCTTCATTTTGTTAAGTAAATGTTAGTTTTTCTTTTTCGAAAACAAAATATACCAACAAATAACTAACCTATTCTTTAAATCAAAGTTCGCCGGCATATGTAATAAATTCTCTCTAGAACATATTCCATTTTACATTTCATATACATGCATACATGAGACGGCATGAATTAAATATCAGATTGAGCATTTTAACCAGTTTCGTAATACCTGTTTTGTCAACACGCATACCAAATGAAATTTTGCAATTAGAAATTTTCAGTTTCTAAAAAACCACATTAAAATGTATACTGCATACCCTGATTTAGTTTTGTGCGCATAATATTAATTTAAATCGACGTTATGTACTGTAGGTTGAATTTGAGAATTGTGTAATATTTATTTAAACAAGTACATATTAGTGAAAATATAAGATTTACAAGTGATACTAATGTTATACTCTGAAGACCCTAACGTTTTTGTTCTAAATTTCAAATTTTTAAAATCCAATGTAGGATCTCAGAGACCATTGTGTACATATACAATGTGTTTCAAAATGTATCTTAAAAAATACATATAATTGAAGGCAAAACAAATAATTTTTTTATATATAGTGTAGCTGAAACGTCTAGAATTAGAAAGAAAAATAATACTAATAATAATATAATAGTTCATGGCTTCGTATCCCCCAACAGTTTTCGCCTGAGATACAGCCCTGGGATTCGAACCTTGAACGCCGGGAGCCACCAATGTCTTTTTAAAAACCTACCGAAAATTATTTCTTATTTGCGTAATACTACATTAAATGGGCAAAATTTGGACAAATTTATACGAGTTTTAAAATTATTGGGCTTTTTTTGGGTATGCAATCAGGTTACACTAATTATTTCCTTTGGAATTGTCATGACAGGAAAAAAACATTAACATTAAGCAGAAGTGATTATGAGAATCTCTACACGTAAAACTAGGGCTAATAACAATTAACTATTTAATTTAATTTTCTATATTTTTGAAGTATTTATGTTTATATATTAGTGAAAAATTAAATTAGTTAAAAAAAAAATTACATAACTCTCGTAATCCACTTAAAAGACGTATCTCCCAGTCTCTAGGTCACCACACAGAATTCCAACTATCTCTCAATAAATACGTTGAGTAAACAAAGCATAAAAATGCTCGATACAATAGATTTCTTATCAACGATATGTCAAGCAATAATCTCGAGTATGAATCGTACAAATTCATGTATTTGTACGATCGAACACAGAAAACGCATAACAATAATTGTTAGTCATATTTAAGTGCTGCAATTTGATCATATAAATAAATAATGTGCTGTTGCAATTGATATAAATGGACAATAATTATCTGTTTATTGATAATTAATTAATTTTTCTTTTTAATAAAATTGGTAGATAAATGCAGATAATGAATCGGTAATAAGTACAAAGTTGCATTATTGGGTCATGGTATCAAAACTTATAGCACTACTAGTCAGATATTTCGATATTAAGCAAGGTATAAGATCACTATGCTTACGTGAACTAAGTGGTGTCTCTAAAGAGATGATAAGATTCCCAGAAGATGACACAAATAGCAAAAAAAAAGAGACAAATAAATTCTTTAGTAGACTTAACAAGTCTTTAATTGGTGTTGGTTATGTAGGCCACAACAAAGAAAGAAACTGAACGAATAGTGCAAACATATGAATCACTAAAACCTTATTTTCAATCAATTGGTAAATGGTGAAGCAGTTTCTTGAAAATTCCATCTCAAAAGATGTGGCTACCCAGTTTCATTAAGAAATTACGAGAATAGAAAGTTACGAAATAACTACGACAGAACATACTCTAGAATATTTGAAACTTAAAAATAAATTGTTTAAATAAGTTATTTTCGTCATTAAAAGCTTAAATGCATCTTTTAAATTTAGGTATTAAAGTAAACGAGGGTAACATTCAGACAATTTAGTCACCTCTAAAAAAGAAAGGATACTATGGTAAAGTATTTGCGTTAAAGATATACTCAATCTTTAAAATAGAGGAATCTAATATGGTTATTTCAAAACCTCAACTACATAAAACCATAAATGAATGTCTATTTTTAAAGATGCACATATCTTGATTGTTCCAATTAATAAATAGCTAGGCATTTATAATTAGGAAAACAGTTTGTTATTTTCATTTCGCGTGATTAACTAATAAATCAAATCCGGCAGAATATAAATTCCAATTGTTTTTAATTATTCAACATGAACATAACAACGGACTTAAACAACATCAAAAAATGAGTTTAAGTATATTTGAAGATACGTACGGGCAAATATTTAAACTAGAACCGAGTCTGTCGTGATAACGGAACACGATAAAGGAATTATGATACAATTACAATGTTTATTGTTGAAGAAATGCAATGTTGTTCATTGTTTGCATTGGTTCGCAAATACCTTCTAAATTTGTAGCCTCTAAGCTTCGTAATAGTTCAAATTTACGAATACTAAATATTGATATATTTTATTATGTACATTGCAACTCAGGAAAGTCTTAACACTTGAATTATTTTCAAAGTCAAATTAAAAACGAAATCAAACCAAAAAATGGGAATATAACATAATACTAATTCACTTCAAAAACCCAGCAATACGCTAGAATTTAATTAAAAATATTCTTCTATTATTCTTTTTTATCTAACACTGTGTATATATTTTTTAAGCAAAACAATTAACAACAAAATGAATCAAATTCTTTTATACGATATGCCGCAAAATTTCTAATAACCATCATTCATATTCGCACTTGTACTTTTCAATTCCAGAGCCATATTTATGCAACATTAATTATAAACAATTACTATTGGTACCATGTAATAATGTAATTCAACTCTCACCGTTTATTGTCCATGAATAGTTTAAATGTTTAAATTTAGAAAGTGTACAAACTAAATTGAATTCAGTCCACCACAAAATTTTAGATTAATTTTATGCAGCATTTAGTAGTAACTGATTTTATTACAATATTTGAAATAGATATACGTTAATGATTATATATCCTAGAAGAAACCAGCGTTACCAGTTCTGGTCATTTGCAAGACATTTATTGTTTCTCGGGGTAGTACTTAGGTCCATTACTGTTATCTTACCCGATATTTTGAATTATTTCAGTAGTATATATATATATATATATAATTTTATCATATAGAAGCTTGTGAAATACTTTTATTGTGTATTCCCTTTTTTTTTGGAACATGTCGCATTATTTTCTTTCTAATTATAACGAGTTATTTAACAGTAAACATAGAAGATGAATTCGAAAATAAACCCAATTTTATTTTAGTTGAAATAGATAAATTTGGATATTCACAAGTGTATACCTGACGTGTTACGCATTAGAACTGGGTTAATATGAATGAGACTCACCGGAAATACAACGTACCATGACTCAAAATATTATTTTTGAATCATAGCATGGGAGATGAGAGAGACTTTATTTCAGCAAAATGTGAAGCGGTTGATTTTCTAACTTTAACACTAAGATTCATACAACGGTATATTTATAATGGTAAAGAAAATTTGGTAAATTTATTTCCGTAAATACTAGCAGAAAGTATAGATCAATCTTAACACAGACCTCGTACTTAATACAAAGTAATTAGATACACGTATAATACGTGCTGTTTAATCTCAGTAACTAGACCATGTATTCTAGTAAATTTCCAAATAATTAACGTATTTAAGTCATACATATAAATGACCAAATAGGAAAAGTGAAAGGCGGTTTCATTAATTTAAATAGTGATTAAGAAGAAAAAATTGTTTCTGAAAATAATGAGGTATATGGTATAGTAAATTCATTGTATTATAGTTACTAAACTTATAATGCAAAATATGTAACCATGTTATAAATTCTATATCATTCCTTATTGATAATGCTAGAGAAATGTGTACAGATATCGGTCATACAAAGGTTAATACTATCCATATGATACAACACAAACAACACAAAGGCTTTAATCGATACGTTGAAAGGTTATAGCATCGTAAATATTGCATATACAGAACTAGGTAAAATAAACTAGCACTTATAAAAATTTTAATTATAATGTAAGAATATTCAAAGCTAACTATCAAACTATAGTGATGACCTTGCATATCGAAAATCTGCGTCAACAAACTTTTTCAGAGTATTGTATATTTTATCTGCTAATGCATAATAAAGAAAATATTTATACGATCACAGCCGCTAGTTCTTTGGTTGAGTGTTTATATGATAATGATTATTGCCTTTTCCGCAATAACATATACAACAGGCATCATTCATCATCTTATAATATCAAAAGGAAGTTTTGTTTATATATTTGCATTATAGATAATTGGGTAAATTGATGAAGATGTTAATATTTGGTCAAGTGCATACATGATAAACACTGACAGATATATAGTAACGAAATAGGGAACTAAAAGAAAGTTTTGAATTCAAGTTTTGAGGTTGCTTAAATTTTAAGAAACTCGTTTTAACTTTAACTTTACTGCAATCACGAGATTGGATTAAAATATTTGTGGGATCTCGTAGTTTTTGGTCCTTAATTTTTATCATTAAAAGAATGTAGGCTGATGTCCAACCCTAATGTTAGGAGTTTTCCCTAACACGTTACAAAACTCAACAACTATAATGGGGTATATGCAAGAATTTTTATGATAGTTAAAGGACACTATTAAGGTTTATTCATAAAAAATATATACAAATAAGGCATTAGCAATTGGTAATACATAACTCAATAGAGAATATAAACGTAAACTTAATATTTATGTTTAATATTAAGTGTAGGTAATAAATTTAAAACATCCAAGATTAATAAACTAGAAAATAGTGTCTAACAAGGTTGTTAATTAACGTTATTCCCACAGAATTACATAAACGTGGAATGGTCGATATGCAGTACCCGCCAGGAATACACACGACCAGTTTTAATGTGAGTGTAAAAATAAGTCTCATAATTACAATAAAATTTCAAATTATCTTTGCTTAAATGGGTTTTTTTTTTAATTTTCTAAAAGGATCGGCATAATATTTAATTCAGGTAGTGGAAATGATCAACGTACAGGAAATACTACCACTATTGTACGTGTAATATTGGATTGGCAACAAAATAATTGCCGATTGTTAATGTTAGAACTATATAGTTTTGGTATTTGTCAGTTGTGAACATTAGCTTTTTTAAAAACCAAATGAAGTGTATTTTTTATGAGATTTCTTTGTGTCGTTATATTTTGCTTTATTATTTCCAAAAAAAGAAGGAACCCAAGCTGTTAAAAGGTTAAGCTCTAAAAGAAAGATGATTGGTTTGATAAATTTTGTTCTGGTGATTTTTCACTCAAATATAAGCCAAAGAAAGTTGATGATGATCAAATCAAAGCCATAAGGTTAAATGTATCGTAACCAACAATTGAAAATCATTTAAATCATATGGAATTCATAAAAAAAAACTCAATATTTGGGTTTCTCATGAGTTAAATTGAAATTACACCAGCTTCAATTTTTTGCTGATAAAGATGGAATAAGGTTATTGATCAAAATGGAAAATATATTACTGAATAAAATTTAATAATTATATAAAGAAATTATACATAAAAGCAACCTTGTCACCAGCAGTCACCACCACCAAGAGATAAAAAATAAAGCTGCGTAAATTCTCGTGAAGAATAGAACATTAGTTATTAGAAACGTGTTCTATGAATCAACAGCTCTAGTTTATGTACGAAGGCATAAAGTAGAGAAAATTGTGTAAAACCAAATCTGGAGGTGGTAGCGTATTGGTTTGAGAATTTCTGAGCAACAAAGTAAGAAAATTGTTTAAATAAAAGTATTTAGACAAACTACATGATTATGCAATACTTTCTGAAGTTCATCTCTGCAAAAATCGACTTGTTTTTTCAAGGAACTAATAACTCAAGGCTTAACAAGAAGATGGACTTTGGTAAGGATAATCTGGTCTGAATCGCCAAGGCTAACCCCGAATGAAGTTATTAGAATGCCAACAAAAGGCGGACATTTTAACAAAAGATTATAAAAACGTTCTAATATTTATAGCGAGCACTGTATAGATACGTTAAGATACCAAATACTATATGCATCGATCTCATATGCTACATCTTAGTAGCCTGTGAGCAATAGGACGCTAATCAGAAATAATATTTTGTCATATATGCCTGTCTGATCCATTTTGTACATTAAGATTTTTAAAAATAAATTGATAGTGCCGTAGGTATGGTTAATAATCCGCAACATGTTGGTTAACGTTCATAGAGTTCAATGTTCGCATTCAACCTCCGCAGGCGCAACATTCTTAATGTGGTTTATAGAAGCTACATGTGATCTACCATCATCATATGCAGAACTACTCTTGATACGAACCAATGATGACCGAATAAGAGTAACACCTATAATACACAGTACGTCTAAAGTCTATAGACGTCTATTAAATAAAAAAAAAATTATCGTATTTATCGTTTAATAATTGTTTCCTTTTTAATTTATGTAACATTAATTTCCCTGTTTCATTTAAGTGTAGTTAACGTTTTATTCGTAACAGGTAATAATTTTCGATTAATAGCTAATAGAGAAATTTGAATCTATTTACCATAGATAACAGAAGTCGTATAAATTAGATAAGTCTTTATATATCTACACTGCTGCACGTGAAAATTCGAAATGCAAAGCTTTCCCATCTCCGAATATTCCAAAACTTTTTTATTACTAAATAAATAATTTCTTATTATTATATATAACACCACAATGGTTTAATTTGAGGAGGATGCAGTTTATTTTGGAAAAAAAATATTTTATTTCCATGAGTGCCAAAAAAATCATCATTTAAAGGACAAGAGAGATTTCACAGCTGTAGTAGCTAAACGAGGGTGTTTAACTCCAAAGCAAAACTCCAAAATTCTGACCATTTTCGAATTCTGTTAGATCTTGTTCTTCTGTTAATTTTAATGCTATATCTTGCGAAAATATTAATAGCTTACTCGTACCTTTAATTGCTTAATTTGCTTGGAAAAGTTTTCTGGTCCACAGTTCAAATTTGTCAGTGAAAAATGTGCTTATAATTGAAATCATCATCGCCAATTCAAATCCTGCATTTTGAGCATCAAGAAAAACATTAACATGAGCCACGAAACCTGTTTTCAACACTAATACAAAAAACTAGTTCAAAAATAGTTTTTCTTAAAATGTAAATAACTTGAATACAAAATGTTGGAGCATTGTTTGTGTCAAGGCCCATTGTGGTAAAAAAAGTCAAACTCCAAAAGCGCATATTTTTCTATACCTAAATTCGTCAGAAATAATTGTCGTGGTATTTATCAAAAACTGTAGCTTTTACACACGAAGCAATAGCACACATTTATATTTGATTACACTATATTAAGCCGAATACCAATCACATAATGAGCTCTAATTATAACGAAGCCAAATTTGGTACCTCCAGCTCTTGAAAAAGTTTAAAAACATTTTGAAGTGTAAAAAAGTGCTTTTTGAACCAGATGAGGCTGAATCTTCATAATTAGTCCTATAATTGCTAAATATAAACTTTGTTCCATTTCTATGAGAAATAGTTGTAAAGATTCGATCTTTGACAATCTTAATTGCAATCAAGCAAGTCTGTATTTCATTTATTTTCCATGTTACGTTCGGCTACCGCTGGTGATTTAGAATCATGTTTTAATTTACGCAACTTCATTAGCGTTACACGGTTGCAATTAAGCCTTAACAATTTCGATTTAAAATTATCGCTTATAAAGTTAGAAGGTGAAGGATTTTCAATTGATCCCAATGTAAAGACAACTAGAAGTTTTAATGTTTTTGGGTAGAGTATTGCATTCAAATTAGTAGAGATTTGAAGCATAGGAATAACAGATTGATTTTGTTTTATTTATACTACTACCTTTAATTTTAGATTTTTTTTTTTGAGATCTATCAATATAGCCAACATACACTAGACTTTTAATTATTAACATATAAATAATGGAAATCCCTAAAACCTTGCTAGATGCCATCAGAAGTACATACGAGACAGTAAGCTTCAGGATACAAATTGTAGGTCAAAAATAAGAAGAATTACAAATGAAGGTGACAGTCTAAGTCATATGTGGGCAACAACCAGCCCGCTGTAAGATTTGATCCGGTCCGCGAGACATTCTGAAAAAGCCTATTAAAAGAAAACCATTACACTACAAAAGGAAAATGCTGAAACGGTTTTACGAGCTTAGAAATGAGATAGCAGATTTTATACAAATAAAAGATAAACCACTATCTGAATTGAGTGACCAAAAATGGATATGTGACTTAGCATTTCTGGTCGACCTTACAGGCCATTTGAATGATTTAAATTTGAAACTTCAAAAACAAGGACAGTTAGTAAATAATTTGTACAGCTGTTTGAAAGCGTTTCAGAACAAAATTCGCTTGTGGAAGGCACAGATGCAGTCTGGTAACAGTTACTTATGCTCAATATGCTGAAGAATTCAAGTTACTATTGGAGTAATTTTCGAACAGATTTAGCGATTTTAAAAACATGGAAGACAGTTTCAATTTATTTTGTACTCCAAAAAGTAATGTACAAAATGCTCCAATATACTTGCAAATGAAGTTGATCGAGCTTCAAGAAGACGATTTTCCGAAGCTTAGAAAATTCGCAAGAAGATTGATTTTATTATATCTTTAAATGTGTTAAATTCCTTTAAACTCTCTGAATATTAGTCACTATATTAAGCCTTAATTAATTTGTATGTAACCACACCTGACTATTTTAATTCTTGACACTGAATCATATTACAATTGACCCAAAACAAGTGTCACGACGAAATTAATTCATTTCTTTAATGCCAATTTTACAATAAAACATTAATTTTATAATTAACTTCAATTTCAAGATAATTAACTGAACTAATTAGTGCGAACAATTATTTCTGTACCGTTATTATTAGAGACTCAGTTCTTTTTTTTTGTGCCTATTAAGACAGGATATTATAGTATAAACTGATATTTTCCCTTTGTAAAATGCATTCCCGTTATATTTAGAACTTCTAGGAAAGAAATATCCTAACTAAAGGCATGGAAAGGCTATTTTGGATTAAATAAAATAAACCAAAGCCGTGATCTGCGTACACAGCTCGATTTTAATCTAAACGGAAGGCTATAGAAGAAATCCAATATTTCGCAATATTTAGTTACTTATGCGTGAATATAAAATACTAAATCCAGAACATTACTCTTAAATTGCCAATATATCCTCGCTAATTAGTAAATATACGCAAATCTAATTTTTTTTTAATATTCAAATTAGTGAAAACAAGATAAAAGAAAAATTGTAGAACCTGAAAGATATACCGAGCTAGTTTATCTAATGGAATTAATTTAATTACGTTAGAAATGCGAAGTGTTTCGCATTACCGGCGAAATACAAGTAAAATAGTTCCTTTGGCCTGGTTATTCGCATGTTTTTCAAGTAAAACTACAACGGTACAGCGTTGAAACAATAGTCTAATGTGCCAGATTTTAGTCATAGTCGTTTTCTAATGGTAGCACAGGAAAGTGATATATTAATATAAATTCCTATTTTCCGTGTGTCGTTACTGTACGTTTCCAACGTTATGTTTATGTAAATAAATGTTTATAAACTCTAGAAATGGCCATGAAACCCGTGTAGATGTCTGTATTATTCATCGACATACCTTCACAATGACACAGGATCAATTACTTTATATACATGTATAAATGTATGAGCATAACTTAGATGTATTATTTTATTTACGCCAGATTTCCTGTTAGCTGATATTGTAGCGGATCTTTTACTGCACGAAATTAAGGTTCATTTGCATCAAATTCTGGGGTAACCGAAAATTATGGAATGCCGATAACTGTAAAGTAATTCCTATTCATTGAGATAGAAAAAAAAATTCAAACGTATAATTTGTATCTAAATGAACTTACATTCTACAGCTCATGTCAAAATAATCGCGTTACCCATATAATTCGGTACCAAACACTTTTGTAATATCAATGAAATGATTAATTATATCGATGAAACGATTTATTATGCTAATTAATTGCATTATTATATCAATAAAAATATTTATTATACTAACTAATTGCTTGGTTATATTAACACATGGGCTGAAAAGTCCCGGGCTTAACAAAGAAAACACGTTTTTTTTGGGTCAAAATTAGCTTTATTCATCAACGTAATCTCCATCAAGAGCAACGCAATCATTCCAGCGCCGCTCTAACATTTCAATACCACTTTTGTAGAACGATTTATCTTTTGCCTCAAAATAGGCCTCAGTTTCAGCGATAACCTCTTCATTCGTGCGAAATTTCTTACCGGCGAGGATTTTTTTGAGGTCTGCGAACAGCCAGTGGTCGCTGGGAGCCAAATCTGGCGAATACGGTGGATGTGGGAGCAATTCGAAGTTCAATTCATGTAGTTTTGCCATTGTTTTGATTGATTTGTGACACGGTGCGTTGTCTTGATGAAACAACATTTTTTTCTTTGCCATATGCGGACGTTTCTTTGCAATTTCGGCCTTCAAACGCTCCAATAACAAAATATTCACTGTTGATGGTATTTCCTTGCTCAAGATAGTCGATGAATATTACACCACGAACATCTCAAAATACCGAGGCCATAACCTTTCCAGCCGACTGTTGTGCTTTCGGGAGCTTTGGACAAGGTTCGCCAGTTGCTGTCCACTCAGATGACGATCGTTTTGATTCCGGAGTGAAGTGATGGATCCATGTTTCATTACATCATGTCACATATCGTTTAAACATGGCCAAACACTGCTCAGAATCATCAACACGTTCTTGTTTTTTGGTCAACAGTGAGAAACGCGGCACCCACTTTGAACAGAGCTTTCTCATAGTCAAATGCTCATGCAATATAAAGCCAATACGTTCTATTGATATCTTTACGATGTCAGCTAACTCACGCAACTTCACTTTTCGATCATTCAAAACGATTTTGTGGATTTTTTTGATGTTTTCTGGTGTTACCGCCTCATTTGGACGTCCACTGCGTTCTGCATCATCGGTCTCTCTACGACCACGTTTGAAGTCAGCAAACCAATGTTTTATTGTTGTTTCTGATGGAGCGGAGTCTTCATAACACTTTTCAAGCCATTGCTTCGCTTGAACGGTATTTTTTCCCATCAAGAAGCAGTGTAAAATTATAACACGAAATTGTTTTTGATCCATTGTTTTGAAAATAATAAAAGTAGCGTGACTCTTAGCACAATAACTCACAAAAGTAATGAATAGAATATCATGAAATTTTAACAGCTGTCTTTTGAAGGTTAGTACTAACTGAGAGAAAGGTGACTGCAATAAAACTAGCGTCATCTATGTGTTAGGCCCGGGACTTTTCAGCCCATCTGTTAATTATATACACCTTTCTTTCTATAAATAAAAAAAAAGTAAATAAATATTATAATATAAAAAACGGTCTTAATACATCGCGACAGAGGATTGATTTAATTTTTATACTAAATATATACTGCAAGTGTATAGGCGAATCCGGTAGTTTTAGCTTTGGTACCCCAACCGCCTTGTCAACTCTACAATAATCCATTTATATTAAATTTTTCGCAACTGCAGAATAATAACCTGTTCTTTTTTTTACGTCAAAAATATGCTAAAGATATCTAAACGAGAATCTCTTATTTCTTCGACAAAAATAAGAGTTTCATAATTTTTTTTTTGTTCTTTCTTAGAAGCAACACCTCGTAAAATATTTGTCAAAAAGGTCACTCATTAATCTACTTTTTGTGTTTATGGGTATTTTTTCTGGTTTTCAGCGAAATGCTTGGTTTTAATTATTTGCTAAAAAAAAATCCTTGGACGTTCAACCACACCTTTTTTGCGCGTTGGGTAAGTCAGATTCAAATATTTTCCGTAAAATGAGAGGAAATTTGAATAGTGCATTATTGTGTCAAACAAATATCATAAAGACAAGAGTATTTGTTTTAAGTTTATCTTAACAATGTACAAATATTATCGCAACATTACATGACAATGGATGCATTTGTAATGAATAAATCACAGACGTTACTTACTAATATGTTTATTATAACTTTATGACAAATACAATACTTTCGACATGTTATAGGGTAATACTGTATATGTATATAAAAGATCAAATATGTAATAAATAAAAATTTACACGACACTAATACAGTAAGTGTATTAGTAAAATAGTACAGTTAAAACTTGTCTTGAAAATATAAACCCAAAAAAGAGGCGAGTATACTTTCCTAAAGTAGACGAACGCAAGGAAATTAAGAGGTATCCAATATTACGCAAGTGAAAGTTTTCGAAAATGAATGCAGTTTTATTTTTTCCGCGTTGATTATACTTTACCACCGATACTTTGTTCAATTGACCGAGAATTTTTGCGAATAAAAGCCTTATGATAATACAGATGGAATAAATCCCTATTAGTGCATTTTATAATAAGTAATTGCTGCTTTACCATACACATATATATACTTACTCCTACGCAGTGTTAATAGTGATGTCATGCGGTGAAAAATGCATGAACATGTTCTATGGTTATCCTATAAATACAATTTACATATTTTTTTTTTCATTTAGAAAACACAAAAAGAAAGAAATACAAAGCTATCAAAAGGTTTATTGGTTAATTCCGCAAAAATGATTAAAAATAGTAGGAAAGATACTTACTTATAAATATACTTCATTTCAATAAGGATTTTTATAATGACGTCATACGTTCACAAAACTTCCTGAATGAATTTGTATTTTATAATAGTTTCGAATTCAAAGAGTCTAAGCCAAGATAAAATTATAAATGGGAACAGTATTAATTAGATCGACAATAGCATAGGAATAAACGCATTGCAAGCCCCATTCATTCTTGTACATCTAATCGGAGCAAGCGGGCTTTTTCTTGTTAGCATTTAAATTTTTGGGATTCCTTGGGCTGCCTGGGGACATCGCTGAATCATAGAGAAATATTATGGAATATATTCTTTATAAACTTAATTATAATTAGAATATCTAAAAATAAAGTTATAAAAAAAATACAAATTTAAAGTGTGACGTAATGCTTTTAAAGCAAAATTGTTTCCAAGAAAGGCATGACATAATGGAATTTTAATCACTGAATCATCTCTGGACATCTATAAATATTATAATTAAGTTATTTTGTGTAGAAAGGGCTTTACTATTTCCCTAAATAATAGTTACTGGTGATAGCTAGATAATTAGACTTTTAAAAGCATCTTGCACAATGCAAAACATCAATTAAAATTAGAAATGCATCAATTGGAATGCTAGACATCCAGTTAAAAAAGAAAAATTCTGCAAGCTTATTCACATCTGACAACCATATATATATAAAACCTATTAATTGCCAATCTAGTTCATGCGTTACCTAACAATTTAAATTTGTAATGAACGTGTTACCATCTAAAATCAATTAATGCAGTGCCAGTGCAAGAAATCATTACCAAATCTTTAATTTTCCGCTTTCCCAATAAATGTGACCGCACTCGCTTGAACTTTAAAGGTATTTTTGTTGCTGTTTACACAAAAAGATAAATAGTACAGTAAATACAAGACAAAAAAGGACGTATAAACCACAGCAGAATTTTTGCTACTCTATTGGCTTGTTTTACTGTTAGGAGATCTGTGTATCGCATATTAACGAATAGTCACGTGTATAAAAAAAAACAAAGTTGGAATTGAAAAACATACCCTTCAGGTATTATCCCTGCCAGAGAACACTGTCAATTTTTGTCTATCGCACAGAAGAAAATGTTTTTTTTTAACTAAACGCGGACTATTAGGTTAATAAAACGATATCTAGAAAATTCTTTTAATTCACTCTTTGCGAAAATGGAAGAATTTACTTTTATTCCAGCATGAAATCCAAACACGTTCATATACTTTAACGCAAATGCTGGGCTGCGTAACACACCCCTTATCGAACAAAACACAACTGATATGGAATGGATTTAATGCACTAAATTTACGCATGCGTATTGAAAAATTAACATATGAATAAAAAAGAATGCCATTAGGCATATGTTTCTAATCTCACGTATAAACCAAAGTATTAGAGCTGTAGTCAAATGACCTAATTCAATTCGCACACATTCGTTGATCTTCGGCCAACATACATCTCCAGAAATTACTTCTTTTTTTATTCAAATTTAGGGTATTAATTACAACCGGGTGAAAGAAAGTAATATCAATATCATATAAATATCTTTTCTGAATTACGTAAAAATTTAATATCTCTAAACCTATACACATTATTAACAAAATTTGAGTGGTTGCATTGAAAATTCTCTTAGAATAAATGGATTTTAGCTTATTTTTGCAAGGACGTTATTGGAATGCGGCTTGTTGCCACATCAACACTATTATTGTAATATAAAACGCTACTCTCTCACTTCTTCTAAAGAGAGATGTTGTAAATTTCATAGACGAAAATCTAATTTAGCAATAAATCCAAATTCCACTAATTTTTCCAATTTCTAAACACATAAAACGACTATGGATTATATAACTTAACCAGAGATTTGACAACATCGCGCTGTCAGTGATGCACTTTAACCTACTTAACCTCTACGATTTTTTTCATTGTATGTAAATATTGTAAAATATTCCTATATATATGATTTTCAAAATTTGTACTCGGATTTTCAAAACTAATCCAAGCCTTCTTTTAAATATGGCGAAAAGGAATTACAGCGATTACGAAGGTTTCAAAAAGTTAGCAGACTCCGCACAAAACATCGTCGCACTGACAGGCGCTGGGGTTTCCGCTGAATCTGGTATTCCCGTATTTCGAGGTGCAGGAGGTTGGTGGAGATCGCACAGGGCAACTGAGCTAGCCACCCCAGAAGCTTTCGCAGCGAATCCAGCCCTCGTATGGGAATTTTATCATTATAGACGGGAAGTTGCATTTAAAAGTTCCCCAAACAATGTATGTAATCCCTTCTTATAACTTGTTACATTAATATGAAATATTTAGGCGCATATAGCGTTAGCTCAATACGAGGAGAAATGTAAAAATGAAGGTCGACAGTTAACTGTTATAACGCAGAACGTTGATGGACTGCATTATAGAGCTGGCTCTAGAGAAGTAATTGAATTGCATGGTTCTTTAACAAAAGTAAAATGTACAAAGTGTGATCACATTGATGTGAACATCGAAAATCCTATTTGTGAGGCTTTAAAGGATAGGGGGTGAATTAAAAAAAAGATGCCGTGTTACCAGGTTTGATTAAATTTTTGTAGTGATCCTATTGCGAATGAAACTGAGGTGTCGCCTATAGCTGTTGAAGATTTGCCAAAATGTGCTAAATGTAAAAGTTTAGTAAGACCGTATATCGTTTGGTTTGGTGAAAGACTCGACCCTGATACCCTAGATAGAGCAAGTAAGTTACATTAGTGTAGCTATCACATATTTCTGATTAACGCTGTATTTCATCTTCAGTGGCGTTAATTGAAGAATGCGATTTGTGCCTGGTTATTGGCACATCTTCTATTGTTTATCCGGCAGCTATGTTTGCACCAAGAGTCGCAGAGAGAGGCAAACCAGTTGCTGAGTTTAACATTAATGAAGAGCCAGCAAGCGATGATTTCAGGTTGGTAAAATCATACTACAAATGTTCCCTAAAGGAAATGACTATTTCTCAGGTTTCATTTTCCTGGACCTTGCGGAACTACTTTACCTAAAGCTTTGGGAATTAAGTTATGATCAAATTACATATTGTTAATGGTGTAAATATGTATAAAATACAGGTGGTTGGTTGTAAAGATTTTATTGTACACGAATTTCAATATATAACTTGCAAAACTAATAAATACTTTTTTTTTATATTACACGGAAAATATTTTAAAAAATATACAATTATTTCATTAGTATTTATATATATTTTTTGATTTTATTCCTATCAACGAAAATCAAATATTTGTAGCTGTTAAACTTCATAATGCAGTGGATAATAGATTGTTCGAAATTAGAAACATATTCATTGTGCTAAATTTTAGTAAAGAATTTAGTTAAAAGAAAGTATATAATTTTTAAAGGCGCATTTTATGGACGATAATTGTTGAGGAGATATTAAATAAGGAATAAATTAGATTTAAATACGAACAAAAATTGATTAATTATATATCCCAGCTGAAAAGGTGATGCTTTACCAGCATATCACGAACACCATCTTTAAGGGGTTGATTATTGTTATCTTTCTTCATCGGCAACTCCCAATCTGGGTTCAAATTGAAAGATAACTGTGAAAGAATTCGAAGATCACATTTAATCTGCACCCACCCTGGGCTATACACGAATGACCATGGATAATACCTAGAAATTCACTTTGAATCAAGAGTGTCTTAAACAATTTTAAATATACCATTTTTGAACCACATCCATGCAAGAACACAGCACTTCTAACCAGAGGTGTAGAACTTGTTCGTTTAACCCTAAGCAAATTAGAGATCTCAATTTTACATCCATTTGTGCATGGGCATTGTCATGTGATAAATTGATTGATTGGACACAACGATATAAGAGCTAATAAAAAATTTAATATTATTTCAAATGATAAAGGGTAAATTATAAGGCTAGATACACAACAAACCTCTTCGGGGGTTAAAACTTTACCGTCTTCATCTAGTCGATATGTTTTACACAAAACTAGCCTGCTATACACTGAATTAAAATCCTTTTCAACCTCTTTCGTAGCTGCTTCCTCAATAAAAAGCCAAGGATGACATGGGCCACCTATGTAAAGTTCTATAGATTATCACACGCAAAGGAAAACTGATTAAGTTACCTAAAAAATTCGGTCGCCTCATACCATGCTCTAAAACTTGTTTTACGACGGGGCATAAAGTTCCTCTAACCAAATCTGTTACAGTTTCTGATATGCTATCGTCACCAGCACTGCTATACTGTTTACTTCTTTCATCTAGCAGTTCAACGAATTTTGCAGGAAACCAACCTAATGCAAAAAAAGCATTATTATTGTTTTTAAATGCTTTAAAGCATATAGCAGGTATATTTACCTCTTAGGCCATTTAATTCACCAATCCAACAATGTTCGTCTTTCTGAGAGATAATAGTAATTATATCGTTTTTTCTAAACCCTAATTCATCATCATCGTGCCTTTCAAAGTCTGAAATGGGATATTAAATCATTAAATTGCCATTCGCTAAAGGAATTAATTAATAAATAAGATGGTAAAGTACCTAGAAGTGCTTTCGCTCGTCTCTTTCTATTTTTAGAGACGTTTATGTAGTTAGTATGGTCAGATGAATGACTTTCCATGGAATAATCAGCAATTAACGATATTTCCGATGATAATTTTGGATCCACCTGTAGGAAATGCCTCGCAATCTAGAATAGGATTCGCAAATTACTTCTCGTGATAAATTATTGTAGCGGAGTGTCCCACAAACTTCTTTTTTCATTTGTTATGAAGCAAGTGTGAATATTTTCATTAAAATGGATTCTTATTTAATGAGTAATTTCATTAGTTAAAATAATTTTACAAAGTTGTAGGACATCCTGTATATATACACCATACCTGTAATATAGCTTCACGTAGATCCACTAAAATCTCAGTTTGTTTAATGTTCTTGCATTTCATATCATCGTCACTATTTTCATTGAAAAGTAAGAGTTGTATTACCGATTTATTCTTCTTCACCTGGCGCCTTAAATAAGAATTCCTTAGGTGTATACATCGAAGAAAGTGTAAAATTCATTAATTACCTAGCCAAATGTTGTTTGGGTAAATTGGGAGCAGCTTCTGGATTACCAACTAAGGCCCCTTGATCCGCCATTAAATAAGCTAAGTGTCTACGGCGATAGGTTTCAATCATTACATCATTTAAGGAACTTGCAATATGCATTGACGTCTGTAAATATTGTTTATGTATGTAATACGAACTTACTAATTGCTTACATTCTATCTTCTCACCTCTAACAACTTATCAACATCGTCCATATCACCAGGAATGTCTGATAAAGCGTTAAAGATTTGGGCGGAATTCTCAAGTGTTTTCATATGAGGTTCTTTCATTTTCAACATTCCTAAAGTAATTTGAAAGAGTACCAAAGAGCCTTCAAAGAAAAATAAATCCCAGACACGTAGGAGGATTTTCATATGCACTACGCTAGCAAATAATGTTAGAAACCAATGCAATGTTATTAAAGAAAGCTCAATATCGTGGTTCTTCAAGGTTTCATCTGTATCGGGTAAATAATTCATGATTAATGTTCTAAGCACTCTTTGATCCGCTTGAATCCCAATTAACGTAGAACTATAATAAGAAGCAGGTAAGAGATCTTCAACAATTGTGACCATGATCCAAAATGCATCTTCTTCTTCCAATAATAAAAGGAGTGAAGAAACGATCATCCCAGTACCTTGGCAATAGCTAAATTTATGAAAATTAATGTATATTGGCTACTACACAGTAATAAATTACCCTATATCTGGATACAACCAAGCTAGTCCACGTAAAATTCTCCTTAATCTAGGTATACCGGTACTATTTACGTTGCTAAAGCAAGCATTTGTAGGCATAGTATGTAATAGATCTTTTTCAATTTGTTTAGACGTCATTAAGGAATCATTGCTAGACATTTTAACGATATCCTTATAACTTAACTCCGATTGCTGCTTTTTCTGTAAAGCACCTGACATACGCATCCACATTTGTGGCCTTAAAGAATGCGGAATGCCATTCTTTACCATTATACGTAATTTATCTGTACGTGGCAGACGTATCTCCACTTTATCCCATGTTAATTCAGATACTTCTTTATTGTGTGAAAATTCTAAATGCGCAACCCACTGTAATCTATCAGAAACAACTTTGTAATTAAGCCTAAAAGCATATACACATATATACAAAGTCCTTACCTATGCTGAGGATCCTCAACGAATGGAATGCCTAATAACTTATTTGAATTTTGCTCAGGGCCATCCTCTTCGTCGACACGAAATCCAAATTCATCAAATCTACATAGCAAGCTTACTTGTCAATTCAAAAAAATACATTCAATTTACATTACCTATACTCAGGTTGAGAATTTGGATCATCAGGTACAACTGATAGTTTCGCCATTATATCTTGAGGCCACATACTTGGTGTTAAGGCAGAAAAGGGTCCACCAGGACTTGGTGTCAGTAGATCAGTCATCTTAAGCCTTGCGGCAAATCTATCCGTGTAAGTGTCATCATCCAAATCATCCTCCGAAATGGCAAGCTCAAGTTCTCGTTTCTAAAACAAGCAAGTTTGGTAAATTAGCTCACTAATCGAAGATGTACTACTAACGTTATGGTCTTCTTTCCCAACGTATCCTTCATGATCTCTATGACTAAACAAAGACTTTGCAATATCCATTTCTAATTTGATATGTTGTATATGTTAATTAACGTATTAAATTTTCTCGGTTTACACGACGCTCATTGTAAGATTTTTTTTGTTTGAAAATGCAGAACACATATATTTTGATTTAGGAATAAATAATTATAAAATTATGAAATGTTACGTCAACGTCAAATTTCTTAGTGTTGTTAACAAATCTTTAAAAAATGAAAGTAACTGAAAGTAATTAATTAGAATGAAGCTATTTGCGTAACCTTGAAATTTAAATCAATATCTCTTATCTTGTGCTTAGATTACGTTGTAATTTAATTTTCCAGTAATAATGTTTCTTTATTGCATTTAAGTGATAAAATGTTATATTTTGTGTTCCATTCCCAATGAGAATCACTTGGGTATTTTTGAAAATTATTTTATTCAAATAAAAATAATGTTAAAATACCGTTACATTAACTAATCTAGCTTGTATTGTTAAATAATTATCAAAATTTGAATCTTATTAATCGATACAAATAAATATTGGAATAGAATAGTTCACAATTTGTCTACCAGATATCAGGACATGTACCAATTTCTAAATTAATATTGTTTTTACAAAATTTTGGGATCATATAAACATACGTTTTGACTCAAAGATGTCAGATACAGTCCAAATTCCAAATAATAAATTGTTCGAAATTAGAAACTTTGTAGTAAAGAATTCAGTTAAAAGAAAGTATCATTTTTAAAGGCGCATTTTATGAACGATAATTGTTGAGGAGATATTAAATAAGGAATAAATTAATTTAAATACGAAAAAAAAATGATTGATTATATATCCCAGCTAAAAACGTGATGCTTTGCCATCTTTAAGGGGTTGATTTATGAATAGAATAAGTCTCATATGTCTCAAAGATGTCCTAACATCTGCCAACTTCTAAATTAATTATATTGTTTTTATAAAATTATGGGATCATGTAATTCACATTTTGACCCAAAGATGTCAGATATAGTCTTGAATTCTATATTTATAGACGAAAAAAAATATTTTGTATTATTTACCCAGTTTTGCTGATTTAGAAAAATTTTTTGACAGTTTCCTTTTATCAATCAATACGATAATTTTAAAATTATAAAATTTAATGGATAATAGTCTAAATTTAATTTCTAATTGCGTAGACCATCAGTATGAGATCTGTTTTACCAACTGTGTCTGTTAAATAGGAAATGGAGCCCAGTATCGTGAGTGACGTTTAGTAGTATGTTTTTATTTGGGAGGAACTGATATGTTCGTAGTTTTCTATGTTGTTATAGTCAAAATAAAGAATGAATGTGAAAGAAGTAAGTCAAGATAACATTTTTTGTACATTTCACGTAGGTGCCTTCAGTACAATGTCTTTTTGGGTCAAGGAGTGAAATTTTATCATTTTAATGATATTCGAAAATCGTTCTGTTTGCGTTTGTGTTTCGTAGTGTTTTCTCACAACTAGTTCACTTGCGACTAATTCGCGTGTAACATTAAGTGGTTGTAAAAAGAAAGTGCGTAAAACCTAGAGACATTACATGCTACTAATTTCTTTCAGGTGTAATTATGTTTCAAATACATTGACAGTGACTGAAATTTAGTAAACAGAATGACGAGCCAAAATCTTCACAATTCTTCATTAACACAGGTCGGTTATATACTTCGAAATATTCCGATAATACGGGATTCATTGAAGCATTTTCGATTCTTCTAGAGGTACCAACCAGTAGAATTTAGACCGTTTCAAGATACTGGGGATAAATGGCCTGCCACTAATACGACACAAACAAGCATCCCTCCAACTGTTCCTGCGAGAGGTGTTAAACGAAACAATCCTAGTGATTGCGTAAGGACACATGATACAACCACAAGATCTGTAAATCGGGTATGTACAATATAGTGTTATCATATGCTTAAGATCATTCAAAGCAAATTATCTCAAATGACAGATTTCCTTATTAGAAATAAGGATGTTAATACGTTGGTATTGTATTTCTCCATATCAGTAATCTAGATGTAGGTATTGTCTGCAAATTACTGGTATTGTAAATTCTATTATTGCATGTCTAATTAGGTCTTCAATATAAAAATATTATGTAACATTGATAATTACTTTTTTAATTGCTTGGTGTTGTATGGCTATGTTTTTCTCTTAAGGTAATTACAATCCTAATCAATTGTTTAGGATATCATTGTAATATTTTGATAAGAAAAAATAATATTGTTGATTACTCTCATCAATTAATATACGAGATAAGAAATAGCGGAAAAATAATATTTTAGTGTTTTTGTTAATTAAAGATTGATCAAATCTAATACTCTTCAGAAAAATTGATATCTTTTTACTATAATTAGCGGTAAGTCTGTTCTTTCTGTATATTTTTATAATTCTCCATCGATATGCTTATTATCATTGGAAATATTTGCCTTGCAAAATATGAACCAATATTGCGTCAAAAGCGATTATATACGTTGTTTGAAGTTGCATGTTTATTAGCTTTAAATTGTTTTGAATAATACATTATGCGTCATAATATTGCACGAACATCGTTTTCTGCTATGGTATTATTCTTACTAATTCATCCTATAATAAAATAACAATTTTCTTTTTCCGCTAATAATAGGAATGTATTTATTTAGTTTTTTAAAAAATATTTTCACATGCATATTGTAAACGATTTAACGTATTTGTGATTTTTTTTGGGGCAATAGGTACAAATATGAATGATACTTTACAAAACATCTATAGGTCAAGAATTGCATATGAAATCTGTTTCAAATTGTCTACTCTTCACCCAGGTGACTCATAGCCAAAATCATACACCGTTACTAAAAATACACTCCCATCCAACGATAAACAAATTAAAATTCGTATGAGCTAATTATAGTTGTTTATGTATTCGTAACAAACAAACAATAAATTGCCACAATTACGATATGTTGATGAAAGTATTGATCGTGTTGATGTACCTGAAAAATTGTCGTTAAAGTTGATATAACGCGGCAAAAATAGTACGCCAATGGTAACAGTATTTTTTTTTTTTTGATAAATTTAGATATCCATTTGACAAAAAAAAAATTATTTATAACATGCGTGTTATCAAGTAAAAAGGCAACACTAATTTGTAAAGATTTAGTGAAGAATAATTAAAGCAACTGTGTATAAAAATAAAAACCATATTCATCGTTGAAAGAGATCCCCTCGGTTCCTAAATCCCCAGTGCACCAACACATGTAATTTCTTCATGTATTTGTACTAAAATAAAAAAAATATCCTTAAACTTGAATCGATACCTCCCGAGTTTTGATATACACTAATTTGGTGCTTGCTAATAAGTACTCCTATAACTCCAAATATTCTCTTCTTGGTGCTACTTTGTCACTACTTTTTTTTCGCCTTTATGCATTATCAAATCTTACTACACGTAGTATATTTTTTTCCGATTATCAATGATCATTTGATGCAATTTATCTAAATCATAGCTAAATTCCTAAACGCTTTTGGCTTTACCTTAATCGGGTTATTAAAACTGAGATAGTATTGGAATAATACGTTATTTAACTTGATTTATTATTTTGTGTTTATTAATATTTTTATGTACTGAGGCAATTTTTTAAAAGACTGTTTTATGCGACAGTATAATAATAATTTAAAATTGCCCCAGGGTAATGATCAGTATTCATACATAAACATATAGAATTATTATATTGGGATATAATTAAAATTTACCATCTATTTTCTATCCAACTTAAAATTGAATTATTACTATACCTAGTCATAACCGAATATTTGGTGGTGTTGTTGATCCTCACATTATTGCAAACTTTTCCTCTTATATGTTCCCAACCAAGAAGTATCAGTGGCTGCCAAATTTTTCCTTGTTTCCAAATTAAATGATCAAGAAGCATTTTATCTCGAATTTATGAAACACATTTTTGTTACCGTTCATATTACTTTTACTCGAATTATTATTGCCATTCATTTCTAAAACTACGTCTTTTTGGGTATCATTTGTCGCATAACTTATCCAGCATTTCTAAAATAACTATAATTGTCTCTTCTTTCACGCGTTCCCATGAATTTTTTACCCAGCTGCAAACTTCTAAAACTGTTGGATCGTTTCATACGTCCTGTTGTTGTCGCTTCTCTTCTCGCATAATTTTGAATGGTTTATTGATAGAGAGATCTAAGGGTTGCAATTAACTTGAGGAATGATACCTACTTATGCATTCATTCCTTTTAAAAGCTCATTGGTTGATTCTTTTTAAACAGTGCACGTCTCGCTCATAAATTTATTAAAAAAAAAACTACTAGGATTTGTATCTTTTTATGCTTTGAAAAATACGGATAAATTCTACCAAATTTGCTGAAAATGGAATATTCTTACTATACTGTACTCTATAATTTCAGTATGTCAAAATTTCGCGAAGGCAAACTCTAGTAAGAGACGGATTGTGTCTATTAAATAGTGGCAGTTTTTTTTTAATCTTTAAAACGATGACGTTCTTATTTCTTCAAAAAAAGATTTGGGAAACTTAAGCTCTGTACTTGTGAAAACCAACTTACGTCCTTTTTTTTCAGCATTAATCTTTGAACTCTGTTATTTGTTTCCATTTTTTTTTTCAAATGCAAAACATCAAATCTCTTAATTCGTTTTGAGAGAAGTAATAAATATTACTGAAAGACTAACAATAAATCTACGTATTTTTTCAAGTATCTCATAGTACACTTGTTCAATTATCGGTATCAAGATAAATGACGCGTTATCTCACTATTTTATCGGAAATTATTGAAGAAATTGCCATTGTCTAAAAAAATCAGAGTTTGGTTAGTTCACCTATATTTTAAATATGCTTTTTATCTTTAAATGCTAAAGTAAACTTTATCTTTATATACCAAAGATTGAATACAAACAAACACAACGAATTTTGTGATTTATTTGATCAATGGTAATTAATATTTCTATATCAAAGAAAACGTTAATGTCATTTCCTTTTTTAAGTGAATTAAAAAGATATTTACTCCAAAAGTGTTATTAAAGTGAATTAAATTAGATTGAATAAAAACTGTAACTTCATTATCGTTAATAAAATAAGTAGAGGATCATTTACTGCTTCAAAATACGTGACTGGAACTTATAACATATAACGTATACCAACCTTGTCTATATTTAATATCAAAATAAGTAAATAATTACGTAAGAGATCTGCGATGAATCACTAACGTTTACAACTTGGAATTATAATCTTTGACCAGAAATGCAATTACGTATTTTCCTTTTCTGTCTTTCTCAGAGTTGTGGCGATGAAGACACCATGTGTACAGTGCCATTCAAATGTTTTAAAATATACAACTATTAAAGAACCTTCACTGGAAATGCTGTGTGTGTATTAACTTAAGATTACCTCATTGTTTTTTCTGTTATATATTATTTTCATTTAGTCACTCAACGAGATTTCTATAGTTCCATACGAACTTTCGGATAGAATATTTCGTTTTCTTTATATCCTCGGCAAATTATCCATCGAAGTTAATGCTGGACTATAAAGAAACACAAATGCAAGAGAAAATTATTATATTATAGTGGTAACTCAAAACAAACCATTAACATAAAATTAATAAATAAAATAAATACATAAAAAAATTGTAATCCTTTCTAAACATAGTAATTAGTGGTAGTTCCTCTACTCAAAGTCGTCAATGTTAAAATAGAAATATCGTTCCAATACCTTGTAGTTTTCGATGGGGTTCAGATTGGGCGAGCCAGTAGACCATTGTAATAAATTGATTTCCTTTTGATGAAACCACTTATCTGTTTGTCTGGAATTATGGCTAGCTGGATTATTTTGCTGAAATATCCAGTCTTGCGTCGGCAAAGATGTTGATTACAAAATGTTAAATAGCAACATCAATTTTAATTTTTAAGATTTTAATAGTGGTAACTAACAACAATACCATTACAATTATTAGAATACCCTCAGTTCCAACTTTTGAATAGAATATTTGAAGTTAATGCTGAACCACAAAGAAACGCAAATGCATGTGAAATTATCATAATAAATCTTTACATTTTATACCGAAAATATTTACGGTTAATAACAATAATCGCAACTCAAAACAGCCAAATAAAATAAGTACATAAAGAAATTTATAATTCTTTCTTAACTTAATAGTAGGTTTTAGATTCTGCATTCAAAATAATTTCAAACATTTGGGTCTTCATATTGTCTCAATATGGTCAATGTTGAAATAGGAATTCCAATACCTCGTTATCGGAGATTTTAATTCTTTGACGTTATCGTGTTGTTTATTATTTCCTTTTGATGAAACCACTCCTTTGCTTGTCTGGAATTATGGACAGCTGCATAGTCATGCTGAAATATCCAGTATTGCGTTGGTTATTGCTCACCAAACTCTATCAAAACGATTTGAGGAAGTTGTATATGGGAATTAGAATTCATTTACGCAGAAATAAAACATATACTACTTACTCATACTCACTCCTAATGAGGAAGATCGAGTGATATGGGGTTTAAACGTGGCCCGCGAACGTATTGGCACACTAAAGTTTGGCCTGCAACATATTTTGTTGTATACGTCTGTTACTGATACGTTTAAATTGCATTTTATTTCTTGTGCGGTTACATTACCAGAAGAAATTGATACGGCAAGTACTTCCCCTATATTTCTAACTATTGTGATTTTGACAAAATAATCCTTGAAATTTCTTTACGTTCAGAAATGTAACGCTAGGTAATTCCCAATTTATACCGTTACTAAATGTTTATAGTGGAACTGCAAAATTATATGGAAAAATCTACTAACTCTAATTTTCATGCGTTTTCTTATCAGTTGACATAACTGGCATTTTTACCAAAAACAATTTAAAAGTTACGCTACACCAACTTTCCTCTTAATTTTTTTTTATTTATTTCTTTTCGTTTTAAGTTTGAGGAATAATATTTACGGTTACTCACTAACGGAAATAGTTTCTAGCAAAACTGCATTCTATTTATTACTATATTAGAGATATGGCAACAAGGAAAATTGCTCGAATTCGAAAGCGTTACATTCCAAAATTATCTACGTTAAATATTTGTTGGTATTGGAATTTATAGCAATAGATTACTAAATAGTATCGAAATTTATGTTAAAACGATTTTTCAGCTGTAAAAAAATATTACATTTGTTTTAATTCATATGCTTCATATGCTCTACCTAACGTTCTTACAATTGTTATTCATAAAATAAATAAATATGACCTTGGGAATGTCTAAACGAGACCAACAAATCAATTACGTAACTGTCGTAAGTACGTGTTCAACTTACTGCGGGCATAAGATCCTTTCGGCTGTATAAGTGGGAGGTGTTTGCCTGGGAATTATTGATTATGTGAACGTCATGGCTTTACCATCTTATATAAAGAGTGTAATCTTACTTGTTATTTTTGCAATTTATGTCACAAGTTCTCTTATTATATTTTTTATGTAATATTACCGTTGTGCTGTTAAAAATAATCTTAGTTCCTGTAGATCGCAAATAACAGTTTTATATTGCATTTGTAACTTAGTGGATTGAGTAATCTAGGGTATATCGTAGATGTATGGCCATGTAACTGAACTATTAAACACAAAACTAGAGAGAGTAGCGGGGGAAATGTTTAAACATCTGTGTTGAATCTAAAGTGTCTAATCATGGTCAAATCGTTATTAAACAATCAGAACAGGAACAACCAAAATTATCTAATTCCATATCAACACTTTTAAAGATATTTCTTTTATTGTTGTGTGCTTAATTTTTATAATTCCAATATGAAACCCGGCGTTTACATTTTTACCTTCCCTATTCCAAAAAAAATGTGGGCTCCTTGCGGATTTAAATTTAAATTACAAAGATTAGTAATGTATAAAAAATTCTCATAATATAAAACAGCTTCAAGCCACGTTCCCCATCCCCAATACCGGTTGTGATAGTTAGGGAACGTCCGGACAAGCCTGTTTAAACTTATGAATGCGTTTTGGAGATTTGATAAACATTTTTTTCGTGGATCAATTTTTGGATATCTGTTCTAGTAAATTCAGCTACATGATGACATGCTACATGGAGCAAGTGAAGACCAACATTACAAGTTGGGTTTCTATAGTATCTAGTATCATTTCCGCGTTTATCTTCTGTAATATTCTACTAGGGTGCCTTGCCGCTTTTGAAAGTGCGTACTAACACATTTAAAATATTTTTTTTTCTTGCATTCGTTGTTTCATCTAGCATCAGCCATATTTTTTTTATCTTTTAACTCTGGCTTTAGGTCAAATAATTATTTATCATTAAAAATGGTTTTATAGTTTTTCAAAATCTTCTCCGCAATGATCAATACATTTTTGCATACGTTTGAACCAATTTTCACAACACTTTTTCTATTCCGTTTGAGGTATTTCCAAAACATGCATTTTGAACGCATCAACGCAGTTTATTCTTAACGGAGGGAAATAAAAGGAAATCATCGGGTGCCAAATCAAGACTGTGTAGTGGATAACCGATCAATTCGATGTTTTAACCGGTTAAATATTAAGTTGTTTGGGTCGATATGTGAGAGCTCGTGTTGTCATGGTGAAGAATGATCCTACGTCGGTGGTTGTTTTTTTTAAATATTCTCTACGATGATACACTTTTGCGTACTTTTGAACAAATTTTCATAGCACTTTTTCCACTCCGATTGAGGTATCTCCAAAACATGTATTTTGAACGCATCAACTGCTTCTTCTGGCCTCGAAAATCATTGACCACGTAGTTTATAATCAGGACTATATGGTAATAAGTTGTTTGGGTCGATATGTGAGAGCTCGTGTTGTCATGGTGAAGAATGATCCTACGTCGGTGGTTGTTTTTTTTTTAAATATTCTCTACGATGATACACTTTTGCGTACTTTTGAACGAATTTTCATAGCACTTTTTCCATTCCGATTGAGGTATCTCCAAAACATGCATTTTGAACGCATCAACTGCTTCTTCTGGCCTCGAAAATCATTGACCACGTAGTTTATAATCAGGACTATATGGTAATAAGTTGTTTGGGTCGATGTGTGAAAGCTCGCGTTGTTTTTTCTTATCTCCTTCAAAGACTTCTAGCAAACAAATGGTTGTCTACCATTCAGAATTGACAATTCTATAATACTCTAACGGCATGGTAGCCACTTACCCGTTTATCCCAAAAAAAACTTGCTTCGAGGTGCTTCTCGCATGAATAACTTTTGTTGCGTTTGGCTCATTTTGGAAGACCCATAGAGTCAATTGCTGTGGCTTTGCCCCGCCACGATTATATTTTTTGAGCATTTCTTTGCACCACGGCTAAATGTTCGTGTAAAATCTTGTGTATGCGTATCATGCTTTATCACTTAGCGCACAGCATCGATATTTTTCTATTTTTGACTGAAATGAAATTTTCAAGTCATTAAACAACAGAAATAGCATCCGTACAAATATATGCCCGACAGCTTTCGCAATATATCATCGTCGCCAATGAGTGTGCACTCTTTTTTGCAGGCTTGGTGTAAGGGAACTCTTATTGTGTAGTGAGTGTGTTTATTTTGTTTCAAAGAACTTATATTTTGAGTAAAGATGCTCTTTAGTGAACATATTTTGGAGGTGATGGAAATATTCCAAAGGGAAAGAAAGATTCTTTGAAATTTACTGTATTCCCGGGATTGGGATCTTCCCTTGCAAACCATTAAATTAAAATACTTTGAATAAGATGGTTTTTGAAAAGTTTAATTGCAGAAAACGACAGACAAATTCCCCATCAGTGCTTAGAGTTACAATATTTTCTTTTAAACCATGATCCCATTAAAAAGGCGACGTTACAATTGTACGAAGCTCCATGAAACGATTTAAGATTTGTATTACGTTCGGAAATAAGTGATGACGTACATCAAACCGCTCATTATGACACGATATTGTGTAATTAAAATATGTTAACGTGTTTTTATAGGTTTATAATCCAAGAGAAAAGGAACAAGCATATTCTATCGTTGGCTATTATTATCAAACGCAAGATAAAAAGCCACAAATAGAACATTTTAGCAGTTTTAGTCAAATGTGACGTAATTAGATTATGGTTGAGTAATGTGTAACATCGAAAAATGCAAACTTAGTACCATTATCATTTTTTATTAGTAAAAGTTTGTTCTGTGCGTTTTTAAGTATTAAAGTTGACTAAGGCAAAGCTTGCGAAGTACTTGCGTGATATACAGCACCAATAATGTGTTATAGTGAACATTTTTTACTTTAAGCTCGTATTGAGGTTTTTTCTTTGAAAATGTTGAAAATAGTTTTCAGTTTTATAGTTTAGTTGTATCTAGAATAAGTAGTCATGGATAATACATTTTTTTCTGGGTAAGCATAATAAAACATCGTTCCATTACTTTAGTGTTTAGTTACCATAATAATAGTTAACCATTAAATTAAAAACAAATTGTAAATTAAAATTTGGTCTTATACAGTACGTGAAATAGCAATTACCTTGGAAATTGGTTGGTGTTACTAATGAGGAAATTCATCACAAAGATTTATCTTAATTTATATACTAAATGTTTGGAACGACCACTTTTAAAATACTTTGAATTTTTGCTTTTCTAATAAGTAATATCTCCAATTCTTTTTTTAGTATGCTTTCCCCAGAATACATATCACATTTAAAAGCCAATGTTTTGTTTAACAAATGCTTAAAAGGAGTCGAAATATTTTTAGGTTAATTTCACCAACATTTATACAGTAGACCACATCTCTTAAAAATATTTGTAATAGTAAATTACAGTTTTAAACAAACTAATCTATCTCATTATTTACATTAATAATTAAGCTTTCTGTCGATTGGGGGTGATACGGTGGAAGTCTCGAAACTGTGTATCCCTTGCGTTGTAGAATTTCGTCGAATTTTTAGCGTTCGATTAGCTGGTATAGTTGTGGCTTTCACATTCTAGTGTCAATTGCAATATTCTTTAACGCTAACCATTCAATTTTTCTTACTATTACTTCTTGGAGCATGATTTGTTTATATGTTGTAATACGGTATATTATCAATTATAACAATGGAGTATGTGGGCTAGTTTGGTATAAGCTTCTGTTCTATCCACCCAGTTAATCACCAGTTTTCACGTCGGACTTAAAAATTAGTAGCCTCCTGCATGTACTATTATTATTCTGGATCCTTTAGATATGTTCTTGAAAAGACCTTATGTGCTTTCATCACTCCATATCTTGGAAGACGTATAACTACTGTGAATGTATGCCTCATCTAATATATACAATGGGTCGATTTGTCTCATGGAAATGTTATAATATCTAATCTATTATTCTATGTAGATCGAAACTTGTATCCCAAATCTTTTAAAATTCTTCTTAATGATGTGTTTGATCCTTTCCATTCCAATTCATCGTGCATCTTTTGGCGTAGGGCTGAAACCGTAACTCGTTCCTCGTCTATTCTATGAAAATCATAGATCATACCTCGCACTATTCGTATTTGATACTCCGGTAAACTTGTTACCAGGACTTCTCGATATTTTTCATAGCTATTTGATTGCTTCATGCACACATTTTTTTTTATTTCACTTAATGGTACTGATGTACTTTTATGTTTACAAAAATAATTGTAAACGTTAAAAATTACTTCTCGCGTTTGAGGAGCGTGTATAAATATGACAACCAATTAAATGTATAAAAATTATTATCGGATTATATTCGTCGTTTTAAAGTTCTGCATCTTATAATGTCACTTTTAGGAATTTTTTTTTAAAAATTGTGTTTATTTGTAATAATTTTGCCAATAAGACCGGATAATGTTTGTGACACATGCTAACATTTTTACAGCTTAAATTATGCGTTATTAAAATTTATTAGGTCAGGAAATGTATTACTTTTTCCTCTGTTTCAGACCCCAGATAACAATTCAGCACATGAAGTACTACGTCCACAAAACAACATGAATTTAAGCACAGACTGCAATATAATAAACCAAATGGGTAACAATGGTCATGATGTTAATGTTAATAGGGTACAGAGTCCTGTTAGGGTAGAATCTAAATTTAATTCTATGCGGTTAGTCCATCGTATTAATAAAACCGAAACGTATAAATGATAAGCTCGTTACGATATGACTTGTAGGTGGTTTCATGGTAAAATCTCGAGAGAATTTGCGGAACAACTTTTAAAACCTAGAACGGACGGTTTGTTTTTGGTTAGGGAATCAACAAATTTTCCCGGGGATTATACTTTATGCGTTTGCTTCCAAAATAAAGTAGAACACTATAGGGTTAAATATAGCGGTAGAAATTTGACAATTGATGATGAGGAAATTTTTGACAATCTTGAAAATTTAATAAAGCATTATGAAGAAGATGCTGACGGTCTTTGTACAAAACTAATCAAATGCCTTCCAAAAGATGATGATCTATGCGTTATACCAGAGCAAGAAATAGAGGTTAGCCTTTTCAAAATCTAAAATTTTCGAAAAAATTAATAAGTTTCCATTTCCAGCTGCATGAACCTATAGGAAAAGGTGAGTTCGGCGAAGTCATGTTAGGAATATGGAAGAAAGATGGAAAAGATGAAAAGGTAGCGGTGAAAATGTTAAAAGATTCCAGTCCTGCAGAAGCTATATTAATGAAGTACTTTCCTAAACTATTTAATATCTATTTTTTTCCTTAATGATTGATTTATATAGGTCGTTACACCATGAGAATTTAGTCAACCTCTTAGGTGTAGTTCGTAAAGAAGGGCAAATATATTTAGTAACCGAATACATGAGTAAAGGTAGTCTTGTAGATTATTTAAGATCTAGAGGGAGACTACACGTGACGAAGAAAGACCAAATAAATTTCGCCTACCACACCAGCGCAGGGATGGAATATCTGGAAAGAATGCATGTCGTTCATAGAGATCTGGCAGCTAGGAATGTCCTCATTGCAGAAGATGGCGTTGCTAAAGTGTCGGATTTCGGTTTAGCTAGAAACAAAGAAATCAAAATGGAATCATCAAAATTACCTATAAAATGGACTGCACCAGAAGCTTTAAAGCGCAATGTAACCTTTTCTCATACTCAAGCTTTCGAAACGTATATATACTATAATATATTATTTTCTAGATATTTTCTAATAAGTCTGATATGTGGAGTTTCGGTATATTATTATGGGAAATTTACTCTTTCGGAAGAGTACCATACCCTAGAATAGTAAGTATTATTATTTCGATAAACGAATTTGAGTGTGAATTTTCTTCCAGCCTCTTGCAGACGTAGTAAAAGTAGTCGAAAAAGGTTATAGAATGGAAGCACCTGAAGGCTGTCCTCCAGAAATCTATGAAATTATGAGGCAGGTATGAAGTACTTCTTATACTTTAGCTGTGGAATATTTCCAATTCTGATAGTGCTTGTTATAATGATTCATTTTTTCAGTCTTGGGATTTAGATCCGGAAGAAAGACCAAAATTCGAAGAAGTTAAATCAAAACTTCAAGCACTAAGACAACAAACTACATAATGGTTTATCTCAAAAACAAATCAAAATCGATATTGTATAGCGTATGTTAGTATGAGTAATTGTGTTTCGTATGCAGTGAATATGTATTGTGACATTTCGAAATCATATTTTCCGTTGGATCTGCCTATTACCTGAAAACTGACGATGAACAGAACAAAACAAATATTGTATATTTGGTTTAGAGTGTGTAGTTTTCAAATTAAAATGAAATTGGAAAACAATTTGTATATATAGAAGATGTTGTTTTTGAAGGTTTGAAATTGAAAAGTATCCGTCACTATTGAAAGAGCCTACAACACTAAGTTATATCGTACTTAAAATTTAAATTAAAAGAAAAAAAAAAAGATATACCAGATACCAAAATATACGAAGCAACTAACTTTAGAGGTTTATTGGTGTTTCATCGTTTCGAAATTTTAAACTATGGTAAACAAGTTTTAACTGAAAATAAAAAAAAATACGTGTATAACAAACATACATACAAATTACAAATCCATCAATTGTCTCAGGAGATTGTTTTTCTTGCGTTTGAAAATTTTTGAGTGATCGATACCTATTATTTTCTTTCTCTTTCTTTCGTTATTTCTTGTCTATTTGTTAACGTGTCAGTTGTAATTTATTATTTTCTATTTAATGTTTAGTCCATTAAATTTACATTTTCTACATTTAATAATTAAGAATTTGTAAAAAGCATTATTTAATAAAATACGAAAACAACGAATTCCTTCATCTACCTTTCCATTATTTCCTTTCACACTTTGCGGAAAAATTCGAAATATTTTATAGAAATATATTGTTACTCGAAAGATTTCTGTCTTTATAAAGTAAGTATATGTTTCAATGTATTTCGAAAATGTAAGATTGTATTGATTTTTCTTGTATATTCTCTTTTTAATACTGTTAAGGGTGTCTTTTATTATGGTGTCAATCTCAATTTGTATTGGTTTTTACTAGATAAATTGTTCAAGATGAATTGTTCAAATATATACAGCGAAACACTTCATTATCTTCCTAACACCAACATTTCACTAAAAATTGGACACATGTTTCGACAGTTAAACTATTATCTTCATCCGTAATATTGAACTTCACTGAGCTACTGAGCTTAGTATTACTGCTATACACGCGCCTAGCTTTTAGCGACGTGTTGTGGTTACGCAGATAATGAAGTGTTTTATAATAATTTATGTCGTTTTAATATTACAATACAAAAAATTAGGTACTACTCTTCCACTATCCTAGGATTTTGCGAATATCACGTCGCGTTTGAAGGTAAAGTATAATAATTGTAATTTTACTTCTTCTTCTTCTTCTTCTTCTTCTAGTCGTCGTTGGTATTGTCAAATTTTTGTATTGCAATTAAAGAAAAAGCGTCTTAGCAATGTTATTCTTTTAGATGGTCCGTTTTGTCGTCTCTGCGGGGAAGAAGCATTAGAGACAGCTGAACATGTTTTCTGCATCTGTCCTGCCGTGTACAGAAGTAGATTCTTTGTGTTTGGCAGTGTCTTCCTTACATGGGAGAGACTGGGAACATTTTCTTTGCATAAACTTCTGGAGTTTCTCGGAAGAATAATTACACTCAGAATTGTGTAATTTTATTTAGCTGGGCACAAAAGATCCACTTAGTTTATGTAGTGTATTTGTGTAGTTTTAGTGTCGATCTTGCCCACATTACCCTAGTCAAATATTTGTATTACAAATTAGACATTTTTAGATACTTCATGTTGCCGTCTATGTCTGGATAAAAAGGAAGAAACAGTGGAGCATATTTTCTGCTACTGTCCTGCCATATTCAGAAGTAGATTCTCTCTGCTTGGCAGTGTCTTTCTAACTTGGGCAAACCTAAAAAAACTTCCTTTAAATCAGTTTCTGGAGTTTGCCAAAAGGATTGATGTACTGAAGGATCTTTAAATACATTTAGATCCTATTAGTAGATATAGCGCCAGTCCGGCTTTAGTATCAATGTAATCCCCCAAATCTTTAAATTTAATAATATCTTCAATTATTCTTGCCAATTTATTTATGGCAGAGAATTCGCATTTATGAATATTCAATACTTTCAAATTTAACTCGTATAATATGATGTAACCCCTCCAAATGATCCTATGCAATGTGTTATTTTTTTCATCAATTATCACTTAATATGAGGTAGATCCCGGTATTAATAAGAATGATAAGTTTTAAAATGTTTAATTCAGTATCTACAGCTTAATATTGTTACTATTCTATTAGGCTGTCTTAGAACTTTCGTCGTGATTCTTTGGATGTTGTTAATTGCTCCGTAATGGGAACGTCGTACCGCAAGCCCAAACACTGAATCGATCCTTTTATCGCGAGGTCCTTGAACGTTTGCGGAAAATCGTTTTACGTGCGCGACCCGTGGATTACGATAATGGCTCCGGTCGGTTAGGGAATTTTTGGGGGAGAAAAACATTCCAATACTTCTACACCCGCCCTACAGTCCCGATATTTTCCTTCTTCAGCGGAAATTTAAAGATTCTTATTAGGGAACAATAAACAATATCTAAAGAATCACAACGCAGGTACTAAACAGGCTAACGAAATAAGATTTTAATAGGAAACATTGTTAAATTATTAGGTATTTAAATTATATATTCAATTAAATACTTTAAAACTAATGATTCTCATTAATTCTGACGACATCTCGTATACTAAAGTAGTCTGGAAACTCTTGTTCACTATTTCTATATTTATCAAACGTCGCAAATTTAAAATGTTATCCATATATTGGAGCTTCTTATTGTAATAAGATAGGTATTACAATAATATATATGTGTAATACCTGTTACCTTCTTGTGAACTCCTTCTAAAATGGGAAAGTCGTTGAATCCCCTGTATAATCATTTTGTAACAGTAAATAGAACCATAGAATTGGGCTGTTAGTAAAATATATTTACCACATTGATGAATAGTTTATAGCGAAAACCTTCTACCTTCTTTAGAAATGTATATTAATAAAACTTCCTCCTAAAGCTATTTCATCGTTTTGAAATTATAATTAGTATATAACTAATATGACACTACAAATTGGGTATAATTTCTTGTCTATTTGTTAATGTGTTGGTTGTGATTTATTATTTTCTAAAGGAATATTGTAGAGTCGGTGTGAGTTCATATCAAAATGCAGAGAAAAAGGAAACGAGACTAATCTCGTAGTATCTCAAATAATTTTATTAAATAATGAAGTAGTAAGTGAAAGAGGTAATCAACTTGTTTGTATCGGTTATAATTTTTGCTTATCGCTTTCATTTGCTATTCTAGTTTTAACCTGATGATGTGCCATTATTTAATAAAATTATTAAAAGATACCGTGGGATTGGTTGCGTTTTCTTTTTGCTGTATATTATTATTTAATATTTTGTTCGCAATAAAATAGGAAAACTGCAGAATTCCTTGATGTACTTTTAGATATATGCAGTAAGTATATGTTTTGATGTTATTTAAAACTGTATTTAATGATGGCTAATATCTTTGTATTGAATTTTTTAAAGATTCTTTTTTACCATTTACATTATTTTGTACTGCTAACGCATTTTTTATTGTGGTGTCAAATTCAATGTATGTTGATGTTATATAAAATTGGTGTTTAATGGAAAAATTATTCAAAAAAGTTTAACTTGAACAAATATGTAATCGAAAAATTATAATAATATAAATAATTGATGTCTCTCTTTAATTTTTCAAATAATAACAAAAATAGAGAAAATTAGGCAGAGTTGTTACTATTTGCAAGGTTTGGCTATTCCGAATATTCTGTCACCGTTTAAGGTAAAGTAATTGAAATTTCAGTTTATCCTTGAATATTATTCAACACTGCAATAGTTAAAAAGAAAACTCTTAGTTAACTATTGTCTTTTTAGATGCTTCATTTTGTAGTCTATGCTAGAAAGAAGAATTAAAGACACCCTAACATATTTTCTGGCACTATCTTGTCGTGTTGATCAACAGATTCTTTCTGTTGGTCAGTCTCCACCTGACATGGAAGGAGCTGTGCGAAATATCTTTGAAGATTAGATATGGCCGAGCTTCAGTATTAATATAATCTCTCATATCCTTTGAATATTATTCGATTTCACATTTGCTATAGTTAAATCTTTATATTGCAATTAAAAAATAAGAAAAATTCTTAGCAGTTGTTATCTTTATAGATACTCCAGTTTGTCGTCTGTGCAAGGCAGCAGTAGAGGAGACAGTGGAGCATGTTTTTTGTCACTGTTCTTCCATTATCATAGTCAGATTCTTTATGTTTCGAGATTTTATTTTGTCGTGGGATGAACTGCGACAAGTTCACTTCACTGTTTTTCTGGAGCTTGGCAGAAAAGTTTTACAAGCATTGCAGAAGGCTTATGCCAATATACCTACGACTAAATCGTCTTAAAACAATATTATTAATCATTGCAATGTAGTACTTTCAAATAGAATTCATTGTTAAATGTAATGTAATGTAATTCAAAATGATTCTGTCTAAATGTTTAATCCAAGTTTATAAATGTCAAAAATTTTAAATCTTGTTCAATTATTAGAGCTTCTTATTGTAATAAAATACATGTTATGATAATATATCTTTTTCTCTTCTTACAAGCCCCTTCTAAAATCGAAATAAATTATCGAACCTTCTGTGTGTCATCAGCAGCAGTAAATAAACCAACAGAATTGGGTTGTTATAAAAATGTATTCTCCATAGTGAATAATACCTTATAACGAAAAACTTTTGCAAAACAGACGCACGTTAATAAAACTAATGTTATAGCTCAACACTATCATTCTCATTGTTTTGTCGTTTCATTAACTAATTTTATCTGATTCTAAATATTTATCTTCAACATTAACATGTTTACAACGTTGTTGCAAATCTTCCTGACAAATTCTCGAAAATTTTACTATTTCACGAACACCTTGTATATTATAATTTACATTTCTTGCAGCGACATTGTTTTTGACGGTAACCCAGATCAACTGAATTGGATTTAGGTCGGGGTGATACGGTGGTGTGTGTAAAGTGTCAAAATTGCGTTGTAAAATTTCATCGTTTTCATTTATAGCGTTCGATTAGCTGGTACAGTTGTGGCTTTAAGATTCAAAAGGAATATTCTTTAACGCTAACCATTCAATCATTTCATTTGGTATAACACATGGGCTGAAGAGTCCCGGGCCTAACACATAGATGACGCTAGTTTTACTGCAGTCACCTTTCTCTCAGTTAGTACTACCCTTCAAAAGACAACTGTTAAAATTTCATGATATTCTATTCATTACTTTGTGAGTTATTGTGCTAAGAGTCACGCTACTTTTGCTATTTTCAAAACAATGGATCAAAAACAATTTCGTGTTTTAATTTTACACTGCTTCTTGATGGGAAAAAATACCGTTCAAACGAAGCAATGGCTTGAAAAGTGTTATGGCGACTCCGCTCCATCAGAAACAACAATAAAACGTTGGTTTGCTGACTTCAAACGTGGTCGTAGAGACACCGATGATGCAGAACGCAGTGGACGTCCATATGAGGCGGTAACACCAGAAAACATCAAAAAAATGCACAAAACCGTTTTGAATGATCGAAAAGTGAAGTTGCGTGAGTTAACTGACATCGTAAAGATATCAAAAGAACGTATTGGCTTTATATTGCATGAGCATTTGACTATGAGAAAGCTCTGTTCAAAGTGGGTGCCGCGTTTCTCACTGTTTACCAAAAACAAGAACGTGTTGATGATTCTGAGCAGTGTTTGGCCATGCTTAAACGTAACAAACCGGAATTTTTGCGTCGATATGTGACATGATGTAATGAAACATGGATCCATCACTTCATTCCGGAATCAAAACGATCGTCATCTGAATGGACAGCAACTGGTGAACCTCGTCCAAAGCGGCTGAAAGCACAACAATCGGCTGGAAAGGTTATGGCCTCGGTATTTTGGGATGTGCGTGGTGTAATATTCATCGACTATCTTGAGAAATGAAATACCATCAACAGTGAATATTATATAGCATTATTGGAGCGTTTTAAGCAAAGAAAAAAATGTTGTTTCATCAAGACAACGCACCGTGTCACAAGTCAATCAAAACAATGGCAAAAGTACATGAATTGAACTTCGAATTGCTCCCACATCCACCGTATTCGCCAGATTTGGCTCCCAGCGACTACTGGCTGTTCGCAGACCTCAAAAAAATACGCGCCGGTAAGAAATTTCGCACGAATGAAGAGGTTATCGCTGAAACTGGGGCGTATTTTGAGGCAAATGTTAGAGCGGCGCTGGAATGATTGCGTTGCTCTTGATGGAGATTACGTTGATGAATAAAGCTAATTTTGAACCAAAAAAAACGTGTTTTCTTTGTTAGGCCCTGGACTTTTCAGCCCATGTGTTAAGCTTCTGTTCTATCCATGCACCATAATTTTCTACGTTCATATCCGAATGGTAATCATCAGTTTTCACGCCGAACTTGAAAATTAATAGGGCATTAGGGATAAAACCGATATTGTCTCCTGCATGCTCTATTATTATTCTGAATCCTTTGGATATGTTCTTGAAAAGACCTTATGTGCTTTCATCACTCCATATCTTAACAAAGACATGATCCGCCACTGACAAATATACTCCGACTATTACTTCGTGTATTTTTGTCATTTAATTTAGCGTTTACAGTATACACGCATTGTGCATCCATACGCGGTACATATCACAATTGACACAACATTTTTTTTTGGATTTATGGTTTAGATAATTACACCTTTGCATTTTCCATACTTTTTTTTATCTTATTTCAAAGATATAAATTCAAATAAATAAGGAGAAACTTGGGATAGGAATTTTCTTATCGAGTTAAAAAAGGAAACAGAAAAATACAGAGTATTTATTTATTACTGCATTTTTATTTAAAATCGTAGTACCACAGCTACAAATGAAAGAATAAAACCTACACAATATTAAATAATTTAAATATTAAAAATAATTAAGAAATAGATAACAAAAATATACATTAGCTATTAAATTAATTAACAACCATTGTTGATAAATTTTACAACGAACAGAAATCTACAAAAGGATAATACAAAAAAAAAAATTTAAAGAAGGTTGATTAAAAAAGACATATTTACATTTATAAATGTACAGGTGGCTAGGAAATAAGCATTTCTTTTTTTGTCGTTTATTTACTTAATAACTATTTTGGTGCGAAAGCTTTGTAAATATGTATTACTATGCGATTGAATTCTTTCCAAAAATAATTTACACCGACTTGCATGTTTACAAAATTAAAATATTTAGTTTATCAAAGTAAGTACCAAGTATTTGAGATGCCACAAAATATATATTACTATTATACTAACATTAGAAACTACAAGAAATATTTATATACATGTCATAATTATGCAATACTCACTGTATATAAGTATATATATATTACATGATATCTAGGAAAAACGTCTAGGGGTAGAAGTCTAATAGCAGTTGCATAATACAACTGGAATATTAGACCTCACACATTTTTAAAACCGAAAATACGCACACATTAACCTTGTTACGGTTAATTGGCTATAAAATGCAAAACTTATGTTACTAATTGTGACATTGATACACTAGCACATATGTAATTTCCAAGTGATTGTATTTATTGGTGTATTTTTATATGTATGTATGTGTAAATACGGTCATGTGCAAATTTTTCCTCATACGAAAAAATGAGAAACACATCCCATATAACGATAATTTTGCTACTTGACTGTATATCATATAAATAAATTTATAATTAAATACATTTTTTGTGTGAAGACTCATTTTCTTCAATACCTTTTTGAAAATAAACTTAAATCATTTATTTGAGAAATTATCATGATCAGTAATGAAATTAATATAAATTCCTAGTTTCAAAACAAAAATACTCTGAGCAATCAAAAAATTACTACGACTAGACGTATTGCAAGACAATTATTACTATTAAGTACAATAAATAATAAATGATGGAATGTTATATCTTTTTTTTTTCACTTTTAAATATTGTTTCAATTGTTTTATGATTGGAATAGGTTGTGGGTTAATAGTTACTATGTGTCTATTTTGTGTTTCTTTTTCCCTATTCTAAACACATCAAAATGCTTTTATATCACCTTAAAGACCTACACTGTTAGTTATTATTTATACTTTAAAGTTATTGAATTTCTTGTCGTTAATTATATTTATTTATATATAACGATGTTATACATCATAACACATTTTATACATATAATTTATATTTTTATGTATGTATGTATGTTGTGTCGTTAAAAACGAAATCATATTACTACGTCCTAACACAAGTTGATCTAACGGCTGATTCATTTAACAATAATAATACTATATAAACATTACCAAAACAATAAAATTTTCAATATGACCTTGACGCGGCATTGCTAAAATAATATGAAAAGAAAAACCAATAAAAACTTGTATGTACAAATATTTTGATTTATTTTTTTTATCTATTTATTAAATAAAGCATCATGTATAGATATAGTTCTCGCGAAGTAAGTAGGTTTGTAATCAACAGCGCATCCTCACATTTGATTGGTGTATATACATATACGCGTCTTATCGAATGCAACGAACTCACAATGTGAGAACTAGATATACTCACAGTGAAAATGATGCAGTGGTATATAATTTGGTAAGAAGCTGAAAATGTTAGGAAAAGTAAATTAAATATATTATATATATCTAGGGACTTTCCCTATTCATATAACAATTGTGTACTCGATGTTATCTGATTCGAATTAATTTTGTTTTACTTTGGTAATGTATTTCAAGAATAATAGATATATTTAATTTACTTTTCCCAAATAATTATTTTCAGCGTCTTACTAAATTATATACCACTGCATCATTTTCACTGTGAGTCAGTGTATGTACTTAGATCTTAGATTTAATGGATTAGAAAATAATGGTTGCTCATTTTAAAATTAATAATGTCAATAAATGTTTGAGGACAGTTTCTATCACGAAAAGTAATAATAATGTAATACTCATAAATACATACGAAACAGAGCAACTAATGATTTGCATCTGTTTATTGTCAATGCACGATTATGTCCTTTTGTATGATATATATTTCAGATTGCTATCGTTTACATTTATTTAATCCGTATCTTTTGATTAACACAAAAAGATGAGCAACTGATTTAAAAAGGGGAGCAGAGGATTTTCTCTTTAGTAATAGCAGAGATGTAAAATGTGAAAAATTAATAGCAAATCCACGGTTTAGATTGGCAGTGAATACAGATATTTGTTAATTTGATAAAAAGTGCACAATCTTTGATAATATTTCATTCACCAGTCGTGCACCTTTTGCTAAATTAATTCTTATAATTTTTATTTCAATACCGTTTTTTGTAATAGCCCATTTGTTCTAATATTACACATTTGAGGATATATACTACATCAGTTGATCATCATTTTTTTATATAGAATCATATATAGAATGTCAAAATTTCGAAAGGAAATGAAAAATCGTATGAACATCGTGCGATTAACAATGTCAAAATGTCGTTATAAAATTAAATGTATTTAATTAAATGCAACACTGGTAAAATGGACGGTGCAAGCTACAGACATATGGTAAATAGGGGTGGAGTGAATGGAGGGGATGTTTTAGAGACGAGGCCTATTTATTTCATTTTACTTAGACGCGAACCTGCAGAATTCAGTCCATCTCCGCGTGATCTCGACCTAGGTAAAGTATCGCCTGCAATAGTAAAAGATTTTGAGTTCAAAATACTAAAGAGACTTGTAATCTATAATCCCTGGTAATGGGAACCATTTTTTACCCACTCCAAGTTCTATGCCATCAAATTCATACCTTTGGAATATTTATGATTGGTATTCAAGAGAGCTTCGGCCTTATAAGCTCTCATAGCACGGCCTCTTCGATCCAATATTAATTTATCAGCTCTAACAAACATTCCATGTTTTGGGCGGCACGTAAAATAACGAACACCTTGTACCATACCATCATTTTTACCTGTAACATCAAAATTTACATAAGAATTTGTACGTTCTTTAGTAGGGCGACTTGTTCATACCTTTAGGGGCATCCAGCTCAATTCCAACCCATGTTCCGGCTGCAAATTCTGTTCCACCTATATATGCAACAACTCCTGAGCAATTATAAGGACGTATTAGTACACTTTCTCCGAGTACCACCCAATCCGGGATTGGTACATCGACTAGTTTGGTAAGATCAGGACGGGATCCAAAATTATTATCACTTTCTTCAGCTGGAATTCTCGAAATGTAAGCAAATAATGTTCTATTCGATCACCTTTACTTTTTACCTTCGATTTTATCAACGGAGCTGTCTAAGCCATCTTCACTGGAAATATGGAAACTTTCCATGTTTGATGCGATTTTACTTTCTGAAAGATGTGGACGGACCTGTGGGAATGATGCTCGTTGACAAGTAAAGGTGCTTTGAGCTTTGTTCGTCTTCTTAACTCTTCTGACAACTCTTCCCGGAGACAGGTTTGTTCTAACGATGGACGTACCTTCAAGTGGTGGCGGGTCACTTTCAATCTTTTCCGAAGCTTCAGTACTTGTATTACTAGTTGACATCCCATTTATTGCCGAATCATCTGAATTATCTTCAATAATACTTTGGGTTTGCTCTAAAACATTGGCTTCGATCTCCCGACTTTCAGTTTCGATATTGCCGACGTCGTGTATGCTCTCGGAAACTGGTTGAAGATCATTTACTAAAGCTGGTCGAACCTCCATATCTGGTGTTTCGTCAATGCTAATACTTCGAAGCGACATGGAATCTTCGCTGGTTAAGTTTGTTGACGAGACGGCTTGTGATCCATAACCACTAGAGCTAGCGCTTGGCGTACTTGTCTTTGGTGCTAATTCAACTAGAGAATCCAGAGTACGTGAAGATGATATAGGTCTTCTCGGATGATACCCAGGCTTTATCGGTTGCTGTATGAAATTACCTAATCAAGACTGCATATAACAATATAATTTTTTCCTTACCGTAAATTCGCCTTTACCATATATTTTATTTTCTGATTTTTCTTCTTGTAGCGTCTCATCTGTTATGAGGTCCAAAGAATGTTTTCTTGGTAAAGGAACTTGCTCCTCGTGCAAGGTAGTCATTCTCATTCCTAATTTTTGATTGGCCGGTGATACTATTCCAGTGAATACTGCAACGAAACTTATAGTAAGCATAGAATTTCAAGTTGAGCTTGGTGAAAAATGTGATAAACAAAAGCAAAACCAAATCCTCTAGAAAAAAAAATTTCTACAACTAAATCATGACACATCAACATACGTTTGGTGGTTCCGGTAGGTTGTTGTAAACGGAGTGAATTCAAATTCAAGTTGAGATTTAAGAATGTCGGACGTGCTGAAATATCAACAAAGAGGAAATTTAAGCAACCATTATCGCAAGAGATTCGATTTTTTTTTGTACACAATATATACATTTCCAAATACATAATATATACACATGTAATAATATAGGGGATTTCCAAACAATGGTAAATAACATCAACAATCTATACAACCAGAATTTTTCAAAATAATTTCAATAGGTTCGTTCATTTGTTTAAGTTTAAACACGGAAAATGCAAACTTTTTGGTAGCGGTGCTATTACGATAAATATGAAAAATAAAGTCGTTGTCGTAAGGTAGAGATTGTTTCAATAAAGAATTGGCATAGTTAATCATCATAAGTCAAAGGAAATAATTTTCTTTATTGAAATACACCCTAGTTGGAGTAATAACAATGGCAAACGAATGTAATCAATTACGTTACATTAAAGTCAAAGAGACTTGGGGAAATAACAGAGAAACAGATCATGCAGGTTGCCAATTAGATTGTTTTCACGCTCCTTTGCTAAATTGGGCGTTCAAACCATTTTGCACTGTTCATAATTAGATTTATTTAGAAGATCTACATTCTTGGAATTATTCCAATATTCCCCTAGCGTAACATAAATCACAATCTAACAGTACATCTAGGTTTTATGAGCTACACAGGCCAATATGCAATTTCTACTAAATTTTATACTAAATGTTGGATATGGACTTAAAGGTGGTTATTCCCAAACATTTACATCGATAATATATATATGTCATGCAACATATATGATGAACTGTTCTAATAATCATCATTTCATTTTTAAATAGATACTTATGGTTGCAAATACTTTTTTTCACATATTTTCATCGTTAGTCTACCAAATTTCTAACCTAAAGTCTCTGTGACTTTATTACAATTCGTTTTTAAAGATTGGAATGATAACTTATTGAAATGGTTTATGAAATATAACTGATAAATGCTTCGATATAATAATTAATATTCTGTGTATTTACATTAATAAATCCTATAATGAACTGTTTATGGAAAATAATTTGGTAAAAAGTTGAAAATGTTATGTAAAAATAATTATTTGGGAAAAGTAAATTGAATATATCTACTATTCATGAAATACATTACACAAATAAAACAAATAACAATTAATTAGATTTGAATGTTTAGTTAGGTTTCTTTTAGATTTTGTAATTAATTGTAATCCATTTGGAACAGATTGTAGAATTTATGCGTATAATCTGGCGAAATACTGTTCCATTTTTGTAACAAAGTAAAGTACACTAGGGTGACAGAATAAAATAGACACCTACTAATTAAAAAAAAGATTCTATTCTCGTTATATATACAAAATATTTTAAAATTTTTAAATTAGACTAATATTTTGTCGATCCACTTTTACTTGCGTGAAGTGCTGCGAGTCGTCGTGGCATAGAATCTATTAAATGATTAATGGTGTCTTCTGTAATATTTAACCACTCTTCTGTAACAGCTGCCACGAGTTCTTCCTTATTGCTGGGTTTTCGGGGTCGTTTCGCCATATTTGTCTGGATTATGTGCCAAACATTCTCTATCGGATTCATGTCTGGTAATTGGCTTGGCCATGGTAAAATCCGAATCCCCTGTTCCTCTTTCCATGTGGTTGTTGTTCTTGCTTTGTGGCAGGGTGCTCCATCCTCCATAAAAGTGGCGTCTTCTTTAGATAAAATGGCGTTGTCGAATATCGGTAGTAGTCCTTCTGTTAATATTCGGATATATTTTGCCGCATTTATGTTTCCGTCGCAGATTACGACCATACCATATCGCACCCCACACCATGATGTTCACACCGCCGTATTTCACCGTCTGATGCAAAAATTTGTCGTCCAGTTGCTGTGACGAACGTCTCCATACCCACGTACGACCACTATCACTGAATTGGTAGTATCTGCTTTCGTCTGAAAAAATGACAGACCGCCAAAACTCTTCCGGCTTCGTTCGCATTTCGATTGCCCAATCCCAAGTTTTTGAAACGCCGTAAGGAGAGGTTTTTTTCTTTGCCACCCTTTTATACATCCCCACACTGTGGAGGTATCGCAGAACGGTGCGCTGACTTTTCTGTGAAGTTGCCGCAAGCTCAGCTGTACTTTTTCGCGGTTCTCTTAACACTTCGCGCACAAGCACCCTTTTACTTCTTTCAGAAGGTCCGGCACGACCTGGTCTCGGCTCCACTGTTGTTTTTTCCTTGCGTTTAAATTGTGTAATCACACGGTTAACTGTGGACAACGGAATATTTGAAAATTGACTTATTTCACGTTGCGAAGCGCCGCGTTCACTCTGGCCAACGATGCGACCCCGGGTGAAGTCGCTAATATCACTCGAACCTTGTAAGCGAGGCATAGTTATAACGATACTAAACTATGACGAATTCCTTCCGATACATCTACCCGTACTCTAATGACAAGAGAAAGTTCTTAATTCGTTCTTAGAATTTAGCTGTTTACATATTTATATCACTTTACCTGGTGTCTATTTTATTCTGTCACCCTAGTGTACAAGTGCATCTAGCAATTTTCCGTATTCGTATAAAAATTGTATAGTGGGTTGTAGCATTTTCGCTGTCATGTTGATCATGTAACTGCTCTAATGTTATCTGGTTAAAATTCGTAATACCTGTTCGAATTAATTTTGTTTTGACTTTCGTAATGTATTTCAAGAATACTAGATACAATATATTTAATTTACTTTTCCTAACATTTTCAGCTTCTAACCAAATTATATACCACTGCATGATTTTCATAGTTAGTCATTGTATATACAGTCAATTACAAAAGACGTTTTATTGTTAAATCAAAAATTCATTGTTACTGCATCTGCCAAAAGAAATTGAAGAATATTTTATATATACAATTTAAAATAACTATTAAGTTTTGGAGAAAGACTATTTCTAGAATCCTAGACATGGTCTGTTATGTAAATATTCAATTAGAAATGTACAAAAGCAAGTTAGCTGACTACGCGTAGATAAAATCTTTCTAATACCTTCTCAAATGAATACATTGACAAGTCTCTTGTAATTGACTGTATAAATTTTCAGAAGTTATAAATTAACAAGTTTTATTTGTTCAAAATTGAATTTCATTAAGATGCTAAGATATACATAAGTAAACAAAAAAATTTCGCAAAAAAAAAGAGTTACACGACATGCTTACTACGTTACATAACAAACTACTACTTTTATTATCGAAATAGCTTAACAGTTATATTCTTCATCGATTGATTACTATTACAGCGATATTAAAAGTTAAAGCGTCAAGAAGCTTGCACAAAATTCTAACTACATACTGTGTTTGCCTGTCAAACTATTTCTTTTACTGTAATGAAGGGAACATATCTATGGAATTTTCGTCTCTATGCAACCCCAATAAAATACGTTCCCTAAGCATTCTTGATTACTGATTATACGATTAAAGTTAGAAGTCAGCAATCGATCACCACCTATTTATATATTTATATTTATATGTAGCAATCTTAATATGCAAGCCTCCATTTTACCTGACAGAATGGAGCCTTGTGGTTGCAGAAAAATTTAGAATATATATTAGTCAAGCAAAAAATTTGAATAGTCATTAATTAAAGTGGAAGAAAATAGAATAAAGACGCAAATGCAACATAACAAAGTGATAAATCTAACTGAATAGATTCTAAAGAAGTGAATAATCATCCTTACAGAAAGGAAGACAAAATTATTAAAAGAAAAAAACGAAATCAAAACAAGAAAAGGAAATGTGGCATTTCGAAACTTGCACAGAATCGAGAAACATCATAAAAGAAGAAGAAAATATTCAAATCACTTCATCAACATAACTCTGCGCAACAAGAAACTGTGTACTCGCTATTAAGATTCCAGACTCATCATCAAGAATCATAACACAATACACCAAAGCATAACAGCGTTGGCATACATACAATTTCTTTAAACACTATTATCGCAAATAAAATATGGAGTTTGGATGACTGAAAATTTAATTTTTGATAAATACCATGGAGACTGTAAAGTATCCATATTTTATTCGTTAACTAGATCATACTGAAAATAATTGGGGTCTTTCGTACATGGATACACAAGTATAATTAAAAGAATTTTCCACATACCTAATCCGCTAGTTCTTGGTCTCAATGTAGATGTTGGATTGCTATGCATATCACCACTTAATTCCGAAACACTTTCAGAACGGGATATGTTTAATGACTCTGTGCTCATATCCAATCTCATGAACTAGAGAAAGAAGGAAAAAATTAGATAAATTCACACAATTTAGTATATATTACAGATTCATGCTTTGTATTAAGGGAGCTATTTTATATATACAAAGTTACTTTAGCTATTATAGGATGGGAACACCAACTGTACAAAAATTAGGGATTTCAAATTACCCCATTCTTTGTTTCCAAAGCCTGGATTGCATAGATAAAAAGTAATAAAATTGAATAACTCGAAAAAATTTTAAAAGTAATTTTCGCAGTTTTCCAAAACAGCTTACCTGTGAGAAATTGGGCACACTAGCTGTCTTTCTCATCATCGGTTGTCCTTTAGCTTGCAACAGCTCCTTAACAGCTACACTTTGCCTAAGGCGATCTAAAGATAATATATTTTCTACAGCGCATACTCCACGAGTATATTTCTCTAGAATTAAAAAAAGAAAGTCACGAAATTTGCTGGAAATGCTAATATCTCACCCTTACCTATGTAAGTTTCACCATCCAATAATGAAGTATCTTCACCAGAACATGCTAGCTTCGCCAAAGATTCTCGATCTTCCAGTTCTTCGCAAGCCTTCGGAATATTCGATACGACTTCATAGGTAACACCAGACTGCGTAAGGATATCGGTCCGTACGATTTTCCTTTTTATTCGATCTGCAATACTTTGACGTTTATAGATATTCAAAGCCAGCCGTTTCCTCAAAACCAAATCCATGGGAGCTGGATGCGATAACCTTATTGTCGTCCTCAGTATCAGATAAACTCTATCGTTTGCTGAATAAGAAGATAAGGAAAAGCCTTATAGTTATTGGAATTACACAAGTTATAGGTTGAATATACCATCCGTTACTTTATTCAGGTGCAAATTATCGTGTATCGAGGAATCCCACGAAGCCACAGCGCAAACATCTTTCTCTAAATGCTGAAGGATATGAAGGCTATAGAATTTGCTACCAATTTCTTTTGGTAGGATGGAATTTAAGCCGGTTACAGGAACTGCGTCTCCAGATTGATGTGATGATAAGTCATCAGCTGAAAAAGATTCTTTTGAAATATGCTTCGGAATAATTTCAAAGATTTAAATCATTTCATTTATCCTAAAATTGCTATCGAAATATAATATTCTCGATACCCTAAAACCTTTTAGATGGAAAGGGAAATTTCCCTGTTTCATTCGTTTCTAATTACTTTATCCTCGAAAATTACAATTTTAACTAGTAAATTCTTCGTCCTAACTAATTTTCATTAAAAAAAACTTATCTTATTCTCAAAAGCAAGAACTTTTAATTAGAAATATTGTCGTGAAATGTGCCTGAGAAATATTCAAAAGTAAACATTTAATACTTATCTGTTCTTTCTATAAAGCTTGGCTTAAAAAGAAATGAATAAATACCAAAATTAAATAGTTACTCACCATTTAGATCAAGAAACAAAACTGGAACGTACGGTTCCATACCAGCAGGTGGATTCCATATAGCTGGTGCACCAGGAATCCCAGATCCAGGTGCAGGTACAGTGACAACATTCCTTTCTTCCGTCAAATTTATCCATTGATCAACTAAATTTTGTTCTCTTTCAACGTCCTGTTCCGTTTTATCTGTAAATCCAAAAACAATTATTATCCTTGCCAAAACATAATTATTACAACCGTACCGGGTTTATCAATCAATTTCTTGATCTGTTGGTCTAAGTATTCACGTCTTCTCTTCAGTAAATCGCACCATTTATCCCTTAACACTGTCAAATCTTCTTCTTGGTACGAGTCTAAAGGTTTTTGCAATCGACTTCTAACAGTGACACTTCCAACTTCAATTTCCAAAATTGATTGGCAAATTATTGGCAAGGTTCCCGAATTTTGGACAGGTTTTACACGAACTTGTATTCTTCGTTGTTGGCCTTGTCTTAATTGATAAACACCACCAGTCAACATGCAGGTTTTATTGGTGACTTCAACGGGTGCATATTCTCCAAACTCGTTTAATTCTTGGATTTCAACCCACAGTTCTATTTTTCGCGTTACTTCTGACCATCTATCAATCAAGGATCGTGCTATAGTACGCGTTTGTTGTTCGACCTCCCAACCATCTTTTAAGCGTGAAAATCCTGCACTTCGATGACCCCACACTTCAATCGATAAAGCTCCTTCTACGAAAAAAAAAACACACACACACATAAAGATAAAAAGAGATTCACAGGTATAGCAGTAAACTCCACTCACACAAATTTATTAATTATGCGGAACGCAGCGTTTCGAGAGCACGTGGGCTCTCATTGTCAACCGTGTTACCGACTGAAAGTAAAAACTGTATCACACATGCAAATTATTTTCTACACAGGCTCTAAAATTTCTAAAACATCTGATTATTTACAATCTACTCGGTGGTCTAATGCCTTTTTCGGGAAAGGATGAACCGAAAGCGAACCGTATCTTTAACAGGGCCTATGGTACCAAATCCATCAAACTCGAGTGTGCAATTGGGGGTGGTTCTCTGTTCAATAAGTTTCCGTTCTTTTTCATACATATCGTTTCGTACGCGTCTAATTCTCTATACGAGTTCACGTTTTTAAGTAGTGTCAGATTTTTTAAATCAATCTTATGTCTGGATTTTACCATATGTTCTGCTACGCTTGATAGTTCTGGTTTGTCGAAACGATAGTGTCTAATATGTTCTTTGAACCTCGTTTCGATACTCCTCTTTGTTTGTTCAATATAAACTTTCTCACAATCATTGCATGCGATTTGGTATATTCCAGACCTTTTTATCCCAAAGATAAATCGGAGATGATAAAAAGGTCTGGAATATACCACATCGCATGCAATGATTGTGAGAAAGTTTGTATTGGACAAACAAAAAGGGGTATCGAAACGAGGTTCAAAGAACATATTAGACACTATCGTTTCGACAAACCTGAACTATCAAGCGTAGCAGAGCATATGGTAAAATCCGAACATAAGATCGATTTAAAAAATCTGACACTACTTAAAAACGTGAACTCGTATAGAGAATTAAACGCGTACGAAACGATATGTATGAAAAAGAACGAAAAAGGCATTAGACCACCGAGTAGATTGTAAATAGTAATATGTTTTAGAAATTTTAGGGCCCGCGTAGAAAATAATTTGCATGTGTGATACAGTTTTTACTTTCAGTCGGTAACACGGTTGACAATGAGAGCAAACGTGCTCTCGAAACGCTGCGTTCCGCATAATTAATAAATTTGTGTGAGTGGAGTTTACTGCTATAACTGTGAATTGTACATCCACACAGTCCTTGCAATCATCATAAAAAGAGATTGTAAAAACGGAAATATCGTATACCTGCGCAATGTTCTAAAAATTCCTCAGTTGTAACAATTGGAAAATTTCTGATATCATCAAACTTGAAGGTCATTGAATCTTTTTGGCTGAGAAATGTTTTATTGTGAGATTCAGGCTCGTAAGGTGGTACAACAATGGGCTCTGGATGATTCCAGAAGGTGTATTGGCAGAAAACAAAATTTGATAAGGATGGTGGTAAACCAGACGCTTGTTTAATGTGAACTCTGACGGTTATTTCTGATGTACCGCCAGAATCATCATCTTCATCATGACTACTGCTTTCGGAACTATCTGAAGCTGCTTCGCATATCCTATCTTGAGGTAGAACTCCTGCCGCGCGACATAGTTCAACCTAACGAAGATAAATTAGATCATTCAAGCTCTTAGGGTATAAAATACGTACCTGTAGTCTCCCAGCGACTTCTCCTTGTTGACTTATGATTGGCGTGTGATAATCTAGTATAACATCATGGAATAGGGATTCTAAGAAGATATTTGCTACTCCGATTAAGTTATGGTTTTCTTGTGATTCATAGAATGGATCTGATGGAGTTTCTTTTAGGGACAACCCACATTCCTTTCTTTCTTCATACATTTCCCTCATATCAACTAATTTATTCTCTAGTTTTTCCATTGTCCACACTTGACTTTCAGACTTCCTCTTTACCAATATAGCTGGTTCACTGACGAAGGCTCCTTTCTAAAAAGTAAGGCATCATATCAAAATGGTGCTTAAAAGGGTCTTTGAAAACCAACCCACCTTCCTGTTGGGGCTTAAATTCGCTGGTGGTATTTGTAGAGTAACGCTAAATTTAGTGTGCTTTCCCATTTCTTCAGCGAAGAAATTTGCTTCCTGTACTAAAGCGTTTCCTTTTAGGATGCCGGATTTTAATTGACTTATACTTCGTTTAAACATTTCGTCTCTTTCTTGTGCCCATTTTTCAACGCGCATTTGAGTGGTTGGTGTACAAGGAGTATTTTTGCCAAACCTAAATGGATCGTAAGCGTATGGTGGATATGGTGTGGATGGAGACATTATATTTTTAAGTTGTTGGAACTGTCTTTCATATTCTTGCCGCTGCTTTTCCAGAGCAACTATACAAAAAGAAACTTGTCACGACATTTCTAACAGTATCTTACAATTAGTATGAATACCTTGCTTATCTTCTTCATGCTGTTTTTCTAAACGTGATATGGCTGCTTGTATGGGATCATTACTTAATTCATTAAGCATTAATTCATCTCTAGCGAAGTTATAATCTATGTTCTGTGCAGGAGTCTGTGGCTCTGAAGCTGACGCTGAAATTGACGTATAATTTAATAGATACCTTTTTTCGAGGATTTCAAATCTTACATATCGATTTTGGACAGTTCACCCTGAAGAAATGGTGATTTCCCCAAACAATCCTATCCCCATGGCGTAATTGGGTCTTATTCGTGACTTGGGAACCATTTATATAGGAACGAGCATTGGCAAGAGGTTCTAAGAATATACAACCATCTTCTATGGTTATGACACAATGTTCTGGTTGGATGCCTAAGCCTGATAGTTGAATATCAGGTTCGCCAGACTGGCCATTTCCTGTAGCACCAACAACTGTTCTTTCCTACAAAGTTTTAGTGAAATATTTCCATACTTTTACAGATTCTGATTCTATACCTTAAGATAATATACTAGTAATTCGTTTAAGGATGGATCTGCATTTAAATTAACCAAGTAGAATTTGTTTTTCTCAACTTTAATTCCAGAATCTTGGATGCTAATACCCATCTTCTCTAGAGTTTGCTGCCTTTCGTTTTGTATTCGCTCCGTTTTCATGAGTTTTTCTTCCCACGTCTGAGACATTTCTTTGTATAATTTCTCGCTTTCACTTAGTTTTTGATGGATATCAACTCTTTGGATATCTCCAACTGGTGAACCCTAAAAAATAGCCATTTATAATTTTATGGAAGTGCGTCTGGGTTTAACGTAACTTACCGTTGCGTGTTTTAGCATTTCTTTCAAGGCAGCAACTTCTTCCTGCAACTCTCTGATAATTCTAGCATTTGGATCTTCATTGACCACAGCATGGTTGACAATTCTCTTTGCCCTATCAGCATATCTAAGTGTTGATAGGGTTTCTTCGTAATTATCAGCTGCCGGTGATATTGTAGCAACCATAACTGTTTTACTATTACCTCCTAAGTTATCTTTAAGTAACCAGGTTAAAACGGAATCACGATATGGCACGAATTTATCTTTATTTTTAGCGCCTGAAGATTGATCGGCTAGTTTCGAAATAACAATACCTAACGTTGTTAAAGACCTAAAAGTTTGGGTATGTTATCTATGTCGATCTAATCATCTTTTCATTTGCGCTGGGTCTTACTTATTTATATTAGAGCCTTCTTTTAATCTTTCACCCACTGCCCCGGTTTTCACAGCCCTTTCTGAACCAGCTAAGTCGACTAACGATAACCTACTTTGTTTTTCACCAGAGACACCTGTTTTCGAATCCGTTAACGTTTGGGTTAAAATCACAGTAAAGACGGCATGGGAACGTGACGATTCACTATTCATGTTCGTAGAAGCAACCGTTCTCGATTTATTGCCTTCCGCCATTAATATTTCTATATCCTAATCGGGAAATTTTAAAGTTTAATTGTTAATACGATATGGAGTATACATATACGTGGCAAAATACAAGGAATCAATGGTCTGTGATAGATTTATCATCACAAATAGGATGAAGAAATGTGGAGAATGAATTAACCGAGGAAATACAAATACGCACTGGAATAAAATAAGGTGACTCGTTTAGTCCATTTATATTCAACATGATTATGAATAAAATAGTCTGAAAGCTACCTAAAACAGCAGAAAATACTTCAATGCACTACTGTTATGCAGACGACACGGTGCTAATAGCTGACTCTGAAGACAACTTGCAAAAATTATTTTACTCCTTTAATCAATCAGGAATTAACACTGATAAGACCAAATGCCTAGCAACATCCAAAGAACCTGTAAGATGCAAACTGGAGGTTGATCAAAAGATGATCGAACAAATGAATCTGAATTGATATAACAAGCTCTGGAAATCTAGATAGTGAAGTCCGGGAACTCAAATCTCATCGTATGGAGTGAAAGTTTACAAATCAGCAGTAAGGCTCGTAATAACATACGTTGCTGAAACAATACCAGATACCTCCAAGACACAGCAAATTATGGCAACAGTAGAAATGAAAGTAATAGTAAAAACGAAGATCTACGTCAACAAAGTAAAATACAAGACGTGGAGGAATGGATAAGAAAACGAAGAGAATGCTGGAATAAGCACGTAAGCAGAATGAACGCTGATAGGCTGGTAAAAGATGACAAAATAAATAACCCTGCCGGGAAAACAAATCAGGGCAGCCTATTAAAACGCTGGAAATAATGCTAGACTTCTGCATCTAAAGAGGCATAGGAAGAAAACGTTTATTGCGACTTACCTGAAATGATGTGACAGCTAATTGTGATAGTCCATCGACGTATGGGCCTAGAACATTGTGTTCTCTGACTTTTAGCGATTGCTTATTCGTTTTTGGATCTAATAGATCGTGCACCTTTTCATTATATATTTCCATATAACTAACTTCAACTTTATACGTTAATTCTGAGCTTTGCTGTTTCGCTATGAGATCAAACAGAGAATCACAAAGACGAGGTATGATGCCATTGTTTTCTTGCGTACCCATCATCGTATACGATTTACCGGAGCCTAGAAATATAATATAACCAGTAATTCGCGAAACAAGGTAAAAGCTACACAATAAAATGTACGCGATATTCGGCGCCAAATTGATTTGAGAAGGTTTTATAGGACTTCCATAACGTGTGAAATGTAATACCCCACGAGTTTAGATTTCAAATATTCACAAGCCGCTGCTATATCTAACTTCGTAACTTTTGTTTGGAATTATATCTTTTATAGCTTCAGTATCACATACATACATACAGTCCCTATCTATTTTATTAGGGCCACCTTATAAGTTTAAGCTTTTGTGTGTTTCCAACGAGATAATTTAGAAATACAAGTATAAAATTCATGAATAGGATTTACAATACCTATCTAAATACGAACCCTAAATATCTTTCTAAGAAATTGAGAAAGCCTAGTCTATTATTATCCCCCTCATAAATCATTCTGTACTGTATAGAAGATGGGTAGAAATAAGATTGAAAGACAATAATTCCTAGAATATTATTTGGATCGGTTACTATTGTAGGAAGAATATTTATCTGTTTATGTAACAACGTTTTTCCGTGTTTACGTGGGCAGGGACTGTATGTATCTTAAAAAAAAAACACAAGAGAAAAGGTAATCCATTCTGCAAAATAATTAATCTTTTATTGTGGAAGCTCTTTCTTGGAAAACATACAGCAAAAGCCTGAAACTTTTCTATTAAATATCAGCCAAAGCATTTCCACTAAATGTTCATTAATACAACTCAATTCTATTTTAATGGATTTATCGGATTCTAATGCTTAATGCATGAAATCTACGAAAATAATGCGTTTCTCGTCATGAAAATGTATTATCGATTGGTGGAATAAATTTCGTACTCTAAGAACAAGGTCAAGACTGAATTTATTCAAAAAAGATCGGTTCAGCTAGCAAAGTAAATGCTTTCCCAGCGTGAATACATGCAACGTATATATAAATATTAAAAGAAGCAATGTAGTTAATTAATGCAAATGTAATTAGCAGTTAATTCGAAAGTATTCATTTAAAACAACAGGGAAATATCGAAGTTCAGACACCGTTGTTAATTTTGAATAAATATTATGGAATCCCGTGCTGTTGAATACGTTTTTATTAAATTACCTTAACCAGAATTGCATTTAAAGGAAAACGTATCCAACAATGAAGACGCCAATCCATGTCAAGGCTACGTTTTCGCGAAAACTTTGAACTTAGTTGACCCAAATTCCGTGGCCTATATCCTACGAAAGCAAATTTTGCAACGATAAAGTTTGTACAGGGTTTATAGTCTTGTTAAATATGTGCACCGAAAGCTAATTATGCTTTATCTAATTCAATCAAAAATATTACCACGTTAAAATTTATATACAGTAGAGTAAGGCTTTAATTTAGTTATGTTTAAATCATGTATCTGAATTACTAGAATCCTGAGATTATACTGTTGTCATTTAAGACGTCCATGGTCTATGTATTTCACAATAAGATAATTATATTTTTTATACTTCATTTATCACATTTATTGCGAAATAATTCATGAAAATTTATACATTCATATTTTAAGATCTGCCGCTTACTTTTGGTCAATAGTGTATATTCTATACGTACGATATTAAAGTTCAATGTTTTGCTTGTAGGTTATTTCATCCTCTTTTATTGCCTGACGTTATAAGAGAAGTCAGATGTATATTTCCTTACACCACTTTTATATTTATCATTTCTGTATATCATAAAGTTAAACTAATATTGCCGTTTTATTAGCGAGTTCCAGAGTTTCTGGTTTTATTACCTCTCTAACGGGATGTTGCTATGGTACCTTGTCCTTTTTTTTTAATTCACATAAAAAGGACGTTGAATAAATAGGAAAGAAATTATTTACCGGTTTGTCCATAGGCGAATATGCAAGCATTATATCCTTGGAAGGCATTGTCCAGGATATCGCGTCCCATACAGTCAAAAACAACTTCCTGAGATGCATACTCTTCCCTATTTGGATCGGCTGAGTAGAAACAATGGTCAAATGCGAATGATTTTGGTTGTTTTCTGTAAAAGAAAGCAATTATTTGAGAAAATTAAATATGATTTTTTGTTTAAGTTGTAAAATAATTTGGAAATTTAGTAAATTTAACTCTATATTTACGAGTTTAAACACGTTTATTTAAAAGAATAATAATTATTGCAGCCTTATTAAGTGATATTTAATGCGTTTCTAAGTTAAAACTTTAATGAACGGAATATTTCATAAAAGTTTCACTTAAAATTAATACTTAAATAAGCATTAGAAAATTTTATACACATCTAAAGTCAAGATTCCTGTTAAAATATCCCGTATATAACTATTTGGCTTTTTGTAATGTTGAAATATTTTTTCATTTAGAAAAATTTTACAATCCTTTCTAGTAAAAGCCAAATCTCAATATTCTATTGAATTCAACGATTCGCAATCGTCTCCTTATAGCTCTCTGATCTGTAATCCATATAAAACGAATGGATGACTCATCCGCAAGGTGAATGAATTAGAGATCGTTTACTAAGCTCTATCCTTATCTGGCTTACTGGTTCAATATTGCGTTACCTTCCACAAAGAACGTTTCAGAATCAAATCGCCCAGAAAAGATGATTAGTCAGTCGCTTGCTGCTTTACTGGATTTTGTACTACAACTGTAGCTTTTACAATAATTACGTAATGTAATGAAAGTGCACAAATTCTAGCTTTAAAATGAGATATTTGTTATGGCTATTAAACAATTACGATGCATATTCGTATGAATAATGTAATTGTTGTTAGATCTGGATAAGAAACGCTATAATGATAATAATAATAACAATAATAATAATAATAATAATATTACCTCCTAAAGCTAACATGTTAAATTCCTGTAGCTTATTTCTCTAAGTTTGTTACTTTAGAGTGTTATTGTATCTTAACAAACAAAAAGTATAAACTGCCATATATAACATATAAAAGATTAAATGTTCAAAAGTAGTGGCCCTAAATTACAGCTTCGAGGAATGCCACAAGAAAAAATAAATGAATGATGTAGAAACCCATTGTAATTGACGCAAGGGGAATAATTATTTAAGTAAGATCGAATTAGAGCAATGGATAACAATTTAGAGTGACATCGGTAAATGGAAAGACAAGGTTTAACACAATGATGTAATTTATTATACGAAAGATGTTCAAACCCCTTGGGAAATTTGATATATGAACTATTAAAATCGTATTAAGTTCGTATTAAAAGTAGGAACAAAATAGAACTCTATAATGATTCGGAAATAAAATAATGGTAGACTAATAAGTAAACACATAAATGTTCATCCTTCTTCCTTCTGCTTTGTAATCTATCCCACTAGATAAAGAATAATTTCGACACTTCTGGAACAAATGCAATTCCAAATAGAAGCTACCATTTCGGACAGTGTTACATAACTATCTATCGTTTGCACCTGAAAAACTCTATTGAAACTTATTTGAACAGAGGATCAAAGCTGAAAAGCCGATAATGTGTGGAGGAAAAAGAATACAGCATTAAAAATGCAACATTTAAAACCAACAGTTAAACATGGAGGTGTACATGTAATGGTCTAGGGCTGTGTTTCTGCTGATGGTGTTGGAGACCTTTATTGAAGGTACTAACACATGGGCTGAAAAGTCCCGGGCCTAGCACATAAATGACGCTAGTTTTATTGCAGTCACCTTTCTCTCAGTTAGTCTAACCTTCAAAAGACAGCTGTTAAAATTTCATGATATTCTATTCATTAGTTTGTGAGTTATTGTGCTAAAAGTCACGCTACTTTTGTTATTTTCAAAACAATGGATCAAAAACAATTTCGTGTTTTCATTTTACACTGCTTCTTGATGGGAAACACACCGTTCAAGCGAAGCAATGGCTTGAAAAGTATTATGGGGACTCCGCTCCATCAGAAACAACAATAAAACGTTGGTTTGCTGACTTTAAACGTGGTTGTAGAGACACCGATGATGCAGAACGCGGTAACGCCAGAAAACATCAAAAAAATCCACAAAATCGTTTTGAATGATCGAAAAGTGAAGTTGCTTGAGTTAGCTGACATCGTAAAGATGTCAAAAGAACGTATTGGATTTATATTGCATGAGCATTTGACTATGAGAAAGCACTGTTCAAAGTGGGTGCCGCGTTTGCTCACTGTTGACCAAAAACAAGAACGTATTGATGATTCTGAGCAGTGTTTGGCCATGTTTAAACGTAACAAACCGGAATTTTTGCGTCGATATGTGACAATGGATGAAACATGGATCCATCACTTCGCTCCGGAATCAAAACGATCGTCATCTGAGTGGACAGCAACTGGTGAACCTCGTCCAAAGCGCCCGAAAGCACAACAATCGGCTGGAAAGGTTATGGCCACGGTATTTTGGGATCTGCGTGGTGTAATATTCATCGACTATCTTGAGAAAGGAAACACCATCAACAGTGAATATTATATAGCGTTATTGAAGCGTTTGAAGGCCGAAATTGCAAAGAAACGACCGCATATGGCAAAGAAAAAAGAATTTGTTTCATCAAGACAACGCACCGTGTCACAAGTCAATCAAAGCAATGGCAAAACTACATGAATTGAACTTCGAATTGCTCCCACATCCACCGTATTCGCCAGATTTGGCTCCCAGAGAGTACTGGCTGTTCGCAGACCTCAAGAAAATGCTCGCCGGTAAGAAATTTCGCACGGTTATCGCTGAAACAGAGGCCTATTTTGAGGCAAAAGATAAATCGTTCTACAAAAGTGGTATTGAAATGTTATGCCCATGTGTTATGTACACTTTTTAAACAGAATTTAACATTTTCAGCATCTTACCAAATTATATACGACTGGATCATTTTCACTGTGAATCACTGTATATTTGTCGGCTATATGCGGTATGTTCTAACCCCCTAATTTTGATTTTTACCTCAATTTTCCTTGGACTATTAACTCTCCATAAAGTTGCTATGACAGAAAATCGATTTTTCGTATTTATTTTGAATGCTGCGTAGGTTTTCATACATTCAGTTATTGAATAAATGTAGATATTGATAAAATGTCTATCATTTTGTAAACGTGTTACTGTCTCTTTTTACATGGTTTGAGATATAAATTATTTCTATTCATTTATAAATTTTGAAAGCACTGCATCAATTGCTTTTGATTAGTTGTAATAAATATTTGTAAGATACTCTGATTAATCAATATTATATTTCTCTGCTCTTGACTTTTATTTTCCATAATTAATCAATACGGAAATTACTGCTCGTGTGGTATAAACGGTTATTGAGCTCCCTCAACGTCACAACTGACAATTGAGCGCTACCAATAAATTCAGCAATATAAAGCGAGTTTTGATTTAATTACTGCATTATTCAACAATTCTGGCCATCACAACGACTTTTCATTAACGGAAAAATTGTCCTGTGTTTTCGATATCCATCGTTTTAATTTTATTTCAATTTCACCGCTGCTTTATTGACAAAAGCTCTCTATTTGAAGCTTCACTGGCAGGTAATCAATTCCTCATATTCCCTTTTGCTTTTTTCCATGGGGTATTGCTTTTCAATCGTAGAGCAATTAGTCTGATCGTCGATGTATCGATGAAATGCCTGTCGTTTTGAAAATATAGACAGCTGTTTTGATTTCGGTTTAAGGACTTCATAACTGTGTTTTAATTTCAAATCAAATTTTCGAATTTCCAAAAAATAAAAAGAATATTTCAATCACTTCTTTTGGGGTACTCTAGGAACGAATTTTAGTTTTATGTGTTTATATTAATTATCAATGACATACTAATTTTTTTTCTTTTTTCGAAAAACATATCTATATCCCCATTTTTTGATAAGTATAATGATCGAGAACATAATCTATTGTAATCTATAAATCAGTGATATTGTATTCTTAAAAAAAATGATTATTAATCGTATTGTTTTTTTCGACATTTTTAATTTCTAAAGCAATCTGCGTGATTTAAAGGTTGAATATTTAAAAATGTATCAATCTAAGTTATCAGCTTCATATGAAAGAAACAGCTTCTGGAACGTCGGTATGAAATTAATGGAAATGAAAATTTTCCGAAAGATTTGAATTATTCTTTTAAATTAATAGAATTTAAATTAATATAAAGGCAATATTTTTTTTACATATTAGAAGATATCATGCATAAGCAAGTGGTTCATTTAATTCAATTCGGCATTCATTCAAATAAATTAATAAAAAGAAAACAATGCAAAAAAATGTAATGTGTCCAATATAATAAAAAGATCTTCTATTAATTTTGTAATACAACTCAACAGGCTCAATGGAAAACGTTGTTCCTCAATATTTTTCAGCGTACATTTTAAATAAAATGAAAATATGAAATAAATTATACGAGGTATCGTAGTAAACTCCACACAAAATAATAATTATTCGGAACGCAATAACTCTAGTTATTATGAGAATCCATCCTCAACGTCACATAACAGTAAATTTATTATTCTATACATTTTTTGTGTTTGCACCTAACTTAAGGTACAAAGGATTCCAACAATTTTTTAATTCAAATCTGGGGACGTTATAAATACTATATCCATATTTCTTTAAATATTGTCTAACCATTTATTATTACACAGTTTTTTCTTTAGTTATTGGACCTGACCTAACCCTTTAAAAGAAGAGAGTTTGCTTCTTTCTTTGTTTTAACCTCGTTCAAGATTTTTTACTTTTTCAGCAAGAAATTCAAATAAACAATATAAACTTATAAAATTCCTTTAAGATTGGAAATCCCTAATCCTGCTTAATTCCTTACAACACTAAAATGTAGATAAATTCAGTGAAACCTCACGTTATTTTACTACCTAAAAAGATTATAAAGGCAAATACTTCTATATTATTATTATGTTTCTTAAAGCTATATATTGTAAAGTGAGTGCTTGCAAATTTATCTTCCCTAATGAGACGATTTCTTTCATTAAAATGGAATTTAGGGCGACTCCTACCAAGCGATAACACTACACGTGTACTCTATTGATCGACATACCCCTCAGGTATGGAACGAATGTCATCAAGTTTAATGTAGGGGTGAAGTATAGTTGCGTTGCATAAGGTGTGTACTGAAAAGTCCTCGCGGGGCAGTACAAAATTGACTACACCCTTTTTTTTTTCAAACATCCTCCACTTCATTTTACCGTTTTAATATCATAAGTTAATTAGTCGTAATGGGTATGCTTTGCTTGTACGGTAAATTTCCAACTCCTTCTTTTTTCAACACCCTAATACTTTTTCAAAATATTTAATTCCATTTAATTCAAATTTATTTTAAATTATATAAGGGAAGATAAATATGAAGTGCTGTTTCAAATGCATTTTTATTGTGGAACATATTCCTAGATTAGTTGTTTGATTATTGGTACACGTATATGTGTACAGATAGACGTACATGAATAAAAATATATTAAATAAATGTGAAAATTAAAACGTTTAATTTAAATGTTGCTTTCGTCTATGTGACTTTCTCTTGATTTAATAATTGTAGCACACAATCGAGGCATTCTCGCAATAAGTTTTGCCAGAGTTTCTTGTGTTATTGAGGTTCAACTCGATTGCAATTTGTTCCACACGTCAGTAGCTGATGTCGGAGCCGATTTCCGTACTTCCCGATCTAGTTCTTCCCATAGTAACACGTTTGAATTCAAGTCGAGGCTCTGGGGAAGCCATTCTACAATTTTGGGAGTTCCTTCCTCTTCTAAATGGCGTAAATAGTCTTTACATAATTTAGAGGAATGTTTTGGGTCATTATCTTGCTGGAAGATAAAATTTTGACCCAAAAGTCGAATTCCGGAAGGTATTGCGTGGTTCTCCAAAATTTTTTTAATATACCATCAATTTTCGCAATAGCCCCTACACTAGTGCCAGCAAAACAGCCCCAAATGATGATAGAACCTCCACCATGCTTCACGGTAGCATCAATACACTCTTCTCTGTTTCACGTTCACCCACAGATCTTCTTACGAATATGCGTCTTCGGGTTCCGAACAGCCCAAATTGTTCCACTCTTCTATGGTCCAGTGTTGGTGTTCACGAGCCCATTTAAGTCGCTTTTGCTTGTTTTGTTTGCGTAGTAATGGCTTTTTCATCGCAATACGTCCATGGAGCCCGGCTTTCTGTAGGCGACGTTGGACTGTAGAAACACTGACTAGTTTTTGGCGACCAACATTTAATTCTGCGGTGATTTCTGGGGCTGTTTTGCGTCTATCTAACTTGCTGGTAACCATTATTCTGCGATCATCTGCAGATGTTGTCGCTTTTGGCCTTCCACTCCGTCTTTTATTAAGAAAACTGCCAGTTTCCCGATATTTTTTTACGTTATAGTCAACCGTAGCGTGGTGTATTTTCATTTTTTTGGTAATTTATCGATTATTTATGCCACTTTTATGGTAAGCTATTATAAGCGCACGTGTTTCCGTACTAATTTCTCTTCGCGGAGGCATTTTAAAAAATTGTCAGACGATATTTCGCTTACGACGTGAATAGAGTAAATACCACACTGCAACTGACCATAGGTTACAGATTTCACTATAATCTTCTAGGAAGGTAATTTAAACATTATTACCTACAATCTAACAGATGACTAAATTTACCCAGTAAATTCAGAGAGATTGTTATTGTAATTGCACCGCAATAAACAGTTTGTGGTAATCCGACCAAGTGCAGGTAAATGATAGTAAACCTTATGCGATATAATGGGTGTTTATCTTACTGAACTACATTTTAAATACGTATTTCATTTTATTATAATGTTTTTTTTGCTAAACATAATACTATATGAATAATCCATGAAAACAGGGGTGCCTAAACACTTTTGAGCGGTAGTGTATGTATGTACAACAAAGCCTGTAACTACATAGGGATATTATATTACCTAATGGAGTTTACAGCATTTTATCGACATTTGTGGATAATTCAAATATTATATACTCCATTGTACTAATACAAAAGGAATACTATCTTTAACAAAACAGCTAGTTCTCCATATCATTGCTACCCCGGACATTATAAATTGATGGTTTGCGTATTTATCATTCCAAATATAATCAATATCTCTATGCTCATTTTGGATGTAATAACACTACAACAAGAGCCAAATTTGATTAGTAATTTATTGATATTTATTTGACGTTAAGTGGTTAGTAAATTCGAAATTTCTTGAGCCGTGGAGCTAAATCAGTTACAGCATTTTAAAAATTGCGTAAAGAATCTGAAAATTGAAACATATAAAAAAAAAAGAAATTAGTTAAAGACATGTATCTCAAGAATTCTTGATCAAGTAGACAGTATTGGGTACAAAGAGCTAATCAGTTTCTTCATCACAACTTCTTCTAATATATCTATAAATTAATTTATCAGCCGCTATCGTACAGTGAAGATAACCTATTTAGTACGTTCAAAAATTAAAACAAACATATTTCTACAGTGCTATGTCGTGAATTTGATTTTATTATCGGATAAAAGATTTAGGCAAAGTATGAAATTGCATAAAAAGGTGTTTCTCATCAAATTACAACAGAAATTGAAAACGATTTTATATTTACATGTACTTGTTTCCATTTTAATGGCGTGCATTGTATATAGGTATACACGCAAACCCAAAACAAATATTTTGGTTTCATGTTTCAATATTTGTTTCCGGGAAATTAAACTCCGGGATGCCCGTAGAAACAATCGATCATCTATAAGACAGCGGCGTGTTATATTATCTTTGTCCTTCTACTTTTCGACTGTAAACTCTGATCAAGATTTTGTTTTAATCAATAGAACAATAAAATAATGGTGTAGGACATAATTAGCCTACTGTATACCCATCTGACATTATTAAGGTGATGTAGAAATAATTTGTGAACCAAATTATATAGACATCACCACGGATCCATTAAGTAATTAGTTCATTAACTTGAAAAAAATACTTTCGCTAACTAAGCGTCTGCTAGCTCTACTTTATTACTCTAATTAGTAAATTTGTTCAACTAGAATATCGCCTGTTGCTAAGAATATCCATTTTCTTGATTGATTGCACCAGTTTTATGAAAGTGCTAATAAATCAGTAATAAATGTTTCGATTTTGTTTTTATTATTCCAGTCAACTGTTGATAGGTTCTTTATAATGTTGAAATGTAGAATCTAGCTGTGTATGGTTAAAATGACAGATATGCATATTAGATATTTTAATAAAAGTATTGTATTGTATGTAACGTGCTTCGTATAAATATTTCATGTAGATGTTTAACCTTATACAGAATTCAAGTACGTACCTTGTTCTACTTATGCATAACAATAATTACCTTTTTGTTATTGATTAAAATTGTTTCTTAGCAACTGGAGGAGAATTCTATCGGTATAAGTAAAAAATATTGGGATATTTATTGCTTTATATATTAAATATTAACGCAGTAACAGAATCTACGAACCATTATTTTTTTAATAAGTCGCTATCAGATATAACACATGGGCTGAAAAGTCCCGGGCCTAACAAAGAAATCACGTTTTTTTTTTGGTTCAAAATTAGCTTTATTCAACAACGTAATCTCCATCAAGAGCAACGCAATCATTCCAGCGCCGCTCTAACATTTCAATACCACTTTTGTAGAACGATTTATCTTTTGCCTCAAAATAGACCTCAGCGATAACCTCTTCATTCGTTCGAAATTTCTTACCGGCGAGCATTTTTTTTGAGATCTGCGAACAGCCAGTAGTCGCTGGGAGCCAAATCTGGCGAATACGGTGGATGTGGGAGCAATTCGAAGTTCAATTCATGTAGTTTTGCCATTGTTTTGACTGACTTGTGACACGGTGCGTTGTCTTGATGAAACAACATTTTTTTCTTTGCCATATGCGGTCGTTTCTTTGCAATTTCGGCCTTCAAACGCTCCAATAACGCTATATAATATTCACTGTTGATGGTATTTCCTTTCTCAAGATAGTCGATGAATATTACACCACACACATCCCAGAATACCGAGGCCATAATGTTTCCAACAGATTGTTGTGCTTTCAGGCGCTTTGGGCGAGGTTCACAAGTTGCTGTCCACTCAGATGACGATCGTTTTGATTCCGGAGTGAAGTGATGGATCCATGTTTCATCCATTGTCACATATCGACGCAAAAATTCCGGTTTGTTACGTTTAAACATGGCCAAACACTGCTCAGAATCATCAACACGTTCTTGTTTTTGGTCAACAGTGAGCAAACGCGGCACCCACTTTGAACAGAGCTTTCTCATAGTCAAATGCTCATACAATATAAAGCCAATACGTTCTTTTGATATCTTTACGATGTCAGCTAACTCACGCAACTTCACTTTTCGATCATTCAAAACGATTTTGTGGATTTTTTTGATGTTTTCTTACCGCCTCATTTGGACGACCACTGCGTTCTGCATCATCGGTGTCTCTACGACCACGTTTGAAGTTAGCAAACCAACGTTTTATTGTTGTTTCTGATGGAGCGGAGTCCCTATAACACTTTTCAAGCCATTGCTTCGCTTAAACGGTATTTTTTCCCATCAAGAAGCAGTGTAAAATTAAAACACGAAATTGTTTTTGATCCATTGTTTTGAAAATAATAAAAGTAGCGTGACTCTTAGCACAATAACTCACAAACTAATGAATAGAATATCATGAAATTTTAACAGGCCCGGGACTTTTCAGCCCATGTGTTAACTCTTTGATTCATCAAAGGATTACCAACTAAAGAATTTGTAAAATATAGGTGATATTTAGGGAGTTTATTATATACAGGATATTCTACAAGTTCACTGGAAAATTTTAACTATCTGCGTACCTTTAAGAAATGATAATGGAATTATCTTTTCATTATTGAATTGTATTATATTTTTTTAAAAATCTTAAAGGTGCACATCCGATTAAATTCTTTTAATGAAGTTGTGGAACGTTCTGTATATATACTTTTTGTAAAATTTACTATCATATACTATATTGCTATTGTATAGACTTTATTTCAAAAAAAATCCAATTCCATTACTAAGAATAAGGATATAATGGAATAATGGTCTCATTAAAATATTTGCAATTTAAAGTTTTTGAATTAAGGCCAAGTCAATGCCAATTTTATAGAATTTGAGACAAAAGAATATTTTATCACGACATTAAAAATTAGCTTCTCAGCAGCGGAGGAACCTACGATTTCTTTATTGTTGGTCCTGAATAACTGAATTTTAAAAAGTAATCTTCTAAAATGCAAAGCTTTATTTGTCAACACAATCCTCGGATTTGAAAAGAAAAATACATAATTTGAGCATATTATAATGAATTTCAAAGTCAACGACTTTATTCTTTTTCTATTTTTGTCTTCCTTCTGTTTGCAAAGATCTCTACAAAAGATAAATGCCAAGAATAGAATTAAGCTTTTTTGCATCGCAATCCACGGCGTACTATAATTAATGAGCTTGTTGGATCCGGTACTTTGAAGACCCGTTATACGTACAAATATGCATTTAATAACCAACCAACGGATGTACTTATAAAACGAAACCCTCTCAACATTTCTCTAAAAATAATTCTAGTGGAAACTCTTGAAATCTGTCTCGGATATAACAAAGCTCACACACCACCAGACAGATAAAAATAACCCCGAAAAATAGTTGCTTCTATAATTCTCTCGTTATATTTTTAGAGCATTAAAAGTGTATATTCACCACAACGTGAGAATTTGTAGTATTTTTAGTCGTTAGAATTTTACTAGAATATTGATTTGCTAGACAATTATGATATGAATTATATTACATAAGGTTACAGGGACACATTTTGAAGGCTGGTTTATATCATTTCTATTCCTGTACTTCCATACGTCCAAGTTTATGTCATGAAAACTATAAAGGGTTATAAATTATTCCAGTTGATATCTCTTGTTCTTGCATTCAATTTATATATTTTATTTTTGTAATTTGCATTTTTACTCGAAATCTTGAGTTATTGTTTTGGGTTAACATGAATAATCTAAAGACTTTTACTCATCTATCAAATTACTAAAAATAAAAAAGAAATATACACACATGTCTAATAAATAATAAAATATTTATTGCAAATTATGAAACAATTTTCAATTAAAATTTTATTTGGCTTTAACGTCAGTTTTAATGCTTTCTGGGATTGTTGTTATTATTGGAGCTGGTCTAATTCCCTCAATATTGTAACTTTTTCATTCATGTAACACATGGGCTGAAAAGTTCGGGGCCTAACAAAGAAAACACGGTTTTTTTGGTTCAAAATTAGCTTTATTCATCAACGTAATCTCCATCAAGAGCAACGCAATCATTCCAGCGCCGCTCTAACATTTCAATACCACTTTTGTAGAACGATTTATCTTTTGCCTCAAAATAGGCCTCAGTTTCAGCGATAACCTCTTCATTCGTGCGAAATTTCTTACCGGCGAGCATTTTTTTGAGGTCTGCGAACAGCCAGTAGTCGCTGGGAGCCAAATCTGGCGAATACGGTGGATGTGGGAGCAATTCGAAGTTCAATTCATGTAGTTTTGCCATTGTTTTGATTGACTTGTGACACGGTGCGTTGTCTTGATGAAACAAATTTTTTTTTCTTTGCCATATGCGGTCGTTTCTTTGCAATTTCGGCCTTCAAACGCTCCAATAACGCTATATAATATTCACTGTTGATGGTATTTCCTTTCTCAAGATAGTCGATGAATATTATACCACGCACATCCCAACATACCGAGGCCATAACCTTTCCAGCCGATTGTTGTGCTTTCGGGCGCTTTGGACGAGGTTCACCAGTTGCTGTCCACTCAGATGACAATCATTTTGATTCTGGAGTAAAGTGATGGATCCATGTTTCATCCATTGTCAGATATCGACGCAAAAATTCCGGTTTGTTACGTTTAACATGGCCAAACACTGCTCAGAATCATCAACACGTTCTTGTTTTTGATCAACAGTGAGTAAACGCGGCACCCACTTTGAACAGAGCTTTCTCATTGTCAAATGCTCATGCAATATAAAGCCAATACGTTCTTTTGATATCTTTATGATGTCAGCTACCTCACGCAACTTCACTTTTCGATCACGATTTTGTGGATTTTTTTGATGTTTTCTGGTGTTACCGTCTCATTTGGACGTCCACTGCGTTCTGCATCATCGGTGTCTCTACAACCACGTTTGAAGTCAGCAAACCAACGTTTTATTGTTGTTTCTGATGGAGCGGAGTCCCCATAACACTTTTCAAGCCATTGCTTCGCTTGAACGGTATTTTTTCCCATCAAGAAGCAGTGTAGAATTAAAACACGAAATTGTTTTTGATCCATTGTTTTGAAAATAACAAAAGTAGCGTGACTCTTATTACAATAACTCACAAACTAATGAATAGAATATCATGAAATTTTAACAGCTGTCTTTTGAAGGTTAGTACTAACTGAGAGAAAGGTGACTGAAATAAAACTAGCGTTATCTATGTGTTAGGCCCGGGACTTTTCAGCCCATCTGTTAGTACCCTTTAAAATGAATCCATATCATTTCGATAATATTAAATTCGAGGTGTATGGTATACTTTTATCCTTTAAATGTTGATGTATCAGTTTGCTGTGACCAAGATGGTGTAGGCATTTTTTGTTGAAGCACATCTTTTATATCCATTTTAAATACATTTCACGGTGATGATCTTTTTGGAATTTAGAAACAAATATTGACGAAGCATTTGGTACAAAATCAGGATGATCCTAGTACTATAAATCTTTCCTTCATAAACTTCAGGTTTACGTATACTTGTCTCTACTAAAGGATTTCCTTCATTATCCTTTCAAAACTTAAACCCAATATTATTAAGGATATGATTTAAACTGCTATTACTGAGTGAAATGTGTTTTTAAATTATATCAACTGTTATATGTACTTATTTCTCACATTCATCATCATCCAGGTCATCGCATTTCTGTAATTCCTTGTCAAGACAGAATAGGGTTACGAATTTTAACCATTTGCTAAAAATAAACAGTCAATGTTGTCTGTTTTCTTCTAAAGAATTTAGGTTTTAACAAAAGTAACGTGACTCTTAGCACAATAACTCACAAACTAATGAATAGAATATCATCAAATTTTAACAGCTGTCTTTTGAAGGTTAGTACTAACTGAGAGAAAGGTGACTGTTATAAATCTAGCGTCATCTATGTGTTAGGCCCGGGACTTTTCAGCCCATGTGTTAATTTGTTTGTTGTTGTTAGCTTCTTAGAGGCAATATTAGGTAGAGGGATTTAACGTGTACACCAGGAACCTTAAATTTTAACAAGATATTTTAAAAAGAAGTACTTTTATTCATGTAATAATTTTATAAGCACATACAGAATTTACTGATCAAAGAACTAAGTTGTTAAATAACGAAATTGGACCGTGTCATGATGAGGTATATAGAAATCTCATCTGGAAACGAGCCACAATATTTTGTTTTGAAGAAACTTCGGTCGTCGCGAGAAATCCTCATTTCCATGGTAGAAGAATCAGGAAGGCAATGGAGATTCGAAAACACCCCGTTAATATCAATAGGGAAGACGGATATCATATCAATCAACTTTTCAGCCCATATGTTAGAATAACATATCACAGTCAATTGTATGGTCTGGACAAACACCAAAAAGACAAAATTAATAGCCATTAGCAAAGAAAAAATTGAGCAGTTTTACCTATCTCGGAACAACTCACAAGAAATACCAAGCAGAATCGAAAAGCCATGACATAACATTAGCCACCAAGATCAGACTTCTGTGCTGTTATGTATTCTCAAAACCTGGCTCGGTATGAACGAAAATAAAGTTAAAATAATCCATGGTAGCCAACATCCGAAACTGATAGAAACTATTAGATGATTATAAACTGCGATGTGAATTTTGCGTGTAATTCGAAACCAAAATATAGTTTTAAATGAATTTATTTTCACACCAAAACGTAGGTCTGAAATTGAACCTTATCGTATTGATAAAATTAACGTGACAGTCAATATTTATTTATGATACTTGTTATACACATACAGTATATATATATAAACCTGACTCAGATAAGAATGAAAATTTTGTCAATACTAGTATGCAGAGTATGTGGCATTGAAAGATATGCTTTTATGTTCGGGAGTAATAGAACTGCTCTAAATCCAACCTTTCAATTCATTTCCTTCTAAAAGCAGGACGAGACCTTTTATGTTATACCTGTTACGGATATCTCAAAACCCCATGCGCGATAGAAATACAATTTTAGCGCAGTTAAATGTGAGGCATGAACGAAACGTGTCACATTTTGTAATCGTAAATTCTGGAATTTTATGTCTCGGGCTTTTATAAAATTCACCTCCAAAAAAGTTATACAGTAATGGCTAATAAAAGGTAACATCACAAATAATGTAGGATACGTGCGACCATCTTAAGGATTACCTTTTTCGATCCTTGCAAGTAAAAAAGGCAACAACTTTGCTTCCCATATTCCCAGCAATATTCCCACTTTACAAAGCGTTGCTGGAAAACTTCTTTGGGATACGTCCTTTAATATCTGTGACGAATTTGTTTTAATGTTTTACATTCATTATTTTCATGAGGAATGGGGACATTATTATTCTTTTACAATGGTGAATGATAAATGCCATACCTCCGAAGCCAAGAATTAAAGAATTAAATTGGAGATCTTTGCAGCCTCTAAGAAGAAATTTTCTTGCAAATTTCAGATACGTTTCTTAACGATTTTGACAAGAATGAAATTATTACTGATTATATGTTTAAATATAATAAATTTTGTATAATTCTGGCCGTGAAAGCCTACGTAATCATTTGAGTTTAAATACCAAAAAAAAGGGGGAAAGTTAACAAGAATTATTACAATTTTAAAGAAGGTATTATCTTTTAAATTATTTAAGATACTGTGAATTTGGTTCTGTTTTGTTTTCGTCTGCATTTAAAAAAATTGTTTCCAAAGCTTCATAATTTTTTGAAATTCCAGGTTTGCTACATAATTCAAAATGTTTAGTTATTATCTGAACAGACCTTGTATCTATTTTTTTTTTTAATTCCTACAGCATCCTTATCTTGCCAGGAAGCTTATGATGCAATCAACACCAACACAATGGCTTTTAAAGTGATAAAAATAAAATTGATGCAATTATTTGAATTTCTATGTGTACATATTTAGAAAGATAAATATTTGTCTCCTTAACGTTGCTAAATATCTTTTTTAAATCTCTATAGTTTTGGGCCTTGTTTTGTAAAGGATTAAAAGTTAAAGGTAGAATCAAAAGTTGAACTAAGTATATTAAAGGTGATGTGTATGTAGAGGCAAATACAATTTCATTTTACTGTATTTTTACCGGCTTTATTCCGTCCTTACTTTATAATCTTATCCCCGAAAGCACTTCACCACCACCCTCCAAAAGCTTTCAAAAAGCTCGCGGCTACAATAGAGGTAAACAAATTTTAACGAAAGTCAACAACTTCCAAGTCGAATTTTTACCGCATTTCCATGTTTTTTTTTTTCGTGACTTATCGCGAAATCTTTTTTTCCCGGTATTCGTTGCTAAGGACTACGCATCCTTCGAAATTACCACCCTCAAAATTTTAATTAAAAATCCTTACAGGCGGTAATATTTATCTTCAAACAAACGTATAATGGCCGCATTTTATTAAAAAAAATTTACACAGTATTTCGGGAACTTTTTGGGTTGCTTCGGTTTAAAAGTAAATATTTAAGTTTGATTTTATTTGGAATGAGTAATTTTAATATTGCATAATCTTAAATGGATCGATACCAAAAACTTACAATGCATTATAAGAATCCCACCTTGCCAAAGGACATTTTTATAAGGGGGATACGCAAGTAACAAGTTATTTGCGTAACGCAGAATTAAGGCATTCATTAAAGCAAATAAAACACAACTGAGGCATTGGCAATGGTCGTATTTAATCATTAAACAATTGACTGCAATATCTGGATGTCAATTTAGAGTTCAATTATAGATTAGATTAATACATTTTTTCGTTTAAGCGAAAGCAATTGTGAGGTTTTATCATAATTAAAATCGTACGTAAATAGGAAGGTTTACTAAAACATTACGTTACATCTACAAAGAAAAAAACTTGAAAGTGAAACATCTTAAATAATAATTTCCTTTATAAGAAAGGAGAAATTGCAATAAATTAGTCTCAAAGAATTCAGCAATTTCGTAAAAGATTTGGAATGCCAAAAAATTTTAGCCAGAAGTGCTGGTTGAGATAATTTACGTTTGCCACCTCTCCATTATAAGTTAAATTCAAGTTAAAATATTACATAAGGGCGCACAACACCATATTCAAAATCGCGAGAGCTTTTTGACCCACATGATTCACATTTAATTAATTATTACTATTTTATATCGGAATAACTCCCTGCTAATAAACACATCTGAATAAACTTATGCTTGTACAATACGTTTTTCAATATATATTTTAAGAAAATCGCTATTTTTACCAAATGGCCCTAGTAAATTGAACAAAGACTGTATATTATTTGCGAGGAGTTTCATAATTACAAAATGGCTTTATTTTCAACGCATGTATCATAACGTTCATTGAAGGCCTGTGCCGCTTTGCCTGATTAGGGTTTCATTACAGCAAATGAACGATTGTTCTCTCATCGCACACCCAGATTGCCAGCATTCGCTATTCCTTTGTAACCGTTTCACCCACTTCTGATTAAACTACTACAATTTTCTCAGCATGCGTTCCTCTACGGAACTAAACCACCACTTCGTAACAGAACGAGGAACTTAAAAGCTTATATATTCCACTCCTTCGCTGCAACAGCACGCTCTAGATGACATAGTCAACCGTTATGAATTAAGGTCATGCATTTCCTTGTGAAACAGAATGTAAAATTTAAAATATATTTACCGTCAATGGTTTTGAGCGATAAATAAGATCGTATCGTGATTTTCTACTTTAAATAATTACAAACATTCAATGTTTTTAATAGCCCATGTCACACAGAGATTGAAGTATTGGTCTTATGGTAATACCACTTTACTAAGTTTCTAATCTAAAGGTTATTTTATATACTAAGTTGATACAATGTATCAGTATGACCGCAAACAAAAACTACGAATGTGTCTGAACAATTTGTAGCTGCTATATATGTTTATAGTAGATCTTATAACACTGAAATGCTAAGGTGAAATTAAAACGTAGTACAAAATAAAAACAGATAGTTAGCAAGATAACTTTAATAGATTAGAAAAGATAAGGAATATATTTTGTTTTGTATTAACTACTACCGTGAAATGGATGAGTCAAAATGATTCTGAAATGTTTTTCTTTATATTTCTTTCAAATTTCAAACATATAAGTAGAAGTTTGTACGTAAATTCTTAATAATTATATATTAATACTTTTACTTCTTTTATATAGGGTACTAGATTAGAGATTTTAGAAAAGTCATAAATTTATAAGTAGTTCATCTTTGGTTATCGTACAATGAAGATATATTTAGTGTGTTCGAAAATTAAAATGAACATCTTTCTACTATCTTCTGCATTGAATTTAATTTTATTTTTGTGATAAAAGGCTTATAGGTAGTGAAACAATTAAGAATTTATATTCTTCTGGAAACCCTAGCCATTTTCCTACAGTAAATGAAAAATAGTTTACTTTTCTTTTCCCAAAACTTGCATAATTCCGCTATCCCTTGTACATCTAAGATTTTTTATCCTTTCTTTTCCAATTTAAACGTTTTTCAAACAGAAAAAGTAAGAGCGTTTCACGATATAAATATTTATGTGCCCCTGCCGTTTAAGTAAATCGAACGAATTTTGACATTTCCATTTCCACCACCGAAACAGAAGAAGCGAAAGGTTAAAATCATCCCGTATTCATTGGAATTGGAACGAATTTCGCCCGTATTTTCGATTGAATTGTATCGGGAACGTGGAAAGATTAAAATCAAGTGGAACTATTTACCGTTCTATTTTATCCAGTGATAATGGGTACTGTAGAATTGTCTGTTGTTTTTCCATTTCCACGATGCATTGTGTACCTAGTTCCAGTTCTGGAAAGAAAGAAAAAAATAAGATTTAAGCTTTACTCAATCTAAAATACGAATAACATTGTAATATTAATTTCATTAGACGTGAAAAAGCTACATTAACTTAGCATGGATCAGATAGGATATAATTTCATATTTTTAAGGTTACTCCAAATTGTATAATCTCACTCGGGAATTTCCTAGGACTTTATTAACTTTTATTAGATTAGATTAAGGAATTACGGGGAAATTACTTTCACCAGACAAAGATATTGGTTCAAAAATGTTAACTGGCAACCTCAATTTTAATTTTCAATAATATAATTAAAAAAAAAATGTTTATTAACTACCACTGCCTTTAAAAAGATACTTTTGCAATGCCTAATGTTCTACCTACGAGTATATCAAATTAAACAGACCTTATATTGCTACCACGTCGTTAGTGACGTTAGTTTCGAAAATTATGACGGTAATTTAGATTTAATAATAAGACCTTTAGTTCCCAAAGCATAAATTTCCTGTTATTCCACATAAAGGAAGCATATTACAAAACTAAAGAGCTGCTTTAGCTTGCTTGCTAATTTATTACACATTATATCACTTTAACTTTCTACACTTAGCGAATATTTTCAACGTATACTGGTATATTCAGTTATGTCGTTTAAATTTAAAATATACCTTCCTTATTGAAACAGGGGCAAATTGAATTTAAGAATATATGTATTTTTTTTTTCTTTTTCACCTCCGTTCCACGCCTTCGAGATCCGGGTGAAGCACAATATTAAACTCGTTTTATTCAAATTTCCTTACGCACAGAATCTCGAAGGTACGAAAATAATACCTTTTACGGTGACCTAAATCAAACTGTTTTGAAATTTAGGTGTTATGAGTTCAGCAGATGATCCACCTCAGATTAATAATGATGAGAAATTCAGTTAGATAAACGTATCGTGTGCGCTGTTAATTGAAAAAGTTAATACCAACTCTACACGATAAAGTTTCTTCATTAAAACTAAAGCTACAGGTCCATGTAATTCAGTACTATCGATAAGTTGTACATTCGAATCGATGACCTCATAAACTTAGTTATTGTGTGCCGCTATTATCAATCTTTCGAAAGTAAATGAAGTTTTCTCTCAAGTCTTGTCTCAAACTTCCTACTTCACTAATCTAAGTATCTAACAATATATGAAGGCGACGGGTCGAGGATAGCTTATATTTTCTCAAATATACACTACCATTCATAAGTTTGATCTAACTATATAAAATAACAAGCTAGACAGATCATGTTTATAATTTACTTCCAATAATGTCGTTTGATGTGGATAAAAATATTTAACGTGTAGAAGATACTGCGACACAACATATTATCTATAGTATCTATCTAATATCGTTGCTAAATTTAGTAAACCCTGACAGATACTTGAAAATCAAATATATCTGCTTATCTCTGCATTTTACGAACGGATTAAGACCCTAATTTACGATCACAAACGCTACAAAATTCTCACTACGGTAGTAAAATTTGGGTAAATACATAAATATAATATCTGCTGTAACTACCATTTTCCCAGGGTAAAATATTTACTTTTAATCCTCCGAATAAATAAAATAAAACAGGAACTCAAGACAAGACATATTTTCGAGTGTTAAACCTTCAAGTTTCAGTTTCTTTTATCAGGAAGTCAAAGTCTTCTTCAAAGTGTAAGTTATAGCGAATTGTTTTATTGTTAGATAAACTTTTGAAAATTATGTGTGAACTTAAAAAAAACGACAGTCTAGAACTGAACTAAGCAAGATGTTACCACTTCTAAACTAGGCGAAAGACACTTGTAATGAAAACTTGACGATATGGTATCCATTCATTAAAGAAAATGTTAAGGAATGTGCAACAATCTTAAACTAACACATGGGCTGAAAAGTCCCGGACCTAACAAAGAAAACACGTTTTTTTTTGATTCAAAATTAGCTTTATTCATCAACGTAATCTCCATCAAGTGCAACGCAATCATTCCAGCGCCGCTCTAACATCTCAATACCACTTTTGTAGAACGATTTATCTTTTGCCTCAAAATAGGCCTCAGTTTCAGGGATAACCTCTTCATTCGGCGAGCATTTTTTTGAGGTCTGCGAACAGCCAGCAGTCGCTGGGAGCCAAATCTGGCGAATACGATGGATGTGGGAGCAATTCGAAGTTCAATTCATGTAGTTTTGCCATTGTTTTGATTGACTTGTGACACGCTGCGTTGTCTTGATGACACAAAATTTTTTCTTTGCCATATGCGATCGTTTCTTTGCAATTTCGGCCTTCAAACGCTCCAATAACGCTATATAATATTCACTGTTGATGGTATTTCCTTTCTCAAGATAGTCGATGAATATTACACCACGCACATCCGAAAATACCGTGGCCATAACCTTTCCAGCCGATTGTTGTGCTTTCGGGCGCTTTGGACGACGTTGACCAGTTGCTGTCCACTCAGATGACGATCGTTTTGATTCCGGAGTGAAGTGATGGATCCATGTTTCATCCATTGTCACATATCGACGCAAAAATTCCGGTTTGTTACGTTTAAACATGGCCAAGCACTGCTCAGAATCATCAACCCGTTCTGGTTTTTGGTCAACAGTGAGCAAACGCGGCACCCACTTTGAACATAGCTTTCTCATAGTCAAATGCTCATGCAATATAAAGCCAATACGTTCTTTTGATATCTTTACGATGTCAGCTAACTCACGCAACTTCACTTTTCGATCATTCAAAACGATTTTATGGATTTTTTTTATGTTTTCTGGTGTTATCGCCTCATTTGGACGTCCATTGCGTTCTGCATCATCGGTGTCTCTACGACCACGTTTGAAGTCGGCAAACCAACGTTTTATTGTTGTTTCTGATGGAGCGGAGTCCCCATAACACTTTTCAAGCCATTGCTTCGCTTGAACGGTATTTTTCCCAACAAGAAGCAGTGTAAAATTAAAAGACGAAATTGTTTTTGATCCATTGTTTTGAAAATAACAAAAGTAGCGTGACTCTTAGCACAATAACTCACAAACTAATGAATAGAATAGCATAAAATTTTAACAGCTGTCTTTTGAAGGTTATTACTAACTGAGAGAAAGGTGACTGCAATAAAACTAACGTCATCTATGTGTTAGGCCCGGGACTTTTCAGCCCATGTATTATACCAATAATGCTGCCAAATACAATATTCATGGTATTTAGTAGCATTATTATGTTGGACATTGTTTTCTAGACCACTCAGATTTGCAAAAATGACTGCTTTAGCAAGTTATTTAGTAAAAAAAATTAGTAAAGTTATTAAGTGAATTGATAAGTGATCTCCATGATCTGTAAAGAAAATTAAAGGCTTATGGAACTTATACTTTTCATAGAATCAGGATTGAAACAATTTGATATTAATTCTCAAAATCTCAGAACCTGTCCAGAACAACTTTCCTTTACGGTAAACGCTGTTAAAGCTTTCGAAAACTTTGCAGAAGTGAACAATAAAATTGCAATTAGAAAATCCCTAAATGACTCGGACATTATTGACAGTATTATTAAAAATCAAAATGAATTGTTACTTACACAATTTGTATCGAGCATACATCGTTGTCAAAAAGAATATGATAGAAACAAATTGTGTACGTAACAGAATATAAAGACAACAATAAACAAAATGAAATAATTCCTCCCAGGTTTAAAGATGATGTCATGGATCAAGCTTTTACAGATTAGATTAGCAGTTGTAAGAATAATATTTTTGCTTCATTAATAGGTTAGTTTGTTTGTAGTGAAAAAAAAATACTACATTTCTTGTATTGTCTGTTAAATATCCCTAGTACTTATTTAGGTCTGGCAACTAAAAAGAATCAGTAAAATGTTACCACAATATTTTAGATAACACCATTAACATAAATGACGAAGTACATCATAAACATGTTTCAGTGTGATAAAAGTGAATTATCCAAATCAAATCTATATGCAAAGCTTTCCTTAGGAGAAATATTTAAAATAACCAGGAACTATGATTTATTTAGATAAAAGTTTAAAGACGAGAAATTTACCATTACTCCAATAGAGTGTAGACTTTTGGTGATTTCAATGCCAAACGCTGAACTTTAATTCTGATTATCTATAGAGTGAAATTGAACTAGAACTACTGCTGAAAATGTTAGCTTAGCTGTCGAAACGTGAATATAGATAGTGAAGTATTTTAGTGTACAAATGCCACATTGTTCGACTTTCATGTTTTATCTATACAGTGTTAATTTTGTGAAATTATTCTTAGAATCTCATTTATTAAAAGCCAATGCTTTAGAAAACTTTTATAGATGAAAAGAATCAATATAACAACAAAATCTATCATACAAAGTTTTTGATGGGATAAGAGTAGGTGACGTAAACGAAATTTAATTAAAAGTAATTATCCTTTGTTTATGTAAAGTTTAAAAGGGGAAAAAATAGATATTTATCAAATGCGAACAAATTTGGAAAACCATTTATTTTTGGTTCTTTTGGTGATTTCAATGCTAAAACTACATGCTAATTTTGAATATTTCCGAAGAATTTTGCTAGTTTCTTTTTTATAACAATGTAATTCATTTAAAAGCGAGGTTAAGGTTTAAAGGAAAGAACTGGGTACTGCTCAAATGCGAATAATTTACAAAAATGTAAAATGTTAAATAAGGATTTGTACAGATGGTCTCCGTGGTGTAAATGGATACACACTGGTTTAGCGGGAACTGAAGCTGTAGGTTCAAATCCTACCGGTAACGGTAAATTAATCCAATTAAATTCAACGTTGGTAATAACAAGGGATTTTTTCTTTTGGTGTATTGCTTTAGGTCATTTTAGTGATTTCAATGCTAAAAATTGAATTCTGATTTTGAATATTTACTAGTTGTTTTTGTAACATTGCAATTTATTTAAAAACAAAACTACAATAATTTACAATTAATCAATTTAATTCAAACAAGATCAATGGTACTATCCCACTATTAAAATCTATTTGATACATGCCAATACAGTTGTTTGCGTTATATAAGCTTCCGTCTATTTTATCCATTCCATTCGTTAACGATAAATTGCAAATTGGTTCGTATAACATCTAGTTCGTGACAGTTACTGCATCAATCCTTTACTAAATACAAGCATGTAACACCGCACAAAACATTCTGACATTCATTGGATCTTGTCGAATGCAAAATTCAATACGCCGTATTTAAAAATAAAATTTAACCAAGAGAGAACAATATTCGTTTTTGTTTACCTTTCAAACCGTGAATAATATTTTGATAATTTACTTCGATTTTGTAAGAGTAAATAAAAAAGTTTTTTCACTAGAATCCATTGTTTTGAAATCTAATTATTATTGAATCACTTTCCCAAAAATTAAATAATCTCAAATGATATAAAATACGTTTTACTAATCATTCCTATTGTTTCTTTTGTTTATCTATTGGCTCATGTTGATACTTTTATCCTACATGCTTCCCAACAAATTTTAAAATTGGAAAGAAAAGTTGATTAAGAATTGATCTGCGAAAAAGTTGTGGCTTTCTTGGAACATCAGAAAATGATTCATACTTTTCACGATGTGTTTTCGCTTGTTTCAATGTTTATCGTCAAAACAGCATGACGTTCATATTTGAGATTTCTAAATAAGATATATTTTATTTATTAAGCAGTAAAAAAAAACAAAAAAATGAACAAGTCAAGGTAAACATTGAACAATGTTAATTCGTAATTTGTAAGAGGTTAAGAATGGTTTGATGACACGCTGTGGGGGACAAAGGTGATCAGCAAATGCATATTTCACATGATCAAGTGAATTCGAAACATTTGTATAGTTAACATTAAGGGCATAATATCTAAAACATACCTCTTCTACTAAAAGGACGAACCCTTACGGCAACTTTTATTTTATCTGATGTTGACGAGGACATGTTTTTCGATTTGATTGAGGCGGTCGAACACCAAAACAAATATATACAATTATCACACGACTTTTATACAGTGTTTCACATATTTATCCATTTTCGAACATAATAGAACTGAATAAAACACCTCACTTATCACGACACAACGTGCGCAGGTTTCGCCATGTTTCCCATTTCCAATATTAAACCGGAGATATTGGCCAATGCGCCATGGCGTGCTCGAATCGCGACCTTACTGCGCAACACCCATATACGCGATACACCAAGTGTTTACTGAATCATTCGAACTTGCTGTCTACCTACACAACTTACACTTGCTCTCGCATAATGCCTCAAGCAGAAAAACTTTAACATACAGTGTTATCCAAAAATTATATGTCCCATGCAAAAAAAAAATCAAATCCGATTATGCGAAAATATTGTTAAATCCTCGTTGCTTAGAGTTTTATATTGTTTTATTTATATTTTATAAAAGTAAAGAAATTTATTAGAAGCTACAGAAGTAATTTAATGCTATCAGTTGCTTATTTACATTGTAAAAGTTCACTTGTAAATGTAAAATCTCATTCGAAAATGTAAATTAACAAAAACATCTAAGAACACATTCCTAATATAAAGCTGATACTACAGTTAAAATTGTGCATATAAAATGGAAAATCTCTGCTCAATTTATTCGAGCCACTTTCTAAAATAGTGATTTTGTTAAAATATATAATGAAAAACGTATTGTACAGCAGAACTGTTTATACATCGTCACAACTGTATAATTAATATTTTGTAATGATTTTTATAATTGCTGTTATTCTTTTTGGTATACTGTCTGTGCAAGCATTAATGGTATGTCTACGTCTAACGTCATTTTGCCATACATCACAGGTAACACTGGCAGAGCATGCGTTTCCAAAAGACTTTAAATAGATTTGGCTATATGGCATGGTGCCTTATAATGCATGAATATGTAAGGGCCTTCATTCAGATAGAAATCATTAATATAATGCATCAAGACACCCTTATATTGGTGTTGATTCATGGTGCCTTGGCAGAAATACAGTGGTCCAGGACCTTCGACTGATATACAGGATTATATCTTAACCGGCGGAGAGTGTTTCATCGTATTTAGTACACTAGCTTCACCAAAACGTACAGATGGATATAATTAACCTAAGCATCAAAATGTTTACAAAGATTAATTGCAAATATCCAATTTAATAACCAAGTAAATGCTCTCGATTACCAGAAGATGAAAGCTTGCTAATTTTACATCCTTACTATACATGTAACTTTCGAACGCTAGTGTATACAGAATTGACTTTTACCAACGTCTGCTTTCTCTCTCTTACCATCTAACGTGTTGAATATAAAATGCTTTATTACAGGTTTCTTTCTTTCATCAAACTCCTCGCATATTACTGTAGCTCGGTACACCAGAAAAAGGCAGCAGTTATTTTGATTGTCTAAAAGTCAAAAGGAAAGCCCTTTTTTTGAGATTTCATGATATAAACGAGAAAAGCTCACCAAATAGAAGAAAACCAATGCCAAATAAAGCTTTTAAAGGTTTTTATATCGTTGTGTTTTAAAAGAAAATTAAAAGAAAAACAGTTTTATATATGTATATAGACTCTCACGCCCGCATAAAACAATGAAAGGTTGCCAGATATCTTGCTTTTGTTATCTGAACATTTTGCTTCAAAATTCAATCCTTGCTGTGTATACAGCAACACCTACTAAAAGTCCAAAGAATGAAGATTTTCAGTTTTTGATTTCAAGGAAAGTTATAAGAAAAATTTATCAAATTCTATTTTGTTTAACAATACATCTTTTAACGTAAAAGGAGTAGTTATAACGTCTGGATATAACAAAAATACTACGTTCTATAGAATAAAGCTGAACTTAAATATATAAAGTTAAAAGGATATATATTGTATTCTAGAAGTTGTATAAAATATATCGCTTCTGTCAGTTATTTTTGACCCAAGTTTTGACCCGAACGATCAATAACATTTCTTCTGAAACACACCAAAAAGTTTTATTTAATTTGTTCCATCTGAAAAATTATTGTCTAAACTTGAAATGCATGAAAAACTTTTACGTATGAAAAGCGACATTTTCTGCAAAGTTTACGAAGAAGTTTTATTATCTGTTTTAAAGTTTTTGACAGAAACTTTCTACCTAGGTATATACGACAGTTGAAGCAGATGTAGGATGCATATAATTTTTTCAAATGCTTATGCGGAATATTTTGTAATTTCTCCACAAAGGTTTTTTTAATTTCGGAAATTGTGGCTTTTGATTTCTAGTTATAGCAAAGATTTGGGGTGTTTGCTTTTGAGTAACTATAAAAGGGAATATTACGGAAAAAATTGGTAATATTGGAAAGCAAATACATTGAAATGCCATCTTTAGATACTAAGAACATTTAATAAGATATATTTGGAAGGAATCTGTATTCTCGTATTACTTTGTTCATTTTATAAATTAAACACTTACGAAAAATATTTATGCAACAATATAACTCATATCTTGAGCATGTTAGAGGTAATCCAAATAATTTAACATTATATATAACAATAATTCATGAAGAAATAATAGAAAAAAGCTAGGTAGAATTTCGAAATATCGTTCGATAGATTTAGAATTTAATAGAATCTATTCCTTAGAAGAATAAATTTTTAAAAATAGTTGTATTAAAAAATGTATTCCATAGAGAAAAAGGAACGGGAATAGAAGTATACAATAAAGTTTACCTTTTCACTAGCTACGGCATTGTATACTGGTACGTATAAAACAAAAACTATACAAAATAAACACTTTATTTCATATAAACGTTCAGATACATAGGTTTTCGTTGTATAAAATCAAAAATAATGTAACAAATAATTTATATTGTGTAACCATAATCGCGATATTAAACAATTGTCATTATTTGGACCTAAACGGTAGATCTCATGACTAGTTTATAGGAATATAATAAAATAAAGCAAACTAACATATAATACAACCAGAAACTTATATAATACGACTATCCAATTTACAAAAAAGAAATTAACTATTCACTGATGCTTGAAATTGATCAAGTGCAAATATCTAAAAAATACTGTTGCCTATCCCAATATCGCTAAATATGGTATACCTAGTGTGCGTGAATGATTTATAGGAAGCAAACACTTTAGAGAACTAGGATATGTTTGGATCTCAGTACGTTACAGAGAAATTTATAAATATTTACTTCTCTGAAATGTACGCTTCCTTAGTATTGCTATTTGCCTTCAGCTTCACCAAAAAGTCTTGTGGATATATGTTTTTTTTTATACATCAATTAATATATATTACTTAATAATAACTTCTGGTTAGAGATAATAACCTCCTCTTATATAAGACATTATTTAGCTGTGCCAAATGGTGAAGAAATCCAGGGTTGGGGAAGACTCTTCTCTGTTTAAAAACATATTGTAGAGCTTCTGTAGCATCCATATGTTTGCATATCATCAAGTAAGCTATAACTATAGTTGCCGACCTCGAAATTCCAACTACACAATGAACTAAGACGCGTCCTGTAAATGAAATGGAAAACATCTTTATCTCCTTAAGACAACACAAGCACGTGATTTCCGCCAAATTAAAACATTTTACCATAATTTTCGACCATAGCTAATATTCACTATAGCAAACCTAAATTGTTTCAAGCATTTTAATGTAAATATTGCATACATAAGCAACATGCAACAGAAATCACTACAAACATTGCAAAAACAGTACCTCCATTTTTTACTGCGTTATCTATAAACTTAGAAGCTTGCTCAAAATAAATTGATATGTTCCAAGAAGGCCTATCGTGTCCTGGTATCCCCATGTATTTTATTTTAAAATCCCTATAATAATTCTCACTGGTATTGACCTGATATTCATCGTTACCTTCAGCGCAATTCAAAATGTGGGTGATTTTATTTGCTAGCAAAAATCTTCGGTCTTTCGCAGCATATCTAAGCACAAATCGGAAGAATATATTTGCTAACACCGGGTTTATAAAAATTCACTTACTTATCACCTAAATATAAGCCATTGTCGATCTTATGTATCGAATGTACGCTTGATACACTCGATACGGGATTTGATCCAACCGAATAAGTTAGTTCATCCAGGACATCATTTAGTTGTTTTCCTGTGATCTCCGGATCCGGACACTTAGGTCTTAGGGTGCCCTGGAAAGATAACGTTTGAGGTTATGTGGTTGGATTTAAGTCCGCTTCTTTTACTTACGCTATAAACCGCGTCTCTCCACATTTTTCGTCTTCTTTATTTGAAAGGTATTAGGAAAGAAGAAAACAGTCAATTAGGAAGGCTTTCATGTAAATACCTAACAGCGTGAAGCAGATCGGTACTAAATATAGGTTCGATCTAATGACGCAGTACTATTACAAACTTGCAATGACATTTTAAAGCGTAATTTTATAAATAGAGTTTTGATCCTATGCCAATTTTTTCCTACTATCACAACAATACTAAGACTAGTCGGTTTTGCTTTCAGAATTTTTCATGACAGACGTATGACGTAGTCAATAACCGACTCGTTAACCATCTATGTATGCAGTAGGTGTAGCTTTACCTCGAGTAACTACGGATGAATGAGTTGTCGTGATTGGTCCAGAACAAAATACAATAATTTCATTCTAATTGTGCTGATTAATTCAATAATAATGTATTCAGTGTACCTTTAGCTTGCCAAAAATTACTATTTAGATACGTATGCGTTTATTTACATACCATACAGTACCATACTAAAGTATTATGTAAGCAGTGTAACTCTAAAAAATTTGGAACAAAATTCATTAATCAGTTATTGCTTATTATTTTTATATTCTTAATAATTTAATATTTAGTAGTTGGCTAAAAGATCTGGGGGTGCTTTGTGATTCCTCTTTATCTTTTTCTGATCATATTTCGAAAATTGTTTCCAAAAGCTATAAAATTTACGGATTCATTTATCGCAACTGCAAGGATTTTGCATAACATGCTTTTGTCAGTTTTATTTTTTTCCCTCATTCGGTCCCGACTAGAATCTGGTGTCCCACTTATATAGCTCATGTAAATTCCGTAGAGTCTGTTCAAAGGAGGTTCCTGAAATTTTTATATTTCTTACCTGTAGGATCTTATCCCGATCGAAATATCGAATACGGCACCCTGCTGAACAAATTTAATTTCACAGCGCTTTACGTGAGGAAAATTATATCTCTACTTAGGTTCTTGTTTTCTCTCTTGTAATGTAATTATCTTATACCTAGAGCGAACACCAGATCATTTTTCACTTTTTACTGCAACACTAACAGAACAAACGTTTTAATGAGGTCTCCCATTTCCTTCATGTGTTCCAGTTTTAATTCAATTAGCAATTACCATTTTTGCTCCTTTCACCAAGTAATCTCATTAAAATGGCAAAAATTAATTCGCCAAATTGTATTGAGGAATAATTCTACACACTCCCAAAGAAAATTTTCTGAAACACAGCAAATTATCGAAATCTTCATATTTGATTTAGAAGCAGAGACCATTCTCTGCTTCTATCTTCTCCACCACACTGCAGCTACTCAATATTTTCGTTTATGGTCCCGTTAAAACAGTCTTGGGAATTTGACACATACCCACTCTTATTAAATCTGTGTTAGATTTAGTACTGACTCAGAAAAATATCGGGGCTATTTTCGAAAGCACATGAATTTGTCTTATAAACCTGATATCCTTTAGGATTCGGGTTTCATTCAAGCTGAAATCTACCGCGATTTATGTGAATTTGAATGAGGTAGAGGACATATAAATGCTTATGACACTGGTGTCGTTCATCCAATTGATGATAACAAAGCTAAGACCTCTGACAACTGTATCAAATGTCGAATATACATCTTCTTCTTTTGTTATCTTTCCATTTTTCATAATTCGAATTTTCACTTAATTAAAGTCGTCAATAAATCTCAGTTCGGATTCATAAAGTAGGTACACAAGACCACATTTTCTCCATAAAGCAAATAATACAAAAAGCTTAACAAGAAAAGAAGAAAATATTCTTAGTATTTATAGATAAGAAATTCCGAGTTGTTCTTGAAGATATACCATACGCGATGTATTTTAAGATTTTCGATTCAGGATGGAACAAAGAATATCTAGGGACATTTACAACATAAATCAAAAAAAAAAATGCCCAGAAGGTGACTGCGCATCTCCCCTACTATAATATCTGCCACTAGCAACGCCTTTACGCTTACGCCATTTTCAGCTAAGTTGTAGGCACGTAAACGTGACTGCTACAATTAATTCTCACGCCAAGAGCGATTTGCGTAGTGTAATTCGATTCCTTCAAGCAGAAGGGAATAATGCAGCTGAAATTCGTCGAAGAATGATCAGAGTATACGGCGAAAACTTTATAGCGGATGGTGTTGTGCGTGAATGGTGTAGGAAATTTAAAGAAGGCCGATGGCAGAGTTTCCAGAGTATAGAGGAACTTCAAAAGAACGTCACATAGATATAACAAATGCATCAATTTTCACGGTGATTATGTAAAAAAGAAACTATGTTTGTATATAACTTTTAATAATAAATTCATTTTAATATTTACACTTGACTTGTTGTTGAGCTATCGGTTGAAAAAGACAGTCCTCGTATTTGCAATACCGTGTAGGTTCTCGTAATGCAGGAAAATGTATGCAGCCCAGTAGATTCGTTATTTGTTTGGTTGCCTTCTGTTTATCAAATAATTTCAACGCAAGTTAATTAAATTTATCAACTTTTGGAATAAGAAAAATATTCAGATTAACTTTATTTACATAGTTTTAAATACAATTGAATGTTGTGACGTAACATCTCATATCTGTCCTCTTGGTAACAACCACATTTTAAATAAACGTACTTATTAGATATTTTGAGTTTTTGGATAAAGTGAAAATCAAACAAATTTTACATTTCATACTCCTTTAATAGTACAGATAAATGATCCAGAGCTAGGTTTATATACATTAATATTAACTGAACTTACAAAGAACAGATAATAATGTATATGTACCTAAGCGTTCAAATTAAAGAAAAAAAAAAACAAGATAATGGAAATTATAAAAAAATAAATAATAGTATGTACTAAGATAGGCATAAACAAATGTCACACAAGTTATAAATTAGAAAATGCAATAATATACAGTTATGAAAGTGATGTGTAATATGCATATGATTGTATTTGTTTTTTTATTTCGGAGGTTCTCTAGGAAAATAAAAATATAGCATCGTTAAGATTGTATTGAAAAAAAAAAACTAGTAGTATGGGAGGTAGTCTGTTTTGTGCGTTATGAAAGGCACATTTTATACATGTTTTAATATCCAATACTTATTATATTTAGTACCATGTGTTAAGGTGTTGTTTCATTTGACTTTCGGAGAGAACTTAAAAAAAGAAATTATATAGAATTTTTGTCAGTCTTTACTAAAGTTATACAGCGAAATAAAGGACTTGTAATTGCTTCTCTTATAACTTAAACATATTAGAAGTAAATATATATTACAAAAGATAATGAGATATTATTATTTATACATCAATTCCTTTATTTCTCAGGACAGCGGTTCTCAAACTCTCCTTCAGAAAGTAGGGTCTGAGAATCGTTGTTCTTCTTAGGGTATTACGTGATAAATAAACTTATTACTAGTATATATAATTTACAATTATAATATTATATAGATAAATATGTTATAGAGAAATTGAGTATTCGACAAGTTAAAAAGAAGGGGAAAAAAACAGATTCATCCGCACAAATACTAACATTACGCCTTAATTTTAAAAGAAATACTAATGTAGACTAGTTTTTATCTTTATTTTAAAATTAAATAATAAATTAAATTTCGGTATATCTATGAACATTTTGAGCATCTTTATTTTTTACATCATAATCAACATTAAATAATTATTTATGACAAAAATGACGATATTGGTTTTCATTTGCTAATAATACTTTCATTATTAGAAAGGGGTTCTTTTTCCTAGCCAAAGGTTATATTATGATATTGTAAGATGTTACAATTTAATCCCTTAAATAACTAAAATAGTTCAAAAAACCCTTATGAGAATGAAATTTGAAACGGAAGAAATGTTAGGGTTTATATTTTTGGAATTAAACTGTAGCATCTGCGTATATATAATCGTAGCATTTATATATATATATATATATATGTATGTATATAAATTATCTAACTTTAGGAACAATCGTTATTAATACCATTAAAAGCTGTCTATATAAAATATTAATCAACAATATTGTCAGCGGGGTGTCACAATAATTACGTTATATATGCTTTATTATATTTATTGTACCTGAAAAATTCAATTTTTCGTTTAGCCTACTGGTCCCAAACGATGGTAATACGTTCATTATCAACATCGCTTCTTTCAAATAACAGCTATACCACAATAGGTGCGTCTTGGTAATGGTGATAGTGATGGTGGATATGTTCATGAACATGATGATGTTCATGCCTCTCAACGCTCGAAGTTGGACTCGGCGTGGCGTTGTTCGTTTGTTTTTCATAAGAATTAGATCTGTACTCCGTTTTATGGTTTTGATCATTTGTATAGAAATTTGACGAAAACTCTTGCTCTAACCATCTGACAACTTGAGCCATGGCACGAGCTTGATCCTCCTGTCGGTTTCTATGCCTCAGGTAATGCGGTGAGGAAGTGTTTCCTAAAACAATCTGCGGAACTTTCTTAACGTTCTTTCTAAACTGTTTCGACTGCTCAACTTCGGTGGTTTTCGAAACTTTCGGCGATTTTTCATTATTCTGTATGGAATCCGTTAATATATTACAACGAGGAGATGTATTCGTATAATCGTGTGTTTTAATCTTATTATGCTTTCGACACCCCGTATTTTTCTTTACCGGAACTTTCTTACTAGATACACACATTACAGCATCTATTAATTTGTTATACTGACAATTTGTGGTCGGTAATTGCGTTGCGTTTTGAAAAGACGCCAAATCTACGTAGAAATGGGTCGGATCCATTATATTCGCTAGGTATTGTAAAGTAGGCATGTGACTTGATTTTTGTCGGCGTTGATGTTTTCCTTCACTTTTGAAAACGGATTTTGCTTCTACGTTTGTATGGGGATTCACTTGTTTTCTGGAAGAGATAAAAATGAAATAATTAATCATTTTGGAATGTATACGTTTAATACTATGATCTTACTGGATGTTGGATAAGATGCACGTAATCAAGTAGCCAATCGTCTTCTTAATATTGAATAAATTATTCTATTCGACGAATAAAAATTATTTTTACAAGAATTATCTATTACATAGTTAACGCAAATTAATTCTGTATTTGTTTTTCTTTTGGTTTACCCTGTATATTACAAAATAATTTCAAGCTAGACATTTTGATATAACACATGCGCTGAAAAGTCGCGGGCCTAACACATAGATTACGCTGGTTTTATTGCAGTTACCTTTCTCTCAGTTAGTACTAACCTTCAAAAGACAGCTGTTAAAATTTCATGATATTCTATTCATTAGTTTGTGAGTTATTGTGCTAAGAATCACGCTACTTTTGTTATTTTCAAAACAATAGATCAAAAACAATTTCGTGTTTTAATTTTACACTGCTTCTTGATGGGAAGAAATACCTTTCAAGCGAAGCAATGGCTTGAAAAGTGTTATGGGGACTCCGCTCCATCAGAAACAACAATAAAACGTTGGTTTGCCGACTTCAAACGTGGTCGTAGAGACACCGATGATGCAGAACGCAGTGGATGTCCAAATGAGACGGTAACACCAGAAAACATCAAAAAAATCCACAAAATCGTTTTGAATGATCGAAAAGTGAAGTTGCGTGAGTTAGCTGACATCGTAAAGATATCAAAAGAACGTATTGGCTTTATATTGCATGAGCATTTGACTATGAGAAAGCTCTGCTCAAAGTGGGTGCCGCGTTTGCTCGCTGTTGACCAAAAACAAGAACGTGTTGATGATTCTGAGCAGTGTTTGGCCATGTTTAAACGTAACAAACCGGAATTTTTGCGTCGATATGTGACAATGGATGAAACATGGATCCATCACTTCACTCCGGAATCAAAACGATCGTCATCTGAGTGGACAGCAACTGGTGAACCTCGTCCAAAGCGCCCGAAAGCACAACAATCGGCTGGAAAGGTTATGGCCTCGGTATTTTGGGATGTGCGTGGTGTAATATTCATCGACTATCTTGAGAAAGGAAATACCATCAACAGTGAATATTATATAGCGTTATTGGAGCGTTTGAAGGCCAAAATTGCAAAGAAACGACCGCATATGACAAAGAAAAAATTTGTTTCATCAAGACAACGCACCGTGTCATAAGTCAATCAAAACAATGGCAAAACTACCTGAATTGAACTTCGAATTTCTCCCACATCCACCGTATTCGCCAGATTTGGCTCCCAGCGACTACTGGCTGTTCGCAGACCTCAAAAAATGCTCGCCGGTAAGAAATTTCGCACGAATGAAGAGGTTATCGCTGAAACTGAGCCCTATTTTGAGGCAAAAGATAAATCGTTCTACAAAAGTGGTATTGAAATGTTAGAGCGGCGCTGGAATGATTGCGTTGTTCTTGATGGAGATTACGTTGATGAATAAAGCTAATTTTGAACCAAAAAAACCGTGTTTTCTTTGATAGGCCCGGGACTTTTCAGCCCATGTGTTAAGATGTAAATCCAAATTTACCGAACTCCTACGAATATCCTAATTTTGCTGCACAGTTAAAGGTATAATGAAATTGTATTGAATATATTAACTGGACAATGAATCAATGGAAAGGTGTCGGTTGTGGTTCTGACGGAACATTGTTTGTCCCTAAGCTTTCAGCGAATGAAACCCCAAGTACACCACAATGACCATCAAACACGGAGGAGGAAATGTGATGGTATGGGGAAAGCATGTCTTGAAGAGGTATTGGACCTATTTACCGCATAGAAGGTACATCCATATATTGGAAAATGTCCTTGTCCGTATGCTGACGAAACTGGTCCACGATAATGACCCAAAACACACTTCAAGTAGCGTCAAAGAGAACGTGTGGTATGCCGTGAAACAGAAAATTAGTGAGCACTGTTGCTCAAGTTTGGATAAATTTTACGGAGCAATTGAATTAGCATAGTATTCAACAGAGATTTCCAACAACATATTAGACACGTCACAAAAACTAGTATTCATTTAAAGTAAAAATAAAGACAGTTTTAATTACTAAAATATGTGTTCTTAATTATTTGTCCCCTTAAATAAAATCTTGAAAAAATTGGTACTATCAGCATACATATGTTTATTATTGTCTACATATAAATAAATAAATAATAGTACTCCTCAGCATTACGTGGTTATAAAAATGTTATTTTTCGTGGAGCAAAGTAGTTTGAAAAAGAAAGAATTTTGCTACGAATAATAGACCAGTATCGAAATATTGGAATAATGAGGTCGGATGTGCTTCTGATTATGAATATAGAATTAAATGAGTGAAGAAATGTAAGTTGTTGATAATAAGTTCGAAATTTCTGGGCACCCTTTATTATTATTAGAATGCACTGTTTGATATTAAAATAATAATTTAAATAGTTGCAATTAGATAATTCAAAATTTATTCAACTTGATAATATTATTATAAATTAAGTGGTTCGATTTGAAATAATAAAAAAAAAAAACGATATGTAATTCTGAATTTTGCAAATGTTACGATCGTAGCGACACATCCTGTATATCAATATATTGGCTTATAATTATTATATTATTCTTATCACAATTTTTAATATGGTTCATACAAAATTTAAACTCCATACTTATATTTACCTGTTACTTTGTAGACCAAGATTATTTTTATCCATATTTGCCTGTATTATCTCTAATAATTCTTGTCGCTGTAATGAACTAGATCTCTTCTGGCCTTTCTCATTTTTCGAACAGCCTTCATGGTGATTACCAATATTTTCTTTATGCGTATGCCTATTCATTTTCTTCCGATACTTTTTCTGTCGCATTTTATTGCAGATATAATGATCGGAGCATTCTCCATCGTCCTCGCTAGTTATATCTCCGGATAAATTGCTGGAGATATCGGAAGAGTCGTCGGATACATTCAAACAATCTTCTTGGTCGACATCGACCGACTCGCAGCAATGGTGACGTCTTGGTTCATTTCTCTTATGCGATTTCCTGCAGTGCTTATTTCCATGCCTAATGGTCACGTTCAAATCTCTTTTTAACCTCGTTGCTGGTTCGGATTTTTCTTCCGGATTCTCTTTTTCATTTATTACCGTAGCGCTGACGTGTTTTTTTTGATCAGGTGATACCGTTAGCTTGACTCTAATAGTTTTGCTACCATAATGTGGTACTTTCACTGACGAACCTAGAGCTTCGTATATTGTTGTTACTAAACCGGCAATATCCTGCGGACAAAAAAAAGTAAAAGGGATTTTAATAAGGACATTTGGTTATAGTACAATATATTAATATACAGGACATCGCAAAACTTGATAATATTATTCTAACGAATGATACTACTTCTCAAATAAAAAAACATTTTTATAAAAATAAATTATATTATTACCCACACATTTAAAAAAAAACATTCTCAATACGTTTAAGCCACAACATGATGTAATGTAATATAGGATTAAGAAGTAGAATGTAATTTAATTTTATTTTTATAGCGAATGTAGGATATATGGGGGCCTTATGAGGTATTAACAGAAACAAACATTTTAGTTAGTATAATTTGTTATTTCCACATTTGAAAATTTACAAAATCCTGAATAAACGTTATCGATAAACTGCTCAATCTTCCTTGAAGTATTTATTGTACTTCATTCATTCCTTTTGTCTTGATGTAGGAGTAACAATTTCAATCAAACCCTTAGTGATCGCTAACATATTCATTCTACTATACAACAGTACTTATCTTTGATAATACTGTAAGTTATAATGAACAGAGAGATAAGTTACCAAGTATATCTTTGTATCAAGCATTTGTATATTAATTATTGTACTATTGATTATGATTACTTTACAAGCTTTATTAGATTATTTGCTATCATAATATTAATGCTTTTGCTGCGATTACTTAATAATAAATAAGAATGAGAAAATTTCGATAAAAAACAATTGGTTTATCACGCGATCTATGTTAAAATAATAAAAGATAATAAAATACGGAAATATTAACTTTAAATTGTACTTTTATTAGCATCATATATTAGTCAAACAAGTGAAATTTAATACCTGCAAGTTTTATCATTAAACGAAATAATCTCTTTAGAAGAATTTTATCACCTTTAATGGTATTGGTTTGTTTTATAACAGAATACTATTACACTCGAATAACACACGCGTGCACTCCTTTGAAAAGGACTTTAAAGATTAATATCTATAACTGTTTTTCTACAAATTTATTGTATTCATTTTGATGTTGAAAGAATAAGAGAATGTTTGCCAAAATTCAAATACCGACAAAGTAGCGTTAGATGTCCATATGTAAAGAAGATTTAAGACTATTTTTCAAGAATATTCCTCAAGATACTAATTGATGCAGCTTATTTTTTATCTCGATTATTTTTTTAACAACTTGTCCTCTCACAATTCCAATGCCTTTCACACATGAATTGTTATTTAAGGAAATCTACGTTTCTTAATGGTCAATTAATGAAATCTTATGAATCGTGTCTATCTGGATCGCCTTTAAGGTCAATACTAACAAGGTTATTATTACATCTAAAATTATCTTTTAAATACATCATTAATTACTGAATTGTTGCTGTTAGATCTGTCAATGCGCTAACTTCTTGGGATTTTGTTTTGTAACACAAATACATCCGCTAAGAAACGAAAACAAATAAATCAGAAAAAAAAATGCTTTGATAATCGTATTTTTTAAGTAGTATGAAGACTGTTGAAGCACGTGGAATAATTGGATACTAAACAAGATAGAAAATAGCAAGCTGATTATTTTAGCACTTAAATAATTGCTTTAAATTAATGAATAAACATAAATATCGTATATCAATATAAAATGAACGAAAAATGATATATGAATAATATTTTCCATTTGTTGATTTCCTTGATGATTTTTTCTATTTCTTCACTAATACCCATGAAACTTTGATCATACAAATAGTGTGAATACAGACCGATTTAAATTAAGTGCGTACCATTGCTATATCTGTTATTATTCTTCTTTGAAAGTAGGTTAAATTAGTAAAGTGTTTTTAATGCTGATTAATATGTAGAAAAACGAAGATTTATAATTTCTTCTTAAACGGAACATCCTGCATATTTTAAGAATTTTGAAAGATATATTAAGTAAAAGTTTGAATACGCTATTATCTTAAAATGAATAATAAAGAAATGTTATTGCTCCACCAACTTTTGACAAAACAGATACATAACACATGGGCTGAAAGGTCCCGGGCCTAACACATAGATGACGCTAGTTTTATTGCAGTCACCCTTCTCTCAGTTAGTACTAACCTTTAAAAGACAGCTGTTAAAATTTCATGATATTATATTCATTAGTTTGTGAGTTATTGTAATAAGAGTCACGCTACTTTTGTTATTTTCAAAACAATGGATCAAAAACAATTTCGTGTTTTAATTTTACACTGCTTCTTGATGGGAAAAAATACCGTTCAAGCGAAGCATTGGCTTGACAAGTGTTACGGGAACTCCGCTCCATCAGAAACAACAATAAAACGTTAGTTTGCTGACTTCAAACGTGGTCGTAGACACCGATGATGCAGAACGCAGTGGACGTCCAAATGAGGCGGTTACACCAGGAAACATCAAAATTGTTTTGAATGATCGAAAAGTGAAGTTGCGTGAGTTAGCTGACATCGTAAAGATATCAAAAGAACGTATTGGCTTTATATTGCATGAGCATTTGACTATGAGAAAGCTCTGTTCAAAGTGGGTGCCGCGTTTGCTCACTGTTGACCAAAAACAAGAACGTGTTGATGATTCTGAACAGTGTTTGGCCATGTTTAAACGTAACAAACCGGAATTTTTGCATCGATATGTGACAATGGATGAAACATGGATCCATCACTTCACTCCGGAATCAAAACAATTGTCATCTGAGTGGACAGCAACTGGTGAACCTCGTCCAAAGCGCCCGAAAGCACAGCAATCGGCTGGAAAGGTTATGGCCTCGGTATTTTGGGATGTGCGTGGTGTAATATTCATCGATTATCTTGAGAAAGGAAATATCATCAACAGTGAATATTATAATAGCGTTATTGAAGCGTTTTAAGACCGAAATTGCAAAGAAACGGCCGCATATGGCAAAGAAAAAAATTTTGTTTCATAAAGACAACGCACCGTGTCACAAGTCAATCAAAACAATGGCAAAGCTACGTGAATTGAACTTCGAATTGTTCCCACATCCACCGTATTCGCCAGATTTGGCTCCCAGCGACTACTGGCTGTTCGCAGACCTCAAAAAAATGCTTGCCGGTAAGAAATTTCGCACGAATGAAGAGGTTATCGCTGAAACTGAGGCCTATTTTGAGGCAAAAGATAAATCGTTCTACAAAAGTGGTATTGAAATGTTAGAGCGGCGCTGGAATGATTGCATTGCTCTTGATGGAGATTACGTTGATGAATAGAGCTAATTTTGAACCAAAAAAAACGTGTTTTCTTTGTTAGGCCCGGGACTTTTCAGCCCATGTGTTACATGTCTTTGTGTTTAATATTTTATTCTAACATATTACATCTTAAAACAATGTCGTTGCAATTAAATTGAAAAGAAGAAAGTAAATGTATAACTTATAAATAAATAAGACCGTCCTTCCATCCAATTCGCAGGAAACTTTCTTAACTTTATTTTGCACTTCGTTTACGTTATTGTACCCCGTTTTATACGCCTGATTTTTTAAATGTCCCCAAACAAAAAAGGTTTAAAGGTGAATCGAATTGACCCATTTGTAGCAATTCACTTATCGGCAAAAATGGTGCCCATATAGTTATGTACTATGCGGTAGTTGTGTGCAGAAGCACCGTCCTGCTGAAAGTAAAAAATTTTGGCGTATCAGATCATGATACGATGTGATCAGATGATCTATATATATATATGAGAGCCTGAATAATTGCAATTATTACGCATACTACATATCTTACAATCATAGTAGGTGTACATAAGCTAGAGTAGAAACCGAGAATACATTTTATTTTTTAAAAATATCTTTTTGGATATGCACATTAAGTTTCATAATAATAATACAGAACCAAAGAACATCACAATTTCAAAGGGCATACTATTTCTTTTGATTTAAAGTGAAAGAAACCTACTAACATTTTACAGAATGAAAGTGTATCTTTGCCATCAACTAAAATCCACCATAACTTTATAATTCGTTTTAAGACAATACTGTATTAAAACATCATAACTTAATATATCTTTCAAATTTTTTTAAAATATACACAGTGTTCCATTTAAAAAAAATTATAAAAGTTTTAATTAATCAGCGTTAAAAACACTATTACTATTTTGAATCAACCTGTATATTGACGACTGACAAATTTCTACAAATTCTGAAGAATTTAATTTGCTTTTATAGGTACAATATGCACCAAAATCGTATATCTTATTTACTAATGCGATATTTGATATAAGCCTATGGTATAAAGCACAATTTGTGCGCTCTGGGACATCTATACTCTGTTCCAAATACACGGGGTTTTTATAGAAAGAACCCATATGTTCGTTGGTTTTTGATATCTAGAAATAAAAAATTTTCTCTCGGGGTACACGTTTATGAAAAATTCAACCAAATTAATATCGAAGAGATGACTCAAATCTGCTTTGCTAATTCGTTAATAAAATCTACAAATTGTACATTCATATCACACTAACGAATTAACTCACATCTTTGGTTATCTTGCCATATCCATCGAAGTCGTATAAAGTGAATGAAAATTCTTGCCTTTCTTGGCCTTTGCGATCCACACCCCCCTCCACGGATACGTCGCATGAAAATTCTTCTAGATTCAGCTGCTGTTGCGGTACGGTGTTAGTTGTCGGTTTCTGTGTATGGTCGGGATTGCTGGTGGTTTCGATTGGTGGTGTTGTGCAAGCAGCCCTTAGTCGATCATCAGAATCGCTTTCATGAATTCCAGTTCCTAGTAGCTCTTCTGTATCCGAAATTTTACCGTAGCTTGGTTCTGCCGGAACAAAAATATATACAACATATGTAGCAACAAGTCGAACAGAGATAAAAATCAAATTTTACAAACGATCTGTATACATATAATAATAATGAATATTGGAGCCTAGTTCATGGCATTTGTTCTGGTAAATAGGCCAGGAACAATCTGTGAATCGGCAGAAGCAAATCATTAATGTATAGTACAAATAGGAGTTGATCCAAGTTAGACCCCTATGGTACCCTGGATGTTAAAGTAAATTCATCAGAGAAATATCCATTTTAGACTATGTGGCACGATAAGTGGCAACGTAGTAGTTTCAAAGTAGAGGGAACAAAGCCAAACGTATCTAATTCGTGAAGTAGAATTTCGTGGTCAATCAGATCGAAAGCTTTAGAAAGATCAGTATAAATTACATTAGTTTGACCACCCCTATCCATTAACTTCAGCTATGTATTACGATATAACGGACAAGTTTATGATGGTTGAAGATACACGAATGAGAAGAAATTGATTTATTGTTAGACAGAACTGAACGAATGCCTTTATTATGTACCAGCACAATTCTTACTCCCTTTCATTTGTCAGGGAATATACTGCTTGAATTAGAAATCGTCTGTCTGTTTATTAGGCATAAATTTGAGTAATTTTACGTTTGTCAGAGATTCTGGTTAACACTTAGGAAACCACACACATGAGATATTTCTAACTCATCTCACTCCATGATTTACCTTAAAATACCTTTATTATTAAATTAAAAATTCCCCAATCTTAATAAGTTTTTTCACATTACGCCATCCATTGGATGGAATGGAAATGAAGAACATTATTGCAGTCAAAGTTTCCAACTCAACTCATTTCTAGTTTTGGAGACGCTCAAACCTGACTGCCAAGAAGTTGTGGACTTCTTCTTTTAGGGTTATTTGAAATGCTAAATCTTTGTGAATTGCCCTAGGAGGATCCAATAACTTGAGAAATTCGCCAGTCTTTATTCCAAAATTTCGTCTAAAGACATTTATATTTTGCAATGAATCAATCAGAAATTTAATTTATTTATTTTTAAATCTAAATGTCTTATCGAGACAAATATTTCCAATTAATTATTAAGAATAAAGGTGGACGATAAAGTTAAATTTAGATTCAGTAAAAAATAGTCTGTACGAATCCGTTAACCATACATCGAATAATATTATTTTGTGCCAAAAAAACATCGTTAACTGGTATCAGTGATTCAAACTATTTACGTTTATGCTTAAATTTTTGTTTATCCTGGATTAAGGTGTACAAAAACATACACGTTTTGTTTTTGCTAAATGAAATCAAATAAAATTGCCTTTAACTATTTCAGCATGTCCAGAACTCATTTTATTATGAGTAGATTGCAAAAAAATAACGAAAGGATATTCATGGCGATCTAAAGTGCATCTAAAGAAAAAAAGGGTTAGTCTAATAAAATATACCATTAGGTTGTCGATTGGAAATATGCTTTAATGCTTCCTTTTAACATTTAAATTATTTAAATATAATAAATTAATTAATGACCAATGATTACTATTATCTACACGTTTATAACTAAATTTAGAAACAACTGGTTCGTATAAAATGCTTAATCAATTTTGTAGTACAGATTTAATCTACAAAGGAAACATACCTGTACAATTATTCTACTTAACTTTCTAATTATCTTGAACACAATCTAGTAGTTCCTTGAAGTAAATAAGTTTGTCTATGATACAACAAAGGAGGATTATCGTATAATTGACCTTTCACTTATGTGAATACTGTTTTATTTCTTTAATGTATCGAGCCAAAATTCCCTTTTTAGATTGAAGTAAACCGAAATGCGAGATAATAACATCCAAGTACATTGAATGAGAATAGTCAGAAAGGTAAAAAGCCGTTTTCTTTTCAAGAAACAGTATCCAGTGGGTATTTCACTGTAATCCCGCATCGTACCTTGGATAGCCCTATGTAATTTTAACAAGGAGTTTATGAGTTTTTGAAAACCTTTTATACACGACAATTTCTAGTTTAACTGTTACCGAGAAATGGGCATGTGCCTCCCAACTGATCAACAGCGGTACTACCCCCTGGTAGTTTAAAGTTTCTACGAATAGAAGAAAATAAAAAGGAGAATATTACTATTACATAGCTCCGACAAGTATATCATACGCTTTTGACGGTGTATTTACCGCACAGCCCTTGTGCCGGCTCAGAAGACTGTAAATTTCGAAACGTAATCTAAAAATACAACCTAAAACATGATGTTTGATGTATCTTTAAACCGCATTAATGTATACAGTTTTAGTTTGATTCTAAAATACACTACTGTGCAAAAAAAATGGTATGTATGACTGACTGATTAATAAGTAAAGTAGTTTTTACAAAATATTTTTCTCAAATACTTTGTTTCTTATAAAATTTCTATATTTGTACCGAACAGCCAACAATTTACACATTCTGAGCTTAACTACTAAAATGATCAACATCCTAAGTGAATATATAGATATGTTGACTGTGTTGTGTGTTAAAATTTCAAATCACATATATACATGACATTACATTATAGAATTATATTATTTTCTTATCTATTACGAGGCACTTGTTTAAATGGAAATTTAGACATGCCCTGTTACCAATGCAAAGACCTTTCATTTCCTGTCATTACATTTCCTTACAATATTAATACGTGGCCAAGTATAAAATGTAGTTTTTATGGATATAAACAAGCGTTCATTGATAGAATAAATTGGCCACTCTCCAAAATAGCTAAGAGACCATGTAAAAAATACACAGGCCAATGTTCAAAGGGAATACGTCTGAACGCAAAAATAATATTTACGTAAAGATAAGCTTCTTTTTTGCGTCGGTCCTTTTTCTTTTAAATTAGCCGCAACTGTTTGTGATAAAAATAATTCGGATCCGAAGGAAGATACGATCAAAGCTAAAGGCAGGTATTTGAAGGTGGTTGTTGGATAACGTAATGTAAATAATGTTTAGGATTCAAAAGGAGAAGCATAAATCCTTAGTATAACAGCGAAACAAAAAGTGCGACTTCGTTTTAAATAAAATTACTATCCATAGTTCTTTGGAAAATATGGATTTTGGCAACAACTTCAATCGATACCAAAAGTATTTTTATAAACAATATAAAGATATTGTTTTATACAGCAATAAATTTAGTTTCACGCTCATATTTTGCGAGCTCGTCATCCATTGATATTCAACGCTTACTTAGACATTTTATGAAAATTTAATGGTCTAACTGAGTGTTTAACGTAATCGTTAGTTTTATTAACTGTTGTTTTTTTCCGTGACCCATCAGCCTTGATATCTTAGGAAACCAGATTTGCATCGAATGTCTGTCGCTATTCAAAAGTATAGAACAAAGAAATCGTTTTCTGATCAAAAAAAAAAAACTTGAACGGATTTATATTTCGCACTAAAAGTTAAATTCTATGCAAGGGAAATTAAATTACTTTCGTTTAGATAAAAGGAATTCTTTGTATGTGAGAATTTTTATGGGAGTTTGCTTCAAAATGTCAATTTTATGCAAATAAATTAATTAATAGTGTTGTTTGTTAGCTAATTTATTCAAAATGTAATTGTGTGCTTGTGAAACATTCTGTATTTTAATCTTATATGTCTAGCATTTACATGTTAATTTTTCAAAGGCATCTCATTACAATTATAATTCTAGGTATGTTTATAAAGTTTGTTATTGATAATTTGCAGGACATAAAGGTCGAAGCCGCAATAATTCCGGCTGGTTTAAACAGTGCGAAAATATTAATAATTATTAAATTAATTTCTTATCTTATATATTAACAATATTAATCGTTGGTTTGTTCTAATTATCTCATCGCAAATTGGAGCTAAAACCTAATCTATCTTTGTAACGATAATCTGGATTTAATTTCGCAAAAATGCAATTAGTTTTTTTAATAAGTGTTAATGCGAAGTTTTTATATCCCCTGCCAAACAACGATAATTTTTATTACGGTCCTGTAACATTGTATGATTTCTCTTTCACCCTGTATATACGTGTAAACAAGTTGAAGGAAGTAAAAGTACAAAACGCAATGCCTTCTTTCTTTCATATTATTATGAATTCAACGGTGGTCCGGCATCGTTTTCCTAACGAATTGTACGCAGAACCTCATAAATTCAAAAGAGATGCTAATAACCTACGTGACGAATAATTTGAATTGTACATGATCTTGAAATAGGCTTTACAAGGTACTGGCGCCATACGTTGTCGTGAGTTGTGTGTGTATACGTATTTTTAATACGTTTCGACCTCTTTGGCCGCGTTGCCGACTAACCAGCGGGAGGTTTCGATAGAGAAGACCGAATAACGTAAGCTGTTTTAGATAATTCATTCGGGAAAAACATTAGTAAAAACTACGTCATCGATACGATTAGTTTTCAACATATAACTCACGCTCTAAATCGAAATACTTTCTTGTTGGTCTCGAAATAAACAAAATATGTAGTATATACTACAAATCTATGTAGAAGCGTCCCTTTGATGTTAGACGATCTATAAATAAAATCTTTACATTCAAAATATATGTTGGATGAGGTTTTCTAAGATTTCAATGAAAATAAGACGTACAGACATGTGCAAAATAATAAGAATATTTATATGATATTAATTAAGAAATGGGAATGATTATCAATCAAGTAAAATAAAAAAGTATGAAAAATTGAAAGATCTAATTTTATTAGATTTAAATTAAAATATTTTGCACCTTTCTTAATCCATATTCATTAATTTTCAATATAATTAAAGTTGGGATTCTCAGCAAATCGCAACATTACATTAACATTTCGTGCAATCTCTTCGTCTATCAATATCTATAAATTAACTCTACACCAGGCCAACAAAACCATATGTGTGCTACTAATGATTACTATTTTTTCTATTTTGTTAAAGAATAACTTAATCTTCATTTAGTCAAATTTAACTAACAACTATAACGCTATTGTTAAATCCTAATTATTATTACGGACAGTACAGTGTGGCCAAAAAGAACTAATGATGTGATGGCATTGGAATTGACAAACACCACAGCTGTTATTTTATGTAATAGGATATTATGTTAGTTATTCAATTTATTAAGTATATTCACCATGCATTACTGATTGTATTTTTGTACGCAGCAATGAAAATAATAGCACCCTCTTGATACTATAAAACACGAGTATGCCAATTGTAAGTGATTGAAAAATGTTGTTAATAAAAAGTATTATAGGCTTAACTAGCTGCTTCCGAAATGCCCTTTTTGATCAATGTAGATCGTTCAATTGGGACACGCTAATAAAAAAATTCCTCGCTGCTATTATTTGCGCAGCTAAATTGTACTCTAATAAATTGTCAGGGCTACTACAACAGGGGGACTCTTCGTTTCACATCCTGTTTTGAATTAATACGTCAAACCATTCCAATGCCATCCATGATTATATAAGAGAAAGGATAAAGGTTGACTTTATAACAACCTATTGTTATGATATATCGCCTAAATGAGTCTTCAACTACATGATAATAGAAACCATTTGTCTTCAGAATTCTGTGACACTATGTAATCGGCATCATTCGATATAAGAAGATTACAGATTGAAAATTTAACCAAAACTAGTGATGATGAATTTGCAAAACATCTTCAGTTAAATTATTAAATTTGGTCAATTTCTATAAGAGGTTTAATTATATATTTACACAAAATACAAATATGGTTAAAAATTAAAGAAGCTTCAGATACCTATGATTCTGTTTTAAGGTCTTGGAAAAAAAAATCCAATGAATATACACAATTTCAACCGAATAGTGGTATAGAAGAAGAATAATCTTTATCGAAATTATTAAAAGTTATGGGATTTTAATAATTAAACGTTACAGTTTCTCAGGGATCTGTTATTGGTCTTATGGCCTTTACTTAATACATTAATAACGTAAAGCAAAAGTTATATCTGATTAGATTTTTAAACACGTATGCTGGTTGAACCCAAATTTCTTGGTTTGTAATAAGTCACGGCATGTAGTTTTCGAAAATAATAATAATAATTATTATTATTAGTTTCCGTCTGTATAGCTCTATGGAAAGCAAAATACAGAATTTGACTTGCACATTATTATTCCCATCAATAAACTACTGTGTTCAACATGCAGCCACTATCAACCAAACATGATATTTATGGTTTAGTTTTTGTTTAATATTCTTCAGATACTTAAAAGCTTATCATTATTAGTGCCTAGTTAATCTAGGAAACCAACAACTTATATACTGTACACTTGAGTCACTTAGAAGATTTGTACGTGAAACTATTTACAGTAGCTTGGCTTGAAACTGTAGAGCGAATCTAATAGTTTTCAAAGCTCTATTAACATCAGCTTAATGTCAAAATCGTTGCCTCCGTTGTTTTTATTTTCAATAATAACACTCAATACCGTCCGAGATACTGATGATTTTGTAATTGCAAATTTTTTGTTACTAATAGCATCGTGCACTCTGAGATGTTATATATTTCTTTTAAGACAAAGCAATTTCTAATTGTTTCATTTCTGTCACACGTTACTTCTAGTCATTTAACGTTTCTGAGTGACAATACTGAGTGTTTGCTTTTTTTCGAGTAAATCCAGTTTTTGTTTATTCTAGTCATATTAGCACCTAATATAACAGTTATCCCTTTTTTAGAAGTCAATGTTTTATTAATTAAATCCTTAAAAAAGTTTTAAGGTTCATAACGTTTACAAACACCAAATTTCACTTTAAACAATAAACTCAAGGTACAAAGGAAACACTAGCTTATTTATGATGGCCCCCTAATAAACGCTACTTGACTTTGTAAAAACTGTATGATTAGCAATCCCTAATACTACTTAATCCACTTAATACACGACGGGTTTCCAACAGTAACAAGTAACAATAAACTCAAAGAAGTATAAATGTCGTAATTAACTGGGGACAAGATTAGAGTGAATAAGGAAATACTTTACCTTTATTACCTGTGAAAAATTTGTTATATCAAGATTTATTATACAAATATATACAAATTTTTTATATATGTTTATATTATTTTTTTTTGTAGATTAAATGCTCTATTCCACAACTCAATGATCTCGTAATTATGCTAAAGAAAGCTTCAGCTGCTTTAATTGTTAACAATTACAAAATATATTATGAGGGTATTCTAGCTTTTGTTTGCTATATTACCCCTAAATCTAACTTTGTCGAAAGATATCGCGATAAAACCATTCCGTTACGGTTTTTGATTTACAACTGGGAAAAATGTAAGACCCATTGTTTCTCTTTCTCATTTTAAATTTTTGACAATCCTTTTTCACATTCAAAGATAACTATACATTCAATCCTTACTTAGCTTCTCTCAGCTCCTACTTTTGAATTCTGAAATATTACATTGTTTACAGTGGTCTACTTTTTTCATTTTTTAAAATTTGGGGGAAATTTAGAAAACATGAATCATTATTGCGTTTCTGTATAGGACAAATTTCAACCTCATAAACAATTGAGTTTTAACATGTAATTATTAAAAGAAAGCACAGTCTCAATAATATGTACTAATTATGGATGACTGTCTTCATGTATTCAAGAAGCTCGTGCTACTGGATAAAGTGAATCACAAACAAAGGTGACATCCTTTGCAAAAGATAAACATTATATCACACCAGCTGTTGCAATATATGGTATACGTAGTATATACACTACCGCTCAAAAGTGTTTAGGCACTCTCAGCAAAAATGTTAATAATATTTATTTTTTTATGTACAGATACACGTACATGAATAAAAATATATTAAATAAATGTGAAAATTTAATTTAATTTTATTAAAGAAATTTTGCTTTCATCTATGTGACCTCCTCTTGATTTAATAATTGCAGCAGACAGAGTTTCTTGTGTTATTGAAGTCCAACTCGATTGCAACTTGTTCCACACGTCAGTAGCTGATGTCGCAGCAGATTTCCGTACTTCCCGATCTAGTTCTTCCCATAGTAACTCGATTGGATTCAAGTCGGGGCTCTGGGGAGGCCATTCCATAATTTTGAGAGTTCCTTCCTCTTCTAAATAGCGTAAATAGTCTTTACATAATTTAGAGGAATGTTTTGGGTCATTATCTTGCTGGAAGATAAAATTTTGACCCAAAAGTCGAATTCCGGAAGGTATTGCGTGGTTCTCCAAAATTTCGCGGTAGCCTTCTTTTTTTAATATACCGTCAATTTTCACAATGTCCCCTACACTAGTGCCAGCAAAACAGCCCCAAATGATGATAGAACCTCCACCATGCTTCACGTTAGCAGCAATACACTCTTCTCTGTTTCACGTTCACCCACAGATCTTCTTACGGATATGCGTCTTCGGGTTCCTAACAGCTCAAATTTGGACTCATCCGTCCACTCTTCTATGGTCCAGTGTTGGAGTTCATGAGCCCATTTAAGTCGCTTTTGCTTGTTTTGTTTGCGTAGTAATGGCTTTTTCATCGCAATACGTCCATGGAGGCCAGCTTTCTATAGGCGACCTTTGACTGTAGAAACACTGACTAGTTTTTGGCGACCAACATTTAATTCTGCGGTGATTTCCGGGGCTGTTTTGCGTCTATTTAACTTGCTGGTAACCACTATTCTGCGATCATCTGCAGATGTTGTCGCTTTTGGCCTTCCACTCCGTCTTTTATTAAGAAAACTGCCAGTTTCCCGATATTTTTTTACGTTATAGTCAACCGTAGCGTGGTGTATTTTCATTTTTTTGGCAATTTGTCCATTACTTACACCACTTTTATGGTAAGCTATTATGAGCGCACGTGTTTCCGTACTAATTTCTCTTCGCGGAGGGCATTTAAAAAATTGTCACACGATATTTCGCTCACGACGTGAATAGAGTAAATACCACACTGCAACTGACCATAGATTACAGATTTCACTATAATCTTCTAGGAAGGTAATTTAAACATTATTACCTACAATCTAACAGATGACTAAATTCCCAATAAATTCAGAGGGATTATTATTGTAATTGCACCGCAATAAACAGTTTGTGGTAATCCGACCTAGTGCAGGTAAATGATAGTAAACCTTATGCGATATAATGGGTGTTTATCTTACTGAACTACATTTTAAATATTTATTTCATTTTATTATAATGTTTTTTTGCTAAACATAATACTATATGAATAATCCATGAAAACAGGGATGCCTAAACACTTTTGAGCGGTAGTGTATGTGTTACACAGTATCTATCACGGATTTTCGTATTTAAAATTTTAGAAAACTTTTAGAGTTTCAGTAGGCACCACGTCGCTAGTTATGCCACATACTTTGTACGTCACCAGTAGAGGGTTAAAAATCTTCCAAATAATTGACGGCCTAATGAAGAGGCACTAAATCTACCCACAAATGTCATTTATGTTTACGTTGTAGAGGCAAGAACATTATTGTAACCACAAAAAATATCTCTAAATGCTATGTAAGAATTCAAAAGGGGGGATTTACAAGCTGTAATTTTAATATATCCTTAATGTGTAAAATAAAAATCATTTCACGACGGTATAGACTTCCTTATAGCAGAAACCTTTGTATTACAGGAAAAAAATACAATCTCACTTTATTTTGCGTCTTGTTTACGAATCATTCTGTATACGTATATGTGACACGCATGTCTTAGCTGTGAATAATTAGAAAAATGACTAGAAACAAAACGCTGACGGTGTTGGCTGTCTCCATAAGAATAAATGGTGCCCGAAATCTTTAGAATAGTTTGCGATTAATGTTAGTTTTTACACATCTCATAGGTCACATAGTCTGTCAACCGAAAGGCACAACACACGCACCTCAATTTCTAAGAATACACTCTCCGTAGTATTTCTGTATCTCTCGCTGCAATGCCGCCTTTGTACTTTTTTTAACCGACCACGAAAAGTTATAGAATAATTCTAGAACTCGACAACTTCTTTGTTACTAAAAGAAAACATTCTTTTTTTGGTATAATTTAAGGTAATAACCTACAGTCTGCATACCTTCGAGAACAATACCCCACTTTGTTCAGGAATAATTAAAGTGAAAACAATTTTGAGGTATCCAGACCGCTTTAATACGTACAGATGTTATATACAACAAGATGATTCACACTTTAAACTTGATTTCTGTTTGTTATTAACAAACACGTATCTTGTTTAGGTGAAACACTCAAGAAGCTTGATAATGTAAACATTTCTCTAATTTATTCAGGTATTTTAGATACAGTCGTTGACAAAAATAAGTGCCTGAAAAGCATAGGTATTTATAGGTAGAAATATGGGAAATTAACTGAGGTAATACAATCGATTTTATATGGAATTCAGTGAAAGTGTAGTAGGCGTTTGGACCTTCATTGTTCGTTAAGGAAAGTCGCAATTACTGTTTGTAGAAGTTGTATATTACATATCCAGTTAAGGATTTTAATTAATTTAAGGATGTAGTATAAAGTTTACTAAAACACATTAATTATTTTTTTCGTTTTTATTACTAAGCGGTTACCTTGAATTTTTCCGAATAATTACACTATTTATAGAAAAAATCAATGAAATACATGTAACATAAGCTATAGTTAGGTGGGTTTAACCATTGATGGATGGGAAATTAACCTCGGTACGATATTACAAATAATTTTAGTCGGTATCACCGTTTTATTTTTTACTTTCGCTTTCATATAACTGTTTATTTCAACATATAGTTCATTGAAAATATTGAATGAGTAATATGAATACAAAGTATCAATGAATGAAATAAAAAAGCAAAACAAAAAACGCTAACACACACGACTGCAATTCCAAGAATTCTTCGGCAACATTTGCCTTTATGAATAAAATTTAATATCGGCAAGATAACTAAGTGTACGTTAAAAAGTAATAATACGAGAATAAACTAGATAATTTCTAAGAAAAATAAACTGACTTATCGAAAATTGCGGTATTACCAGATTCTAATGATGTTGATGATTCGTTTTTCCTAGAAAAGGGATCATTAAAACGATCGTTTCTAGAAATTCCGCGGAACTAACGATAAATGGATGATAATTAAAGGAAGAAATAAAATGTATTATCTCACGCACGTAAAATGTGGAATAACGTATCAACATAGGCGTCGTTTAAGGTGGGAACATCAGTACAATTGTCTGGTATATTTTTAAATTATTGAAAAAGTATTATTTTTGATAGAAGTGGGGTTCTCGAATTAACAGTAAAAAATCTTCAAAACCAATTTTCGATTCCATGTTATGGAATTGCTGTTGAAAAATATGCCAATAATAGGTGTAAATTGTATTCTTTTAGGGTAGAAATACTAACTGTAGCAAATTTAAAATCAAATTCAAAACCAATAGGTAACACCCTCTTAGATGTTTTACATTACATTACAGATTACATTAATATTTCCTCCAATAATTTCGTCTATCAATAAATTAACTCTATACCAGACCAGTAAAAGCATCTCTAATATAAGATTATTACTAAATAGCACAGCTTGGTCAAAAAGAACTAATGATGGTATTGGAATTGACAAAGTCTACAACTATTCTGTTATTTTCAATGGCCAATTTATGTGATAGGAAATTATGCTAGTTATTCAATTTATTGAGTGTATTCACTATGCATTACTAACTGTAAGTATGCCAATTGCAACATTAACGTGATTGAAAAATGCTGTTAATAAAAAGTGTTATAGGCTTAACTAGCTGCTTCCGAAATACCCTTTTTCAATTTGGACACGCTAATAAGAAACTTCGTCCTCGCTGCTATTATTTGCACAGCTAAATACTCCAATAAATTGTCGAAAGGAATTTTAATAAAAATGTGATTCTCAAATTAACAATGTAAAGTCTTCAATACTGATTTTCCATTCCATGTTATCGAATTTCCACTAAGAAAATCGTTGTTGAAAAAATGTAAGTGAATGAGTCACATTCAAAACCAATACTAGTAACATAGCCTCCTAGATATTAGTACAATTGTACTACAATCATATACTGGCAAAAGTATTTTTAAATTTTACAATTTCATAAAACACCAATCCACAAGTGATCCTGGAGCGTGATAGTAGCGCCATTTTAGGGGTAATTTTTAGCAACTAACATCCTTAAATGTGGTTTTTAAATATTTTAATGTACCCCTTTCGATTTTATAACAGCTACGTTCATGTTAATCGCAAAATATATTATGTAAGCTGTTTTATATCAACATAGTGCTTACATTGCTACTGGAACATAAAATCAAAGAGTGTTGAAAAGCAGCTGGGTGCTAGTATTTTACTTTACTCAGCGCCTTTAAAGAAAATAAAAATAAAAAAGAGTAACACGAGAGGCAAAAGAAACAAACGTTCTTTTTTATTAACTGAAAGCTTAAATATAAACGTTATTTACCTAATAGAGAAAATATACAAATCTGGAATATTTAGGGGAGAGAGGGTGAGTTATTTTATTCAATCTTCATTTTCAGACTAAATATAGTAGATGATGAATACGAAAAAAATATTCAATACGAATTGTTTCTGCCGGATTTTGAATCATATCAATTATATTAGCGTAAAATAACAATTTATATTACGCCTACTAATTTATCTCATTAGCGGAAGAGGTTAATAAATCAGCATTCGCAAATAATTCTACACCTACAATAAATCTTTTTGTTTAACCGTGTAGGTTATAATTCTTTTAACGTGCAATAAATCTTGTTCCAAAAATAAAGAATGGTGCTGCAAATTGTGTGTACGCTAAAATCTTTAATCTTAACGCTAAGTAGCGGTCAAAAATAAACAAATTATTATCTTCTCTTACCCGAGAATTGTTTATAACCATTGAGAAACTTGGTCTTCCACCATTTAACGAAATTATTTGCCATTTCTATTAAATAAAATTATACAGATTGTAAATTAATTTGGTCTAATTTTTTTTGAAATTACGTTACATATTTATTAATAACAAATCACTCCGAATAATAACACTAAAACATCACACGAATCATATCACTTCTATTAAAACAATGTAGGATCATAATATAATCGAAATTTGCAATATTTTGTACGTATTTATCGCACAATTTTAATGAAAACACCGGGCCGAGACCGTCTTCTTCATGCCATTGCTCGTGCAAGGATATTCCGACTCCCCCACGGAAAACAGTTATTTAAATTCGGCAAATGCAATACTTAAAGGCACTTAATATTGACAGATAATGGAACTCGTAACATACGACGAGAGAGTTTAATTTTCTAACCCGGATAGCCATCTACTCAGGTCAACCGCATGGCTTGAACTCAAGCAAGCGAATTCGGAATCAGAATCGGCTTTAGTCCGATGTTAGTCGCATCTCCCGAGCAGGGTACACCCAGGTGTAACGATGAATAGTTTAGAGATCGGCGCAGCAAACGTGCTTTCATGTTGGCGGCAAGTTCAGAGAGATTTTTCTATAGGTCCGGCGTTAGGTCGGTTTGCTCTTTCAGGAAATGTTTTTTAAAAAGATCATAATTTAAATAATCATTTTAGATTATAACATTATGTAAGGTAAGCGAAATGTTTCACAAAATATCACCATGACATATCTCAGTCTTTTATTATATACAGTGTGATCAAGAAGTATTGATTACGTTGGTATAGTAGAAATTTTCTGAGTTCTTTTTCATGTCATTACCAACATCATAAATATTTAAGCCATTTTCCATTTCATTAAAAGTAAAATTTATGTAATTTAACAATAAATAATAAACTATTGTGCAAATTATATTCAGTGTAGTTACATCAAAAGTAAAAAATTACCTCTTTACTAAAAAAAAAAAATTTAGTATTTTGGCCTTTAATAGTTGCTATACTGTATTATTTTATTTTGAAGGAGTTAAATGAAAAGACACTTTTACACCATGGAATTTTTCAAAGCTACTTTTTGGCAGCAGTCTTAAAACTAGCTGCAATTTTAGTATTACAACGAAAATTTAGGAAGAAAGCTTGAATATAAACGCACTCAGAAAAATACACGATCTAAACCTAAATCACATATAACAATATGTTGACCAGGAATATATCAAATCTCACGTAATTTTGACCAACAGCTAGCCTACTTTCTGGTGCTTTAACTTAAAACACTCCTCTAAATTAGAAAATATAGTATAATACGTCAAAATATCAGACGTTACTATGATCGATTTTGGCTTTAGTTTATTTGCAATTTAGGTTAGTGTTATTTATCAATAATTATAAGCGAATTTGCAACAAACGGAAATCATAATTTCGTCATAAATTTTTAATGACGTACAACTATATTATAGACACCTGTTTAGTTTTGAAATAATATAATGGGAAATTCTTTAATTCATTGAATGTATTCATTGAAATAAATGTAATAAAGTAGTCGAATTAAACAAAAAAATTACATTTCCTCCACTGCCTACCCACGATCAATTTTATTCATTTTGTCAGTTTACAACAAGACAAGTAAAACCAAGTCATAAATAAAAGATTCATTTTTCAATTAAATCGGTCGATACTTGTTGGAAATCCATTTTAAAGTATATCATGAGCACACTTTCGACTTGTCGATGGGGGTAATTGTGAATAAGAGAAGGATGAAATAAGATTTCTATAAACCAATAAAGTGGAAAGATACGCATGCTATTCTGCAGGGTAATTGTGCGTCTAAACAACTATTATAATGTATTTCTAAAAGGGAGAGATAAATTTCTAAATAGACCCAAATAACTAATTGGTTGCTAGCAAGGCGAAATCACACCATACAACATTTCGTTTTTGATATAAATTGTCAAAGATTTTGACATCCTTAATATTGTTTATATCACGTTTACGTATTGGCAGTTTTGTTCATAATTATTATCTTACTTTAGCTATTAGATAGATTATGTAAGTAATATGCAAATACAGAGAACTTTTTTTTTTTAATCCTATGTCCTGTCCACAGATTCCTCTTCTGAGCCAGTTGTTTGGCTTCAATCCATCCCATACTCCTCTCTTCCAATGTTCTATACACCTGCTCCTTCCAGGTGTTTCGGGGTCTACCTATTCTGTTTTTGCCCTCTGTTTTGGCTTCAAATATCCTCTTTGTGATTCGATCTTCTTCCATTCTGTGTAGATGTCCAAGCCATCCCAATTGTCTCTCTTCTATGATTATTTCTATTGGCTTGATATTTAGACTATTAGTGATTATCGTGTTTCTGATTCTGTCTCTTCTAGTTACTCCTTCTATTCTTCTTAGGAATCTCATTTCCATGGCCGTAACTCTGCTTTTGATTCTATTCGTGGTTATCCATGACTCACTACCATATGTTAATGTTGGTCTGACCACTCTTTTATACACCTCTGTCTTTATTTTTTTTGGTATTTCTTTTTTATCCAGAAACGAATTTCTCAATATGTTATATATTTTTGCGGATTTCTCTATCCCCTCATTTATCTCTTTCTCTATTCTCCCATTGTCTTCAATGATTGTTCCTAAGTAGTTGTAACTTTCCACTTATTCCAATGCTTTTTCCCCGATTTTGATGCTGTTTGCTTTCTTCTTCTGCTATTTTCATTGTGTTTGTTTCCCTCGTGTTTATCTCCATGTTTATCTTTGTTAGTTCTTCTTGGTATATCTTCAAGTTTTGCTGTAATGTCTCTTCCGAGTGTGCTATCAGTACCATATCATCTGCAAACATTAATTCCTGTACGTTAATTGCATTAATTTTCCAGTTTCCTACTTTCATATTTTTTCCTTTTTGTTTAGCTTTTTTTAACAGCGTCGTCTATTAATATAGAGAATAACAATGGGCTCAATACGCATCCCTGTTTTAATCCAATTTGCGATTCGAATTCAGCTGATTCTGCATTGGAAGAGAACTTTGGTTGTACTAAATTCATAATTCTGTAGCTGTTCCCTTCAATTATGAATACAGAACCTAGCACTAGTTCCTTTTCAACAAATAAATGAAATATATGTTCTCTAGACAAATATAATTACTTTCATGTGTTGTAACTACTAGATTTACCATTCTGTTGTCTGTAGAATTATCTCTGAAGAATCCATATACAACTTTATTTACTACAGATTTTATAGGTTGTAATTAGGGTTGGGCGTCTATTCACAATATTGTCGGTCTCTTTTAATATATAAAGTATACAAAATCTTATCCTCACATCGATCTTTTTAATTTGAATCGATTCAATGAAGTCTTCATTCCGTATTACTACGAGGTGAGGGATGGAACCTAGCACCGGTACTGCTAAAAGTACTCCTCCAAAGAAACTTGTGTAACACTTTACAGCAGACAATTTTGAATGCTTACAAAAAATTCGTAACGGTTACAGATAAAGCAGATTTCTCAAGTACTAAGTAACCATATCGAGTGCAATATATACAACATAGCAACCCTTTTTACAAGATATTGCGATTGTAGGGATTTCAAAACCGACAGTATATTGGATTATCAGCGAATACAAAAGAAGAAAGAAAACATCAGAGCTAAAGAAAGTAATTGGTAGACCATCTGTCTTGGTTCAAATAAGCAATAGTAATGAACATTATAACGCTCAATGAAGCAACTAAAATTTAAGTATGAATATTTTTAGTATATTTATATAATTAAATATAACTCCGCTATATGTTCTTACCGAGGGAGATTATATCCTAAGATGGAGACGACGAAATCTGAATGATATATCATTACACATATATAGATCTGAAAATAGACTGATTTTCTATTTTGATGAAATCTAGTTGAATGAAACTCTGAGCCATATAATGACGTACTATTTTTACTAACTTTTTCCTACAAATAAATGAAATTTTGTTTTCTAGACAAATTAATTTACTTTCATGTATTCTAACTACTATATTTACCTTTCTGTTGTCTTAATTGTAGGATTATCTTTGAAGAATCCATGTATAATTTTATTTAGTACAGATTTTATATTTCAAGCAAATCTTCAAATTTAAGTTCACCGCGTCAAATTGATTTCACAAATTTATAGGTTGTAATTTGGGCTGGGGGTCTGTTCAGAATTTTGTCTCTCTCCTTTTGGAATAAACTATATACTCCCTTGATATTATGAGAAAGTTTTGTCTGTATATATTATTTTTTTGTAAATAAAGCAGTTGAAACAAGAGTCTCAGATCACTAGATATTAAACAAAAGGAATATTTGAATTAGTTGATACTAAACGGAATCAATTTCACTAGCAAAAAAGAGACAGTGTAATAAATATCTAAGGACGTGACATAATGTTATTACACACACACTGAGCTATACTCCGTCGGTGTAACTGCAGCACTGTAACTACGTTGCTGGAACTGCATATTGTATTTTTTTAAATACCCTACAACAAATACATCGCTATAAAATTATGTAAAAAAATTCCATTGTTTCCAATTTAATTGTAATCAACTTTCTCCATAAATAAAATTATCATTTCCACCAAAAAAATTATTCAATATATATATTATTTTTACTTGCATAAAAGTAAGAAAATGCGTTCCTTCATTTTATGGATTTAATTATTTGTGTAGTACGTTTTTTTTTTTTTGTAGGTAAAAAGATCTCATGAACCCACCCCTGCCCTAAAGAAGGAAGTTCTTTTTCGGTACGTTGATAACAAAAATAATAAACGAAACGGCCGCGCCGCACCCATCTTTATGCTGTTTAGAGAGTCGCTGCCCCTTGCCCCTTCGGAACAAGTTATCAACAGGCTGCCTGGTAATGCCCCGCACCCCGCTAAGAACAGCACTCTCTTTTAAAATGCTCTACCGATCTTTATAAATTTACCATCTCTTCGTCAGTCTACGGTTCCTTCAATGTTTACTACACTTTACGCTAAGCTATATGGCGAGGTGGGTCTTTAGGCATTTGAAGAAATGCGACTCTCGATTTTAATGATAAAAAATGGATTAGAAAAAAAATTCTTTTGCTATGTATTAACATTTGCTTCTTCTTGTAAATTAAAAAAAAAAATGTTACATTTGCTTTTATTGGTAGTGGCTAAATTTGGGTCTAAAACCTAGTTATACTTATTACTTTATAGTTGGAGCATATGGAAGTTTTGCTGTATTCTATGTGATTCGGATAGTAGGGATAAAAAATTATATTAAAAAGCAATGGCCAATTTGAGTTAATAAAAGCTTCGTAAATGCGGTGAAGGTACTAAAATATATATGTATATACATATATATATAATCAATAAGTTCCTTATACCCATTGGGTATCGAGTTAGATCAAATATTTGCTTCCTAGCATTTCACAAATTTTCTGAGCTTCATCCCAAGTTTTTCCTTTCTTATCTAAAGTTTTGCCTATTTTGATTCCAGTTTCGTTTTGCCTTCCTCTTGTTCTTTTCCAGACCTGATAAATGTCTTGTCTGTTCGTTTCTTATCCTATCTCTTCTAACTACATTTTTCACTCTTTTTATATATTTCATCTCTAGAGCTTGGATCTTGCTTTTCTCTTGACGATTGAGTACCCAGATTTCACATCCAAATATAAGAATTGGTCTGAATATTTGTGTGTCTTCGTTTCTTATTTTATTTTGAGTCTCTCTATTAGTTTTTATCATGTCATCATTAATGTAGCAATGTTTACAGCAGTTTTCGATTCAATAATTATGGGGAAGAAATGAATGAAACTCTAGGACAGCTGTAACCGATGAATATGAATCGAATTTGTAAGATCGCAAATATATTAATTCTTCGGAGCAAAACGTTGCTATTTCTATTTATAAATAAAGACCTTACTGATAAATTGATAGGCAAAAAAATAAGTTGTGATGAATGAGTTGTTATGATCTGAGAAATATAAACTCTGCCTTTTTACCCGACCGTAGATAAACAAACCCTGGTTTTCTTTTTCGGAAAACGCTTATCAGCACAACACATATCCCGCTCTAGTTACCGCCTTATACGCGGCTTCATTTATGAGTGGGAACGAGATATGGTCGGATCGAAGAAAAAAAAAAGCAACGAATACGTGTGTATCGTACAATAAGACGAGAAGTAATACATAGGAATCAATATTTACATTGGTCTATACAGCGTTACGTCTCTGCGATAAACATGTGACTCATTCTCAGTTCATTCAGAAGAAGATCGTAATCGTTCTGTGTATACACGTCAATATATATTCTTTCGATCCGTTCGGTTTGTTGAAAATTGCAAAGAAAAAACCATCATATTCCGAAAAATATTAAAAAAGCGTGTAAAAGATCAAAAGTAACTTCCTAGAATAAATCGCGAATTACGTCTTAACATCTCTATGTTAAAAGGCGGTGTTTGTTGTTGGTTCAGAAAGTATGATCTGTTTTAAAACAGAAAAAATAAACATGATTTATTTTAGACAAAACAGATCTACACTTCTACGTTATTGCTTGAATTCTTTCTCTATACCTTTTATTTTAAGCAAACATCTGGTATCAATAAATAACTCTTTAAATGTGCAAATAAAAAAGAACATTATCTGAGTCCCCGTTCCTATAAAACACTTTTGTCACGCTCCAACTTTTTGAGATATTCTCTGCACCGTCAAATATTGCAATCTTGTTTACCTCCACTTCTGATATAGTTTTCGATAATAACATATGGAGGATAACTGTGGCATATGCCTCAAATGACAACGCAAAAAAAGAAGACAAAGAACACTACTACAAACTGAAGTAGACGTTGCCGAAACAAACATTATAGTAATGGGAGATATGAACGGAGGAGTGGGAAGAGACAATGATGGAGTGGAGAGGCATATGGGAAGAGACCATAAATGATAATGGAAAAAGAATAATAGGTATGTGCATTGAAAACAACATGACTATAACTAATACAAAATTTAACCATAAAGACATCCACAAGTACGCAAGAGAAGTCTTTTATAATCAAAGTAATAATTGAAAAGAAGGAATTTGCATGATTCTTTGTGGCATTAAAAAAGAACTAATACATACCTTATAAATATAGACAAATTTAAACTTTATTGCCTAATTACCAAGGAAAACAGATGGTATTTAATGGTAACTTTAATTTAGTTGATAGATATCAAATGTTTATCCAGCAAGATAGTGTGGTTTGTAAATTGTTAGTAATCTACTAACCAAACTTAAAAAATTCCTTATGAATTGCATCTTTGCCATAACACGTTAATAAGTTCGATAATTTTTTTTTTGTTTACAAAGATTGAGACGATGCAGAAAAGGCAACCTTTGAAGATTAAATTAACGTACTACGATAATTGTTTTTGATCTAATCTGTAATTCAAATTTATAAAGATTATAATGGTTGAATGATACGATATTATGAGTCACGATCCTGGCCATGATACTATAGAAACGATATGAGAACGTATTTATTATTTACATTCGCTTTAACAACTTCATAAACGTTTCAATGATTCGCTGTCGGTTGAGTTTTTGCAATATTATATCGTGTCTGGCGCCGTATCACAATTCGCGTTCTTTTTTATCAAACATTCCACTTTTACATTTGCATAACATTTTAAACAATGATTGCGTAAACAACTTAGTTGCTTTCGTGTTTTCCTTTTGTAATTAATCCGTTAAATTTTTCGACTCTTCATGAACCATTTTTCGATAGATAAAACTAATTTAATTAGAAGGTTTTAGCTAATTTCTAGAGCTTGAGCAATGTTTGTTTAAACATCATTCGGTCATATTCGTCATTAATTCTTGGTACAACGTTAGAAACAGTGGACTCACCAAAAGTTTAGTACAGCCGCACATATTTTAGAAATATGTTACGTATGATATTAGAAGATTCCAAATGCGAGCCTGCAATATGTCCTCCAATAAGTGAAGTAATTTAAATATCTACATTTAATAATCTTACGAATTGGAATATTTGAAAAAAATAATTACCAAGACTTTTAAATTTTAGTTTGAAGCCGATTTTGGGTTTATAAATAGAATGTTAAATTAGGTCTGGTGAAGAGGTCAGCAATTTCCTGAAACTCTGTAGATTCTTCTAGTATAAAAAAGTATAAAAACTTTGAAGCATCTGATGGTGTTGAAAATTCCATTGTCCAATGCTTTGGATTTTATAAATATTTCACTTTACTTTCTTTTCCAGCGACCTTCGTGTTTGTTATTGTAATACAACAGTTAGTGTTTCGTCTGCTTTAGAAAGTATGATTTTTATAAAAATTATTTCGTTTGAAAACGACAAAGATTAATGGATTAGAGAAATATACATTAATTTATTGTTATCGTTTCGAGATAATTATAACTACAAATCATTTCGCATAAATAAAATTAAGTGCACTTGTAAAATGGATGAAATAAACGGAAGCGACGTCTCAAACATATGTAACTGTTAAGATCAAAGGACTTAGCTCAAACCAACAGTTGACACGATGTGTTTACTTATGTATTGAATCCTATCATCACTTTCATGACATCCTTGTTTTATTTTCTCCTCCTCTTTTTGTTACAGTTCTTAAAATGCGCTTTTAAAAGAACAAATAGAAGTTATTGTTATTATATTATTAAGGCATTTGACTGTGTGAAGCATAGTTTATTAATCGATAAGTTTGCACTCAATGGGTTTTCGGGGAAAGGTTTGTGAATGGATTACTTTATATCTTTTGAACTTTCCGATCGTTTTTGATGCCTAGTGCGATTGGTCTAGCCCAAGGATCTGTTCTTGCTCTTACACTTTTCTATCAACGACGTAAGTATACCATACTTTTAGCCAGCGGGGAAGACCGTATTGAAACTGATAGGCGTGTTATGCCAGACCATCTGTATATTTGGTGCTGCACTAATGGCTTTTCATTAAATGTCGTTAAATGCAAATTTTTGTCTAAATACTTACATTTCGGAAACCTGAACGACCACTGCAGAAAGCTGGTTTCTAAATTAAATACGATAGTATTTATGTTTATGCAATTAAAGAAAGCACTGAATGTTAATACACTAAAAATCGTCTACTATTCAGAATTATTTTATTAATTTCGCGGTTATTATACGAGCTATTACTGTGGGAGCCCAGTACCCCAGCAAGAGATTTTCTCAAACAAAAGGCCACGATAAATGATTACTGGGACTAATTCGTTAACTTCTTGTCGAAGTTATTTTCTAAATCTATAAATTTTAACATTATCTGCATTGCATATATTAGAATCAAGCTACTACATTCACAAACAAAAAAAATAAAAATAAAAAAATACATATCGCGAAGCATAATCTACATCTTTTCGCAGAGAGTGTACATATACTTGGGCTAAAAATGTACAATAAGCTCCCGAATGATTGGAAATCACGGAGCACGTACAAATTGAAGAAGACAATTAAAGCATGGCTATTGTCGAAATGTTACCACTCGCTGGACGAATTTTTTGTTGATAGCATCGCTTAATGACGGCATGCACGGATATTTAGCGTTATATTAAAACATACACTACCGCTCAAAAGTGTATAGGCACTCTCACTGACAGCAAAAAGGTATAAAAACTCAGCAAAAATGTTAATAATATTTATTTTTTATGTACAGATACAGGTACATGAATAAAAATATATTAAATAAATGTGAAAATTAAAATGTTTGATGTTTGATTTAATAATTGCAGCACACAATCGAGGCATTCTCGCAATAAGTTTTGCCAGAGTTGTGTTATTAAGGTCCAACTCGATTGCAATTTGCTCCACACGTGGTTCGTAGCTGATGTCGGAGCCGATTTCCGTACTTCCCGATCTAGTTCTTCCCATAGTAATTCGATTGGATTCAAGTCGGGGCTTTGGGGAGGCCATTCCATAATTTTGAGAGTTCCTTCCTCTTCTAAATGGCGTAAATAGTCTTTACATAATTTAGAGGAATGTTTTGGGTCATTATCTTGCTGGAAGATAAAATTTTGACCCAAAAGTCGAATTCCGGAAGGTATTGCGTGGTTCTCCAAAATTTCTTTAATATACCATAAACTTTTACAATGTTCCCTACACTAGTGCCAGCAAAACAGCCCCAAATGATGATAGAACCTCCACCATGCTTCACGGTAGCAGCAATACACTCTTCTCTGGCACGTTCACCCATAGATCTTCTTACGAATATGCGTCTTCGGGTTCCGAACAGCTCAAATTTGGACTCATCCGTCCATAGGACGTTGTTCCACTCTTCTATGGTCCAGTGTTGGTGTTCACGAGCCCATTTAAGTCGCTTTTGCTTGTTTTGTTGGCTTTTTCATCGCAATACGTCCATGGAGCCCGGCTTTCTGTAGGCGACGTTTGACTGTAAAAACACTGACTAGTTTTTGGCGACCAACATTTAATTCTGCGGTGATTTCCGGGGCTGTCTTGCGTCTATTTAACTTGCTGGTAACCAGTATTCTGCGATCATCTGCAGATGTCGCTTTTGGCCTTCCACTCCGTCTTTTATTAAGACTTATTAACTTATTTATTTAAGTTTCCCGATATTTTTTTACGTTATAGTCAACCGTAGCGTGGTGTATTTTCATTTTTTTGGCAATTTGTCGATTACTTATGCCACTTTTATGGTAAGCTATTATAAGCGCACGTGTTTCCGTACTAATTTCTCTTCGCGGAGGCATTTTAAAAAATTGTCACACGATATTTCGCTCACGACGTGAATAGAGTAAATACCACACTGCAACTGACCATAGGTTACAGATTTCACTATAATCTTCTAGGAAGGTAATTTAAACATTATTACCTACAATCTAATAGATGACTAAATTTACCCAGTAAATTCAGAGGGATTGTTATTGTAATTGCACCGCAATAAACAGTTTATGGTAATCCGACCAAGTGCAGGTAAATGATAGTAAACCTTATGCGATATAATGGGTGTTTATCTTACTGAACTACATTTTAAATACGTATTTCATTTTATTATAATGTTTTTTTGGTAAACATAATACTATATGAATAATCCATGAAAACAGGGGTGCCTAAAAACTTTTGAGCGGTAGTGTATGTTAGTTTGATTATTACTATTACCTTTAGCTGTATTTATTGCATTGTTTCATACTCGACATATTTCATATTTTACATTTTGAGTCTTGAAATAAAGCTATTTATTATAATTATTAAGTCAGTTGAGTTATCTTCAATTCCACAAAAGGGACGATTGCTTACTTGAGTTCGACAACTAAATCAAATTAGCCTAGCAGACTGGAAGTTTAATCGAAATTAAATTGGCTTCGAATTGGAGCCGACATTTCCATTTGCGAATTAGAGCAGAAACGAAATAAACCATTTCGAATGTCGCCGAAGTTTGCCCGAGGCTGTTTTCGTGTAAATAAAATATCGAAGTCCGTACATACAAGTTGCTACACACCCTTCGTCTCGTTCTATTGATGTGGTGTTGAGTCACAATTCACCCTATAACCGACAGCCTTCTAAACTGTGTGGGGTCCTCTCACAATACAACACCATCGACTCTATTAAAATTTTTGTAGAATCATGCTATGGGTTCCAAACGGTAGCTAGAACATAGTTTATTTTCTGTTGACAGTTGTCGAAAAAGAACGTTGTGTTCTTAGATAATTATATCTTTATCATTCGTATTTTAAAAGGAAAAATAAAACAAATATTTTCGTTTCAATAATACGTGTCCTAAAAAATTGAAACGTAAATAATTACTTGGACGAACACCAAAACTCGAAATTGTGAAAAACTTATCGTTGACAAAATATACGACGTTCAATCATTGGTTCATTGTGTACAGAAAAAAAGAAACGGACATCGTTTTTGAATTTGCCAAAAAGTAGATGAACCCAAAAATTGACCTTAAACCAAGTCAATAGACTCATTTAAACGTTTAAAATAGAGTTAGATGTTTATGTTTCCCAAGTTAAAAAATCTCTGGGGGAGCTAAGAAAGAAATTTGTGATGAGTTAGAAGATGTTTACATCATCAAATAACTATTTAAGTTGGAAAAAATCGAAATTTCTTTTACTATTTGTTCTCTAGTAGACAGATCCAATGGTTCTAATTCACCTTGTAATACATAGACTAGGTCTATAAACACCGACCTTCCAAGGATGTTAGATATATTTTCTAGCTAAATAAAAATGGTAATTTACACTCGATGCCACTATCAATTATGTAAAAATTCATTAGAACATGTAAATTTACAAATAGCACGTGATGTTAGTTGTAAGATTGCTGAAATTTATAGCTGAAAAAATATAATATCACACTGTTTGTAGTGTTTACTGTATAGATTGTAATTTTACGAATATAATACGTATCATAACAATGATTTGGGTAAAATGAACAATTATAAAGGCATCTACGCTTTCTATATTTTCAAGTATATTTACGAACTAGTTAGTGGTAATTTATAACAATAATCTTTATTATCCACCACACTGAGATCCAATCACAGGATAATTGCTAATTAATAATATAAATATAAACGTTCAATTTGTCAACTTATTAATTAATATATCGTAATATATCTTCCTGGCAATGCAATAACGGCACTATATGGTCATTTTAATGCATATTAATTGGAAAGTACCGTTTATCTTAGTATTTGTATGGAAAAATAATAATGAATATCTATAATTAGATAAACATAATTCCATCGGTAATATTTTACACTGTCAACACTGTAAAATTACGTTTTCATGATGTACTAATACAGAATTTCGCGAATAAGTATATAACTCATTTTATGACCATTCACTTAATATTGCACGGCAGTTTTTAAAGGTAATGTATAAGCAGCGTATACACAGAAACATGGATATTGTACTTCCTTGAAAGAGATGAGAAATATGAGATACAAAGGAAATATTTCATGTAACTTTTTAACTAGTTTTGGGAGTTTTAAATGATAAAGTCAATAGTCTTCCTCCATTTCCACCAAATCCGAGATATGGTTGGAAATATACCAAGTAGTAACCCTAGTAGATTCTAAACTTTAACATGGAAGAAAGTTGTACGTATTCGATTATATCCGTGAATAATATGGAAATTTTAAAATGGCATTTATCGTGTGCAAACTCTCCAGCATTTAATGCATGTTAAATTCGTAGACATATCTGTTGATGGAAAGGATTATAAAACGCTACCAGATTAGATATTGAATAAATAGAGACGTGCAATGTATTATCCGGTAGATGGAAGAAGAGAAAAAAGAAAACAAAAGAAGCTCATAAAAAAGAAAGACATATAAAAAATCTTCTAAAAGGCATCTCATTCCCGTCTTCGCGAAGCGCAATAAAACACTTAAAGTTTTTAATTTCGTACGGAGAGGCGCGTGTTATAAAAGAACAGAAACGGGTACTCTCCGGGCCCCACCGAAGTCGGCGAACATCAAAGCGGCGGCATTTTGATTGAAGTCGTACAATTACCAACTGACCTTGTATTAGAGGTCTCTACTCTCACACCTCCCGCGGCCAACCATTTCTTTTATTCCTTTTTGTATCCGACCCATCGGGAGAGAGGACCACAACTGTTTATTCCTTCCAGTCCCATCACGGTTGATAGAAAAAGATAGAGATAGATAAACCAGTAGTTAAAACTAAAAACGATGTGAAAGATTTTTTTAAATGTTCATTATTTTAAAATTCCGAAGTGGCTGTTCTCTCTGTGTTGAAACTCTTTTTCTCTAACAAACTAGATACACAAGCGTTGTTGTAGGTACAGTTATAAAAATAGCGCCGACATGCATACAGTCTGTCGCCAAAGTATTTCTATGGTAAATACAGTTGTTTGTAAAAATATTTGACGACTAAAAACTATGCAGCTACGTTTGATTTATCATTTCCAAATAACCACAAAAATAATAAAAAAGCGATTTGTTTAAATGTAAATATTGTTTATTATTTATATTGCTTTATCATAGTAAAAGCTAGTTTAATTCTGTCAAGTGTTGCAGAGACTGGTTTCAATAATTTTGAAAAGTCTAATTTTAAAAATTAGGTTTTTTTAAATAAGAACCTGCACATTAATATCTTGCAAAATCCCCTATAGTAAAATAACATCCTCATATATATAGATTCATAATTATTTATTATACTAAATAGCTTCCTTTTTTTTAATACGATTGGAACTATTATATCTTATAAAATTTTAGTTTCTACAGTAAAATTTCATGATTGAAAAGCTTTGAACAAATTAATTAATACTCCCAGAGACATTTTGTGATTTCTAAATAAGCAGTTTTAAGATAAGAAAAGGAAATCAGCATGGAAGAAGCAATAAACAAATTGAAAAATTAAAAGGCACCAAGAAGTGATAAAATACCAACAGAAATGATCAAAAATATGGGTAGGAGTAGAGAGACTGAAGATGTTAGAAAGATATGACAAGAACAAGAGGTGCCAGACGATTAAAAAAATTCACCAATTGTGCCAATATATAAGAACAAAGGCAATAAGAGAAATTGCAATAGTTATAGAGGTATATTTCTAATAAGTTGAGCCATATCCGAGAAGAGTTAGAGCGATCACAAAATGCAAAATAAGTAAAGATTTAGAAATAAAATCAGTACTGGAATTTATTGAGCAGAGACAAATGGAATAGTGGGTGTATCTTCGAAAAGAATGGAAAGCAAATATTACGAAAATAAGAGAAAAGAATCTGCAAAGTGAGTGTCACGAATCTTGAATTGTAGACTAAAGGAATTTATACAATTGAGCACGTCTAAGGAACTTGTTTTTATCACTATGTTCCTAAACCTAATCGGTAATTTCAACAGCGAAAATATTATACTAGTCCTTTCCCAAAGATAGACTTTTCATAAATTTGTAAAGGGCAAAACTACTAACCGTTCTCTTGAGTAAATTTACAATAAGCTTCATTGCTTAATTAAGCATCATAGCTGCTTTAAATATTGCAAAATAATATAAAAAACTTAATATCCTCTCTTTTGTTTCAGTTCGGGTTTCATCTCTCATTAAAGAATGAAGGATATTATGAAGATACATTCAGAACAAGACCCAATGAAATACTTACCATCTTTTAAATAGTCACATAAGTAAAAATTCTTACGCACTTATTTATTTCAATTTTGTTTTACTTAATATTGGTAATTATGCAACATTGAAGTTTTTATTAAAAACATAATCTTTAAACTTAATTAAAAGTTTAAACCGAAAGCATGAGTTTTATAATACAAAAAAAAAGAATATCTTTCATATAGAAATAAGTATAATAAATTTCATTAAAATTCTTCTTTTTTTATATACAAATCGAAACTTCGCATTATTACTATATCATCTTTCTTTGTCTAAGAGGATTTGATGAAAGTTAGACCTTCTTTATCCTTTGATGGTAATATTAGACGTGGGCGTAAGCTGAACTAAACTTCTGTCCGCCCACAGAGAGAAGAAGAAAATGAAACGATAGCTTAATCAAATCCTGATAAGTATCGATTTTATGTCGGCATGTTTTTTTCTTCGTTTCTATTTTTATTTTTATTTTTTTTTAATGGAATACTGATATTAATGTTATTTTGTTCAGATGCAAATGTTAGTGTCTGTTACATTTTCTGTAAGAAGCTCCTATATACTTATAACCTAAATGCCTTTTAAATAAAACACTTTATTAAATAAACAAAAACTTTAATGAATAACTGATATGCATATATAACAAACAAATTATTAATTTGTTACATCGGAATATCTAGAGTGCGATGCCCTGGAAGTGATTAGACGTTCTTGTTCCATGGTTAAGGAGACAGAACAAATCAAAATATTCAGTTGCTCCGTGGAAGGGCATGCTACCAACAGTTGTTCTTCCTGGGTATACTTACCAGCGACTAGGATCTGTTCCAATTGCATGAAGGAATTTAAGATGTTATTCTGGAAATGATAAGGTGTAAGATAGATAGTAAAACATGAAAGTAAAGTGTTTTATTTAGAATCTCGGTACTTGAATAACAAACAAAAATAATAAGAGATTTCCTATTGTAAGATTCCAGATCTTCTGTGAATTATGCTATTGAATTGCTATTTTGTGCCACAATCTAAAAGGTTCCAATCCAACCATAAAAAAGGTTCATTCTTAAACATTTTCAACACAGTAAATTGAACAGACGTTAGCACGATTACAAAGAATGTTTTATAACTCCGTCCAATTTTGTTTTTATTTGAAGAAAACTGGCCTAAAACGGCAGAAAATTATGCTTTTGTTGAATTTTGGAAATAAGACTCCTATTACAGGGAAGATTTAAAGATTAAGGTGGCTTTGTCATGTCAAAAACTTATCACAATCAAGAATAGTATGTAGCAGAAAAAGTAAATCTAGAGAAGAAAAGTTGGAAGATGTTAAAGAAAATATTAAATATATTTCAAAGTTTCTTTGTTATCATTTTGGTCACTGAATGTATTATAGTACTATACATCTAAAGTATAATCGTTTTTAATAATAATAATAATATCTTTATTGCCCAACAGAAAATAATTCCATTTACAGGACAATGCGAGAATAATGTAACCTAGCATATATATGTAGTAACAATATACAGCGCAGTAATAAATTAAAATTAGTCGAAAAAGATACAACTGAATCATAAATATAATAATTGGAGATATATAATAAATATAAATAAATATAATATAAATAAATAATGGCTCGGTGACATCAGAATGCAAGAACAAAATAGGACGACAATGTAAATCCAAGTAGACTCTTCAACAAAAAGGATCGTGAAGTAATTCATTGGCATTTCTAATCATATGCGTAAAGGGTGCTTTAAGCAGAACATTAGTTTTGCATGACGGGACCTTAAAATTATGGAAGGACCTGGTATCGTACTGAGGTACCACAAAATTAATTTTGGAGAGAAGGGATGGAGCGTCAATAGCGTGATTAATTAGTTTAAGTAGAAATTGACTGCTAAATTCCTTCCTTCGATCCGATAACGATACAAAGCCGTGTCTCCTCAGCAGACCAGCATAATCAACATCGCGTCCAGGGTAAGTGCCATCAATTTTGAAGGACAGGTATTTCAAAAATCGTTTTGCACTCTTTCAAGTAGTACTTGCAGATGGAGATAGTGAGGATACCAAATTATGGAGGCATACTCCAACCCAGTGCGGACAAGCGAATAGTATAATGCTTTTAGCGAGGCAGGATTATTGAATGATCTGCAGGATCGTATGAGAAATCCTAAGGATTTCATCGCAGAATTTCGTATGGACAATATGTGGTCTGCAAACGACAAATTTGCATCAAACTGCACGCCCAGGTCCATCACAGACGAGTGCCTAGGAACAATAGCCTGACTTACAGCATAGTGAAAATTGTATAGTCTATGACATCTGGAGTAGCTTACAACAGCACACTTATCCAGATTCAAATGAATTCCATTCTGTGTACACCATCTAACAATTGTATCCAGACTGTTCTGGAGAAACAGACAATAGTTTCTCACTAAATTTATCTTATTGCAAAAGAGTTTTTGCTACTTCTAAATATTTCAGAAATTCTATTTCTTTTACTTTCAATTACGTGTATTCAAATTTTGGAAGATAGGCTAACAAACATGGGATTCTGAAATCAAATATGTCAGAGACCCAAACGGTTTGAAATGGTCTGTGCAAAATAATGCTGACATCAGTCCCTACAAAAATTATGTAAACATGTTACTGTACTTTCAACCAAACAACGTTTCCATTAAACAAAATTGGAGTACATTCTAAAGAAAAATTAATTACACTTGTTTATTTGATTTGTTCGATTTTTAAATAAAGTATGTTTTAAACACACATTTAAGTTACTTTCAATGCTACCTTTGTTTATGATTGTCTTTATCCAGTAATAAGAACTTCTCGAATATATGAATACAGTCGTTCACCTTATCGAGACTACACTATAATGGCAAAATAGCTATCGAAATGAAGTTTCTAAATTTTAACAAATATTATGCTAAAGAAATTTTTAATGCAAACAATACTTTGTTATCAAACGTATATATGGATTTTTGGATACTTTGTGTTGCTACGTTTTTGTTTATGGTAAGGTATATAGCTTTTTCTAGCTCTATAGGAGGTAAATACGACACTAAGCCACTGTAAAACTTCGTCAGAGGTACGTTAATTAACTTGGACGAATTTAAATTGTCATTTAGTATGTAGAAATAAGTTTTCTTTTTGTTAATATTAATTTGATAAAAAAATACATTTTAGAAGTACAGTTGTAAATAAAAAATGAATCCATTTTGAAAAAAAAAACGCATTTCAAAAAAAATCTAAAAAAATGATTGATGGTTTATTGCGTCAAAAGCTTTTTTAAATTAGCCAAAAATGCGATCTCGTTAAACGGGCTTTAAAACGCGCTAATTTTAAGTCGGGAGTCGTAGACTCGTAGATATTCACGTTACAAAGCGACCTGCGATCAAAGAGACTCTAGTTGTCATTTGTTTAAATTAATAATTTATTTTATGGCGTCCAATGTGTTCGTACATACCAGTTATTACACTTGGGCGTATTTTCAAAGAAAATATTTATATTATATCTGCGTGTAACAAAACAAGACCGAATGATATTAACATTAATTTTATGTATCGCTTTTGATCATCGCCGATCGCCGCGGCGGCATGTATCAAAGTTCACGGCGATTGTGCCCATTTAACAATTAATACGATTAAGCTCAGGAGGTTTTTGTTGAACGCTCGATTGAAATTGAAAGACATAATAATTGATTAATGATGGTGTAGACAGTGTTTAGGCGATTCTTTAAATTCCTAAGATCTCGTCTTCTTTATAAAAAGAATTATGACATTTCGACACGATTATGTCTGCTAATAACATCAATAATCATAAAATATTGGTTTATTATTACATATACGTTAGGTGTGGCAATTTAAAACTCGAACAAAATTATATTATTGAAATATAATGTGATCAAAGGCATTGAATTAAGTTGGTAATAAACAACATTTTTTTTTATGCAACTAAAAATTATTTAATCAACTTTTTAATATAAAACAATGCATTCTTTTTTGAAATAATAATAATAATAATAATAATATTTAATGCCCAACAGATACAAATATCCAATTACAAGGCAATGTTAAATAATGTACACATGCAAATATAAATAACATAAAATTAAAGTATGTCAAATTAGAAAACTTAGTAACTAGTTGCTTTAATTTAAATTAGAAAAAAAAGTAGTTTACCAGTGGTTAGCAAAGAGAGAACGGAAAAAGTATTCAACTAAGTGTAACGCAATCCGCGATCTACATACCGTCAAAAGGGACGGTAAAGTGCAGGTATGTATATCCAACTCGGCAAACTCCATAGAGTTGAAATTGCTACACAATCTGTGTATTGGGGACCTGATGGCGATGTTTGTTCTAGGTGCGAAACAGTAAAATGTATTTGTTTGCCTAGATCCTGAACGTGGTACAATGAAGTTGATTTTACTCAACAACTCCAGGACATCAAGACCATTATGAAGTAAAGTAAATAGAATTTACACACTCAGCCTGTTTTCGACGTAGTTCTAATGAATCAATATTAAATGCCTCTAGCAGAGCACTGTGGCTAAATCCTTGTATCAGGTAAGTATTAAATTTTTTAAAGTACAAGAACTTCAAACATCTTCTCTGAATCTGCTCTAGAAGATGTATCTGATAGATGTACATAGGTGACCAGACCAAGTACGCATACTCCAGTCGAGACCGAACAAAAGCGAAATAAAGAGGAAGAATGGCTGTTATAGAAGCAAATGGTCGTGTAACACGTATAATGAATCCTAACATACTCAACGCTGATGCACAAATACTGGATATGTGCTCCATAAAGGTCAGTCTTGAGTCAAAGACGACGCCCAAGTCTCTCATAGAGGTCTCCCTAGGTAAAGAAGATCCAGCCAAGTGGTAGGTATATATCTTACGAGTGTAGGTGACAATTTTGCATTTGTTTACATTAACTGTTAGTCTGTTGTTGACACACCACGTGTGGAATATATCGAGTTGGCTTTGCAAATGATTGCAATCCTGAGAATTATTAATTGTTGAGTACAACTTCAAGTCATCTGCGTATAACAACTTTGGACAGTTCAGTTGATAGCACAAATCATTTATATATATGAGGAACAGAAGTGGACCCAAGTTACTCCCTGAGGAACTCCAGAGCTCGGCGCAAGTAATCAGACTCAAATCCCATGTATGTCACAAATTGCTTTCTATCAAGAAGATACGATTGGAATAAAGACAAAAGAGAAGACAAAAATCCAATATTGTCCAATTTATTAATAAGCACGGTGTGGTCGATTCGATCAAAAGCTTTCGTTAGGTCAGTATACACAACATCTACCTGTCCACCGGCATCAATACTATCAGATAGGTATTGTGTAATTGTAACAAGATTAGTTACCGTAGATCGTTGAGCAACGAAACCGTGTTGGTCATTTGAAATCCAGGGTCTAACTTGAGCATAAATATACTTGTACAAACATTTCTCAAAAACTTTAGCAAAATTATTTAATAACGATATGGGACGATAGTTGGAAATAACACACTTCTCACCATTTTTAAAAACAGGCACCAATTTGGCAATCTTCCACACAGACGAGAAGGTGGATGTTTTGAGAGCGAGATTGAACAAGTAGCAAGAGGAGAAGCAAATATATTTGCAATAATCCCTAACAAAAAAGGCCGGAATGTCATCACTACCCGCCGTGCAATTATTCTTTAAGGATTTCATAGCACACACCACATCCATCTCAGTTACAGAACCTAGGTCAACCATAGTAGCGCACGAAGCAATTGGAGCAACAGGCGTTGGAGCAAATGAAGGAAGGTACACCGATTGGAAAAACTCCCGCAAGGCGCTCACTATGGAAGGTGGGTCGTTATACGTATTGCCGTAGTCGTCCTTCATAGTTCTAGGAATACCTCCCCATCCCTCCGAGATCGCACAAACTGCCAAAAATGTCTAGGATCGGTTGAAATGGAAGAATTCAGCGCTCTGAATAAAATTCTTATATAACCGCCTAGAATCTGTTTTCAGCATCCTTCTCATATCTTTGAAAGCATTTAAATCGCTTAAGCATCCTGTTCTTTTATACATCAATCGATAATGATTTTTGAGTTTGATGTTACTAATGTGATCACGCGTGAACCACTGTGGATAATTTGTATGCGCACTGGTTTTTACGGGGACAAACATATCTAGAATTTTTATAGATTTCAGCATAAAATGCAGAACAAGCGTCATCTATACTGGTATAATTGTAAATAAAATTCCAATCTGTAGTTAATAAAGAATCATACAAGTTAATAAAGTCTGCTCGCTTAAAAATTATACACTCTTTTTGTCCTTATTACCACACATATTGCTATATCGTGACGATGGAATTGATAGGCACAGCGCTAGAGCAGGATGATCGTTGTCCTCGGCAACCAGAGGAAACATCTCTCTATCAATAGCAACAGTGTGAACATTGGTAACAACTAAATCTAATATTCTACCTCTAGCATTTGTTACTGAATTAAGTTGTGACAAATCAATAAAATGTAAGAATTCATTCATTATTCTACTTTTACCATCAGTTATGTCAGGTCTGTTGTAGTGGGTAATGTTAAAGTCGCTGAGAATGATAGTTTCTGTGGAACTTATATTTATTGTGTCTAAACTGCTCAGAAAATTCTCAAAATCGAGAAGCGAAATATCTGGTGGCACATAAACTACATAAACAGCAACCTTATGATGGCAAAAAGTAAATACAGCTCCGACAATATCAACAAGCGAAGTCGTGTCCTTAACATGTGTAAAATCTACCTGATTGTAAGGTAAGGTGGACTTAAAGGCTAAAATAATCCATTAAGAACTGTTTTACTTTAAGACTAACTTATCTCTTTAAATATTTATCGTTTATTTGGTGAAGACTTTAAAAGGTCAAAATAGTCGACTCTCATAATAATAATACCGTGTCTCCACTGAATCAATAGACTAAAAATTTCGAAAATAAACTTAGATCTTCACTGTGGAAATTGAGAAGAAATTGTTGAAAATTCCTCTAAAATATTGAAAAAGAAAGAAGCATTTAATCTCGAAATATCGTCAATATTAAAAGTTTAATATCCCCCCTAATTTGCAAGACCAAATTTTATTTTCTAGTAGTAACTTCTTGTTCCACCAAAGTTTTTATGATAATACATTTTCATGTTCTAATTTTTTTTCTTTAGAAATACCATCAAATTCATTGACTAATTCTTCGAGTTCAGCATGAATGCTTATTTGTTGTAAGAGAAAATTTAAAAAACTACATAAAATAACGTAATCTTTTCATTGTAACTCCGTTCATGTAAAAATTAGAAAGTAGTCTATGCGGAAGTTCAATGTTTGTGTTTTACAAACAAATGCTGTAACCCTATTATTATTAGTGTTGATATTATTTTATCTATGAAGATATCTTTTATCAAAATCTAAATATTACATAGTATAGTATCTTTTTGTTTTCTTTAAAGTATCATTTCAATTTAATAATACGAAGCGCTTTTTCGAGAGGAAGTACGGTACTTTACATTTCCTGCACTTAATGCTGAACAAAACAGCAATAATATAGAGAGTAAAAAGTTGGAGATATTTTTATTTATTGTGTTTCCCTTTTGATGTTTGCCGCAACAAGCTAGCGGTGTAAATCAAAAGGTCGGTAAGCTTAGTGACCATTTAACCGTGAAAATTATAAAGGCTCCTTAATTGAGCTGGTAGTAGTCTTTTAATTCTTTGTTATATTTTAGCACTTTTGAACGTATTAAATGTAAAAAAAAATTAAGTATAACATTTATTTTTGTCACAGGAATATCATTCTTTTAAAAAGATAGAAAGAATCTTTTTTACTCTGAAGAAAATACGTTTTCTAATTAGAACCAATTTCCATATCATCATGGAATTACCATCATTAGACATTTTAAATTAACTTTTTAATTTGTAGCTAATTCGTAACTTTGTTGGAAATCAAAAACAATTAACGAAAAACTAGAATGAATATGGTTTTATTTAATATTTGCAAGTTTATAGTTTTTGCATGTTCTAAGTAAATGAGAGGGAAATTCCAGAAAAAGAGACTAAATGTAGAAATCTATGAAGCTGATGCAATTAATTTTATCTTTTCTAAAGTTAATTTATCGCTACTTTGATTGTTGTTTTGTCTTCTACATTTTTATCTACACCAAAGAAATTATGTAAATTGTTTAGCAAACAATATTTAGCGTAATGCTATCTAGTTCTTACTTTTTATTAGAAATATGAATATATCTGGACTATTCTGTTAATACAGGTCAGAAATTGCGACATTGTCTCTTGAAGTAAGACTACATACATATACAGGATGTCTCAGAAAATGTGCTTGAAACGAAGATGTGGTAAATGGTAAAGGATAGAGAGTTAGTTGAAGCAGACAAAATACGTCACGTCAAGGTTTACTTTTAAATTAGTTTAAATTTTTATGCTTGATATTAATCGGATAAAGATATCTATAACTTGTCAGTGGTGTTCCAATAAATGTTTATGTCTTCGACATTATTGAAAGTTGAAGCTTCATTGTTTTTGTTTCTGATTAGATTTGGTTTTACATACTGAAAATGGAGTGTTAAGGACTTAACAATGTTTTTTGTATTTTATAAATTTTTTACTATTATGTATTTTATCTTCTTTGCATTATTATTTTCATTTAGAATATTACTTTGTTTTCATTTTTATATTTGTTTATTTTGCTCTCTTATATCCAATTTTATTTTAATATGTATGTACATTACGCATTGTATATGTATGCAAGCCAGCCATTCGCATTACGCTAGCTAAAACTGCCTAATTAGAAATCATTCACTGCAACGTCGTCGAATAAGTAATGGGAGTTTTCTTAAAATTTAAGGTACACAAGCATAGGCAGTCGTCTCCCGCGCGACGGTCGAGGTATTAGCGATCGTGCACTCTCGGTCACCTTTCGTGCCTCGTCGTAACGTGTACAGTAACGTCGTCGTAAGATTATTAGAGATTTCTAAGATTTTCGAGTTTTGGCGGGAATCGTCGAGGACGTTATCTATACATTTATTTCTGGCGGGAGTCATTTGGTAACGTCGTCGGACCACACGTATAGATTTTTTTAATAAGTATAAATTCTCGATTTTCTAACATCGTACGTCGAGGCTACTGTGTCCATTGTCGTCTATACATATTTTTAGTCTTCAGTTAAGTTTGTGTCGGAAATTATTTTGGTGAGATTGTCGGCGCGCATGTATAGACCTCCTCTACAAGTACGATCACTCCGCTTCTTGCTGACGGTCGTTGCGGCCGCAGCGCCCGTTGTCTTTTGTACGTTTGTTCGGCCCTTGTCGTATCGGGACTTTTCGGAAATTTTTCATTTAGTTGCTCGTCGTAGCGGACGAGTGTCCCGGACCAGTTTTCTTATGTAATGTCGGCATCATCGCTCCGTTTTACTTGTCGGTGCACAGTTCGCACATTTGCTGGTTACTGTCTTTTTCCCTTCTTGGGGGCGCAGTAGTACAGAGCTAAAGATTGCACATAGCGTAATATTTCAAACGAGAACGCCTGGGTAGCTGTGACATTACTTTTGTATTGAGATCGGCTATTATCGCTACTGTCGCCCTCGACCAGGCGTTCAAGCTCTAAGAGATAGGGTGGGTTCCCCTATAAATGTGAATATAACAAACGTATTTGGTCAAGTACAAATACATGCCAATAATACAGGGCCAAGTCCCTTAGGCAAATTTGAAACAAGGAAAGTATATTAGGCTCCCGGAAAGGGACATATAAATAAGCATAGCACCGAGGTGCGCTTATAAATTTAAGAAATAAATAGGGTTGGCTCCCCTATAAAAAGGTAGTGGTGCATGCAAACAGATAGAGGCATTAGTGCATGCCTCTAACAAAGCTTCAGCGGAAGCATATAAGAGTTTAACCTTTTAAACAGAATTAAGACATAGCGTTGCAACGTACATGCTGAGGCATTACTTTATGTTGCTACCAATGAAAATACATATACAAATGCTAATGTACATTACATGTATAAGAGAGCTCGAATAACTGCAATTATTGCAAATCTATATATCTTACGTACATCGTACATGTACATAGGCAAGAGTGGAAACCGTGTAACCATTTCATTTTTAAATATATTTTTTGCGCATGCGCATTGAGTTTCACTGTACAACCTTTCCTCTAGTAAATAAGCGAACATACTCTACAAGTAAGTATTGGTCAAGTAATTTAGGAAATTACGAGCAGGCTACAGCGGCGTTGTTCTTCAAACCAGGAGAACGTAACATGGAGGAAAACGTATTTATTGTTATAGTATATTTTAGAAATGGCGTACAAAATGTTGGCGCTTCTTAGAATTACATCACAGAAGCATATTACAATTCTTTCGTTAACAATCTTAAAATTCAAAGTTCCCCCAAGAGATTATACAAAAAATAACAAAATAAAATAGCACTTACTTTAATTGGCCTGAAGAGTATGAATTCCGTTTCTTTATTGGCCAGGTACAATTTCATCGACCTCTGGATTTCAGGTATCTTCGCTTTGACATTCCTTGTCGTCTGGACGATGACGTTTGCTAGATTTTGAGCTCTAGCAAACTCTTGCTCCTTCAGTGATAAAGATTTGTTATTTGGAGAATTGTTGATTAGGTTTAAGATATGTTCCGCCTGGAAGATCGATGAATAATTTTGCGTAATGTATTTCGCTTTCATTAGCTAGCCTTACCTTTTGTATCCATTGGGTTACATCACCAATCAACGAATTCGTAGCTGATAATATGAAAGCTTCACAAGCAGCTTTTAATTCCTTATCGATTTCTTTCCTGGAATCGATTAAATATTCCACAACTTTGGGAGTACCTTCCAGAATGAATTCCAAGAAAGCATTATTGCTGCTGAAACTAAAAAACTTATCCCTTTTCTGGAGGAGTCCAACGGCTGCAGTTTTCAGCGTGCTGAAGTCTAAACCCATCTCTTTCACGGTGAAGTCAACTTGGAATGGTGCAATTTGTTCTCTTATTATTAACAAATGCTTGATTTGAAAGAGTTTACCATCCAAAACCGTCTATAAAATGATCAAAACAGAAGATTTAACCTTATTTACCCGAAGAACTTACTTTTTTCAAAGTAATTTTTTCCGCAGCCGCATTTATCGTTGTAGTACAAATTATTAAAGCCTCTTGAGCAAGACCTTGGAATATCTCCTTGTCTAAACAAAAATACAATCTAGAAAGACATACTAAGGTTCTTTTCACTGTTGGATACCACATCCCGTGGAGATCAGCAGGTGAATCTATATGAGAATTCTAAATAATTTCAGTATAACATTAGTGAAATTATCTTACTTCCTGTATATGATCTAAACTGGCCTAAATAATTTGTATTTAAATTAACAGCATCTTGGAGATCGATTGAAAAGCTTGAAGTCCTCGAATCTGATCTCCTATCACTAATTTCTTCCGCAATATTCTGTAAAACATATAAAACAATATCAAAAAAAAATGATGTGAGATGCTTTTCCATACTTCCATTTGCTGCAACTTCTCTGGATAGGCTAGATCTCCAGGTGATGGATCATATTTCAGAAGATCATGCTGGAAGAAGATATTTGCACGAAACACTAGACGTTCTTCAACATCTTGGACGAGCTGCTTTATTGTTTCGACAAATTGGTCTAAGGCAACTAGAATAAAGATGTATGTTTAATGGAACTTACATAGTCCGAGATTTCGGAAGTGTGTCTACTAGCGTTTTAAGGATAGCCCTGATAAGGGCTACAATCTGGTGTGGAGGTTGTGGCGATTTTCACTTAAAAATAGGAAAGACAAATAGCCAGAAAAATCATTGAACGAATGATGCATCTGGCAAGCAACAGGCCTTTTCAGAGCTACTCTGAAGAAGGCTGTAGACACACTGCCGACTATTTAAGTGCCATAAACTATGGAATAGAAAATCAACTACATTTCTGAACGAGATTAAAGGTTCCCCAACGAAATTTAGAGTCATTTTCGTTGAATTTTATTTTATTTAACACCCTCAAAACAACATCAATAGTTCTTACTAGTGTAGTTTTCATGAAAGTTCAAAAAAAGAAATCAAATTACCATTATTTTGTATTTGATCATTCAGCATTTGCTTTAATATGGTACATAACTCTGTCAGAACTTCCAAATGGTTAATGCCTATTAAGCAGGGTCTTAGGATATCGTATAAATTCTGACATATTGTTCCTAGATACTCACTGCAAAAAAGAAAAATACAAATAAGGAATAGGATGGATTCTCGACTGAATAAGATTACTCCAATTGTGGCGATGGCTTGTTGAAAAAGTAACGGAAGCAAGCTGTTTCATCTTGACAAACTTTGATAACAAATAATCCAGCTGAACGGAAGAGAATACTGTGATCATTCTTATGGTTATTTTTCAAATCTATCAAGGCTTTTAATACCGCTGCCATCATTATTGGTGTCCTTTGGGAGAAGTATGCTTTTTGACAATCGATTAATATTCTTTTATACCTATTCAAAATGAATAGTTAATTATATATATATATGTAACATATAGATAACTAACAATCCACTTACATGTCATTCTTTTGAATTTTCATTTCGATATGATTCATTACAACCGATATCTTACTAGCAGCATTTTGAAACTTTCCATAGTAAAAGGAGAATGCCGAATCAATATTAGGTATCTGGCTTTTTGCTTCAATATTTAATAAGCTTTTATTGTCTAAATTTACTACTTGTGAGGTAGCAACAGTAATAATTTGCGTAACAGTTTTTAATACGTTTTGCAAAGCTACGACTAACAAATTTTCATATTTTATTCTATAACTATATGATTCTTTGAAATTTTGCTGTAAATCAAAGAAAATATTACAGATAAAAGATTTCTGACATCGTATGCACTTACGTGATCATTTAAATATATTAGCGCTTGGTCAATCTCATCTAACATATTACAAAATTCTATAGTGTTGACATTTATAGGATGCACATTTATATTATCATCGAGTGATTGATACAAAGTGAAATAATACAGCTTTTCCTGAATATTCCTTTTCTTCTCTTTCAACTGTGTTTGGTGCCTCATCAGCTCCTCGCTTAATATGTGCATTGAATCAGTTTTCGTTGTTACTTGCTTGTATTTCGTTTCAAGTTCACGTAATACATTTATAACGTCATATGTCTAGAATAAAATAGAATCGGAATATACTCTATCACGATACAACTGGAATGCTTACGAAGTTATATAATTCTTGGCAATCTTTCGATTGTTTTTGTAGCTTATCATATTGGACATGGGAACCAATGTCATCCTCATCCTTTATTTGGCTTTCGACTTTAGCTATCCATTTAATGAAATCGTTTTGGGTATAGATAGCATTGTCTTCGGCATTGGTTAACTGAAATTTTATTGGGATTATTTAATGAATTGGGGAGTGGAACCATGATGAACCTTTTGGGTGTCTTGTTTATAAAACATGTACTTTATAGAATCTTCAATTTGATATACGATATCCATTTGTTCCTCGGCAAGTGGTGCCAACGGATGATTAACATCCTGCCACTTAGCAATATTTCTTTGAACAATTTGTTCCGTGGTACTCTCTTCTGAACGAGGTGTGTCCATTTTTTTCTAATTAATAATTTGTTTTCGGTTTTATAGGCTATGTTTATGCGAATTCTTAGGTTATATGCGTACGTCTACATGTTTACTTGTCAAGTTATTACCACGTTACTCCTAGATGATACTAAATGGTTAAACAAACATAAGTATTGTCGGATTGTCGCTTTTAAAAGTCGCAGGTAAAAGTTTGCGTAAACGTATCCAATAATCCGATACCGGATTTAAAGGGAAAGCACGAAATTCGACAAAGGATGACAGCAGATGATTGTGATTTGCTCGCTTCTCAACATACGTGGTCATTAGATATTTGGTACTTGTACGTGTTGATTGTCAAGTTATCATCGGCTATACATTCGCGATATCGAATAAATAATTTCAGTTTACAAATGTTGTATGAAAAGGAACCGTAATCGTGTCGTAATGCAGTTCAAGTGCAGCTTCACAATACAAATATGTATAGTTTTGTTCATCAACAGTCAAAGTTTTGCTTATTTTAATTTCCAAGAGGATAATGATTGTTTTTGTCAGGTAAGTACTATTTTTTAAACCACCTTCCCTATTTTTGTTTTAATTAATCATCCAACAGCTACGAGGAAGAATCGATGATTGTTTGTGCAATATAGATACAGTAGATTATTATAACAATGTGAAAATATACCCAAGACTACGTAGCTTATTGAATAAAGATTATTTTCGTTTCTACAAAGTTAATTTAAAGAGAGAGTGCCCTTTTTGGGCCGATGATAGTCGATGTTCAATACGATATTGTCATGTAGAAACTTGTCAGGAAGATATAATTCCTTCAGGCTTGAAAGGTGAACCAAAACCTGCAGAAAAGGTAATTACATAGAATTTTATTTCTAACTTTCGTTACTTTATCTTATTATTAATTGCATCCTAGTACAAACCGGATCCAGACTGTAAAGGTGATCATAACGCAGAGTTGGGTTACTTAAACACAACTATCAGTAAGCAAGCTAGAGCAGAATTTGTTATATGGACAAATTATGATAATGCACAGGAAAATTTCTGCTTGATAGATGAAAACGATGATGATGCTGAATACGTAGATTTACTATTGAATCCTGAAAGATATACGGGGTATAAAGGTGCTTCCGCACATCGTATATGGAACAGTATTTACAGGGAAAATTGTTTTAAGTATGTATAACTGTTAATTATTTCTATTGAATTATTTTGATGTTGGTTTAATTCTTGTAATTAAAGTGCAATTAAAAAATCAATTTTATCACTGAATTACGTTTAATAAGGATAGCAGTGGTTAAATCACTGATAAATTTTAATCAAGGATAATATTAGTTTAAAAGGTTTTATATTTTTATTGTGTAATATAATTCCATTATTAAGAAAGCAAACACTGCTGTAATTAAATGGAAGTAATCTCGTTTTTATTCGTATTTATAGATAAAATTTATTTGCCATGTAGCACGTATACATATCAGCATTATTGACTTCACCTTATTTTGGCTTTTGCTAAATATAATAAAATGATATCCAGAATTAAGATAATTTCTTTTAATTATAACATTGGTGTCGATATTTTGAATGTCAATTGATTATAGCTATCTGTTAAAGCATTTGCACATCTTTTATTCATTCCATTAATTTTATATTAAAAAGAAATCCTTTTAGACTCCTTATGATACCCTTGAAGTAATTATTTGATTTCTAATTAAATAAATATTACTTCTAACTTTTTTTCAACGGTGGTGCATAAAATCATACTGTGCCTTCAATAAATTACCTTTTTAGCATTTTCTTTTTTATTAAATACACTGACTGTGGTTGTTTCTTAAAAGATTTACACTTGATGTCTCCGTATCTATACATCTTTCATAAGCCCTTTACTTCTTGAAGCAATTATCTGATTTATAAGTAAATATTCATTTTCAATTATACAGTACCTTCAATAAATCCCGTAAAATACTTTGAATAATATTTGCAACCTAATTTCGTTTCCAGACCAAGAGATTCACTACATACGTACATTCAAAGTGAGAAACTTAATCATATGTGTTTAGAGAAGCGGGCTTTTTATAGAGCAATATCCGGTCTTCATGCTAGCATTAATATACATTTATCCGCTAAATATTTGCTCTCTGATCAAGATGAATTGGGTATAGACAAACAAGGTAAATGGGGACATAATGTTGAAGAGTTCAAAAGGAGATTTTCACCTGACACGACAAACGGCGAAGGGCCTAATTGGTTAAGGAACTTGTATTTTACCTATTTACTGGAATTGAGAGCTTTAGCTAAAGCGTCCCCTTACCTAGTACGTGAAGAGTTTTATACAGGCAATGAGGTTGAGGATTGGGATACCAAATTAGCCGTTAAAGATTTGCTTGGTATAATAAAAGATTTTCCGGATCATTTCGATGAAAGCAACATGTTTAACAGTGATGAACAGGCAAAGAAACTCAAGGATGAATTCAAACATCATTTCCGTAACATTTCGGCTATAATGGACTGCGTTGGATGTGATAAATGTAAACTATGGGGCAAACTACAGGTTTGTAGACGTCTTTCTCGATCATTCGTGTATTAAACTTGTTATATTAAGGTCCAAGGACTGGGAACCGCTCTGAAGATTTTATTCTCTGGCATGTTTGATGAAAAAGTACCTGAACTTTATATTAACAGTGACAACAAGAAAGAATTTCAATTGCAAAGGACTGAAATCGTAGCTCTAGTTAATAGTTTTGGAAGGTAATGTTTATTAAATTAAATTGTTATAGTGCAGAATATTTTTCAATTTTTCTATTTTCCAGGTTATCGACAAGCATTTACGAATTGGATGAATTTAGACATATCTTGAGATGATTCAAAAAGATTACGATCAACAGTTTATCCTAAAATAACTATACATCACACTTAATTTGTTATTCCTATGTTTACATTTTAATTTATATTAATATTCGTAGCGTTAAAACTTGCATCGTGATTAGTACATGTTATTGAAATCCAAGAAGTGTATCCTAAATCAATGCAATTATATACAGGGTGCTTTATTGAGAAGAAAACATTTTACTTGTTCTTTTTACAAGTGATCGAACGGACCAGATTTTAAACTGATTTCGACTAATTTATACTGTCCATCTAATTCGATGTTGATTGCTTCCATGACCTTATTAGTAATCATATGTAAAGATATGTGATTTATGTTTCCATATATTTAAGACTAAATAGCTTTTACAGCGCTAATAGGCAAAGTTGAACTAGCCTCATCATTGTAAATTAACTTTAAATACGTAAAAATATATTTTATTTTAAATTTTATTTAAATGTTATTGATGGTGTCTCCTTTATTTTTCCATTGTGTTTTGATTCGTTTACATCAAATTTGTTATTATATCTAATTAAAGAAGTTTGAAGACTACAAAATAAAAATAGTGTTATTACAAGGACGGTGTGATAAGTACACAATTTAACAATCTTCCTTTAAACCAGCCAGGATATATTTGCAAAATGGACATTCCTTTTTTGTCTGGAGAAAATAGTAATTGGATTATGTTGAAGTCTGCAATATAGCCTTCATCTATTAATTTATTATCTGAATCGGCATTATTTTGTCTATTATTAAAATTGAGTATTCAATAATGCAAATCACTATTGATATATTGACTTGGATGTAAAGTTCTCATAAACTTCTATTTCTACTGGGTGTGAACAGATAAAATTTTATAGTGGACGGCGCTATCAGCGCCATCTGTAATCGATCGTGAAAAATGCGTATTTATCATACCATAGAAAGTAATAATTGAATAAACTATTAATTTTAGTGAATCAATTACTACAACTTTATCATGTATTACATATCACTGTAATTTGTTAAATTCCTTGAATTATTAAATGTAATAGAGATGATTGTATATTACTTCATTAAAGGAGAGTAATAGAACAAAAAAAAAAAAAACAAAATAATATGAGGCTATTTCAATAACTAGGGACTGTAAACAATTGTATTAAACAGGATGAATATTGCCCTACTGTAAATAACTGATTATTGTATATTTTTTATATATTTATTGATTATTTTGTTACGTGTAACTTAATTTTCTTCTAAAAGAAGTAAAGAATATTAAACTTGAGAGAGAGTTTTTCAAATAATTTTAGTAAAAGAAGTATATTATAAGAATTTCTTGAACTATATTTAATGTGTCAAGCCACAAAAGAAGGTAAACCAATGCATTAAATACAGCAGATAATCACCATCTTTGAGCGGAGGTGGTGGAGGGTATTTCAACAGCACCTTTTCTATGCCTATTCTATAAACACGTCCATTTAAAGTCTTTTGGCCGTAGTACCAATTGGTCTGGTTAAAACGCCTGGTAATTATTAAATTTGAATCGCTTGCAACTTTTTGAGGGCACTCGATATCTTCAAAGTCTCTTGCCGTGAAGAATATATTCGGATCAATGTGACTATAATCTACCAATTCATCTTCTCTTGAATATTCCGTATTGAAACTTGCTTCTGAATCTTCATCGTCAACAAAAGAAACTATATCAAACGCATCTCTTCTACACCTTCTCGCAAAAAAGATATTTTCCTCATTTTTAGATAGATTTACAATGTAAGGTAATGGCCTCATGGCATATCTGCGGTACACTATGTTCTCAACTGTACGATAACCTTGAGCGTCAACAAATCGTTTTCTGATAAACTCATAGAAAGAAATTAAATCCGAACAAAGTTCCCTTTTGAAATCTTGTTTTAAAGACGGTCGCAATTTACTAACATTAAATGAAACGTACGTTTGAACAGCTATAACTGAACCCAACGCTTCTAAGGCACATATGATATTCTCTAAGTTTAATTTCTTCAACCAAGATGCAGATGTTGAACCGGAAGTGACTTCCGAAGATGTATATGTCCGTGAAAAATCTGGACAGACAAATACTAAGCAGTTTTCTTCTTTCGGACTTGTAGTTTGCTCTTCTTTTTCTTTAGTTGGATTTGCGCTGGATTGTGACGCTTTAGGTGTTTGAATCTGGAAGATATTTAAAATTATTAATAAGTAATTGTTCGTTAATAATTTTAATATTTGGGGAAAATATTCGGGGAAATTAAAAAAATAGCTTACATTGAGATTGATTATTTTCTGTGTAAAAGTTGGATTTATAGACCTAACTTGTAAATCACGTTCCCTAGTGCCTTCTTTCGTTTTATCCATAGCTTATGGAACCACCGGTATACTTTTTTTTAAAGATGTAATAGATTAGATTTAAATTGGAATTATCCATTTTTTTTTCCAAACCTAAATCTTCATTTGAATTCAATTAGAAGGCAAAATAAAAGAAATATGAGGGTAGGGGGAATGGTGTCTAAAGATATACGGGTAATTTTAGATTTCAATTTACTTACAGTTGTGACAGTTTTACAAAGGAAGTTGAGTAAACAAAGTATTGTTCCGTAAGTAATCGTCTGTGACTCTTCTTGATAAAACTGAGGTATGTGAAAATCAAATTCAATAACCACATCGTTGATGTAACTTGATTTAATAGGCGGCGTCAATAGGGAAAGTAAACTTGGTCCTGCTCGCAACAGACACCAGCAACTCAAAGCGACAATTTGCATTAGACTGTAAAAGTAGGTTCGTTTTAAATAAGTATGGAGAAGGTAGAAAACCTACCTATTCATTATGCCCACGATTTGGTCGACTGGTTTGATGTCTAACACTTTTAACGTCGTTTCTCCATCCGCTACGAAAAATGTTAGAACTTTCGGTCTGTAGAATATACACGTAATTGCGTTTAATGTATCGTAAATTGTACCCTAGAGTTTGAATCAAATGCTTAATATATAAAATACCATATCGTGATTGTGTCATACTTACAATAATACCGAAATATACCGGCCCTTGGTCTATTTTCCATTCCTGCCTCCACGGTAATAACTTATAAATAAAATGAAGACAGTCTGAAGTTAACTGTAAAGCTGCCTTTTCCGCAGTAACTCTAGGTAGTCTCAAAATGTTCCTGATTATATCGTCGTGTATGGTCATGAAAGTAAAAAATACGTTTATCCTGAATTTATACATATATTCCAATAGTATGGTCATTAAATGTATTATTCCAGTATATGTTTGCCACCATTCTTCGTAATACCAAGGTAAAGCATCCTGTAAAGTAATTACGGAGAATTATTGAGAAATAGTTCAAAAACTTAATCGTTCTCACTTGGAAATTAACACACTCTATGAATATATATTTCCTTGGGGGTCTTGTTGCGTCGAAGAATGTTTCAAAGTCCATTCCTATGAATTCCCGGATCATCCCAGCTTCTGCATAGTTAATTAAGCATTGGATAGCAATATTTGCGATTGGGAACAATTTGGCGTTACCCGTGAATAACCCAATGGATGCCATGACTTTACTTCCAAACTGCATTAGGGTAAACCATGCAGCGTGTGTTTTAACGAAATCCATCGCAATTAACTTTTTTCCAAAAATAAGTAACAATAACCACTCATTATAAAGTTTACCAGTGGTTGATTTTACATCTTCATTAACGATTCTTATGTATTCTTTATCAATTATATCGCCTATAGCGTTAAGGAATTCCTCAACTATACCATGGGATGCACTAATGAATTGTTTTAAATCTTTTACGGTTTGAATCGCTACTGATAAGATTATTTCTTTAAAGGCACTGGTCACGTGTTCGTAATATTTGCCTACATACTTGAAAACTTTGGTTAAGGATATTACTATTCGCCTATCAGCTTTAAATTGGTCCTGATTATTTCCCCAACGTTTCGTTAAAAACAAATACAAGTCTGCGCAGTTGATTAAAATTCTTATTTCGTCCGGTTGAGCAAAATGCTCGATCATACCTTCTACGCAGCTTATTGCTAATAATCTTCGTAAACCAGCATCTTGCAAACAGTCTGGATAAATTATAACGGTCGTCATTATCAAGTTTTTCCACGCACGTTGTAAAGTATGCCCACATAGGTCAATGTGCATTTCATTCAAAGAAGAAATGATATGATCGCACCAAACTTTCACATATTTTGTATCTTTCTTGAAAAACTTATCCAATATCGATTTGGTCCTTTCATTTTCGCCTTTGCTTTTGTACAATTCCAACGTTATAATATTGAAAATCTGCGAATAGGTTCTGTTGGATAATTGAAAATCACGAAATAAGGGATCTGTTAGCCTCAGCCAGAATTTCTCTCCAAGCGTTAGTTGCTGGATTAAAATGTCCTTTCTAAACATCCAAAGAGTGTGGAATAAATCCAAAATTGCACCTTGAACTGGACTTTTTAAATAGTTTGTTGACTGTACGCAAGGAAAAAGAAAAGATTTGAAATTATGTAGCTAATATTTCGAAAACTAGAAACTTACCTTCTCTATATTGTCCAAATATTCCTCCATAAACGTCACGATACTGTCACAATCAGTGTTAGTGGACTTTTTGGATGAAAGTTGTCGAAGATCAAAAAATGCAGCAGTTAATCCATCTTGTTTTTCAATACAAAGCGTTATCAGTTGTAAAATGTAGACTTTTAGCTGTTCTTCTTCTAATGGGTCTCGTAGCTTTTCAAGAAAAAGACTTTGAATTTGATAAGGCGTCATCTCCAGTAGAGCTAGCACTGGAATACTTGGATTCTGTAAAGATAAATTAGCACAATCGATCTTAATCGAGTCGTACATTTTTAAGGACTTACGACGGTGATTTTTTTTAATACTTGACAAGCTAGTTTAGGTAAGAGCGCATCAAAAGCATTATCCAAGTATCCAACTAGTATTTTAATGGAGCTTGGTTTCATATTCGAATCTAAAAATTTTCTCAGGAGTACAGTGTCTTGCAATGGCCGCACGTCAATATTATTAAGAGCAAATAATTTTATAAGGATATTTAAGCAAGCCTTTACGCATTCTATGATGGAGAAAGTTATCGGATGTTTCCAATTAGATTCCTTTAACATTCGAGTATGCAAATGCGTATTGGATATTCTAAAAACGCGTATGAGCACTTGCACTGTAGGTTCATAATTGACAGCTATGGCATAACAAAAATCGTAGATAACTTTATCGTATTCGCTTGGGACTTCAGGTTCGATCTCATTTAAAATATCTAATAAATTCTCTAAACAAATTAACGTTATTTTGTACTTGTCACCGATTCGGTTATACATTAGATCTAGATGTAATGGAAACAAGTGGACGAGCAGAAATGCGATGGTTGGAATTCGAATCCTTAGAACGTTTAGATGAGTCTGAAAAAGGAATTTGAAAAACATGTTAAATATAGAATTTGCTGTAATATTCGTTGAATATTTTCTTTAAAATACCGAATATCATTTGTTCCTGTAACGTTATGAAATTTTAGAACATCCCGTATGTTCGATTATGAAATATTGTATCAAATTTGTGATAATACGCGTATTATTGTTTCGTGCAAGAGAAATTACAGGGTGATCAAAAAATATTGATTGTGTTGATAGATCTGAAAAATGGAACTTGACAAAATTTACAGAGGCTTATTTATGTAATAAGAAATTATGTGGTAAAAGCATTACTAATTGTATTTTAGTAGTCAAGTGAAATTTAAGTCGATATTTGCTATCAAATTATTAACTTACCACTCCTTTTGATTACGTTGTACTTACTTTAGGTGCTGCTTTAACTATGTTCAGATACGCAAATAGTATATCATATTCTCCACTATTAAGTAATTCTCCAATTGTCAACAGTAAGATATTTGGGTTGATAAAATTTTTATCGAAATAATGATTAAGGTCATTCGGATTCTTAGTGACCAGTGGTAAAAAATTATTAACCACCATCATCTCAATAATCTGTTCCCCATACCAAGGCATCAATACCTCGAATACGTTTAAACAGATTTTTATTAACGGATAATTTACATTTGGTTTCTTCGAAATATATATCAGTACGGAGCTTATATTGTCCAATATATTCTTGACTTCATTTGTATCGATGAGATCGGATAGCAAGAGACCATGTATTATTCTGAGGTATAATTCAACGCTTTTCAAAGCTTCTGGAGAAGGATTCGACATTATGAGTGTTGTTTTCATCACTTCCTCCGAATACTCGAAAAAGTTATAACTAACTTCATATCTAATGTATGTCTTGCCATATCTAGGAAAGATTGCAGCTTCGGAATGTGCTTCCATTTTAATACATTTGTACGGACAATATTCTGACATTAAATTTACTACGGATTCTACGTATCTTTCTCGAGTTTCTTCTGTGAAGTGCTGGAAGTTGGTTAAGATTTGTGACACCTAAAAGGAAAAAAATATATTAAAACTTTTCCTTAAACTGCACAGTTTGGGTGTTTCTAGTTTAAGACTTACACTTGGTAGCAAGTTTTCGTGCTGTATAAGTTGGAGAATGATGTTACTATAAAGATGATATGTGCATGGAAATAACTCGTATACAACTCTATAAATCATGCTTGCATTATTTCCTGTATCATGCAGAAATCTATCAGCAATATCAGGATGTTTTAATAATTTTATGCATAAATCTATCAATCCTTTGTGTTCCATTAATGAATCTTCCTCCGTGAATTTGTTGCATATGTAATTCAATAAATTATAGAAGCTTTTTTGGATCGCTGGAAATATAGTTTCTTTCTGAAACGTTATAGAATGAATATTGGATATTTGCAATCGATCAGATTAATTTACCTCGAGAATAGGATCCGATATAATATTACACATAAGGACAAAAACTTTCTCTCTCAAAACAGCTTTGGTAAACTTATGGTATTTCGTATTAAATTTTTCTATGGCAATCTTTAAGGGCTGTGTCATTTGTAATGTTGACCACGCAAGTAACAACACACATAGATAGTCTTCATACGAAATACTTAAAACCAATTCCTCCAATTCATCCGAATGTGGTTTCCATAGTGACAAATTGTTCCTATTTTAAAACAAACTCTTGTTAATTCAGAAGAAAAAAGAGAAGGAAAAAGAATTGTGAAGAAACGTCAATTGGTATTAAAAATTTTGAGACAGTAAAGCGTTGTGAGTTTTGGGAAAATTTATAGTAACACTTATTCCAAAAATATTTCTTTTTTCGAAAGTATATCTTTATTAACATATACTTTTGTTCTACATAAAAATAAATTCTAAGTTAAATGACATCCTATATAAAGAATCTAATATGTACGCAGCTATGAAAGCAATGTTAATAGAAGATAAGAAAAAATTTCAAACTTACCATAAATTATTTAAACCAATAACTAACGTCAAAACTTGCAATATCCGTACCCTCTTTAAATCATCAGGATTAACATGCTCTAATATTTCATAACTGCTTGGGTCATTTGTGAAATTGTGTTGTTTGAATATCGTAAAAATTTCCTTAAACTCGGATATAGTTAACGGCTCCAATTCTTCAGAAAGTATAATGCAAGTTAATATTTCGAATTGTTCCTGTTGATTTCTATTCACCCAGTCTGTGATTGAGTGGCAACAGGTTGAATTGTCCATGGTAATTTCATTCAAGAGATATTCGAATTGACGAAATAAAGCATCTCGAATTCGAGAGAATTTAAAGTGCCTTATAAAATTCGTGCATAAATCATTATATCTATGGTTCTCATTGAGACATGTTTCCAATATAAACTTCCAAGTTTTTATGAAGTACATCCTTTCCCAAGAGTAAAAAAGCCATACCTGCTCAAATAGACGACTGTTGTATATCTCTACTTCAGCAGAACTTATGATGTCGTCTAATAATACATGGTATTCAAACATTAAAAAATTGCAGAACATCTTCCAAGCTATCGCAGTATCTAGGTTCTGAAAATAATTATTATTTGGTATCTACTTTTCAGCGAAAAATATTACCGTACCATTATTATACTTAATTTTTTTGCCAATTGCTGCGCTGCTGGAGTTCCAGCTGTTTTATCTCTTGAATTTTTCCATTCTGTGAAACTCTTTGGAGTATACTTTTCGTATCTGCATAAACCTGCAGTAAGAGCATCTTTGGTAGCATTTAGAACACTTTTTATTTCACTCGCAGATATCAGATTACTTTGCCCTGTTACAGTACACCAAATTTTTTTCCAATACCTGTGCAGAGATTATATTAAATTTAAATCAGATAATTAGGTTTTGTTAATTTTAACGTACAGTAGTGCATCCATTTCAACGGTTTTTTTATTTATTAACCTACAAATTGAATGGTTGTCTCAAGTATGTTTAAGATTTCTTGAATTATGTAATAATAAATCCCATACGTGAAGATTTTCTATTAATCCAGGATAATTCTTTAAATAAAGCGTGAGGTAAGGTTAGCTTTGTAGGTTAATTTTAAATCAAATTTATCTTCGTTGATAGCGAAAACTTTTGTTTTATCGATGGTATCCTTAGCTATTAGTTTTAAGGAACTCCGTTAGATGACGCTGCGTTTAAAACATATTTGTTTTCCTGTACTTCCCAAGAATTTATTTAATATTTTTAGAAAGGAAATAGCTTAAATATCATATATAATTATTTCTGCAATGTAAATTTACTGCCACCATGGAAGTATCATTAATATTAATTATAGGACGCAATATATTGAATTACATTCTCAGAATTCCGGTCAATACTAAATATTGATTGAGAAATGGTTTGTTTAATAAGTCTTAAGTAAATTCGTCATGCATATGCAGCAAATTTAAACAAGCCACAATTTGTGATTTATGCGATGAAGATAAAATGATTTCTATCTATGCAAATGCTTTGAAATTGAATAATAACGGTGTCTGATGTCTGTTTCAAATCATACTTCATAAAATTTCCAAGCAATATAAAAGTAAATTGGATAGAAACGTAGATACAGTAGTGGTTATGTAATTAAAAACGCCGTCCTTTTGCTGTGTATTTATTTTCTTAAATTCTATTAAGAAGGAAAAAGATAACGATTTCTTCAAATTTTGCAAAGAATTTTCTCGGTGACATTTTACGTTTTATTGTCCCTATTTATTTATACAGGAGGGAAATTTGATTTAAAAATGAATTTATTGTACGTTTTAAAGAGAAGTCATACAATAAAAATACGTATATTTACACGGGATGCACATATCTAAATTAAATAAGCACCTGCTAACTTGATAAGACGTTCTTAATTGTACGTCTACCACTGTATATACTTTTCTGTACTTTAAATTATTTAACAGGCTTGCAATTTCTTTCATGTGACGCGTCTAGCAGAAGGTTAAGTTCAAGATTCTTCAGAGGCATGTGCTAACGTTGTAAAGTAATTAAAATAACTTTTTAATTATCATTTAACGCGTAATTTTAATCAAGCGTACGAGATAAGGAAAAATTCACAGCAACTAAAATATTTACTATAAAAATTCTTTACATACTTTCGTTATCTTTTCTGGGACAATATTCGTAATAAAAGTGTTGCTATTGTTGTTAAACAAGTTAATGAACGTGATTAATTATTCTTTGAAAACGGGAATAATTAAGTTATACAAAGAAATATGTAACTCTGAAGATAATTTCCAGTTAAATCTTAATTCCTTTTAAAAAGTACTTTTATATTTTTCAGTAAACTGCCTCGTTTCCTACGTTTGTGCCTTCTCTTGCTTCCATTTTCCTTAATTTTATTCACTTTGATTTATAATACATATTTTCTGAATACTTTAACTATGTTGTCTTTGTTCGTGCCTTTTCAAGTGTGAAATTACGCAAAGTAGGCGTTGGAGACAGCTTCTTTTCATTTAAGTCCAATTTTCTTTTATAAATTTGAACATAAAGGAATAATTTTCGCTTTAGTGAATATTTTACCTGTTGAAATATATAAAATTAGGATGATTTTGAAACAGAAGCTAATAAATTTGTCGATTGAAGTAAATTACTGTATTGGGAGTATGGAATTTTAATTTTAAATAAAACAGGATCATCGTCAATTCTTTTTTTAATAGCTTCCCATTGATGTTTCTTCTATTTTGAGAAAAATAAGAGAGGTTGTAGCAATGGTTCCACGGTAATCGATTCTAGGAGCTCGTTTTATCTAGACATACAGACAGGGACACAATTATTAGGCACCCCCAATTTTTTCAATTATCTTTAAGATGAACAACGAACAAATAAAACAAATATTATAAAAGAAAATATTTATTACTAAAAAACTAGAAATTCAATATTTGGTGCCTAATATTCATGTCCTTGGGTGTACATCAGTTGAGCTTGTAAATGTTATAAGGAACCTTGAAATCGAACGGGTTGAAACTTTTTAGCGGTTTATAAAGCTGGTGTAGGATCTAATATACTATTCTTAGAATAAATATTTTGTAGAATTATAATTGATAACATTCCTTTTATGTGTATTTTTAATATTCATAATACTTGTAACCGCATTATTTTACTTCTGAAATTAGTAATATATAAAAATATACACAGGATGTACAGGCGTAAGCCCCATTATCAGAACTCTAAGAGATATGCGTGTCTCGTTTAATAGATCTAAAATTTTGTCTCTAATCAGTGAGTAATGTTGGTTCTTCTACCGCATCCTTTCTAGGAATTTATTTGCTTAAACGGTTTTAATTCTTTCATGATTCATTGCGTTTGATTGTTTAGATTCACCAAAGGAAACGTAATCATGAAAGGAAATTATTTTACTAGCGGCATGCACTTTATAGTCTAGATTCAAAATCTTTTGTTGGACCTGTTCTCATTGTTGTATTAGAAATCTATTCCGTGGAGGTATAAACAAGAAAAAAAACGACAAAACGTAACATTTTTCATGTATTTAAGTATAACACCGCATTGACCGGTTGTAATTCGACAGATACCCGGAGAATTTGACCCAGTTGGGTGGTAGTGGTTGTCAATAAACCCGAGAAACTATTACGATTCGATAGAAGCAAATAGAATTCTAAATTATACGAAGTAAAGGGAAATTAAGCTTTACCAGTTTCTGTTCAAAATATTCATGTTAGTTATTTTTGGATGCATTGTGTAAGTAAGATTTGATAATGTCGTTATAATATATTATTTAAAGAAAGAGATTTAATTTCTCTTACTAAAGAAGTGGAAAGATTTGTATTGTTTATAAGATCGTGAATTCTTCTTGTGGAAGACAGTTCAATGAACTATGAAATTATTTGCAAGTACCATTGCATAAAAGACTTCCTTTGTTAAATTTGGTAAACCACAATTTACGCACAGAGTAGAAGATACAGTAAATTATGAAATAAACTGTTGGAGAAAAAAATATAAGATGTTAGCTTCATACAATGCAAAAGAAAACAATTTATTAATAAACAAAATGGTGTAAGTTATATTTACACAAATATTGAAAAGTTATATAAGGCATTCGTTAATATATATCTAGTAAATAAAAAAACATTTGAGAATAACTGCAAATTATGGTAATGCTGTCCCAAACTCATTTCAATATTCATATTTCCTAATCCATTTAGAAATTGGTATATCCTTCGGTGTTAATATTTTCTTGAAATAAAATGAGTCCTTCACTCATCTTCGAGACGTTGACAACAAAAGTATGTAGAGTTCACGTTAAATCAAGCTTCGACAGTCTTGTTTAAAATGACATTGTTAGCCATTAGCGGTCTTAAATTCGCCAGTTAAAATCTTAGGGAAGTAAACCACAATCACCTTATTTTAAGCGTCCGAAAAAAATAATGCTCTCTTCTCCGACCTAATGTGTAATGTACACCTTTCGGTGAAATCCCCAATCATAGAGGCACTAAAGATTAATATCTTTACCATATGCACTAAAGGATTACCGAAGTAGTACTAAGTCGTTTGACCGAAGTAATTACTGCAGGTATTCTACCCCATCCTCGGTAAGCAATAGTCATATTCTTGGAAACGAACAATAAAATGTGTTCAGGTGAAATTTGTACCTAAATGGATTATTGTTAGGTATTAAGGATTTCACAATATGCCTATCAGTTGTATTATTTTAAAGGACTTTCACTTTGCTTCCAAGCTTATGGACGGTAGTATATACATATATGTACAGTGATGGTCTTAATTCCCTCAGCTACTGCAGGTATAAACGTTATTTATTTTTTTCTAAAGAATCGTTGTTGACCCAGTGTGAGTCCATATTAAAATTTAGGGAAAAGGATAGGAAAGGAATATATATTCACTCAGCGAAATTTTTATAAAACATAAAATTAAGAAATAAATACATAAAAAATGATAATTCTTTCTAAACTTAGTAGTGAGTGTTAGATTCTCTATTAAAAATAACTTCAAACATCCAGATTTTTATACTGTCTATCAATTTAGTCAATATTGAAATAAAAATATCATTCCAACACCGCATTATCGCAGATTCTAGTTCTTACAACTCTGGAAACCACTGGAATTATGGATACCAGCATTGTCTTGCTGAAATATCCATTCTTACGTCAGCAATTGTCGTCAAACTCGTCCAAGTAGAATTTCTTGTCGTCAGAAAATATGACGTTGTTCAACTCATGATTCCATCTCATTTGATACTGCGTAAATTTTACTCTTTTTTGTTTATGTGACTCTTGTGAGTGTGACTTTGAAACCCTTTTTAGCCACCAAAAACGTTTATTGCCGGATAAAATTTGTTATACGCGCCTGTTACTGATAAGTTTAAATTCCATTTTTATTTGCTGCGAAGTTACATTATCAGAAGAGGCTAACCGAAATATTGATTGCGCTGTCTTCGAGTTAGTTTTTGATTACTCCCCTTAGCACGATTTTTGCCGTAGCAATTGCTCAACTTTATTTTTGTTGTTTCCTTCTCGGATAGCCATTTACCCCTCGGCATTATGTATACTTCGATAATATATGTATATATATTTAACAATAAATAAACATTTGAAGATGTTTAGAGGCTTTTCTTACACTGAAAAGTAATGCCTGATTTCGTAGAATATCTGTCTTGCTCCATGGACCTATAGAAATTTCGCTGAATGTAGTATATTCATTTATAGTTTTTTCATTAATTAGGAACAACTATTAATTTGCATTTGTAAATGATGTCAGTTTATAATTAAATAATTTCTGGTCAATTGAATCTCCTTTATTCGTCGAATAATGTAGTATAAATAAAGATTATAGAATTTAGGTTTAGTAGTTACTGTTCTTGTAAACAGTGAATATTTGGGAAATCGCAGAACATTAAAAAATGCTCAAGCACCTAGAATGGAAAATCGTCTGTATAAATGGTTTCTAAAATAAAGTGATAATCATGTTCCAATTAGCGGTGAATTAATTAAAGAGAAAGCAAAATTATTGAATGTAAACCTAACAGAGACCGAAAATTTTGTATCCTGTGATGGCTGGCAATTTGTAGGTGAAAGATTTCTTAAGAAAACAAAATCTTCTAATGAAAGCTATCCTCCACAGGAACATTAAGAAGTAACGATGGCTCAATTTTTGTTATGTTCATATCGCCCAACGTAACTCCACTTATCCAACCGATGAATCAAAATTTAATAAAAATTACTAAATTATATTATCGAAAATTTCTACTTTCGTCTGTGTTATCAAAAAATCCAAAAAAGGTTTCTGAATCCTTAAAGCAAGTAACTTTACGTGTAGCAATTTTAAATTTAGATATGATGAGGAATGCCCTTAACTAGCAAACAATCAGAAAGTCTTGGAAAAATTTGCTTTACTCCAGTGATGATCATGACGATGAAGACAATGTACCGCTAACCATCATTAGAAAACAGTTACTAACTGATATTGAAGTTATTGACAGTGTATCATCGGACGTTCTCAAATTATTAAAAGCAACAAATCCCCGTATTCTTTGCACAATTACCGATGTTAGTTTATGGAATGACGATAAAGAGATGGATGATGCACATGAAGAGGAAGATGGGGTGAGTGAAGATGACCCCTCCGATTGAAATTAAAAATACAGTGAGTGACGCGCAAGCTGTAGGAATTTTTAATCAAGCGTTAGAGTGGGCTGAAGAAAAAAAAAATTATATTCCGATATTTTAGTCCTCCGTAAGCTAAGGGCAATGCCATTAGAAAATACCAAGCATAAATTTACACAAACAAAAATAGGACATTATTTTTCAAGATTATATGCATTATGTTATTTATTGCTCATAATTTATTTTTTAATTAACATACAGATTTTCTTTTATGCAATTTCTTTATAAATAAAATAAGGCTCGCTAATGTAAACTTTCAATTATGTGAACAATGCTTGGTTAATATCGTTCACATAATCGAGCTTCTACTGTATTAAGATGTTGACTGATTATTAAGTAGCAAACGAACAGGAAACGTCGAAAGGTTATGATGAGTGACGGGATAGATAAGTAATTGGGCTTAAAGTTAAGTAATGGGTTAATCTAGCACTACTGTTTCGTTTTCAAATAGCACATCCTTTATTTATGGATTATTTTTTAAGGTGGGCAAATAATTTTGACCTGTAATAAACGATAATAAGCTTTTATATCTGTAATAACCGATAGAAGCCGAACTGTCTACGGTGTCACAGGGAAAGTAGTTTTGATATTCTCTCCGTAATAGGGGGAGACATTAATTCAGACCACCACTGTACATGTGATTGAATATTGTAGCATATATATTAATCTTTTCTATTTTCAAAAAAGATTTATTGATGGTAAAGGTCAAAATTTACCAAAGATGTTTTGACGTTAATTTGACACTTAGCGCGATTAGTTCTAATCAGTAGTTATCTCGTTAAAATTAATGAATTTTTCGTTAATAAGCAATTGTTTTTATTATATCTAAAATAGGAAAAAAATTCCTTAATGTTTTCCAAATTTAATTTTCTAAAATTACATCGTCTCAAAATTAATCTTTATTTGCTTAATAAATGTCTAAAATATGACATTTCTCGTAAGTGTAATTATGTGAAAATATCTAGACGATCAAAGCAGGTAAAATATTTGCTTTTATTTGAGCGTCATTCTGGTAATTGTAAATGTCATTGTCAGGAGAAAAGTGATATTTTTGAGGAAGTGCGGACAGTATTCGTCCAAGAGTTATTTATCGCAATCTTATCCCTGTTTAGTCGAGTACGATAAGCACGCGTTAAAACGAAAATATCATTACCACTAAAAGAAGATTAACAATGAGTTTATTAGGCTGTAATGCATGTATACAGCACGTAAGCGACCTATACAAATATTGAGACATAATGATCTCGAGTTCAGTCAGAAATAGGACTGAGTGCGAGTAGAAACTAAAGAAATTGTATCATTTAATTTTGTGCATTACGTTTTCCTAAGTGAAGAATCGAAAGAGACCATCATGGAGTATAAGAAATTAACCAGTGAAGCCTTCCCTTCTTGTATTGCGAAGATTGCCATTATACTTGGTTTAGTGTTGACTGTATTTATGTGGGTTATACTATTTTTTGGGCTTTACACGTTAAACAATGAAATAACATTGTTAAAAGCCGAACATAAGAAGTTAATTTCAAAAATATTGGTAAGTATTTAAATATTTAAAATGCGCTCCAAAAAATACTTATACACACGTTATACATATCTGTATTTGTTCGCGTTAAGTAATCATTTCTTATTTTAGGATTTAAAGTTCGTAAACCTCATATTTTTACTGTTTCATAAACAAACATATTAACGGTAAATGTAGAAAAAAAAATTATTCAATGAGATATTTATCACAGTGTTTTCTTTCAAAATACGGCTTCAAACAAACACGCTAAAATTATAGTTGACGTACTTTTCTATCCTTAATATTTTATCGTAATATAGCGATTTTTTTTGCGAAACTTTTATTATGTAAACAAAAGATTTCTTTTATTTCGATTGTTGAGCTTGTTGATTATATTTTTTTACATATTCAGTTTTAAATTTTCAGGAAACTGTAATTTAGTGATAAGTTCCTTTGTTGTGTTTAAAATATTAAAATAATTGATTTGAATTTGAAATCCATCACCTGAATGTGAGAAATTTTTAAAGCTTATAACACATTTGCATGCCTAATTTAAAAATTATTTTAACGTAATTTATCAAAATTTCGCAAAAAATGTTCTTAAAATATCCACGAACGTATGCAAACTTAACAGAGTCTAAATATTTTCTTGGTCAAATATTTAGATATTATAACCATAAAGTTTGTATATAGATTATAAATGGAAAGTTGACATATATATTTACCTAACTTCTTAAAATAGCCTATTATAACTGCATTATGTATTTGAAGCATGTTACCAATTTCTTTTTTGTTGTCGGAAATATAACGTGTGACTAATGAACTAAGTATCTTTTTAAACTGTTGTTATTGTCAACGTTACTAGATGTTGATAATTTTTCTGCAATGATTATGCTTTTTTTTCAGTTTAGCACAGTCTAACTAGAAATGTTTATTTTGCTAATTATTTTAACGACGTACTAGATTTTCATTGAAAGTAACTAGTTTTCAAAATTATACTGTTAATTGAACATGGACGAAGAAGTAAAACGATTTTACAAATATTTCCAATATATTTAACACAACGTAATATATGGTATGTTCTATTATTACTAAATACATTGGAAATATTTGTAAAATATGCAGTTAGGTATTAACAGTATGTAAGAAATTCGATATATTTATTAATAATAATTTTTCTCCCACATTATTATTTTGAAAAGGATAATAAATACTCTAATTCTTATAAGTTTATTCCAATAAATTATTATCTTTTGTAATATGTACTCTATGCTGTTCTAAACATTTCAGTCAAAAGATAATGCTTTATTTACCAAAAGTATTTGTGACCAATTCCAGCTAGCTTATATCTCTACTATTTAATTAGAAATAGAAGTTTGTTTTAAGATTAGTTGAATATTTAGGTTTTATTGTTTTTAGATAAATTGCACATGCAAATCTGCCTGTACATAATTCCAAGTAATGTTTTCAATCAATTTTATAAAACCTTTTCAATTGCGTGGTCTTTAGATGGTAATTTAGTTGCAATATACAATTATCATTTATAATTGTGTTGTAAAAGAAATTGAGCTAAGCATAATGAAAGAAAGCTCATTTCAAATAAATTAAATGATAACTGGAAACAGAAAGATATTTCGATAACTCTCGTTGGGCGAGGCTATTGCCGAAGACGAACATACTGTGTTAATCAATAAACGAAATTTACAGCACCCGAAATCTGCGCAGATAGTAATACACGCCATAAAAATATTGCGACAATTAAGTATAACTGATTTTAAAGGACAGAAAACCATCACTTCGTAAACGGAATAAAGAAACCTAATTCAAGGTTCTTAAAACATGGAAATTGGACAGGAGAAGATTGATCAAATTTTCTTTGAAGTTTTTGATAATAAAAGTTGAATTTTCTTTCTATGAATTAACACTTGGAAATTAGCGAAATTCAAAGCAATTTTTTTATTTAGCAAGCCTTCATTTTGAGTAAATTAACGCAGAAAATAATATATTTTTATAATATAATAATTTCTAACAAATATATATATATATATATATATATATATATATATATTTATATATATTGTTCCTCATTAAAAATATTGTATAAATTGAGGTGGCTCTGCATTTTTGAGCGAAAGTGTATTATAATTTAAAAATAAAACCTACTTGGTTTATGGGTAAACATTTATATAAATATTGAAAAGTTATAGTGCTTTATATCTTCTTTATCTCTTATACTTTCTTTCTATCCTAGTCTATATGGCAAGAATGTCAAACTTATAGTGTGAGAGGTCCTTTGATAATTCTTTATTAATTTATTTCTAATATACAAAAATAATACTACTAATAATAAGACACAAAACCACCACTTTTTATTATTTTTATAGTATAATAATTTCTAACAAATATAGGTGGCCCGATATTTTTGAGTGATAGTGTATTATAATTTAAAAAAAGTGACAAATGATAGCAAATAGTGTAATTGATCATCTAATTTACAACAATGATGCATCTACAATCTCTATTATTTCAGAATCGTCACGAATTTGGCTTGGGATATTCCACTGAGGTATGTTATTTTATCCTAGCAATAATGACCTTTTAAATTTGCTGACATATATTCGTAATATCCTTAAAATTTGAAATAGGAAATTTTGTTGCATCCTGTATACGATCAATAAAATATTTAATATTTAAAGTTCCAAATTAATGATGTATTTTTGCTTTATAGTTGTGTCTATAAATAAAAACTAGAATTATTACACTTAATAATGGCCTAAATATTTACTTGTTCCCGCATTGAACGTTTGTCAAAAAATGTTTTTTTAGGTCAGTGGAACAGGTACCATGAATAACTTTTGGCGCCATTTCCATATACGGCAAAATGGTCTTTAAGTTATTTTTAAACATCATATGCAACATTGTAGAACGTACAATAGAGTAATAACCTTCGTGAAGGTTCGACGTTAATCTATGTGAAACTATTTGAATAATTTATGTTCTAACCAATATACAGTATGTTCATTTGAAATCTTCCTACTCTAAATATCTGGAAATCTGAAAATTTAGGAGAAATTTCCCCAAGTACGGAAGAAATATTATCTTTCTCTTGTAATTTCTCTTCATTTACTCTTGAACCTCAAAATTTCAGAAAATATCGTCAAAGGATTACTGTAATATGTCCTGGAATTTAAAGAGATGATATTGTTTAGTGAACATTGGATAAGAATAACTTTGAAAGCAAACATAAATTATTTTAAGTAGTTAAAGTATATTTGAAAAATAGATATTTAAGCTTAAAACAAAAATTAAAAAAAAGACCTCTGAAACGAATCGATCAATTTCCAAAAACTGAGTGACAGTGAGTTAAAGTTGGTGAAGCTATTTTTGCATAAAACTTTCCCTCTCAATAATATTTCGTACGTGTTTCAGGAAATTTTTCATTAATTTCCAGATTTCCAGAAATTTAAGGTGGGTAGTTTTCAAATAAACATCCTGTATGTATACAGCTCCAGTTTAAAGTTTTTGTTAGTTACAAATTAATAAAAATCATCCCATTGACTCGATTTTATAACGCAAAAAATGTTCGCAATTCCACGTGCTTTAAAAAATGTTCCAAACAAAAGTATGTACATACGTTGTAATTGCACTTGCAGATCATTCAAAGAAACAGATTGTTTATGATGATTTTTTTTTCGACCTTAATAACTTTGCGAATGTGTCATCATTCAGTGGAGTACAAGGAATTTTAATCGTTTAAAAATATGGCGCAAATATGCTGCTTTTAATATCTTTAAATAGATCGTTTTGTTTATCAGAGTTTCATTTTAAGGATGATGCAGAAGGCAATGATGATGTTGGATTTCAACCAAGTAGTCTTTGTTTACAACTTTTTCATTATTAAAACATTTTGATGTAATGAGTATACAGGATGGAATTAGATTATTTAGCCAATATTTTCTCCTCAACTTTTCAATTCTAAGCTTAATTTTGTTACCAATTCAGCAGGATTTATACGAGTATTATGATACACCTGTTTCCACTGAAAATGAAGATGAGAATGAAGAAGACTTTAACATATTGTACGATTATGCCAACGTTTTAACTGCCGGTGTCCATACTAAAGATGGTTTAGATAGTACACGAGAAAAACGCGATGTAGTTGGAAGGACTGTTGATGGGATACCTGTAAATTCAGAATCTTACGCCGAGGTTAAACGAAAAAATCGGACGAAAGCAACGGATTCCTATTATAAATCTTTACAGACGAACTATGGCAGGTAAGAGAAAATTGCTCTTTAAACACTTATGCATATCTGCATAAGTGGTTGGATAATTACAACTATTAGCTTTCCGGGTTTCGTTGTCAATTGCTTTGTGACGCTAACGTTTCACTTACATCGTTAAATAGCGACCTTGAAAATATGCGTACGTTAAACCGTTTGCTAGTTAAAAAAAATTCATTTATTTAGTATTTTTATTAGTTGGTTTTAAGTGTTAATAAATGTACCACTTATTCGAAATTTTTAACCGTGTTTTATGTTTACTTGTATTCCTTGATAATTAGTTCGTATAAGTTTGTTAATTTTATCTTCTAAACAGTTAATTAATTGAGAATGAACTTCATGACTTGAGAATTAATCGTGATTTTTTTATTTCTGATCCGATTTGCATATTAAGTAACAAAGTTAAACTGCTTTTTCAACTTTTATTTTAATCAACCTCTTTATGATTATGTTTGAAAGTTCAGAACATCTTGTGAAGTGAAGTTAAGTAAACAAATTCAAGCTGCACTGCTTGCTGGTCCTGCAAGGCAATTTTAGCCTTGCAAGAGGAAATTAAGGTTCTCAAAAGTTGAGTTCCTCTTCACAGGATCAACGTCTAGCATACGAGGGTAATATTGTTGCAGAAATAGTTGATTATTCGTGGTTTCTTTTTTTTTTCGTATTGCACCTAATTTTATATTTGGAAGGGAGTGGGGAAATGGAAAAATTTCTACAATATCGAACTTGGCAAAATTGCAAGAAAGGAACCTATCTGGTTCTAAACGTGCTTAACATACCCTATGTCAAATATAGCCTTTAAAAATTACCTTGCTATTTCTTGTTAAGTATAAATTTTATCACTTGTAAGGAATTTTATAAAGTTTGGTTGGTGAATGGGTGTCGAAAAAACTGTATGTTTATTTATAAAATTCAACATATTTTTACGAAAAATTGTTTTAACACCTGACTTTGCATAAAAGAACAAAAAAGTTTTGAATTTCCGGATTTAGGATTATCTGTTGTAAGTTTTGATAAACCATTTTTACTGTTTCTTCCCGAATTCGTTGTCCCAGCTTACATACACAAAACATTGAATATCTGATGCAACAATATATCGTAAAATAGTTTATAAAGACTAAGGATTGTTTTTATCTAAATTGTCGTGCTATTAGAAAATTTAAAACAATCAGTTTATTTCTAACGTCATCTTCTATGTAAATGCACCACCTACTTTAATTAAAACGAAACCCTTAAAAGCTACAGGTATTCGCCAGAGCTTTTAGTGCAACAAGTTAATACTCTAAAATTGAACACGAGTTTGTATTTATTTAGGCGTTTGGCAAATGTTGTGTTTAAACGTCAAGGCGATTTAGAAAACTTTATAATTCCTATAGTAACACTGATCTTTCGATCGCATTCAAAAATGCATCATGACATATATAATCAATAAGACCTTTTTATCCATTGGGCGTCGGGTTAAATTAGATTTGCTTCTTTGCATTTCACAAATTTTCGCTAGATTTTGCCTATTTCTTTATTCCAGACTCCTTTTTGCCTCCCTCATGTTTTTTTCTTTTGGAATTGTATTATCCATCCTTTGTATATGTCCCCATCATGCTAACTGTCTTTGTTGGACATAACTTTCTATTGATTCTGTTTGTAGCTCTCTTCTGATTTGATCGTTTCTTATCCTGCCTCTTATGGTTACATTTTTCACTTTTCTTAAATCTCTAGGGCTTGGATCTTATTTTTTTCTTGACGATTGAGTACTCAGGTTTCACATTCCAATGTGAGAATTGGCCTGAATACTGTTCTGTAGACCGTCATTTTTGTCGACTTTCTGTATTTTGTTATTAAGTTCTTCTTTTTATCTTCGTTTCTCATGTATTGTAATTCCTCTAACTTCTTGTATTTCTGTTTCTTCAAGTTGTATATTTCTTCTATTCTTCATCGATCCTTTTAAGTACAGGAAAATTTATGTTTGACTGTACCTTCTACATTGAAGTTGTTTACAAAATCGTATATTGGTGTGGATTCATTCCTTGAAAACATATGCGCATTTTGCTTCCATTCAATTTATGCTTTCAACTGACACTAACACATCAAGTCCTTTTCTAAATATAAATAGTACGTTCCAATTTATACGACCTACACAATTTCTTTCAATTATTGATTACCTTTCATATTCACAACGTGAATGCACACGTGTCCTTTATAAGATGTTTACATACGCATTAGGTCAGGATGAATGTTGAGATATTCACTCATGTTTTCAAGTTTCACATCGAGCGGAAAATATCGACGGTTCTGGACAATGACAGCTAGTTAAAGCCGTGAAAGGGATGAATCGAAAATTGTGTACGGTCTTGATATCTAACGGATGCTGCGTTAATTTGTTTGAGGGTGTTTTTGTCTAATTAGAGGAGTAAATTCTAGTGGGGTAGTAAGGGAGAGTAATATACAGTGTTTCAAATGAATTACAGTTATAATTAAAGTCCCAAAATTAATGAGTCAACGTACATTGTATTGTAAGCGTATAATTATCATCTCACCAATTTAGTATAATTAATGACAAAAGCTTATCTGTAAAAAAAAACATCGTAAATGTATAAAATAAACAGAAACGGATTCAATATCCAACCTTGAGGAAAATTGGCTATTGTGACTGCCATTCTCTTATTTTTGTCTCCCGTTGTCTTTAATGATTGTTACTAAGTAACACATGGGCTAAAAAGTCCCGGGCCTAACAAAGCAAACACGGTTTTTACGGTTCAAAATTAGCTGTATTCATCAACGCAATCTCCATCAAGAGCAACGCAATCATTCCAGCGCCGGTCTAACATTTCAATACCACTTTTGTAGAACGATTTATCTTTTGCCTCAAAATAGGCCTCAGTTTCAGCGATAACCTCTTCATTCGTGCGAAATTTCTTACCGGCGAGCATTTTTTTGAGGTCTGCGAACAGCCAGTAGTCGCTGGGAGCCAAATCTGGCGAATGCGGTGGATGTAGGAGCAATTCGAAGTTCAATTCATATAGTTTAGCCATTGTTTTGATTGACTTGTGACACGGTGCGTTGTCTTGATGAAACAAAATTTTTTTCTTTGCCATATGCGGTTGTTTCTTTGCAATTTCGGCCTTCAAACGCTCCAATAACGCTATATAATATTCACTGTTGATGGTATTTCCTTTCTCAATATAGTCGATGAATATTACACCACGCACATCCCAAAATACCGAGGCCATAACCTTTCCAGCCGATTGTTGTGCTTTCGGGCGCTTTGGACGACGTTCACCATTTGCTGTCCACTCAGATGACGATCGTTTTGATTCCGGAGTGAAGTGATGTATCCATATTTCATTACATCATGTCAAACATGGCCAAACACTGCTCAGAATCATCAACACGTTCTTGTTTTTGGTCAACAGTGAGCAAACGCGGCACCCACTTTGAACAGAGCTTTGTCATAGTCAAATGCTCATGCAATATAAAGCCAATACGTTCTTTTGATATCTTTACGATGTCAGCTAACTCACGCAACTTCACTTTTCGATCATTCAAAACGATTTTGTGGATTTTTTTGATGTTTGGACGTCCACTGCGTTCTGCATCATCGGTGTCTCTACGACCACGTTTGAAGTCAGCAAACCAACGTTTTATTGTTGTTTCTGATGGAGCGGAGTCCCCATAACACTTTTCAAGCCATTGCTTCGCTTGAACGGTTTTTTTTTCCCATCAAGAAGCAGTGTAAAATTAGAACACGAAATTGTTTTTGATCCATTGTTTTGAAAATAACAAAAGTAGCGTGACTCTTAGTACAATAACTCACAAACTAATGAATAGAATATCACCAAATTTTAACAGCCCATGTGTTAATTGTATCTTTTAACTTGTTCCAAGATTATTCCTTCGGTTCTCCTATGTTTCGTACATAATGCCAAACTGCATACATTATAAATCAATAAATACTTCAATACTTTACCAGAAAACCATGTTTTATTGAATCTTAAGATATTGCGCTCTTATTGAAACACCCTTTATTTGTATAAGCATTCACATTTGTGTACATTTATTAATAGAATAGCTGTTGTATGACTTTCAATGATTTAAACATAATTTAATCATTTTTGTATTATTGGTTATAGCATAACCTTGTATTAGAGGTCATTTCAAAAGAATTAGTTGAACTTTGACCATAATACTTCGAATGTTTAATCTTGAATACATTTAATTAAGTTTCAAAACACCGTGAATAAATATGACAGATGCCATTAATAAAATCGAATTGAATGAATGGTTTTTTTGTTGGTGTGGAAATGGATGTGTATTCTTTCTAACTTTAATTTATTCAAGATTTTTAGTGATTTACATACTATAACATAGAAATTGTAACATTTGGTGGGGATTGTCGTATTTGGATATTTATTTTGTAAGTAATAAATGGTAAAAGTGCAAAAGAAAAAACTTAAGCAAATTCATGTAATGTGGTGTAACTTATGCGTTACTGAAAATATTTATGATTATTTAATAAATTATATATTTGCACTGACAAGGATATGTTTAATTCTTGGTCCTTGAGTGTTTCTCGTGTTAAAGTTTTATGTAGACTTATTGCTGTAATTCTGGGGCAAATGAACACGATCAAAATTTATTGCAAAAACATTGTTTATTATTTCGATTATAATTAATATTGCATCTTAGGCTTCTGTAAGTTGTCGTAAGTAATCGATTCCTCGAGCCAATTATCCTTTCTGGAAATCTTAAGGATTTTTGGTATATTTCAAAGGTACATTATTTATGTAACGCACGGCTGGCCATTATACCCTCCCTACGCTGATGTAGCACCCCAAAAAAATGTTGCGAGCAACGTGACGCAACAAGAAGCCGTAAATCTTTTCATTCACCTCGATGCCATGTGACCTTTTGTTGTCCATCACGTGCGCGTAAACAAAATTCATATTCGGCACTAAAAATGTAGATAACAGATTGCATTCCTGATCTCGGTTACGTCAGTCCACGACACTTGTATGACTTTCAAAGTGAACACTAAAATTTAACGTATTTTTATCAAAAGTTATTTTTGCACCTGACTTCATTGCATAAAAGAAAAAAAGAAACCGTATTTATTGACTAGGAGTTAGTGTAGAAAATTTTTGAATTTCCGGATTTAGGATCGTCCCTTATCAGTTCTGATAAACCATTCTTACTTACATTCTTACTCTCTGAGCCCGTTGTTCCAGTTTACAGCAAAGAAAAACGTTGAATATCTGGTACAAAAATGTACCATAAAATAGTTTGAAAAGGCTAAGGATTTGTCGGACGACCTAGGTATCTCTCGCTAAATAAGTAACATACTTCTTGAAAATGATTTTTTTTTTCAATTCTTTACCTTTCCTTTAGATGCCTTTTATTATGTTTCAGACGTTTACAATCCTCTCAGATGAATATAAATTTGTAAAAATGTAGCACAATATTCACTATTTTTAAATCACGTAAAAATGGGTTTCATTTCTCATACGATGGTCAACTAACTATAAGATAGTTTTTTATTTTAACTATCAACTAGGGTTCCATTTACAATAATGAAATATTTTAATTTCATCAATTTTGTTTCATACTTTACAATCTCATTGTTCATGGAAGAAAATCTTGAAAAATAGTGTTTTTCAAAAACTAAAAATGTTAAGACAACAACAAAATATTTGTATAATAGCACACATTACATATAATATTTTTTTTGTAGCTCTGTACAAACTGAAAAACCAATAGATGCCACCATTGCTACGTCCACACCATCACCGGTAATATACTCACGAAAATCTAGAGTAATGCACAATAATCCGAAAAGGAAATTACGTAGAAGACCTATCAAACAACCGATGTTAAGATCATTTAATAGTAATAGCCCTGTAAGAAGCGTACTAATGCAAATATTGTAAATTACCTTTCGAATCTTATCTTTTCTTTTATTTAGGATCAAGTTGTTTCGCCAGACATGACTATAGTACAGGGTGTTCTCCACAGAAGACGTCATCGACAAAGACGTGTGGGATCTAGCTTGGTGCTGAGGCCCGCTATTCATATGAATGGTGAAGTTGCTTCCTCTCACAGCAATTATGAAAACCACTTAGGTAGCTTGAATATCGCTACAAATATAAGTTCCAAATCTGTATTGAATGCCACTTTAGGTAATGGTCGCATGCATCATTACAATGACCATTTTAAAAATTGGACCAAAGATAATTGGGTTGAAAATCTTGGAATGGATGATTACTTTCAATTAAATGATGGATATTTGAGGTTCTTAGATTCTGGATTATATTATATTTACGCGCAGGTACAAATTTCGAGAAATAATTTTAATCAAGTTTTAGATTAATTTTGGTACCATTTTCAGATCTATTACGTTGATGAGCACGATACAAATGGATTTGGCGTTTACAAAAATGACGAGGTAGTACTTCAATGCACTACAACTTCCCATACAACCCATAGGGTTACCAAACCGAATACTTGTTACACAGGTGGCGTCCTTGCCATTTCAAATGGGGATATTGTAAAAATTCACGATATAGAAGGAAACCGCTATTCATTGTTCCAGAAAGGAAAATCGTTCTTTGGAGCTATAAAGCTTGGAGAGATCCGTGAAACTTAAAAGATACTTCTGTCTTTATCTTTCGTTGTGCTGTTTTAATGTTTACCAATTCTTCGTAACCAATTTATTTCTCGTAAATATTTTATTTTGTTCGAGTTCAATTTGAAGATTGTTTTAGTAACTAACTAGATTAAAAAAAAAGCTAGTTCTTGCCGTCTCTGAATGAAGAGAGAACAGAAATTGATACTTCCTTTGTAAGTGCGGAATGTTAGAAAGATGAATTGTGACGTTTTAATCGATAAATGCAGTTCACAAACAGCGTATATTTTTGCATAAGAGATGATAGCATCTAACCTAGAAAAACGTTGTATATATGGATAAAAAGATAATTTTGCTTTATAAATACGAAATAATAACATTTAATTTCCATCATGGTTAGAAATGTATACTCATAAAGATGGTCGAGCAAGGAGAAATGAATGTGGTTATTCGTTATTTGATTATTTATATTCGAATGTGCCATGATATTATTGATGTCATATTATTGTTATTTATTTTTATATTGCACACATTTTTACCTTCAATGTACTTTTTTCTTTGAACTTTAAAACTAATACTTCTTTGGAGTTAAACTATTGTTAATAAAGTGATCTTGCCAATGAAATTTTGATGTTTTTTTATTTTATATACTCAATGAATAATAAAAAGTTCCCAATCTAACCAAAATATCTCGGAATATTATTATTATCGTCATTGGAAGTCAGAAAATGTTAGATATTTCCTTTTGAAAAATTAACAACAGGTTTAAATATTTCCCAAAAGTAACTCCTATGAAAAAGGTAGTAAAACAGAATTCCATCTTCTTATTTTATTAAACATATAGTCCCAATTATTGATCCTTTGTTTTCACTATATATGTACACCCTCAGATCAATTATTCCCACACATACAATGCTAAATCTGTACACAATTCTAGGAAATCTAATAGCGTCAATTCGCTTTCCTAGATTCTATGCGACAATGGATTTGGTTTCATAAACGTCTCATTAATATAACGGTCTCAATACCTGGCTACGAAAGGAACTATATCCTGTCAGAAACTGCGTGAGAAAGTAGCTCATCTGACCATGCTTTTTGCCTTAGGTACCGTATTAGTGTTTTGGTCCATGCAGCACGTCCAGTATCGCTGCTCCATCTATTCTGCCATCTGTCGAGCATGATATTGTGGATGTTTTCTCTGCTCGAGTCACTTCCCTGCTCAGCTTAACTCCTCTTTTGGACCAGCAAATCTATAGGTGGTGGCCGAGCTAGCACAAAGAGGCCGTCAGATGCTACCTTCCTATGGTCTGAATCGCGAGTTTTCGTTGGACAGATTGGTACTTCTCTTGAAGGTCGTTCCAGATAGACGCACCTAGAGCAACCTAGACTGCACCGTAACATCAAGCAGTCTTCTGATGCACTCGCTCGGCCCACCGATTCTGGGTATTAGACAGCAAAGTAACCCAAGGGTCTTATTCGCTTTCTTAACGTTTTCAGTTATGTGTGTTTCCTATCTAAGGTTTCTATCCTTGTGGGCGCCCACCTTGACATTAATACACATGGGCTGAAAAGTTCCGGCCCTAACAAAAAAAACACGTTTTTTTTGGTTCAAAATTAGCTTTATTCATCAACGTAATCTCCATCAAGAGCAATGCAATCATTCCAGCGCCGCTCTAACATTTCAATACCACTTTTGTAGAACGATTTATCTTTTGTCTCAAAATAGGCCTCAGTTTCAGCGATAACCTCTTCATTCGTGCGAAATTTCTTACCGGCGAGCATTTTGTTGAGGTCTGCGAACAGCCAGTAGTCGCTGGGAGCCAAATCTGGCGAATACGGTGGATGTGGGGGCAATTCGAAGTTCAATTCATGTAGTTTTGCCATTGTTTTGATTGACTTGTGACACGGTGCGTTGTCTTGATGAAACAATTTTTTTTTTCTTTGCCATATGCGGTCGTTTCTTTGCAATTTCGGCCTTCAAACGCTCCAATAACGCTATATAATATTCACTGTTGATGGTATTTCCTTTCTCAAGATAGTCGATGAATATTACACCACGCACATCCCAAAATACCGAGGCCATAACCTTTCCAGCCGATTGTTGTGCTTTCGGGCGCTTTGGACGAGATTCACCAGTTGCTGTTCACTCAGATGACGATCATTTTGATTCCGGAGTGAAGTGATGGATCCATGTTTCATCCATTGTCACATATCGACGCAAAAATTCCGGTTTGTTACGTTTAAACATGGCCAAACACTGCTCAGAATCATCAACACGTTCTTGTTTTTGGTCAACAGTGAGCAAACGCGGCACCAACTTTGAACAGAGCTTTCTCATAGTCAAATGCTCATGCAATATAAAGTCAATACGTTCTTTTGATATCTTTACGATGTCAGCTAACTCACGCAACTTCACTTTTCGATCATTCAAAACGGTTTTGTGGATTTTTTTGATGTTTTCTGGTGCTACCGCCTCATTTGGACGTTCACTGCGTTCTGCATCATCGGTGTATCTACGACCACGGTTGAAGTCAGCAAACCAACGTTTTATTGTTGTTTCTGATGGAGCGGAGTCCCCATAACACTTTTCAAGCCATTGTTTCGCTTGAACGGTATTTTTTCCCATCAACAAGTAGTGTAAAATTAAAACATGAAATTGTTTTTGATCCATTGTTTTGAAAATAACAAAAGTAGCGTGACTCTTAGCACAATAACTCACAAACTAATGACTAGAATATCATGAAATTTTCACAGCTGTCTTGTGAAGGTTAGTACTAACTGAGAGAAAGGTGACTTCAATAAAACTAGCGTCATCTATGTGTTAGGCCCGGGACTTTTCAGCCCATGTGTTATTTTACTTTCATTCCGCTTACCAGGAGGATTGCCTCTGTTTTATGTGCGGCAAGTTTGAGTTCTTTGTCTTCCAGGCAATTGACGACACTGCTCAAAGTTTGCTCGGCCAACGTTTCCACATTCCTTCCAGTCACTAGCACTCCTAGGTCATCTGCATATGCTATGAGATGTACCTCCAACTGTGTAGGTATTTCCAGTATGTCTTTATAGTAAGTATTGTATAGCGGTGGTCCCAACACTGACCCCTGTTGCACTCCACACGTGACCTCCAAAATGCTCGCCTCCCCGATCAACAGTGTCCTTCCATCAAAATAGCTGTCAATCATACGGTACAGATATCGTGATATACCTTTCTTTTGTAGTTCGTTTAGCAAGACATTCCATGCGGCGAAGTTGAAAGCGTTTTCATAAAGTTATTAACGCAAAGAGCTGTCTCGAAACGTATAAATAAATCTATCATAAAACAATTCAATATATTAAAGAAAATCTAGTAATTAAAAGTACGAAGCAGATTTTTATTGCATAATAAGTGTCTTTTTACATCTGCATGGAAAGGTTACTAATATACTAAAATATATACTAAAATATTATACTACATCCATTTTCTTTCTGAATTTTCGACTTACCTGTGTTCTCTTGAACGTTTTAGATTTTCTTTGATGTTCATTTCAAAGCAGAACGTTACAAAAAAAATCTCAAAGTGAAGATTTTAATTCTGTTTAAATATCAAGTAAAAATCTATATTTTATAACCAAAGGAAATAAATTTTCCTCTATTTGGAGAGGAGTAAAGACGTGCGGATATAAATCTACCGCTGCTTGGTACTTTATCTCATATTTGTTCCTTGTGATAAATCGATTGGGTAGTAGGAAATGAGTGGGTTCTGGAATATTGTCTCAAAAGTAAATATTTACTTTTTTTCTGTTTTTTTTTTGTTATTTCTTACTTATTTTATTATAAGAAATTAGTGAAAAATAAATTGAATAAAACAATACAAGCTAAAAGCGATTAATAAATATTAAAGCTGCAAAAAGTAGTGTCTTCTTGTTGGAAAAAAAAATGAAAATATAGGACTGAGTTGAATTCGAAGCAAAGAGTGTAAAAAAAATAATTAAAAAAGAGAACACCTTAACAAAGATCTTATGCAGATTTAATGTTTACATTTTTAATGAAAAGCATTTTCAGCAAGAAAATGTATATGAAATCCGTCTTGAAATCCTCGGTGAAAATCCAATAATCTGATTTCTTTTTCTGTTTGTCCTTCGAATTACACGACAAATAAAAAAGAAAAAAAAATTGTTACCTTTATTATTATTTTAAGGGACATTATTAAAGAATATAAATTGTTAATATGCTTCCATTATATCACTGCGCAGCCGTGCTTGGTATAAATTTCAATCGCTTTGGAGGTGATATTACTAAGGAAACGGAGACTGTTTGGAACAGTAGGTTTTTTGGTAGTGAGGGGGTAATATCGATTTCCACCCCTGCGTTGAATAACAGAACGAAGTTGCTCTTCATGGTCGGTGGTGCATGCATCGAAAGGTAAGTTTCTAATCAAAACAAACTGATTTCAATAGCGACATATATTCTCACGTTGGTGCATTGAGGAATTTTAATCAATAATAGTAAGTCGTACTTATAAAAAGCATGAATTCTCTTTATAGGAAAATTAATTACACATTCATAATTGTATAGTTAAATTTCTATTTATAATAAATTTCAATTTGTATTTGAAACGTAAATATTTATTTGTTAATTTAACGAGTCTTTTTCTATTAATGTTTGTTTTTCCGGGAAAAGATTTTCCATATCGTATTACGGATTATATTTCCAAAACATTTTCCCACGTGAGACTATTAATCAAACTCTAGTTGTATGGGATTTGACACTTGACATCGAATACTGAACATCTTTATAATATGTCTTGGAATATTGTACAATTTAATTTTCGTCATGATATTAATTTTCGTAGTACTTTGCTGTCTTAATTTTAATAATTTAATCATTTTCTTTCTTTCACCGTTAAACTTATGTCAATAAAAAGATTGCGAAATATTACTCCTAATTTTCACTTTTATACGTATCATTGTTTGCTAATTCCTATATTAATGTCCCATATTACATGTACATTTAAATAATATTTCCATCTTTACCATAATGGCTTATTATGTATTTGTTTTGCTCTGTCTATTCTACGGTTGGTACTGTCTAGGGATGGGTATTCAAGCTGAAACCACTGAGATGTTCTGGCTTTAATAATAAGATGATGATCAACAATTATCAACATCTTCACTAAATATTAAAGTATTGCATGAGAAGCAATTATTTGTTTAAACATCCATTAACAAGAACAAAATTTGTTTTGAATGTTTAATTTAAATTTGGTAAAGTAAGATTTAATGATAATGGTAAATCATTTTTAAAATTGAAATTGAATATTTTTTGCAATTAACGATTAACATATGCTTAAAATTCCCTTGGAATTATTATAATTTTTAGATTTATGATTGAGAACTTTTTATATGGAAAGGTTCTTTTTTTAATAAAAATAAATATAAATAATCTTTTACAACGCAACTAGTAATGGAAAATATATGTAAATATACATAAAAAAAATCATTCCGTTTACTGTAAAACTACTGAACTGCCAAAGTAAATATATATTCTTACTCAAAGCGATATAGCTGTATTTAAACCGTGTAAATTTACAAAAGCATTTTTACAATACAGCATATTCTCTTGCAGTATAATACTTACTAAAGTTCTATTGAATTAAATTGTTTGAATGAAGAATGAAAGGTAAATTAAGCAATTTGGACGCACAAAAGCGTAGAGTAAAATTAATAACATTCATTGTATTGACATCTACAAAAACATAATGGAAACGTCAAATACATATTTCTCGTAATCATAATTCTATTATTAAATTAATGTTTTACAAAGTTTTAATGTATCTTAAACAGTTTTCGAGAGCTCTAGAATTGTATCAAGTAATAACATAATTATTAATTTTTTTTTTTGATTTAAACATCAACCTAACTTGTAAACTTTATTGAGTAATTATCATGTTAAACATGTTGAGTATTCATTCATTGAATAAAAAAAAAACACAAAGCGTAAATCAAAAATTTGAAGGATTGTTTCATTTAATTAAGTAATTTGTTACAGTAATTGGTTACAGAGGCGTTCAATGATTTTTTCCTGAGCTTTTTCAAATCCGTCGAATTATTTCAACCAAAATTAGAAACCGAAAACATTTTTTAACGTCCCTACAAATTTGCATCGCATTTTCTAAACATAGCTTTACTTTATTTGCGTCAACTTACTGATTAACGTATACAAGAGCTTCCTCTTCTCGCTTTAATTTATAAAACGAACCCATTTATATTAAATTAGAAAAGCTTCAGCATTTGACAAAAGCATCGGACCCTAATGTTTCTCAGGATTAATGTAATTGAAGTGCCTCACAAATAAAAGTCGTATTAATTAGGTTTCGAGATGGTTAAGTGAATTCAAGATTTGAGTTAATGGAATCCGTGTCGAGATCAATATGTGATTTGAATTGTTAATTAAATTCTCCTTTGTAATTACCAGCGTTGTTTCCGCGAAAAACATTTGAAATGGTAATTGACGCCTATATATGCATTTTTTTTTCTTTTCAAAGCTCAGAGCTGATTTAGTGTAAGAAAAGGATACGATCCTCTACCTTTTACGGTTTGTAAACTACGTTTAGAAGTTGAGGAAATTTCCTCTCGCATATTTTACGTCTTTTGGACCGTAAGCCGAGACGTGAAACTTATAGAGGTGTAGGACCCTCAACAATCGATTTTACGGATTTATTTCCACTTAAAAACGGATCATTGGATATTTCTTGGGTCGCAGGAAACTTGAAAGAAGATCCTAAAGCGAGCGGGCACAGAAGTTCCGATTGAATATTGAATGAACTTTATATCAAATTTCATTTTGAAAACTTGTGATCCAGTTATTTGGAAGGTACCTTAATTTAATTTCACCCTCAACTTTTTTCAAAAACATCAAATTCCACAAGAAAATTTAGAAAATTATTATCTTCACAAAGAGAAAGAAAATAGAAAATACGAAATTTTATAAATGGTAATGCTTGTTTTATTTTATTATTATTATTATCTTTTATAAAACAGTGAATTTTTTAGTTAGAAGTTAAAGTTTTTACAAGATGAGTTAATTTTGAATCACTTCTTTATTTATTTATTTATTTATTTATTTTTTGAAACGTAATTTAAAAAACAAGACAGGTAAGGTTATAGAAATTAAGGAAATCGACTCTATAGGTAAGTTTTTATGTGGGAATACACTCTCTCTGATAGTTTAACATAAATAATATGAAAGTATTTTTTGATTTTGACTGAAATTCGTCTAAGATATTAGGATTTTGACTTTGTAAATCAAAATCATTCAGAGGTATTAATAAATATTTACTATTTAATTATTCCATAATTTATACTTCAAAATCTCTTTCATATTTAATTCTCTATATTGCATTTTTATACAAGAATAAGATAAATTACCACTTTATAATAATTTCTATAACCAATAAATTTTGCATATAATCAAATCTATAAATTAAAATTTCAAGCTAGAATAAAACTTTATTTTAAAATCATACAACATAAATACACTGTTTAATATTGATTTCTCAGAAAAAAGTTACTGTATTTGTTTAATAAATACGTATATTATCTTATAGTACATAAGAAAGCCACAAATGTTTGTATTGATTATGTCACCACCCGGCATTTTTTTATTCAAATAAATTATTAATTCTGATTATAGTATTTATCAGATCGATTATAAATTTTGACAGGAACACTAAAACTACTTACGTTTTTTAAACAATCCTTTGCGTTTCTTTCTTTCCAGAAACCCTTACGTTCTAGTGATTGTTTCACAGATAGATGTGAATTTATTCAGTTTTTCTTCTATGTCTTTGTTTCGATCTGTTCCAATACAGTATCGTTTATGATTATTTTTGTCTTAATTAGATATTTACGTAGGAAAGCCAGCCACACAGCAGCCTTGTCTAACTCCTTTGTTTGTTGGTATTTTGCTACTTAATGTTCGACCTGCATAAAACCTGTATAAACCCTGTATAGCTCTTATTAAATGATGTGGATATCCCTGCTCTTCCATAGTATTCCATAATTTACATCTGTTTACATTATCGAAAGTCTTCTCGAAGTCTATGAACCCTATGTGTGTTTCCCTGTTGTATTCCCTGTGCTTTTATATAATTTGTTGTAGAGTCAATGCTTTTCCTAAAGTCCATTTGTTCCTCTTGTATCAGTTTTCATGTTTCTATCGTTGCTACTATTAAGAAATGATCTGATCCTATGTCTGGTCCTTTATATACTCTTGTGTCCTTTACTTGTCCAGCTAATTTATTGTTTGTAATTATGTAGTCTATTAATAAATAAAAAAAAATACCGTAAGTATAAAGTAATTCAAGTAATTTACTTGCTGAAACTTGAAATGTTGCCTACAACGCTATCTGCAAGCACCCAGTAGGCATCAATGTCAAATATATAAATTCTTTCCCATAATTTCTTTTCTTGACACAAACAGGATTTGAAAGATGCTATATACAATGCAATTCTTCAGTATGTGGACTTGTAAATGGTTTGTTTTCCAATTGAAAAGGATGCTGATTTTTTCCTTGTTTGTATATAAAAAAAGCTATGCCATATGTCTATTTTTTTTATGGATATTTTTGGTATCTTAATAAAATTTAAATAACGTTGGAAATTTGTGTAAGAATACTTAATATTTTTAGATAGTAAAAACATATTATATATATATACTTACTTGGCAGAAGACAGGCGGTAGTTGCTGGCGGGAGGGTGTCTGATTGGGCGACTATACACTCGGGAGTTCCGCAGGGATCCATATTGGGTCCATTGCTGTTCTTTATTTACACGACACATATGTTCTTTTCCATAATTTCACATGTAATCTCCACTTCTATGCTGATGATTCACAATTGTACAGAACCTTTTCCACTGATGAGGCTCACAGTGTTGTTGATGATATCAACTGCGACCTCAACAATCTGTATATTATTGCAAAAAAACATTGCCTATTTTTGAATGAAACTAAATCATGCTTTACAGTGTTCGGTGGTTCTAAGGTAAGGTCGAGTATGCTTCCTAACATCAAACTCGCAATTAACAACACTCCTCTGAAATTTTAAAATAATGTGAAAAATTTAGGCCTCTTTGTAGATAATGATCTTAAGTTTAAACATCATGTCAGTACTTGCATTAGACGCGCCTACTGCAATTTGAAACTAATTTATCCTCACCGGCATTGCCTTGACGTTTCTATTAAAAAGCTGCTATGTGATACCTTGGCGTTATAACATTTTAATTTCTGCGATGTCGTTTATGGAAATTGTCTGGACCAAATTGACTCTCACAGAATTCAAGTGGTACAGAACGCACGCCTCAGATTAATATATGGAATTAGACAGCGTCAAAGGATTTCCCATAAGCTTAGGGATGCCGGGTGGCTAAGTATGGTACGACGAAGACAATTATACTTCTCGTGTCTCATTTATAAAATTTTGAATTCTGGTGTTCCGCGTTACCTATTAAATAAAATGAGGCATCGTACGGATGTGCATAGTATCAACATTCGCAGGAAGGATCTTATCGATATACCTAAGCACCATACCCGGCAGTTTGAGAAAAACTTTAGCTACGCTTCTGCACAATTATACAACTCGCTTCCCCTGGATATCAAAAAGTTACCATTTTATTCCTTTAGGCGTCCTATTATTAATAGTTTAATGAATGAGCAGCTCTCTGGCAGATAGGGATTTGTAGTATTGTAGTATATTAGATAATTTGCCTGTGTAACGAATTATGCTCTCATTTTGTCTTTGTTCTTGGGTCACCGTTAACAACAGGAAACCTTTTTGGTTTACTGATGATCCAATTGGCAAAAATGCTTGTATTTTTTTCTCTCTCTTTTGTTTCTGTGTTCACTATTTACTTGCTAATAAATTATTATTATTATTACATAAATAATTAATAAAATGCACTGATGTTGACGTTATGTTTTTAAATTCCTTAAAACTGGAATGCAATTAGATAGTCTGCTAAAAAATTCCACGGAAAAAGGAAATTTGTAAACCCTTAAAATTTAATATTGTGAAAGTTTCTCGTATAAATTGATTTAAGCCTATTTAAAATATGTCAAAAGGTGAAGGTAACTTTTTTGTATTTGTAAATAACACAGAATATTGTTAGTCAGAGAAAAATTTATTTTTGTTTAAACTACATCACATGAAAAGGTGCATATGTACCTGACAGTTCTATTTACAAAAGCAAACAGACATAATTAAACTTTTTCCAACCGAGTTAACTTTTAATTTAAAAAATATGAATTCGTTCGTTTCATCTGTCATTTTCTTTCGAAAATTACCATCAACGTTTCACTCTAATTTCCTGAGGCAATTCTATATCCCCTTGTACTTCTCGATGTCATGTTCCACTGCGTTGTTCAAACTTTCCCTTTACATTTAAGCCAATATTTATATTCAAGCTCGGTATCTTTTTCCGAAGGAAAAATTCCACCGTCTGAAAATTCCTTTCAGAATATCTTGAAAGGATAAATTAAATTTATTCGAAGGGTAAAGTGATTTCAAAGAAAAGAATGCTTTCAACGATAACGGAAACATAAATTCTTTAAAAATTGTCTTAAATATAAAACGAATAAGATTTTCTTTTTAACAAAAGTTGCGAATACTGTTATCCTTTGAAAATATGTTTTTATTACTATTTAAATGAGGATTTTTCAATTGCTCCTTCATTTTTGGAACTTCAACTTGATGTTTTAGATTACTGTAATGCAGTTGTTCTGGTTTTTCGGATACCTAATAAGTTTTGTACTTTGCCAGAGAATATTTCAGCAACAATTCTACTTGTTTAGTCAAATAATCCAGTGCAAATAAATGTGGGGAAATTTAAAACATGTTCTGTAGAGTCTTTTATTTATTTTTCTTTAATTTATTTTTCTAGACAATGCAAGTATCATTGTTGGTTATAATAAATACGCAGAATAGAGGTCTTCTAACTTCCGTTGCATGTCATTAAAAATTCATGACGTTTGTTTGTTCAGTGTTCAAATTCGCTTGTAATTATTAAAAAAACAGCACTAAGCTATAATGCATCTAAACTGGAGCTAAAATCGAAGTGTAGCAACGTCTAATATTTTGTTATATTAGCAACTATTAAAAAACGTTTTTTTTTTTAAATCATAGTACAATAAAAAGTAATTTAAAAAATAAACGATTTAAAAGCTTATGATGTCAGTAATGACGTGTAACGGAACTTAGAAAATCTACTCAAATTATGCAAGTTTAAATCGCAGTAGGACTTGAATTTGCATCGCTTAAAATGTGATAATTGCTGAAACCACATTGTCAGTCGCAATTTAGAGTTTGGCACCGAAACCTGGAAGAAAAACAAAGAATTCAAATACATAAATACTACTTAACTTCCTGTGAATTATTTTAGAAATTTGTTACTGCAAATTTACATAGAATTTCCCATCATTTATTCCCAATTTATAACATCATTATGTATTCTAGGCATTGATTTGCATGTTTTCCATGTTGTGCAATATTTTAACTGAAGTGTTATTTACTTTTGCTTTAAAGTGGTCAATTTTTTCATGCTTTGTAGGCTCCTCCATAGGAAATGTTTACATTTAAATGTAAGAAATCGTCAATTTCAGAAATCTCCTATATTATTTGCGAGCGTTGTATAAATTTATTTTCAACAGATGTAGATGTGGTTCCTTTGATACCTTTTTCCATTAAATTAAATTTTTTCTTGCTCGGAGTACCGCTACCGAAATACAACTCTTGTTCAGGTTTTCTATTCTATTTTATATGTCTTCAACAAGTTCTTTGTTAAAGGTTGACAAAGGAAAGCGTATTCGCTTTCTTGTTACGTAAGGCTTTTAAGAGGAAATATTTCTTGCATGAAAGTTTAATGTCGAATCCGATGTAAATTTTATAAACAGAAAGTATCGATTTATGTCTTCAGCATTTTACATTGTATACATTCAGCACTTTCTCATTTACTGGTTTGTTTAAGAGTTTGAATACAATCTTTTCAATTTCCTCGCTTGCTTCTCCTTGTCGTCGCTAAGTGTACATCTTATCAATTTGTTCCAAGTTTAATTCATTATATTTGGTCTTTTTTGATACAGCTTCAGTTCATACAAATTGTATAGGTATCTACTTTCGCCATTTCTTCTTTGAGAACTAATTCATCGTTGCTATGGATGTATTTTTCTTTAATTTCGATAAAACATGGTTTGTGAAGCACGGAATTTCTTTTAGATAATGGATGTTATTTAAACCATTCGTAGATTGAAAATTTTTCCACGGATGTGTAGCCAAAGCCATAATTTTTCTGGGGGGCTTTCAAGCAGAAGAGGTTTAACGGCATGGACGAAAAACAAGAATTCAGGTTCGAAATCAGAAAATACGTTCGAAATCTTTCAAACTACAAATTTCTAATTTTAGAACCTTTTTACCTGTGCCTATGTACCATAGTGAATACAACATCTGGTCAGTATTAAAGAACTGCATTGGTAAAGAACTAACGAAAATCACGATGCCTGTTGTCTTCAACGAACCTCTAAGCTTTCTTCAGAGAATTGCTGAGTATATGGAATACTCGTATCTTTTAGGGCTTGCTGCTGAAAAAGCAGATCCAGTTGTGCGTATGCAATACGTTGCTGGTAAGATCCCGTAATGAATACAGTTTGAACTGATATTAAAAACCTAAATTTTCTTATTGCCAATCAAGGCTTTGCTGTAAGTGCGTTAGCATCCAATTGGGAGCGTTTGGGAAAACCCTTCAATCCGTTACTTGGTGAAACCTATGAATTGGAAAGAAAAGATTTCAAGATCCTTTGCGAGCAAGTCAGCCATCATCCTCCAGTTTCAGCATTTCATGCTGAAAGTAATGATTGGGTCTTTCATGGAGCCATTCATCCAAAATTAAAATTCTGGGGCAAGAGCGTAGAGATTCAACCAAAAGGGATTGTCACTGTTGAATTTCCGAAGTATGTAGAACTCTTTTTTTTAAGTTTATGTGCACGTATAAAGGTTGAAGTTGATGATGATATTTTTCATTAACCGCAACTTTTGTACTAGCATTTGAAATAAAAATATTATTAATTTTAAATAAATAGTTCTACTGTGAATTTAAAAAGTAATCTTAAACTAAGACATCTTTCACTAGTATTTCAATTTGAATATATATTTTAAGACTAAACGAAGCTTACACATGGACAAATGTCCATTGTTGCGTGCATAATATTATCGTTGGAAAGTTGTGGATAGAACAGTATGGAAACATGGAGATCATTAACCATTCCACAGGTCATAAAGCATGCCTAACGTTCAAACAAGCTGGCGGTAATGGTAGAGATCTACATCGGGTAGAAGGATTCATAATGGATAAAGGGTTTGCGTTTAGAACCATTTAAAAGAAAGATTTTTGAAAATTTTCTATTTGCAGGAAGCGTAAGTTATACTTTATATATGGTAAGTGGACAGAGCTCTTGAAATGTGCGGATTACGGTATGTACGATGAGTATATCAAGGAAAACGCTCATAAATTAAAAAAGGACGCTGACTTCAGAAATAAAAGCCCCAGTGACTCACCTTCTAATACCCCGAAAAAGGTTCTACAGAAACTCAACAGCTTGAAAGTTGGCCCTTTCTCAAAGTCTTCATCAACACAAGAAGTAAATACGTGAACATTCCTTCGAGAATTGTATAAATGTCGATCGTATGATTACTTGTTTCAGAGTGTCGATGAACCTGGACCACCTGATCTTCCAGATGACGAACTTCCCAAAACCGAATCTATATTTTTCATTGATATTCCAAATTCTTCTCTCATATGGAATGTTAAACCACGCCCAATACAGAGTGCTGACGTAAGAATCTTATTATTGCTAAATAGTCTCGGCAAAGAAGGGCATGTTTGAGTGCAGTGCCGAGAACAACGTGGAGAATCAAGTACCTACATCAAAGACGTTTCTTCAGTATTGCGAATAAACTATTTAGAATACGTTGGGGAACATGGTTAAAGGCTGCGTTTTACTACTGCGGACATTTTGATGATGTAAAGGAGTACGTAGACGTTACTGAACATTTGCCTTAATACGACCACTCGGCTCCTCGACTACAGTATAACTTGCCCCACTTTGCCGAGACTATTGATAAACTTTGAAAATTCATAGCTTTTCCCTCTTATACTTCTTTGATAATTTGTTTGACCAAAGAATGTAAGATAGGTAACCGGCATAATTAATATCGTATTTATTTATGATTTATATTTAGTTTTTGAAGGTCAAATGACGATTGCAAGGACTGTGTGGATGTACAATTCACAGGTATAGCAGTAAACTCCACTCACACAAATTAATTAATTATGCGGAACGCAGCGTTTCGGGAGCACGTGGGCTCCCATTGTCAACCGTGTTACCGACTGAAAGTAAAAACTGTATCACACATGCAAAATTATTTTCTACGCAGGCTCTAAAATTTCTAACCATATGACTATTTACAATCTACTAGGTGGCCTCATGCCTTTTACGCAATAATAATAAATTAGAAATAAACATCTACAGAAAAGAAACTAATTCCAACAGATTCATCACGTTTGATTCGCACCATTGCGAACAACAAAAAATGTCCGCGATTAGGTTTCTGGTCAATAGACTCGTCAGATTTCCGCTAAACAAGAGCAGGTATGACAAAGAATTAAAATATATCAAAGATGTAGCGAGGTACAATGGTTTCTCTTCTATGGATGTCGACCGTATTTTAAGGAAGGTCCAATACAAACAACACATCAGAAATTCCACGACTTTGACATCAACAAACACCGGTAACAAGAAATTTATAACTCTTCCTTTTCACCCAACAGTAAAAGGGTTAAGTAAAATTTTCCGACAACTAAACATGAACGTGTCTTTTGTGTCAAAAAACAACTTAAAGAATCTCTTAGGGAATCCCAAAGATAAACCGGAGATGATAAAAAAGTCTGGAATATACCAAATCGCATGCAATGATTGTGAGAAAGTTTATATTGGACAAACAAAAAGGAGTATCGAAACGAGGTTCAAAGAACATATTAGACACTATCGTTTCGACAAACCTGAACTATCAAACGTAGCAGAGCATATGGTAAAATCCGGACATAAGATTGATTTAAAAATCTGACACTACTTAAAAACGTGAACTCGTATAGAGAATTAGACGCGTACGAAACGGTATATATGAAAAAGAACGGAAACTTATTGAACAGAGAACCACCCCCAATTGCACACTCGAGTTTGATGGATTTATTACCATAGACCCTGTTAAATGATACGGTTCGCTTTCGGTCCATCCTTCCCCGTAAAAGGCATGAGGCCACCTAGTAGATTGTAAATAGTCATATGGTTAGAAATTTTAGAGCCTGCGTAGAAATTAATTTTGCATGTGTGATACAGTTTTTACTTTCAGTCGGTAACACGGTTGACAATGGGAGCCCATGTGCTCCCGAAACGCTGCGTTCCGCATAATTAATTAATTTGTGTGAGTGGAGTTTACTGCTATACCTGTGAAGTTTTTGAAGGTGTTTTTTTACTGTATTTATTTCGTAAGAAAACTTGTATCATCCGTCTAACTAATCAATATTGTTACCAGTACTACCAATTCACTGGATTTGCCATGTCACTCAACGAGCTTAACCCATTGATGGGCAATGCAATTTGTCCAACTGATTCCCGGTTCAGGCCGGATATAAGAAAATTGGAACAAGGGGATATAGATGGGGCTGCTATAGAGAAAACCCGTTTGGAAGAGAAACAAAGAGATGCTAATAAACAAAGGAAAAGCAAAAAATCTGTCGAATGGACCCCCAGGTACGTTACTGATTACAACACAAATATTTCCTTGCCCATGCTTTTTTTTTGTAGGTGGTTCCAGCGCGGTACCAATCCGTACACCAAGCAAGATGATTGGTTATATAAGGGAGATTACTGGAAACGCGAGTACGGTACAGACGTGGATATTTTTTAAAACACGTAGAAGAATGAAAATACATATATTTCGATGTGAAAAGCTATATATTTTTTGTTGACAATTGCTTATAAATTATATACGTATATATATAGAGAGAAAGATATATCAGTCAATGTATTTAATGCGATATAGCATTGTAATAGACAAGATTAGTGAAAATTAGTAATTCGTGCCAAAGCGCACAGAAATGAGTTAAAGAAACTAGATCTGGCACAATAGTGTGCTGTAAATTAATAAACTATACCAAAAGTGTTTTATTTTTGATTTTATCCTCATAGCATAGTACCCGAATTGTTTTTGAAATATAAGTTTGAGTGACGATTTCTACTTATAGTGATATGATATAATCGATCCATTTCAAACCTTCCTCTCTTTTGCTCAGATTGAAGATATTTTAAATCGAAATTTGAGAATTTGCCAATATATGTTATCTGTAATGTTGCGGTATTGTAGCGGTTTTGAACAGGTGATTATACAATTAAATTATTGGACTAATAAACTGGAGTATAGTCTAAAATATTGTACAATACTTACTGATAAAATTTAACTGCTTTAATCTCTGAAATCTGGTCGAAAATAAGAAAATAAATTACTAGTTTTTAATATAATTTTTGATCGATTTTGATTACAATTAAAATTTTAATAATAAGTAAATTTTCCTTTAATCATTTTTCCGACCACCCTCTGGTGTTAAATGGCAAAATTATTGAATGCTGAGTCCTTTAAGTATTTATCAGATAAAATTATTTCTGTAAAAATAAGCGTTACCTGTTCGAAATGTAACCAGAGCCAATGAAATAGGACAATCCTCGGCTACTAATGTTTAACGCAATCTGTACGGCGTGGAAGAAATTAACAATAATAGCATTAGTATTTATTAAATTTAAAGCGAATAATGTTTAAAGAACAAACTATAAGTAATATAACAGAATTTTATGTTAATAATACTTAGATTTTGCTATGTTACGTGCAGTTTGCATTTGAAAAATATAACAAATGAATTATTATATTATTGTGTTAAGGCGGAACCACCAATTTAAATTGTCCAGGAGATTTAAAAGTGGTTGAGTGGGTATACTAAGGAATGTAGATCATATGAAGATTGACTTAGTCGGCGAGAGATTAGGTTTGTTCAAACAATAAAAATTATACTGAACATCTAATGAATGACAACTTCTACCAAAACCATAATCATTACCAAATCATAATAATATTTATTCCGCCCAACAGATGATCCTCATACATCCAATTTACAGGACAGGAAATATAAAGACATAACACAGTACTCTTACAATATAAAAATAAATTAAACATATAAACAATAATGTATTTAAAGAACATAAAGTAAAATAAATTAAATAAATAAATACCGGTATTACTAAGTTTGCAAATGATCCTAAGGAGGAAGCATACATATCAAAACAGGAGCTATAATTATTATTAAAATGAGATCAAATTCTACGTATCGGTGAATTGAACATTAAATTGGTCAGAGCAAAACAGTAGTAGAAAGTACTAATTTGACGAGTTGAATATTGAGGGATAGTACACACAGTACACACAAGTATAGACTGTTTATAAGCGGTAGGACGTCGAAACCTCGTTGTGGATATACGTTATGTATCTTAAAGTATAAATATTTTAGAAAACGTCTGCGATTAAAGACAGTGAATCAGCTGTTGTAATTGGGATCACTGATTAATATGCTGATACGCTCTTAATCGCATTTGAGCGTTAACAATTTAGTTTCATACGACTAATAGAATGTGCTTGAAGACTAGACGAATTATCAAAATATGTACAGAAATCTGATAAATTTTATTCGAACAAAACGATTATCGAATCTTGGGGTGCTCAACGCACGTCTAATGAATCGCCGCCCACTTGTGCCATCTTTACTAAATATAGTTCATAATATCTGTTTACAACATCGGTCATGCTGCTTGCTTCTAAACTAAGCATCAGGGGAAATTTCTATATTATTAATTATAAAACAGCACAGATGTAAAAATTTAAACGAAAAAGAATATTTTCAAATGCAAAAAGATCGTATTTTACTTCTTGCAGAAATTAATGACCCGTTCTTTTATCGTAACATCCTGCGCACGATCTCGAATTGTTCCGTAAGCAGGCGCAGTCTATACATTCATTCAACATAAATTCAATTCCGCCGATGCTAAATTGAATTCTATATTTAGACTTCGTATTTGAATAGCGTTATTTTATGATTACGATCTAAGGAAATACCTCTGTCAACACGCTTTATACTGAATATTGTAGACCTGTAATATACAGGTGAATCTTTTATATGTGAAACAAAGCAAATAACGTAGAAATAAAGTAAATATTTAAAAATTCGTAGCAAGTACAGTTATTATATGTAGAGGATATTGAGATTGATATTAAAATTGTCGACCGATATTAACGTTTGGCTGCGAATCGAAAAACAGAGAAGTAAGGTACAAGCCATGGAACTGAAGTATCTGAGAAGACTTAGACGTGTCACAAAATGCGATAGAATAAAAAAACATCGACATAAGGGAAGATTTAGAAATTAATTCAGTACTGGAATTTATTGAGCAAAGACAACTAGAATGGTGGGGACATATGCAAAGGATGGATAATGAGATGCAATACACAGAGGAATATACAAAGTAAATATTGTGAAATATAAGAGAAGACGAAGGCCAGGGCAGACTGGACTGAAGGAGCGAAGTTGACAAAGAATAGGAAGCAGTGGAACAAGTTTGTAAAGATCTAAAAGAAACATAACTTCCGACACCATTTATATGATACATGGGTTATTAGATTATATATAGATATGGTATATAAAATATAAATTTTTTTTCATTAAAAATTTCACAAAATTGAATTATCACTGAAATACCAATAGAAGCTATTCTAATAATTTACATGAAACTTGCTTTAATTTTAAATTATAACAAAAATTCTGGACTGAAGGTATTCTATATAGAAACATTTAAACATTTATACTTATTAGCAGGTGACAGATGATACAGGAGGATATACACTAGGGTGACAGAATAAAATAGACACCAGGTAAAGCGGTATAAATATGTAAACAGCTAAATTCTAAGAACGAATTAAGAACTTTCTCTTGTCATTAGGGTAGGTGTAGATGTATCGGAAGGAATTCGTCATAGTTTAGTATCGTTACAACTATGCCTCGCTTACAAGGTTCGAGTGATATTAGCGACTTCACCCGGGGTCGCATCGTTGGCCAGAGTGAACGCGGCGCTTCGCAACGTGAAATAAGTAAATTTTTAAATATTCCATTGTCCACAGTTAACCGTGTGATTACACAATTTAAACGCAAGGAAAAAACAACAGTGGAGCCGAGACCAGGTCGTGCCGGACCTTCTGAAAGAAGTAAAAGGGTGCTTGCGCGCGAAGTGTTAAGAGAACCGCGAAAAAGTACAGCTGAGCTTGCGGCAACTTCACAGAAAAGTCAGCACACCGTTCTGCGATACCTCCACAGTGTGGGGATGTATAAAAGGGTGGCAAAGAAAAAACCTCTCCTTACGGCGTTTCAAAAACGGCGCTGAATGGCTTGGGCAATCGAAATGCGAACGAAGCCCGAAGAGTTTTGGCGGTCTGTCATTTTTTCAGACGAAAGCGGATACTGCCAATTCAGTGATAGTGGTCGTACGTGGGTATGGAGACGTTCGTCACAGCAACTGGACGACAAATTTTTCCATCATGGTGTGGGGCGCGATATGGTATGGTGGAAGATTGCAATTAGTAATCTGCTACGGAAATATAAATGCGGTAAAATATATCCAAATATTAACAGAAGGACTACTACCGATATTCGACAACGCCATTTTATCTAAAGACGCCACTTTTACGGAGAATGGAACACCCTGCCACAAAGCAAGAACAACAACCACATGGAAAGACGAACAAGGGATTCGGATTTTACCATGGTCAGGTCAATCACCAGACATGAATCCGATAGAGAATGTTTGGCACATAATCCAGACAAATATGGCGAAACGACCTCGAAAACCCAGCAATAAGGAAGAACTCGTGGCAGCTGTTACAGAAGAGTGGTTAAATGTTCCAGAAGACACCATTAATCATTTAATAGATTCTATGCCACGACGACTCGCAGCACCTCACCCAAGCAAAGGTGGATCGATAAAATATTAGTCTAATTTAAAAATTTTAAAATATTTTGTATATATAACGAGAATAGAATCTTTTTTTTAATTAGTAGGTGTCTATTTTATTCTGTCACCCTAGTGTATATGGCTGCATGCTACTCAGGCGTGTATTTCATTGTATTACTGTAGTATTTTCGAATACCTATGGTGGGTGGTGCAGCGCATTATTTTGCGCAAAAATTGTGTGAATCAAGTAGTACGTTTGAAACGGCGGGAATAAAATATTCAAACTCAATAGTATAATAAAAGCAGAAAAAAGTATACATTCACTTAAAAAAAGTAGGTTGCATTTTTGTGATGTAATAAATAATTAAAGTTGTCTGTTGCGTATGCGTGTAAAAACTCTACCTACTCTGAAGTTTATATACTTCCTTTATTTCTGTGTTATTCGCGTATATAACTTTAAAAGGTTCAAATATATATAGACTACATATAATTGACAAGCGCATGTCCATTCAACGTAATGATTGCCCAGGGATGTATTTAAAATTAATGTTAGGAGGGATGACCTTAAAGTGAACTTTTGATTTTAACGAAAAAACCGATTATGTAAAGGTTTTGACTCCAAAAATACCCCAGTACTCTTTATTTTATCGAATTTTAAAGATTTCTGAGGTCGCACTAAAGTTTTATTTAGGATAAAAATAGCTATTCTGCGTTTAATAGATGTACTCGAATAACCCTGGGTAAATTTTGCTGGAAAATTGAGAATAGACTAATTTCAATATTTCCAATATTTCTACTTTCCGCAAATGATTTAAGTAATACTTCGCCAGATGGAAATGAACCCACAGAATTAATTATCGCAGTTCCTGTTGAGAAAACATAAAAATGTCACAAAAAAGCTAGAAATTCGACCGCTATATGCAGTATACAGTTAACTGGACATATACATATATGGGAGGTTTCAATAAGAGCGCAGGATTTGAATTGAACATGTTTGATAGATCGAAAGTTGACAGATCGGAGTTAGTAAACACAATAGAAGAACGCGTCCTGGTTGTTAAACATTATTATCAAAATAGTGAAAATTTGATTTCCACTATTCGGTTAGGGATGTGAAACACACGACGCGAACTCGTAGAGGATCAGAATAAAACACCACAGCAGTTCATGACAGCGTAACTGAAAGTCCAGAGACGTCGATTCATTATCGTTCGCAAGAATTGAACATTATAACAGCCATTGAAATTACCAAATGAAGAAAAAACAGAAAGAAATTTTAATTGAAATTTCACGATTTTAAAACAATTATTTTCACTATTTTTCAAAACACGAGTTTTTAGTCAGAACGTTAGTTAATACCTCTGGTCATCTTGTAATGCGCAACAGAGTCTTAAAAACCGCTTTTAAATAGCCCTAGGTAGTTTTTATCTGGAAATTAGAGATAGTCAAATTTTCGACGAATCTCAGTATTTTCTGAAGTGATAAATAGCCATTAGTAATAGATTTCTATGTTGAATCGAATCTGTAGAATCGATTTCTGTTCCGTTATCTTTTCTATATTTTTAGCTAGGACCCCGGAAATGTGTAAAAAATGTTGCGAAACACCCGGAATTTTCAGTCAATTTAACAAGTGTGCTGTGGGTAATATAGGATTGCGTCTTTTAGTTTGCATAGGCTCGTTGGAAACCGTCAAGTGGTCAAAATTCAATTGGGTAATCCTTTAGGTTGGTGAGAAAAGAATAAATGAAATTTTCGAAAATAATTTCAACCTGTAGAACCTATTTCTTAGGCGATATTTCCAGCGGTTTTATTGTTATTTTTTCATTGAATGTAATAATCATTTAATTCAATTTATTTTTCTTTTTTGTTATTTTACTTGCGACACCCATTCTTCTTAATAATGGTAATAGAAACTTCGTTAAAATGTAGATACTGTAGTTTTTCTTACGAAAATTCCAAAACTTATTTAATAATGTTACATAACAACCACAAACACGTTTTAATACAATTGCATTTCTGGACATTCCCTAACCGGCTTTAGTGTTCATTTAAACGAAAAGGGACTAATAGAACCGTAATAACCACTCCTGAATATCCTTAGGTAGTTTTTATCTTGAAATTAACATAAACTATTGCTGTTAGCAACATTTTTCTAGATGAAATCGCGCATGTAGAATCGATTTTCGCGATCTATATTTTACTATCTTCGTTATTCTTCGAGTTAGGAACTCGGAAATGTATAAAATGTATCGTAAAACTCCCTGAAAACTAACGAATAGCTAACTTTCTAATTTAGAAAGAGAGAAAAAATATTCTAAATATAACTTGAATGGTTCGATTTTTGAAGTAACGTTTTCAACTTCAATGCGGACTTTCTTTAATGATGTGGTGGTGTGAGATTACGTCTTGTTAAGTTCAAAGGTTTTTTTTCCCCTTTGGCATCACAGGCTTACGAAAAGCCTCTTTTAATGAAGCAGTATGGAGTAGAACGCGTAAAAAGGGAAAACGAAAATAATTAAGTACGCACTTAAATAGCAGACTGGCGAAGCGGAAAATTGTGGAAATTCGGTACTGGTCCGAACAATTAAACGCTTTTTGTGAATGCAATGCGTGCGCAACGCCTTGCGCATTATCCGGTATAAAGGGGGCATTGTATTCTGACCAATTCTGACCGCCTGCGACCACTAAATGTGTCGGTTGCATAGGGTGCGCAACGCGGAGGGAAGAAACGTGCCTGCGCATAAGGATTTTCGAGGAACGCACACAAATATTCACCAAACGCTGCAAAGCAACTGGAAATCAATACTCGTCTTTTTTAGAAAACCTCTAATGCCCCACATTGTAAATACAGGCTCTGTTGTCTACACTTATGACTCGTGCTACCACAGTATGGTAGCCTAGTGACATCACCATGATTATCATCGAGTTGTGTTGACTGCGGCAAAGCATCTACTTAGAATAAGGCATGGGATAGCGGTCAATTGTCGCTGAACACATTTCTATCAGGTCAGTAATCAGTAAACTTTTTCGATTTATTTTTGGTGGGAGAAATGGATTTGAAGCAAGTACTTCTTCCTTTTACCATAGAACATCATCACATGTTATACCGGAAGTATTTTTTTCCCTTTCAAAAACAACCAATCAAATAAATGCGCTATTTGTATTCTTTTATCGTAAAAATTTTGAAAAAAATTCTATGCATTTCTATTTTAAACTCATTTATAAAACCGCTTTATTTTCCTAGTACAATAGAAATCAATAGTTTGCACGCTTATATACATACATTTTATATATACATACTCATCTATGTATTACATACTTTTATTCGTTAAGTAAACGTTAAGTATTTGTTCTATTTTTAACTCGGACAGCGAAGTATTATTTACCTGTTTACCTTACAATATCGACGCCACTGAATAAATTACGCGAGAGATACGTTTATTTTTGGCAAGATGTTACAACTTTGATTGATGAAACGGTTGTACCTCGTGAATATTGGGGTGGGGGTCGATGACGCAAAAAGTTATTCATTCATCAAATTTAAAGGGGAAATAATACCCGACCAATTAATTTCATTTAGAATTTCGTTTATTAGAGAAAGGGATTTAATTACTCGAAGAATAACAAGGAGGACTAATTAGTCTAATGGGAATTTATCATTTTATTAAGAGAGAAAATTACGTCGGTGAAAACGTAAGCGGATTAAACTGAACTCGATCTATCTTTGAAAAGTAATTTTAATAATCAATTAGTTACGCTTCGCTAAGCATTTCTAGCATCATTAGGCAGCGAACAAAAAAAAAGGACGTAAACATCATTAAGAAATTGCGAATTTACGTCGATCATATTTAATCTACCAGGGCGTTCAATAGAAATGTTACGATTTTATCGTGAAAAACGTCTACTAAAAATAACCCGGAATAATGTTTAGCCTTAAATTTATCTACGTATAATTTTTATACGTATAAGTATTACCTACCAACACGCATGGAATGGTATCATGTGATAGATAAACTGAAGAGATAAGGTGAAAGATCGATCAATACAATATTCCAGAAGGTTTAATCTCCATGTCGTGGTGTTTTATTGCTTGTAGAAACGAAATTGCGAATTATTTTTAAATGTTTTCGCTCGTTGCGAAAACAGGCAATATTGAAAATCGACAACGATTTCGGTTAAAAATAAATTTAGAAGAAATTACTTTAGCATTCAACCTTCTGCTTGTTTAATATTTCATGAATTTCCTCTGCTTATTCCATATACTGTCGATATCAATATATCCCGGGACATAAAACATTTATTACAATCCAGATAATATGAATTTTTAAGTAAGTGCGATGTTACTTTTTGGTGGAGGGACCGGTAGTTTCTAAATTTATTTATGAAGTTTTGCATATATCGCGCAAGCTCGCGTTGAATTCACAATCTCTTCCTTCCCACGCTTACATTTTCTATTCATATCTGAAACATGTTTATCGCGGTCAGAGGGGAACCATACGCCGTTCTAGTACAGTTGCGTTTCTCTTGGCTTTCTTTGTATATTTATTCATAATTTCCAATATAGTTCGGAAGTGTTTAGTAAAGTGGTGAAGAGAAGATGATCGATCCATCATCATCTGAAGAGGATAGCGAAGAAGAGCATGGACCACAACATCAAAGTCATCATTCTGGAACCCATCATGGAACACATCATCATCACCCGGTAAGTGTTGTTATTATTATTATTAGTCTCGGCCAAGAGGAGCGAGTTTCAGTACTGTGCGGAGAACAAAGCGGAGGGGTAAAGCGCGCGGCATGGAGAATTGAGTACCTATTTCAAAGCACACTTGTTCAGTATTATTCGATTGGTCGTTGTCAATGTTTGTCAGTACCCACATATCTAGAAAATGTCGCACTTAGGTACGTTTCGGTGTATTTCGAATAAACTAGAAAACGATGTAAAATGCGATCTAGAAATTATTCGCAAGAACTATTATGAACTAGCGGAGGGAATTGAAAAATTACAAAATGATTCGATATCGTAGATTCTGGTCAAATTGTTGATGATATTCACTTACCCCTATGTACGGCGGATGGCGGAAAAAATTTGAAAGTGTTATTGAGAAGGATTCAGATTTTCTCATACTCATACAAATTTGTGAAGGTGCGTCGAAAGATCCATTAAGTTGTCACCGGGATTATTATAAATTTCATCATTAAAAAATACTTATTCCGCACGCCGTACCCATTTGACTGAAACAAGTGTGAAAACATATTTTATGATCCTAATATTTAATAGATGCCACCCAGTTTATGATTTCGTGGAAACTTCTTAAAACAGTAAGTGTTTCAGCACGTTATATAATATATTTTTTATCATTATTTTATGCGAGTACGTAAACGTTACTGAACACATCACATTGTTCTCCACACTGCACTGTAATTTGCTCCACTTTGCCGAGAATAATTATTATTTTTGTACACGTTAAATCTCGGATTCTGATTATCGTTCAGATTAAAATAATTTTTTGACGTGATCTTTTATTTAATATATCCGTACACGAATACGCTTTGTCTTTTCATCAAACGTTTATACACGTTTAAAGATTGGGGGTAGGTTTTAGGAGACTTTTAATATTTGCATTTACTTTGCCATGACAAAAGATGAAAGTTGAAATTTGTTTGAAAGAAGTTAAAGTACTTTGGTGGATATTATTGTATTGAGCCCACCTACTCTTAATGTTAAAATCGAATAACCATATTATCAACACATTGTTTGCAAACTCAGGCGGAATCGTCCCCATATCATCATCATTCACATCATTCAGATGGAGGCAGCAGTAACCTAGAGGTGCCCAATAATGCAGTGATATCCCGTTCCCTATCACCATCAAGTGCAGTATCTATAGAAACCTTAAACCATAGCGTAGGGTCTTCACGAGCGAATTCGTTGCCAAGACCCACCAGCCCTTCACCGTCAGTGGCCTCAGAAAAAACGGAAGTAGATCTCCAAGAGAAGCAGGAAAGAGAGGAAGAAGAACGAAAGAGGAGAATCCAGCTATACGTGTTCATATCTAGGTGTATAGCTTATCCATTTAATGCCAAGCAACCAACCGATATGACTAGACGTCAGACCAAAATAACGAAACACCAACTAGAGACTATAAGCGCAAGATTTCAAGTGAGATCCTTCAGTAGTTTCATATACGATGACCTTATATCGACATATTTGTTTTATTCGGCAGAGTTTTCTAAAGGGTGAAACGCAAATAATGGCAGATGAAGCGTTCCAAAACGCTGTTCAAAGCTATTACGACGTTTTCCTCAAATCCGAAAGAGTTATTAAAATGGTACAGTCGGGTGCTTGCTCCCAATACGATTTTAGAGAAGTATTTAAAAATAACATCGAAAAAAGGGTTAGGTATACCATTCTCAAGATCTTGCTCCTCGTTATCTCCTTTCTTATTGACGGTATTTACTTTCTATCAGGTCTTTACCGGAAATGGAAGGTTTGAGCAAAGAAACGGTGTTGACATCTTGGATGGCTAAGTTCGATTGTATCTTAAAAGGTAGGAATAAACTCCAAAGGAATTAAAATTATAATAATCTACCACTTACTACTTAATCAAATAGGATTGGGAGATGAAGATTCGAAAAGACCATCACGTATGCAACAACAATCATTGAATTCTGAATTGATTTTATCCAAAGAACAACTTTACGATATGTTCCAACAAATATTAGGCGTGAAAAAATTCGAACATCAACTCTTGTTTAACGCCCTGATGGTATAAAAATTCATATTTAAGTATAAGGATCATGGAACTAAGTTTTATTGCTTCCGATCTTTTTAGCTGGACTCGGCAGATGAACAAGCCGCAGCTATTAGAAGAGAGCTAGACGGTAGAATGCAAAGGGTTGCTGAAATGGAAAAGGTAGCTTCCAAGGACTTACTTAAATCGGCCACTGTAAAACATTTCTTCATGATTTTTTTTAGAACAGAAAGTTAATGCCGAAATTCGTACTAAAAGAAATGGAATCTTTATACGTAGAAGAATTAAAGTCGTCGATAAATCTTCTGATGGCGAATCTTGAATCGCTGCCCGTCTCAAAAGGTTCTATGGATTCAAAATACGGCTTGCAAAAACTTAAACGCTATAACCACAGGTTGCATAACCATAATAAACCGTATACTGTGAAGCATCTTTTGATGAACTATGTTACTTCTTTTAGATCCCAAGGATCTTTAGCAAAATTAGAAGGAGATTCAGCCGATAGCGATACTCAGCTAACAAAACTCGATGTAGTGCTGACATTTCAATTGGAGGTAATGGAGCGGGGCAAGCCGCGAGAACGGGGAGACCGTTTTGAGGCAAAAAGAATTGAAACAAGTCAATTTTTAGGTTGTGGTTATGGAAGTTAAAGGATTAAAATCCTTAGCACCGAATAGAATAGTCTATTGTACAATGGAAGTTGAGAATGGCGAGAAGCTACAGACAGACCAAGCGGAAGCTTCAAAGCCAATGTGGGATACTCAGGGTGATTTCTGCACAACTCACCCTTTACCAGCGGTCAAAGTAAAGCTGTACACGGAAAATCCTGGAATGTTAGCCTTAGAAGATAAGGAACTTGGGAAAGTTGTCTTGAAACCGACACCTTTATCTTCAAAGGTATTTTATCATTATAAAATCTGAATATACTTTCATTCACGTTCGTCGAAATAACCAGGCTCCCGAATGGCATAAGATGACAGTGCCTAAAAATTTACCTGATCAAGATTTAAAGATAAAAATCGCGTGTAGAATGGATAAGCCCTTAAACATGAAACATTGTGGATATCTCTACGCCCTCGGAAAATCCGTTTGGAAGAAGTGGAAAAAACGATACTACGTTCTCGTTCAAGTTTCACAGTATACCTTTGCCATGTGCAGTTATAAAGAAAAGAAGTCAGAACCATCGGAAATGATGCAATTGGATGGATACACGGTGGATTATATAGAAGCATCGAGTGGTACGTATCTTTCAGATTCTCAGTGTATACATATACACTACCGTCCATAGAAGTTTGGCCAAGGGAGAAAGGGAGAATAATCTATTCATTAGATAAGTTATATCGATGGAACAAAGCAGGTAAAGATTTTATTGTATCCCTTCTCTGTCTTAGGGCTCAAATCAAACTCACAACACTTCAGTTTGAATATTATTATGGTCAGCGGTACGGCAAGTGAAGAACACTGTTCGAAATGCCTCGTGGTAAATCAATGTGTTGCTAAACAATCCAATATAATAACTTTGTATAACGAAGGTTTTGTCAGAAGGCAAATCGGTGAGAAATTAAATCTAGCGGCGTCGACAGTAAAATATACCATTCGCCGATATCAAGAAACTAGTGACCGTCCCTCACGAATAACCATCTCAGTAGACGATTATCTACTACAACTATTAAATAAATGAAATCGTAGAAAAACAGCACCAGAAATAGCGAGCGGATTTAATGACGTCCGCGTTCGATTTCAATTACCACCGTCAAGGAAATTTACACTGTCTGTGGGATGGTGGAACAGTGGCAAACTGTTTTATGCACTGATGAATCAATATTTAAAATGTTTGGTCAAAGCAAGAGAGAGTGTTTGTTAGAAATTGATAGTTTTTAATTGCCTTTTGTTGTTTAATTTTTTTAAATTTTTGTTACTTGGCCAAACCTCTATGGACGGTAGTGTATATATTACTATCCTTATTAATTTTCGATCGATATTAACAATTGATTTAAAATGTTTTTAAGCTAACTTGATGGTTGGAATGGGTAAGCGTAAGTTGCTTCTACTTTCGCTAAGAAAATCCAATCAAAGACATGCTCAATTCGAAAATTTACAGATTTAGAAGGTGGAAGATATTTCTTCAACGCGGTGCGGGAAGGTGACAGCATCCTGTTCGCCAGCGATGATGAAGCTGAATGCCATCTGTGGGTCACAGCAATGTACAGAGCAACGGGACAATCACATAAACCAACCCCCCCTTTGACCCTGCAAGATAAAAATTCGACGATATCGAAAATCCAAGGAGGTAGGTTTGTAATTCGTGACCGTAGAGAGTTGAAGGGTAATAGCGGGGGATGCGTTAAATATCTACATTGATTCCAGATGCAGATAGAGCTAGAAAGCATGGAATGGAAGATTTCATATCAGCTGACCCTTGTACCTTCGATCATGCCTCCCTATTCAAAATCCTACAGAATTTGACCCTTGAATATCGTTTAAATGATCCCTACTGCTCCTTGGTAAGTAACTTCCACTTGTGAAGTAGCTTAGATTATCTAGGTCTCTGGTTTAGGGTTGGTTCAGTCCGGGCCAGGTTTTCGTTTTGGACGAGTATTGCGCTAGATACGGGGTGCGTGGTTGTTACAGACATTTATGTTACCTCTCAGATCTCCTTGATAGGGCTGAAAAGAACGTTATGATTGATCCTACACTTATACACTATAGTTTTGCTTTCTGTGCTAGTCATGTTCATGGAAATAGGTATGTTTATTTAGTACTAGAGCTAGAAAATCACGATTAATTCATTACAACAGTAATGACTTCAGACCTGATGGCGTTGGAAGTGTGACGCATGAAGAAAAGGAGAAGTTTCAAGAAGTCAAGGAGAGACTCCGTATCCTTTTAGAGAACCAAATAACTAATTTCAGGTATTGGAATATCTTTGTTGTGGTAGGAACAGAGGATATTAGTGTCGCATGATCGTAATGTATTGTCTCTCTATGTGTCTAGCATTTCGGTTTCATTCACGTTGATACGCATGACATTGATTTTTTCCATTTATACGTGTCTAATGTTTATTCATAAAAGGGATGCGCATAGAGTCCAGAAAAATAGATTAAGATCGTTTTAGATACTGTTTCCCATTCGGAAGACCCGAGGGCTCCCTCAAAGCAACCCTTTCGTTATTAGAAAGGGTTCTAATGAAAGATATAGTGACTCCAGTGCCTCCAGAAGAAGTTCGCGGTATGATTAAGAAAAGTTTAGAGACCGCTGCCTTGGTAAATTATACGAGACTGTCCTCAGAAGCGAAAATCGAAGGTACTTTGTCATCTAGTTACGAGGGTAATTGAAAAATTTAACTAACTTGGCCATGAATAATGTTGACGACTAATTTTGTAATTAATGTTATATCGATGTATTAAGTACAACTTGAACTAAATACGTAGGCTTCCACGGCCAGAGTCAGTAATAAACGAACTGTTTCCAGAATTAGACGTGTCGTGATAAGGTATAAAAGAAAATGAAATAACACTGAGACAAAGAAATAAAAAGGAAGGAAAAAAGTGGTGAAAAGGAGTGAGAGAAGGAAAGAGGTTCTATCACACTTACATCCCTCCCATGCAGACAAACCCCAAGATCCCAAAAACTCTGAGGATATGGCAGATCTTCCTTTCATCCGCGGTGTTACTGAACGTATAAATAGAATTCTTCAAAAATAAAACATCAAAGTAGTGTTTAAGCCTCTTTCTAAAATTACCAGCATTCTTCCTTCTCCTAAGGACCAAGTTCAGACCCTGTCCTCTAAAGGTGTATACAAAATCCCCTGCTCTTGCGATTTAATATACATAGGTGAGGCAAGTCGTTCAATCGAAACCCGCATTAAAAAGCATAAACGTTGACTTAAACCGGGACACAATATCTTATTTGAAAAAACTTCGGTCATCGCGAAAAATCCTAATTTCTATGATAGAAAAATCAGGAAATGAAGACCCAAAAACACCCCGATATATTAACACGTCGAAATCCCGCCTTTCTCTTTTCTTTTTTTCTTCACCTTTTTTATTTCCTTTTTATTGCTTGTTTTTTTCTTTCCTTTTCATTTCCTCTTGTACCTTATTATGACACAGTTCAATTCCGGAAACAGTTCGTTTATGAAGTATAACTTTCTTAGTTTTACGCTTGCTTAGTTGTGAACGTTATTCAAACCCCAAATAGTTAAATTCTTACACTTACCCACGAAAAAATCGCAACACGTTTAATTATACAACTAACACAACACCTTCCTTTTGAACACAACAGTTCGCTACAGTCTTACAACTTCCATTAGGTATACAATTTCTGATATGGTGAATTTTACATTCAATTCTCTTGGGGTAGCTATGTTTTTTATTTTGCCGATTTATTTTTTTGGTGAACATTTTTAGATGATCTAAGAGGAGAGACTATGGTGCCGCCTAGCAAAAAACTAGACGACTTGATTCATTTAGCAGAATTGTGCGTCGATTTGCTACAGCAGAACGAAGAACATTATGCCGAGGTACGTTTTCATCTTTACTAGACGTGTGGAATATGATTGATACTGTCAGATTCTCGAATATTTACTTACTTTTTACGAGATACCTTTTTGCCTTTAAATAATCGAGAAATTGACTATAAGTGTTTTCCAAAATATATATTTTTTGACCCTTATTATATATAAATGTGTACCTATTAATGTCTCGTTTATGTTATTCTATGTGTACATGTATAGCAGCTGCGTAAGGCAGAACGGCAACCGTCGGCCCAACCAACAAGCTCAAATACGGGCACACCGGTCCGTGACGCTAAGCAGCAAAGCTCTGTGTACCGCTATTGCATGCCACAGCATGCTACCTACACCCCACCAGACCCTACGGCACGTACAAACTCTCTATCTATCTTTCTTTACTATTTATCCATCCACGCCGTATCCTGTACGATCGTTTAAGCTATCCTGAAACAATTTCAGATGCAACTACGCCTCAAAATCGGGTCGTATCGTACAGGAAATGACGCCATCAACAGTTTTCTATGGCTTTAACTTAGTATTTTGGAGCAAATAAGCATATAATAAAGCTAAATAGTCGGCCATACGGGTGCTGTGAATTGTTTGGAAGCTCTTGATGCAATGCTTTGGTGGATTTATGTTTGTACAGACCGAGAAAGATCATAGAAATCTGGTGATCTAATTAAGTACCTTAAAGGAACAATATTTTACATGATTGTGAACAGGTGCCGACTGATATACGTAAGAAAGAAAGCAGCGAAATACCCTTCCATGACATGAATACAGATCAAAATCAGGTTCTCTATGTTCACGATATAGAAAACGACACGTTTACGAATTTACAAGGAGCCTATCTTGTTTTCTATATCGCGAATATCTTTGACGCTTGGATGTTTATACCCCTACATTGGCGACAAACTAAAACTATACATATACATCTACACTTCTTCTATTGCTTTCGATGTTGCTCAGATCGGTGGAATTTAATGCTTGAATTGGTGTGTAGTTTCTTGTGGACACACTGTATTCCTTATCTTTATTTAAATCTATTTACTACCTATATTATTACTAATCTCGGTAAAGTGGGGCAAATTACAATGCAGTGTGGAGAACAACGTAGAGAGGTCGAGTGTTCAATAACGTTTACGTTAACGCAGCCTTTAACCATTTTCCCTAACCCGTAGTAATCGGTTCAGGCACTTTGGGACACAGTTCGTAAAATCTTTTTGTACATTTTGGGGACTTCGTATGAGCTATTAAAGCATTTACTCGTGGCTAACACTTTAACAAAGTATAGATTTTATATGTTACATGTAACAGATTTCCACTGTCTTAAAGAGATCGCCCTAAAGAAAGCATGTTAACGGCACCATCACTCACAAACATTAAAAGCTGGATTGTTGAAACTTGAAATCTATTCAATGCCCTCAACATTAGTTTTACAATTTCATCGCTAGTACATTTTCTAACTCCTTTGGAAGCTAGTAAGTTAGGGGATGACGCACACATAAACACAATTCTATATCTTTCAATTCTGTTTTAATTCTTCTTTCAACGTAGTCATGAACAGATGGCATAAAGTTTCTTAACGATGTCCGACTTGGTAATGTATAATCCGAATACTTGCTCCAGAAAGAGACAAATGCTTGACCTATCAAATATTAATTGTTCGCTGGTACACCTCAAATAGTTGTCGCATTTAATTCGAAATATGCCGTTTCCGAAACGTATGTGTGTACTGACAAGCGTACTTTAATACAGGTATTCGATTTTCCGTGCCGCGTGCTTCACCCCTCCACGTTGTTTTCCGTACGGCACTGAAAGTTGTTTCTCTATGCCGAGATTAGTTATTACATCTAGATTTTGTTTCTACTCTTTTTTCAGTTCTTCAGTATTATTTCCTTCAGTCAGCGCCTGATTTCTGAGTTGCATGGATGTCTAGATGTCAAATTGAGATGTATTTTTAAATATTCTAGTAACCGTATATTAGTTTATTTTATTTATATCCGTAAATGTGTTTCCTGTATAGTTGTGGATTTTGTTTATTTTTCATATTTTTAACATATGATATATAGTATGATAGGCATTCCAAGTTACCAAAATAAGATTTGAATTAGAATCTAAAAGCATATTTTGTACTTTAAATCAAGCTATTTTCGACCCTTTATCTTGATCTAATTCATATTTTCCCATATGTAGGCTTTTGCCTGGTTTAGTGATCTCCTAGTTGAACACGCTGAAATCTTCTGGTCTTTATTCGCAGTTGATATGGATAGGGTGTTAGCTGAACAGCCGCCGGACACATGGGATTCGTTTCCATTGTTCCAGATTCTGAACGATTACCTTAGAGCGGATGGTAAATGTTTGAGCTACATCGACCTTTCTGACGTTTAAACGTAATCTCTTTCAAGATAATTTGAAAAATGGACGTTTCCATCAACACTTAAGGGATACTTTTGCGCCGTTAGTAGTGCGTTATGTAGACTTAATGGAATCGTCTATAGCTCAATCAATCCATAAAGGTTTTGAGAAGGAACGTTGGGAAATTAAAGGGTAAGTTATATTAGGGCTCGATAGTTACTGTTTTGTATTAACGATCCCTTTTCCGACTTTAAGTAATGGTTGTGCAACTTCGGAAGATTTATTTTGGAAACTAGATGCCTTACAATCGTTCATACGCGACTTACACTGGCCCGATGCTGAATTTAGGCAACATTTAGAGCAGAGATTAAAATTGATGGCATGTGATATGATAGAGTCTTGCATTCAAAGAACCGAAAGCGCTTTCCAGCAATGGTTAAAGAAAACCGTAACGTTCATATCGACCGATTACATCATTCCGTCTGAAATGTGCGCTATGGTGAACGTTATTCTGGATGCCAAGAATCAATCATTCAAGTTATGCGCTGTTGATGGTATTGACGTGGTAAGTGATCCTGGGAATAAGGTACTTGAGATACAGCGATACTTTGGGTTACTTTTTACGATCAATTTTTAGCATCAATACCATACAAAGATCGACGATCAGATAGATAAAACGCTTGCTAGCATGAACCAGGGATTGATCAGCAAATTGATGTCGGTTCTTGAAGCTTCCCTTTCAAAGATCTCTAGATACGACGAAGGAAGTCTAATAGGATCCATTTTAAGTTTTACGGTAGGTGCCTGGGATGTCGTAAATAACTGTGTGATTTGGCGATTTTCCGCGTCAACAGAATGTTCATGGATCTGGCAAAGATCTAGGCCAAGGTTACGTGAACTTCACCCGCAATTGCATGGACCAAATCAGAGGTAAAGTAACTGATGAATTATGGATACTGAATTTCTTCGAGCAATGGTATACAGCTCAAATAAATATGCTCTGTAACTGGTTATCCGAAAGATTAGATCATACTTTGCATCCATACCAATGTACGTGCCTTGCCCACATTGTCAAGGTAAATAGGAACATCCTACAAATCTTAGGACGCTGGAAAATGCTCATTTTTAGAAAGTATATTCCGATTTCGAACTCCAAGGCGTTATGGAGGATAAGCTTAATTCGAAAGCTTATCAAACTATATCCCAGAGAATGCAAACTGAAGAAGCAACTTGTTCACTAACGTTAGGCCAAGGGGAAAGGTAAGATGCATCTTTAATTTACAATGGATCTTTATCCGTAATTGTCATTTTAATATTTATTTGCTACCAAGTTCCGTAACATGAGATAAGGTAGGTAACCCAAATCAATGACGTATGGGTAAAGATCCGTTGAGCCCATGTTATTGTGAACGCTATATTAGATGGCGAGCGGTAGGGATTCGCCGTAATCGTTTAGTCTTTCCCCTTAGTCTAGGGGATCATAAAGTGATACATGCTCAAACGCGTGAAGTAGCTTTTATAAACATAAAAGTACATCAGCAAATGGAATTGTTATTTGCGATATTCTTAAGTACCTGTTTGTAATAGTCGTAACTTTATGCAAAACCAATTACAGAGCTTCCCACTATTTCTAATGCTGTGCGAACTTAGCCCCATCGCTCACTATCTAATTTGGCGTTTACAGTAGTTATATTACTATTTTTCGATAGGTGACCTTAAATTTATGAGCAATAGTATACTTGCGAAGATAATTACGATCTTTTGTGTTAATTTTTTTTATCCAGCGGAGAAGTTCTAGACGATGACAGTGATACTAGAAGCAAATCAAAAGCTAATTTAATGGAGACGTTAAGTGAAGACGGAAATTATGTAGCAAATATTGGAAATATGGTAGCAGGCAGAATGGGGAATATATTTGGTAAAGGGATAGGTGGACTGAGTACAAAGTTCGGAGGCGGAACAAGCAGCTGGTTCTAAATAAAATAAAAGCAAATAAACATGTAATATTTAGAGGCTTATATTTTCTCATAAAGAACATAACGCGAGATCGTTGGTAAAACAACCGAAAAAAAAAAACGGTTTGTGATTCTGTAACACCTTTAAACTTTTCTATAATGTAACAAAGGAATTATATATATATAAAAAAAAGATAAAAATAATTTCGAAGCAATTTATAGCGACATAAAAATTTTGTACTGTTTATCAGGATGTTATTTACTCTTAAAAATTTGTTCGTTAACATTTCCCCTTCGATTTTTTTTATACTAGCATCGCGCACCCTTGCGTTCATCGGTATATTTAAAACGAAACTTTACCTAAAATATACAGTGTCGGAAATTTAATACCGGTTTCATAATGGCATATCTGAAATTATAACGTATTGCATAAAATTCCAATACTGTATAAATAAATGAATGAATACATACGGAATGTGCTAGCAATATATCTATTTATAATTTAATTTAAGAGAAAAAGTATGATACCCCTATATCGTTTAATATCTAGAAGGTAATCTAGATTTATATCCATATCGTCGTTTAAAACAACAGATTCATTATATATACGTAGGTATATTCGCAGCTTGCGCATTCCAAAAGCAAAAAAGAATTATATATATACATATATCATTATTCTTAGTTTTTATAATTATATAGCACTTGACATTAGCGTTTTTATAACGCTAGTGATATCATTCAGCCTTGGTATATATACACGCCGTAAAATATATATTTAATGTACACGATTTTTCCTTTTTAAATACATGGTAAATGCATCAGGTAAAAGAACGAAGCAAAGACTATATAATTATTAATATAAACAATGATGGTAGTCTTAAAAAGTTTACATGGAAGTGGTCATTTTAAGACTGGTTTCATTGCGTTAATCATCCATTCGATTATCATTTAGAGGTATGAAGTGTGTCTAATGAGAATTGCATTTTGTAAATTTTAAAGTTACAATGACGTTAGTCTTAAAAAGTTTAGGTGGAAGTATCCCTTTCAAGGCTGACCCCATTGTGTTAATAGTTTATTTAATGTACAGGTGCTGGAAGTTATAATGATGTTAGTCTTAAAATGTTTAGGTGGAAGTATTCCTTTTAAGATGCATCTCGTTTTTATTCTCCATTAGACACATTTTAGATTATACACATACATATAAGTAACTAATCTGATATCAATAAAATGCACCAAACTAAAATCGTAGTATGTAGAGCACTGAAACAATCATATATTCATAAGTAATATTATTTAGATATCGTCGAAGGTATACAACTTGGAATTATTGAAAGAAATTCTTCAGTTACTCTTTCAACAATTCCTCGTGTACCATCGTGATCTGTAGTGTCCGCCGATCACGATTGTACAAAGGTGTGGTGTTTCTGTGTGTTATAAGGAGGTAAGGAGGTATATGTGTAATATCTGATGTAATTACCACCGCTTCCTTTAAAATAGAAATAAAACGATGCTCTTTCAGAGACCAAGACTTAATAACAATATACTTATAGCCTCTTCTTAACCATTACTCAAATTTACATTAAGAAAAATTATTATGCATCTGGCATTATATTAAATAGATAGAAGGAAGCGTCTTGATCTCGGAAAATAGCTATCTTTTATTGGCTATATAATATCAATCTTATATTTAAATAATAACAGCAAAAGAAAGAAACAAGGAAATAATTGTAAATGAGGAAGAGAATAAACATAACCATTTCCTTTTTCTAATTACTAAAAGAATAAAACGAATAAACAAGGGGATAACGTTGAGGGACCTCCACTTAAGTTGCTTTGAAATCCAACTACAAAAAGAAACTGTAGGTGAGACCAATAATGTGAAACAACGAGTTAACATTTAAAAATAACTTAAGGTTACTTAACTAATTAACTATTTAACAACAAGTTGAATTGCATGCAGATTTCCATTTCTTCTCTCTTAATAACTACGATTAGAGTCAGTTTTTTCAGCAACAAATATCGATAATTAATCAACAAAAAGAAGACATATTTCTGGTATGCGTACAAATTCGAGAATTTGTATTTTAACTATTAAAGATTAGGTTTAGAAAAAAAAAAAGCAAATTGAAGAATATTTGATATTAAACATATATAACACATAGTTCATTCAAGTACTTACTAGAATTTAAAATAAACTAAACAAGTTCAAAGAAAAGTTCTTATATTTGCAAAAGCATTTCTCTTAATAAGGTTAATTACAAAGAAATTAAAACATAGTCATATCGAATTAATGACAAACATTCTTCTATATGAAAATTTATGGTAATAATATTATTTTTAAATACCTATTGAAGAATTCAGTAGATATATAAAATGAATATTTTAGATAATAATAATACATTATAAAGAAAAAAAAAACTGTAGTTGGGCTTCACGGTATCTGGTCTTTTGTAATAGACGAAGAAAAATTTTCAATTAGTATCTTTTATTTCGTTTAAATTAATATTTTATGTATATTTCTTTATTAAACTTCCTTTTCCCCATTAGGTTTGGATCCTATATGGCAGAAATCAACCAGTTCGACATATATAATTTGAAAGCTTAGGCCTGTGATTCAAAATTTTAAGCGTTGCTAACTATATATGCCTATAAAAAAGTAAAAAAAAGAAAACTGGAAGGCCAGATAATATTGTTATGTTTAACTCTGACTTGTATTTAACATTAAATAAAACTTGTTTTAAAAGTTTCTTCTCTGTTTTATATTACCACATTGTTTCTTTTCTATAATAAAATTCATTTAATTGTAAAAAGTGTATTTTATTCTGTAACCTTTTCTCTTATTAGAGATGTAAAGGTAATACTACCATATTGTTTCTTTTCTACAATAAAGCTGTAAAAGAAACGAATTTATTTTATCTATCCTTTCCTTTTTCTGATATTTGTTAACGATCTATGCAGTTGGATTGTGACAAGTTTTTATTTGCCGATCACCTCAAGCTTTACGCATTAACAAGCACCATTTCGAATTGCCATTTAATGCAGCAGAATCCTAGTGTCTCAATAATAATCTTAGGATGAACGTCGAAAAATGTAATGTTGAAACTAACTCACGAAAGTTCTTTTGTATCGTTGTTCTTCCTTAAAGGACCTTGGTGGTGTCCTGTTTGACACTAAATTAATCACCACTTTAGTAGGCTCTCATCCTCTGCACTGAAGGCTCTTGGATTTATATTAAGATTAATGCAATCGTGCCATTATATTTTGCGTTTGTGCGCTTTCTCTTTCTACAATCTGGTGATTATAGAGATATAAGATTGACACTTCCTCACTACTTCAACGAGTTCGTTATGTTGTGTCGTCACACAATACTCCCCTGTCTCAGGTCTTCCACTGTCTTTATACTATTATACAGAATGTGTACCACCGTCAATTCATTTTTCTTCTCTGGCAAAATTAATAAATTCTTGCCCGTACTTTTAAGTTTAGTTTAAATTAAGTTTTGGTTTGTGCTTTATTATTGTATTCATTGTACTGTAACTAAATTCGTCTATTGGGCAATAAAGATATTATTATTGTTATTATTATTATTGTTATTATTATTGTTATTATTATTATTGTTATTATTATTATTATTATTATTGTTATTATTATTGTTATTATTATTGTTATTATTATTATTGTTATTATTATTATTGTTATTATTATTGTTATTATTATTATTGTTATTATTATTATTATTATTATTGTTATTATTATTATTATTATTATTATTATTGTTATTATTATTATTATTGTTGTTATTATTATTATTACAGATGCAAAAGTAATATCGGTCCAACGGATCTTTAGCCATACATCTTTGATTTGTGTTAGAATAATACTGCCTTGTCTCATATAGCTTGTATATGACGGCATGAGATGAAGACATATTATAAATTATACATACTACTATGGTCAGTTGCATTTTACATCTTAGCTCGTTTTGACTTCTTTTAAAAGCAATTGCAGTTATCTTTGAACCATAACGTAAGTTGTTTCAATTATTTCTATATACTACATATCTTAAATTAACTACAAAGTACCGATTTAATTTGCACATAAAAATAACTGCCAACCACGGGTAAAGATCCATTGGAACCAGTATAGTTTGACATTTAATAACTAGCGTATGCGCACATAAAATCTTAAACATAATATTGTCCACATTGGTACTTTGTTGAAATTGTAGATATACAAACGATTCTAAGGTATGGGGCAATGATAAAGGAAAAGGAAAGAAAAGGCGTGCTGCTGACACAAAACATATATTCGTAGAACTCGTATATATTTGTATATAGTCTCTAATAAACAGAGAATAGATAAATGGAAGCTGAATTAAATTCCGTATTTTGGGCAACTTCCAAGAATTACAAACGTCGTCCTTCTTCATCCACAGCCTTAATTTAACCTCCAATTATCTACACCTCCATAACAACATTAACTATCAATAAATAGTGTATATATGCCCTAAAAGATAACGTTCCAAAATCCTTTATAGGGGTACATTCCAAAAATATCTTACTCTCTACAATTCATTCGAACATTTACCAACTAATAGGATTCTTTTCAATAGTCTGCATCAAGCATGGGCAGCAAGTTATAAACTTCCCATCGATTACTACTTGTATATACAGGACGATCGACAAGTTAACGTATTCCCTTGAAATTGAGTCAGTAAAATTTATGTAACATTAGAATTCTTCAAGTAAACATTTCCGGATTGAAACCGCATCATAATTGCATAAATCTGAGCAGACTAACAACATTTAAAACCGCAATTTGTGTACGTTCAAATAACCCTCCTATATATACAGCGTATTCCCGATTAGATTAAAAATGCTGGCTGCCCATAAACGGTCTACATTCTCAAAACGTTACCGAAAAAACCTTGACATATCCGTTTGGAACGTGTATAAGTTATACTCCACAAAAATACATCAATAAATCACATTAATACATTGTTTTAAATATCGAGGAACAGTTAAAATATAAGAACATTTGTATACTTTGCCACCATCATCGCCAAATTACAATAAGCTTGTTTAAAATTGTGCAATAATATTATTAATAACCACAGGAAGTTTTTTTTTATTGTGTGTAACAAATGGAGTGTTGAAACAGCCGAATTGCTCAAAGAGAAAAAGAAAATAAATTTTAATCCTGCACGTTAAATACGACATACAGGGTTTACCTAAAAGCACCGATAAATTTTTAAGAATTTTAGAGAAATGTAATAACTGATTTAATTCAGATATATTGAAAAGTGTTTTGATGAATTTTGGATGAACCTTGTATACAAAATGTTCTATTTTATACTTTCCGATGGAAATAGATTTATTTGTAATAGACAACGATAACACGACATATTTGTCATACATTAAGGATATAATGTCGCATCTATATTTGATGATAGATAAGATATATATTTATTAATATAAATAGAGCAAGACAACCGTCATAAATTTGTTAAAAGAATTCATATTCCCTGTATAATTTTTAAAATTCAATAACGGCTTTATCTTTCTATTATTATATAGAGATATATTCGTTTAACATTAGGATAATATTTTAAAATTGAAATAAAAAATAGTGATTCTTAAAATAAAGACTTTGGAATGGGCGTTTGGGTTATACGCAACCCTCTTAAGTGTATCTTTTGGGGGTTACGTTTTGTACTCTTGTAATTTTTGTAATATTTGTAAATATATTTAATTACCACACTTAATATATTCTACGAGATACATGAAATTCTTTTTTTTTTTTTTTCTTTAAGAACTATTACACCGATCGACCTTGATAGGAGACATAAGTCGAACATTGCTAAGCATTTCTTTCTTTTTTGCTCACAATAATTTTACACGAACGACAATTCAACAATCAACAGCTAGACTACACTTATATTTTGGAAACCTAGGCACCAAGGAATACCAGTAAACGAGAGGTGCGAACCTCTTTCCGAATAAGGGAGGCAAAGCTGGTTAGGGCCCTCCGATAGCTACGGTAGAAAGCAAACATAAGTGCTATGTCTTTTCTATTCTACAAGAGACTATCGGTATAAAGTTCTTTACAAATCCCTATTAATTCAGAAGAAATATATTACCAATTCAGAAAGATAGTAACCATATTTGAGGTTTTTGACACAAACAATTTCGTTCAAGTAAACTGCTTGTAACGAGATAGATTCTAGATAAATAACTTTGTATGTCTAGGCTTACCAAAGTTCATTTTCTATAAATATGAACACATATGGTAACCCTCAGTATATTTTTAATATGAACGAAAGCAATATGCCAATCTAATGTAAACGGGCAATCGATATAATTTGGTTTCAAATTGATTTTGAAAGGAAAGTCTCCTCCTGATGCCAATATTTGTGAATGAACGCGAGGCAAGGTAAGAAGAAACCAAAGTGACACGGAAATATACAACCATTTCATGTTCCAATATCACTCGGTTCCTCCTTAACTTTGGCTAATTGCTAGGATATCAGTATATGTAATCTGAAAAATCATACAATTTACGATGAAAAGTCGTCATCTTTGACGTATTTAAAAGCTAGCTCACCCAAGGTACAGACGCCATTCTTCTTTTTCACAAAAATTTAGCAAGTCTAACGGTTCAGTTTTGATGATTTCCTTGTATTTGGTATAGCAGCTCTCCAATTCGTAGTAGAGATCCCTCAGCTGAGTATTATCGTGCACCATATGAGCGACTTTGTTGTAGAACGCGCGGGTTAACATGCCAACCGCGTTCAAGAATTGCGGCAACATGTTCAAGTGAGATTTTTCAACCTTGTACAAGATCTTCAATAGAGAGAACAGCAATTTCTCGATGGTCTTATCGAATACCTGTAATTATATTGCTAGATTTTGATAAACTAAAAGCATATCTCCACTTACCATAATGCTCCCTTCAGCGAAACGCTTTCTAGTGAAGAAATCCCTGTTCATATCATCAATTAATCCTCTGAAGAACTCATCGACACTCTTAAACTCGTATTCGGTCATGTATTGGGACGCGTAGAATGAAATTAGTGTAAGAATATCGCGTAAAATGTTCAAGACGCTCGTTGTAGGATCAAGCTTCCCTTTATAGAACAACACTGTAAAGTAAAACGTATACTAGGATGCCGAATAAGCTTAAGAAAACAATAAACTTACTTAAGAAGTCTTCATTCAAAGCATTCAATATTTGAAGCTGATTTTGACGTTCCAAATTGCAGAATAAGAACTTGTAAATGATGACACGTCTTTCGTAAGTGAAATCCTGAGTACCAAGTGACACCTGATCTTTTGGCACAGGGTATAGCTCATGGGTCTAGAATGGAGAAGAAACTAATACACAGAGTATTCCAGAGTAATTAAAGTCTTACCGTGAAATTGTTAAGGTAGAACAGCAAATTAATGAAGTACTTAGAAGTGGAATGCTGGTTTCGGTGTATGAAATCAGTTTCGAAGACATCGAGAAAGAACAAGCATAGTTTATAATTCCTATCAACCAGGAGAAGCATCAACGTAATGAAATCTGCACATGATAAACGGATATGGTTATCGTTGATCAACTTAATCAACACCTTCACTGCCATGTTTTTCACTTCGATATTCTCACTTTTGACGAGATTCAATAGCCCTGGATATAGCGGTTCGTAGTAATTCAAAACGCTAAAATAAAAATTTCATTAAAAACGTTCGAACCGGAAAAAAAATTGAGGAATTACAAAGTTGCAATGTCAAACAATGAAGCCATGGCCAAAAGTTGAACTGGTGGTGATCCCTTGATCATTGCATGTTGAAGTAATGGCACTGCCCTCTTTGCATGAGTAGGATGCTTCAAACAGACTTTCCCAAAGAAGCTTACAAGCCTGGTGTATATCTGATCCGCAAGTGCTAGTATGGAACAAAAACATATTATACGACAGAAATAAAAAGTAAAGAGGATCACAAATATCTACCCAGCACTTGTTGATTTTCAATCGACATAATTACTAGGAGTTGTTCCATTTGGGATTCATCAATTTCAGCATCGAATAAGACAAGCATTTGCTCCAGGTACATGAGATGTCTCATCAAAGGTGTTTTTGGAGGATTCAAGTCGTCCCTTAGCACGCATGTCAACTTTTCCTGGATAAAAATCTTTTTAAAACACAACAGATAGCATGAAATGCACTAAATTTACCTTGGAAAACGACTTTACCCAATTCAAGTCACTTTTAGTGATCTTGTTCAACGTTTGAAGTAAAATCAAAGAGTCATTGGTATGCTTCGCTGGTACAGCCAATTCCCTGAGTGATTTTATTATGTACTGTTCTATAGTACAAGCCAAATGTTTATCGCTTGGGATGACTGCATTCGATTTTATCTTGAAAGTAAATATCTTCTGTATCACTTGCAATACGTATATCGATTCTGGTCGCGTGAAGAAGACAGGCTAAAACAATACAATATTAGAGTTAAATCCGAAACATGAATAATACTAGATCTTACAGAGCTCATTTTGATGAGATAATGTTCGAAAAATTGCGGAAAATGTTTGTATTCATATCTTCCAAGTAAAACAGACAGTAATTTCCAGCTACCGGGATATTTGAGAATTTTTTCTTCCAACAATACTTTAATATGTTCACCCCTGCAGCGAATAAAAAATTAAAATACGCGTTAAAACACGGAATATTAAAAGAAATTACCTGATAAAGTTATGTATCTGCAGCGTTTTAAATAATTCGAGACAATTAAAATCGTCCGATAGGATAATATTACATAAAGCATAATCAACATCGCTATCATTCTGTGCTACCATGCAATTTGCGATTAAATCATAAAATTCCTGCAACAAGGGAGAATTAATAAAATATTAAATTCATATATTAAATAAATAATTCAATTTCTGCGATGCGCGGGCATCTCAATTTCCTGCTCTCTGATTGGCGATTTTCAATTGTTTTAAGACGCTTCTTTTCTGTGTTGCGCTATTCCCTTGTTTTATCGTCTTCTTCCAGAGAAAAATGTAAGAATTACTTTTGTTTTATATCAAAAATTGTTTCTAATTTCTTAAATAATTGTTTTCGTTAATTTGTTGACTTGAATTTATTATATTTTGTCCAAAATGTTGATTTATATATTAACATATTTCTGAAATGTACGTTGCACATATATCATACCAACGAAATTGAGTTTTCGAATTGAAAATAGTAAAATAATGTAAAAAATGATTTGAATTCGTTGTTAAAATAGCGTAAAATAATGAATTCTTGCATATTTTAAGATATATATACACGAATATATTAAAAAAATCAAACAAAAGCGATGCGCGATTGTTTCCTCAAATTCTCCATCTTTGATTGGCCGCTTTCATTCGTATTTAAGGACTAGATTTTGTTTTCAAATATTTTTTTGGAGGGAAAATGAGATTTTGCATGCAAAATTACTTTTAATTACTTAGATGATCTTTTCATCGTTTTGTAAATTACTGTTTATTAATTTTGTTCCGTTGATGGATATCCGAAGACTACGTTGATTAAACATCGAAGAAGAATTTTTTCATTCAGAATTTCTTGATTGAATAATAAATTTTACAATATATGAAAAGAATTAACTATTTACCTTCATATAATAATTAGATGCAGGTGTTGCGCTTAATGCGTTGTTCACAATCATAGTAAGCAATGGTTTTAAAACGGGATGAGGTGCTAACGCAAACTGTCGAATAAGCTCTGTAACTGTCGGAACGCATGGTTTTATGCAATGACCTGTTGCTTTATAACATAATGTTTCCAATATCTAAATGAAAATAGTTATTCTTTTCTATATATAATTATATAATCACTCATACCCTCATTCTGTATTGTGTTATGAAGGTTCTATTTAACATAAACATGCGGCATGTAAATATAATGAAGGTGACATTGTATCCAGGGGTTTTCCATGATATATCCACGCCTTGTAACAACATTTCAAATAATCTTGCACTCTGCACCTTGTTGCTCGTTTGAAACATTTGCTAAAAAGAAACAAAAATTAAATTGTGATTATTTTACGGGCATTTTGTTACCTGTAAGTGTCTTCTAACGTACAAGTCTTTCATCTGAGACCAACTAATAAAAAGATCCATTACGAGCTCTCGAATTGCGAAACACTTTGTTGAACTGCGGAAGTAGGTTTCAGTTAGGATGCGTCTGACTACCTTTTGTCTTCGATCGTCAGGCACATCTTGATATGGAATCTTTATTATTAAGTTCAGCACTAGCAAGTACATTTTTATATCATCATCGCTTACAGCTTGAACATAGCTGTTTATTATCATATTTAACATAACTTCATGCCGACTTGGTGGTAATTTATTGATAATATTGATGAAAATCTAAAAAGAAATAATTATTATGAAATGATTACAAATATTAAAGATACATACCTCCTTGTTCTTAATTTCCTTTAAAACCATCAGTAAAATTAATAAATACCATTTCTCAGAGCAAAACTTATGTAAAACATTTTTAAAGAAACGTATTATATTTCTGTTTACAATTTCATCGCCGCAATTCTTAATTAGCTTCAAACTGATTATCATTATAATGTTTCTGACATCCTCGTAAGATCTTGTCTCTATAATTGTAATGAAGCAAGTAAATAAAGATTTAGATGTTTCATTCCATGTATCATCATCTAAAAACAAGGAATGTAATATTTTGCTTGAAACATGGAACCATTACCCTACCAAAATCAAACGATTCTATAATTCCTGATGTGTTCTTTGCTATAGCTAATGAAAGTACTTCAGCCATCCTTGATACATCGAAACTCCTCTTATTAGTAGCCAGGAAATGGTTCCAGCTAGAAGCGAAGGAAGCAGTTAATTTTCTTCCATCTGTAACTCTATCGTGAATAGCATCCAGCGCCCTCTCTAACACCGCGATAAAGGTCTCATCATCTATTTTAAAGGCGTCGCCATATTTTCCAGAGAATAAAGTGAAGAGTAAAGAAACTGCTTGCATGGGAGTCGACTCAGATTCGGATAGGGAATCTTGACTGCATAATCCGCAATAGATTATGGCGATGAGGTATTCATTGTTAATACCCGAAAAGTTGGGAGTCTCAAAACTACAATGGATCAACGTCCTGTTGCAATCTATTAGATATTGCGTGAAGTCAATTGGGAGATTCAAGTCGTACTTCCATTGCTCATCAACATCAATTTCAGAGTTGTCACCCTTTTTCAGCTCATCTATTACAAATTTCACGAAACATTTTGATTTTATTTTACTTTCTTGGTAGCTGAGCTTGTTTAAAAATTCCATTAATCTCGAGCTCATCTTAGCAGATGTTCGATATTGAGACTCGTTGCGTATTGCCTAGAACCCCCGGATACAGCTACTCTCCATGTCAATCCTAGGGAGAAAAATCAATATCGCTTGCAAGAGGTATAATTCTTGCAAGTTGTTAAAAAAAGGTGAAAAACGCGTACAATAACCGCGGAAATAATATTTTAAAGGATCTAACGATTTAGGGTGTTAGAAATAGGTAATTTGGATGAATTTTGTGCACTTTTCTATTAAAATTTATGGAACACTTAGCGTACGAAGCAATACATCCGAATGCAACACAAGCTACACGCCTAATAAACAAAGCTCCTGTACGCAATGCCTATACCTTATCCCATAAAATCAATGCGTGAGCAGAACGAATATTAGCGTCTTACTACGCACCTTTACAACCCTGGGATTTCGGGAAAAGCAGAGGGTAGCTTTAAAGTTCTATTTATATTTGCTACCCGGGAATGAGCAAAAAAACTCTTATCATGACTGTAATAATTTTATTACAGTTCTTTATTTTATTTATGAAAAATATAGCTGCAAACTTGTAAAAAAAGAACTATATAATAATGATAACATTTATTTGCCCAAATAGAAATCACAAAATGAAGTATAACAGAATATAAAAACGTATAAAATCTAAAACGAACGAAAACATTTTACATTAGTTTTTATATTATCTCATATCTAAAGTAGTAAACAAATTCAAATAATATTGTATGATATGTAATATGAAAAATAAACTGTTAATGAAAAAAACATTATTTTTGGACATATGCACTGTGTTGGTACCCCTATTAAGGGATGTAGAATGTATAATCGGCTACAATTAAATAAATTTTACAATGCAAAAAAGATAAATCAATTGGATTGTTAAATAATTTTACATATATTAAATTGATTTTTACGTCTTTGCAAAACTAAAATGAATATAAAACAGTAAATATATTTCCTTTTTAACGAGTTATTACAAAAATAATTTTAATTAGAATAAAGAATTCACACCATCTGCAAAATGTAATGGTATTTGTTATTAAATATAATTTTATTATGTTATATTGGTTGCCTATACAGTTATTGAGACACTAACATTTCAAAAAAGTATTTATTACAAAAATAAACTGATATTTATATTTAAAATAATGCATAACAAAGTTAATTGTTTTAAAGTCCACTGCTTCACAGAATTCACGTTTTAAGGTGTGTAATCCAGTCTAGCACAATCGTTATCCTGTAACAAAAGAAGTGTTTATATTAATGTTGTTAATATTTTTAAAATTATAAATAATTTTTATATTTTTATTGCTTTTTAAGATCGAAATTAGCGACCTCTTTCAAGCAATTACTATATTACTTTGTATATAGAGATTGTTTATCAGTTTCCTTTTTCTTAGTACTTAGTAAGGCCATATAGTTGGAAGATATTTCAGTAGCTGGCATCAATATTTCTCATTAGATTTCAAAAAAATTTCGGAATTTGAAATTAGTTTAAAAAAACAGCTTTTATTAATCAGAATTGCAGTTTATTATACAATTTATATTACTATTAAATTATTAATATATATGCATAATTAAGTATCTTTTTTAAACTGCATTTTCATCAATTTTCGATTAATTTTGGTATGGATTACTAGAAGTCACACCGGTATTAATTTATTTTCAATATTGATATTATAACAATGAATACTGTAAGATTTTGTCACTATTTTATAGTTTTCATCAATTTGTTAAAAAAAAATTCTATATTTGTAGAACAAAAATATGACAAGCAAAATTTTTTAACGTATCGTGCCTAATTTTTGCAAGTTAATGTTTTCTATTAATTTTGAAAACAAACTTGCTGCAACAGAAATTGAAGGGGTATACTTTAAGGATGCAAGAAATTAGCATGTTTTTTAAATAAAATTGTTTTATTTTGTTTGTATATTTGTTTATTATTTGCTAAATAGCTTTAATATAAAAGTCCATCTTAATCTAATATGTATACAGTTTATGAATTAATTTTCCTACTTGTGCTCCAAAATACATTTTTTAAATTGTCACATATTTATGAGAATTTCCGAATTTTAGATTTTATAATTTTGGATTATTTATATGATCCCTTTTAATAAAGAAATCGTAAAATATTGCAAATACTTCTATATATAACATGTATCGATGAGGTATGTTATATTTTAATGTTACAAGTTTTTTGAACACTGTGTAATTTTGCATTCTCTTAGGGCTAGAATTGGAGTAATTGTAAGTATTTCGTGCTAGGTCTTCCATATAAATTGGCAATTCTTGACACATGTGCGATGCACATAGTCATCAAGTTAATTCTTTGTAATTCATCATCAACATTGAAAGTTGTTACGGCTGAACTCAAGCATATTCTAAATCTTTGATAATATTGCTTACATTCCACTTCTAAATAATCTTGTTCTTTTTGAAATCCAATTTAACATTTCTGTTTGTTTCGTTGCATCAAGTGGCTATAATCTTTTTTCTTTTCATTTGAAATACACTCAAATTGACGACTTTTTGTTTTAAACAATTTTTTCTTCTACGCATCATTTTTAGTAAAGTATCCAGAGATATTAAAATTTTTTGTGTATTTCTGTTTAAGTGCTTCCTGATTTTTAGTTGAAAAAAGTATTGATAGAAAAACATTGGATAGAGCTAATGAGCTACAAAAATTGGTGTAAAAAACGATTACATTTTTTGAAAGATGAATTTTATTAAACGATATATAGAGAAGTTGAAAAGTAATAGAAATTGGTTTAATTAATTTGATTTATTGTAAGCTTCAAAGATTAGGGAATTTTAAGAGATTGACTCTTAAATTTTTGACTTTTTAAAAGTTGATTAGAAGGGTTTTTAAGGAGTATAAGAAATATTTCTTTGATTTTTAGAAAGTTTGGAAGTTAATAGAAATACTTATTTAGGTGGTTAATTTTGTTTTGCAAACATTTCTACGGAGAGAAATAGCATTAATAAGGGAATGTTTTGAGCTTTGGAATACTTATTTGCAACACATTTATGTAGCAAATTGGTATATAACGTAACTTTCAGAGGAAGAGGTTCTTATAGGCTACACATTCTATCAAAGGTTAGAAGGTGTAGACTCAAATTTGAGGCTATTAGTGATAGTGTAAAAAGGTATACATGGAAACTTGAATCCATGAGAGAAGATTGTGAAGTGTTTCGTTCTTTTTACTTCAAACAACCCAGAAAAGTACTCACTATCTAAAAATCTAACTAGAGGTACACATTTCAACTTAGCTTAGATCCAAAACTAACTGGCATTTCTTCCTAGCAGCTCTATTTTTGGAGTTACACCACGGTGATATCAATTACTCATAAGAATAAATATCCTTGTTTTTTATGCCTTTGGGACAGCAGAGCTAAGGCCCAGTACTGGATTACCAGAAACTGGCCTTTAAGAAATCTTTTAGTTCAAGGAGAACACAACGTTCTTAACGAACATTGGTTGATAGAAACAAAATCATCTTTCTGCCACTGCATATCAACCAGGGACTTATGAAGCAATTTGTTAAGGTTTTACCGCCAAATGGACCGTGTTTTGAGTATTTGAAACAAAACTTTCCAAAGCTTAGCACAGGAAAACTGAATGCTCGAATATTTTATGGTCCTCAAATATGGAAACTTTTAAATAACTTGTAATTCACGGAATCAATGAATGAGCGTAAGTTTAATACATGGTGCTCGTTTGTTGAAGTGGTTAAAATTTTTCTTGAAAATATTAAAGCAGCAAATTATGTCGAATTAGTAGAACAGATGCTTTTTAACTTGTACACGCTCAGATGAAAAGTAAACGTAGGCGATGTTAGTAAGGAACAGGGGGAAAGATTTCACAGAAGACATCAATATTATGGAGGAAAGGTACCAAGGAAGATGGAATACCCATGTGATGGAATTTTCAGCGAGACTGTTCTGGTAAACCTTACGCAAGCAAATCTTATAAAAATAAACTTTTTAAAGTGTTAATTGAAAATTATATATGCATATTTTTCTGTTAAATAAATACGTCCAACCCATTTTTTGTGTTTCAGTTAACGGTTATCGAATGGTAATATTTAAAAAGTTACGTACATAATAAAACATTATACCTAATTTTGGCGAATTTTTCCTAAATAGGGCAGAAAGAGTGAATTTCTAAAACTACATCTGATGAAACAAACCTGACATTTTTGGATTAGGCACCCCAAAATTGCTTAATTATATTTAAAAAAATCCGAGGCACCAAAATGTGCGTTGTCCGGTGTAATTCGTTACATATATGAAAAAAATAAGCTTAATTTTCGTTTATTAAAACGTAATTTGAATTTTCTTATACTATATTTAAATTCGTCAAAAATTATTAGTTAAGTTAAATATGTACTTGACCATTATTCGCGTTTGATTCTTTCTAGTTAATTTGTTCCCTTTGTATGTGGTGCTTTTATTTCAGCCTCTTTTCGATTCTAAGAAGGTAAATATGAATTTTATTTTATATGTATTATTATATTATATATTTTATATGTATTTATAAAAACATAAATAAGCGTTCTCATACGTATAACGTGAAGAAATTGCGAAATTTCAGTTCTTTTCAATGTAAGCCAGCGCACTTTGTCTTATACGGTTAAATATATTATTTTCTTCGAATTTACGTATTTTTAAAGAACATATAACATCTGGCTTAGTTACATAGAATATAAATGCATGCAAAGTCATCCCTTTTTTTGTCTAGTATTAGGTAAGATTTTGCAATGCGCGTCGCGATCAACTTAGCCTGAGCATACGATACACCCCTCCAGGTAGACCGCTCTGCGGCCATACTCATTCCCATTTTCCCCGTTTTTTTAAAACTGATACGCGAGTTTACGTGCAGCTCGTTTCTAATCGATTTATTAAGGAAAAAATGGTACGATCTCTCTTATTTTCTATACACACACATTCCTAACATCCTAAACACTATCATTTTCATGTATTTTTTGTGTCCTAATTATAAATATCGCTCGGTTTTTCCCATAATTTAGTGGTCCAAAGTGGACTACAAAAACGCATGTGGATAGGACGCGACCACGGCGTTTGTTAAAAAAAACGCGAAAAATGTTCGAATTGTTTAATTACGCTATAAATATGCAAGCATTATCTTGCATTATAATACTTAAATAATATTTAAGTGAAAATCAACAGGTTATATGAACATATACGTATTACAATCGATTTTATCGACTTAATCGGAATCTTGCGCAGTCATTCTTACTTAACAATCTTCCATTTTGTCGCGTCTTTAATTTTACTTTCTTTTTTTTTTGAGATATAAGAGCAGAATCTTAATCGGTTTGCTTGATTAAATAGTTTTGAGCGCCTAATTAGTAATTTTTTTTATAAGTACGATACAAATTTTTTCACTTACGCAGAGTTTGGAAGATTCAAATATTCATCGAAAGAAACAGGTCTTTACTCATATGTTAAAATAACTTGAAACTGCAAAATTTTGTTTGATTAAATATTTTTGAATGCCTAACTAGTAATTTTTGTATATGTACGGTTGAAATATTTCTTTACGCAGAGCTCAGAAGATTACAAATGTTCTACCGAGACAAAGAATTCTTTACTCGTATATCGAAATAACTTAACGAAACAACAAAATTCTGCTTGATTAAATATTTTTGAACGCTTAATTACAAATTTTTGGTTGTACGCAGAGTTCGGAAGATTACAATTCACCGAAAGAAACAATTCATTAACTCATATGTCGAGATAACTTGAAGAAACTACAAAATTTTGTTTGATTAAATGTTTTTGAATGCCTATTAATTTTTTGTTCATGTACGGTTCAAATATTTCCTTTACGCAGAGCTCGGAAGGTTACAAATGTTCTACAGACAAAGAATTCTTTACTCGTATGTTGAAATAACTTAAAGAAACAACAAAATTTTGCCTGATTAAATATTTTTGAACGCTTAATTACAAATTTTTGGTCGTATGCAGAGTTCGGAAGATTACAAATACCGAAAGAAACAATTCTTTAACTCACATGCCGAAATAACAAAGAAACTACAAAATTTTGTTTGATTAAATATTTTTGTGTGTACAAATTTTCTATTAAATCTATAATTTTTTTACTTTCCGATAACTTATATTAAACAATGCTACTATAACAAGAAGGTGTTGCGAAGAGCATAATTCTATTCATTCGCCAATTAACAGCGAATAAAGTTGTAACTAATGCTTTGGTTGCATCCTGACGTTTCTTATATCTGAAAGAATAATTCTGATATGCTATTTCCTCTATTAATCTTATATAAATAGTTACATGAAATTGTAATCCTGCAATATTCTTCCTCGGATTCTTAACAAACAATAACGTAGATTGATTACATTGCTACTCCTTCGTTTTTCAATAGAAATACCAGTCGGATATGTTGTTTATAGATCATTGGTTATAAAATATATGGAGCCAATATGATATAATTGTTTGCTCCTTCCTTCGGCAATTGTAGACCATAGGTTTTGAATTCATTTCGGTATTTTGTGTAATTGTTTGCTTCTTTCTTTCGCAATTGATGACCACAGGCTTTGATGACGAATTTCTAGAACTGAATAGTGTGATAAATTAACCTCCTTTATACTGTAAGATCGAAATTATTTTATTAAATAAATGCAATCAAACTATTTAAAGTGGTGAAAATTAATAGTCACTAGTGTTATTATGTATTATTATTACCTTATAATTCAAGTTTAAAACGCGTTGTTTTGTACCTTCTATTTTGAGAGGACAGTGACCACGTGTGGCGTACACAAAAACGGATGTAATTCCCTATTCTAACTAGTCTCCATGCTGTCTATGCAGTAGAGAATTTAACATTTATATTATAGTTTGGAATTCTATTCTCTTCTAAGAGAAATTTTAACATCCTTCCCTGAATTGTTAATACAATTATTATTTCTCCTTTCATGTTTTGCTTTTTCCAATAATTAGTTTAGGGATTTTCTTTATTGGTTCCTTTAAATGAAACACTATTTGTCAAAATTTTTGACAACTAACATAATATTTGAAAATCTTAAAGATTTTAAAATGTAATATTTGTATAATGGAGGGATCTAACGAATTCATTTATAATGAGAACAATTTACAACAAGCACTAGGTGTTTACTACGATACTCTTTTTCCATGTAACTTAATATATAGTTGGTTAAGTTATGGTGATCCTTCCTATTTCCATAAGCGTGAGATCTCCTTAATATTATCGAGGGATAGATATCTTAGATATAGAGCTTTCAAATCTGAGAATGATTTTCGTAATTATCTTCTGAAGCTAGTTCCGATGAAGATAGATATAGGGGCTGTCTATGATAAAATACCATCTGATAATATATATTTTGAGCGTATGAAGCCTGTCGAAAGGGAATTAGTCTTCGATATTGACATGAGTGACTATGATGCTAGTAGAACTTGCTGCAAAGAAGCAAAAATTTGCAAGAGATGTTGGAAATTCTTATCAATAGCGTGTAAGATCATAGATACATTATTAAGGGATGATTTTGGTTTCAAACACATATTGTGGGTCTTCTCTGGAAGGAGAGGTGTTCATTGTTGGGTATGCGATAAGGATGCTAGAACATTATCGGATCAGGAAAGAATAAACTTATTAGGTTACATAAATATTGTTCAAGGAGGCACTTCTGTACAAAAAAGGGTTCAATTATCTGAAAAGCCTTCATATTCTATTCAAAGAGCTCTTAATATTGTCAGCAAAGACTTTGTAGATTTTATAATTTTGGACCAAAATATTCTTGGTACCGATACTGGTTTGAAAGCTTTCATAGAGTTATTATGGGATTCCCCACATGATGAATTTGAAAAAGTTATGTCAAATAAAGAAACATCCGTTGAAAGATGGAACGCGTTTGTATCTCATCTAAATTTCTTGTTACTGAACAAATTAATACCTGATAAGTTAAAATACTTAAAGGAAGAACTCATGTTGCACTTTGTATATCCTAGGCTGGACATTGCTGTTACCAGAAAGCGTGATCATTTATTAAAGGCTCCATTTTGTGTACATCCAAAGACTGGCAATATTTGTCTACCATTTCATCCGGATAAAGTTGAACAATTTGATGTAAATCGAGTGCCTAAAATAGATCAAGTGCTGGGAGAATTAAACAATTATTATAAACAAGTTGAAGGAACTGTTCGAATAAATAACGCAAATACTGTATTGGACAATCTTTTAAAAACAAGCTTATTAGAATCTGTTAATATATTTTTAAATTTTTTAGCGGACTTAGAAATATCAAATTTAAATTAACTTAATGTTATTATTTTCTAATATAAAATATTTTTGTTAGAATTCTATATTGTTTTTTTTTACTCATCCCGCCTTTTAAATACGGGAATTTAGCACTAGGTACAATTATTTGTAAATATTTACTTTAATCAATCGACCAATCTCTGGAATACTCTGTTTTATTCTTAACGCATTTTCCTGACACAAAATACGCGTAGCTATCGCATCTCTAACTCAAATAGGTGTTAACTTAGAATTCCCTATCATATCTTTGATTAAAAATTGTGAATGCGTTTCTAAGATATCAGGTCCGCATCTAATTTGTTTCATTTCTTCGTTAGGATGGAAATTGGCATGTTCAATTAGGTTTGGATACCCTAAGAAGCCTGAATTTGGGTGAATAACTTGGACGTATCGAATCGAGTTTATCCTCTAAATTATCTATTGAGAAGCTAACGGTTTAAGTATATGTATTTCAGTATAGGCGTTCCTTTTTAAATATAAATAAAAACACATTATTTTGCAATGTCAATCTTATATTTTACGAAGAAATAATAATTTTATACATGGTATAACACATTTAACCTCTACCGAATGGAGCGTTTCCATTTGTAACAAGGCGGTATTCTCCTCTGGCGCTGTAATAAAAAAAAATAGGTTTTTCTTTTCTTTTAATGTTAGTATAAGTTCAATTACCTCTTATCGACAACAAATTCACCCATGAAGGCTCTGTGGTTGCCATTGCACGCTCCTGATGTATAGGCTTGCTGTGTGCCGCAGTTTCTGGCCCAGAAATTTGAAGTCGCTACTGATTCTGCAAAGAACTCATGTGCTCTGGAATGGGCGCAAGTTCCGATTAAATCGAGACCACATCCTGGTTGACTTGAACCTCCGTTGGGGTAGAAATCGGCGTCTCCAATTGCGGTTCCAAAACCTAATAATCCACCGTTGGTATGTATGATTTGTACGAAGTCTCCGTCACCAACGGCAATGCGGTTGGCGGTATTGCCGACGGAATACAACGGACCAGCTGGATCCAGACCCACAATGGAATCGGCAAGGCCATTTATCTGTTTGCCAGCAACGCCGACAAGATGAGCGCCAAGACTATGTCCAACCAATCTGAAGCTAGCGGGAGTGAGATTGAAACTGATCATTATTTGGTTGATAAAGTTGCCCAAAAGTCCTCCAATTATCGGTACAGCACTCATAGCGGTGGTGTAGAATTGATTGGCAGGTCCAGACCAATCGACAATAAAAACGTTCGCATCGAATCTGTTAAGTACAGCATTTCTGATAGCTGCATTTAATCCGCTGTTTACGTTACTGTTCCATCCGTGAGCAACGAAAATGCTTATGCGCGCTGGGGAGAATTGGGAACTTAAAATAGCGTTGAAGTTATTAGCAGGAATTGTATTTGCGCTGGTTGGATTGTTCCTTGTGAATAAGAAGAGGGTCAAATCGTTAATGTTAGCTCTGGTTTCTCCAGGATTTCTCCATAAGTCTTCTATATGATAGTGTCCTTCGCTATCTTCCATTACAATATAGCGTTGCCTCCATGGGTTGTCTTCTTCCGGAAAAACAGTTCTTGGGATGTTTGGATCCGGAAGAACTGCTTCCTCTTCACTAACTAAATAAACAAATTAATTTTATTTATTTGATTTGAAATTTCTTCAAAGATTTCTAACGTACCAGGTAGAGCGTAGGCGCAAGCCACCACTGCAACAAAGATCAATGTTGACTTCATTGTTACCACCAATGAAATGATGCTTTTGCAAATCGATTTACATGTTTATATACCCACTTAATTATTTTAATTGTAACAAACGCTTCTGCCAATCTTAATCCATTTGGCATCAGATTATCGTTGATTAAACAGTATTAATCTTGTTCTGGGCTTTCATATGACGGAAAAAAATACAGATAGTATCAATAAAACTGTTTGTCGAAGATTAACTAACAAAAAGAGTGAATTTTCTTAGCGTTTTAGCAAGATTATTGTGTACTTTATCATAAGCGCAAGCATTAGAATAATGCTACGTGAAAATATCTCGTACAAAGATGAGAATTAAGATATTCATATTTTTTCTCCTCATATAACTTATTTTGCAAAAAAATCGTACGATATATCAATGGGATTGTTTATTGTCTAAAATTTAAATAATTTGCTCAATTTTTTTCTTAATTGTTAAAAATAATATATCCATATATTGTAAAACTAGGTGAAAATTATAAAGGTGTTCTTGAACACAATAGGCGATCTCTATTACCTAGAATATTTTATTGTATTATATATCTAATTCTATTTTATCTCATGTTAATTGCTTTATTTTCAGAATATATAATTGAGAATAAGGGAAATATTTGCAATTTATCACTCTATTATTTTCTTTTCAATACATCTTTATGGTTAAAAATAGCAATACAGTATTTCAATCTCATCTATCCCTGTTTGAAATACTTTATCAGAAGCGCAAGCATTAGAATAATACTACGCATAAATGTCTCGTACAAAGATGAGAATTAAGATATTCATGTTTTTCCTCAAATAACTTATTTTGCAAAAAAATCGTACGATATATTAATGGGATTATTTATAATCTAAAATTTAAATAATTCGCTTAATTTTTTTTTAATGGTTTAAAATAATACATCTTTATACTATAAAATTAGGTGAAAACTATGAAGGTACCCTCGAACACAATAGGTATTATCTAAGTAGCGAAAACTACTTCAAATTGTTGATTATACTTATTGATAAATCGGGTAGAATATGTTATTGTTTTGCTATAACCCTTTTGTCTATCTAATTCTATTTTATCTCATGCTAATTGCTTTATTTTCAAAATATATTATTGAAAATAAGGGGAATATTTGCAATTTATCACACTTTATTGTTGTTCTCTCTTCAATACAAGGTTTATCGTTGAAAATAACAATACAGTATAAATTATTGTCATCTATCCTCGAGCATAAGGAGCTTGATTATTGGTGGTCAAATAATATTCTCCAGAAGCCCTATAAAAAAAGGAATTATTAGGTCATCATTCATTATTCATAAACGGAGCTAACTTACGATGTATCAATATAAAGTTGTCCCATTAAAGATTGTCTGTTATGGCTGCAATCGCCTTTGTCGTAGTTAGAATAGCTATCACATTTAGAAGAAACGAATCGAGATGATAGTATGGATTCCGCGTAATACTCATGGGAACGACTATGAGCACATATGCCAACTATGTCGAGTCCGCATCCAGGTTGACGTGATCCACCATTGGGATAATAATCAGAGTGTCCTAGAGCGCTGGTAAATCCTAAGAAACCAGCGTTGGTATGGATGACATGGACGTAACTGGCATCGCTGGGATCTACACGGTTATCCAAATTGTTGATAGAAAATAAGGGAGCAGCAGGATCCAAGGCTACTATCGATGCAATAAGGGATCCACTTAGAGATTTAATGTGAGATCCAACGCATCCTGAAACGTGGGCACCTAAACTATGACCAACTAACCGGAATTGCGAAGCAGGCAGACCGTAGGTATTCATAATGGAATAAATGTAATCGCTTACGATTTCACCAACAGTATTTACATTAATAACGGAGTAAGCATACAATCCGTTTGTAATGTCGCTCCAATCAACAACGAAGACGTTAGCTTTGGTTATGCTCAGGATTGCGTTTCTAACATTAATGCAGACTGCACTTTTATAATTATTATTCCATCCATGAATAATAAAGAAAATTGGAAGGCTAGAGTCAAAATTCGTTTCGAATAGATGGGTAGAATCATCCGATGGCAAAATACTTGCATCGTTGACATTGATTGGTGTGTATAAGTAAATTTTAACGTTCGAAGTAGATGCTCTGGTTGCAGGAGCATTTTGATAACTCTTTAAAAGATCTTCGTAATATATATTTCCATTTTGATCTTCTCGGGGAAGGTATCGTATTCTGAACGGGTCTTCTTCTTTCAGATCGATTGATAATTTACGAGCTATTTAAATAAATCTCCAATGAAACGAATTAATGCAGAGAATACATATATTCTATTTACTTACCGGGGGTGGAGTACGCTGCAGTGAACACCACTACCAATGCTATTACGAATTTCATCTTGTTTACAAAGTACTTGACTGTTTTGATGTGTTAGGTATATATAGTTTGGCATAGTTGAAAAATAACGATAACTTATCATGAAAGATCTGAAATGAAAAAAGGTACCACAAAAGAATAATAACATTATTAATCAGTCGCAATCGATAACACATTTTAGATTTTTATTTAGATTCAAGTGACATTGGGAAAGTATATTGCGTCTCTATTATCAATTAGTTTTTCTTCTATTTTATTTCTCCGATATAATTAATCCTTTTAAGCTTTAACCCGTCACGTTTTAATTTTTAAATTAAATTAATATCTAGTCAAATTGATGTCATTCCTAACTATCCTATCTGTTATTTTGACCGCGGGTATTTTGGCATGGGAACTAGTTTAAACACACTCTGTTTATATAGGTCGTTAATTTTGGTTCCTTTAACAACTGACTACATTTCAAACTGACTCTACTCAGTTCTACGGCCCAAACATATTGATTCATGTCTGGAGCAAGCAAGGTGTTTCTTTTACTCGTTTGATTTCCAAATTCGTCTATAAAATACGATTTTCGCAATAGATTTATGTGTATTTGATTTTTTCTTTCGACGAACCAATAATGTTGTAAATTATTTCGAAACGGCGTAATAACGCTAGTTGATTTATTGTTTTCGTATACATATAATTGACGATAAATATGAATTATTTTTATTTATCACTCTATCTTTATTGTTTACGTAATAATTTGTAATCGACTGCTTGGTTCTTTTTAAACATTATTAAGGATTATATATATATTTGCTATTTTGATACTTGTATACATTTTTTGGGGGATATTCATAACAGGATATACCATACTGTTCATAAGTTTGATGGTACTATATAAAATAAACTACACAGATAATGTTTGCGAGAAATTAATTAAAAAAATAACTTAACTAGCTTAAATGTTTTATTGACAAAATGTCTCTTCAAAGTAACTCAATTTTCTTCTTCTTCTTCTTCACTTCAGGTTCTAGGCACTTTGCCTGTTACGATACCCATTCTTTATTTGGTCTGTCCACAGGTCTTCTTCCTAAACATCTATAAAATCTCGGTCTGGCTAGTAACCTCGTCACTTGCATCCGTTCTTCCTTCTACTTATTTTTGTTTTCCTTATGAGGTCCTTTGAGGTCGTCATCTTGCTGGTAAATGAATCCCTCCTCAATTAATTCACATCCACTTGGTACAGCTTCGTCTTCTAGGATTCTCAAATACGCATCTTTAGTCATTCTTCCATCTATTTTAATTATTTTCCAAAGCAACCTCATACCATGATATTTCCTTCTCCATGTTTCACTGTTTTTGAAATATACTTACCGACTGACGGTGTTGTAAAATGAGCTTTTAGTAATTGTTAGGAAAATCACTCAAATGTATTGGCCATCTCGTCTAGTCGTTGATTTGGGTCTTCCATTTCGCTTTTTGCTCCGAAGCCTACCGATGTCTTCTTTTGTTTTAGTTGTCTTAGAACTATTTAATTGTGAAGCAATTTCTCTAATTGAAATATTTGTTTCGTGTAAAACGCGTATTCTGGTGCGCGTTTCAATATCCAATTCCCTTGTTCTTGGCATATCTTTGATCAAATAAGCTAACAATATGAAATAGAGTCTTTCTAGTGCAATCACACACGTACCTAGTATCTCGGCAATATATTGGATGCGTATTAAATGTACAGTTTATTATAAGACAGATGGATCATTCAAATTCTGTTATAACGCATTCATCCCCAATTTCTTATTATTAACGCATTATTGCTTTATTACCGTCATAAATTTTAATACAGCAATATATTGTTTTCGTGTTTGAATGGATTTTGTACATAAGCTTTATTGCTACTCTAAATGCCATTCTAAGAAGACTAAATATCCTTAAATATTTTTAATTATTATTATTTTATTAGTTCTAAGTGTAATGCAATATATCTTTGTAAATGTTATTTTAATCAACCAAATTCTGTAAAATGTATTATATTCATTCTAATGATCCAATTAAAAGTTTTAGGTATAAAACATTTTTGAATTTATTATTTCACAGTAAAATTCGTTAATTAAGAAACTTGTTAATTACGACAACTTGGTATTTATAAAATAAGTTTGTTGTTGAAGATGTATTATTTTCGAATTCTCAACTTATATTTTCGGTAAGGCTATGTAAGTACTTGTTTAATTTAAAAAGTTAACTCTCGCCACATTTTTAGAATGTCTCTCGTCGTTAAGGATATTAAATTTTCCTACCAAATATTCTTGTATACTCAAAAGGAAATTTAAAAATGTACAAACATGAATTCCATGCATATCTATGCAAAATATGTGCATTAGTTCGGTTGGAAATAGTTTTAATAGCAAACGATGCAGTATTATTATAATGCCCTCTTCCCGCGCGAATAACGTCAACCCCTCTTTGTTAAAGTGCAAATACACTGCTATTGTTGTCTTTGTTTTCTCATTAGGGGGAAGTTGCCTTGAAAGCGACTTTAGATTACAACGAAATAAGCTTTGCCGGATGAAGAAATAAAATTATAATTTTTAATGAGAGAAATTAGACTCAAGCTTAAGTTTTTCTTTTTTCAGACATCTTTCTATGCCTCATCATGCTTTAATAATCGAAATATAGGTACTCGCTTTTCAACGACGTTGCTTTGAATATATGATTAATAAAGTAACTTGTGACAGTATTATCACAATCAATGCTTTGGAACTTATTGTCCTCTATATATCGAATAATTTATCGTTAAATGGTTAAAGTCGGTACAAACATAATTACTGAAGGGTTCGAGATATTATTTGAGTTAAATTTATTGTCTAATTTTGTACACTATAAATCTGCCGACTATATCGCGCGAAATACTGATTATAATTGTTGATTATCACTTTAATTGATGAAAAGTCTGGTAACATTTCTTCATTTACATTATTTTCAATAATTTTATTATTGCTATAAATGGTAATAAAATTATCATACATATACATATTTTTTGCTTACTTAGAGGGGTTTTAATATTCATCCAATGATATTCTTTTTGTCGTATTTTTTATTGTATTAAATCAGTTATTATGTCATTAGCTGATATTCCACTTGATCTGCAGTGCTTAATTGTTATTTGATCGAGTACGATAAGCATTACGCATTTTTACGAAAATAACGTATTCAATTTAGTTACCATATGCTAAATAAACGTATGCTTAATCGATTTGCTTTCTGTACTTTGTTCAAGATGTATAATTATTATATGGACATTGAAATGTAATTTAGAGGTGACTTATGTTCCTTTTTAATTTTCGTTCAATCGCGAAGCTGGAATTACTTTCCTAAAAAAAGAACGGAGATAACATGAAATTAGTTTACGTAAGAAATAATATCTCAAGGAGCTTATATTCCCTAAGGGAGGTATTTGCCGTTTCCTCTGTGTTAACAATTCCTCTTTTTATTCTGTCAGTGTGTTTGGTCCTCATAAGTTTTACATTTGCGGTTGTTAAAAATAACTTTCTCTTGTGCGTTTGTGCCGAAATTATTTATTTCGTCAATTTCGTCGCTTGAACTAGACGGAGTCTTTTTAAAAAGCGTTCATTTTAAAAAGTACAAACAAGAGAGACTATAAATACGTAGGCTTCTACGGCCAGAGTCAATAATAAACGAATTGGACCGTATCATGATAAGGTATAAAAGAAAATGAAATAACGAGTAAGAGGAAAAATAATGAATGAAAAGGAAAGAAAAACAGCTGAAAAAGGCGTAAGAGAAAGAGAAGGGGAACGGAAAAAAGAAAAGAGAAAGACGGGATCTCGACGTTTCGCCTCCGTTATAGGAGACTTTTTCAAGAAAAAGGCACGGGAACCAAAGTAGCATGGTAACTCGACGTATAAACCATGCTAGAGGCGAAACCACTTTGTCTTTTCTCTTACTCTTATTTCATTTTCTCTTATTCCTTATCCTGGCACGGTCCAATTCCTTTAGCGCTACCCCAGGCTCTTCATCCTCCCAACCTAGAAAGGTTCTTAACGGTTCATGGAGTCCTGTTCCGGATTTGGAATATCTTCGTTAATTTTGTTTACACTTACAAATAACGAACATTTTCTTTAAAATTACAATGCATACTAAAATAATAATATGGTAGTTCGGTTATAGCTAGTTTGCGAGATAGGTATACGAAAATCTTCCTCCTTGTTATCTTCAGTTTGCTGATCTTCTATGCTGTTTTCGTCCTTAAATATTGGCTCTTGTTTCGAAATATTGGAATATCGAATTCGGCGAATACAGTAGCCCATTTTGCTCAATAAAGTGTCGTAGCCTGCTTATATTTTCCCCGATATTTGGGTCCTCTTTCATCAAGCCTCTGCTTGTAAGTGAAGAAACACACCAAAATTTCTACACCAAAATGTGCACTAAAACTTGTGGAACAAATCCTACTAGCTCCACCAATTTTGGTGTTTGAACTAGACGGAGTCTTTTTAAAAAGTACAAACAAGAGAAACTTTGTCATTTATTCGTGATTACAAAACGACTAACTATTTACAATACGATGAGTAAGGCGTTCCTTTCTCTAGCGCTGTCCCAGACTCCTCGTTACTCGCTTAGTAACAAAAATAATTTTTATCTTTTTTTCCGCGAGAGAACGTTTTTTCCCTGGACAGTAGCGCAAATATTTATTTTGTGTATGTAAAGATTCGTATCAATCCATCAGAATTATGCAAATAGAGTGTGGACCTACCCTTGTATCTATACACATTAACCCCTGAAAGCATGTGAGACACGTACTGTAAGAAGACAGATTGTTGACAGCTTTGAGATTGTGGCATAAGTAGAAATTCGTGGTTTCTATCATATATATAAATATACGTAAAGGGGGTTATTTTCTCCAAGGTGAGAAGTATATTTCGATACGCGTTCCGAATTTCAAAGATCCAACATATTTTTTTCCCAGCGTAATTATCCAGATGAAAGTGTCACGCGTGCTTAAGTACAAATAAATTATGATCACGAATGCAGCATTTACCTAATCACCTTTCGTGTTACTCGGTTGATATTGCATTTGCGTTTGTAATTGTGTAGCGGAAAGGATACAAGAAAGAATAGATACAAGAGAGGAAAAAAAAAAAAGATTTATACGAAATCGAATTTAGTAATGTAGTCGCATTTTTCCTGTGTTTGACAGATAAATTAAGGAAATAAATCTCTAATTGATAAATAGCCGTTTCTAGCTCTCTTGATTCAAGCGATCTTCTTAATTTTTTCTCGATAATTTTCAATTAAATGCGTTTTATTTACGTGTAATTGAGTTTTACAGGTAGGATCGTAATTTCGATTCTAACTCTTCTCTTTTTTGCCTAGAAGGAATAGGTCAAAAGTTCATCCAAATAATGTTTATAATTAGGGAAAGATGCTCGTTGTGTATATTTACACCAAGTACTTTGTATTGATCAATAAACTGCTAAAGTATTTCTTCTCTGCTTTCCTCTGTTTTTTCGAGACAAATGAAAAAAAAAGTCCTACAAGGTCTTTCAATTCTCCTGATGAAAGGAACGTATTTTTGAAAGTAAGTTTACGACCCCGATTAAGGGACAGCCTCGGGGGATACTGCGGAAACGCAATAGTGGATTTTTAATTAAAAATTTTTGTATAAGTAAGTAGCCGGCCAACTGTTCGGCCTCAATAACATGCGAAAAACTTATGTTTTTGTGTGATTTATCGATAAGAAATAGCGCAAGTGGTGGCGAGAAGTTGAAGGGAAGAAAAAAAAAAACCAACCACCGCCGACACCCGTCCCCGAAATTAACGGAATCGAGTGGTTACAGAAATAGGGTATAATAAATCACCAAATCGGGTAGAAGTAAGTCTTGAACTGAAAACTGGAGAAACGGCTTTCCTAAAATGCTAATATATAATTCTGCACTTTGAAACTTTCAAAACTTGACGCTATTGTTTAAATTAGGATGGACTTGGAGGTTTTATTTCAAACTTCAAATTTTCACAAACTTATCTATAACTAAGAACTTAAATTATATATCCAGGAACTGCGAGATAACTTTTCATATTTCTTCCCTTGCCCTGTTTTGTAATGAAATTCGTAACTTGTATTATAATGCGTATATCTTTCAGTTTTACCAGCCAAAAAATAGTACATTTATTTTTAATCCCGTGTTCATTGTACCTTGCGGTGTCGGACTACCATTCTCTTATTTTTGTCTTCCACAAGTTCCTGTTCTGAGCCAGTTGTTTGGCTTCAATCCATTCAATACTTCTTTTTTCTAATGTTCTATACATTTGTCCTTTACAGGGGTTTCGAAGTCTACCTACTCTGCTGTTGTCCTTTGTTTTGACTTTAAAAATCATCTTTGTTATTCTATCTTCTTCCATTCTGTATACATGTCCAAGCCATCTATGATTATTTCTATTGGCTTGATTTTTAGACTATTTACAGATTGTCGATTTTGTATCTCCTTGTTATTTCTTCTATTCTTCTTAGGAATCTCATTTCCACGGCCGTGAATTTGCTTTTAATTCTATTCGTGGTTGTCCATGACTCGCTGCCATATGTTAGTGTTGGTCAGACTACTCTTTTATACACTTCTTTTGTATTTGTTAATGTATTATATATTTTTGGTGATTTGGTGTTATATTGTTTTTCTTCTACTGCTATTATCATTGTCTTTGTTTTCATCGTGTTTATCTCCATGTTTATCTTTGTTTCATATTTTTTTTCCTTTTTGTTTGGCTGTTTTTTAATAGCATCATCTATTAATATAGAAAATAACAATGAGCTTGAATCCAATTTGTGTTTCGAATTCAGCTTATTGTGCGTTGGAGGTTCTCCATGTTGAGTATCTTCTGATGTTGTTTCCAGTTTCTCTCGGAGTCTTTTTTCTAGTATTCTTAGTTATTCCCTTGTAATTTGAGTATTCTTTTATTCCATTCCTTAGGTATTTCGTTTTTTATTACGGTGTTGTTTAAGAGGTGGAGTAGTTCTTTGTTACCTTTGCCTCTCATATATTTTATTATTTCAGGCGAGATTTCAGCCTCCCCGGCCGACTTTCCTAGTTTTAGTTTGGTAACTGCTTCTGTTTTTTTACTTCGGTTACTCCCATATAGTCGAGGTTTTATGCTATCATTTCTTCAATTAATTCGTCTTCTTTTCCAATTATACTTCGTATATTCCATGTGGTCATTTTTATAACTTAAAAAAAATAGTACATGACAAAGATAAATTGAATTCTTAACTTGTGTATCGCTTATGCCTACATCAAATTTCATATAATCTATTTTTGGAAGCAGTCGAAAATAATCCGGGCGAAAGTTTGTTTTCAATATAACGTCGTCGTAGAACAAAGTTTTCGCCTAGCTTCCATTAACTTTTCTCTCGGTAATCTTAAAAAAAATACATATACGATTTAGCGTCGGCTACATTTTAAGTGGTCATTTAATCCCTAAAAATTAATAAAAGAAACGAGATAAACGTACTATTTCCTTTCTCGTCCCTACATAACCTGTTTTGCATTTGTAGTTGTAATAAAGTTGAAGGGTGCGCGATATAGCAATATCCGGGTCATCATTCATTAATGTTTAGTTTGTAGAACTGAACGCCAACGTATAACTCCAGGTACATGATGGAGTTATTCGTGAATAAAGCTGGTATTAACTGGCAGGCAGTTGTCCCTTCCTAATTCAACATCAATTTGCATTACTTGACTGGTTTAAACTTGCGTCCCGAGTATTCGGAAAGGAATAGAAGCGGCTTAAATTGTTTTAGAAACTTTTTCGATGTCCACTTGCTCAATTAAATCTTTTTCCCGTTCCTTTTTTTTCCTGTTTTTCGTGTCATATCGAGGGTTAAATTAAACTTAAGCTTATTGTTTAAATGAGACGAAATAAAAACTTTGATCTTTTCCTCCATTTAGCATATTATTTCGGCGTATCAGAGAAGAAATTAGAAAGGATTTCGAACTAAACGCGTTGGTTGGGAGATCTAATTTCCTAATATAATCTGCTAGTTTCCGACGTCTAAGTCATCTTCGAATGATTCTAGCGCACGGTTGAAACTATTAATCACTTTCTTGTAAATCAATAATATGGCCTCTCACTCAATCTTGAAGCTGAATGGACAGGATAGCTCATTTACTATCTCCAGCGGTATGCAGCTTAAACGTACCAAACTTCCTTTATATAGTATCCCTGTCTAATAATAAGTATTTCAAGAGTAATTAGGGCTTTCTAGAGGAAGTTATGAGAAAAGAGGGCCAGTTTTAAAAATGCTTTATCCTGGAAAAGTTAAATTTGACATTTTAAGGAGATAGATTAATTTAATAAAACATTTAATAACCTGTACATATGTATAAATTATGTAATGGTATATAATTTGATAAGAAGCTGAAAATGTTAGGAAAAGTAATTATTTGGCAAAAGTAAATTGAATATATTATAGCTACTATTCTTGAAATGCATTACAAAAATAAAACAAAACTAATTCGAACAGGTATTACGAATTCTAACCAGATAATAATTATTTTACCTAACATTTTCAGCTTCTTACCGAATTATATACGACTCCATCATTTTTACTGTTAGTCACTGTACATAGTTAATATCTAGTTTCTACTTATACCTTCGCTTTTGGAACTCTATTAGATAAGATTCAAGCGGTGGCTTGCAAGAAAGATGGACTAAGATACACACACAGTGATATTCTGTTCTTGTAATCAACTTATCTAAGGAGATCCATATGTCTTGTCTTTCGTGTTAACTTTAACAGACAGATTTTAGTAAATAATGATCTTTCGTATAACCATAGTCCATTTACGACCCCTTTCAGGCCCCCGGAGTATTCAAGATGTATATTTGATTTTGACAAGTTTGTAATTCGCTTGAGAGAAAATCAATCAACTAAAAATGTATGCGCAGAATTTTAGCCTAACGTAAATCATTTTTCATTAAATACGTTTTCCAATTATTTAAAGTAAGCTTACCTTTGAACTTTTCACACAACATCGTCTACAGATAACAAAATCAAATCCCGACGCTGTTGTGTTTTGGTACCATTTTTTTCTGTAATTATTTTCTAACTTTTAAAACATACTTTCAAACAATTTCGTGCGAATGAAAAGGCGAAAGTTTGCGGAAAAATGTAGCCTAGAGGTGTTTTTTATATTTTAGAATTAGCCGCAAAATTATATCACAACAATTTAAGCTGTATGTTTCATTACAATTTATACAAATCGTTTACTATATGACAAAGAGTTAATAATATCTTTGGAATTTCTAATTATGGTCAATTTCTTTTCATTTCAGTCGGTGTAGTGATGTGGTGATAGTCCAGGCCATCGCGTAGCGGGACTCTAGGTAAATCTTATTCCTTCAGTTTAAAAAAGCTTTACATTAATTTGTCAGCTTTTTCGTTATAGTGAATATTGAATAGACTTTTTAATCGCTGCGGGAGCTTTGTGGAATTAGGCCCTTGTTCCTGTATATAGAGGGTATGTTTAAAAGAGGTTTAAAACTCGGTCCCATGCTGAATGCTTTTTTCTATTGTTACAGTACATATCGAAGATTTCGGCGGTGGGCTGAGTTTATTCTTCAGCGTACCGAAATACTTTCTCAGTAAGTAAGAAATGTAACAAAAAAGAAAATTTGTTCTTAATTTTGATTTTCTCTCTTTGCAGAAGAATGTGAACTGTCGAGGGTGGAACGATGACGCAAAGTTGGTTACTGTGCTTATGTACAATAGGTAGGTGTGTTTCATATACTTACTAAATTATTTGCTTCTGAGCAAGATGAACTAAGATACATACACACACTAATATTCTGTTCTTGTAATCAGCTTATCTGATGAGGTTCACAAGTCGCGCTTTTCGCGTTAACTTTAATAAAACATATTTTAGCAAATAATAACCTTCCGTATAAGCGTAACTCCTTTACGATCCCTTTTAGGCCTCTGGGGTGTTCAAAATGGATATTTGACTTTGACAAGTTTGTAATTCGCTTGAGAAAATATTAATTGACAAAAATGTTTACATAAAATTGTATCCCAACGTAAATTATTTTTTTATTAAATACGTTTTTCAATTATTTATTTAATTATTTAAGGTAAGCTCACCTTTGAACTTTTGCGATATCATCACACATAATAAAATTAATTCCTGAGGTTGTTATTTTTTCTGTAATTAGTTTTCACCTTTCAAAACATACTTTCCAACAATTTACCTTGAATAAAAGGTGAAAGTTTTGTGAAGAAATGTAGTCTAGAGGTGTTTTTCATATTTTACTACAATTAGCCGCAAAATTATACTACAACAATTTAAGCCACATTTTTTTAATAATTTATTGAAATCATTTAATATATGACAGAGATATTCTATGCTATTTATAATTATTGTTTTTTTTTTCATTTCAGGTGGTGCGATGAAGTGGTGACAGTAAAGTGGTGATAGTGAAGTAGTGATAGTAGAATATTAAGAGGATTTGCGAACAGCTAAGTTTATTTGCTATATGGCAAAGAGGTGACAATATTTGCGATTTCTAACTATTGTTCAGTTCTGATTTCAGATGGTGTAAGAATTGGTAAGCAGCTAGGTTGAGAACGCATCGTGGAATGGGGCTATTTTTGATATATATTCTAAATCAATTTTATTTTTTTATTTTATAAAAAGACTTTATTTTAATTTGGCATTTTTTTTGTTTATAGCAAGTATTGAAGGAACCTTTTGATCGCCGCAGGAGTTTCGCTGAATTAGGGCCTTGTTCCTGTATGTAGTGGGTATGTTGTAGGAAAGATAAAAATGTACTATTTCTAATTGTCTTTTTTCTTTCATTCCAGGTGGTGTGATGACGCAGTGACAGTAAAGTAGTGATAGTGAAGTAGTGATAGTGAAGTAGTGATAGTGAATGTGCGCTTTTGAGAGAATTGCTAGCAGCCGGGTTGACATTACGAGACCAAGGCATCGCGGGATTGAGGCGTTGTTCCTGTATATTCTGGGTAAGTCTTATTCCTTCAGTTTAAAAAAAGCTTTGTATTAATTTGTCACTACTTTTGTTATAGTGAGTATTGAAGAGACTTTTTAATCGTCGGCAGAGCTTCGCTGGATTTGGGCCTAGTTCCTGTATATAGGGGGTAAGTTTTGAGAGAGGTTTGAAACTTGATTCCAATATTGAATGCTTTTTCTTATTGTTACAGTACGTATTGAAGACTTCGTTGGTGTGCTGAGTGTGTGTTTCAGTGAGGTAAACTACTTGGTAGCGGTTTTCAGCAAGGTAAGAAATGTATAATAAACAGAATATGTCTTCATATTTAATATTCAGGTTTTTTGGTAAACTGGTGACAGTGAAATAGTGATAGTGAATGTGTGCTACGGGATTAAGTAAGTAAGTAAGTATGTATATGCGCAATAAATTCTTTTTTCTGTATTTAATTTCTATTTTATTTTTTTCTTTGCCGAGGTTGAGATTTCATAAATGATGCATAGCTGACTATTCCGATTGTGAATGTAGGTGGGTATATTTCATATATTCACTAAATTATTAGTTTATTTCTTAACCAGTTCAATGGCTATGAATTCATAGGGTATTACATTATTTAAAACTAAATATTATATTCGGAGAACCGCGCATAAATCGATGATTTTTTAAAAAAAGCGATCAAAAGAATACGATTTTAGCTATCTTCGGACGAAAGACGAACAAAGACAGATGTAGATAGGTGAATGCACGTTTACCCGACGAGTTAAGATAATTTTCTCATGTTTAGCCCTATCAAGCAAAAGCGCCCCTTTTTTAGAAGAGACGGTAAAAGGGAGACGCACAACTAAATTTCCCTGTCAAGAACCTTGTACCTTTACAAAGAAAGTCCGAATTATTTGCGGCATTTCAAGAGCAGACGTAAAAAATACCGTCAAAGTAACTAACCTTCGCAAAAGTGAACTGTTCAAAATAAGCTCTCTTTTTTTTCTCCCGCGCTATTTTCCTCAAAAGAACATGTTATCAGTTCTTGACGTTTCCTATTAATATCCAGGGGTTATGTGTTATTTAAAAAAATATCGTATTTTTTTATAAATACCTTTAAAAATTAAAATCCATTTTAAGATCTTATTCAACTGGGAGTGAAGGAAAAGTAATTTCGCGTATTTTATCTTTGAAAGAGAAGAAAATATTAAATGAAACGCCCCACGTACTTTATACTTTACGATTGAATATGTAAAATAAACAAGACTAATAATGTTTGCAAGAAATTTATTAAAAAAAACAAACTTCAGTCATGAATTTAAAATGTTCCTCAAACTAACCCCCTTTTCCTTTAATAATTACCTGACAGATACGCAGCACCCTTAGAATTAATTGTTCCAAATACGATTCCACATTGCTACTTTGCCAGTCGGAGATTTTTTCTAGACCTCACGATTCAAGTGATCCTAAAAGAACTTAATGAGGTTGCAATTAGAGCTCTGTGGCGACGATTTCATTAAGGATAGAACGCCTTCAGAAGATTTGTCTTGAAAATAAGCCTTAACCACCTTTGCGGTGTGGTTGGGGTCGTCATCTTGTTGATAAATGAATCCCTCCCCAATTAATTCACATCATTTGCTACGTTTCCCAAATACAGATCTTTTGTCATTCTTTCATCTATTTTAATTAATTTTCTAATCCTTCCGCATCCGAAACAATCCCACATCATGATGCTTCCTCCTACATATTTTTGAAATATTCTCGTCTAATATTGTGTCTGCAGGGTTGCGGCAACGAACAAACGTGCAACGTCTGCTTCCGAATAATTCGAATTTCGATTCCTTTGTCTATAACATATTTTTCCAATCATATACACTCCAGTTTTCGTGAGCTCTTATCCAATCTAGTCTTTTCCGTTTGTGTATAGAACTGGACCGTTATTTTCTTACTACTATGCGACCCCTCAGTACTGTCTACACACATATTGGCTTTGCCGTAATTTACAGTGAAATCACTGGGATGTATTGGTGGTTTTGTTTCAATTCGCTTCCTGCTCCAAAGCCTACCGGTCTCATCTTTTCTTTTAATTTTCTTACGCACACAATACTCTAAAATATTTAATTCTCCAGTAGTTTCTCTATTTGAAACATTTGTTTGGTGTAAAACGCACATTCTGGCTTGTGTTTTAATATCCAATTCCCTTCTTTTTGGGTCTCCAGTATCTCGGCAATATACTAGATGCATACTGAATGTAGAGTTTATTTTAAATCAGGTGGATGATTCAGTATCCCTTCGAAATTCTATTTTACATAGCGCATTCATGTCCAATTTCCTACTATTAACGCATTATTGCAAAATTTAGTACATTGTTTTCGTGTTTGAATGGATTTTGTAACTAAATCTTATTGCTACTGTAAATGCCATTTTAAGAAGGGTAGTAAAAATTTTCCTAAATATTTTTTTAAGTGTAACACAATATATCAGGTACGATCAAACTTATGAAGGGTAGTGTAGATGTTTAATATAAGGTTTCTAAAATTACATCCGTCGTTGCTTTTGTAGTTGAAACTTGAAGATGTTTGTGCGAAGTAATAGACCAACATTTAGTTTCCTTGTATTGAGATAGGCGCCTGTTATAAGCCTATTTTGTGCTAGGCCGTGCATAGATTAATGCGCTATGTTTATTCTGAGTTAAGGAGAGATATACGTACATGGTATACGTTTCTAGCAGCAGAGGCTGTTAATAAATTATAATAGGATTCGAGATTTGTAATTAAACTCTAAATATATTCTGAGTAAAAGCGTCTTATTGCGTAATTCGCGAATGTAAGGATTTTTAAGACACTAAACCTTTAAAACCTTAAGCCCTACTATGAACCAATACTTTTACATTTTCGTTAATTTAAATAAAAACATCAGATCCTTTTTTTTTACTATATTATTCGTAACTTAATGATCTCACGTAATTAGACGGGGATTACGCGATTTTTGTTATTAAATCATGAAAATTTGTCAGCCCATGCACGCGAATACGTACGTGTAGAAGTGAAAATAAATATTAGTGCGATAATACAGTATTTCGCTTCGAGCAACGCAAAGTTGTCAATTTAATGTAATTATTGATTTTTCTATCACAGCAACAATGTTTTGTTTAAGCTCTTTATTGGATTAAATTTCGAAGTCTGCCAGACTGTAGGAGTTTTAGAGAAATGTGAAAAAAAACCTTTTCAACCTTTACAAAAAAATCCGAAAGTTTTTTATGTAACCTTTAAAGTGTAATTATCCTAAAAGTCGTATTGAATTTACGTTACAAAAATAATCCTGTCCTCTTAGACGTCTTAATCACATTTTCTGCGTAGAAAAAAAAGACTTAACTTCGGCATTCCTTGCATTTTCGCGTAACAATATTTTTGTAAAGGAAAACGTCCGGAAATGTAAAAAATTCAGATTATCGGAAAAATGAGAAATATGTGTATATATTAAAGAAGCAGTATCTTACATTCTTTTGCTTCTTAGGAAGAATTTTCTTAACATTATTAAGGAATGCAGAAAAGGTAAATTCGGGAACTTAAAACGGTTTATCGTCTGTTTGAAATATTTTGAAGCGGCTAATATAATAATCTAATATCAATGGAATCGGTTAGGCGTCTTTTTTGTTACATTAAAACGATAGTAAATTAACTAACGGAGTCATGGCGGTTATCTCTCCTTAACAATACTAAATTTAGTTAACAACAATTTGATCAATTTACCAATAATTGGCAGGTCCTCATTAAATCAGAAATTCTCGAGCGTTGAAGCAATCTAATGTTGTATCTAATAGTAAGTCCAGAAGACGGTAAACGGGGTTTGGGGGTGCGGTCGCTGGATACGGATTAATTAGCTTTGGTACACATTCCATCTAAAGAGAACAAACACTGTCGTAGTGGATTGCTGGAACTTGATGAGACTGTTACATGTAACCAGCTTTCAGTAATCGTACATAAGTAAATGATGAGCAATTTCGATTATTTGAGCTATTATTTCTGATTAATATGCTACAGTGGGCATCCGATGATATTTCGCTAGACTTGTTCTTACTAAATTTCATATCGATCTCTTACATTTACAGTTTATTAAGATATATATATAGTTGATTACACAACCTTCGCTTAATTTAATACGTTATAAATTCCACACCATATAAATTCATTTTCTATTCTTTCCACGGCGTTTCAAGAACTTGTCGGTTTCAATCATCAAGGGAGTTACCTACGTCGGTTCAAAATATTATTTTTACTTTTTATCCCAAATATATCCGTATCTGTACTTTGTATGTACTATCATAGTAAATCTATCAAATTCAATTATCCAGTTGGGGGTAATTCTTTGTTATGCAAGTTTTTATATTTATATTATATGCAATTTAATAAAATCCAAACCTTCACTTCACAGCCAGTTTACCTTTAGTATAATCGGATCTCTTTTAGGATGTTACTTGTTTTATATTCCAATTATACGAGGCATGTCTCAGAATTAATGAGAATGATTAAAGTGTTTTATTGAATATATCTACAATTTAATATTGTCCGTTTCAAAGGATACTCCTTTGGAATGTACACATCATCTCCAGCGAGTTTCCCGTTCCTAGTATCTTGTTCCGTTAGGTTATTTAGAACCTGAGTGGTGACTCCTTTGAATGTTGTTTATTGTTCCGTAGTAGGAACCTTTCAATTTCCGCTTAAGCATTGGAAAAAGAAAATACTAACATGGAGCCCGTAGGGCGGCCGTGGGACTACTGGAATGTCTTTCTCTCCCAAAAAATCTAACCGACATTAGGCTGTGATTGCAGGCATTATCGTGATGTAAGATCCACAAGCTGGCAATGTCAGGTCGTAGACGCAACCGATTTAATTCACTGTCTGCTCATGCGCTTGCTAATTCCACGTGAATGCATGACAATAATACTCCCAGTCAGCTAATTCTCGATTAGAGAATTTTTGACAAAGAAAAAACTTTTTCCCATTACGGAACAATGAATAAACAATATCCAAAGAGTCACACAACAGTCATGGAAAACTCACTGGGGACGCGGTGTACATTGCAAAGGACCATACTTTGAAGGGAACAATATTAAATTGTAGATGTATTATTCACAGGTATAGCAGTAAACTCCACTCACACAAATTAATTAATTATGCGGAACGCAGCGTTTCGAGAGCACGTGGGCTCCCATTGTCGGTAACACAACTTGGGAACGACGTCGGTAACACGGTTGACAATGGGAGCCCACGTGCTCTCGAAACGCTGCGTTCCGCATAATTAATTAATTTGTGTGAGTGAAGTTTACTGCTATATCTGTGAATTGTACATCCACACAGTCCTTGCAATCGTCATTTGTAGATGTATTGAACACCTTAAAGCTGATTATTCTCTTTTCCCTTTTTATCATAACTTTTAACTTGATTGAACATTGGATCGGCACATCTAACATTTCAGATAAAATTTGTTGACAAATAATCTGCTGTATATAGAATTTTACACGGCTTGTATTCAACTGTGAAGTTATATTTTGAATTCTTTAACTTTTAATCTTATTTATATTTTTCTTATAATTGTTTCGAAGGATTTATGAGGCCTATATATATATTGATAAAATCTTATTCATGCAGAAACGATTGCTAATAATCCTTTTTATACTGAATCTCTGTTAGATGCAAGAGCAACGGTTTTTGTCTTGCCAGAACACACGCGCTAAATCTCTGTGGCTTAGATTCATCTCATCATCAAATTCTATAGGCGTCCTAGTAGTAGTGTTTTTAAATGACATTCTTCTTTCGCGATTGCCTCAATAAAGACAATTTTCCAAAAACTATCTATGATCTAACATTTCTACTATCATATTAATTTTTTGAATTATCTCGGTTGCATTAGATGATTTAAAATTTCGTAACGAAATACTAAAGGTATATAATTTGAATTATTTAGGATCTAATAGTAATTGGTAAAAGAACCTTGCGATTTCATGAATATCTCTTCCAATGTAGGTATCAGAAAGCATCGTGTATCTTCATTTCAATCCAAAGAATCTATGTGCAGTCAAATAATGGTACCATAGATAATGGATTTTGCAATGATGATGGCACTTTAGCTTGTCTTCTCTTTTGATTCAATTTTTTTTAATGTTGAACGTAATTTATTTATTTATTTTAATTCTTCAAATAAGTCTAAAGCATTTAAGCCTACTGTTTTAATTCTTTTACGTCATCTCCACTTTGAATCTTTTACATTTTGTATTAACTTCGTCTAAATATTGCAACTTCTTTTCTTTAGCCTGATCAATTTTAATACTACCAGCTACCATTGCATTTTCTTGATATTCTTCTCGTACTTCAACAATACATTTATTCCACGTCTTACCAAGTGGTAAATATTTATCAAGTTGGTGCATTCTTCTTTTTCTCCTACATGTTTCACAATTTTTATCGAAAGTATGTTCTCTTGAACAGCTTTATCTCAACATTCCTAGTACTATCGATTCATCTTTTATATTTCTAGATAATTCAAACTACTGTTTAACTGGTTCTATGAAACTTTTCTTTGTTGGAGCTGAAAGATATGTTTTAGATAGAAAAAAAAATAAAATACTTTTCACGTTAATTGTTTTTAATAATTTGAGCATGTGCTCATTAAAAGTTTCTTGTGTTTGTAAATTTGTCGAAACGTTTATTTTAGTTACCCCTTATATCATGATATTGTTACGGAAGTTACAATTAATTTCGGAATGAACCCTCATTAACCTCATTTTCATCATATTCATCTATTTTATTGGTGGTCGCGTAGGAGAAACCCTGTATACAGGAGGATATGGAATGGAAATTTTGTTTTATGTGTTTTAATTAAACCTATAAAACAAATATGTATAATTTATTTGCGAGCATTGTCATTGTATCTATAAAGCAGTATGTTTCTGTGTAATAAAGGCGCGACCGAGGCTGTCATCTACTGTACATTCAATTACTCTAGTAATAAATATCCTTCAAAGCAACTGTGTGGACCGGTTAATCTACGCCGGAGACATATTTTGTCCGGCGAGCATCATTTCCTTTTGAAGAAAACAACCTTTTGCGATACCTTAGGGAATTTGTTTTAGCAGTTGCGGCGTTTTGTGGACTATACGAGCTTCTCAAGACCATTCGGCGAGAAAAAGGCGAGCTTTTCTATTAGGTATTGGTGTTAAGGAAAGCTCGTTTAGTATTCAATATTTTCCGCCAAAAAAAGGAAAACCGAAAGGATAAAAACGTAATAACAAAAATAAATTGCCTTAATATCGATCTATTTCTTAAACCGGTTTTCAGTTATAAAGCTTAAAAGCTTTAAAATCAGTCAGGTGTATATATATATATATATATATATATATATACGATTTCTAAATCATAAAGCTTCAAATACTTTGAAACGTTTCAAGCTTAAAATCTCCCATCTTTACTTTTTATTCCCTTTGATATTCTTCTTTACCGGATTTCCAAGACAAGTCAAAATGTGCAGTACTGTAAACACTCTAAACGTAATACTACCTACTCTTTGTTTGCCTTTTTTTTTCTTTTTCGGATATTTCTAAAGTTTCTCCTTATTCTATCCGATACATCTTTATTCGGTTCGTATGTATAGGTATTGACTGGGAATTACATTTTTGTATTTCTCATTACTTTTTTTTTGTATTCGCCCCTTGCGCAGTTATTTCCTGCAAAATGATTGCTTTCATATAACGTTTGTGTCCCTTTTTTCATTATGCTCCTGTTCGAATACCGTCGAGCAGCAGTCGAAAAACTTTGTCCTCTGACGTACCAGTTAATTAAATATTTATTTATCAAGGAGTAATCTTTGTTCCCTTTCATGTCTTAAAAGTTACCTGCTTTCGATGGAGTAGCAAATGGCAATTAACGAGGCCTTAATTAGTAGTACTTATTTAAACATTAATTTATTTACTCACAGCCGCGTAATCTGAAATTAAAGAGCGAGTACGCAACTTGGTCAGAGTATTTTTGTAGATCGATACTTATCGAATTAAAAGTATGTATTTAATTTCTTAATTATTAATAACGTTTATCAAGTAAACAGTGGATTGTAGTGATTGTGTGTTAATCAGCGTGAAACAGTGAAGTTTTAATAAGTGTACTGCATTATTCTGTTTGTAATTTTGGTGTGAACTTTGACTATATTTAAGTGAATTATGGTGCGCTTGAATCACACACTGTATATATCGCTTTATCCCGGACTTCACCGGAGTTTGTTAGGTCCCCACTTCTACCGTTGACGAAGCATTCCTACTCATCAAAAACTAAAACTAACAATATTTAAATGGAAAAGTTTTAGTATTTACAGAAACGTGGACAAAAGGGTAGGCCTCATATGATGTGTCGTAATGACCTGGATCTAGGAATATGAAGGCGGCGTCCCCACTATAACAGTACCCGATACCAGCGCCAGTCATCCCTGAGCTTGCAGTCAGAGACAACGTACTGTTCGGTGTTTCCCGCTATGTCACGTGCTCTGATTTTCACCAAACATTAAATTTTTGAAAATATTGCGTTAGATTTACGGTTATACGTTTAATATATGCACGAAAATTGCTAATATGATTATGGTTTTTTATTTATTTTATATTTCGATGAATTAGAAATAAATATTCACACATTTTGTTTCCTTTATTTTCTTTACTTTTTACTCTATTTAAACTGCAAGTGACTGTAAGTTGCAACTAGTTCGATATATAATTTCGAAGGAGGTAAGTGCGCAAAGGGAATTTTGTTTAAAACCGTACGATTTTATTTTAAATTATTTCGAGTAGAAAATATTAAAATAGTTTAATTTGTGAGATGTTTTGTCTAGCAATTTCTCTAAGAAAGAAGGAAAAAAGAAAATTGGAACAACTCCTGAATCGTTAGATATTTTTCACATGTTCAGTAACACAAATTAACCACGTGCATATCAATGTAAATATGAAATACTAAGATATAACCTCTTTCTGCATTTTATCCACGTTTATTTTCATATAAATAGAGCTATCATTTTCATTTTTATGTATCTATCATATGCCTTCGAGAAAGGGAACCATTTACATATATCTACAAGCACAGAAGTGTCACTAACACAATAATTGTTGTCAGCTGAACTGCATATTAAATTATAGTTTTCGTCTGTTCAAACACGCAAAGAAATCGATATTTATTTCACTGATATATCCCCTGTTGAAAAAAAAATAATAAAAAAAGGCTGAAAATAGAATTAACATCGCGTATTTTTTTGTTTTCTTTTCCTAAGCAAGCTTGATAAAATTATATTTAATTAGAACAGCTAGGGTATTAATATTAATAGGTAGAATAATTGGTGAAAAAATAAAAACGAGGAAAGTGCTATTACTAGATTACTAGATTCGAAATAAAAGGCTTTGGTATATTCTCTTTTATGCGTCGGCAAAAATAGGATCGAAGGATACCATATCTATGTTTAGTTTTTACTATTAATTAGTTATGAAATATGCAAATTGTATTAAATGTAAACTAAAGATATTATATACGGTACAGTCTCGTTGAACCGGCCTTTCAGGGACCGACGATGTCGGATAATTGAAAAGAGGACGGTAAAACGATTAAACGTTGTTCTTTTCATGTGTTTGTCTGCTTTTCTTTAAAAAATACTTTTTCATTTCTGTCTATGCGTAAATATTGATAATTTAGTTAGTACGCTCCGCTATTTTTGTATCTCTTACATGATTTCTTTGCCAGGTTCGCATCAATAATATATTCGAAAATAGAAGGTGTGCAATAAAGATGAGAACTCGTAATTTTGGGTATTGAACCTTACTCTAACTAAAGCCGGATAATACTTGGAGATTTGGTATTCCAAGCCGATTAAACGAGACTCTACCGTGTATTTTAATATCTTTTTTTTTCGATAGATTTTATTACAAATCTCTATTTCATAAATCTTACCTTAATTCATTCCCTTCTTAACAATTTCGAGATCGAATGTTAAAATTTGTTTGATTACTGCAAGTAAAACGATTGATAACCAGACGCTTAAATCAGCGCGTTTGCTTGTGTAAGGGTTAATGTGTTTGAATTTATTGTTAGAACGTTCTAATTTTATTTTTCCATTTATTTCATCGACACTAATTCCCAAATTCCGGGATTGATTCTACACTTAACGCTATCTCTTTTCGGGCCGAAGCCGTTCAGTTTCGCTCCCGTGTCGTATGCGTGAATTTTAAATCGTTTTTCTGATGGGTAAAAGAATAACATAAAATGTTTAATTGGACGTTAGCCTTCGCTTCCACTGCGCTAATCAAAATAAAATTTAAATGATCTCTCCACTTTGCGAGGAATCGAAAATAATTAAAAAGAATTGATTCGATGTCTCTTGTCGTTTAATTATAAATAGATTGAATGAATTTATTTATATATTAACGTTTTTTAAATTTTATTTTTCACTTTTTCCCCTCTGCTTATTGCATTTAAGATTTATGAATGGGAAACGCTTTCCTCCTGTTAGTGGAATATTACAGGAAATGTTACCATTTAATTTTGTCCGATAAAAGCTTTTTTTCATTCTCAGAAAAAAAATCGGTTTAAAACTTTATAAGCTGTATTTCATGCTGCAAAAACTCTCAGACATATTATAAAATCACAATTTATTAAATATGGATATATTACAACTTCTTTGCAATTACCAAAGTTTTTAAAATTACTACGAAACCGTAGGATTTGAACCTACGGCTTTCCGCTATCGGGGTGAGCGTCATATCGCTAGATCACGGCACCTCTTATAAGTTCAAATCACTTTTAGTAAAAGTAAAATGTATTAAAAGAAGGCGTAGGTATAAATCCCATCAAGTACGACATTATTTGGGAATAACTTTAAAAACGTTGGTAATTGCAAGGAACTTGTAATTTATCATTATAAAAACCAGTGGAAGTTTCATATTAATATTATTCTTTTTTCTTTTCTTATATTTCACTAATCTAGAAAACCATTTGGTCGAATATTGTCTGTTCTGTAGTTTTCAAAGAGTTGAATCGAACTAATAACAGCAGTCATATATTCCTTATTGTTTGCCAACTGTGATGGTCCACAATTTTCGAAAGCTTTTGCTTTCCTTGTGTGTTAACCCCAAAAATAAAAGAGATAGCGAAAGATTGATTATACAGATATGGTTTCATCTAGAAACGTATGTGTAGTAGTTATTTATTACGTTAGAGAATCCTGCTTAATATTTTTCGAAAAATTCATATATAATTTCCATGTACGAAGTATCTAGAAGAGTTCTAAGACATTTATCAAGTTTCTGTAATTTTCTCTCAAAAGAAACTCTTCCCCTTCCTTAAAATTTCTGAACATAAATTTTAATGTACAGTATTTGCCCAATTTATTAGGGCCACTTGCTAAAATAGCGATTTTGTTAAAATCTATAATGAAAAACGTATTGTACAAGCATAAGTTTATTTAGAAGTGTTTATAGACATCATTGCACCTATATAACTAATATATCGTAATGCCTCCTTTGGCTTTTACAATTGCTCCTATTCTTTTTGACATACTGTCTATGCAAGCGTTTAATGGTATGTCTAGTTGTAGCGTCATTTTGCCACACATCCTCAATATTTTTTACTAATTGTTCTTTTGTAGTATTTCTTCTCGAATACATGCGTGATTTTATAACATTCCAATTTCAATTGCATTGAGGTCGGGATAATAAAATACAATGATCCAGGACCTTCGACTAATATACAGGATCATATAACTGACAGAGGGTGTTTCACCGTTTTTAGTACACTAGTTTCACCAAAAAATTCAGATGGACGTCGTCTTTCGGTCATGGCTTCTAGTTTTGACTCATTGTTGAATACGGTCTTTAACGAAAAGGTTATTTTATCTTACTTTTCGCCAATCTTGTACGCATGGATATTTGTACTCCTTCTTGAGTCATTACATTTCCTACTTCTTTGACGGATAAACCACGGTTTTCAGTTGCTAGTTGCAGGATACGTCGATCATCTCGGTTAGTAGTGATCCTTTTCTTGCCGCAAAACGCCCTTCCGGTACTTGTAGAAAGGACTTGTAAAATATAAAGCGCATACAAACTATAATTTAAAGTGCAATACTAACACGTAATCACGGAAAATACTTTATTACATAAACAGATAAATATTCTTTTTACAATAGTAGCCAATCCAAATAATATTCTACGAATTACTGTGCCTTTGAATCTTGTTTCTACCCATCGTCTAATAATAGGCAAGAGCTCATTAAGTTTTTTTCTCAATTAAACTTAGAAAGATATTTAGGGAAAGAATCTGGATAGGTATTGTAAACCCTATTCATGAATTTTATTCTTGTATTTGCAAATTATCGCGTTGGAAATACACAAAAGCTTAAATTTAGCGACCTCGCCCTAATAAAATGGGCAGGAACTGTAAATATAAATGATGGTAATCTAAATTATTTCATATAACATATCTTAAGACTAACACTAAAATCGATATGATAATTCCGTGATGACTTACAATATACACATGTATGGTACGTGTACTCAAATAAAATAAGTTCACGTCAACTTTTCTCTCGTCAGGAAAGGTTAACAGATGTGATTAGGAAACAAGACACCCTTCAACTGCGAAAGGGATAATAACAAAGTAACTGTAACAGTAACCTTTTTGTTACATTGCATGATAAGGTCTTGCTATATAAGTAGTGAGTGTATATAACTCTTCACAGACCCAGAGAGAAAATCCACCGTTTCATTTTACCACCCCGTCGGCTCCGCACACCTCCCAACCTAACACCCTTCTTTTACTTCACGATCTTCCAGGGCTATAATCGAATTTTAAATAATTTTGTCTTATCTCGTCTGCACTGGCTTTTTTTCTAGTCAAATTCATTCGTTATTGTATTCCTTACATAAAGGAATACAATAACGTAGTTAACTAATGTTAATCTCTGAATTAATCGTGTTAATAGAGACGTTACATTGTCTAGCTTCCCACATATGTAAATAGATGTATATTCTAATTTTAGTATGTAGAAGCCCCTGAAAGTTGAGAGGCACAAGCAGAAGCAGCACCGTTTTCATTAGAATGTGACACAATTATTAAACCTCTGTATACCTGTTGATAACGTATTTTAGCAGAAATTCCGCAAGAACATAATAGCAACGAATTTATTTCGGCTACGTTTTGAAATAGTTTCTGTGTATGTTGGAAGTTACTAATGTATTTTCATTGAAAAGTTCTTTCGCTTTATCATTTTCGTACTAAATGAACTCAATTTCATCTGAGTACATATTTAAATGATGTTAGCATATATGTATTTTATAATAATTATTATTTTTTTCATTGTGACTTTGAACGTAGTTCTTTTGGTTTTAGAATTTTTCAATCAAATAAATAATCTATTCAAATTATTTGGTTTAGGAAAACTCCAAAACAAATGTTACGTAACAACCACAATCCGTTAAAATTATACTCCCTCTGTTCCAAATTATTGTGTACATTTCTCTTTGCAATTTGTCGCAAATTATGGCATACAAAACTTTGAAAACAGCTTTATTGAATTTATAAAATTAGTAATTCAATCTGTGTAACTTAATTTAAACATACATTAATGGAAATTTTACACATTTAAACACAATTCAGCCGTTTTAATGGCAGTTTGGTTGCACATAATAGAAACAGGTAAATGCCTTTTGCCCCTTTATTTATGTGGTCAATTTTATGGTTGTTGCCTTCTGAGGCTAGCATGGCTGACTTCATGCACTTTTGTAGTGTCAAGAATACGTTATCTAATTTTCCTCTTGTTAATGCGGCGAAGCCACTTTCAACACAATCTATTACTTCATCCATAGTTTTTGGCGATGTTTGGTACTGCAAATACTGAGCAGCATTGAAAAAGCCAAGATCTAAAACATTCAACTTAGTACTGTTTGGTGGCTGTGATTTGAATTTAGTTCACCATCCATCTCTTGATCCTCGGCCAGCAATTCTACACCGTTGTCACAAGAATGCGGTTTTGCTTGTTGAACGTAAATTGTTTTGACTTTATGCGCTTCGATAATCATTTTTCTGCATTCTGCTGCATTAATAGACTCGATGTTTTTGGTCACCATTGTTCCTCTTGCCCGGTCCTTGCTGTTTCTTTTCGCAGGTCCTTTATAAACAAAAGGCCAGAGTCCCGTTTTGTCGTTGAAATATTGTTTTCTGGCACTGTCATAGTGGTCTAGCCAATGCAACCATAAACATAACATTAGTTATGTGCCGCTTGCTTTTATACTACCTTGCTGGTTCTGCTTCGTCTAGGGTGATATAGTATGACCTTTTAACTTGCGATAAGTAAAATCACTTTTCGTCTATATGTATGTATGTAGTCGTACATATCCTCAAAACATCGATTTCATTTAACTTTCGACAAACAGAACTATAGTCTCGTTCTTTTGTTACAGTCCGCTGGTAGTAGCTTCACTATTGAGAGGATATTCTTTTAAAGTGTCGCGCTTCTTTGATAATGTGAAAAACGGCCGATTTTGGAATGTTAATTGCAAACGACAAACTCCGAATTGTCCCACGGCGATTAAGTGGAGTTTTTTTGATTTTATCCAAATTCTCTTAGTAATTCTTGCGCTTTCGATCACAACTCCATTTTCTGGAAGCCATATTGGCACAAATATTTCCGTCGTCCTAATCCAAATACGCGTAAGTTAGTTGGGAAACATCAAATTTCCTTGCAGCTTGACCAATAATACCGCGCTTCAATTTTCTGTCGGTTTTGTGTTGTAACAAGAACCGTGAAATTCCAGTACGCTGTTCATACGTTAGTTGCTTCGTCTTTACGTCTCTTTTGTACATTTCGTGACAAATATCTCCCATAGTTTTAACGTAATGAGTATCTTGTAATTGTCGGATAATTTTTAAACATAGCCGCCTAATACTTTATTAGAAACACCGCATGTAGATTATATTAACTCGTTTATTCCCCAATCTTTCCTTAATCTATAAATTTCAGAGAAATCTATACCATAATTTGTGACAGAGATAGTATTAAAACATTTTGGAGTTTTTGCAAAAAATACTATATGAATGAATTTTAAAAACATTTTAAGATTAATAGTTATATAGATAAACAGTTTTAAATGCGTGTTTCGTGTTCTAATGTAACATTTTAACACTAAAATTCTCACAGTGTAAACGTGAACTTATCATGAATTTACAACTTGGGCAACTTTAATAATAGAATTATGGCCAATCACCCTCGCGACCCTTATTAATCCGACTTATAATATATAATTTAGAGTGTCCCAAGTATACCACTGTTACTGAACTATATTTAATACTCTCTAAGGTATGTAGTCTACACAAAACTGGCTTTAAAAGGTTTTTTGGGGCAAGCTAGAGGTTTTGCGGTATATAACGTCATCACTCATGAAATATCGGTATCTGTACAAAGACAACACATATCAGGGATGGAATATGGTATTGTATCGGTGTCTGTTCATCTATTGTCCTGTCCGACAATAGATGTCAATTTTAAACAAATAGAATATATATTAAATTTCCCTTTCGTACAATGCATGCGTATAGTTTCAACCGGATAAATTAAAAATGGTTCTGCGTAAATCACTTGATCTTAGATTAGATTATCTTGTCATATCTTTCAAGAAGTATTATAGATTTAATTCGATCCATTATTTTCAATTTTCTACAGTTCATTTTGTAATATAACACTTAAACACGGTACAATTTATCACCTAACAATTTACCCTACCTAGGAAATTTGCTCTTCTCATATTTTATTTTTTCCCTACTTTGGCCCTCTCGACTACTTCGACTAATCCAAACGCTGCGCCCCTTCCGACCGCATTTTCTATCTACTATCTCTTCTCGTTGTTCTGTAACTTCCTTAAAATGGTCTTTTAAAATTCTCTTCTTATTATCCCACACAAGTTTTCAACTCCGCACAGGCACACGGGTCTGCTCTCAATTCACTCTATTCTTGTATACATTAAAATACTTTCAAGAAATACATTTTCACTAACATGACTTCTACCTGCTTGCATTTTTGTAAGTTCTTACGTATTACTTTAAGTTTATTTTTCATACATTGAAAATTTAACGCTGTTAGAATTTTAAATTTGCGCGTATTGAATTTCATCCTTAACAGGGGACGATCACGAACCCGGAAATTTAAAAAAATATATTGAGAATTCTTTCTTTAAGCAACCAAGAAAAAATATATCGATAAGTAAACATGTTTGGGATTAATAATAGGTAATAGGGATTGGTTGATTGTGTAATTGATGTAAAGTTGAAATTAAAGAATTTAGGTATTGGGATTGAAACTGCGTCGTAGTTATATGAGTTTGCCTACGTTTCGGTCTCAGTTACAGCTGCATGCAGACTCATGCAACTACTACGCAGTTTTAACCCGAAAACCTAAGTTCTTTAAAAGAAAACAAATACCGCGGAAGCCTACAACTATATGTTGAAATTAATTTTTGTGCTATTTGATGTTTTAAAATTCTCTAAACTAATGTCTGTATTAGCTTATAATGTCTATCGTTGAATGTCCTAATCATGAATAATAGCACACTATAGAATACAGGAACAGATCGTTGCCATGTCTATTTATTACTTAACCATAGATAACTTTTGCGGGATGGGATTTAATGCAAGTCGTCATTTCTTCCTAGTTTTCTAATATGTAACAGCGATGGTTTTATAGTCTAAAGTTAAAATGGCAGCGATGGTTTTATAGTCTAAAGTTAAAATGGCTATAAGTTACACGGAATATAGTCACCGCGGTTGCAAAAATTCTAGGTTTGTATCAGTTTGAAAACGATGTTTCTCTTTGAGCATCAAGAAGAATCTCTTTTACTATGTTGTACAATTCGATTTCGTTGGTATTTTTATTAGCAACTTCGAACGTTACCATCAGCAAACGAATTACGTTTGTAATAGTTCTTGCGACCATTTTCAACACTGCAGATCAGCTACACAACCAACTAGTATCTATTATTAATCCCAAGTGCGGTGAACTGCATATATTCTTTTTTTATCTCATTTCACTTACATCGTTACATAGTTGTTCCTTTCCATAACTTATATCTTTTTGGTACTAAACAATCTGATCTAATTTTGCATTACTACAAAACTAGTTGCATCTCTACTGGGTAAGAAAATTATTATGTTTGACATCATTTAAAATGTTTTGTTTATCTCTTACCGTTAGCAAGTTATGCACAAAATTTCCAATTTTCAAAAGTTCTTCTACTTATAATGTTTTGCCGCAGAAAAGAAATCCGTAGTACATTAGATACGTTAAAAAATAATTCATCCGGTATATCTAAATTTATGGTATTCTGATTCTTAGTTGAATTAAACTGGATCTTTTGTGTATGAAAAGAGTAAGAATAAACGGGAATGATATTACATCAGTGATAATGAAGAGCAATAAGCAGTGATCAATGAACCTTCTTGATATAACTCTATGTAACAACGAATAATGTAATATAGGAGAACGAGTTAATGGACCTCTCTGTTCTTAATGAGGTGAGGCATCTCTCTAAGTGTAACATTTACAACTGTGGAGCGGGCACCGACGCATTTTATACATTTTCGGAATATTTCTTTGGGGAATACTTGAGGATTAACGGATCATTATTATCTTAGGGAATAAGATGAGAAGAGAAGTATGTACTAGAGAGAATAGTAACAATATTATCCAGTAGTCGTAACTGGAAGTCGATTTTCAACTTCCAACAACTATCTATTTACGTATTTACTACAACTTCGGTTCGAGTAGGGATTTTATTAAGTTTTCTTCGGGGATTGAGTATAATGCTGATATTTCTCACGGGTTGTCCCCTTCTCACTGCTTCCTTTTAGTAGCTTCAACTTTTGACATGCGTCACTTTCAGGTCTGAACTTGATGTATGTATATTCTTACTTCCGCAAGTCGTCCCTACTTCGGTTCGTAGTCAATAGAAAGCGATAGACTGATTTACTTGCCAGGGAAATATGGATTTTTCTACTGATGTGTATTCATATATATATTAATCGTGGAAACTATAAATTTAATATGGAAAATTATTTAAAAAATCATCTTTATTTTGGCGAAATTCCAATAGGTATTTATATCTCCGGATGAAATATCGTAGTTACTTCCGAAGTTAGAATAACAATTCTAAAGATCAACAGGAAATTTTCCTTACACGTTTAGGCGGTTATTTTAGCTCCACAAATATTTTCCTACGGAAAATCTATAATTTAAACTTTCAAGTTCAAAAAAAGTATTTTCCCCAAACAAACAATATACCACTTTAGGCTTTGATTTATTGCAAGTGCTGCTGTCAGTAGAATTGTCGGACAAAATCCTTAATTTAAGTGGTAGCCACTTCATAATGGCGTACGTGTGTACGTGTATGTTCAACACACTGCATCGAGAGGTTTGCTGTCACTTAAATCCATGTTGTGAAATTTAATAATTCCAGATTTCAATTTATAAAATACAATACGTTCTAATTTTCGTAAAGTGGCCGACCTGTCAGAAAAACAAAATTGGAGATTGGTAATACGAACTTTAACCGATTGTATAGTGATATGTATGGTCGTTTTCGATTAGTGATTTATTAAATTTAGGACAGAAATTAAAACCTGAAAGGAATCGAATCCGCTATTGATTTTTTGTGTTTCCATGAAACATATATGTATAACAAAACGTTTTAAACCTTCCGGTAACCAGTGTACGAGGGCGACCTGAAGTGTTTCCGGAATCGACAAGAAAAACACGGTATTGGTGTGGTTTTTATTTTTATTTTTCGATGTAGTCTCCTCGAAAATCAATACACACAAAAGGTGCACCATTCTCTTCGAGAAGTCGGAAAAGTAGGATGTTTGAAGGGCTCCAACATAGCCATTTGTAGCGGAGATGGCCTCCTCATTTGAGGCAGATCTCTTTTCTTCCAGTGATTTTTTCAGGTTTGGTAATAGGATTGCTTTCTTCGGAACCGATTCACCCGGAAAAATTCACTGCTTCAACTTTTCCTTGGTCTCCGTTATGTAGTGGTGGATCCAAGTCTCATCCACGGTTACGAAACGCGTGAAGAAATCCCTTGGATTGCGTTGGGTCCTGGCGAGATACGCCTCCTTCTGTGCGAGCAAACGTGGTACCCATCGCGTCGAAAGCTTTTTCATACCCAAAATTTCGTGTAGGATATGACCAACGCGTTCTTCTGACATGTCTGTTGTCTCTACTATCTGTTTCAGATTCAATCGGCGATCTGCTAACACAACATCATGAATCTTGTCGATCATTTCATCGTTGGTAGCGGTATTTGGGCGTCCGCTACGAGGTTGGTCACTTGTACTTGTGCGGCCACGTTTAAACTCTCTCACTCAGAAGCTGATGATCGAAAATGATGGAGGAATTTCCGTGGGCGTTTTCCCGGCCATCTAAAAGTGTTTTAGCACTGCACAAAATTCGATTTTATCCATTTTCGCGAAACCGGTTGATTTGCTACACAAAACACACTCTTAAACAACAACTATTGACAGTAGACGTCTGAAATTTTAACAATTGCCATCTCTTGCCAATTCCGTACACATTTCAGGTCGCCCTCGTATATTGATACCGCCAAAAACTACCTGAAAACGTTTTCTTCATTAAGGAAACTTTCCCGAAAACATGATTCAATTATCATTCATTATTAATACGCCATATCATTCTGTCTATTCCTTACAAAATATCAGATGTTATCGTGTATTAACCACACATAGGTTTTTCGAGGCTTGTATCGATTATAGTTAGAAAAGTTAGTTAGTTACAGAAGTAAAAGTATCTAAATGAGTTAGATCGAAAGGTTTTGTAATAGCCGACGTGCCAGTCATTTTGATTTTGACGTAGGGATTGCTTTATACGTAATTAATATCCCTTAACACGAAACTTATTTTAATAAAATTTGGCCGTGATATTTCATTAAAAATTCAATTCGTATAAGAAAGAAGTTCGAAATAAATTAAGAAGTCAGTTGGATTAGCTTACTATTGATTTTCAAGTGCAAGCCATACCCTATCTCGTCTCAAACGGTCCCTGCTATTCCTTTAAATTTGCCGTCCCTTCATACAATAGTATATTCAGCAGGAAATAATTGTACACAGTATATCCGGATCGGCTACAATTTGGTAAGACAAGGGACTTGGGATCCACAATCATATAGATTGTTGGCAAAATACACTCGGTCCATTATTAATTACCTTGTCGGCCGAAATTAAGAACTTGTTACGTCCGTTCGAGGAAGATCCCTCCTATTTTCACTTATGCATAAGCTCTAGGATATTACAGGCTCCTTTTGTAACTTATTTATTTACGACAATTATCGTAGGAAATGGGACTTTGTATTTAATCGTTATAAATAATCTAATTGGAATGGGAAAGAAAGAGTCTTCTTTCGGATTTGATTTACGCAAATTATCCATGTAAATTTTTTTATAACATTTTTCTGTATAAGACGATCCGATAATAGTCTATAAAAAGCCTTAAAAACATCTTTAATCATAGATTCTAATGGGATAAAAGCTAATCTCAACCTAAATTGGGCTTATTATGTCAGCTTTAGTTTGTCGATAACGATATTAATGAATCAACGGCTGGTATCGCCTGAATAAAGAAGGAACCTTAAGGAATTAAAGACTTACTTATCCGCTACTGCCAACAGGGCTGCATCATCGATGATTTAAATGAAATCCGAAAGTTAACTTCCCGAAATCGAAGCGAATTTGTTCCAATCGAATTACTTTCGCCTCTCTTGTAAATATAATTTTATATTAAATCTCCCTTCAAGTGGATTATTTATAACGCTCAAGTAAACAAAGACTTACATTATAAATCGTTTAGCGTTCCTTTATTAACATGAAATTTATGTTTGAGTTCTTTATTTTTGCCGACAAGATAATTAATAAGTTGCGAATCCTTATGCGTCTCGTTAATATTATACCGTATTTTTTAAAATGGGAATAGAGTGTATAATAAACGCCAATCATCTAGCGGAATAAACCGTTTATTGAATAATAAAATTCGAATTTATTCTAATCGAACTTCGTTATTGGTAATATATCAATTTTCTTCCGGCAATCACATTATAATCACTTTCCTTTTCTCGGTCTTCGTGCATACCACTTTTGGAAGTCTTTTATTAATTTGTTTTCGCACCAAATCTTCCTCTCGAAATAAAAAATCAAGTCACGTACATCAAACGTAAATAATATCCCTAAGCGCTGTCTCTTTTTCCCCTATAGATTCTATTATAGGGGTAACCATATCCAGTTTGATTTGGAAAGTCAACCTTTCATATCTACGTTTCATATGGTCATAATAATTTTCGTATTTGAAAATTCCATTCCATTTCGCTTGTTAATTTTGTGCCTATTTTATCGCGACTAAAACGTATAGAAATTATTTGTTTTGATTTATTACGCTAACATATCCATTTTTATACGAAATAATCAATATTTTGTGACCTAAAAGATTTGTTTATCAATTGTTCTTGGCCATACGACAATCCGTACGTTTACACACGTGTTTTACACAAGGCCTGCGTAGGCGGTACTGTGGTATTGTGCGTGCATTTTATCATTTATAAAAAGCTGACCCCTCCGTTTCTGTATAAATAAATAATTGCTTTCAAATTAATTTTTATTAATTCCCTTGTTTAACATTAAGTATGTTTGAAATATTTACCTCTTTTTCATGGCATGTGGTTCATAAGACAAGAGGGGGTGGTGTGATTTTAGCTTGGAAGACTAATTACTAATTGCAGCAATTTAATTATGAGATTTTTGTTGATTTTTCCCCTTATCGATTTTATTGGCTGTAAACTACTTGTCAATTCAAACAAATTTTATGTATATTTTATTTATATTTCCCCTGATGTTCACACGAATTATCTTCTACAAACGAACAAATTCTTATATTTGGCGATTTTAATATTTCTCAGTTTCACGGTGTAACTAACAATGTAAAAGTTCAAATTGTTTACTAGTTTATGCATTCTTTAAATCCTAATCAAATTAGGACGATTCCTTGATTTAGTTCTTACAAACGTCAATAACATGTGTCTTTCCAGAGACGAGTCTCTTCTAATTATAGACGATAATTTTCATCCCGCTCTTAAACTTACAACTATATTTCCAATTATGCCTCGTTATTACCTACCAATACTTCTAATGAAGTGTACAATTTCAGGAAACCTAATTACATCGGCTTGTATAACGCATTTAGTTTGAAGTCTGTGATGCTCTATAATGCTATGTACTAAACGCAGAAAGCCTAAAACGTTTACTACCCCGTCTACCATCGTTAAGCTTTCCAAAGTTTCTTCAGTTCTGTATATAGCTCTTCAAAAATTACAACTGCAAAATCGTTACAGTGATTGATTGATTAATATCAAGTGTATTACGGAATCCAAGGTTCTGTATGCCTTGAAACAAAAAATTAAAGATTCGTATACTATGGGCGATTGCAGTGTATCTGGTTTCACAGTGAAGGATTGTTCCTTTGCCTTGTCTCAATCGCTAAGCATCCTTTTTAATTTATCTTTGTCCACTGGTATCTTTCCCGATGTATGGAAAATAGTGCGAGTCACCCCTGTTCACAAAAAGGTTGACATTTCTTTGGTGGATAACTATCGGCCTATCTCAATTATTAACAACTTTGCTAAAGTCTTCGAGATCTTCTTATACAACAGCATTTACCCCTTATTACGACCAAACGCTCTACAGGATCTAATCTTGCTGTTATTATGCAGTTCTTATCGGAGTGTTTAGATGATAGCGAGCAGGCTGACGTCGTATACACAGACTTTTCGAAAGCTCTTGATCGCCTCAATCATACCAGGCTTTTGATGAAACATAACGCTGTTGGTTTTTCTCCGTTATTGCAATCACTTTTTAAATCCTACCTCTCTAATAGAATACGATTTGTTAGCTATAAAGGCCATCGTTAAAGTCATTTCTCCCCTACATCTGGAATACCGCAGGGTGGTAATTTGGGTCCACTACTCGTTCTAATTTTTATTAATGATCTCCCTCCAATTCTAGATTGCAACAAGCTATTATTCGCTGAGAATTTAAAATTAAATTAAGAGTAAGTACCTGCGTAGACTTCCAGCATCTCCAAAGTCAGTTACATCTTCTTTACCTGTGGTGTATTGACAACGATCTCGATCTTAATATATTGAAATGTAACATTGTTTTATTTTCACGTAAATCAACGTTAGTCAATCATCAATTACGAGTTAATAATATTACACTGAATCGCTGTGATACTATAAAGGACTTAGGAGATGATTTAGGAGGGAACACATTAGGGATACTATCTCAACATCTCTAAAATCATTAGCTTTCATTATACACAATACAAAGCACTACTCGTTAAGACATTCTACAATAACGCTGAGTATGCTTCCTTGATCTGGTCACCGTTTTATAAAACTCATTCCAATTCGCTTGAAAAAATTCGAAGACGCTTTCTAAAATATTTATACTTTAAGCAACATGGCGTATATCCACAACGAGGTTTCGATCATACCACTTTATTAAATCTCTTTGAACTTCAATCTCTTGAGCAGCGACGTATAGTAACCGACATGAAGTTTCGTCATAATCTAATACCGCTTATAAATAGCCTATTCTTTACTGTCCCACAATACTCAGCTCGTCAAATTAATACTTTCTACTGCGACTTTGCTCGGACCAATTTCATGTTCAATTCGCCGATATATCGAATTTGTTCTCATTTTAATGATAATTATAGTTCTTCTTTTGATATTTGCACTTCCTCCTTCAGGATCATTTGTAAACTTAATTAATGCTTAGTTATGCTGTTATTTATTGGTTTAATTTACTTTACTTTATATTCCTTAAACAATTCATGTTTCATTTATTTTTATATTGTAAGAGTACTGCGTTGTGTTAGGTGACAAGTTATATCTCTGTATTTTCTATTATTGGATGTTTATAGATCATCTGTTGGACAGAATAAATATATTGTTTTATTATTATTATTATTATTATTATTATTATTATTATTATTATTATTATTATTATTATTATTATTATGATATTGTTATTAACAGGGGCTATATTACTAAAAGTTCATACAGAAGAAATAAGTATCGATTATAACGTCGAAATAGGTGCTTTAAATTTTAAATTGAATATTAGTTAATGAATAAACAAATTGCACAGTTCAACGAAATTTAGATAGAAAATACTATCCTAGGACACTGTACTGTTCCCTTTATGACTTTGCTTAATTGTAATCAAACAATCTAAAAAGAATTTATTGATTATACAATCAGTATTGTCGTCATTAATAATCAAAACAAAAAATCTCTATACACGGAAAAAAACCAACATTATTCGTTATTGTATTCCAATACATAACAAAATTATTAAAAGTAATCTGATCAAGTCGGTAACACATGCGTGAACTACATACTTCAAATACATGGCTTCTGTATATTCCGCCTTTACATTTGTAAAAAGTACATAGAATCTGCATACCGGGTTTTGCAAGTGATTTCATATTGTTGGAAGACTAGAATCGTATTGGTTTATGGGAGCATATGACGAAAAAGGAGGAAGATATGATAAAATATATGTAAAATGAAAAATGTTTGGGAAGGTAGTTCAATAAACACTGCGTTATTGCAAAATAAATCTCGCTGAAAAGATGTTGGATTGTGAACTATGCGTGAAATGATACTATCTGACAAGATGTTACAATTTTCGAGGGTAGAAAGGGATATATTATAGCCCCATCATTCTTAATATGTCCTATCCGTATATACATTTATTTACGAAATGTTCTCAACAGCATTTATATTTGGAAAAACTTGTTATTTCCCGTTTTCTCTTCTTTAAAATCTTTATACTCCCATTGACATCGTTTATTTTTACTGTTTTGCACGCACACATAAAAATATTTCTAAAATAACATTCTGAATTTATATCTCGAAAAAAATGTTGATCCCCATAAGTGCTTCTAGAGTGCTATTAGAAATTTCAATTAGAGCTGCCTTTATGGTGGTTTTCACTAATTGTATCAAGCTATCGTACTACGAACGTAAAGTGCGTAGGGCTTTTTTTTACAACCCTATTTCATCGATGAAAGCTAATATCGTCTACCTCAACTAGGAAACGTGCTGTTGGTTATTATATGGAGCTCGGTATCTGCGTACGTACGTATGCATGTATTGCATTGTCCTTAATGCATTAAACAGGTTTCAAATCAGTAGTGCATAACTGATCCCTATCAATTGAAATGTATTATTCCTTTGCAATGATTTACCCCTCAAAAATTCAATATTTGCTACTACTCCGGCACTTCCACCAAATCTATTTCAATACCTTCCTCTTTAAATAAAGATGTCGTCTTTAAACTAAAGCACGTAATACGAATTAGATAGTTCACTGATCTTGTACAACAAAATTGTATTCCAGATCTATATCCATCTTACGGTTCATATAAATCAATAAAATTTATTACAAGAGAGGCTAAATTCTCCGATTCCTATTATTGCGTGATTAGAGGATAGATATGGCAATATCGGTGTAAAGTTAGGTCCAGAGTATATCTTCAGGGAGCATCTGAGAATCGAATCGTTGATAACTACGAAACAGGAGCCCCTGTAAGTTGTTGGTAACTTTTCTCTCTCTCTTTTTTCCCCTATTCCCTCTTCTAGAGGATACTTCACTGCACGGGTGTTACATTTTTTCCTTCAATATAAAGAAAAAAAAAATGTCAATTTCGAAAGTTCTTTTATATCCTTGAGCGATTTTACAAATAAGATTTGCACTTGGTAATACATTTTTTTATTGTGCTTAACATAAACGAAGCGGAAATAGACGTAAGTAAATAAAATTTCATGATTTATTAACTATTTGGAACATTTTACTTCCATTTTTGATGAATAAATCAATGCAAAGGACAGTGGATTTCAATTGATAGGGATCAGCAGTTATATATTATTGCTTCGAAACCTGGTCCACGCTTTATTGACAATACAATATACACACATACATACATACAATAGCTCAATAACTAACGGTAAATTTCCTGGATGACATAGACGATATAAGCTTTTATCGGCGAAATACGACCGTAAAAAATATCCCACGCACTTTAAGCTCATAGCATGGTATTAACTTGATACAATTAGCGAAAACTACCATAAAGGAGATTAACTGAAGGTAGCACTTTAGACACACTTAGATTGAAGAAGAAATATAAAACAAAGCTCCATTTTATATACGATATGTACATAAAACCGCAAGGGAATGGTATGTAGAATAGATCACTTGAAGCATAATAATGTATCTCCATAGATAGAATTGCCTAAGGGTGTTGTGGGATTGACAAAAATTTCATCTTCGCCCGCAGTTCAAGCTCCGAATGTTAAACATGTAAGACACCCTCACACGTCTTAGGTGTGTAGGTACAGCAGAACAATCTTCAATCCGGACAGTCAAGCAATCAAACGCATTCTTTTATCCCATACATTGTAATATTGTTGTTCGAGGCAAGTACGTCACATATAGCAGTACAGGTTTTACTTGCTCTATAATCATTGTTCCCTAGTCACTCGAAATTCATATTTTTTATGAAAAGCTTATAAAAAACAATACTAGCTATAATTGAATATTTCGCATTTCGCAAGCTAGGCGCAAGTAAAATCTTAAGATTCTATTGTCGTTTTGTTGTATTTTTATAATAAGATTGTGTTAGGAGATTTGGGAATTAAAACTATTAGAGTGATATTGATATAAATAGAAGTAATAAACATTCTGGAAATCTAACATAATAGAATATAATGAAACATATCTACCGTGTTCAAGAAATTACTCGTAACATATTAAGTTTTGTAGAGATTGATTATTTATTTAGTAGGTGTACCGTTATACTTACGGATCGCAATATTTCACTGACATTTCTCCGCTGCCGAGAAGGTTGAAAGAATAGAAAAAAATAGGCTTATACGATTACTACTGAAGCGTTCACAATATTAGGTATATGTCTAACTATTTTAACTACTAAAACAGAATGTGATTGTTAGTATATAGAGGGTGTTTTGTTATTCTTCTAGTTATGAAAACTGCCATTCAATTTTAGAAGGAAAGAGACCTTCTTTGAAAGTAATCTGGCATAAGAATTTACTAGTATCTAAGCTCCAAGATTTTGAAGAATTAGAAATTCTGTAATTCTTCAACTATAAAATTCAATTGTATATCCGTAATACAATATTGTATCTTTTATGAGATGCATATTGCCTACTTAAAAAGAAAAACATGTACGCTATTCAAAAGGATACCGCAGGAATTTTCTAAAAGTTAAAACCCCTCATGATAAATATGAAGAAAATAATTTTATTAAAGATTTAGATTTATTTTATCTATCTGAAAACTTTGTGTAAAATAGAATAATAATTCAAAATAATAAGATAAACTACAAATTCTACATGACAAGAAAGTATACAACGTAGTATAAAGTAAAATAGTAACATAAGGTATAGGTTCTAAACAATATTATAAGGTAAAGTTACAAATATCAAAGAAAAACCAAATCATAAAATAAAATAAAAATTCAAAATGATAAAGTAAAATAATTAACAAAATAAAAGTTTAAGTAATAATTTTAAAGAAAATCCTTCAAAAGATTAGATTATTGCATCCAAGTAGTTTCTGATATTACCACGATTAATATTTCAACCTTAAGTAAAAGATAATTGTAATATAAATCAATTTTTTCAATTCAGTCGTATTTACGCTATTTTATAGTTTGTTTTTTCTTTTCGATTTGCCAACTTTACTTAACTTTTGGAAAATTCCTGCTGTACTCTTTTGAATAGCGTACATGTTTTTCCTTTTAAGTAGGATATATGCAACTGACAAGAAATTCAATATTGCATCACGGGATTTGGATACTAGTTATAAATCCTAATACCAGATTACTTTTAAAGAAGGTCTAACTCCTTTTGAAATTGATCGGCATTTTTCATAACCAGAGGAATAACAATGCACCCTCTGTATATTAATAATCGCATTCCTTCTTAGTAGTTAAAATAGTTACACATATACCTAATATTGTGAACGCTTCAGTAAGAATGGTATAAGCCTATTTTTTTTCAGACTTTTCCGCAGCGTAGAAGTGTCAATGAAATTTGTGACCCGTAAGTATAACAGTACTCCTACTAAATAAATAAACGATCTCTACTAAATTTAATCTGTTATGAATAATTTCTTGAACACGGTAGATATGTTTCATTAGCCTTCCAGATCGTCGATTATTACTCTTATTTATATCAATATCACCCTAATAATAAAGCGTTCTATTGTCGTAAATATTCGGCTAAAGCGGAGAACTGCGCAAATATCGCTTGACTGTCCGGATTGAAAATTGTTCTGCTGTACGTGAAGTTTTAACTCCCCTTCGGAAAATCTAAGGGTTAAGTTCTAACATTTCTTTTTCCCCCATATGCAAGGATATGTACTATTAATGTTATATTAAAAAATATGCTGTATGTGCACGAAAAAATGAAATACATCATAGATCTAAAATAAGTAGATAACGTTGAAAATAAATTATATAAACTTATCCACTCTACTTTTTCCCTTTTACATGCAATAATCGAGATATATAAAGTTTAAGTATTAACTATTCGTCATAATTACGATAAAAGTGACAAAATAGCGTTTTGCGATAAATATAGTTTTGTAATTGAGATAATTATGTTAATATCGTGAATTGTACGGTTTTACAAAGCTAGAAGAACTTTTTTACTTAATTGTAAATCAATGTAAGTAGCTCGATTTTGTATTTATTGTTTCACCTCGTAAGAAGGAAATAAGGCTTTTCTCATTTTCTTAAATTAAAATCTCAAACATGAATAAATACCATGCTTAAATAAAGTAGGATGATGTATAGAAAACTGTAAACATGTCTATGAAGGCGATGTTTTACTTCGTATTTGAAGCGAAGTTCACCATTTTAGGATGAATGTAAAGCTCTAGGGGATGACGTGTGATACGTGGAGTGAATTATATAATAAAGCTAAGACGATTTCTGTGAATGCTGTCGATTGATTAATGAAAAGGTGTGGAAATGGCGAAAAAATATCTAACGATAAGGAAAAGAGGATTATCACGTATATATTTCATAATATATAGAGTGTGGCCTTTTTTTTGAAGCTTATTCGTGCTTTCTATTTACTTACAGGTAAAGTGATCGGACTTGTAATTTGTATTTCAAAACCAACATGGTGTATAATTCAAAAGTCATCGGTCCTAATACAAAATTAACTAGGTATTTTAAAGAAAAACTCTTGTTACGTTAATTCAAGTATTTATCAAAATTTATCAAAGAAAAAAGAAACAATGGTTGTCAATACAAATAATGCCGGTGGCTATAAAACACATTTCTCGAACGCGCATTATAGTAACGGTGACAGTTATAAGAGATCTCAGTCTCCACAGACGTACAGTAATTCTTGGCACGTCAGTGAACCGATAGGTCACACTGCCGAACCTTCTTCTGCTGGTACAGATAAAGAAGAAGCATTCTGCTGTAAATGCTTAGCAAAAAATGAGCAAGAGCAAACTGAATTGAGATACAGCAACTGTCCACAATCGACAGCGAATATGGTTGCATCCTATGGTGTCTACTACGACACCGGTTTAAGATCTGAAGATGAAGATGGTTTTATACCACGCTCGAATGCTTATCGTGGGATCGTCGTCAACGCATCTGGTGGTTCGAGCGTTCTGCATGCAGCAGAATCCGCCAACGACGACTCTAGTTTATGCGTTTGGTGTATGAGCAATCAATTACCCCCAAGCACAACGACCAACGAATCTTGGTGGATATCATGGTGCAAGCCAACCATTCTTCTTCTGATTTTAGTCTTGCTGGTTATATTGTTCGTACTGGTATCAGGGATTCTACTGTATTTTAACTGTAGGTACCAAAGGTTTAACATATAGGTGTGATGTACTTCGCTTTTTGCATTGCTGTACATTGCGAATAGAAGCATGTCTAGATTTTTTAATGCAGCGCCGTAATTTTTATCCAAGGCTGTATTTAGGAGATAAAAATTATTATTGTACTGTTTTGCATGAATGATATTAGGTATAGTTTTTACTTTTCTAGATAATAGCTTATTTTTTTTTAAATGCTGCCCGGAAGCTTTATATCGGCTTCGATTTTGAGCAATAAAACCCCAAAAATAAGCTTGCATTTACAATATCGCAGTGACCCCAGCTGTCAACGGAATTTCTAATCAAATTCCCTAAATAATCTACCGCTGTTTGTGCAGTAGCTTCACGTATTCTGTTTTTTACGCTCTAGCATTTACTGGACATTCCCGATATCGATTTAGTTCTACGTCCCTCTCTTTCTCAAGCATAAGAAAAAGTAAAGTTAAATCAGGAACGGGAACCAAGTTAAATTCGCTACTTAATGTTGAATTTCGTCCAATTATTTTCTTAGTCCTGGCTCTAACTATGGGGCTGTTTCGCAAATTTCATTTAGAGGATCCTATGGCTTAATTTCTAAAGTTGGTATTAGCGGTGAAGAGGGTAGTCACTCAATTGGTTGTTATTTTATATATTAAGGAGAGTTGATTTAATTTCTTTTAATATTGTACGATACGAAGTTGATTCAATATTTTGATATAATTACTTTCTTCTAATTGTAATTCTTTGAAATGCATTCGTGCTAATTGTCTAGGCAAATTTCTCTCGTGCTCGATAAATTCGAATACAACCCCTCGTTCAATTAGAATCTCAATTCAAATGATTAACATTCTAGATACACTATTTGCGAACTTAATCGTGATTTACATAGCCATCTCCCTTACTTATTGTGTTTTGTATTCAGCGGGAAAATCAACTTGTTTACTAAACCACCTGGGTAATCATTATCCCGCACCATTGTACATAGCAATTCTTCGTATTAATCAAATCCGTGATGGGTGGCTGCGTACAAATTAGTACAGCATGTCATATAACCAGCCTAGCAAAATTTAAAGATATTATTTTCCTTGTATGATGTATTAATTTTACGGCAACGATCATAAATCAAGCGTTTTTCTGTCGGGGGATGTTACGCGGGGTGTACGTATTACTTCCAAATTAAAACACTTTTTTTAGGAAAACAAAAACTTCTGGAATTAAAAAGTAAAAAACAATAACTGGCCGAATAAATTAAGTAAAAAACCTTTTCTCTTTTTTCTCCTTTTCCTCTGTTTGTTTTTTTTTCTTCGCTTTCTTCTCCTGCGAAAAAGAAGATGGCATTTCCTCCGGAATTATGATTGATAACGATCAATACATTCCATCCCCTTTATATTATTTGTAGTTCTCTGTAACACATAACAAATTTCTAACTATCAATTTGTGCAATTTCATCTCGTGTAGTTGTTCTAAAGCAGGTTTCAGTGACAGATACTTTATTAAGGGTTAAAGACATCCCTTAGGATTTCGGAAATAAAAACGATAAAAAATCAATAAAGATTTTGGAATAGTCGTACAGGCACGTTCAAATTACGTCCCCTATTTAAGAGTTTACTCAACTGGAAACTTATTTTCAGCATTATATCACTTCATTTGGCAATAACAAGGATTATATTGTATTATATCTCGTTATATTTTGTTAGACGAACGGGATCCTCCTTGTTTAAACTCAATTATTACGAAAATATTTGATCATTTGGCATGTCCCGAAACGATGATCTCAAAATTTAATATTTGATTTGAAAATGAAGGGGCGTCCTCAAACGTAATATAAATAATTAATCGTATTTTATAAAAGCGAATTCGTAACGCATTTAATTAAATTCAACTTTACCGACTGTACAAATATAATCGAATTATTTTTAACAGTCTAACGCAAATGCCATAATAATTTGATTTCATCCTTAAAGGGTCCACTTCTTCTGGCAACCTTTAAGAGCTTGTAGCTTGCAAACGCTTAAAGATAAATAAAGGGAAATATCTTGAGAACTTCTAAAGATACCGGGTTCAACTTTTTTTCCTGTCAACCCAGCTCACTACAGTACTCGGACAACACTTTAACATTTCACAGTTGAAAAAAAATAAAGCTTTTACGACCGTTTTTTGTCCTCCGAGTATTACGCTTCAAATATCTCGAGAACCGTTAGAAAGGAATGGTAATTGTTAGAAAGATGATATTTTTGCTTGTTTGTAGCCATTGAACTGGTTAAATAGCTCAATCAAGAATGCTTATCTACAATTATATTTGTTGGTAATAAATATTTTTTTCTTTTTGTTGTAGATGCTTCGTACAAACCTAGGCCTCATCATGGTGAAGGTAAGCTTTCTCCTTACTAAAAAAAAAACCTTATAACAAAAGATCCGCCCTAAATAACTTCAATTGTGTACCGTTCGCTAGTGCTGTAAGAATCGTTATATCTAGAATGGGACATGAACATTTCGAAACGAAAGTTAGGGAACGTCGTCTTAATTAACTCTGAGATAACATTACATTATCTTTTTTCATAACGAGAGCTCTAGCCCTTAATTCTTAGAAAATTAATGTGTTTCTTCTCTTTAAATGACATTTTGTAATAAAACTCGAAGTTAATTTACCAAAGGTTTTCTCTTAGCGGCTCAAGTTTACACAGGACCCGCATTCGTGGGACCTGCATTTCTCTTCAAATTCCTTCCGAAGATTTTTACAATTACAAATGTTGATTTATTCCATTATATAATTACAAAATCGTGAACTAAGAAGTTTGAAGACAAGATTATCTTACTTTCGAACGCTTTATTACCATCAAATTCTTTACAAGTAATGATGTATTTAAGAAAAAAACTGTTCCTCTCTCAAAAGCCGTTACGAAAAACTCGAAACCAACTGAATAATATATTAAATATGTAAATTCTTAAGTGATATTTGGGACTATTTATTAAATTTATAAACATTTTGCTTATAAATTTAATAAATACAGTTTTATATACAGTTCGCTGAAAAAAGGTTAGTTTTAATAGAAATTAATAACTGCAATAGCAGAATATGATAATCAAAATTAATTTACACGCAGTACTTTAAGCATAAAGCGAAAGTTCGTATAAAATCCGCATTACTTTTGTACAGTCTTTATACTACAAAATTAATATCCCAAAGCCTTTGAACGAGTTACTTTTATGTGTTTGAATATGAGTTTTTAATAAGAAAGTAGCCAAAGACGCGAAGGAAAAGTGAGGAGCGTATATTAAGATTTGAATCTGCTTATATAGAGAGCCATCTTTTAAAAGCACGACGATGCCAATGAGAAATGTTTCTTTATACTTAAGCCTAACGTCAAACTTTAAAATTGTTTTTCTTCCGAACTAAGACCTATTTTCAACTTGGACGTCACCCCAAACTCAATATCTCTTCGAGCTTTTCATCCGTTTGAAATCTTAACAAGAAGGTTCGATACATGAAAACGTGTAGGTTTTTGCGGTCGATTTTTCTAGTCTAAAAGAGGGAATTCGTCGAAAAGTCTACGGTAATTATGCACGTGAAAATTTCACGGTCAATATTAACCGAGTAAAACAAATTAATTAAGAGTAAATTCAATATTCATTCATTGCCGTGCTGCTACGGGTATGTCGTTGGGCTAACCATGGCGCAAGTTCTTGAAGTTTCCAATAAGGTAATCATAGGTCAACAAGTAGTGCTCTTCGATGGAACATTTTCCAAACTTTATCAAGTAATTAAACAGTAATGAGTATGCAAATTAAATTAGTATATCTCCAGAAATCCTATATAATACGCAGACTATAATTAGTAAATTAAAATCTACTTATAGGTGTCATTCATAACGTGAACGTTGACTTTTTCAGGGGGCTTCTGCATTTTAATCCGGCTTCGACCAATCGTCTACGCGTGGATATTTGTACTCCTTGTTGAAACATTACATTTCCTATTTCTTTGGCGGACAAACCTCGGTTTTCAGTTACTAGTTGCGGGATACGTCAATCATTTCGATTATCAGTACATGCAGTGGGTATCTTTTTTGTTTGCCGGGATACTTCTTCTTTCTTTGCATTTGTGCGTTGAGAATACACTCCTGTACCCAGCAATGTCTCAATACGCAGTTTTTTCTCATTTGGTATGTCCTTTTTTACCCATAACGAAAAAAGGCGAATACAAGCAATAACTTGTAACTAAAGTGCAACACTAACACGTAAATATGGATAAAACGTTGTTACATAAACAGATAAATATTTTTTCTACAAGAGTAACCGATCCAAATAATATTCTACGAATTACTGTGTTTTTCAATCTTGTTTCTACCCATCTTCTACACAGTACAGAATGATTCATGAGAGGTATACAAATAATAATAGGCAAGAGGTCATTAAGTGATACTATTTCGATTTTTTAAAAAGATATTTAGGAAACGAATTTAGATAGGTATTGTAAATCCTGTCCATGAATTTTATACCTCTATTTGTAAATTATCGCCTTGAAAACACATAAAGGCTTAAATTTATAAGGTGGCCCTAATAAAATGGACAGGGTCTGTATTTTATTTCGAAATTTTTTGCTAATAAAAGGAATAATTTGTACGATTTAATTAATGTGGAAGATTTTTAGGGCGGTCTTTACTTTTAATACTTTATATGCAATTTTTTAGGTAATATTCATTTATCTTTTGTTTCAGAACCTTGTGAAAAGACTTTCTGTAACTGGGGTGCTCAATGCAGCATTGGTTCGGATGGAAGACCGTTCTGCCAATGTCCTTCTCACTGCAAACAAATCACCGATCCAGTTTGTGGCACAGATGGCAAAACCTACGAAAACGAATGCCAACTTCAGGTAGTTTCCTGTAGGGCTCGACTTAATACGAAAATCAAGTACGCCGGTGAATGTGGTAAGTCCCCGATTAATACAACGCATCTACAACTCCATTTTAAAGATTATACGATGATACTAAGCCGTTTCAAACGTTTCAACCGCGTCGTAAAATAAAAAGTAACGTTGGCTCAGTCTATTGTAGGCAAAAATTCTGTATTCGGGGAACAAACCTGGGAGACGCTCAGATAACTAATACGGCTAAAAAGAAAACCTTATCACACACAAGCTTCCCCGCTCGCTAGTGAACAAATTTCTTTTTTCGCCCCCTTTAAAAGCGACACCCTAATCCGACTAAGGGTAGCTTGAGGACATTTGTTTTGCTATTATGACTAGAGAGAAATATTTTTTTCCTCAAAGCTCCACTCTGCAGTAAACGAGGCCGTTGCGTTGTGTTGTTTTGTATATTTCGGAATAAAGTTTAATCCTGGTTTAAAAAAAGCTAGACTGTTGGTTTCGGAATATCTAAAATTAGGATGCCGATTTAGTAATTCCCATTAGATTACGTAATACAATAAAAAAACGCTGAGTCGAGTTTTTGAGGTGCTTAAATAACATACACTACAGGCCATAAGTATTTACCCACCTTTAAAATAAACAAATGTTCTTCTGTTTGAACAAAAGGTGGAATATTTAAATTCTTCCAGTCTTTGTGTTCTCTCGCCCATGCGTTTAGCTTTATTTGCTTTGTGTAGTAACGGCTTTGTCATAGCAATTGTTTCATACAAATCAACTTGGCGCAAACACCTTTTTACCATGGTAACACTAACTGGTTTTGCATGCGAAATATTCACTTCGACAGCAATTTCTGGTGCTGTTTTTCGTCTATTTCATTTGCTCCACCACTTCTTTGATACTTTTTAACATTATGATTTACAGTCCTACGGTTTAATTTCAATAATTTAGCATATGTCACTATTTGAGCACGCGTGTCCGTAGATAATTTTTTTCTTGCCGACATTACTTTAACGTTACTCGCTGTTTTAAAACAGTTTGCACAAATTCCTCACTATTCACTACTTGCAATACGAAAGCTCAATGGAAACTAAATTTTTCATTATAGTAAAATGCCCGTATTGTCTATTCTCATATTTTATGACGGAGATAAACATTTCCGAAAAACTGCTCTTTATCCGCAAAAAAAGGTCATTTTCGATATCGTAATGTCAGTCCAATTTCGTACACACAGAATATTACAGAGGAATTATAATATATCCCGTACTTACAGTTTCATAATACAAATATTTTGATGGGGATAAAAAAATAGTTTCTTTGAATGATCTCCAATTATACAGGTGGGTAATCACTTATGACCGGTAGTGTATATTCGCTGCGATAGGCAGTTTGCAGAATAGAAAATACTAAATTGACGTTTTAAGATCACTAGCAAAGTATCATCACGAGCAAGGGGTACGAAAAACTGGAAAAATAAAACTACTCAAAATAATCGGAATCAATTATTTAAATCCAAAAACCAAACGCAAAAAATATTAAATTTACATTGAGACTCCGATAATAAAAAGAAACTTGGTATAGTTTTAAAGAATTTCATTCATGTACACAAAACAGAGGAAATTCTTATGTATTGTATTATATTTGTTTTCCTTCTATGTAATGTAAAGAACATTAACTGGATTGTTTACATATCTGTAATAAAAATGATTATTGTCCTAAAGGTATTTGTTTTAGCGTTGAGACAGGCTGTTTTTTTCTATTTGTTTCTGAAAAAGCTCTCATTAAACGAAGTAAATGTGCAGGCGAAAGAAAGAAAAACAACAGAAATCAAATCATAATTTTGCTGAAGCGTTGGGGTATAAGAAATATTTACGAAACAATCTAAGAACAGCTTATCTTCCGTTTAAAAGAGAGGTAAAACAAATGAATTAGAAAGTGCATTTGCTTGAAATAAAGTATCGTGCTATAAAAAGGAAAACTTTTCGGAAAATTCGGATAATTACGCACTTTTCCGTTTGGGAAATTTATTTCGAACTTTTTTTAATTAATCATTAAGTTTTGGCCATAACATGTTGAGTACCGTCATAAATTCTCGCGAAGTTTAAAAAGTTTTTTTATTAGAACACAATGATGTAAGTTTACACAGCATTCATGCACCATTTTTTTTTAATTTTTCACAGTTGATTATGTGCTGCAAAAAGTGGGCACGATTTAAGCGTATACTGAGGGTTGTTTGAAAAATGTGCCAAGTAAAGCGGTCCGGTCCTCCTTCGATAAAATTAAAAATAATAACGGCGAGATATATTTAAGTAATGTAATTATTTAATCAAGCCGTTTTACATTATGAAAATGAATTCGACTCGAATTAAGTATCTTAACTTTGATCGTAAACTCTGTGGGTACGGTATAAATTCCTCAAGTCGGAAAAGTTTTTATTAGAATAAGATTATGTAAGTTTTAAGGGGGTACAGAATATTCATGCATTGTCGGTATCTGAGTTTCTGGAATTGTCAACTGGCTTTTACACAATCTTAACCGAATATCTTACTCAACAAGAAAGGGAACAAAATAATATATATATATATATATATATATATATATATATATATACATATATATATATATGGAAGTTTCCAAGTGAATATAAATGTCTAAACTCGTAAACACAACAGATTTGCATTATTTAACCAGCTCTTAAATGGAACAGAATATTTAAATAAATAGTACTTAGCCTTCGGCATAAAAAATGCGGCAAAAGGTTCTTCTTAAAAAAAAAATTATTTCAGTTTGAATATATCCTATTTCACCGTGCTCACCGTTCTGTTTACTTTTGCTTTATTTGCAGTATTTACAATTCTTTGTGTAACCGAGTTTTGTACGTGATGTTGATCAAGTTTAGGGAGGCAAAACAAAAGCCTATCGCTTACGGGGTAAGAGAAAATACAGCCAAGATAATATTTGGTTTAGGTGAGGTTAATCATTCAACCAATATTTGCATTAGATAGGAACTTTATATTATTATAAATTACACTGAAAATGTTTGTTGCATTTAAGTTGTTTTCTTCTTGTTATTCTATTGTTACATATTGTAAATTAAGGTACACAAAGCGTGGTTAGTAAACGTATGTAACAAAACAAAAATCAAAAAGGTGTACCGTTGGTTTCCGTTCTAGGCCCAATGCTGTATATTCGCATTTTCAGGGATAATTCTTATCATTTTAAATTAGTTATAAAGGGAAATAAATCATACAATAAGAAATGTCATCATAAGTGGTTTGAAAGCTCCACTCTTTAGGTGCAGTTTACGCGAATATGTTTTAGGGGCAATAGGTATAATATCCCTTGTTTTTGGAAAGGAAAATATCGTAAGACTTAACGACGTCTGGTGAGTTTGTAACTTTTACAACGCTGTGGAAAACTTAAAATCAATATGGCGCTTGCTCGGCCTGTCACGCTACTGTTGGCTGCAGGTAGCTACAGCTACGCCGCAATGGTAGGCAATGGCAGGCCAAATGGTCTTTTCAGTGAAGCTTCAACCCGTGCACTGTACGCGCGCTCGCACTGAATCGGCATCGATCGTACTACTTCGCCTCATATCGTTAAAAGCGTGTTGTTACGTTCTGTGCTTTTTTCCTCCATCATCAATTTACGTTTCAATCAATTCAGGCGTATTTATTTCATTATTAGATATTTTCTAGCCTTTTTCCAATCCGGATTGAAAAAAAAAAGCATCGACCAGGCCCTCATCCTTTCGGATTAAGAAAAAAGCGACTTTTCAGAATTTTTCCGAAGTCCCTCTCTGGCCCCCCACTTTTCCAATATCACCGAATATCTCAAGTCGACGGCAATAGTCATGAATGATGCATTATAATGCAAATTATATTGGTTTTCTTTTAGGAGTAGAATTTCCGGAAACGGACATAGAACGCAGACAAGCCGTGTTAGCCCTTAGCAGTTTTTTTTCTCCTTGTTACGATTCGTACTTCTTAGAGGAAATAGGAAAGGAAATGGGACCAGGGGGGAGGCTGATTATAATTTCTAAAATTTTTTATATATCAAATCATTTTTTCTTCGGCAAAAAGTTTAATATCAAAAATATCGCAGCTAGCCAAGATATGAACTCATCTTAATATCCTAAATCGAAAAATTTGAATGAAACATGTTCCAATACGATTTCTTATTTGGAAATTTCCATGCGCGCAATGTATGTTACTTATAAGGAGAAAAAATGATTGCCAAAACGTGATTTTTCGCTTTTCTTGGTCAACATATTTCATATAAAGCGAAATATCAACGTGTAATCAATTAGCTATCCCTTCAAGATAATAAATAATATATTTCACTCCCAAGTTCTTTATCGCCCTCAAAATCTAGTTTTTTTTTTTTTCGTAACACGTATACCGTTTCATTAAAAATTGATCCAGCAGGAATAAATCCCGAAGATTGGGATAGGATAATATTTTAAAATTTCAAACTACAATATACACGCGAGATACTTGGGACTGAAAGAGAGTATACGCGGGCGAAATGGAAAGAATACATTTTGCATATGCCAACATACTTGTTTTGTGTATTATTTTTGAGTATAAAATTGCACTAAGTTGCTACGTTTACCCCAAGGGTAAGTAATGTCTTTGTGTAACGGTTATTTATCTTTGAGTTAGGTCTTTGATTTGCGAAAGAATACTCTGTTACAAAATACAATATTCAACTGTAATTTTACACTCTCCCTATACGTATACGTTCCACGCAAAATGCCGCTTCAATTTTTAATTACCTTTTAAATTTTCAATAATACGCTGCTCGGAGTTGGGCTTTTGAGAAAGTATTTTATAATTACATCCCCTAACGATTACCAGCTCTCTATTAGTACATTTTCTACTCTATTTCTTTCCTTAATAAAACTGCAGATGTTTCTAATGTACTCATTTTAAATGGACGTCCTCTTATGTTTTACTCCCTTTCCCTAATAATTTCTCTTAGATGCTAACGAGTTTGCAAATGCATTGTACATGTGATACTTGAATATTTATTGTCGTGTTCACATATAAAATATCAGTAGGTTACGTAATTTCGTCGAAATTTTTAAAAGGATCCTTAGGATTTAGTTTTAGAACGTTGTTTTCCTTTCTATTCCAGAACAAAACGATCCTTGCCGAGATAAGCATTGTGGTTTTGGAGCTCGCTGCGTCCCGACCCCAGATGGACACAATTACACTTGCCAGTGTCCTGAAAAGTGTCCGAATTACGGTGACCACGTTACGTCACGCCCTGTATGTGGATCGGACGGTGTAGACTACAAAGATCAATGCGATCTACAGAAAAGTGCTTGCAGCACAAATACGAATATTACCTTAAAATTCTTTGGGAAATGCGGTAAATAGAGTTTCTCTGTTTAATAATGTCGTGTGCACATATACCCGTTGCCAGTTGCCGCGTTACGAACGAATCAAAATTAACATGTTTTTATTATTATTATTAAAACAATTCCAAAATTAATTAAAAGTAGCCGACTAGTTTTATACGTGTCTGTTTTAAAAATGTTTCATTTGTTCGAAAGAGGGGATATTTAGCAAATGGGGAGGAAAGTAATTTTACTAAGTGGAGTCTGCTGTTCGTCGATTTAGGTAAAAAGACCCTAAAATCTATAGATACCTATTTTGAAAAGATCCATGTAATTTAGATGGGAAATAAAATTTCTAAATTGAAGAGAAACCTTTAAACAAGGATTATATTTTACCAATTTACGCATTTTATTCGCTTTCTACTCTTCGAAGTTTTTATTTTTATTTATTAAAACTTCATCGGGAAACAATAGATCTCCTAATGGATAGTTAAGGGTTAAAAGCTTTTTTCCTTGAAATTTTAACAATTAAAATCTTTTTTATCCGTCCAACCCTTTTCTAAAGAGAAAGAGTATTTCTTCCCAAAAACCTATTATGCATTGAACTGATAAAGTTCAGAACTGCTATACTGTTAGACTCTTAACATTATGGGACCTGCACGAGTGTGTGTGTGTGTGTAAAGTCTCTCTCACGAACTTTTCCCGACAAAAAGAGTCGCAAGGAACACACAGACGTCGGTGGCGGAAGGAAAAGGGGTGAAGGGCTATAGAAATGTGATATTATTAATTGTAATTTTATAGATCCATGTGCCGGGGTTGAGTGCGCGGAGCCTGAAACTTGTCAACTTGACGAACATCGAAACCCAGTGTGCAGATGCGGCGAATCTTGTCCTTTAGAATTTACACCAGTTTGTGGCTCTGACGGGAAAACTTACCAAAATGAATGTTTGTTACGTCAAGAAGCCTGTCGAGCTAGGAAAACACTCAATATAATCTATAGAGGAAAATGTAGTTCAGGTTACTAAATCATTTTTATTCTTTTGTCGAAATAATAATTACATACTTAAAATTAATGTGTTGGCTTTCACGGGCAAAGTCAATAATAAACGAACTGTGCCATAGTACAGTATTAGAGGAAATAAAAATAGAAAAAAGAATAAGAGGAATAAAACCAACGTTTTTAAATTCCTGTAGAAATATGACTCCCGCTAGGATTTAGTTGGGCAGAGGTTGTGGGTTCAAATCCTACCGAGACTAATATTTTTCAGAGGTTTAAAGCGTTACTAAAATGGAAGAAAATCGTAATTTTATCATTACTAACATCAACGAGAGTTTTATATTAATTTAAAGCAAGTTTTGTCCCCTTTTCCGGTATTTTCTCTTTCCTTTTCTTTCGCTTTTTATACTTTGCTATGGCATGGTTAAATCCGGGAAACAGTTCATTTATTATTACATATTTAACTTAATAATCCCTCTATATATCGAACCTTTTTTTGATTTATGAAGGTAAGATGAAATGTGTTTTATTTTTCAACGTAATGTCCCTCAAAATCAATACATTTATTTAATCGATCCTCAAGTTTCTTTATGCCTTCACAGTACTTATTTTCCTCGAGCTCTTTAAAATAGTGGTCCACTGCAGGTATTAGCTCCTCATCCGAAGCAAATGTCATACCGCCGAGGTGTTTCTTAAACTTGGGGAAGAGATGATAGTCCGACGGAGCTAAATCCGGTGAACAAGGGGGATGTTCAAGCGCTTCGGACTTTAATTTGGCTAATTTTGCTTCGGCAATTCTGCTCTTATGGACTAGCACATTGTCTTGATGGAAAAGGACTTTCTTTTTCTTTCTTCCGGGCCTTTTTTCAATCTATCCAAAAGTTTAGAATAGTATTGTGCAGTAATCGTTTGTCCCTTTGGAAAGTAATCGATAGAATGACTTCGGCCTCTTTGGAACCGGTTCACCACATTTAGTCCACTCTTATGATTGCTGTTTACTTTCCGGTGTGTAGCAATGGATCCATGTTTCATAGCATATCACAAATTGGCGCAAAAATCTTAGGATTTTGCCTAAACCGCTCCAAAATGACTATAGAACATTCCACGCGTTTGAGTTTTTGCGGTGGTAAACACGAGACCTATCTTGCACACCGTTTAGACATGTCTAATTTAACATTTAAAAAATCATCCGTTTTCTGCAGATGCCTACCGCCTTAACTATATCTTTCAATATTGATCGGCAATCAGCTTCCACAAATTTCAAACATTTTGCAAACTTTCTGCGGAAGTGGCTGTTTTTGGGCGTCCAGAACGGGGACGTCACTTACGCTCATACGACCATTTTTAAATTAATTCACCCATTTGCAAACGGTCTTAGTAGAAGGAGCATCCCCGCCTAACACATTTGCCATATCAGCATGAATTTCCACAAGTATTTAATCACTGCACGAATTTCAATATTGTCCATTTTTAAAAAGCGCCAAAAGTGCTCTGGTTTAGACGAGTGTACAGAACAAACTACTTGACAGATCGACATGAAATTTAACATGCATGTCATTGAAACATTAAGCTATACAATAGTGTCAAAGATTCACACAGCGTCATCTCATAGTTAATTTTTCGAATTTCTCAGCTTACCCTCGTAATTAAAATAATCGAAATTTTTAAGGATACCGCCTCAGAAATACTTTTGACGTTGATTAAAGTTTACTGCTGTTTGCAAATTGATTTCCGGAAAATTGTTTTAAAACTCACAAAGTATACAGTTTTCGCATTACCTTTAAAATACACAACAAAGTAAAGAAAGTGGATGGAAGAAACGTGGAAAGATGATGATATATTCTTTATATGTCCGGATATAGATTGATGGCCTAAAATATGTTTTTCTCGGAGGGATGTTTACGTTGAATTTGTACCTTATACAAATAGCTTTTTGATGTGATTGTATAGGAGGAATTTAAAAGACATAATTTGAATATAAATGTCTTTTTTAATATCAAGTAATGATCAATTTGTTTGTTTAAGAATTAATTTTCGATTCATCCGCTCTATTAAGTATGAGAATGAAAATGATACGATGACAAGGTAACCCTTGAATATATAACTTTTTAATATTAACGCAGGTGTAAATCCATGCATGAGTGTCGAATGCGTATTCGGTGAAGAATGCACAATAAATAAGTACGGCATAGCCAGATGTGAGTGCCCTCCACTATGCGAGCAAATAATGAGGCCCGTCTGCACCAAGGACGGTCGTACGTTTCCTTCAGAATGCGAAATGAAAAGGTCAGCGTGCCTAACTCGTACGACAATCGAAATAGCGTATACGGGAGTCTGCGGCGACATGGGACCTTGCACCAACCATCAGTGCCCATTTGGGGCCACCTGTGTCGAACGATCGAACGCTGCACACTGCGAATGCTCCCCGTGCCCGGAGGAATTCCAACCGGTTTGCGGCTCTGATGGCATTTCTTATGGCAACCAATGCAAGCTACGGCTCGAGGCCTGCAAACATCGGAGAGAAATCAGGGTCCTATACGACGGTCCATGTAGTACGTCATCAATTACATTCAACAACAAATTTCGACCCTTTTTTTTATCTCTTCCGGCTTTTTTACTAATCCAAAAGTATTACATTTTCCGATAAAATATTATTTGCTGACTTGGGACGTCCTATCCCTTCATTAACGTAGCATATCAAGTATCATGCGTAGGTTTAATAAAAAAGAATCTTCATATAAACAATTTTTACTTTCGATCTAAATCTACGTATGGTACTTTTACACACCATCTCAAAGAGTACACTTATTCCGTCTTATCATACTCGATCTCGTTCTTTCATTTTCTTCGCTCTTTTTTCCTTATAATAAGAGTGATTCTTTCCAGATGACTGCGAGAATAAAAAGTGCGATTTTTACTCCACTTGTGAGTCTGACGGTGGCGCAGAAGGTCACTGCGTCTGTCCCTTATCTTGCACTAACGATGAGAAGGTAAAGTAAATTAGGAATGACACAATCAGATGCTAGACATTAATCTTTCTCCTCTTAAGTAAAACTCGAAAATTTATTTTACTTATATTCCTTTCTATTTGAATTTTTTAACGTCCGCCCCTTTTTCCGGTTACACCAGCCTTCCTTTTGGTTATTTTAAATAAATTGAAACGATTTATAGCTATCTTGCTATGAATAGAAAATGTTAAGCTTTTAACAATGTTTTTACTCACACTTGATTAAATGATATATGTACGTCTTTCCTCTCAGAAACAGGTAGAGCTACGTAAACAAATTTCTGCAGTAGTGTCGTCGTATTTTTTGTTTATTTAACCGTATCGATCTGTTTGACGTAGAAAATAGAGTATGATACGTTTGTTTAGACCCTAAATAACATTAGGAAGTTAGAGTTGGTATTGTATCACATATACATCTGCGCTATCCGTTGAAATAGTGCACTCACTGTGACAGAAAAAAAAAGGCGAAAAAGAATAATAGGAAATGAGAAAATGTATCTCCCGCGACATAAAAAAGGAACGGCAAAAAGGGAACGATAAGGGAAATTTAAGCCTAAAATGTGTACATGTTCATTCGTTTTGCCATGGCCCTAGCGGTATTTTGCCACCGGAGCTAGTTGTCTCACATATAATCCTAGTTTAGACGGAGCAGGGTTACATATTTTACGCGATGGGGTCGTTCACAGCAACTTCGTCTTAAGCAATAAAGGTTAGACTCAGGTCAGAAGAAGCTCTGCGAAGTTGAACAGTATAAAGGGGGTCTTTACAAATTATCCTACACTTTAATATCATTTATTCCAAGGTAAGGAAATGTGCGATGTAGGTTGTCTCCTGTTTAGGGTATACTCGCCGTGGAATTTCTCGTATACAGTTAAATTTATGCCTTTGAAAGCATTTAATAAAATATAAATCGAATAATCGCATAGATATAGGATACGTAATATAACGTTCCGCTCATCAGCTTTTCGATAAAACGTGTTAATTTATATACTGTAATTAGATAATTTAGCTTTAATAAATGTCCAAAGTGACTGTTACATTAAACGCGGTGATTTTTAAATTATCTCAAAGTAAATTAATAAACGGTAAATTTAATAATGCCCTTGGTGTGAGCTAGGAGAGAAGAGTGTTCAGCGTTAGAGGCTTATTACGTCTTAAATATGGAATTATTAAAGAACCACCTCCCCTTAATGTGTCGATCGGAATTATAAATTTAATATCTTTAGCACATATTGTGTTCGCGGAACAATGTTTTAATTCAAAATTACAGTCTGGCATAGAGGATACCCCTTTTAGCCTTCATTAACATTAATTGCTTCAAATATCCCCTGTTAAATCTATGTAATTCAATTTACAGATGAAGATTATTAAAGATTCATATCGATAATGGGGATTTGAATAATTGAAAATGTTCGCGGCTATTTTCAATCTGACGATATACGAAGGTTTCATTCTCTCGCGTATTTATTGCTATCGAATATATCATCCAAGCTTCGAAGTATTGCTCTTATAGAAATAACACCATAACAAACATTGCTAAATTTTCAAATCAAGGGTTATATATACTCGGTTGGTATATTGTTATAGACTTCCGCGGTCGTTTTCTTTGAAAGAATTTAGGTTTCCGTAATTGCACGAGTCTGCCCACGTTTCGCTTTCAGTTGCATGCAGCAGCCTAGAAGAAGCTCCATGCAACTGAAAGCGAAACATCAGCACACTCGTGCAATTACGACGCGGTTTCAATCCAAAAATCTAAATTGTTTAATAGGTTACTACGTATGATTATTGTATCAATTTGAGAGTTATTTTGGTAAAGTGAAAAACAATCTGTTTAATTTTTTTTTTTATTCTCATTGATAGATATTTTTTTCTGTTGACTACAAGAAAGATAAATTCACTGCTAGGTGCTACATTTGCAATAGATTCAAGGTTACTTTACACATATTAAATGAATAATAAATTCTTATGATTTATTTTGTAGTTCATTTAGCTTTCATACCCTACTTGAGTTAACATAAACAAATTATGCGAAAAATTAGTAAAAGAAAACACAACATTGATTATGTGATTAATATAATTTTGCCAGTTCTCAAGCTGAAATACGATTTTATTTCTTCGGGGTAAGGCTAAGCACTTCGTTTATTTTGAAGTATTATAATGCTTACTATAGTTCTTAATTTACGTGAAAAATTAGATGGATCCTCTTCATTTTTTGCAGCACGTAATATCATATATAAGTTTCATAAAAAGAAACTTTTAGTCGCGTGTGAATTTTATCTTGATAAGGACTGTTTCCTTAACGTTTCGATGAGATCACACTCGTCATCTTCAGAAGATGGTCTATCACTAGTTAGTCGATCTCTAACTTTAACTAGTGACAGATCATCTCTCGAAGCTCACGAGTGGGATCTCTTCGAGACGTCGAGGAAACAGTCCAAACCTCACATGCGGTCAAAAGGCCGAGAAAACATATTTTCATATATAATACTTTCCCTGTTGTGCCGCAGACAGTTATAACTCTTATTTATCCTTTTCTATTGTAACTTTCGAAACCAGTATACCAATACACCATCAAAGATTTTATGGGTGATTAAAGGATTATTATAAATATTTATATTGTGCGTAAAGTACAGTATTTCCTGTTTAGGCTGTTTATTAATATAATTGTCGAAACATGATTTTATGTATAGTATATTCATTTATAGTTCTTTCATTAATTAGGACCAACTATTAATTTGAGCTTGTAAATGATGTCAGTTTAGAGTTAAACGAAAGACTCTTCTGATATGTAATTATCAATTATCAATTCAATCTTCTTCATTTGATAATTAAGAGTTCCGGTACAGTCATTAAAAGACAAAAAGTTAATATTTGTCTCAAATAAATTATATTATTGAATAAATATTATCAATTTTGTTAAATACAACACTACAGCTTCTTTTTCAGATAGCAATTCTTTTATTTATTGATTATTTCTTAGGGTGGGCAAATAATTTTGACCGGTAGTGTATGTAAATGATAATAAGCTTTTATACCTGCAGTAACCGATAGAAGCCGAACTGTCTGCGATATCACAGAGAAAGTAGGTTTGATATTCTCCCGTCATAGGGGAAGACCACTATACAATTGCAAGAGAATGTTTTTGATGATAACACTCTTACTTTGTAGCTGGATAAAGCTCCTTATGTTCTTCTTTTCGAATAGAATTTCTTTGCCATACCCTAGTGTATTTTTTACTAGTTTCTAGAACTGCTTTGGAAATTGTAATATTTTTCGGAAAATATACAATCATCGGCTTTTGTCTCACATCGTAATTTTCATCATAGCGCTTTCTTTGACACCTAGAATTTGATTTAATAATAAAAATCAATTATTCTTAATAACATTAGGCTTTCACGGCCGGAATCTGACTTTGTATCTGCAGTGCGTATGTCGACATTTCCAGAAGTACGTACTGCCAGTACAAATTCAGTTAATTCTTGTTATACTTAGACAATAGATGACACTATTAAAAGTTATAGTATTTAAAATAATAATGATAATTAAAACTAATACATTAGCCCAGCTAATAAAAGAAGGTTATGCTCCATAATACTTAATACTTTGAAACATGGATGATATAGATTATAGTTAAAACTGTCGTTCCTCATTCATTTCGTTTAATTCCATCGTTTCATTAAGGTAAACTTAGTTTATTTTTTACAGACGATTTCACCTATGAACGCTTTGCAATTTTATTTTCTCTCTGCGTGTGTAATATAATACCAACGCGAAAATTTCAAAATAACGATCGTACAACAGAAGCAATTTGCGAGGGAGTTGTATAGATTACAGTAATTTAACGAAATGTTTTCGACTTAAATTTGGAATTAGTATTGAATTAAACATAATGATCATCATTAAACAAAGTGTTTTCGGTAATCTAGGTAAATTGTGGAATAAAATCTGATTTAAAATGGAAGAGACAATCAAGTTAATGCATCTCTTCTAACCTATAATCGTTTCAACTCATAGCCTTTAAAATTATTTATCCAGAATTAGTTACAATAAAATCTTTCAAGTCTTCCGTAAAGCTCGATAAAATCAATAAGAATTATGTCTAGGATCTGCTACGTATTAATTATCCACCCCTCCTCTGTTACTCATTCATCAAGAGCATCGTTATCCTATCTAGCTTATCAAGACCCCTGTATGCGGTACAGACGTTATAACTTACCCTAACGAATGCGAGCTAAGGATAGCATCTTGTAAAGCAAAACAATACATCCTGGTTGCATATAAAGGGAATTGCGGTAAGTTAAGTAAAAAAAAAAAAAACGACAAAATTTCAAAGTTACAAACTTCGACCCCCCCTATGTCTTGTCCTCTTTCTCCGGGTTTCTCCGTTGCTCTCCTTCCATCACCTTACTACTACCCCTACCCTGTTTTGTTATAGATCTTTGTCAAGAAGTACAGTGTAAATTCGGGGCTCGATGCGAGGCTGGCGAATGTGTATGCCCCACGAACTGCGAAGGATCAGGCGACGAACCAGTCTGCGCCTCAAATATGATCACATTCCCCAACGAATGCGAACTACAAAAAGCCGCTTGCCTTCTACCTACAAAAGCGGCTCCATTGAGCGTCGTTTTCTATGGAGATTGTCGCGAAAGATTCCCAGTAACATTTAGTGAGTTATAAAAAGAGAACGAACATTATATATTGATATGAAAGTATAACAATTTTGACGTGATAAAATTTTTCCGACCGCGATAATAGCGGGTAGAGAGAAAAAAAGAACGAAGAAAACACTTAATCGATTTTGGGGACCGTTAAAAAGAATATTTTCTATAGAATATCTGTTCCTTTTTTTTTTCACGAGAAGAGGTCCTTGTATTACTAAAGAAATGACAAGAATTTTCTTTATTTCGTTCTTAGAACGTTGACTAGTTATTTTGTCCGAAGATACATCTATTATTATCTATTATCTTCAACTTTTCAATTTACCTCAAATTTGAGAAAATCAATAATCTATTCCAGCGGTTCTTAACTTGCGGTCTCCGGACCTCGAGGGGTGGCCAGTGCCTTCTCAAGGATCCTTAAAGCTTTAAGGAATATTCAATAATTAATCACGGACTGTCGAACAAAATGATAAAGCCAATTAACCGATAAACTAAGAGTTATTAGTATTATTATTATTTTAAATAATTCCTTTCAAATTAGTTGCATTTAATAAAGAAAAACGTTGTTGAACTTTTTATGAAAATTTCAACTGTGACAAATATTAGTCTTCACATGATATGATGGAAAAATTTCATTAAGAAATTTGTTTAAAATTTAGATTCTTGCGTAAAAAAACAATCTCTTTGTACTTAGAGCTTGCGACAACAGTATAGGGCACTTTTCAATTCAATTAGGCAACCCGTGCTGCAAAACATATAAGGTTAATTGTAGTAGTTTCTGGTACTGGCATTGCGAAAGTGGTGATGAGCAAAAATATTCGGGGAAAACCACACATCCAAGTGCAAAATATCCAATGATTGATATGCTTAACAAAACAATGAAATTTCTGTAGTAAATGTGGCGTCCTATTCTTTTGTCGTAGACCGTACTTAGAAATTCCTCACGTATCTAGAAGAGGTAACAAACCATAATTAAACATTAAAACAACAAATAACAATAGTATTTTATTAGAATTTCATGTACACGTTTACACAATAGATGTTTCTACTTTTAAAAATCATAGATCACGATTGATAAAAATTTTATCAGTTTTAGTAATTGTATCGTTTAAAAAAGCTTATTACTTGAAATTAAATTATAATATAAAATCATTAGGAAACAATTTATTTATTAATTAATTAAAAAGTTAATATTTAATGCTATTTTATTGATAGGAAAATAATCTATGGTAAACAAAAAATTAAGAATTTCTAATCTATTTCTCTCCAACATCGTTTAATATCAATAAAAGTTCATTTTTATAAAGCTTCCCCCATAATATTTTTCGCTAAACGCTTCGCATCATCCTCTTTTATTCGAAGCGGCAAACCCTCGGACTGTATTTTTTGGGAAATTAACGATAAAATCTTAATTGAGATATATGCGGTATATAGTGGCAATTATACAAATAACCCCCGCTAATTAAAAACCGATTAAATCCAAATTTGGTAATTTAGGAATCGAAAAATTGAAATAGCACGAGGATTTAACGATCCCATCCGTTCGGAAAACGCTTACAAAATTTAATTCCGTTTCAATTTTAACGTATTTAGCAACGTTCTACGCGTCAACGGTACAAAACGCTACGGAAACTGGAGTTGAAGTATATACAGGAGCTACGGATAGTTTCACAAGTTTGACCGGCCCCGATAGGAACGTTGCCGAAAAGGAAGCTTGTCGAGATATTCACTGTGATTATGAAGCTACTTGCGAGCTAGGTCCCGATAACTTCCCGAGATGCATCTGCCAGTTTGATTGTACCGATGCTTCGTTACATCCGAAGCCAGTTTGCGCATCTGATCTTAGAATCTACCCTTCATTATGCGCTATGAAGATGGAAGCTTGTCAAAGGCAAGAGGAATTACGGTTAAGACCTCTAGAATTATGTCAAGGTCCGAAAACGTTACATTTATTAATTTCGAGACGTTAATATTTATATAACGAATAGGTATGGAGGTGAAACCTTGTAATGGAGAGGTAACTTTAATTGATCCAAATACCGGGAAAGAGTTGGATTGCGGGAACGGTCCTAATCGTCAAGATTGTCCTTCTGGAAGTTACTGTCATCAAACAACTAGGTTCGCTAGATGTTGCCATAAAGGTAAAACAGGGTTGACGTTCTTCTTTCCCTTTCTAATTCGATTATCTCACATAAATTAACTAGATCAAAGTCAGTTACAACAAAAAAGCTGCGAGGATAGTTGGTTTGGTTGCTGTCCAGATAATAAAACGCCGGCGAAAGGACCTGATTTCGCCGGATGTCCGTCCCTTTGCGGCTGCAATAAGCTAGGTTCTTATTCGGACACTTGCGATCCGGAAACAAAGGAATGTCGCTGCAGACCAGGTGTAGGAGGTGCTAAGTGTGATAGATGCGAACCTGGTTACTGGGGATTACCGAAAATATCTTCTGGCCATCAGGGTTGTACACGTACGTCAAATCGATATTGAAATTGTCTGATGGCGAACATTTAAAATGGTGTTTTACAGCTTGCGGCTGTTCGTCCTTCGGTTCGGTGCGCGAGGATTGCGAACAAATGACGGGACGATGTGTCTGTAAACCCGGAATTCAGGGCCAGAAATGTACAGTTTGTACGAGCCATGATAAAGTGTTAGGTCCGAATGGTTGCGTTCCAGGTTAGAAAAAGATTTATTTCAATTAGATTAGGAATTAATCGAACTATTCCTATCTTATGTTTACAAGGATGGTTTACAACTTGATATGATAATTTTAAACAAATTATTTAAAGTAAATCACTAGATAAAATTTAATTGAAGAAATTGATATTCACGTTATATAAATTATTATTTGAAATTGTGAACCGTCCCCTATACAATACGATTTATTTTTAAATAATAACATTCCTTTTTGTTTCTATTTTTTTTCTTTAAACAGTTGATCTCTCAACTCCTTCACCAACAACGTGTGAAGACCTAACATGTCACTTTGGAGCAACTTGCGTCGAAAAATCTGGAATGGCAGTGTGTGAATGTCACACTGAATGTTCAGAAGACACAGATCCTCAAGTATCGTCGAATCTAAAATATTTCGCTGTACTTCAATCGTAATTAAAACATTTTTCCAGATTGTTTGCGGAAGTGACGGTCAAACTTATTCGTCAGCTTGTCAATTACGCCTAATAGCTTGTAAATTACAAAAAGATATAGTTGTTCAAGCTTTCGGTACTTGTAAAGGTAGAATTTTAGCGTCTAATGGTTGATTAAGTCATAATTACTTTTTAAAATTATAGAAGATATGTTTACTAGTACCGATTGGCCAATTCGTCGATATACTCCGGTCCATTTCACGCAACCGGACGACTCAAACTCACCCCTATCAAAGTCTACACGACATCTAGCTCCCGACACTCGGTATTATTACGAGAGAAGTGGCTCGTTCTTACGACAACCCCATCGTTCTGATTCGGACGATAATAATGGATTTGAGAATAATCCATCAGGAACAGGATCCGAAATTAATATACGCGGTGAGAAAATATAAACAATTCAATTAATTAGAACTGTACCAAATATATCATTGCTGTATACTAGTATGTGTAATCAATTGTAATAAAAAAATAAATAGCGAAATGAGAAAAAATTATTTATTAAAAATCCTGGAGAAGATATAATAGTAACTTTTTCATTGAACCCCTGTACGTTAAACAATATGTGATGAAATGCCTTGAATGCTGTAAGCTGTCAGTTTTTGATTGATATTTCGTATTTTTCGGCCCCGTTTTTCCCTCAAATACGAGACCTCAATTAGAAAATTGACACATGTTAAAACGTAAAGAATTCATTGATCAATACGTGTAAAAAGTAGCAAACATTCATCTACTTTTGTTTTTAATAACCAGTCGAATCGAACAGATACCAGTATTGCTAAATTATAAAAATAAACACTCGTTGATAGATAAAGCTTTATTAACATCCTCTCATTTTTATCCTCACATAGGTCGAACAAATGCCGCTTCCTACATGCCAACTCCAGCTACAGTACGGGTTACAGCCCTATTGGGCGATCTATGTTCAAACGATAACGATTGTCTGATTAAATACAGCACATGCATAGAAGGTGCTTGTATTTGTACGCCTGAATATTCAGAATCTCCTGATAGACAAGAATGCATTGGTAAACTTCCAAAACCCGTCATATCAACTCAATTAATTAAAAAACGCATTTTTCCAGCTAATATTGCCCCTACATATCAATACAAAGCTTGCAGTTCAATCCCATGCCATCACAGTAGTACATGCGTTGACTTATCTAGCGGTTCTTTCACATGCATATGCTCAAATAATTATACAGGACAATATTGTCAAAACGAAATAATTATTAAGAAATACGAAGTGGCAGCTTTCGATGGAAAATCTTTCATAAGAATGAAACCCCTAAAAGCGTATCATAAACTAAGTATAGAAATGGAGTTTAAAACTTATAGTAACAATGGAATTCTTCTATACAATCAACAAAGACCTGATGGTCTAGGAGATTTTGTATCGCTAGCTATAATCAAAGGATACGTAGAATTCAGGTATAATCTTGGAAATGGCCCTATAGTAATTACTTCCTTGAATAAAGTTCAAATGAATCAATTCCATCGCATTATCATTAAAAGATACCACAGAGACGGCATGCTTAAATTAGATGAAGGTGAAGATATAGCTGGGCAATCTATAGGCTCCTTAAAAGCGTTAGATCTAATAGAAGATGCCTTTATTGGATACGTCCCTCTGAATTCGTCAAAGTACAGAAATAACGCTATTCCAATACTAATAATTTAATATCTAAATTTTTTAGGGTATTTGAGAATATTGGAACAGCTACTGGTCTTCAGGGTTGTATTAGGAAGCTACGCATTGGAAGAAAAACAGTCGAGCTGCACGAAAAACGCGACGAATGGGTTATACAAACGCATGATGTTCACGAATGTGATGATAGTCCTTGTTCAAGTATTCCATGTCAAAATGGAGGAACTTGCAGGGCAATAGATAGCGAAAATTATAGATGCGAATGCAGCGAACATTACGCGGGGGATTTCTGTCAGAATTTCATAGATCCTTGTCTGCCAAATCCTTGTGGAGAAGGGGCTACTTGCACCTCAAACCAGGATGGCAAATTCTTTTGTACTTGTTCTACGGGATATATGGGACAGACTTGCGAAGCAGGTTAGTGTAAGATACTTACCCTCCCTATTTCACTATGAATACAATGCTTTTTTAGCCGACGGGGTTGATGTAACAGTTCCTGAGTTCAACGGTTCTAGTTTTATAGAATATCCTCCTTTAAATGGTGTCAGTAAAGCTTTTAAGATAGAAATCGCATTCCTAACTAAATCTCTTAACGGCCTAATATTATACAGCGGTCAGTTTAAGAATGGCAAAGGAGATTTTATCGCGTTAAATTTGATACGTGGTTATTTACAATTTCGATTTAATTTAGGAAGTGGCATCGCCAACATTACGTATGTCATGCCCAATTTTCTAAGTAAGATTGACTTATCTTATCCATGTTTCCAGGTCAAAGGATACTATAACTTTAGAAAAATGGTATCTCGTCAAAATAGTTAGAAATGGCCGTGAAGGGTTCCTACAATTAAACAATTCAACTATCGTAAGAGGATATTCCTCCCCTTCCTTAACGGAACTCAATTTAGAACTTCCTTTATATATAGGATCGACTATGTATATCTTTTTTTTTTATATCCAAACTTTTAAATTTAATACTCAAATTTCTAGGTCTTGGCAAGAAGTTCATCGATTATCAGGCGCCTCAAAGGGTTTCAAAGGTGCTATACAGAAGATAACCATCAACGATCAAGTCCTTCCACTATCAGCTAAACTAATAGACTGTTCATATTTGTCAGTTAATAAAATTGGATGTGGGCACAAGCTCGCAATCTACGACGGCGATCCATGTCCATTATTTAAAAATCCGTGCCAAAATAAAGGTCTTTGCATACCGAATTTGAACGAGTACGATTGTAAGTGCCATTCAAATTATAAAGGAGATCATTGCGAGTATGGAATGGATGAAAAATTGCCTTTGAAATTCTCCGGAACAAACTACTTCCAGTACCAATACCCCGGACATGAAAAGTATGTCATCAAAATTATTTTAATTAATCCTCTTAAAGATTGCGGCTCATTTTTCAGCGAAAATACCACCAATAACATGGAATATTCCGATTATATAATCGACGGGAATGTGGAAATGGACGAAAACGTTTTAAAAGGTGTAAATCAGCAGGAGGAAGAGAATCTCTATATCTATTATGATGAAAATAATTACGATTTCAGTTTACATTCTTACAGGTACGTAAAAAATACGGCTAAATTATTCTGAGCAAGTTTTGAAATTGTTACAGTTTTAGAAAAAGTGAGGAATTAAACGAAAAGTATGATATACGATTAAAAACAACGAACGGTGATGGTTTGATGCTTTGGAAGAGTAAAAGCATTAAGAATTTGCAAGAAAAATATTTATCAATAGCTATCGTCGATGGATACCCTGAAGTCAGTTACAATTTAGGTGCCCAGAAAGGGTTTTGGGGAGTTAGGTGAGATAGAATCGGTCAAATAATTTTAGTTTAGTTAGTTGAAATTATTTCGGGATGTTTTATCACCTAAAGTAAATTTTCACAGAACAAAAACTAAAATCAACGATGGAAAATGGCACGTTGTCCATGTCAAACGAAAAAAACGCGTCGTATTCATATCTGTAGATGAAAGTCCACCAATAAAGGGTATTTCCGAAAAAGGGGCAATATCTTTGAGCACCAATACGGATCTCTGGATCGGGGGTAATCCTTCCCTTCCACCAGGATTACCAATAACCTACTACAAAGGATTCATTGGCTGTGTCGAGCTCATTAAAATAAATAACAAGCCACTGAATATGTTAAAAACTGTCAATCCTGAACGAATTCAATTCTGCCATAATAATGAAATCTAAATTTCCAAGAAACTTAATAAACTAATTTTAAGTTGGTAGTAAAGAATATTTAAGTAGACAAGATTAAAATAAACGTGAGACTGATTGTGTACTAATTGAAATACATTTCTAATTAAAACAAAACTCACTCTAAAATACATATACTCTTAATACACATGAGAATGATCTTTTTCGAAGCATCTCCTTTGTAAGCTTTTATTCCAGAGAGTGTTTAAAACAATTTTTGATATGATATAAATTAAATGAAAGTAAAAGGATAATAATACCTGTAACATAAAAGCAATTCGTGCTACCTAATACGCTTGTTATAGTAAAATATTTCATATGTATCAAGATATAATAATACTCTATATTAGATTGTTTTATTTTAATAACGGTTTTATAGATGAAGTATCATATCCATCCCTCAAGTAGTAGATCTACTCGTAGTAGTTGATATTTAGTATTTAAATAGACAAGGTATCGCTTTGCTTATTATTTATTTGCTCTAAACTCTCATATTATCATCGTCATACTCCTTGTACCTCAGGTTTCTAAAAGGCTGTGGTTTAATAACTTATCATTCGTTTATGAACCATTAAAAATCTTGCGATTTATTTCACAAAACCCGGATATACAGCGTCCCATTTAGGATTTACATCACTGTACAGTATACACCACGTTTCTTTTCAGGTCTTTCTTTACGTCGTCTATTTAAATACTAGATATTCTCGCTAACCTATATCACTTTACATATCAATTTAGATGACGTTAAGTAATTAAATAATTAATTTAAAATTGATACATATGTAACATTAAATAAAATGTAAAATACTATTAAAGGTAGATGCATTATTTATCGAATATATTAAATGAAGATGTAGGTATAATTTAGTAGAAATGATTAAAAGAAAAAGTGAAGAAAATATATATACATATATGTCATCCTGTCAATTTCGATCTTAAAGTTTTATTAAGATATATACTGCTCAAAATAATCTACTTTTCTCTAGAAAATTCTAAGGAAAAGCAAGGAATTTTTAAAGTCAATTGCATATTACTAGAAAAAGAAATCTGCTATCTGTGGGATTATTTCGAGTGGTACAGTATTTACGTTGAATATCTTGAATATAACTGCTAGGGTAATGTTTCTAATATACGGTAGTGTGGATCTCTTTATTCAACACTACTGTATATATCGTTTTAATTTTCTTGGAACTTTAGCATTATCGCTGTCTTTTCCTTCTCGTTAAGAAAGAAATAAATGTACTTATATATTATACATATATGTAAATACCATAATATCTACGTGTAGCATTATTTAAACAAAAAAAAAAGGAAAAGAATTAAACCATGTATGCTGTACATAAAGTACACGTAACAGAGCTTAATATCGAAATATTTACAGAAATTTAGACAGAAAGAAAACATGTTAGATTTATTAGAAAAATATAGGGTGTTGAAGTAACGATTTCGATATTTATAAAACTAGAAAATTTGTCGTATTATTTCAACTCATTCTTAGTTTAATATGGAATATTATATTGCTATAAAATATATTTTTTTTCTAATGACATACTAAAAGTTCTTTCTAACCCTCCGATATGAATAGTTTTTTCTTTGATATTCCCCTTTATTAAACTTATAACTTTATGGGTACTAAGCAGAATAAGGGTAAGCCCGTCTGATAATGTTTTTAAAATTTTTCGAAAAAATGTCGGTGTCAGTAGGATTTGAGCCTACGCCCTCTTGCTCTCCGGGAGAATGTCTTACCACTAGGCTACGAAGATCGACATTTTTTTGGAAAATTTATAAAACGTTGGCAATTATAAGGAAAATTAACCTCATATTAATTTAATTAATAAGAAAAAGGTAAGCCCACTTTACTTGAATCTTTAAATATATACAATAAAATACTGCTAGTTTTATGTTCAGCTTTTGTATTTTGTAAAAAAAAAATGAATTGGATTTTAACATTAAAAAAACACACGTTCGTATCAGAAAAAAGAATCATCAGTATATATGTTCTAAATGTAATAACTATTGCTAGGAATGTTATAATTAATACTTAAATTTACATAATACGGTTTAAGAAAGATACATTAGTTATAAATAAAGTGAAATTATTTATTATTACTGGACGGACCATATGAGTAACGAGCGCTAGCTGTTCCAACGTCTGGTTCGATCGTTGAGACGTAATCTCCATCCTCACTGCGGGCTTGAGATTCGTCTACGATTGCCGCTGGATCATCTTGAAGATTGACGTTTGAATAAAAATTTTTCTCGTAAGGGCCGTTAGTGGATTGATCGAAATCCGAATTTTCCTTACTTGTACGAACAATTTCTACGTTATCGGTTTTTTGAGCCGTCCTACGATATTTGGGTAGAAACTTGTTAATTTCTTGACTAACGAATAGGTTCTTTTTTTCGGGCAGTGTAGATGGTGATGAAATAAATGGTTTTGTCGTTGTTGTAACGGTGAATACTGGCTTGCTGAAAAAGAATAAAAGAAACAAGCTAAATTTGTTTGATGGATCCAATTAAATATGTTTGCGAGATTTGCTAATTAGCAAATAATTATGATAAAATAATGCCTCAGTTTTTGCGAATAATAAATAACTTAGAGAATTTTAAAAAAAGACATCGTGCATTACTTTATCCTTTTATCGTGAAAATATGTTTCTCCTAAGCGTACATTAAAATACTAAACGAAAAAGAATCTACGAAAATGAAATAAGCAAATGTTGAATATTAAGTTGTTAATTATGAAAATATGAAAAATAATTTTTTAAGTTCTTTATAATTAATCAACCTAATATACTTATAGTTATTTTTAAAAAAAGCCAATGACCAACCACTATGCTTCCACCTGGGTTACAATAATAAATAAAAGCTAAAAAACCAGCTAAAATAAAAATGTATATTATTAAATGTTAAATTATCATGAATAAAAATGAAAAAATGAGAAAAATTATTAATTCTTGTAAGTAATGATTATATTTATAGAACCCAAGGTGGGGTGCTGTGGGGCTCACCTTCTTACCCCTGCGCTGAAGATACAGGTATTGAACCATAATTGTAATAATAGCATCTGGTTTGCTCACAAATAAAATCCTTGACAGCCGTGCAATAATCAGCATCCCATTCAAAAGATGGTGCCTTCAAGGCCACACAGCTATGTAAAGAGTCACTATCTCCACTGTAACAGAGTAGAAGAGGATGAGAAACAAAAAAAAAAAACAAACGATGTTTAAAAGAAAACCAGTAAGTCGATGTGAATAACCTCTAATATTCAAATACCTTTCTCTAGCAGTTCTTTGTGGACTTGTGCTTCCATTGGGAATATCGGATGTATTATCGTTTAAAGGTTTTTTCATGTAATTAAAAGTGGCGTTGAAGGGTAATCCTGTACTCATCCAAAGGAACATATCTGTGCCCAAGTTATTTCCGGATGTCCAAAAGTCGAATTTATTGTATCCTATTAGATAAAATATTCCGTCATATAAAAATTCTATAGATTGAAATTTACATCGTCGATATACCTGCGTTAGTTAAGTATTGAGCTATCGAATCTGCTTTTTCTCTTGTCTCAAACGAAGCTAATTGAAGCCCTAATGATCTACAGTACTGATAGGCTAAGAAGAAATTTAATTCTGGAGAGTAAGGATTCATACGGCTCACGAAATATTGCACGCCATCTAATTGTATTGTTGTTATCCTTTGGCCTTTTCAGAACAAAAAGAAAATAATAAAAATATTAATTACAGGTATCTAATTTAAATTTCAAACAAATCTCCCAATAGGTTACGCATATTTTACCCTCCAGAACATTGTGCGTAACATCAAACATCCTGTGAGTCAAGTTAACGTGCTTTTTCTGACTTGATTTATACGAGAATTGCTATTTATAGACCCGTGCGTTAGCAGAAAAGGTAGAAAAATTATTCAAGCATGGAATAACAATGAACTTGGCTAGGTATGACAAGGGAAACGTGACTTCCTTAATTTTTTCCGGTTTGAACTTACTTATTATCGTCTATTGTGCGTCTTCTGTAGATATTTTTTGTAATTTTTAATTCTCTTATTCGTAGAACTTCAAAACGAATCAATCCCAAACAAACATATTTGTGGCGGTAAAGCGAAACTATGTATATCTACTTAAAACCGGACTATATGTATATAACGAGAAAATTAGCAGGTCTATGTAAATAATTGTCTTTTCACTTTAAACTTTTGTTGAAACTCAACGAGTTTTGGAATTAATATTGTGTTTTCTCTAAACATACAAACATTAAGAAATTATTTATTACACTATGTCGCGCAGATTTAGACACGAAAGTGAGATTTTAATTTAATTTTTTTATGTATACATCTAATTTAAGTAGTTAGAAAAATATAAATTTAAACTTAGGATAAGTACGTTGTACGTCCTAGAAGCAAAGGAAGTTACCAATAGACAAAAATTAAGTTATTTAGTAGGTAAATATACTATACGGTTCTCTGTTTGCAGCGAATTGAATAGATAGACGCGTACTCTTAGAGTTAAATTTTACGCTTTTAAAATTAACATGAATTAAAGTTAATAATAATCGCAATGATTTAGAAAGAATGAATTTATAAAATGAAAATCTACTTACAATATGACGTTGTGAAGAAAACAAATAATAATATACTCGATACAACACCCATCGTTTTCATCTTGAAGAGCAAGTTCGTTCAGCGGCGGGACCCGTCTGTGAGCGTATATTACTTCTTTAGGTTCAAATTGCGTTCGCAAACTGAAGAGTTGAAGCAAGCGCTGGTTGCTTTTGTGCAGAGATTACCTGACACACCCTCCAACATCTCTTGTCTTCATTTTTTGACGAAGAATCAAATGTTCTTCTGGTTTTAAAGCTAACTTTTCTTATTGTGGCTGTATGAAATTAACCCATTATATTTACTCTTGCAGTCATAAACTCTGAAGTTACTTTGCCTATATCGCAGGTCTTTGTTTGAAATAGATCGTTTTTGTTTCTATTTTTAGGAATAAAAATTCGAAAACTTATAGGATTAATCTTTTACTATATTTACGGTGTTTTTTTTAATTTCGTCATGCTTTTGACAAATTTGATATGAAAGCCTTAGTCTGGATTCATTTTTAACTAATTTTAAGAAAATATTTAAATTTCTTTTGGGAATAGAAAAATATTAAAATTTATTTATTTCATATATTAAACAAATAGAATTAAATTGAGTTGCTTCTGATTCTATGGTTATTTTTTTAAAAACTAATCCAAATTTTCCATTTTCTCTTTTATTAATTACAAAATTATTACACCTCTTATTTATCTAAATAGTAAATTTCTAGGAAATAATGTTTCAATGTATGATTGATGATTGATTTTTAGGAATAAAAATTAGAAAACTTCTGGGATCAATTTTTTACTTACATTTAGGGTTCTTTCTAATTTCGTCATGATTTCGAAAAGTTTAGTATGAGAACCTTAGTCTGGATTTACTTTTATATATATATTTAATATTTAAATTTCTTTTGGGAATAGAAAATATTAACATTTATTTTACAAATTTATTACACAATCTCTAGAAAATAATTTCTCAATCTATGATCGTAAAAAGCGTTTACATAAATTTCACCTCTAGTAAGCTATTCCAATAAAAACTTTTGTCGTAACTTGTACTATTTTCAGTTGGATTAGTTGTCAATTTCACAAAGTATTCGTTCAGACACACAATTGATAGGAACTTGTTAAAATTGTATTGTAATTTAAAATTAATATAAAATGGTTTTTACTATACAACGCAAATCATTCATACTTGAATCTTATTTTCGAAACGGACGTAAGATTGACGGACAATGGCAGTATTCTCTTCAAGATTGTTTAGAAGAATTTAGAAATGAGTTTTCCCAACTTCGTCTTTGATTAAGATAGTTTTCGGTACACACGGTTTTCAGGGAAATAGAGAGTGTGAAATAGCAATTATAAATGATACATCAGGAACTTCCATACGAGTATTGGCACATGCCATACAATTTTGAAATAGGACTTATATTACATTTATTTCCATATCGCATGACCTGTTATCAAGAAATCAAAGGAATCGACTATTCTAGAAGGACAACGTTTAGTCAGCGATTTTTAAATAATCTTGGCAAAACTCTTTTTCTGACGAATCATTGTTTTATCTGAATAGGTATTTTAACTCACAAAATATGAGGATGTGGACTACTAAGAAACCACATGATTTTTATGTTAAAACCTTACTTAATTTGCAGAAAATTGGTGTATGATGTGCGATTAAGCCATTTATCGAATAGCTTAATGAAGAAGAAATAACATAGGGTTACTTTCAACAAAACTAGAGCTAGAGCATACACAGCAGGTGAAACAATGAATACGCTACAGCAATTTTTTCAAAATCGGTTGATAAGTTTAAACACCGAACATGAATTTCCACCAAGAACCTGTGATTTTTATGGTCTTTCTTAAACAACTTGCAGACCTTCAAATCGGAATGGTTGAAAGAATTAACGAAATTAATGATATGATTCTACAAAACGTTTTTTCCTCTGTTAGAATAAGATATGAGAAATGTTTCGTTCAAGGGTGAGGCCACAATTTTTATAAAATCTTAGTTGTTTGTTGCAAGTAAATATATTTCATTGGGCTAAAAATTTTCTTTTTATGATTTTAACATTTGTCATGCCATTTAAATAACTTATACCAATCAAAATTCGTATTAAGAGTTTCGGTAACAAGCTAAGGCATAATTATAATTTCAAAGGCTGCTTTGAGATAAAAATTTATTTGAACGCATGTTATAAATGGAATCCATTTAGAGCGTGTATTGAAAATACCACTCTCTCACGTGCAATGGATGGAGGATTTTACAGAAAACGAGTAAATAAAGGCAAGAAACAAGTCCTTCAGACAATGAAGATAATGTTAGAAGCTATGTCGAGGGCATTAAAAGGAGAGCTTTAAATCTGCCTTTATTGTTTTTTAAAAGACGAAAAAAATACAAGAAATAATGCCGAGAATTTATAGTTGGCGTTGAAAATAAAGCAAATCGCGAAATTACTATCCTAATAAATCTAAAATTGCACCGGTATATATTAAATTTTATCTTTTAAACATTGACTATACTCAGACTTACATGTAGTATGTACGTGTAGTATATAATTTTAAACCGGCTTCACATTTTACTGGTTTGTTTGGATTTATTTATATACTACTTGTGCATCGAGTATTGAAATATAAGAACCTACAGTTAGTTGGAAGGAAAGAATGTTTAAAACGTATTTCCAAATAAAATAAAAGGGCAAACTGAGCACCGGCGTATGTCCAACCTGCAAAATAGAACTTTACTCTTTTAATAATATTCATTTTTTTCAATAACCCTAACGGCCGTTTTACAAAATATCGTCGCGAAAAGACGATTAATTAATTTATTCTAGATGTTGTGATTCCGTTTTGAATATTAAAAACTGGTTTCATTTTTCGGTCTAACGAAATATATGCAAATTAGAGCGCAAAGAACTGAAAAAAATGCGTATTTTAGTTTAACGGAAACTTATAAATTTAGGATTAGAGAAGAACAAACATGAATTTTAATTTTATTCGCGATTCAAATTCTTCTTCTTTCAAATCTATTTTAACCATCGTATCCGGTAGATTTTAATTCGTTGAAGTTCTATAGTTTTCTTTATATATCGTTCCTTAATTTATCACAAGCTTCTTTGTGTACTATTTCCCAGCAAATTAGTGTATGCATTCACACAATAATTCATGGACGTCTATTTAAATTCCAGCATGTCCATCGACATGGATCTGATATCTATAAGACATACTAAGTATTATAAAGAGTGGCTATTTTGTTATGTATATATTTTTTTTATCCTATGTCCTTTATACCTTGCGGTGTCGGACTACTATTCTCTTATTTTTGTCTTCCACACATTCCTGTTCTAAACCAATGTGTTTGGCTTCAATCCATCCCATACTTCTCTTTTCTAATATTCTATATATTTGTCCTTACCAGGTGTTTTGGGGTCTACCTATTCTGTTTTTGCCCTCTGTTTTGGATTCAAAAATCTTCGTTGTTATTCGATCTTTTTTCATTCTGTGTATATGTCTTAATCATCCTAGTTGTCTCTCCTCTATGATTATTTCTATTGGCTTCATATTTAGACTACTGATTGTCGTGTTTCTGATTTTATCTCTCCTTGTTACTCCTTCTATTCGTCTTAAGAATCTCGTGTTTATGACTGTGACTTTGTTCTTAATTCTATTCGTGGTTGTCCATGACTCGCTGCCATATGTTAATGTTGGTCTGACCACTCTTTGATTCACTTCTGTCTTTATTTGTTTTGGTATTTCCTTTTTATCTAAAAACATATTTCTTAACGTACATTTTTGCAGATTTCCCTATTCTCATTTATTTTATGCTTGTTAGCGTTATTCCTCTGTAATTTGAGCATTCTTTTGTGTCTCCTTGTTTGTATATGGGCATAATTATTCCAATATTCCATTTCTTTGGTATTTCTTTTTGTTATATATATTCATATATTAACCTCTAAAGAACATCCATATTTATTGCAGGAAAGATTTTCTATGCAGATCTTTTCTCGTCCTTAAAGGTAACAGATAATAACACCAGTATAAAAAGCACTTAACAATATCTCTTACGTATGTCTATTTTTAATGTAACTTTTTTGGTTGTTGAAAAGTAATTCAATTTCCTTAGTATTACCAACGTTAAATTTTAAGTTTTGTGAAATTAAAATTTTACAGTTCCGATAGGATTTGAACCTACGGCACGTGTTCGCCAGAAGAAAAAGGTGCTTGTCTAGCGAATAGATGTTGTGGATTCAAATCCTACAGATCGTGTAATTTTTAATTTCACAAACTAATTAAATTAAAATTGCATATTTTTATGTCCAAAGTTATACCAACAGAAGTCATATATGACAAGGTGTCCAGTATCCATAAAATTATTGGTGTTATGTGGCTGGCTTTTGTTTTAAAATTAAACGACATGAATTTTCAAAAAGCTCATTTTTCTGATAGTTATTGAAACATTTTTACGACTTATCTATGGTCTACTAATACGTTTCTTCCTTTTTTGTGAGGTGTCTTAACTACCAAATGCTAAGTAAAACGGATTTTGGGTTTTCAACAGGATTATTTCAATTGACACTATATCAGTCAAGTTGAAAGTACTAAAAAAAATCCAAGGGGTGTTTATTTAACCATCATGTCTGAACACAAATATTTTTTTTACTTTGTCAATACTCCCTGTAGTTTTCTGTATATCGGCATTTAGAGACTTATAATTGTTTCCTTCAATTTCTTATTTATAAATCTTAGCTATAACGACTTCTAAATTGGTTTCTATATCGCTATGTAATATCTATTTTAAAATATTGTGCCTTACACATCTACATAGACACAGGCAGTTTCTTTACTAATACTAAAATTAATGATACGTTGCGTGGATAGCCGGTCTTATCTTGTGGATCACTGCTTCACAGCGTACGGTCAAGGTAAATTTAACTACTGGTCAAACAACAAAATCATCAGTTTCATAGAGAAGAAATTTTCGTGTAATGAATATTTTACGGTCTTTTTTAACGGTCTTCCTCGCCGAAGATCCGTCTTTTAAAACATGGCAACTAACGACTAAAGCACTATCGTAGAAGAAAGAATAAAGAGAAGAAATCAACAAAAGAGTATCTCTTAGCATCCAGTCGTGCAAAATACGATACATTTCTACGTATTTCCCAACATTGTTTGAATTTAGTCATTGAACACGCAGCGAATACCAGTTTTGTGGTCATTCTTTGCACCGATTTTAAACGCTTTAGATCGAGATTGGCTATCTGCGTATTCTCAACCTTACAAAGAGTAGAATTCTAGGTAGATAAAAATTATTTTATAGTACAGAAAATTAGAGGACAAAAAAAAAATGAAGCTCCTAAACCCACTACTCTAGGACGTTGAATGCACCTGTTCATAGAAGTAATAGAAATCTCGTGAACTTGAACTCTTCTAACGAACTATCTAAAAACTTTCATTTATTGTGTATTACATAAAACGACCTTCAATTCTTTATAGGCATCATTAGATGCCCGTAACAAATTTCGAAGTTGAGGAATTCAAAAAAGTTTGTAGGGTCTCGGCATTTCAATAGAATCTTTTATTAAAAGTGAAAATTATTTTTCCTTCTCTTCGTTTGCCTTTGTATACCGAATAAAATTATGCATAGAATAGATATCATGCTATGAATTATTTATGATACATTAATATTGGAAATAACTTATTAAAGTCAGATTTCAAAGTCCGTTTACCTTATATTTATAAACATATATCATGGATGATTCATAGAAGTTTGTCTTGAATTTAAATTTTTGCGCTATTTGGATTGTGCTTTTGTCGAAGTGCTGAGTTAGATATGGTTTATGGGTATTTATTGGACTTACATTAAATCTTGTTTTTTTTTGTTATGGTCTTCAAATCATATTAAAATATGCACAAATATAAAAAAAATATGTTTTATAATTTCGTCTTTTTAATAATTCAAACTCAACTATAATTTCAAAATTAGTTTGTATAGTCATCTTATGAGCAATAGCCTAACTAGAAAGTTGGCGGATCAGAATTGTGGGAGTTTCGATTTTTTTAGTTTTATCAGTTTTTGAACAGAATGCGCTAGAATAAAAACAAACTACGACAGACGTCGTGCAATAGAGCGACGCCGACGGAGACATCGAAAATGAGTTCTGGAGTCGAGCTTACACAAAAATACAGGCCGATAACGTCCTATTGATTTTTCTGTAACGTTCGTTGAACCAATCACAGAGTTAGGACTATTTTTAAAGGGTGAGGTTGTTGTACAGTTTTTTAGTGGAAAACGCGAATGTTTCACATGTAAAAGTGCGTGAAGGCGTCCAGATATCCGGGCCGTTTCGTGCTCGGTCCAACCACCGACTTCTCAATGCAGGTAGCCACGCTTTTCCGGGAGTCCAGCACATTGCTGGGTGCAAGTATGGAAGCGGGCGGTGGCACTATACCAGATTCGGCTGTCCCTAATCTTGGACCCGGAGCATTACCTTACGATACTTATGGTCATCCTTATAACAACAAGTACAAATTGTGAGTATTTCGCGAAAACTACATTTTAACAACTTCATACTTCCGTGCACATAAGATGTAAACATTATTTCATTATATACACATCTATTAACCTTGCCATTGGGAGTTTTCTTCTTTGAATTTGATCCTCCTTCATTCTAATTCATTTCCTAGGTGATATTAACATTTTTGCTAATTATATTGGAAAAATCTTATTGAAATTTAATGGTGGGATAAATTACTAGGCCCTGCCAGATATACCTGGGACACACCAATGATAAGTTGCACCTTTTGCTTCGCAAGCAGCCTTCCATAACGAAGGGAGGCATGTTTGAAAGTATCTACGATATCAATAGAGAAGAACTTCATTATACCGAGGATTTTCTCTTGTTTTCCATTAAAAACATATGTTAGATTTAACACTCTAATAACATAATATTAAACTAATATTAAAACATTTAAATAAAAAAAAGTAATAGTTCTATAGATTCTGAGTATCTCCGAATCTCATCGAAAAGCTTAATTTAACATCGACACCCACATCAGATAAAGAAATCTGCAAAGCTTCATATATCAACAATTGTTTGCCACCATTTTATCTGTATTCTTTCAAGTAGCATGCATACAAAAGCTGAACAAAAAACTGAAAAATTGCTTTTGGAAAATCAAACCTGGAATTTCTACATATTCCTTCTTTATGTTCACGAATCGAATACATCTTTGTTACAGAAACATGAAACTAGAACCCCAGGATGATGGCTACGAGACCAGTGCAGATTTATTGCTCTCAAACACTGCCAATATGAATCACAACATAAAATGCGAGAAAATGGAAGATCCATACAGCTTCATAGACGACGATCCAATGCCAATGATACAACAAGGACCACCACCCTGTATAAATCCTGTACAACCACTTAACAACCAGATTATGCCGGGTCCGAAGAAGAGGGGTAGAAAAAAGAAGATAAAGTCAGATCAGTGAGTTATTTCGAGCGTTTTTCTGATTTTCCGACGTATACGGGATAACTTTATCCTTCCAGGCCAGAGTTTTCGATGGAAATGAACGGGATGCCAAGACCTATAAAGGAGAGGAAGAAACACGATAGATTCAACGGGATGCCAGAGGAAGAGGTTTCCAAAAGAACTCTACCGGATCATTTGACTACGAATTTAGACATAATTATTGTAAGTTCGTTGATTTCTATTGTTTATTAATTGTAAAGTAATTTTTTGTAGTAGATTTTATATTTTTAACAACTAATTTTTGTTTTAATTTTGTATTTATGTAGGAGTACAACTTTTTAGTAATATACTTACTATGTTGGCACATTTCCAGAACTCTATTTTTATTTACATGTGTTAGAAGTTTAATACAATAAATTTTATGGGGAAAGTAATGTATTTATAATCATATCGATTAGAAGTGAAGTACGTTTTTCTTCTCTTATTTATTATTATTGTTTTTTCTTTTTCTTGTATAACAAGCCGTCTTTTGTTGCAGATCGGGATAAATCCAGGGTTATTCGCCGCTTACAAAGGTCATCACTATGCAGGACCTGGGAATCATTTCTGGAAGTGCTTATATCTTTCCGGATTAACTTCTCAGCAAATGTCAGCTGACGAAGATTACAAGCTCTTGCAAGTGGGTATTGGTTTCACCAATATGGTACAACGAGCTACAAAGGGTAGCGCTGATCTTACCCGTAAAGAAATTAAAGAAGGCAGCCAAATCTTACTGGAGAAATTGAAGAAGTTTAAGCCCAAGATCGCAGTTTTCAACGGCAAGCTTATCTACGAGGTGTTTTCTGGAAAGAAGGACTTTAACTTCGGAAGGCAACCGGATCTTGTTGAAGGCACAAATACTGTAAATTTAAATAGTAGTGTGTTACATTTTGCAAGGGTTGCAAATATGTTTTTTTCTGTTACAGTATATGTGGGTGATGCCTTCATCAAGTGCAAGATGTGCTCAGTTGCCTAGGGCTGCGGATAAGGTTCCTTTCTATGCTGCTCTTAAGAAGTTTAGAGATTACTTGAATGGTCTGATTCCTGACATAAGTGAGTCTGAAATGGTCTTCAGCGAACCGAAGGTGAAGTCTTGTTACGAAGCGGAGCCAAAGCCGGATATATGTGCTGATATAACGGATATTAGTAATGCTGTGATTAAAAACGAGGATGGTACCATTGTTCCCTGCAAGAAGAAGCGCGGTCGTCCTAAGAAAATCAAGGTAGAAGGTGAAGAGCCGGTAAAGCCGGTTGTGAGAAAGTTAACAGTGCAAAATAATAATTGTGATTTCCCCAAGAAGAAACGCGGTCGGCCTAAGAAAGTTAAAGTAGAAGATACGGATATGAATAATATCGACAACAATACATCGACTAATATTTCGAAATGTTACTCAACTACATCCCCTATCCAGTCCCCTAACAATTTCTATCAGATGGGTCCAGCTTTGACCCCGCCCAACAGTGCAAGTAATCTGTATGCTCCTCAAGCTCCCCAATTCTGTCAGTCACCTAGGCCTCCCTACAGTCAGTCACCTAGACCACCATTCAGCCAGTCACCACGACCCCATTCACAACCATTCACTCATTCTGATCTAAGTTCAGAAATCAGTGCTGCTATAAGCTCAGATCAGCTAGGATCTCCGGCATCTCCAAGTCTTGGGCCTCCAGATTTCGAACCGCCGACAAGTATGGCCGAAGAAGGTGAATGCAGATTAAGCAGTCCAGCTCCATCTACACCCAGCGAACAACCCCACTATTCTTATCACTCATATGGCATGGAAGCACCTCCGGAACACTATTCATCCCCACGTCAACCACAGGACATCGCTTCTAAAAGTTTATCAGGTTTGGAATCTCTGGTCGATCAGATCCCTAGTATTGCCGAGGGAGATCCCCCGCTAAGTGAGAATTCTGATCAGTACAACTCTGGCCAGTTTGGTAACTACAATGTACCATCAAGGAGTAGTCCTACTCCGTACAACTACTCGGCAGGTTCAGGTTATCCATTGTATCCAACTCCAACATGGAGCAGTCCATATGAACCAGTACCATTGACGTATCCACAGATCCCTTACGCCCAGAGCTATGCTTCTAGTTTACACATGCCGAGTCCGAATTATCCGTATTATACTTATCCTCAAACAGCACCGACACATCCACCCGGTTACCCGCCGTACTTAGGCGGCTTTTGATTGGTTTCCGTCATTGTGTATTCATGTTGTGTACCTGTACCATATATTCAGCTAGTACCTAGCAAGTCTGTCCGCTTGAATACAGTTGGTCACTTGCATTTCGACAACAGAGACTTGCACAGGGTAAATGGTGATATTTTTTTGTCATAAGTATTTTCTCTAAACTTTGAATGTTAGATAGGCCAAGGGTTATGTGCATTATTCTATAACATTCAGATCTCAGTTCGAATGTGTGCATGCGATTGCTGAATGTAAGATTTCATCGTTATTATTGTAGCCAATATCATCTCATTTCAGACATATACATACAATAATCTTTTTCTCATTTCAGACATATACATACAATAATCTTTTTGTTTTCTTCAGGAAGAACTTCATGAAGCCTAATGAAATCGTGGAGCTTTGTTGTTTTAACTGCAATGATTCCAGATTTCCAGATTTTGTATCGAATAGAAGAGATCTTTTCGATTAACGTTTGAATAAATTTTCATGAAGTTAAACCTCTTAAATGTTTAAACCACATTGTTTTTAGAATCATTACACTGTAATTCTTTAAGTAGCTAAAAGAAATCAGTGTTTTATTATTGTTACGAAACTTACAGGTCCACATATCATTGACATTGAGATGAAGTATTTGTTTAACACCCCTTGATTGTTCTCCTGCCTGTTTCTACGTTCTGTGCTTCTTGGCAAGCTCACAAACTAACAGAGAATGTTGAATGAGAAGTAAATGGAAGTTATTTTTGTTAGTAAGTTCTTTCGTCTATATTTTCCTTTTGTTTCTCGTTTCCTGTTTATTTATTTACTTTCTTTTTGTACGAATGAATTAATTGTTATTTATTTTTGCTATTGTTTGTTATAATATAAATATTTAATAACGCTATAATCGTGTAGAGCTTCTAAAAAATTTTCGTATATTTGATTGGAATGCCGACCGAAGATTTTTTAGATGCGCTGTTGATGTTATAGTTCGATGGTTTCTCAATTATTTTATGGGCTATTGTATATACATAAAAAATATCGAGTATATGTACTTAGGAAATACATTTATTTTGTTCAGATTTAACAGATTTCTTTCAGTTAAGCGGTATTTATCGTTATCTTAGTTGCTCAAATCGAATAATTTCGGCTATTATACCTTATTTAAAACATCAAGAAATATGATGTAATTACTAATATATCGTACGTATTTAGTTAATAATTTGCAGCGCGCGTCAAATAATCTTACTAAGAAGTTCCCAAAACAATAATCGGGATTGTTGTGCTGCTTGTGATTAGCGAAGAAAAAAAAAAAAGGTATATCGTTAGGTTATAGTCGTAAAAACGGGTTGTTAAACGCTGTTATTTCTTTTGGGAACTTGGACTGTGCTATGTATTTGATGCAATATCTGTTTACCACTAAGGATCTTATTAATTTATCGTATCTAGTCCAAATTACAGTTACAACCCAATAATAAAGCTTGCTAGATATCAGTATTATTTTTGAACATCACTTTAAGTCGTTAATTAAAATATGGATCGCTTCTTTTTACCACAAAATGATGGCGTATATTTCATTTTAATTGGGTTATCCCGATCTGCGCGAAGATAATTTCGACTGGATTTCATAATTTGAAAGGTGTCCCACTTAAGACTGATTTTATTGAAAAGGAGCGATCTATATCAACTAAATTATTTTTTCTTGCTTAACTTGATACTAATTTGATTGAGGAATAAATATGTGTTTTTTAATTATTAGGTAGTATTTAGCAGATACTATTTAAGACTTTGTGTCCTATCAAAAAATAAAAAAAATAAATGAAAAAAAGAAAAATGCAATGTAACTTTATGCGGTGTTTGCAAGAAATGCTTTATATATAATATATGTTACTTAGAATTTTTTCATCTTAAATTTAAAATGAGCGTTTCAAAGTAAAACAAAAAGACGTATCTCCACACATGGATACATCTTTTTAACACGTTGTTTCTCTCTTTGATTTCAATATTCACGTAGACAAAAAAAAAAAAAGAAATAAATGTTGTTTCTGTACTTATTATTGAGTATGTGATAACGTATGTTTATATGTAAATGTGGTATTTTCAAAGTTAAAAGAGGTGTTTATTGTTTTAAAACGATTTTATAAATTAGTTAGAGACATAAAGAATTCTTGGCCTCCAATAAAGTAATGTTTTATATGTTAAAGAAAATGGATTAAACAAAGTAATCAAAGATACCATATCCGAATATTCCCATACAAGATGGTCTAGTCGAATCTAAAAAAAAAAATGATATTTTTTAGAGTAATCATTTATTTTCAATCTTGATTAATTTTAATCTTATAATAAATATAATATCTGTGAAGATATGTAAGTGTATATAATTGTTTCATCTCCTATAACATTATTTAAACTAAAAAGATGTTGCAAAATACTTAAAAAAAAGAAAACAAAACAAGTACAAGAGCTCTGTTAGTTTTTAGAATTACGTTTCGTTTCTATATTTTTCTTTCTCGTTTGGTTCTCCGATCATGTTTGGACCTTTAATCAGTATTAGAGATATATGGGAAAAGTACATCCAATAGAAAAAAAATACTTTATTATAAATTTTATATATCACTATTTTAAAATACTGACGTTTTATGTGAATGAAATTATGCAAAATAGGTAACTTGCATAATCTCCCAAAAACAAAAAAAAAAGAAACAAAAAAAACATGCTAGTCATTGTAGTAGTGAGGATATGAAAGTTTAAAAAGAAAGTTAACGACGAAAAAATTACCTATTTTGTATAGGATTAAAGAAATGAAACTTTTTAAAAATAAAAAAGAGTATTATAATGTTTTTTAGTTAAAACTTTTGAGTGATAAAAATATACGTCTTCTTCCAAAAATAATGTTTTCGATGTTATTTATTATAAGACCATTATGACACGATTATATTTACAATTTCTCCTGCCATTTTAACCTAGTAAAAACTATATAATACGTAATTTTTTTGTAAGATGTAAATAAATCACAATATATTATAAAAATCTATTATCTTTTTTTCATTTAAAAGTAACATTTTTTACTTTAGATCTTGTCTTATCAAAAAAATTACCTATATTACGTAACATTGCTGAGATTTGAAAGAATTTAGAGACCCTTGCAAATTCTTTCAAGTTCTGCTATGCATTCCAACCTTGTAATGAGTTATGAAATATTTTTCTACATCCTTGACCCTCCTTTTCTTTAGAATTCAAATCAAACCAGAACCCTTAGGAACAATTGTTGCTGTTGCGCTGATACTTAAACCGCGTCTTTGAAAGCCCGTTGAAACGATTACGGTACGTTATATGTAAATACATTTTTTTTATCAAAATCTGCAGGGTGTCTTTGAAATAAAATTAAAAAAGTGCGGAAAATGAAAAGCTGTAAGTATATAGAACATGAATCCAAAAAATATTGAGTTAATTACGTCAGAATTAAAATAAACAACAGCGAAAATGATACAGTGGTATATAATTTGGTAAGAAGCTGAAAATCTTGGGAAAAGTAAATTAAATATATTGTGTCTACTATTCTTACATTAAATACATTACAAAAATAAAACAAAACTAATTCGAACAGGTATTACGAATTCTAACAGGGTAACATTACAGCGGTTACATTGAAAATGATGCAACCCTGTACACAATTTTTATTCGAATAGGGGAAGTCCCTAGATGCACGTGTACTTTACCTCTCTATCTGTTACAACTGTGAAGTGCGATTTTATCAGAAGCAACTTATAATTTATAGTTTAACACGAATCGACAGTCATCGTTGGAAAAGCGAGAATTAGTAATTTTTCGCCATAAGAAAAATAAAAGTCGATGGGGATTTGCAAAAATATTAAATAGATATGCATCCACGATACAGCATATTTATTGACCAATATAATCGCGAAAGAGCTGTGTAGATGCTACTGGTGTTGGAAATTTTATTGAAGGTACTATGGATCTTTGAACAGAATTTAGTCTAGTCCCAGGAAACTTGACACAGAAGATGAAATATTCGTCGCGTATGTATCCAGGAATGGTTGTTATATACTGCCGCAGTACGGTGTGAACACCAGCTCAGTTACCTGATATAAACATTATCGAAAATTTGTGGCTTATTCTTGAAGCAAAAGTGCGTTGTCATTGAATATCCAATAGGAATGATCTAAATAATGCTTTGCTACGAGAATTTACTTTTCCCAAATAATTATTTTAGCTTCTTCAAATTATATATCACTGCATCGTTTTCATTGTGAGGTACTGTATGCCGCCTATGGATGCAGAATGTATATACATAATACATCCATGCAAGTAAACTCGCATACATACACTGCAATAACACTGTACTTTTCAAACGGTATGTTAAGAGTTTAATAACTTACATACCAATATTTAAACTGAATAAGAAAGAAATATTTTAAATAGCTTTATCATTTTTCTCGCATCTACGGAGTTTTCGCAAAATATTTTTGATTTAAGTCTAATAAAATTAGATCTTTCCATTTTCCATACTTTTTTATCTTATTTTATGGACAGCTGTATATTACTTACCCTTCTTTGTTAAAATTGCTTTAGATGCTTAGTTTTGAGGGTAAATTATGAAGATAGTAAAGAAAACACGTATTGAAAAATATATATATTAAATTATATTTACAAAAGAACGTTAGAATACAATTGCTTTTTATCAATTTTTAAAAAATATTTGCCAAAAACTTATTATTATTATTATATAATCTATATACATAGATTTAAAAAAATATATGTACATATTATACAAAACGTCCGCTTTTATTATTAAATTGAAACTGAAAATTATGGAAAAGAATTATCGCATTATTTACAAAAAGTCATTTCGTTTATCATTGTCTCTTTTTAATAACACTACACATTTTAAATGTTGGTAAAAGAACCGTCGCATTATCTTTTTTTAATTATTTTCATCACATAGTACATTTTTAAATAGCATATTAAAATATATTGTGTATATAATACGAGCTTTTTCGATTGTCATTTTCTTTTCGATTTTTTACGTTGACATGTACAAAATATACACCTTAAATAACAGTTTTACAACAACTATTTATTGCTTACAATCACTGGTGTCTTTTTTTTTATGACAAAATGAAATCGATCGTACAATCACAGAGAAAACGCTTTAAAAGGAAAAAAACGAGACGACATTTAAAAGACAACGAGATATAAAATACGCAAAAATACGTATTCTTCTAGGCACATCTTTAGCATCATGTTCTAAATGTTGCCTTACCAACATTCAAAACAATATTTTCTATCAAAAATTTATGGAATATTCAAAATCTTATTAAAACGTAATTGACATCTAGAAATAACTTACTGGCTGTTGCGGAGTTAAAGAGGCAGGGAAGGTGTTTCTGTTTTAACTCGTAGAAACGATAACAACATATAAATATCGAGTAAATTAATTTAAAACTTTTGATAGATTTTTTTGGCAAAGTGAATAATTTTCGATTGAAATGTAAAAATTCTATTTGAAAAATAAGCTTTCCTAAACTATTTGACTGTCGAGGAAATTAATCACTTTAACTTTAAGAAATTCAACAAACCCCAAGGTAAATAAATACTTCAACCAAAAAGGATAATACGATAAATTAATCGTTCAAAATTAGAATAGCATAAAATGAAATTAGAAAATAATGAATCGAGATTTTGATTTCAATTCGTATTACTTTAACTTTTTTGGTTGCAGTATGTTTAATAATATATCTATATATTGTATTAATCATACAAATTAACAAACAAAGAATAATAATAAAATCAAAAACTACGCTTCTGGGGGCGGTTTTGCAGTTTGTTGCGCATTATCAACTATCACTTTTTTATTATCGCCAACAAATTGTATATTTGGTGATGAACTACGGTCTCTGCCATCCTGATCTTCGAGAAACCTATCCATGAAATCTGTAAGACCAGGATGTAGTGTGTATTTCTTCTTTTCAAGCTTATTTTTATTCGCGAAGATATCGTGACGTTCAGATTTCTTCCATAAATAGTAAAATTGGACTAATTCGCCAACCGATCGAGTTCTCACCTATGTAATTTTAAAAATGCAAGGAACAAAATGGGAAATCTTGGTCATCAAATACAATTTGAAACTTGCATCAAACTTAGATGCAGAAAATACTTACTTTATTTTGTTGTATCAAATGGAAATTTTTTCCGTAACATCTAATGCCAGATTCGAAATTGCGACATTCCTCCTCTGACCAAAGGCTCATGGTATCCGTATTGGGAAGTACGTTTATACGTATGCGTCGTAAGGCCTCTTCCATATTATGACCGCACTGCTGCAGTAAATAAAGGGCTTGTTCGTCGTCTCTTAATTGAGCGCCCATTGGTATTGTCGACTTAAGATTCGCTTTCTGTAAAAAATCTTCAACAAAGGCAACGTCGATGGGTTTCGGATCCCACAATAATTTATCTTCGTTTTCGTAAGGTAGCGCGTCGTCGTAGTGACACAATCCCTCCGGAATAACCGCCTGATAATCACTACCAACCATTATCGTCTGTTGGAGGTAATCATAGGCGTGTTAAATAGATTATATACGTTCAATTAGGAAATAGTGAAGGCTAGTGATACTATGAAAAAAAACATGCATAATTAGACATTCAAGACTACTCATTGGCAAATATATATTGACGAGTCTGTTGAAAATCGCTATCTACGGAAATAATTCCCACTACTGAATAACTAAGCTAGTAATCTAGTAGAGTGGCCAATACTTTATTAAAGTGCGGTAAAAATATAATAATGGAAAAGATAACATATTTAAATTCTAAATAATGATCTAAACTAGGAAATCAATAGTTGCTATTACAGTCAAATTTTGACCGCTACAAGAGGGCTAAATATAAATCCATTCATCAAGCATCTCACACATGTATAAATGATGATGGAAAGTGAAATGACCTTATTAACCTTTCTCCATTCATCCTCATCTGGACTATAGTCATAGTCTTCCTCCTCTTCCTCACTAACCCTAGATCCAGCTACAAAATAGGATGGTTGGAAAATGATCATAATAGTTTGATAAAGGTATTGCTTACATCTTAATGATCTGGAAGCATCCTGATCATTCTCTGGAATTGTACCATACAGTTGTGATAACTTTGACGATTGCTCTGGAGGGTCACTCTCACTTCCCTGTTCTTCCAGCATCTCTGATTGAACAGGGCTTTCATTCTCCTGGTTTTCACCTTGGTAATACAAGGCTAATAGTTCTTCTAAAGGCATATTGCTTTCCTAGAAATATTTAGATCAAAATACTGGAATACTACGAGGGAGTCTTGTAGCTAGCCAAACCTTTTGGAGTCGTTTTAATTCAACAGATGGATCTTCTGCTTCCCCGGCCGCTAGGGACTCCTCCTCTTCTAACGTACGCTCATCATCATAATCATTAACAAGCATATCAACTGAGGGATCGAACAACTTATCTTTCGAAGAACTATCTTTACCATCATTGTTTGTAGCGGGTACGTCTCCCATGTTAAAAAAATATAACCATTCCTATTATGATTTTTCCGCGAGCCTGTGGATTTTAAAAATGTTCCAGGTATATATAAACAAATACATTCAAACAATTTGAGGTTAGAATTAAATCAAAATGAGCGCGCCAACTTAGATTTTCTTTCTGGATCGTGACATTTTGGTGTTGCGAATCATCCCTAGGAAATTCCTCGTCTCATCTAGCCATCGTTTCTCTGTTCCTTCGATTATTCATTTATTATTTAAATTGATATTTGTGGATGTCCTAAACACAAACGAAATCAATCACAGAAAAATAATACTAAAAAGTAGAGAGTAAACTTATCGACATTTTCGATTTGTGCACACAAATGTAGATAAACGATTGATATCTATCTATTTCGTTAGCTGCATGAGATTTAACATTTTTAATGACATGGGCCTATTATCAATTCTGACTAAATTGAATTCAATTGTACCATTAATTGAAAGATGACCTTACCAGTCGTTAACTGTAGGTTCCTATATCAGAATTGAAAACATTTAAACATGGGGTGTTAAAAATTGCCCTAGCAATTTGATTTAATAGATATACGCGTCTCTTCCTTTGCAGAAAGCGGAAGACAAACCGCTTACGTGCAGCCTATTTATTTCGTTTCAACGTGGAGCCCATTGATTTCATTTTACCGCGATTTTGAATTCCAACCATTACACCCTAATGAAATCGAGTATAATAATATCAGGTATAGGTAATTTGGGACGGGGAAGATCATATGTAACCAATCACTTTTAAGAGAAGTATCTCCAGTACTTGTTTTTGTATTGCAGGAAACGAGTAAAAAAGACGGGGTTCTAGCCCTGAATTATACTGGGATTTCAGGTAATACATTTGCAATTTCATCTATTTTAAGTGTTTAATAGTACATAATGCATGTATATATATTGTAGTGTAATACAATACTGTCTTACAATATTTCTTATTAATCTCTTGTCAATGGGTGAGGAATGACGTCGTATATTACACTCGGTAACACACATTTTGGTGCCTCGGATTTTTTAAGCGTAATTAAGCAATTTTAAGGTGTCTAATCCAAAAATCCCGTCAGATTTGTTCTATCAAAATGGTCAAAATTAGATATAATGTTTTATCTACGTAACTTTTTAAATATTACTATTTGATAACTGTCTACTGAAACACAAAGAAAATCGGTAGGAGGTATTTATTTAACAGGAAGATATCCATATACAGCATTCAATTATCAGTTAAAAAATTTCCTTTTATAAGATTTCCTTGCGTGAGGTTTACCGGAACAGTCTCGCTGAAGATTACAGCGATAATCGGCCATCATATAGGTATCCCATCTTCCTTGATACCTTTCCTCCATAATGCTGATACCTTTCTGAAATCTTTCCCCCTGTTCCTCAATAAGATTAGATTAGTTTTCTGGAAAACAATCTAAGTGGCTGTGAAGGTATTGAATCTTGCAATTTAGGTCTCCTTAATATTTGGTTATTTTAATTTTACTTTTTACACGTATGAGTAATAAATTTCACCGTGGTGTATCTCAAAGATTAGAGTTGCTAGGAAGAAATGTCAGTTATTTTTTGGAACCAGCACATCAGATATACCCCAAATCAGTTCGTATTTTACTGGCACCACGAAAAAAAATTATTTTGTTGGGCGGTGTTATCTAAAGCTCCTCTTTAATATATGTCTCTTAGTAATTTAAACTCAACTTGTAGGTAATCATGTGGTTAGCATGTTTAATGAAATAATAAGTGCTTCAGTTAAAGATAATTTATTGGTGATAATTAAAAACAAAACGGTATGCCATTGCTTCTTATAAAAAAAATATGTATAATATTTTAGAATTTACATTATATAATTAGTATTATTACTATCAATATCACTATTTTCTTATTATTGTTTCAGATGATATTATTTAATATATGTTTAAAATATACAAGGATAAAATGATTAATACTTCTTTACTACTAAGGTGTAAAATGAATAGCGGTGACATTACAGATATGTATAAAGATAAAATAAAATCGAATTAATATGGATGTAAAAGGTAAAAAATAAATGTCGAAAATTGAATTAGTATGGGTATAAAAGGTGAAATGTAAATAAAAATGAATTAAAATCCGATTAAAAAGATGCACTATTGTATTAACGAAAAGTCCGTTAATTCAGCAAGTTCACGATGCAATACACTTTGTTGTTTTATTAACCTATTTGCTTCTTCATCACACTCAAAGTATGTTAGCCAATTATTGTACATGGACATTATCTGAAAATTAGAAGAATATACAATATATTTTTGTATTAGGGAAGTGGAAATAATACTTACATCATTATCAACTTTACCTAAAGCGTTTTTAACTTCTTGTCGTCTTAAGTCTTTAGCAACGATTGTCCTTAGTTTGTTTAATTCAGATATATTATGTTCATTGACTACACTCAGTTCTTCTTGGCATTTCTTAATTTCTAATAAGATGTCGTCATCAGGTGGATATGTTTTAGGCAGATCTTCTACATCTAGTATGCCCTGCTCAACAAGCTCTTTTCTTAATCTCCTATCTAAGCACACGCCGCCCCTACCTCCATTGCTATTTTTGATAGAAAAATCTGAAGCTATTGCATATTATTTCAACAGTATTCATAATTTATATAGCTACCTTTTAACTTGTCAAAAGCCGATGGAAAGCTTTTGATGACTTTTTCTTCTAGAAGTGCCGCTAACAGCCTTTGAGTTAAGGGACTAGAGAAAGTATCGACCAGCCTGGTTTAAAAAAAATACATTAGTAGCAACACGATGCTAAATGTTTGATTCCAAACAATCTTACGCGTTAGTACCGTTCTTCTTAAGATCATTATTGTAAGTCATAGTTTTCGATTTAGGGGATTTCCCTACATTTGATAATACCTGTTCCTGATTTATTGTACTTTCAGCCCATTCCATGGCATAATGTTCACCAGCTTCTGGTATCTTTACATTGATATCTTGTGAACACTCTTGGATTAAATCATCTAAAAACTGATAATATTCACATAGCCTCCTTATCATGCGCGGTTGCAAAGAAAATAGCCTACATTTACGTCGTCTCTCGATAATTCCGCGCAATACGGTTCAATAGATGACCAAAACTTATCAGAGGTGTCATTCCTAGGCAGTGTTACCTTTGGTACCTCGTGTTTATGTTGCAAATCGTTCATAAAGGAGTTCATAAAGAAGTTGTTATGTTTCGGCTTGAATACTCTAACGCCATTCTTGCCATCCCTGTACCTTAATTTGTCATCTGGTCGTTTACGTTTTAGTGATTGCTAAATACAAATTATTAATACTACGAATTAATAATAGTGTTTATTAAAATCGTAGCATAGGCATTTGTATATCCGATGGAAAATTTAAACTGACTTTACCTTTTCGATAAATTTCCCTTTCTTTTCACGTTTCTCCTCTACCCTATCAATAGATTCTACCTCAGAACGTAGCATCCTATTCCTAACTGCACAGGTTGAAAGTAACCTTTCAAAATCCTGCTGTAAGGCGTCCAAATCTTCCATACTGACCCCATCCTCAGCTGTCCTCGAAAGGACTACAACAAAAATATGTCACTTCCCCATTGCAAACCAACTCGAATGGCAGATACTAACTTGTTGCATATCGTTGCAATGTTTTGGCATTTTCTGATTGTTTAATTAGTGGGAAAGTTACATTGGGAGATTCACCTTCGCCAGAATGCATTTCGAATGATCTGTATCTTGACTTCTGTTGTGATACATCTTTTCCTTTGCCACTGTAACGATTCACATTATTTTTTGAGGTGTTATACGCTCTTTTCATTCCAATCATATCAGGTTAATGGGATACATCAATTATTTCCCTAGAAAAATAAAGGTTATTTTCAGTTTATGTACAAATGTCATGGTTAATTGGTGCACAGAACCTATAAATTTCGAACAGGGTTTAAGAGAATTATGAACAAGATGGCGCAATGTGACGCAATTCCCAAAAAACATTTTCATTTTGGTTCTTATGATATTAAGTATATTTGGCAAGTATTCAGTTTCACATTAAAAGACCCTGTACAAGTTTTGTACAATCCAATCCCATAAACTGACCTTTTACATGTTTTGTAATATAATATAAACACCTCACAAATAACAGCACTTCCTGGAATTAACTTTCCCGCTAGAAGCTCATCGAACTTTCTAGAGGTCGCTCAAGCGCTTTGATGGCTGGCTCCCTCTTTGCGTTTTTATTTAAATTAGAAAGTAATACTGTGTAAAATATTTTGTTTTATTTTGTTATTACTAGTTTTTTTTATATGGATTTACTCATGTTCGGGATCAAATATGTAAGTAAAAACTTTAATACGTATTCTGATTTAAAATTATGCATATTTTATGTACGTGGAAAAAAAAACAGGTTAGCCCTGGAAGCTAACCTTAAAACTCAGTCGTTCATCTTATTTCCAGGGCATTAACTAAACCAAAATCCGAAATGACTGCCGAAGAACTGCAAGCACGTGAGGAAGAAGAATTCAACACAGGACCTTTATCTGTACTTACAATGTCTGTGCGAAATAACACTCAGGTTCTAATTAACTGCCGTAACAACAAAAAACTGTTGGGAAGAGTTAAGGCTTTCGACCGGCATTGCAATATGGTATTGGAGAACGTGAAAGAAATGTGGACAGAACAACCAAGACCAGGAAAAGGAAAGAAAAAGGCAAAGCCTGTAAATAAAGACAGATTCATCTCGAAGATGTTCCTTCGAGGTGATTCGGTCATATTAGTAGTCAGAAATCCGCTTGCTGCTTCAAAATGATACTTAAAGCAATACTGTGTAGATTTTTATACTTCATCTTATATTTTTATAAGGAGATTTCTGTGTAATGTATTTCTAACATGTTTGCCATAACGGTAAAAGAAAGGAATAAATTCTATTAATTTGCTTTTTAATAATTTAATGTATGCTTTCATTCCTGGTGAGAGGTTAACAGCGCTTTGATGATGGTGGAAGTAATCAGCCATTTAAAAAAAAACACCGTATCTATGTAACAAACAATTTTATTTGGTTTAAATTTAATACATCTTAGATAAATAATCATCAGAATAATATTGCACATGATTGAAAAATGCCCAAATTAAATGGACGCAATATATGCCATGGATATGAATTTGAAATTGATTCTATACAATCATTTCTTTTTGTTTCTTCATTACAAAATGATATAACAACAAAAAAGAAAAAAAAGTAAACGGTCACATTGGCAACGCTACATGAAAATATAATTATATGTACATAAATGTAGCTGGGTATTTCGTCCATTCAAAAATGAGACTTCGAATTCATTAATTTTTCTTTATTTTGCTGAACATAAAAGACTAACTAAAAAAAGACGTGTCAACTGACTTGCCGGAAAATATTCGACAACTCACGAAGTAGATAGATAATGGGTAAGAACATAGATAAAGACACGTTAGTGCAGTGACACGGAAGCCAATTTGGGGGAAACAGAAAGGTACTGGGGTAGACAAGAAGGCACAAGCAGCGGTATGATCTGTCTCCATCATCATTTATGGGACATGTTTGTTTTGTGACATTAAATACATTCATTAACAATATGTATGTACATCAATTTCTTACAAATACACATATATAGATATATATATATATATATAATCATACACCTACAATCCTCCCGTTATACATTTTGCTATAAGGCTGTTAGTACGACATTACACTCGAACTGGTGTTTGTATCAATATGGCCTTATCCGTATACCACGGGGATTGTTTTATAGGTTTAAATATACAGTTTTCGCGCGTTGGCCGAAGTGAATGAAAATTTAATTCTCTTTTGAGCCAGGATCGGTGCCACAATAAACGTTTTCCCCGAAAACTGTATATCCTAATGAACAATACACATATTTTTTGTTGCTTCTGATTTAAACATCGTATAATAAAGGGATATGTGGTGATGGAGGCAGATTGGATTTTATAGTGTAGATGACGCAATACCCTGTGAAGAGTCAATGAATTGTACCGCAGCAGCGATTCGGACTTGATGATGACTTAACAGACATCAAATGGTGTGGTACATACACAAATAGATACGTACACATATTGTCAGGCACTGTGAGTAAGGCAATCCTACAGTAGTCAGTGGAGATAGGGTCATCCGCAGCTACACGGTAGGCTGAGATGTTCAGCCAAGAATATGGGTCCTGAACGAATAAAGTCCGGAACCATAGTATATATTTTTTGTTATTTATAAACTTTTTAAAACTATGTGCAAGGTTTGTGCACACAACAGTAGATAAAATATATGTATATATATAATATAATGTATAATCCATATCATTTCATCATATATATCATCTGTTTTTTTTCTCTCGTATTTGTGTAGGTCAATATACAGAATCACAAACAAATTGAAAAGGCTACAACAATGAACACTCTAGGTTCCAATATGGGGAAGCAGTACATTCAACACAGACGGGCTCGGTATTATCCGCAGCCTGCGCAACAGCCAGTGGACAGAGTACATTCGATCGAGGGGGGCGGTGGATCGAGGGGAAAAGCACCAGTACATTACGTAACGAGTACGAAAACAATGTCCTCAAAGTTCATAAAATTTTCTCTTATCGATTTTTTTATCTTTCGTTAGTGACTGCATCCAGGCTAAATTAACAAGTGTACATTATAAATAATATACTATTCATCTAAAAACATTTATAAAAAAGACACTAATTAATTACAAGAAAAATAATGGCACTATATATTATGTTTATTGGATCGTGAAATAAAAAAAATGGCGTCGCTTTGGACGTAATGGAACCACTTCGCGCACTCGCACCACACTAAATCAGTCAAAAAAACATCCTAACATCTTTCGTTATATTTTTCCCTTTTTTTTTTTAAAAAAACGGCATCTCTGTAACATCAATATATCGTCAATATTTCCATTTCTCTTTTTAGGTAGCGTGTATGTAAATCTCTCTGTTTTATATAATATATACTTTCTATATTTCTCCCTAAAAAAAATATCCGTCACTGATCTGAACTATAAGAAATTCTTCATGAAAATATCCATCTTCCTCTGAATAGTTTATCACATGGATGACAATTGGCAAAAAAACGTTATTTTGGAAAAAAAGAGCTCTTTTTATCTATCACTATGGCACTTAAGCGTTCCGCGAACTCTCTACGATGGCCAACCATCTGCGAGTCGGGATCGCTTCACCATGGGTCCATTGTCGTAATCTCCGCTAGTCGCTGGTCCCGTGGGCGAAGGCATATTGGTCGGTGTAACACTACCGGGTGTCGGTGTTAGCTGACCGGTTGAATTGGGTCGTGTATGGTGACTGCTGTGAGTTAAGTTAAGGCTGTGGACGTGTGAGTGATGCATGCCACTTCCGATATGGTGATGGTGGTCTCTCGGTGGTGATATCGGTTCGCTCTTGATTTTAACGGGTAGAGGTGAAGAGGCCGGGGGAGGTGTACTACTGGATACGGATAGGTGAGGCAGCCCGCTGCCGTGTGCTAGCGACGTAGGGATCTGGTGGGAACCCCACGATATCGAACTCAGGCTCATCTCCTGTCCGATGAAGTCTTGCGTCGAGAACGAAGACAACGCACTGGGATAGCTTGATAATCCGGGGGTCTGCAATGCCACCACAGGTGTATTCAGCGATGTGTGAGTGCGATTATGCTGTAATACAAACTACATCTACGGTTAAGTGCGAAATCGACCCAATGTATTGATTCGTTTGGCTTCGAAAAACACTTCTAACCAAACAATATCATACATTGAATCGCTTCATACACTTAACGAAAAGTCTTACATAATCTACGCTAGACTTACGCTACCAGTTTTCTTTTTTTTTTTTTCTATTACGAATTATAAAACGCATGCATTTTAATATGGCTAATATACTAACTTCGCCATATGACACCTCGTCGGAAGCTAAACTCGGTCCAATCGGAGTTGGGATAACTACCCTTAAGTTAGTTCTTGGGCCTGGCGAGTGTTGTTTGCTATGAGGTTGCGACTGTTTGGATGAACTAAGTCCGGGTCCGGGACTAGGACCGGGTGAAGGTGATCCACCCATAGGTGATGCAGAATTCGGATAACCGTTGCTCATTTCTAACATACCGCCGCTTGGATAAACGGAATCGGTTTCGGATGATGATGGCCGTGGACTTATACTGGTGTGGGCCATTTGTGGACTAGATTGAAGCATTCCGGAATCGCCGTAGCTTATATTTACCGGTACGGATACTGGCTGCGTGTAATTTGATCCGCTCATACTAACCGGCTGGAACAAATGCCAAAGTTACACGAAGATATTTATGGCTTACCTTCGTTAAATAGAGAAACTAACATTACAACTTACCCTTTGGCCATTGATTTGGTTACGTTGCAGCATCATTTGGAACTCCTCGTCGATCTTGCTGTATTTGGCCTCGGTTCGTGGCGTCAGTTGGTATTCCGTTTCTGGTTCTGGACTGTCTGGACTCATCACTCCGTTTTTATGCTCCTTCTTATTAAGTGCCTGCAAGTGTCAGTGGACCAGCTCATGGAGTTAGGCAGCCTCTGGGGCTATCAGACACACGCCAAACGTACTACTATTCTACCACACCACTAGCATATCAGGGTTAAGTAAATGTAAACTAAAGCAACAACTCGTGAGAATAACAGGCAAATGCAGTAAATCGATAACCAAAAAAATTAAAAAAAACAATAAAAGCAATAGACACTTCAATTGATACACTATTGGCCACCAATATCGAAAGGAGATTATTAATATTTCTTTCTCGAACCAATCAAATTTGAGCAATCGTTTCAACATTGACCACCAGGATAGTGTAACTACACACATATAAAAATGTAGGTGTTAGATCCAACAAGGTAAACGTGTAGTAATAATAATAAAAATAAATAATAGGTAATCGTTAGTTAAAAAGTATAAAAAATTAAAATAAAAACAGTTATCGTGATTGCATCAGCCAAGTATTGAGCCACAGTTGCTGCTGGAGTTGATGTACCTCTATAATATTCTTATTGGTCAGTGATTCGTGAGGCTCGTTGTACTCTGTGTATTTGAGCAACACCTTATCCATATCCGTGCTCGCATATTGATATAACTTGTTACTACTACTAAAGATGATGAGGGCAATCTCGCAATCGCAAAGAACAGATAATTCGTAAGCCTTCTTCATTACACCAAATTTCCTCTTGTTGAAAGTCACCTAGAAGATTCAAGTGAAAAGAAAACGTGTACCTTCTACGTTTATTAGGTTGAAAATGGCATTAGAAAAAAAACATATGTACGGTTTTAATTACATAAAAACTTTTTACGCAATTATATCTAATTCTATTATCAAAAAGGCATATCGGTATTATATATTTTCTTATGTATATACTAAACATACAACCATATTCACAATATCATTGTTTTATAATTCACATAATCAGATAAGGAACAATAAATTTTCTACCAAAGTCCTTGAGTTTGTAGATTTTGTTGTTTAAATTCATTTTTCATATATGTAAATGTAAATATAATACTATAGAATGCAGCGTGGCGTTATTGTGTACGCTTTTTGCGGCTTATCCTTTTATACAATACGGAATTCTAGCGCGCTAGGGCGGCAAAAACTGGGTCGCCTACACCTCCGGAAACGTCTTTTACATTACTTTTTTGAGGGTGGGAACTTAGTAGACGAGGGGTGATTTAATGGATGGGTAATGGAGGGTGTTATCTGGTTATTATCGGCTATTACGTTTTTATATTTCTATTCGTAATGTAATTGGATTCGCCACGCTTTGCTCAAATCTTTAAAATAGAATTTTTATATTACATTTTATTTGAATTTCACTAAAGGATTTGATATCTTATATACTATTTATGGATCATCCTGTACGTTATATTATTACGCACCCTCGTAACGCGTATTTTAAATAAATGTGTCGTATATTCAGTTATTAATTTCAGAACGGCAATAACTGAAGGAACTTCAAGGCAACTTTCATAAATATTTTTTATTACATCATTACGCAATATTAATTAATTTCGATTATCATTCAAACGGTTATTCTTTCAGCAAATTCCATAAAATATTCCAGTTACTGTACTACTACGCTTCACGATAAAACTTGCTTCTCTGAAATGCAGCAGATCCAGGTCTTCTAAATGCAACTAAATGCGTATATTTGCTACGAAAACAATTAGGATAGCATGCACATCTCGTAGTAGACAATAATGTCTATAATTTTATTTATTTATTCTTGTTGGAAAAAGATTAGTGAGGTTGGATAATAATGACAATTAATGATATAATAATATATTTCTTTAATTTAAAACTTTAAAGCAAAGGAATGGTGAAACATTGTTTGCTTTTATATTTTCACGCGCCATTTATAATTTAATTAGTTTGTGAAATTAAAAATTTCACGGATCCGGTAGGATTCGAACTTACACAGCTCCTGTTTGCTAGGTATGTAAATTGAAAACGCGCTTGTCTAGCGATTATAGGAGGTGTAGGTTCAAATCCTATCGGAACAGTGAAATTTCTAATTTCACAAATTAATTGAATTAAAATTTATTAGGAAATTAAATTATCATTTACTTTAATTATCCAACGGAAGTTACATTAAAAATAATATATATTAATATATATATAATATTTATGTAAAATGGAAAATTTCGGAAAAGAAGTCATCGTCTGGTATCTCGGTATGTTAAAATTTAATTAACAACAACGACTTTTAGATTGTCATAGTATCGTTTAAAACTTACCTGCCGATTTCGTTCATCCGTGATCCTGGATATTTGTATTTTTTTGCGACCCATGGCAGCAATTTTGGATTAGTGTTGAGAAACCCCGTGTCGACGAATAGAGCGCGTGGCAGAAGCCGGTTGAAGTTACGTTGCGGAGGCGTGAAAATGAATCCTGAAACGTCGTCAGCAGTCCGCTATCTGTAACAAAAAGCGGGGATCCGGGTAAGAGTGAGGCAGTAAGATTTCCACGTAGTCGGGGCTACTACTGTCATCGAGTCATACTTGACTGGAGGAGCGACTGTCATATTTCACTAAGCATGTATTTATCATTCGGAAGTCAAAGCGTGCGCTCGAAAAGAAGGATGACGCTCTGGGGGGAAATATACGGGGGCACCCGTAAACACAGTGACCCGATTCGAATTGGGGGTAGGAACGAAATGAACCGATCGATCAGGGAGCACCAAGGCCGAGCGCGTGTGTCTCCTACTCTGTACAAGGGCGCTTTATATACCTGTGTACACCTATACAATATATTACCCTTTTGCGCTACTGCTACCCAGATTCGTGAAAGAAAGAGATAAAGACGCGATTTAATAATAATAATAATAAACTAAATAATAACACATTTCGTGTCCCAATGATTCTTTTTCACGATAAATGTGTTAATAATTCAATTATTCGAGTAATAGAATTAAACACGTACGCAAAACGGAAAGCCGGAAAGTCGACTTTTAATTTTTAAATTTCGCTATTAATTGTAAATAATATAAAAAAGCAGCACACGCTCACTGTATTCCCAAAACACAAACCTTTCGTCTTTCTTGCATTTTCTTCGCGCACCTACGTATAATATACGTGAAAAATACAAAAGATCGTATAAAAGAGAAAGCAAAACGAAGGGTTAAACGTCTATTAAGGAATGAACTCTATTTACATAGATAAAAAAAGAGCCGAAACTCACCTAAGAGCTACGACTAATGTCACAAATCACATAACTGATTCGGTCGCGACAGTAACACGTCTAGAGTCTAGTGCCTAGAGCGCACCACGCGAGTGTATCCCGGTACCAAGCTGAAAAAGATACACTTTGATACCCGCCACCAATGTGCTCGCGGATTGGTCGATACTGAGCGGTGACGTCGAAAACGACGAGCCAATCTTGAACGGCGTCGGTATCGAATCAGCTGGAGCGGGTAGCTTAGGCGCGTGGGGCTTACCTCTTCGTCATAGTCATTTTAACACCGTTCAACGACTTAAAGGACATACGTAGAAAAAAAAAAACAAAAAAAAAGGACGTACGTACTGTGGCGTTGAAGAAAAATGCGCTTCAAATCCCCTAATCCTACGCCAATGACAATTTGTAAACTACAAACACACCCTAAGAATTTTATTATAGAATTTTCTTCCTATTTATTCTATTGTAATAGTAGTAACGCTATATGATCGCGAGATAGGTAGGCGCCTAGACGATATATCCGGCTAAATGCGTCTAAAACGTAAACTTTAAGACTCGAAACTAACTTGTGATGTAGCATATCTTTTTTCGTAGGATATATTAGATTTCATTTTATAGATCGTAAACAATTAAATGTTCGTAATTGTACGTTATCGCTTGTAATTTAATTAATAAAGCGATAATTGGTTTCTTTCCATATGCTAAAGTTCCTAATTTCAATGTTTACGTTGACGGCGATACAGTAGCTTGTATTGGCTTAACTTATAATACCATAGATAATCACAAAAAAAAAACACAAACAACGGTAGGAATATCTAGTCCTGGGTTCTAGGATTAATGAAATATATAAAGCTATCAGAGGGTATTGTATTGTTAAAAATAAACACATCAATTACAGGCATAAAGTACCAATAAATGAAAACATTGCTGTTACGGTTATTCGTATGTAACATGTTATCTATATGCAATATTTCTCGTGATTATTATTTTATTGATATCAAATACGAGTATCGATATTTGTCAAGAAAAAGCTGCGTTCGCGTCAAAGAATTTCTACAAAAATTAAATAACGAATAATAAATATTACCATGTTTTAAAACTGTAGAATCATTGACTGTGTTAGAAACAAAACGTAGCCCATTACTGAGACGTGAAATTTAAAATCCTTGGACGATTGCCAAGGTATTACTAAGACCGAGAAGTTAAGATGACTGTTTACTAGAAAAGAAAGATTCAAGAGAGTTTAAAATGTAAAATGAAAACTAAAACGAATATACGCGTATATTCTTTGTAAAAGCGTCGCGTTTATAACAACGATAATAATAATATAATAATTAGACATTATGTATACCATTATTGAGATGATGATGCGCCAATATTGCTACAAATACTTTGCAAAAGGATACCATTAATTAAAAAATATCCCGAGATTTCTAACGGAAGCAGACCCTGACAAATGTGAACCATATACATCCTCCTCCTCCTTTTCCGTATGTTAGTTATCTATCTCTGTTTCTTAACATCGCATATGGCTCAACATATCCAAGTAGACCGCGTCAAAATTTCTTTTAAAACGTATCGAACACAGTTTACACCGAATTTAAAAGAATATACACACCGTAACACAATACTATACCAAATGCACAATCTCATACGCAATAAATATTCTCAATTTCTAACCTAAAGATCCATTAACTTACATTTCTAATTAAGATAAGGTTACGTCATTTATCTAAGATTAAAATGATCATGATATAAAATATAATATGTAACATTATCGGGTTTTTTTTCAGTTGAAACGAATTGTATAAATTATAACAAAATTATCACGTATTTTATTTAATTTTGGTAGAATAAGTTCGAATTTAAAAGAGACCAAAGCAATTGTTTAAATTGAAATTTAGAATAGATCCCTTTTTTTCTTTGTTTCATCTACTAGTCGCTTTTAATCAATATTTGTATTGAATAGAAACTAATGAATTTTATTGTTTGTCAAACCCTATCTCGTATTTCAGGACGTTAAAGTATGCGATTCAGATTTGAAATTGAGTATTTCGTTTGAATACTAAAAATTTAAAATTTAATTTATTACTAAGGCAATTACTTCGCGGTAAAAGATTCTAAATAATGTATATAAAACAAGGGGATGAGGGTAGTGCAAAGGTAAATCTTCCCTCAAAACCGGATTTCCGTCAGTTCTCAGGGGGGTGTAAACCACAGCTGTATGTACCCCTTTTTACGACTAGCCTTAACAACGTTAAATGTGCGTAAATAACGTTTTTGAATAAAGCAATTTTCTACCTTTAACGTCATCTTGAGTAATCAAACCATCAAAAGAGAGAGGTTACTTTGGTAATAAAAACGCATAAAGTAATAAGCACCAGAGCAAAACACAACATGCAAGAATACCGTACCGGTTTCCATGGCTACCAACAGTTAAAGTCTGCGACGTATTAAACACTAACACTATAAAGCGTGCTAGAGTTTTGCATGCATAACACACAGAGTGCGAGAGTTTTGGGATATATATAATCCCAAAAATAATTATATGTGTGCGTGATATATGTTTTGTGTAAATGAAAATATTCTGCGCTATCCTGGGAGAACCTCTCTTACCTCAACGTGTGGCTGCCGCCGTGATGCTGGTTATAGATGCACTTACGCTTTAGGGATGCTGGGCGCCAAGTTCCGTTCCCCCCCAATGCCGGTAAAACTCATACTCTCTCGGCACCCCCGTACCCGGTTCCCCCGGTCTCCAGGTCGACCGCGACCACGCGGACACGTCTCCTCTCGCTTGTGTCCCGTGTCCCCGCTCTCTAGCAAAACTCAATGCACGTGTTTCACATCTAGTTATTGGAACATAAGCTCACGGATCCGAGCTCCCTAGATTTCATGTTTTTCATACGTATAGAATACGAATAATACGAGAAAAGGCGAAAAGAAGATACAATGCAAATAACCGCAGCTTGTATCCACGTCATATTCCATTTATCATTTTATTTATTGCTTTTTTATCAAGGTCTCTCTTAAGATGTGATGTCTTCGCATTATTTTTTTTACCACCACGTCGTCTAAAACAGCGAAAAAGATTCAATAAGGTTATCTAATTAAGTCCCACTTAAATTACAATTGTTTGTACCGAGAACGGAGATTGTTCTTTTATGCTAATGTTCTTTGTCTTGAGAAAAATGTTCCTTTTCATGTTTGTCAACAAAGAAAGAAAGTCTAGGTATTGGAGGTGGGTGCTATTATATAAAAATTCAGTTTACACAAATTACAGTGAAGAAATAGAATTGTTTTCTTCTTTAAGGCACACAAAAGACAAATAATTGATATATCTTACATCAGTGTTCATTTTCAACAGATCGATATATATCGCTTATTTTTTTTCTACTGTTTACTGATTTTAGGAGTTCATTCATCTTCCCTTGGCTATCTTAACTGTATACAAGTCTGTGTTGTTCTATTGTTAATTTTACTGTTTGACTTTAAATATAGAAAACAATACAATATGGCTACCAGCGATATTTTTGTAATAGTTAAAACGAAATATTTTGGCAATGGTTCTCATCAAAATCGATATTTTTTATTGCTATTCACGCTTTCTTTTATTCTGTCGCGTATTACACTTACTTTAAATTTCGAATTCGTGTATATAACTTACAAATAGAAGGAAGGCGCTATGTGGTTGTTGTGGTATTTTTCTCTAGCGCAAATAATTTTTTTTACAAGCAAATTATTAAAATGGCAGTTTGTTTTCAACAGGAGTAAGGTACGTGAAAAATATTTGTACGCTAGTTGTTCGTTAGTTTTTTGTTCGTATCATAAGATATATGTTGTAGGAACGGTGCCAAGAGGAGTAGATGTAAAAAGGCGACGTAAGGGGCCACGAGCTAAAGATAGCTTTAGGCACGTGTGCAGTTGAACAGGCATGACGAGGTCCGGACTGGGGGCCAAGAGGGCGTCTCGACGTCCGTCGCAAGAGGTGACTCAGATTCAGGCAGCGAACGAGCAAAAGCACAAGCACTGGCCCATCTCCGGTGCATCTCGGAGAGAGCTCGCTCCCGTGTTTTTGGTAGTACCTACCGCCGGTTACTCACCTCAATCTGTTAATCCAGCGGAAGCCATGTGTACGGGATAGGCAGATAACTGGAGAGGAACGTATATGGCACATGGTCGGTTTTTACCGTTTACTACTTTAGTTGCTTTTAAGAACGCGTTGCGTCCCCTTTTTAATTACACCGTTGATGACGGTAAATGAAAAAGGAAAGTAATATCTGTAATATACGTAGGTAGATAACGCAAAAAGCAGGGATACAAAAACATGTAGATATATATTTTTTTAATTCAATGTAGTGTTATCTGTTATAATGTATTTGGAAACGTAATTTCTCCTAATTTTTATAATTTAGTTTATTGAATAAAAAAAATTATAAAATAATAAAAATTCTCTCATACATTAGACTGTATGGCAACTGAATCGTGGTCAATGCAGCATTCGTAAAGTCCGCGATAGTACGCTGACAGAGACACGAGAGAGCAGAGAGCACAAGCCGGCTAGCAGACTAGCATCAGGCAAGGCAGGCAGCAGAGTAGCAACGGCTCAGACCCCTTCTCAAGTGCCCATACCTTTTAAGGAGCGACGAAACTGCCAAGTGCGTCGAGTTACTTTCCCCCTTTACGTTCCTGTACTAGAGCGTCCAAACCGCTGTGTCAATCTACCCTCAGCAACGAGCAAATAGCACGTGCTGTTGTGTGACCATAACATCTCCCTCGAAATGCGTTCTGGGGATAAAAGGTCACTAAACGTTATTTGGCAGTATTCCAGGATACTAATTCGCATTTCACCATCCATCGATCTAACCCGTACATACGTCTCGCGGTTTTCCTACAGCCTTACACTATTGTTTGTTTATTTCGCGTCTTAAAAATCATCTCGAAACGTTATTAGCGACTTCCTTCTATGCGTATTAAAACGATTTCACCTTGCCTTATAACATTATTATACGTAAAGGAATAAAGAAATATCCACTTCTTGATTCGCGCTTGATTATCTTCTTAAAATTTAATCATGATTCTGTTGAAAATTAGGAGAAGTTCAATTCGAAGATAGGGATTCGAAATGCGTAAATGAAAAACTTGGAAACTTTCCATAACCTAGTAAAACGTAGAATTTCTACGCAATAACATAAACATACTAAAAAACATTTTTCTCTTTCGCGAACACAAATTTATCCGCGAGAAATTAGTGCAAATCTAAATAACGACGACATCTAACGGGATTTGTTTGAAATAACCATGTAATTTTTATTTAATTTGAATTATAAATACGGATAAATATTCATTCAATTCAAATATTAGGGCATTCTAATATTAAAATTACTCTCAACAGTTCTTTTTCGTATTGCGCATATCTTATCTAAAAGCTATAAAATACGCATATGACGCGTTTACCATTGATGAAGTTCTTATTGCTAATTTATACAAAACTATAATTTGGTTTGCAAGACACAATTATATTTATAATAGCTAATAAGAATGTGCAATTATAAATTACCAATAGTCGAATGATAACTAATCATAAGCATTTAATCAATATGTATATATTTTTAACTATTGAAATATTTTAATTGATAATTTAAATAAAGAAACGAACTGTCCGAGTTCATATAAATATGTAGGAACATAAAAAAGGACTAATCTCGCAGTATCTCCAAATTTGTTCTTAAATTTGGTGTTCTTATTGATTTGTCCTGTTGATGTTTTTAACTATTGCTTCATCCACTTTACAATTTTAACGACATCGTTTTTCAAACTCAATTTTGCTAACTATAAGTGTTGTATACATCTATTTCATCCTGTAGTCCTTTTCTGAAGTATCTTGGCCTGGGGATGCGCAGAGTAGTTGCACGAAACCAGAACCCTAATTTAAATAAATTTTGAGATACTATGAGATTAGACTCTTCCTCATTTTCCGAGACATTGATGATTTAAATATTCGAATTCGAAAAAACTGTAAAATGTTTTATATATACTCGAGTTTCAATTATATAGACAGCAATCTCAAAAGAGAAACTGTTTAATACCGAAAAAAATTGATAATGCAAACCAATAATATCACTAAATCAATTCAAATTTGGTACTTAAGATAATGGTCAAACCTTAAACTCGTAATTAATTTAAAAATGTTACGTAAGATAGTATTTTTTGTTCTATTTGTATTCAGCAGACTTAACGTTTAAAATCATTCCAGATTACTCAATTATTAAATGCTTGCTCTTCTCTATAAATGAAGCTATTTATAGCATATCTTCATTCAAAACAATGACAGTTTCAACCACCTCTTAATACCCCATTATTAATGTTCTCGTCATCCCAAAACAATATCGTTTATCGAAAGTTTCGACAACCTTTCAAACTATCTCAACTTCCCCTTTATTTCGCACCTAGATTATCGGGAAAGCGTCATTATATTCAAGCAAATCCACCCTAATTAAGACTTTTATCTTGCAAAAATTTCCTTCAGCTCTGCTGAGACATATTTGTGATTCCTTTGCCAACGCTTAACATCGTTAAAATGTCGCTTAAGGCATTTTCTTTTTTTAATACGTTTAATAAACAAACAATACAGAACGGTGAATGCTTCAAGAAAATAAGACGGAGAATAAATTAAATTCTCTCTTGTTCTAATGGAGTTTTCCACTTCAAATTGAAAGGATAATGTAGAAAACTTAATTTTCTTTTCAATTAGATCTTGACAATTTGCAATTTCCGGAATCAAGTTTTTAGAAATGATTGCACGACTTTTGTTTAGCGAAAGTAAACTGTTTAAGCAAAGATTTTCTCTTGCTGATGGTTGGATTTGCTTGACGTCAAAACCTTTGCGTGTGTAACTTACAATGCTGCATGAAGTAATCGAGTTTTAAAATAGAACTGAAACGTATGTAGTAGCTTAAAGAAAGAAATTATTGCATATATGAAGCTAGGGGAAGAGATTAAGGAAATAAAGGATTATTTACTGCATTCAATGTAAAATTTTTCATATACGGATTTAAATGAAAAATTCGATTATAATATCAGAGAGAATTGACGTCACAGTACGCATATTAAAGCGTCTTTTGAAAGTCATTCAGATACGTTCATAGCGTCGTAGAAAAAAGGACAATGCTTGATAAAATTCCCCTTTTTTCTTTTGAAAAAAAAAAGCTTATATTTTCTTTTTCCTCACAAAGAGACACGCGTGTCTTTTTCGTTGCGAAAAGATCCCCGACGAAAAGACGAATAAAATCTTCAAAGAGACTTTGTGTATGTTTGATCGTTAAATTGAATCTCATATTGCCTTTTATGGATTTAATGATAATTTTGTTTTGAATAGAAAATATTATATCTTAGATGGATCTTATGCTGTATAAAAATTATTGTAGAAATTTGGCAAATATTTTATCAAGGGCATTCGTATTTTATGACCAATTGATTACATGCAATTGTACATCTATTGTAGATGTATATTTCAAATTATATTCAACGGCCTGGCTTGAAGAACCTTGGACGTAGAACAAGCTAAATACGTTTTAGTTACATTAGATAGTTAAAAATAGAAGGAAAGATATAATATAGATATAGGATACGACGTTTTAGTATACAGGTGACATTTTCAACTCTCACACTCACACGGACACAGAAGAGAACGGTGTGAGAGTCCATAAATTCAAATTTGATTACGCACTTGAAAGATGAAAGGCAGCAAAGCATATTGAAATTGAATTTTTCCTCCCTTAGTAAAAGAAAAAATTTCGTATTACTTTTCGGGCGTGAAGTACTCTTTAAATTATTAATAATGAAGTTATAAATTTGAAAAAAGAGTATATATAAAACGTAGGCGACGATGCCTCTGTGTTCGCTTGACGGTCTCCGATGATGATGCTTTTCACTTTTTCAGTATCTCAAAAGAGCGTAGGTCGTTTCATTAATAATCCCTCGCTTGCGTCCTTCACTTAGCAAAAGGGGTGAAATCGTTGTAGGATATATATTTTTATACATTTTCCCTCGGAACTCACCAACTTTTACCGCTTTTAAAGGACACACATATCAGGACACAAACAAACACAATCACACAGGTCACACGCGCGTTAGCGGCGATATAATACGCGTGCCCCCCATTCGTTACGGGCGAATTTAAGGGGGTTGTTAAGCGGGGCCGCCGTCACTTAGGTCCGACGGCCCGCTCAAGGTGCAGATGCCCACTAAAATCAACTCGGGCAGCACCTCATCCAGAATAAAAGCTACGCTCAAAATACAAGTTTTATTTCAGTACTGGTGTAGCACAGCTTTTTGAGTATTTTTGACCTGACTAAGTCGCACACAGTATTGCCTCAACAATTTTTAATGTTAATTATAGACATAAACAAACAGAAATATCTATCTATACATAGATTCGCTATAGGTTTAAGTATAAAGAGGTTCAATGTTGGCTTTCCTGTAGCCGACGGTAAAGATAACCACACGGACTCGATTCACACAGAAACATCAAGACGTTATTTTTGTTAGGAGTCGAACTAATTTCAACTCTACCGTTACAAATATCCTGTTGAATTTACTCTAGCCATGCAACTATATCCAAAGATATTTGTTTACTTTGCTAAGACATTCTCAAAACAAAGCGAAAGAACAAACCTTTACACTTATGAAACAACATGTACATACAGTGATTCACAGTGAAAATGATGCAGTGGTATATAACTTGGTGAGAAGTTGAACATGTTAGGAAAAGTAATTATTTAGGAAAAGGAATTGAATATATTGTGTCTACCATTTTTGAAATACATTACAAAAATTAAAAAAAAAACAATTCGAACAGGTATTACGAATTTTAGTCAGATAATATTACAGCGGTTACATATCCAACATCACAGTGAAAATGATGCAACCCAGTACACAATTTCTATACGAATAGGGAAAGTCCATAGATGCATGTCTACTTTACCTCTCTATCTGTTACAACTGTGAAGTGCGATTTTGTCAGAAACAGTTTATAATTTAGAGTAGTTGAATATGGGTCGACCGACACCGTTGGAAGAGCGAGAATTAATATTTATTCGTTAACGCTGGTGGTGATACGTCTTCTGGAAAAAAGACGTAAGTGCAGAAACTGCCCTAAGAACTCTGAGGCGTGCCAATTTGCACGGACGAATAGCCAGGAAGAAACTGTCTATAAGTCAGGAGAATAAAAGCATCAAGATAAAGATTTCGACTTCTAGAACACTGCTATATTCTCGGATAAGAGTAAGTTTAATCTTTTCGGCCCAGATGGGTAAGGTAATGTGTGAAGGAGAAAGAATGAAGAATTAAAAGCCATACCCATACCCAAATGGCCATGGAGAATTCGGCGAATACTTATTTCGGATGTTTATCACTGCTAAATTCCTTCTTCTTCTAGCACTAAATCTTCAATAATTCAAATTTGTTGAGGTGTTATCACTTCAACTGGTTCATTTTGCCCACTTTTTTACAGTGGAATACGGAGGAGATGAATCACCGTAAACGCAGTCTAAACGTTGTTTTATGTGATTAGGCATATGCCCTTCTTTTGTTAAAAATTTGATGACGGTGCGGTACTCAATTTTCATTACTTCAAATATTTTCATGCGCTAGTCATATTGGTTGGCTGGCTACTAAAAACTACTACTCTTCAAACCGTCATATTTATAACGTAGACCTCGCGTATGCCGTGACGGTGTTTGAACATCCTTAAACCTGTATAAGCCTATCGGGCCGAGAATTTATGGCGCCTACCTCGTATATAAAAGCTTGATATAGCAGCAAAGAATGTTTAGACATATATTTAAGTCAATATATGAGTAATTACTACATCAGGTAGCGGGTAGATACTCATCTATGCCTACGCGAGCCTTGGTTTATCTCCAAATACCATACGGGGACCATTGTCCTATCCTTAGTTCCTAACCAAATCTACTTTTTCATTTCTAATATCCCTTGCGTCATCTTTCAACCAGTCTAGCCATTGAGGAAGATTCAGGCTAACAACCCTCCCTAACTGCCGCAATACTTTCAAAAATAATTAATTCATTATTATTGTATGTGTTATAGTTTTGTTTTATATTTCTAATATATCTTAAGAATAGTAGATATATATTTAAATTACATTTCCGTAGCATTTTCAGCTCTTACCAAATTATATAGCAATGCATCATTTTCACTGTGAGTCACTGTATATACGTTACAGTACACTTTTTTCTTGACTCTCAAATAAGAAGGCCACCAAAGGCGAACTATGTCTTCAAAACCTATATTACGTTTGTCCGTTATATTTACCAACATCTTAAAAGTATTAACGTGATTGAAAACAGCTCAATGCAAGCATTTTAAAAATATTTAAGGCCAAATAATCCTCGTATTAAAGACCATCATGCGAGTTTCATGCACTATAAAACGTATTACAACACGACATTAACTAGAAAGCTTGGGGATGACTCTATACGTACACGTGCGCCAAATACATTTATTCTTTCTCCATATTAAAAATTTCTATGAAAGCTTCGCGAAAAAAAGTGTAAATATCTCCCTTCACAAACAACATTGACTATATTATAAAAAAAGTCCTCGAAAAAAATCAGGAAATTTAATATGCTTGAAAAAACAAGCTTCTGTTTATCCAAGCTACATCTGCGGGAAAATCAACATACAATCATATGCGATTATATGTAAAAAATATCTGCGTACGTGTGTGTGTATATATACTCGTGTAATATGTGAATCAGAAAGTCGTAGCTATAAGCGTTTACTATTCGAAATGAAAGAACAGATTTTATGCTATATATTTTTTTAATATTAACATTAACACTGGCAAATGACGTGCGGTGTTCGTCTTCAAATTTAAGACACAAGGACGATTTATTTAACAGATATATGACAAGAGGACTAATATGTTAGCTGCGGTACGTAAACGAACAACCAGAATGTCAATTAATATAATCCAAATATACTATTTAAATGTTGAATTGAAGCCTGCCGTTTTAACGGCTGTTATTCCTTTAATACGAAGAATTTTGAACTGTCTTGTATACGTTTTAATCCATAACGAGTATCATCCTTTCGTCAATACTCCGAAACATAAGTTTCTTTCAGTATTGTGCAAAATAGAAGATAACTTTGTATTACCATGCCAACCACAGCAAGTCTTGGCCGTGACCAAAGCTATCGGTGGTACGCATCTGCAATCAATAGGTAGCAGAGTGACGCACAGAGAGGCGGTGCCCTCCACCCCCTCTTGTGAAGGCCACGTGGGGGTGCACGTGTTCAACACCCCTGGAATCCATTCACAGACATCGAGATGAGTTGATAATATCATCCATTTACTGATATGTAATGTTTTAGTTTCTGCAAATAACCCCCCGTCTTAGAAAATGTCAAAATTTAATTTTAACATTTAGAACGTATTTAGTTTTAGCTAATAATCTGCGTTATATTATATAGTCCGATCTATTTTTAGCAATTAGTTGATAATGACAATTGCTGAATATTAAAGGCGAAATTAATTTAGATATACGGTGCTCTAATGATCGGTAATTAAAAGGATGTAATAATTACACAATCGGAGAGAATTAAATATATATGATTCCAAAAAAAAACCTTACGTTGACGTCAACAAATCGATCGCATTAAATAATGCCTAGGTCAACAGACTAACACCCGACATGTTAGAGTAGTAACAAGCTTTCCCAATCAAGTGATGAGTGTGGATCAACAGTAGTAATTTTTTATTCATTTAGGGGATGGTATTTTTAACTGGTTTAAAACACTAATCGAGAATCTAAATTTGGCTGATAAAACCAGCTTTATGTACTTGATTATTATACTCAAGTCATTATTTTATCTAAAATTCCACACATGATTGTTTATATTTTCTTTGCTGACTCTGTATGCAATTTTGACTATCTACAATAACCGAGAAACCAGTGATAAATATATGCAGCTTAAAAAGAAGCTATTCACGTTCACATACTATCTATTTTCGTTTAATTGTTTCGATCAACAAAACTAAATATAAGCAAAGTAGTATGTGTGTAACGTATTGATTAATTATCAATAAGTGTAATTCTGCAAAAAATAGCTGGTCTATTTTTGTAACCTAATAATGGGTAATATCATTATATAATGGATTTTAGTAGTGGGAAAATATTTCGCATGGTCTAAAAATACATTAAAATTCTATTTTTAAACGATGTAAATACACATTATCGGGTTTTATTTTCTACTATACTTGGTCACAATTTGATTACGATGTTATTAGGTATGTACTTTTGAGAATGTCAAAAAAAAGAGTATTTAACTTAGTATAATAAAAAATATGCCTATAACTATTAGAATCATTTTCAACAATAATTAAAAAGAAAACGTATAAAAGTTTCCATTACATCACATAGGCTTTAAACAAGTTTCTTCACAGAGTATTTCAAATTTAATAGACCAAATACTATAGTTGTTAAAGAACTCTATATTTAGTGCAATAAATACCATCTCTCAGAATTGAACTAAACGAAAATGCATCGATATAGCTTCAAATTACCTTTATTTAAAATTCATGGCCAACTAGAAATTGCAAACATCACAAAACTCGTTTTATGTCAATTTCTATACAATTTATTCATATGAAAGCTGTATTTTATCTACACAAGTGGATTCCTCTAAATTTAACGTCACCATTCCTTTTTTTTCAATAAATCGTTTTTTTTACATTAATTTTCGGACACCCGGACTCAAATATCAATGTTCCGGTTACTGTTTGAATAACGCGGACGTTCCGAATGCCCTTCTTTAAGGAAAAAGTAAATATGTAATAATCTGAAGAATTAATAAAAGAAACTTACGATTTTTCCACGTATATTAGAGTCTTTTAAATTTAAGTTGGTGGCCCAAGATTTCTGTGATCTGAAAATAAACGGAAAGAAATAGAATGCAATTGCCTTAATCCTCCTCGAATGTTTCATTTCTACAGGATGATGGGATATAAATTTATAATACAAACAGCTACTAAATAAAACATTGGAAATAGGAGTATGGATTTCTTTATATCTCAACGTGTATTATCAATATTGGAAGGGATTTTGAGGTCGCAAGAGTTGAATAATTACGTTAAAGATAAAAATTTTATGTACAGGTTGATTTATAGCGGATTCCAATCGATCTTTGTTAGGGGAAAGCTCGGTCGATTGTCACATACATTGTATCATATGATATTTACACGGATTCAATTTTTAGTTGTTAGAAGAGATTGTAAGCGAATCGACTACCCTGGGTATTTGAAACTGAAATGACATAACATTCACATATGTCTACAGTAAAATGTCTCCTGCAGTTCGTGCCACAGCTGTGTACGGCACACGTGGCATGCCACGCGCTTCTATTGCTACGAACCCCTTGTACCCCACACGACATAACATCTCGAAATTGTTATACAAACACAATTAACTAGGCACACCGGTACGTCGAGGCGGTATTAAAGAAAAGGATGAATTACAATTAATTTTAAATGAAAGTGAATATGGAAAACAAGGACGAAAATTGCTTTACGATCTTACAAGTTCGTTTCAAGCTGTACTTTGATTCGGTGGAATAATTTCAACAATCGATCGGAATAAAATAAAACGCCGAGTTCTAAAAAGGACAATTCGTCCATATGCATGGTATGAAGCAATATTTTCAGATCGCATGTTTATGGATTCACAAACAACATGCGATGACTTAGTTTAGTCGAAAATAAGGTTAAGTTCAACATATGGATCTAACTTGAAACACAAGCGAGTAAGCAAGAAACTATGTAGGAGAAATTCTAACAATATTTAGTTTAGTAGGAGGATAATGATACAATACAGTCTGTCCATTTGGATATGCGCGTTGGAAAACTTGTAATATTATTTCGCACACGTTCAGTTTTCGTCAAAATAATGATAAAAAAAAGAACTTTAATTAATTCCTATTAATTACTCCATCAACAAATACGCTATCATTCAAGAAATGGATATTACAAAGAAAATTTGGACCATCTTTATATTAAAATAGTGTCAAGTTCATCGCCGAACGCCCATCTATATTTTTCATCTGAAAGCCAAACCGAAATTTAGTCACGGGTCACCAAAATCGTTGTCGTAGGTCAATAACTGACATCTGGGTCAGCTGATTATATTATCAACTGATTTCGAATATAAACAATAAGATGCGAATAACTGGTGCTTTGTAAAAAAACGCTAGTCAATAATGATTTCATATTTTCATTACCATCCTGAATAATGTATTGAATATTTTTTTTTTGTTTAATATTTAAATTTACGGTGGTTACCTATTTGTTTACGGGAGAAATCATAGAAAAGATTCAAATCTTGAGGACAAAGAAACTCGCTCAATTTTGTTCGATAATAAATAAATATTAATGCAAAAATGTTTGTACGTTTCTATTTATCAATATCATCATCAATAATGATAGATGATAAAGTAAAGATAAATTCAACTTATCAGAGCTAGCATAAGCGCAATTACATTGTTTAAAATTCACAATTTAAAAAACTATATCTTGTTGAAATGATAACGAAATACTTTAAAAAGAAAAAAACCCTATCTAAATAATACTCAGTCTCTTTTTTTTTTCTTTACTGGCAGAAAATATAAAAAAAACCGTGGGGTTTAAAAATAACTACGATTCAGCTTCTTTGTTCATTCATAATTCCGTTACATAGTATCTTTAATGGATAGAAAAGAAAATCGAGAAGGTTCTGATAATGATAATATCAACTTACCTTGTAGAATATCGATTTCACGTTCGGGTTGCTTAGATAGTACAAGCAGTCAATGAAATCCCGAAGGGGTTGAGCTTCAAGTTTCCGAAGTTGACTTTATTTTTTATGTGCACAGAAAAATCTCTTACCTATTTATCTATAAATACTTTCTCGATAAACGATTTTATCCTTTGCTAGATGGCGTTAACATTTATTTCATGCATTACTTTACGATTAAATTATTCGTGGTATACAATTTTGAACTGTCTTCTATTTCGACTTCCTATAAATTGAGACTAAAGGAAGTGATAAAGCAACCACATTATATACAAAGATACATTTAAATACAGTTTTTTCTTTGATAATTTAAGGAACGCTATCTATTACGGACATTTTTTTCTTCGTCCGCATATTACAAAGATTTGCAAAAATTACAATGACGTGATCATATATCAAACATCTTGACACTTTTATATCATCCTTGTTGCTTAAAAATCTGGATGTTCTATTGTATCTTATCAAGTAAATAAGTTTTTACTGTTTGCGAATGATTGCCAGCTCTGATAAGTCCAAGCACAGCTATGGATGTTGCGATTGAAATTCTCTAAACGTAACCAAATATGTTAGCACATAAACACATTAAATAGCAACAATACTACTCAAATATAAACGGTTTATTCGCACGTGGCGAGGAATTAGTAAATGCTGATTGATTATTATTGCTTGTAATCGCAAACGAATCATTGATGGACGCTTCAACAATGTAGAATATTAATTACGAGTAATCTCAAAAAAAAAAAAAAGAGTACTAACCTGCGCTGCAACAACGCGAAGCCCTTCCATAACAGTTCCTTTACAAGCCTGAAAACAAGAGAAAAGGAGGAATATTTAGATAATAAAATATGCTAATTATTGTAATATTCGTTATATAATACATTAAGTATTACACAGTTTATGTTATCATATGTTTAGCTTTATCTAAAAAGCATAGAATGTGGTTACCTCTTCATAATAGATATCAAATTTCTTATAATTGCAAAGTTTTTATAGCGTAAATCCTATTAAAGTTAACTAAAAATAAACATGTATTTATAAACAGTATTTCTTAAATTAGACCTTCGTATTATTTAATATCAAAATTACTTTCTCCGCTTCTAAAATCATCTAGCTGTATTTGTATTTATTTATTTAAATTGAATTACTTCTATTTTTGGATTGTACACTTTAGAAGGCAGCTTTTCGATTAGAATTCGGCTCAAATCTTATAGCAATTTTATTATGTTATCGCTAAAACATTAATGAGATGATGTTTCATTTTTTTATTATTATTATCAATGTGTAATTGTAGCGATTCTATCAGATATATTGATGTAAAGATAAAACAATCGAGTGTTCTGTTGGAGAAAAATCATGCGACTTTGATTTTGGTGACCGTTTCTGTAAGCTTCAGATACGAATACATATGTCCAGACATGTAATTTCCATTAAGAACTTATAAATGACGTCACTTCTTTGCTACTAAACTATATATTCATTTAAAAATCCTTATGTAAAAATGTAATTCGTATTTAGCCAAGAAAAAAAAAAGAAAATCAATAAGGATGATGATAATAGATTATTAGTCAATTCTGTACATAATTTACTACGGTAACTTTATAAAATATTCATCGATAATAAGAGCTAATAGTTCTTGAATAGCTCTCCTGGTATTATTTTTAGGGTATCCTTGTTTTAAATATTACTATACTCTATTTTTTTAATTCGAAGGAGTAAAATGAAAAGGTGCACTTACACAATGGAATTTTTGTACTAGCTCGAATTTTATATATGTTGTAATTACGTAATTAATTATATATTCATTCCAAATTTAATTAATGAAATATAGAAAAGACTACCGCTAGTCTAATTTATGCCGAAAACTGACCAACAGCTAGCCTCCTTTTCAACGTTTCAATTTAAAAACACTCGTAGAAATTAAAAAAAAAATATTGCGATATCAAAAACGTAAATGATTTCTTTTTAAATGTACCTCGTAGCTCATAATAACAAAAGGATAACATTTAATCAGCATATAAACAATGAAAATGAATAGGCAGATAGTTTCTTTAACAATTAATCATAATATTCATATTTTTTTTTACTAAGATTCTGGCGCCAGAACTATTAAGTTAAAGTTAATTTTCATGTTCAATGCCAATTAGTAATGTATAAATTAAAAATTATATAAAATTGCGCCTACTCCAAACGTGTTAAAATTTAAATGCGACAATTTAAACTAATTATCGGCTTGTGATTTTTTGAGTTAGAGAACTTCGAATGTACACATATGTTTTGTTCTATTCAGAATATTTTACGTATTTTTTCTTTTGAATTGCGTTAGAGGAAAGAGGAGTTTAAATTTTCAAGAGTTGTTTCTTTTTTAACTTATGGTAGACTCATATTCACTAAACCTTTCAAGTAGGAGATATAATTTTATAATGTTTGCAAATTTTTCTGATAAATAGTTCTTGAATTTAGTATTTTTTTTCTTTTTCGATCGGAAATGATCAGTCAGCTAAAATAATCTATTATAACTACTCCGTACCATTTTATTTTACTTGCAAAACATTTCGAGGTTGTGTTAACCCTTTTTCAAGGCAATAATGATAATAGAAACGCCAGTAAAATTTACATATTGTACATTTTACGAAAACTCCATAATTTATTTAAAACTCATTTAAAATGTTATATAACAGCCACGATTATTTCACCTGACTGAAAATTCCGACTATAAAAAATTGAAAAATTACTACAGTCAATAAAAAATAACAATAAGATAAATAGGTTTTGCAGTATGATATGCCAATATCCTGATAGACTGAGGATTAAATAGAATAACCACTCGACCAGTATCATTTACCTTTCTTTAGTGACAGAATAAATTAAATGTATAAAAATGCAAATATTGAAATCCAAGATATTCGCATCTACTTGCAAAAATTATTGGGACACCATGACATCAATTAGGAGTGATTATCAAATGTAATTGGGGGATCATCCAATGATTTGTTTAAACCGATGGAACTTCGAAGAAGCTTTATTTAAGTGTGGAAAACAGCAAGAAGAACGACCAACTAAACCATGTTTTAAATTTCAAAGTGCAAACAATACAACGATAGCGACAAAAGAAGAGTATTCAAAAAGAAATGCCAAAATCAAGTTTTACAACTGGTATACAAAGCAAGTAATGTTTCAGAAGAAATTTGAAACAGTTAGTGAAACAAATAACAATAAGATAAATACGTTTTGCAATATGATATACCAATTTCCTGGTAGACTGAGGATTAAATAGAATAACCTATCCGACCAGTATTATTTACCTTTCTTTAGCAACAGAATAAATTGAATTTATGAAGATGCAAAAAGGCAAACTACAAATATTGACATCCAAGATATATACATCTATTTGCAAAAATTATTGGACATCATGACATCAATTAGGAGTGATTATCAAATGTAATTGAAGAATCATCAAACGTGGTAGACAACAAGACGAATGGCCAACCAAACGGTGTTTTAAATTTCAAAGTGCAAATAATACAACGATACCGACAGAAGAAGAGTATTCAAAAAAAAAATGCCAAAGTTTTACAACTGGCACGAAGCGCAAGTAATGTTTCAGAAGAAATTTGAAACCGGGATCTTATCAACGTTTATCATTGTTTGTTACCATTTTTCAAGCGGTATTGCAGAAATCTGGTGTGTATGTTTACAAACAATAAATCAGCATAGTAATTCGACATTATGGCAACATAAAGAATATAATGTGCGTGGTTGTGATGAGGTCAACATTATGCAAGATAAAATGTCCTCGTAGCAGGTACACATAGAACACGAGGTGAAAGGTGAAAATGTGGGATGGGCAAAAAGCCAATAGACGCCGTTTATCCCGCAGCCAACCGTGCCATTGTATAAGTTGGGGTGCAAACCTTTACGGCTCCATCTATCGCGTATGACGAATACCACCGAGATGTCATAAGTAATACTATCCACCTAATTATTCTTTATTGGTCTTTACGAGCTGGTACGGGTTGTTCGCTTATTTTTTTGTCTCGTTTGTCTTTTTTTTGTTAGCTTGACGCCAATGGTAACTGCCACAACCAGTTTCGCTACTGCGTCTCCGACAGGACTAATTTTGCACAGCGTTCCTGCATTAATATAATACACACACAGGCGCACATGTACGGCATACCGCTACAACATATAAAATGTGCAATTTTTCCCTCGAAATTCAAACGGACGAGAAAAGGCGCTTTTCAAGAAACGACATGTCAAAAGAGAATCGCGCAATTATTTACGATTCATCTAGTTACCGCGTTAAATGTTGTCGTGAAGTTTATCATTATGAAGATAGACGCAAAATAAAACATGTTTAAAAAGTAAATAATACAGCGATGTGGTTGATATACATATCTCGCGGACGGGTCACAGGTCGGCAGGATGATTACCAATCCTGCAGGGCAGCAGGAGGCTTTAACTGCAAAGGATAAAGTTGAAATGAGCTTTAACTATTTACCATTATTCTCTCTTAAAGTTGTAAATACTTCAATACTTGACCTCTACTGGCCTTTTGCAGTCTTTGGGTAGAGACCTTCAATGTCAACACTAATACGCCGGTGAAGGCCACTATACACGTTACTTTTAATCTCGCAGAAAGACGACACTTGGAACGTGATCGAATACGTTATCCAAATTTTAAGGGCAACACACAAGAAACGAATTATTTACGCCAAATCGTGCGCTGTGTACATCAGTGGATCACAAAACATAGACAGTTCGCAGAACCACTTGCACGGATACATGACACTACTACCCAAGTTACAAGTGCACTCCCCCCCTTCGGACTACGCTGATAGCGCCCCCCCGACATACGCTCTGACGTCAGCGCTATTGATTTGAAAAAAGGAATGGCGGTTACGGAATTGCTATGAATGCTGCTACTTGCCGCTGCTTGTCATTCTTATGTTTACCCATTGCTTTTGGTTTTGCTTCGTTTGCCTTTAACAACAACACTGTATTTGTGTCTGTACCGTCTCGTCTAGTCGCCACTCTCGGTCGCATACATCACACTACTACTTAACTTTTAAATCGTTTGTTGCTACTTTTACATATTGTGAATTTCAAATTTTGCATCTCTCACCTTGAATGCCTAAACTTCGTCAGACGGTTCGCGTTTCATCCTTTATCCATATTCTATGTCGTGTTCGTTTCTATGGGGTTTGATAAAAAGTGATATACCGGTACTGTATATCACGTGCGTTTTATTTTATTATCGCTACCATATCGAAAGGAAAATTTGACTGACATCCTTTCTTTAAACAATTCCAATTCAAATCTTCAATACTACCAACTTTGTAGTTCTGCAAAAATCTTCAGATTATTTCGTTGAATACTTTTGCCATTGTTTATTCTCTTCTGTTGCCCCACTAAATACCTTTCAGTACTTTTAAAGAACAATAAATAATCAATTCATTGAACATATTGTACGTAATTTTTAACCTACAGACCGATATTAAATAATATCGTATACTTCAATAAGTTTGTATATTTGCATAGTATATTATAACGCATATGCTAATTTCAACAAAATCTACCTTGTTAAACATTTCGAATTGCTTATCAACTTAGTGCGTTACACTGTAACTTTATTATAATCACATTTTTTTCGAACAACCTTTCAAAATTTAATTTAAAGAATAATGATTTAAGCAATTCTATTACCTTAATTAATCTAATTATTATGCAACACGATAATTTATAATCAACAATAATTTTTAATTACTATCTAAATTGAATGAGGTATTACAAATTGTATGTACTAAAGCGTGAACTAAACGATTGAAGTATTGAAAAAGAAACGTTGCAAATTAGAAAATATATTACTTGCAGCTGATATGCAAAACGCAAAAAACGACGTTACTGTATATGTTCTATTCCTTTTTTGTTGTATTAAATTTGTGCATGCTGTAGCACTTTCTAATAAGTATTTTTTAGCAAAACCTCGGGCACTAGTGGTCTACTTTCTTAGCAATTTTAGGATTGTTATATGCAAAATGTCATGTACACTAACGTTCGTAGATATTCGAACACGAAAATGTGCTTAAGGTGAGAAATTTACGACTTACAAGCAACAGCGCACATGTCTCGCATTCCAATTTTGGAGATCCTAACTCTATCGATTACATTTCTTTTACATTCATAGTTGATTACGTAATTGTGAATTGTTTCTAAGTGATTTGCGGTTTAGAGATAGGTATATTTTTGCTAATTTACATAAAAATAAAGTTCGTATTATAATTATATGCATAGGTTAAAAATTATTAGCCGAAAATTATATTACTAGCGTTATTGCGTAATAAAATATCACCTTGTATAGGACAGACATTACCTTTTTCTGATATACCTAACGCTAAATCGTAAAGTGGAGCTTTCATCTTCAGTCGATTATTCATTTAACGCTATTTGCCGTCTTTAGTTTTTAATGAACCACAACACTTCCCGATGATGTCATTATGACATCACACTTGTTGGCTGCAGGCTGAGACCTTGATATTCCTTCGGATCTCTACAACACTGTTGTCGCCAAATACGAATTCATCAGTGTAAACAAATTTTAAATACACGAACGAACATTAACTTTCATTTTATTTAAATTAAATTCATACGGCGTATGCAACTGTAATCACTCGCGTTATAGGTCCTTATACGTTTTTTTTCTTTTAACCGAATAAGTAACTAACACTCTAAGACTTTGACACTAAATAAATTCGCTAGGGCAATTAGTTTTTTTCGCTACAAAATATCACACAATAAACTGGATATCAAAACTAAATGTGTTGCTACAAAACTTGTTTTCTAATTAAGATTTGAGCATGGCTTTTGATTGGACGCCTTCATTTCTAGCAACTTTTCGTACTTACTGCTGAATAAGTTGCCTATATTAACCACGGAGCCTCACGAAACAATAATATTAATAAAAGATATTTTCTGCTTTTAAACATACTTTAATAATTATTTCAAATTCTAACAATTAAAATGTCAGGTAACATTACAGCCTGCTTTCGCAAGATCTAAACAATAATCTGCTAACATGACAGCATTTCATTTGTACTGATATTACTTTTCCATTTTCAAAATGTGTCGATGGAAGCGTTTGCGTTTTCACTGCTAACGCCGTCCATAGTTTCAGAACAAAAGTCTAAGGAAGAATAGAAGATGTGGATTTTTAATAATATTCTTTATTGATATTTTGTAATTATCTACTTTTGGCTTCCCGAGAAAATGGTAAAAACTTGTACCATGACCACTCACGTTATTAATGTTCTAACACTTGTATTTGAGGTCCAATAAAAATAACTTGTATTTTCTTTCAGTTATTTTTGGAAACTTTCCTTGTAGGTATAGAAAACTGTCACCTTCGTCTTAACAAAGTCTTGTCATTAGCCCTAGTTTTATGTACAGAAGTGGTGGTATTAAGATCTTTTCCCACTAAACGTTAATGCCATAGCCCTTTCGTAGTGGTTACCTCATCATAATATAATGGCTTTTCCTGTCACGTTTGTTTGCACGCATAAAATTCCGATGAATGCCAAGAATAATAGTCTTAATATTTTATCTTCTCTAACAAAATTTTCAACTTTTCCATCATGTAACAAAATTGCTCGCGTAATATAAATGGAATAAAATTAGGATCTGTTGAGTATATATCTTCAGAATTAATATTATTACGAGTTATGTTTTTTTTACCCTTCCGCGAGTCAAATTACGTTTGCAACAAATCTCAACCTGTATTTTCTCCTTAGCTGGGGCTAAGCCCAGTATTATTGTCCTCGTTTCGTAGACTGGATTAAAACACTATATATGATTTCTGTTTGATCAAATCTTTAATGATAAAATATATACCGTATATTATTTATATATATTTATACATATGGAATACATTTCATATATTTATATTATCCAAAATATTTCATCTTATAGTAAAAATATAAGGATTCATAAATTTAAAATAAATCACATAATTTTCTGACTAAATACAGCTTTATTTTAAACATAAAAGTGACAAACGCAATCGAAATACTTTCGAGATGTTTTAACTTGCTTCAGTTTTCGATATAACGAAGAGAGCAAAGCGATAATATAATTATAAAAAAAAATTTGTTTAAGTAGGAAGTAATACTGGAATACAGTAAGATCGTAACAAAATATGGTCTATTATAGGAACTTGAATAAACAATATACGCTACTATAGTCACTAGCCTCCGTTTTGTAAAATAAAGTACACAAGTCACGATAGCGATAGGTATAACATTTATAGCATTTTCTCGATTAAAATATTACGTTAAGAATATGAATTGAGAGAATACCTTTAAAATTGATATGAAAAGGCTATTTTCAAAATGTCATGTAAGAGATTCCATTCATAAAATTCTATATACAAGCTAAAAACTTAATAGAGACAATTTACAATAAAACCTGCGTATGAATTAATTGTTATCGTGTAATTGACGTAATTTAAAATTGTATCTGTTTAGTATAAGTTTCTTCTCTAAAAATTAAGTAATTTGATATGTTAAGTACAGTTTCGTCACAGTATTTCACTTTTGTCACTAATATGTTTGTTTAAAAATTCCATTACAACCATATAATTATATAACGACAGGTACGTGCCTCGTTTTAACAATGTCTGATTGATATCCTGGATAATGCAAAATTGTTTGCCCTAATACTATTTTTTTGCAAGTAATATTAATTACCTTAACTTTGTAAAGTAGAGTTATAGAAATAATCCTATTTTTCTGGGGTATAATCAAATATGTGAATATTCTACACGCAAGTTCTCATACGTAAATTCGCATCTAATGTCGTGAAATAGTATAGAATTATTAATATTGTATACTTTACAATAGTGGCCCCTTTAATCTATCTAATATGTAAGAATTCTGCACGATTTTATTTTTTACAAACATGTAAACCTACAACATCAAATTTCTAATACATCTACTCATTTTTACGCATTACATACAATGATTTATTCATTTTACGAAATGTTTCTCTCTAAAACACAAGTGGTAATCAAGAATTGGCCAAGGAAGATTTTTTTTTTTCGGATTCTATCTTTTGTTTGGAAAACATAATTAGGAGTTTAAGAATGATTATGATGAGGAGATTTTTCATATAGAACGGAAGCTTCAATATCTGGGATATTGTTTAGATCTCCATTGCTCCAATAGTAACTTGGAGGACCTTGTGTAATGCACAGCTTATTTTTCAAGGGAGTGTCGTTCTCCACATAGTACATCAAGTAGAAATTGCACATCTCATCTTCATTTGTTGGACTAAAATGTATAAGTGGAAAGTAAAGCAGGTGTTTCGAGATTAGATCATTTTTAAATTACCCAACGTAAGTGTCTCTATCTCTATAACTTTCCATGGTGCAACGAGCGGCCTATATTTTCAGTTACTCTTTTAAATAAGAGAAAATTTCGCGTAGTCTTTAACTTACCAGTACGTCGCCTCTGTAAATTGGTTTTCTATTCATAACTGGGTAAAACATTTGAGGAGTTAAAGGGTCTCTTTTACCAAGTAAGGTCCATTCGTCGTCACCGTACTTATTCCTGCGGACTCTGTATCCGGAAACCACTTTCCCTAATTGTTGAATATCGGAAAAATTAAAATAACTAATCTTTTTCTGGTAATAGAAAGAAGTTACCTAAGCTATGCGTGTGCGTCCTATACGCAAACGGATATATTGTCTTGTCTTCACTAATTTCACAGCTAACTTCCATGTTCGTGCGTGAGTGACCTGGAATCACACCCCCCGTTCCAAGTAACATAACACCAGCTAATTTACTGCGTCTATATCAAGACATGAAGGAAAGATGTATAAAATGAAACTTATTCTATTCCCCCAAACTTACGGTTCTTCAGTATACATTAAAAATATTCCCGAGTCATCAGTTGTACCTTCTGAAATGAAAAAGTAAGGCGTATTTCGTAAGTATTAAAAAATTAATTGGACAAGGTATCTGCTGTATTACCTGGAAATTTTTTGGAATAATGGACTTGAAGAACGAGGTAGGATATCTCCGAACCCTTTCCTACTTGGAAACCTACGTCTTCCGGTAATTCAAGGGTTTTAGCATCTCTCGCCCACGCGTACAGAACCTGAGAAAGAACTCTGTTAAGAGCTCGTTTATCGAGCTTTTTAATCGGCTTACGTGAGAACCATCTGCGCAAGGAATCGCACGTTTCAAATTACTGTTGCTCTGTGAAACAGACATTTCCCCGCAATCCCTAAAAAGGAGGTTTTTCTTTTTGTTTGTTTTGTAAAAGGAAAAGCTTTTATTATTCAAATTTGTTCTTTCTCTTATTCCAAGTACATAATGATGATAAATTTACGTAAATACGTATTACCCAATTGATTTTTTTTTAGATAAGAATTATTGCGTTATTAAATTATATCGATCGCAATAGTAATGATTAGAGACCGGATTATATGCAAAGTGAATATATTTTATTTTATTTATTTATTATATTTGACGTCTATTTCTAGATGTCTTACACTGATTAAACTTAGTTAACGCTAATTAACTTTAATCAGTGAAATATATCGACATATAGACGTAAAATATAATAAATAAATAAAATAAAATATATGCACTTTGCATATAATCTGGTCTCTAGTAACGATACATTTTGAAACGGAAGTTGTTGCTCTTATATTTAATAAATTGAATTAGTATCATTAATTCCATTATTACCATTATTATTACGATTTCTACAAAAAAAAAAAAATTACCAATATGGTTCACTGGTTCCAGGTGCTGAACATCCGAATAATATCATGTGATGTACAGTATTCATAGTTGCATTTGGCGCAAATCCAACTGCAATAAAAGTGGTGATATTTAAAAATTAAAAGGTATAAAAACACATTCACTTAAAAACTGACCTAAGTAGAAACTTTTTGGTGCCACTTTAACGGGAGTACAAAGATATAACTCATCCTAAAAGAATTAAACAATAAAACTACAATTTCCTAGCATATTCTAAGAACTAAAAAAAAATTACCGTGAAACAGCAACATATGGTAAACGTAATTTTAATTTAATTTCCACGAAATTTTGGGAACTCAACGATTTACTACTTATCCTAATTAAATTCATATTTACCGCTATATTAATTCAAATTTCCCATAGAAGTTGAACGATTATAGTTTGAACCTTAATTCATGAAACCAAGTAGGCAACCCAATAATCAATAAAACTTACCCTATCCGGATTGACGTTAGGCATTAAAAGTGGGTACTTTCTAACCAACAAACCATGGCATTTATCAAAATTTAAAAGATAAATCAGGCATAAGATGAGGACCATATGCTGTGGCTCCATTCTTCACGCGAATCGATCAGACACTAGTTGTTTAACAGCGACAGCGATTCTTGCGCAGTACCCCTAGAATATCGGCTACCCACACACTACCTTGTATAAATTCGGCCAAAGCGCTCGTTTCAAATTGACAACGTGTAGAAAAGCAGCTTGCTTTTATTTGCTCAATATATTATATTGAGAGCGTTTGTTTGCCGATGCATCAATAACAGTTTTAATATTATCTGTTTATTTTTTATCTATATTTACCGTTCCTCTTATTAGAATGATATGGTAACGAACCGAAAAATATTGAGTATACTTTTCAGGACTTTGCGTCATTACTGATTGATTTATGATAAAATGATCAAGAAACAGTTAAAAGTTCTCAAATGTTATATTTGCTGCTGAAACATCCGTTAAAGTACATTTACACTAATTCAATTAACACCATGCCATAATGAATACTATTTACGTGATCTATTCCTTGTAACTTTGGATATCCACTGAACATATTTAAGGTTTCATTTGAAAAGCTTTCATTTCTTATTTCGGTACATATACCCTTTTGAAGGATCAGTTTTTTTTTTTTTTTGTTACAGATAGGTAAGTTCTAGATAAAGAAAACTACTTATAAATTATAAAATATTTTACTTTAAAAAAATAGCAACGTTATTACATAGTAAAAAAATACAATTATCAAAGATTTCTTTAAACATGAAACAGGAACATCTTATCACATTATTAGCATTTTTAACTTATCAAGTAACAAATTTCTTTTAGGTACACAGAGACACATGGAGATGATTACGTAATAATATTTATGAACGTTAATTCTTTAAAATATTTATAAGTAATCAGTCTATATCTCTATTGGATATGGTAAAGCATTTAACAGATCCATAGACTTTAATTTTAGAAAGGGTAACTTTAGAGCTTCACTCGTTTGATGTGTGTATTGTGTAAAATCTTACACGTTACGTGAGATCATATTCGTTAGTTCTCCTTCGCGTCATTTTTTTTGTTCTTTACCTAATCCTCAACTATTTTACTTGCAAAATATTTTACAAGATTCCTCGCAATATATAGAACAAACACTACGTTAACTAGGAACACATGTATCACATTGGTTCTTCAAAATAATAGAAAAACAACTAAAGAAATAAGGATTTATAAGCACAGAAAAATAATCTTTTTGGATTATTTTTCTTTAAAAAAATAAGGTCTTATCATCTCCAGTAAGAACACCGGCTTATTTAGGTACAAGCCAATTAAAATAATGATGATGAATAATAATGATAATACCCGTAAAATATTCTTCTTGGAATAATACGTCGTCTTCGGTGCACTCTTTGTATAAACAAAAAAATACTTCACACGAACGTAAGCTTTATCTTTTACCAGCATGTATTGGTATTTTGTTTGGTTGCCGTTAACACGTTGTTTCCGTAAACCTGGAAGAAGAAATTATTATTTCTTCATGAAGTTATGATGAAAAGCGGAGTGTTTACGCTTGACTTTCGAAGGATCGTCGATTATTTCACACAAAACCAAAACACGTAGTTTTTCGCCCAGTATACTCATCTTCCAGACCTCACTGAAAGGTGAAAATAGGAGACTCTCATCCATTTGGTTAGTCACATAAATTCCATCTCCGTATAAAGGAGCCTAAATAAAAAAGTAAATACAAGGACAAATTAATATGCATGCTTAAGTTTTTATTACTTTTTACTATTATGAAGCAAAAACCTGAACTTTGAAGACTCAAATATATTTTAATAAGCACTTACAGTAGCTGTACTGAAATCAGGATTTAATCCATTCTTCAAGATTGAGTATAGGTTCTCCAAATGGGTTCCATAGAAGGCATGCACACTACTACGGTGCTTCTTCCTACGATTCCAAGCCTTATCAGCAACAGCTGAAGCTTTGATCCCAAACACCAACTGAGGTTGCTGGTCCTCAGGTAGATTCAAGTGTGAAGTCTAAAAATTGGTTCCCATTAAATTCCTTATAGTTCATCTTTGGTTTTGGGCCTTACCTCAGTCAACTCTAGAGCCTTAGGATCTATTTCATTAAACAGCCAGTCCAAGAGATCAGCATGATTAAGCTGCTCTTTGTACTTGATATTTCTGCATAGATAATGCAAAGGCGGTAGTTTGCCCATCACTTTGCGCTTCGGTGGAGTTAGAAAATTAATTATACTGTATAAGAAAAAAAATGAATACAAGACTTACCAATGCTTCTACAGCTTTTCCGTTGCTTTCTTCAATGAATTCGGGTGGGAATGGATTGACTCGAGATTCGAAACGATCAGATTTAACGGCTGCATGAAAAGCACAAACTAGTAAATCGCAGGAAAAGGGATACTTTGAAACAATATTAAGGATGCGGTCTTTCTTACTGTAACTATTTTGTTCGTTCGACATGTTTATGGCTTTCTCTGTTTACGATACTCATAGAAAAAGTAGGAAAACTATAAAATGGGTGGGTGAATTTTGATGAATAGTAAACAAATAAGGAATGAATAATTGTGGTTATGCATTGATGTGAAGCATGGATGAAACGAATATAGCCAAGATTTATGGGGTACACTCACACTTACATAGAATGCTAAATTCACTATCTTGATATCTTAATGAAAAGGGGTAAATATAATTGAAAAGCTTCAAAATATATTTTTAAGGATTTAAATCATTTCTGAGAAAGTCCGCCATTCATTCTAACATTCATTTCCAAGAAAAAACTTGCTGTAATTCTCACAATACTGTACAATTGTGTACAATGTTGGTATCATTTAATGCCAACAGAACTACTTTGAAATTCCTGCTTCAATACCGGTTAACCGGGCCAAAAATAAAATTACCCTAATATCAATAATCGTATCTAGTATATTCTGCCAAACGTTTTTTATAGAATAAAGTCAGTTTAAAGTGGTTAGTAACTTACTAAACATATTCAGAATGAATAATCTACGGCATATGCATTTAAGATTATATCCTACCATTTATAAGTAAGTGGTGCTTGTTAATTTACGCCTTACAATGTTATGTCATAACACTATCATGGATGATTTTTTATAACTCATTTTATTAGGCAGGTACGTTTAATGTCACAGCTAGGTGACTTAGGAAGCGGCGCAGGTAAAGGCGGAGGTGGTGGCGGCTCAATTAGAGAAGCTGGAGGAGCCTTTGGAAAGGCTGAAGCTGCGAAGGAAGAAGAATATTTTTACAAAAAGGTATGCTTGTATATACATAGCATTTAAACCAAAATGTTCATGAAAATTATTTTAGCAAAAGCAGCAGCTTGCACAGCTTAAATCTGATCTACATAATGAAATAGCTTTTCACGAAGAACAAATTAAGAGACATCAAGAAGCTATAGCTCGTCATAAGCAAAGGGTTAGTGATATCGAGAACAAATAAAAATCATCTTTTCGTTGCTGCATCTACTATCTACTAGAAGACTCATAGATTGTAATATGTCATACAATTTGCTTTAAATAAAGACCATATATATGTATGTACAGCGTTTGTCTTAAGTGTTAATAACTGCAAAAACAAATATCATATTCTAAAAATACACGTTCATTGCGATACTGTGTGTATAAATATGAGAAAAGATAATAAAAGAAGATGCCTTTTTTAAGAAAAGAAAATCGTGCCATCTCGTTTTCGCCTTTTTAAATTTACCGCCATGGTATGTTATAGTGACATGCGTGGTAAACGCGAAATCTTGTCTATTCTATGGTTGTTTCTTCTCATTGATCAGTACACTGGATGCATTTGTGTAATCTGCTGTGGATATTTGTGTCAAATTGATTTTTTATCATATTGATAAGTAGTCGATTCAATTCGACTAGTGAAAACTGTTTTTGGTGATGCATTTAAGGATATCGGCGATTTTATTTTGTGCAATCCTTATTGGGTTTGCTACAGGATCACAGGTAAGTTACAAATGTTCACAAGTGACTTACAGTAATACTTCACGTTTATTATATGGGCTTAACCTTTGCTAACTAAAATGAGTATCTATTTATGTTTATTTTACACTTTCTCAAAACTTATGTAAACCTTCGTAAAGCTTGTTTTGCCCAAGACCTTTGCCTTAATAAATATTTTGCGCCATATTTTCTTAATATCCTTGTTTTTTCACGTTTAAACAACTTTTAATTTACGCATAATATTACTTTACCATTACCAAAATGTATCGAGATTAAATCTTGTTTCCGCATTAGGTATTGTCTTTTTTTCATATTTAAAAAGAAATGTACTGCTTCTAAAAAATTGCCAAAGGGCAATTACTAATGCAATACCAAATATTTCTGTTCAATCCCGCAAAATCAATTTTCGGTATTGTTTTTAAATGAGTGGTTATAATTTTTAATTAAGGGGAATTTGCAATGTAAAACTAACAGGTGATGTAAATCATTTTTTAAATATTCAGAAAGAGGGAATAGCTACAGATGTTTTATGGAATGTATACAGGGTTGTCAAAAAAATACTTCTTAGCGATTTTTTTCTCAAGGTAATTTTCAAAGGCCCTGGTGATGGAATTGTCAAAATCATCCCAGTTAGCTTATAAGTTTTTTTCCTATTACATAGGGTCTTTATTTCTAGTAGCCAGGTCCTAAGGACTATTTAAAAACCTTCCTCAAGGTTATAGATGCAAACCATTCAATCTATTTTATTTATAACGTCATACAAACGAACATATAATTGATTTCCTTTTTTAAAATCATGTTTTTTATGTGCTTGGAATACTAATATCTTTTAGCCAAACAAAAAGAAATGTTTACACGTTTTAATTCGGTTTAATTTTGATCTCACTTGTTATTCTTACATTTTCAAGAATAATATTCGTATCAATTCTGACTCAGTTATTTTTTTTATTATAACATTGTATTTATGTTAGCCGACGACATAGGAGTTGAAAGATCAACTAAGTTCGTATGATAAATAGCACTTATCAACACCAGTAATTTTTCACCTTTTATATGGGATATAGATTAAAGAAAATAGCACAAATAAACTGAAGATAAAACCGTCGATTATAGCTAGCGATTCCAACCATGATATTGCTTCAATAAAAATGTTTAGTGGATAAGGGATTACCCATACTTAACTAAGATCTTGAAAATTCCCATTGCGCTGTTTTTGGAAATAATCTTATTTTAACATTCTTATCATATCACCAAGTAGGTTGGGGTCAATATTAATGAGCAAAAAGTTGTATAGCACTACTATTATCGATGTTATTATAATAAATTATCGATTACCAAATAGCTAAAAGTAATTTATTTTTACTGTACCTACATATCAACCCACATTCTTCCTCTTATGTTAATAAATACTAAGCTTACAGACTATATTCATTCATGGTAAATTTTGACGTGAATACGTAGTATACTTGTTTATTGTTGCAGTTTCAACTAAATCCTAAGATCTTTATTCTATAAAATGGGTCAACATCATCGTTCCTTCGTATTCTATCGTAATGATGTTTGTAAAAGTATCGTAGATGTTTATTTCACGGGAATCTTACGACAGATCAAGATTCCGTTGATAATCTCAGAGAAACGAAAAAGATCGTTGACGAAGCTATCTTTGCCATAAGATTTCCAATAGTTCGTTTAGTATCCTGTCATAAAGTCGCAAGAAGAGAATTGAAAATGTGTCTACATCAATTAGTCGTAGTTCCTAGCCACTTTTTACATGATTGAAGTTGGTTTCAGGATAATTTCGATAAAAACAGGTTCCTGAATGATTTCCTTTTCATACTTTAAAATTAAGTTTAATATTCCATCAATGTTATGCATCTCATTCTTTAATATTTTTTAAAGTAATCTATCCAACACCGTGGGTAGGTTTTGATATGTCTTTGGCTAGGGTGAATTTTCGAAAAACTTCACTCAAAATTGACGAATTCTTTACAGTCTTCAAGACGCTTTGCAATATATGTTTCGGTAAAAACGAATTTGTGGAATTGATTTCTATAGGTTTCATAATGCTGCCTCTTTGACTTTTCAAGTTATGATCAAAAAGAGCTGAAATAAGGAAAATTCTTCGAAAAAACGTCAGTGTTTATAGCAAAATTTCCCAAAAGACGCATGGGATTTACCTAAATACGTGTTACCGAAGCAGCAAGAAATCCTTTGGTATATTCAAACCATACTCGTGCTTGACTCTCAATCATAGAGCTTTTGTTAGCATGCGGTTTTGAATATTATGCCGCATTGTTTGACTAATTAGTTCATTGAGATTCTTGCGTTGTTTATTCTTACGTCACTTTTAATGCGTTAATTTCATTATGTCACGTAATGTGCGTACCTAACGTGAAGTTGTCGTATAACTCTTGATAGACATCTATATCTAATAATTTTCAATATCAGTAATGTTAGTTGCAAAAAAAAGTAGTCGTAATTTGCAATATCCGCTTTAACTCAAAGAGAATTGCATCACTTATATATGATTCACCTATCGCCATACATCGTTTTCAAACAACAGATTCAAATGGAAGCAATTCAAACAGAAGCATAGTATCATGAATGAGTTGTTTATTTAAACTATTATTCTCTACTGATGACAAGAATTAGGAATTTTTTGTGACTAATTTGGATAAAAGTTAATCACTCTTATTTATCAAATAATTTCCTTCCTTTTTTGCTTTATTTTTTTAAAGGGGTATTTTTTTTTTTAATATTTAATATGATTTGTAATTTTAAAAGTATCGTTTGCTTGAACCCAACATAAGATGTCAAGGTGAAACCTTTATTGTCCATTTATTTATTCAAATTCAATATTCTTGTAAATATCATAGAATTTTTGCATGTGATTAAATTAAGCGCTCTGGTGTTGTCTTCATAATTAGGCCTTTAAATCTAACATATTGGCCAGATATAAAATAATATGTGATAAATATCACGTGTACTGTAACTTGATAAATTTACACATTTATGTGCTTTCTAATCATATCGATTTTATCTATAAGAATATAGACTATATTATTTAAAATCAATAGTACATTCTAGCAATGAAATAGGAAAATCTTGTTTATGAATTTAGTCAAACAAATAATGCCCAATGTGAAACTTCTACTTCCTTTTAAAATACCATTCTGTCAATAATATTGCAAAGTTTTTCCGTCATGTAGAAAGAACTTTTAATAAGCGTGGAACGAAATCTTTACAATTCTACTGAGACTAACTCTCTACTTCTCGTACAAACAAAAGTGTAGCCAGCGTGTATTTCCTAAGAAGAATGTCAAGGATCCTTCATCTAATTTGGCTCTTCTTATGCACGATATAGTGCTTGACATGTATTTCGTATTTTGTATGCAATTTTTTATGATACAAGAAAGGTACCCTTGCAGGTACTAAGATATTGGTGAAATAATGTCCCGTTTAAGTTATATCTTGCTGTACACACAACGTGCTTTCGTAATACACGTTATGATAATTACCATTACGCTTCACTTTTACTGACGCTAATGATTTCAAATTGGAATGTATATAAGCATTTCTAAAATAGAAATTAAAAGCAGCCTGCGGCTAATTTATTTGTGACTTATGCTTTGGTATTTATGCATCTCGTAATTTGCGAAAAGTAGGTACATTTTTTAAAAGTAAACGCAATCATTACGTTTTAAATCGGAAGCTTTGTATATGTATAAGGTAGTCATGTACAATTACATTTCGTGGTATTTATAGTAGCTTACATTTCAGGGGAGGGCTGGTTTATTTTTATGTTAAATTCGAGGCGCTGATAAAAGGAAAATATACAGAAGAAATGCAGAGTTCCTCCTTTTTTATAAGAGTGAAATCATATAAGCTTGATTTATTTATTAAGCGTAAGATTATGATCCTTCGGATATAGATCAAAGTGTTGCTGTATTAATTTATTAATGTTGCTATTTACAGTAGAGAGCAGACATCGTTGATATTTTATTCCTAGAATCGAATGAAATCATTTATGCAAATGTAAAATCACTCAGTTACCGGTTTACATTAAAATTATCATTTTTTTTTTTAAATCTTTCCACAATTACTCACATCGTAAACCAGTTTATCAAAATTGAAGAATTAAAATTAAACGGCAGTATTTATGAATTGTATCTTCTTCTATTCGGATCCCAACTATCGATCATTTGATGTAAAAAGAACGGCACATTTTCTGTAATGATGATAATAACATTGTTTGTGAACCACAAATTTGATAATAGACCGCTACTATGACACGATATCAGGAGCTTACAAGTTCTATTGCTTAGTAATGCGGTTGAAGTAGTGGTTAGGAAAGAGTGTTATTGTTTTTTTGCCGTATACAAAGCGCTTATATGCTTAATCTGCAATTTTTAAATACAATGGTACGTAATCACGTAATCATTCTTCGCCAATAAATCTCTGTTTTAGAATCATGCTATGTAACAACCCGATAATAAATTATTCCAATATTTTTTCCTGATTTCTAATAATTACAGAGTAATTAAGGAACTAATCAAATTCTCATATAATATTTAGCCGCCTTGCGACATAGAATCTACAGTGAGTAACTTTAATATTCGATTTCTGTAATGTATCATGTATTTCCTATATTTATTAAAAAAACTATTTCTTTCTTTTTTTAATCCTATGTGCTTTGTACCTTGCGGTGTCGGACTGCCATTCTCTTATTTTTGTCTTCCTCAGTTTCCTGTTCGGAGCCAGTTGTTTGGCTTCAATCCATCCCATACTTCTTTTTTCTAATGTTCCATACATTTGTCCTTTCTAGGTTTTTCGGGGTCTACCTATTCTATTTTTGCCCTCTCTTTTTGCTTCAAATATCCTCTTTGTGATTCGATCTTCTTCCATTCTGTGTAGATGTCCAAGCCATCCCAGTTGTCTCTCTTCTATGACCACTTCTACTGGCTTGATACCCAGACTATTAGTGATTGTCGTGTTTCTGATTCTGTTTCTTTTAGTTACTCCTTCTATTCTTCTTAGGAATCTCATTTCTATGGGCGTGACTTTTGTCTGGCCACCCTTCTATATACTTCTGTCTTTATTTGTTTCCTTTTTTATCTAAAAATGTATTATATATTTTTGCAGATTTCCCTATTCTCTCATTTATTTCTTTCTCTATTCTTCCGTTGTCTTCAATGGTTGTTCCTAAGTTCCTTCGATTTTGTTATGTTTTTCTTTCTTCTGCCGCTATTATGATTGTATTTGTTTTCATCGTGTTTATCTCCATGTTTCCGTAACAGGTAATGGTCACTTTCTATTTCTGAGTTTGTTTGATCTTTAACATATTTTATCTTTCTTCAGTTTTCAGAAATTATTAAAAAATAATCAATGATTGATTTTTTTCTTTTTAAGTAGTAAATACGAATTAAAAAAATGCGTAAATTCTCGATAAAACCGTGACTTTAATTTTCGGTTTTCGATGAAGAACAGTATCTTGTGTGGTATATAACAGTCTGTATTTGCAGTGCGTTATTTATATTACGATATTGAGAGTTAAGTTATATAGTTTATTGAATTTAAAGAATAATGCCACGCAAAGGAAAAAACAGAACAGTAGAAGTGAGAAAATTAGCTTTATAAGAAGGGATTAAATTATAAAGAAATTGCTGAAATATCAAATATAAGCAAAAGTACAATAGGAGATATCATGAGGAAAGAATTAAATCCAAGAAACAGAAGGGACAACGAAAAAAGTTAACAGAAGCAGAACAGCGTAAGAAAAATAAAAGAGGATCCCCGTAGAAGTGCTCCTAAAGTTGCAACCGAAGTTTTAGAAGAACGTGTAAAGAAAGTACACGTACAAACAATTCGTCGAACCCTTAAAAAGCAAGGTTATAATGGACGTGTTACAAAGAAGGACCCACGTTGTTAGAATAATGTTATATTTGCGGACGAAAGTAAATTCAATGTTTTTTGGATCTGATGGAGGACTAATGGCATGGAGGAAAAAAAAAATGAGGAGCTGAACTACAAGAATTAGAAACTACAGTGAAGCATGGCATCGGCGATGGTTTGGGGGTGCATATCGGCTGCTAGAGTTGAAGAGTTCTAAGGTAACCTCAACAAAGCAAGGTACTTACATACCTTAAGGCAACATTTAGGACAAAATGCAGAGAAATTATGGGTATTAGCCACGTTTAAATTTTATGAAAAACTAAGGAATGACTCCTATATAATGTAAGAATTCAATTAAAAACCCGATCTCAGTCACCCGACGTTTATCCAATTGAACATTTATGGACAATATTAAAAACTAGTCTTACCAAAAAAAAAAACAAAATTCTAATAAAGAAATGCTAAAACACCAGTTGTCGGAAGAATGGAAAGCGATAAGCCCTGATACAACAACAAAATTAGTTAAATCGATACTAAACAAGTTACGAGCCATTATAAAGTACCTATATAAAAAAATATGTTTACTATTTTGATGTTGTTATTTAGGTGACCGAGTATTTTTGTGTGGTTATGTTTTTATGTTATGTATTTTATTTTTGTTATATTTCTTATTTTCATTCTTATTGTTTAAGAATTACGAGATATTGTATTTGTATAAAAAAATTACAAATCGGCCAGATATCTTTGTGAACAACTGTGGTTCCATAATATTGTAATCGAAAATTATTATTTAACATTTCTTTACATAAAAATATAAAAAATTATTACTTCTTAATTCTGACCTGTGCAGTAGTACATCTACAGTGTTACATCAGTACTTGTAGTAGCAAGACCTGGTTTATTGATCATTTCTTTCCCCAGTCGCCATGATTTCACCCACCTTTATCCTTTAGTTATCCTACAGGATGCAGTCAAACCTAGCGCTGTAGCGTGGCTATATCGGAGTCGCTTGGAGGGCGTTTTTTTTTCATCTTTCACGGTTTTGGTCACGTTGAAACGTTAAATAATTCAAATTAACAATTGGTAAGTTGCATGCCTATCGTTTGAAGTACATATTTAATAATTGTACCGTTTCGTAGCTCGGACTTTATAGGTTCGAGAAGTGCATCTGGCATATGTTAAAACTGTTTTCTATTTGTAATCACTTACAATAAACCTAAATGCTATTTATCCTTCACGAAAACATCCGATCATGGTAATTGTGAAATTATTACGTCTAATTTTGTTTTGAGCGCTATAGCTTCTTAGCAGATGAAATTTTCGAAGTATATGTTGTCCTGATGGATGCTATAAGATACTAAAATAGATCTCTAACCTAAACAATTTTAATAACAGCGACATACCCTGGTTTATAAACCATTTTGTGTTAGGAAGTTAAAATTTTATCGTAAAACAAATTTAATTAAATTGTAAGTCGGAGATTACAAAAATGTATTACGTATCAAATTTCAACGATATTATATCATACATGTATCATTTCACTTTTTATTTAATATCCAGTCTATAAATTGGAATGTAGTAGCAGAACACTTAGTAATAGCTTTGAAATGGTTTTTTTTTCTCGTAATAATAATTGTATAGCGATGAAAAATGTAAATGGACCAACGCCAACCCTCCCATCTTAACTAAATAAATAAATAAATAAATATTGCAGCAGCGGGGACAACACCAAAGCGATGTAATCTTGAAATACGTAATGTGTAAAGCTTCTGTGATCTTATTAATTTCACTTTTATCTCTTTTTTTTTCTGCTGATATCTTAAAATCCGATGATTGAAATAGATATAAATAACTATCTACTCAAGAACGAGCAGATTCGCGTCAATAACACGTCGTAAAGTTCATGTTACGTGTGCTTAAAATTTTAATTTGTGAAGATTGCAATTTTATTAGCGGAAGTGCGAAATTGCCCATTTTTAATAATAATACAATTCAACTTCCTGTTTTTTCTATGATTGCTTAAGTGATGGGTTCATTTTTATCTTGCACCATTTCCTGGTGAATTTTATTAATGTTTTATTTTTATCTGCCAAAAATGAGTTGATTTAAATCTTTGCGTACATAACAATGCGATTAAAAAGATGTGGTGGCTCTGTTATACTTGTAGGGAAGAATTGTATGTATTAGCATAACAATTTCTAGCATTGTAAACAGTAAAGATAAACTAAACCTATAAATAATTTTATCTAAAATAAGATAAGATCCCGTTTTGTACGGATAATGTTGTACACTCACATTGAGGATAATAAAAATCTAGGGCTTACGTATCTCGTGGATTGTATGAAAATATTCTCTAAATTCTACTCCCAACAATAAGCTAGCGTTTATCTTAACGATATCGCACCGTACGTTTCTTGGTATTGTTAGATTATGCTTTATCTACGTTTTATTGAATTTACGTTTAGAGGTAAAACAACAAGGATAGACATATTAATTGAATTTATAAAGTATCCATCCCGCCTATTTTTGAAGTATTCGCGTGTAACCAAATATTGATTTGCAGAGCGGAGGATATAGCTGGAGCGGTGGAGATGATATCGATATCGACGAAGTTGAAGGCAGCGGAGGAGATTTCCGGGTATTTAGCGGGTCGGGAGATCGGGATTCAGAAGAAGGCGATGATGGTTTGTCATTGATTTTCCCTTGCGTCTTGTATAATTACTTTATTAAAGCTTTTTTTTTTTTACATTTTAGAAGACAGAAGGACCTCAACAGATGCGCCACCATTAACAGAACTCACACCTGACATCATTAGAAAGGTTGAAAATGTACCGGAAGTGACTGACGAAGTAATCATGAATCGCAAACCGGAAGATAGGTCGACGTCTTTCTTCGCCCAACCTGGAATTCTTGCAGGTACGTCGAAGTACGGTCGCGAGTTTTGCTCTTTTCTAATTTCTCCTCTTTTGTTTCAGCTGTTATTGGCGGTGCAGTTGTTGGATTATTATGCGCGATCCTAGTTGTTATGTTCATTGTATATCGGATGCGTAAGAAAGATGAGGGTTCGTATGCGTTAGACGAACCTAAGAGATCGCCTACTTCGAATTCGTTCAGCAGAGGAAACAAAGAATTCTACGCTTGAAACTAGTGTCGTTTTACCAAATAACGGACTTAAATAAAAATATCAGTGGTCATTATTATTTTTTTTATATAGCAAAAGGCGGAATAATAATAATAAAAAGAAACCATAGCGACTGAATCTCTCGGCTTGTAGTGATGCTTCACAAAGTTTTACGAAAAGACTTGACGAAAACAAATAATAATTTAATAGATATTTAAAACCTAAAGGAAAAGAAACGAAAGATTGAAGAGAGCGAATAGAAGGTAAAACAAGAATATAAAACGCACATTCTTACATATATAAAGTAAGTAAAGATACATACATCCATAAGTTGAAATAAATACGCATTTAGTTTCTTTTTAATTGGTATAAGAAGTAGAGTTCTTAACAAATATCTTTTTAACATATTAAAAATTTCGGTCTAACTACAAAAAACTGCCAATACCGTGTGAATATTTTCCCCTTTGTAAGTTATCGGAAGTAATACGGAAGTGAAATTATCACGCAATGTTATTATATAAAAAACACTATATGTATATAATAATATATATCATGAAAGTTAAACTGAATGTTTTTCGTCCATTTGCAAAGTTTGGGTGTATAGTACCTTATTCCCTAACTAATATATATTTGGGAAAGCGTACAAGTTCTAGATATACTATACTCATTCCTTTTTATATGAATACTCCTTTTGCGGGATATCGTCGTATTTTCAAGCTGCTACTTCTCCTTAATAATTTGTAGCTATTTGGTTCTTTTATGCTTTCCCCGCTATGATCAATCTCACTTTAAACTCTTCTATCAGGACATCTTTCTATTGAGGGAATGTAATTATTTCATTTTTCATGTGTATACGATATTGTTATTGTATAATTATGTAAAATATTTTATTTTCTACGTAACCATACAATAACTAGTATCAAAACGTACTATATGCTCAAGATATACATACAATTGAAGGTACCTATGTTCTAGTAATAATAATAATAATAATGATAATAATAATAACGAGAAAAATAAGGAAAAAAAAATGGAAAATATTCGATAAAATTAAGGAGTAATTGTAAACATTATTGACTGAAAATTTGTTTATGACTTCTTACTTTCTTTTGATAACCCTTTGCCTATCATCTTTTTGCTAAGATGATAGCTTATTATAATAATAAATGTAATAATATAGCATTTGTATCTGAAAGAAGTCAAATCAAATTTTTATATAATTAGGTGTATGTTTAGGTAAGTCGGTTTTGCATTTATCGCGTTCTTTGTATTAAATGTATTATTTTAACAAATTCGTTACTAATATTGTGTAAACTCCACTACATTCCGCTTTAATTACCTTCTCTTTGTACTCCTTTTTTATATATCTATTTTGTAATTAATTCTACGTCTATTTTTGGATGTGAATGGATGGCTCGTAAGAACGAACGCGAAATATTGCAAAACCTACAATTATATTTGTCAATAAAGTTGAAAAGACAATACGTACAGTGGTGGCCATATAAATAGCACAGGTTAAGTGATATGGAACACATAATTTAAAAATAAATGTATCACTTACTGCTGCATATCTTCTCGGCACACTTTCAAGTAATTTTTGACGTCTCTCCACAGGAATATTATGCCAGGCTTCCTCGATAGTATTCCATAATTCGTCTAATGTCACTGGAGATTTAGACTTTATAAGAACCTCAACATTTCTCCATACATTTTCTATGGGAATTAAATCAAGGCTTTGTGCATACCATTCTCTTCTCTTTTACGGTCCTTACCGTATGTTGGGATCATTGTCGTGCATTAAACTCCAGGTTATTGCTCCATCACGTTTTCTAAAATGTGATATATATGAATATAGACCATACACCACGCCATATGTATAGAAGCCCATACTATAACACTTCCTTCACCGTGTTTCAATGTTCTTATAGTGTACTTAGGATTGAATCTCTGATTGATGTGGCGTCGCACATGCTTTTTTCCGTCACACCCAAGTCGGTTATATTTGCTTCCATCTGTCCAAAGTAACAAAATTCGGTTTTTATTTGTGTAGCTGTGCGAAAAGCATCTTCTTAATCGACGAATAAGGTTGTCATGTCGTAAAGTTGTTTTACGAGTTCTAATCTTCCGTTTCTTGTTTTCTAAAGTTTTTTTTTTTTTCCGTCTGAATATGCCTTATCGCATTTTGTATTAATTTATATAAACAATTTAATGTTTGTGATATGAGCTTTTCTTTCGTGGTGCAAATTAATTTTTTCCTCGTCCCATTATACTAACACCTAAATCTTTGTTATTAATAACATGTTAATTTTGAAAATGGTAAGTACACCAATTTTTTGGTACAGAATAACCCGAACCGTAACACTATAAAAAGATTCCGCTACGGAACCTACAACTGCGCTATTTATGTGTATGAGAATTTTTTTTTTATTGAATGCCGTATTATTTTTTTGGGATACGTAGCTAGGGGAAGTGCACACAAACTTCTCGGGGACCCTCACGCTAGTTTAGTAGAAATTTAAACGGGAACAGCCTGAGCGGTTAATTCAAATTAAATTTGATGCCTGTACTATTTATGTGGACACCTCTGTATTTATAATCCCACAACCTTTTCAGTTTTCTTGACAACCCTTTATGCCATAAGAACATTACTCTTAGATTTTACTTTTAGTAAAAGAACAATAAAGACCGATCAGTAGTTTTTCTCCTCGTTTAGAAAACGATTAAAAATTTGAAATACAATATAATAGTAATAACATGTTGATTTACTAAAAGTGGTACTCTTAGAGGGATGTAAAATTCCAATTTATGATATTTATTTTATCTGTAATAATAATAATAATAATATTTTTTTTGTTTTTAATATTGGGAAGCATTTTTATTAATATATTTAAATCAAGAAAAAAAAAACAATATATACTTATGTATTTCAATAACATTTTTTATTATATAACTGTAGATGATTTTCAACTGTATAGTATTAAAATAGAGAATGTGTACAATCCAGATGTAAATAAATAAAACAATAACCACGTATATTTGTTATTAATTCAAATAAACCTTCTACACAATAATAATTTATTGTAGGTCATTTAACAAATTTAATATTTTTTTAATCCTACATTATCTCGTTTTAAAAACGTTTTATATATTTATCGTGATATTTAGTTCTATAGGTTCAGAAGGTCATGAATAATACAAATCCATTTTTGTTTAGAAACGAGTCCGTATGAACTTTTTCTAATTTGATGACCAGACATCTGTTCGTCTTGTACGTTTCATTTAGCACGTGGCGATAGATTCTCCAACCTGTTCTGTATGTTTGCAATACGGAAGGCCTTGAAAATGACCTTTTTACTAACTTGCTTAACAAATTTTACGCTGGTCATATCGAGTAACATTGTATTCTTCGAATCATAAATTAATCTTTGAAGAGAGTTCCTAGAATTTAGTCGTAAGTATTTTAAATGAAATAATTTAAAAAAAAAATATTTTAACAATACACTTTTATTGAGGTTTAAGTATCTGTTTAAAGGTTACACTTGCAAATATATTATTTTTTGCGATTTGTTTGCATTGTTCAAAAACGCAATATCATTCGTTAAGATTATCGCCACACTTGAACTTTATACAATTTGTCAGATATTCTCAACATAACAATTTTGTTTGCACAATTTATACAATACTTGTGGTAAAATGTTTTCGTATAACACGAAGTATTTCAAATATCGCGCTGTGAATGACGTAAAATTTACCCATACCTCTAATTATATTTGTAAACATGTCGGAGTTGTACAGTTATTGGCCGGTTGTTTCTTTATTGCCACGAGATAATATGCTTATCTTATTAAAAATAGTAGTGGGAACGATGTTTCCAATTAATTTAGGTCCATCGGTAGATCGTAGTTGTCATACTTCGTCCAAATTTCGTTTATTTTGTGCGTGAGAATTAAAAACAAAGGTATTATAATGCCGTCGGTGAAAATAAATGAAGATTTGAGAAAGGAAAGGGAGAAATGCAGTTTCGATCCGATAGAATTAACTTACTTGATAGATGGTGGCAAGGAGAAAACTGCAGAAAGAAAGGAAAGAGGTAGGTAATTGAACTTTGTACTAATATTTTTGCGTAACCTAATTTTCCGTAGAAAAATTCTTCTTGGACGACCCGCAACTAAAACAGACAGTACCTTTAGATTACTTAAGTCACAAGGAAAAATATGAAGAAGCTCTTAAGAGAGCTTGTATTGTCTTCAGGAAAGTACAACAGCTTCAAGGCCAAGGAAAAGTTGGAATGCAAAATTTCAGGTACCTATCTATTTATTTGAAGATCTATTTTAATTTTCTTATTCACCAATAGAGAAATACTTGGTGGACAACTAGGTTCAGCTATTTTACGCGACGGTAACCCCTTAGGTCTGCACTATGTTATGTTTATACCGACTATCATGGGCCAAGGAACCATTGACCAACAAGCTGAATGGATATCCAAGGCTTGGAATCTAGATATTGTAGGAACTTATGCCCAAGTAAGCTTGTGTAATAAGAATTGAGCCTATTTTAATCTGCGAAATTTTACAGACGGAATTAGGTCATGGAACATTTATTAGAGGTTTAGAAACGACAGCTACTTATGACCCCAAAAGAGAGGAATTCGTCTTGAACAGCCCAACCCTTACTTCGTATAAATGGTGGCCTGGTGGTCGTGAGTATCCAAGTCCTATTTCATCTAGAAAATTGTTTTTATAAAAACAGTATTTATTACTTTCAGTCGGCCACACTGCAAATTATGCCGTGGTAGTCGCTCAGTTATACTCCCAAGGAACTTGTCACGGTATTCATCCCTTTATTGTACAATTAAGAGATGAAAATACGCACATGCCAATGCCAGGCATTAAAATTGGCGAAATTGGGTGTAAATTAGGAATGAATAGCACTAATAACGGTTATTTAGGTTTTGATAATGTTAGAATCCCAAGGAATTATATGTTAATGAAAAATGGAAAGATTTTGAAAGATGGTTCGTATGTCAAATCGCCCAGCAGCAAACTTACCTACGGTACAATGATTTTCGTACGCGTTGTTATCGTCCAAGACGCTGCAAATTATTTAAGAAAAGCTGCAACTATCGCCGTACGGTACAGCGCTGTTAGACATCAATCGCACATAAAAGAAAAGTAATCCTGTAACTAGAGTGTTTTTAAGAAATTTAAGCCTTTATTTTATTTCTAGCGCACCCGAGCCGCAAATTTTAGATTTCGTTACACAGCAATACAAATTATTCCCGCAAATTTCTACGTATTTCGCGTTGCATCATTCTGGACTTTGGTTGTGGGACATGTACAATAATGTAACGTCAGAGCTAGAATCTGGACAGCTAGATCGTTTGCCGGAAGTAATATTTATTACCAAATATTAAATAATTTTTTATTACTTAATGTTTTAGTTACATGCTTTAGCTTGTTGTTTAAAGGCTGTGAGCGCAGCAGATGCCGCTGAAGGTGTTGAAATTTGTCGTCTAGCCTGCGGAGGTCACGGATATATGTCCTGCTCCTCTTTGCCCGTTACTTACGGCTTAGTAACGGCAATGATCACTTACGAAGGTGAAAACACTGTCTTGTTTTTACAAACCGCTCGTTTTCTAATGAAAGCCTGGCAAAGTTGTTTGGACGGACAACCTTTAACACCTTCAGTCCAGTATCTAAACAACGTGAAACAATCTTTTGCCGGAGTGTACCAGAAATCTGTACCATGGATTATCAACGCGATGCAAAGGATTGCTGCGGGGTAATTTTATAGAGAATAGATAAAAATTAAGATCTAATGTGTGAATTTTAATAGAAAAATTGAGGTAGCTCATCGTCATATGAATGACAGAATCAGACGAGGTCTTGACAGTGAATACGCGTGGAATGAAACATCGATTGAATTGGTCGCCGCTTCTGTGGCCCACTGTAGAGCATTTATTGTCGAAACTTATTATAATTCCGTTCTTCATATCGTGCCAAACGTTTCTAAGCAGCTTGGCAAGGTGTTGACTGATCTTTGCGAATTGTATTCCGTTTACACTTTACTAAAATGTACTGGTGATCTTCTCAGGGTAACTTGATCGCTTTAGTGATATACAGTTGTGATAAAAGAAAATTCTAGTTCAACAGTGTCACTGCACGTGACCTAGAAGATCTACAGTGGTGGTTAGAGGACGTATTAGCGGCAATTAGACCAAATGCAATTGGTATCGTTGATGGGTTTGATATAAATGACGCTATTTTAGCTTCACCACTTGGTGCTTATGACGGAAATGTATATGAGAGATTGTTTGAGGAAGCTGCTAGAAGTCCTTTGAACGCTGAACCAGTTAATCAGTCGTTCCATAAATATTTGAAGCCTTTACTGAAGTCTAAAATGTGATTCGTTAATATTTTAATAACGTAAAGCTTCTACAGTAAAAAGTAATGATATTAAAACATTAGTAGAAAAGGAGATTATTAGTTATTTCTGAGGATTTTATGACTGCTATAATTATTTTGCTGTGGTAACTGTATTAGATAATCCGTGCCTTATTGTAGATAAATATATATTTTCGTAAAATCTATATTCGTTTTAATCACCTTAGAACTATATTCCATTCATGTTAGACTTAGAATAGATGAGATACGGGCTTGCCATTGGCTAATCGGCGGAGAAACGGATACAATTTCTTCATATGAAATTTCTGTCAGTTGATATGAGTTATCAAATTTACTTATCATCTAATTCAAATGTCCGTTAATATCATTTGCGCAATAAATTGAAATTATTTGTTCATTTTTTTCACGCTACCATTTAATTTATAAATCAAATTCATGTGTTTATTTCATTTGTTATTTTATAAATAAAATGCTAACAGTAAACAAATCTTTTTTTATACTTCCAGTGTTGTTTTGTTTTTCACTGAATAACTGTTCTGACTTCATCATTAATAATAATCAGATTCTATACAAGATTTAAGGAACTTGTGTGTTGGCACGTACTCTGAAGCCATTTGATGTACTTGGATACAGCTTAGTTGAGTCTATTATGTATTGTTCATAATTGGCAACATTCTTCCTTGTTCGACTTTGTCTTGTATGTACATATTCAATTGATTACTTTCAACCATACCATTGAAACTTTCTCTTTTAAAATTTATGGATATTACTAACGGCGAGATTTACTTCATGACAAATGATTTGGTATAACACTGTGTTCCTTCATGTCGAAGTTATACTTTCAAATTTACTTTAAAGCTTATCATATTTTTATTTATTTACTTTCTGACATAATTAAATAAACCCCAACTATTATATATACATTTGTATTGCAATATTAATATCAATTTTATTTTATTATTGCGGTATTACTTTAGCAGGTCATATAACCATAATGTATTACACATAAAGTAAGTATGAAAACTCTGCTGACGTTTACGTACTGCATTCTTAACGTGAATGAAGTATAATATAAATAAAATACGCTTCAGTAAAATATACTTATATTTCTTTACTTTCTCTTCTTCATTTTTAACAATATACAAAGTCTATGAAAAATAAGTAGTGATATCTATATAAAATGTGTTATATGTTATTTTAATGATATCTTTAAGTACAAATATACATGGAACAATGCTTCTTTTTGACATGTATGTACAATATTTGTCATTTGGAAGAAACGTATAATCTATAACAATGATATAAAAAGAGAAAACAGTGTAACAGCACAATAAAATAATAAATAGACATAAAAAAGTTAACTGCTGCCTTTAAATCGATTCGAAACTTCTCGTTAGAAACAACAACGCTTCTTTTGGTTTACTTTCTCGGTCGATAGTGTAAATTGTTCGCTTTTGTCGTTGTTTGCTGTTACATCATTTTGAAGAATCTGCAAGGATCGACGGGATTAATTTTTACGTTGAAGGAATTGAAGAGGAAATTACCTTAGTGACAAGTGCCCGAGCTGCGTCATCTATGTTTATATTTTCTTTAGCCGAGGTCTCATACCATGCAGTAAAACCTTTTTCTTTACAGTACTCATCCATCTTAGAGGAATTAGTAACGATACCTTCCTTAGGTTGATCACACTTATTCGCTAGAAGAACACATGGTATCGACGAACCGTCTGGTAACTGTACTTTAGAATCTAAATCAGCCTTCCAATTTGTTACTGAATCAAAAGTATTAGCTCGTGTTACATCGAATACGATAAAGGCTCCCACTGCCTCTTTGTAATACACCCTTGTCATGTTTCCATATCTTTCTTGGCCTGTTAATAGATTTTTAGTTTTCGAATAGAATAAAATAATGGGTATTTACCTGCTATGTCCCATAATTGTAATCTAACCAGTGTATTTGCGTCCCAATTTATAACTTTCAAAGCGAAATCGACCCCTATTGTGGCTCTGTAATGTTGGGAAAAAAACTGGTGGACGTAGCGTTTGATAATCGATGTTTTTCCCGTTCCTAAATCTCCGATAACTAGGATTTTATAAAGGTGGTCTTTCGGTTTAGACGACGGACTTGTGTTGGACTAGAAAAAAATATAAATTATTTCTAAATTATTAAATGAGCCAAGGGTCTGTAGATAGACGCTTAATTTAATAATAATAATAAATATATGTATATATTATTTGGGAAAGTTCTATTAATAAAGAAAACAAAATAATTAGCGTTATAAAAATAAGGATTCCGGAACTTGCATAGTATGTCATTCAATACAAACATAGTTAGGTGTTTTTTTTTACTATAAACCTTGTTAATAGTATAATGTTACATCGCACGTATCAGTTTACAAAGTCGCCATTTTTTTATTATTGACCTGTTCTAAATAGACGATTTCTCAAGAAACCAATAACCCTATACAACTGATAATAATGTTGCTTTAATGATAAGACTCAAGATATTTATTCTTGTTTTATTGATTTCTCTTCTCCAGAGTTCCTATATTAGCATACTAAATATTGTTTTCCTTTTAAATACTATTAATAGCCCGTGAAGGAATTTCAAATGATATTTACCATATTACTATCAAATATGAGTTCCCCAAAAGCGGGCATATCCTTTAGATCTTCCAAGGATTTTGTACGTTGCTCTTCTTTGCTTACAATTATTTCTATTTGAGAACTTTCTACGTTAATCACACTTTTACTAACAGGCTTTTTCTTTTCTGCGGTTAAATTTTCGGCACTTTTCCAAGAGATTTCCGATAGATTCGTATCTGAAGCTGATTTTGCCAAAGTAATATCGGTGTCGTCGCCTTCTGGTGTCTGTCTTTCTGCCGGTGAAGATTCCGAGGATGTACTCGGTTGAGGTTCTATGGAGATCTCACTCTGGGAAACACTACTCGAGGGACTGGATTTACTCTTTAATTTCAAGCGTTTTATTAAAAAATTCGTCTTTTTCGTTTTAGTTTTATCGGATCTCTTCTTGCCGCGCTTATCTTTCGACTCCTCTTCCTTACTTTCCACCGTATTATCTTCTTTATTTAATTCGTGTTTCATTTTTAAAACAAACTTTAATTTTATGTCATCTTAACAAGCCGATATCTACGCGGATACTAAAACAGGAACTTGCGCTACGGAAAAGGTGCGAAAGACGAAGTGGGGAGGTTTTTCTACCCTAATTTTTCCATCAATCATTGCGAAATAACATTTCCGAATTGCAAACACGTTCAAACGTATTATAATGTTCGCGTTTTATCTCGGTTAAAAAGTAAGGTTTCTTTTCGGATTTCTTCGTCTACCTTCCTTACGTAATTATCTGGCTTCATCTATTTTGAAATATTAAACTACATCTTTTATACTGCTTTAGGTGTTTAATGTACGTATAGATAGATTTTATTTATAGATTTTGTTTAAATATTTTTGAGGACCACTGTTTTACATTGGACAAATTTTATAGCTACTATAAAAATAAAAATGTATATACGAGTTATAAAAAAAAGAAGATAATTCTAGTAATTTAAATTGTATCATAACGTCTCTGGAATATTTGATGTATGATATTTTTTTATAAACAGAAAAGATAAACATTAAGAAATATTTATGTTTGAAATTGCTTATTACATGGATTAATTATATAAATTTTCCAGCGAAAATGTTAGCCTCAGAGTAAGTTTAATGAAGATGTAGAAAGATCGGATATCTTACCATATTCTCAACTTCGTTCCTTTTCATAACAGGTTGTCCGCATTTCAAACAATTGTTATTATTTATAGGAAGGCTAGGAGATAAGACGGGCGATGGTATAATATTTTCACTATCACTTAGCTTATCTTCGTAATGATTAGTTTGCTGTAAATATCTTTCGCGTCTCTTATTTCGTTCGCTTCTAGTTCTTCTACTGATAGTTCTCACCTGAACTTCTTCGATCATATTCGTTCGAAATATCGCGTCGAACTGATTCTCAAATTGTGGATAAAATGATTTCTAAACAACTAATTATAATACGATAAACGATAATAGACATATAGGAGAAGTAGTGACCTAATATTTATCAAGAGATTTGACCCATTACTGAGTACATATTACTATGTATTCGCTTCACATTAAAATGTCACTTCAAAAATTACTAATTACGTTCATAAGTCATAGACTAAACAATCGACTCCAGAACGCGTACTATAGTCTGGATTATACAGACGCAAATAATGGTTTATTCATTTCACGATAAAATTTGTATGCACCATTCTTTAAATGAAGCAACCGGGGAGATAGAATGAATTCCTATTCGAATTTAATTGTTTTAAACAGATATTGTAATATGATTCATACGCCTGGCTTAAGATAATATTAGTGGGCCTCGCGTAGATCCCTGCGGTATATCTAAATAAATTATAACAATACGTGATATATTATCTAAAACGGAAATTATAAGACCAATGATTAGTATACTAAGTATAACTTTTAAATTGAATTTGGACTAGTTACTTTCGGATCGTACTGTATGAATAAATGTTACTCGTCTTTTGGTTTTAATATGTATTTACATGTTGTCTGATGTTGACTTTATTCCAATAATACTTTATTTAGTAAGTATAAATAATTATTACGTTTGCTACGTTAATTCAAGATTGAATATTATCTGTAAGGAGGAATTAATAAAAGGATTATAAAATATTAGCATAGAGTTTATCGAACATCGTATGGCAACTTCAAGTCTTGCCTTGTATTTACAGCAATTATTCTTTTTTCATCGATCAAATCGATACGAAAGAATTATATTTTAAAATAACACTTACCATTTCAAAAAACAGGCTCCTTTTTCAACGTATCGCTTTCTTACTTTGTTCCACAAATGCGATTCGAACATCTGACTTGTTTGTAGTATTTATACAACTAGTATACTTCAATTGTCACAAACATATTCTTGTAGATGATGTAAATAAAAATTTCTCTGTCGTACATGCACACCAAGCATCAACTGTATATTGCGTACTGATAACATAGTGTACAAATACACGTTTTCTGATAAGCGTAGCCATCATTTCATCCCTAGATCTGTAGTTAGCCTATTTTACCGACACTTTAATCAATAAATTTCTACGCTCCGCACTAATATTTTTGCTTTGATTCAATTTCGAAATCATTAGGGAGGTTTAAAAATTAGCAGTGGTTGTCTTTATCCAATTCCGTGCCCTATGTCATCAAATTATTGTTTAAATTTCGTACATATAGATAATTTTAAGATAACATTTTTTGTCATCATGAAGTTTTTGCCTTATGCACACTCTTTCGAAAATAGTATCTTCTGATAACGCATTGCATAGTTTAAGTGCATATAAACTGAGTAATGGTACTTATTTTCGTAAATTACATTTCCTTAACGAATTAATTACTTAAATTGTTTATTAGAATGAAAAATTTACGTTTTCGTGGATTAATTTATCAGCATGGTATACAGAACGATCTCGTGGACAAAGACGGCAGAGAATTATTTTAGATAAAGGTAACAACCGTGACAAATCTAATTTTTAAATTATGTTCAACATTTACTTTTAGTAACAGGCACCATTTGCTCAGGGTCTTTAGTTGCTGTTATGGGCTTAAGGTGAATTTTCCAAATGCGTAACCATTCAAAATATCAGTGTTTAATTTTTATTTTAGTGGTGCCGGAAAAACGACTTTTTTAGCGACATTGGCCGGTAAAAATAAAGGTACATATTCACTAATAAATACGCGATGAAGATACACGCGCGTATTTTTTCTAGATAAAGAAGGTTCCCTATTGCTGAACAACTGTGTACTAACTGAAAATTACGTTAATCAAATCTCGAATTATGTTTACCAAAAAGATATTATCCTAGAATCTTTAACAGTTTCAGAACACATGAAATTTATGGTCTGTATCGAATCTCTATATGCATATAAAAAGCTTTCAAATAAATTTTACCTCTAATAGTCTATTCTAATGGAAACTTTTCGGTTGTATTAGTTGTCAATTTGACAGAATATTCGTTCAGATGCATAGTTGACAGGAACTTGTTAACATTGTATTGTAATTTTTAAAATACAATATAGGAAAAAGGAAAGAAAACGGGACCGATCTCGCAGTACCTAAGACAATTTAATCAGTCAATGGCTACCGGTTTCGTGCACAGCTGTACATCATCAGGCCAAGACACTTCAAAAAAGGACTACAGAATTAATACAGATGCATAAAACAACATCAAAAGCATCACGGCAGCAGAACAAACTTTTAAAAAAGCACACATTAAAATTGTAAAAGGACGTATACAACAAATTAAAATACCAAAAGCTGGCAAATCAACAAGAAGTTTGTTTTGTTGCCGTGATTTTTCTGATGTTGTGTTTTGGATTTGTTTTAATTCCGTAGTCCTTCTTTGGATTGTTTTGACCTGATGATGTGCAGATGTGCGCGAAACCGGTAGCCATTGACTGATTAATTTGTCTTAGATACTGTGAGATTGGCCCTGTTTCTTCTTCTTTTTCCTGTATTGTGATATGAACTCACACTAACAGCGTTTCTCAATCTAAAATAGATTTAAAATGTTTTTTTCTCTATACAAATCATTCATGGAACAAGGTGGAAGCCACTTTCTACAATTTTTATGAAATTTTCGTTTTATGATTTTAACATCTGTCATGACATTCAAATACCTTATATCAAATAAAATTCGTTTAAGGATTTCAGTAACAAGTAATTATAATTTGAAGGACTACTTAGAATTAAATTTTATTTGAATGCACGTTGTTAGTTTAATCGTTTCTCAATTTTTAGAGCGCTTTTAAACTTGATAAAAGTCCCATAGAAACGGAACTGATAATCAGAAGCGTTTTAGACGAATTGAGTTTGGAAAATTGCAAAAATACGTATTTAAAACACTTGTCCGGTGGTGAAAAGAAACGTATATCGTTAGCTGTTGAAGTAAACCTTTTAAATTTAGAAGTACCTCCAAATACTTACACATAATATTTCAGCTTCTAAATGATCCCTTGATACTATTCTGCGACGAACCAACATCTGGCTTAGATAGCTCTAATGCGATTGCGATAATTCAGAAGCTTAAAAATAGGGTGTTAAATGAGAAATTGGTTGTGGTAACTATTCATCAACCGTCTTCACAAATTTTCGACTTCTTCTCTCATGTAATATTGTTGGGCGATAAAGAAATAGTTTATCATGGCACCAAAGATGAGATAGCTGACTATTTTGCTAGGTTCTTTTTGCTTTGTCTCTTTGTGTTATTGCTTACATTTAGATTAATAACTATTTTCAGTTTAAATCTATACTGTCCAATTAACTATAATCCGGCAGAATTTTATATTAAATGTATTACATTGAACGGAAGAGATATTAAAAATGCTTCGAAAACTTTCTGCACCAATAAACTTTTTACAGGAAATGAAATAGCTAATACGAATATTTTGATCGATTATAGGTAAGTTCAATTCCATTTTATTTTTTGAATCTAACCTTTATTGTTTCAGATTTAACAAATTAAGCTTTTATAAAAGCATCTACTGGTTGGTTTGGAGATCGTACGTGGATACTAAACGTAACATTGGATACCATACGTTTCAATTCCTCATTCTCATGCTTGCAGCTACTTTCTTAGCTTCATTTTATTCGTCTGTTGAAAGTAATGAGGAATACTCTGTACAAAATATCAAAGGGATATTATACTTCTTTACTTCGGAATTAATATTTACGCACACTTACAATGTTGTAAACACATTTTCGGAGGAATTCAGCATATTTCTCCGAGAGAAACCTTTGTATTCAGCGTTTGCTTATTTCGTTTCTAAAGTTATAGCCATCGTAAGTGTTGTTCTTAAGTCGAAAAATATGTAAATCGTAAAAAAAATTACAGATACCAAGGAATATAATCCAACCACTATTATTCTTGTTGATTAACTTCGTTTTCGTCAAATTTTTAAGTGGATGCGTTATGTTTTTGCAAATATTTGGCGTGATGATCTGTGCCTGTTTGTGTGGATCTATGTTAGGTAACATTAAAAAAGCTTATGTATTAACAAATATGAAAGGTGAGTTATGACTTTAGGATTATGTATATCATCGTTTTGTACTAGTCTAGATTATATGGATTTATTCATAGCACCTTTCGAATTGATCACAATGCTTGCTGCTGGTATTTTGATAAACGTTAATACATCGGGATTCTTTAGACTAGTCAAATATCTTTCACCGTTTTACTATACTTACGAATCATTGTCTATTCTGTATTGGAGTAGAATTACAGGAATAGGTAATATTTAATCTCCAACAGTTAAAGAACTATTAGAACTAACTTTTTTTAATTTTTAGATTGTCAAAATGCTACAGTTTGCTATAGTAATGGTACAGAAGTGTTAGAAGACTTGGGATTCCATACTGAAACTGTTTCTATCTTATGGAATATCGTTTATATGATGTTTTTGAGCTGCTTTATAGGTTTAGCATCTTTTTCGGCGATACTATACAAGAGGAGTCGTTATTGTTATTAATTACTGTTGAATCTGCATTAAATAAAAAGCAATTTAATTTTCGCTCAATTTTTTTATTGCAAGTATCTCCTAAATACAGTGTTTTAAAAATCAGTTGTACAAACTCGATATTTATTTTAACAAGAGGGAAAGGAATTCTTAAATACGTAGAAAAAATACCTCTATATCGGGACGTAGCAAAGAGCATAGCGGGAAACTTATCCGAGGGTATTGAACAGTTAAGGTCAACTGAAAGAAGAAAAGAAATCGTACAATCAGGCCATCTTATTAGCGATGGCCACGTGTAGAGTAGAGAGTTGATTTGTCCATCGGTCTAAGGCAGCGTATCTTGTATTGTTGGTGTTCTTACGGTCTAAGAATAGGACGTGATTGACTTCGTCAATACGACCCTGTATCGTGCTGTAATAGAAACTTTAGATTAATAACAAGATTTTAGTTCACATAAAGCACTTACTTGTCTAGTATACACGAAACTAGGAGATTCTCAACATCTTCCTCGTCGATATTTAATTCTCGCGATATATGAGGTATTTGGATTCGCGTGTAAGGCCTTATTAGTTTTATTAGAACTTGAGTACGAATATTCCTTAATAAATCTACAAACAAAGGATAGGAATTCCTTAAAACCTCCACACTATTTCTTATACGAACCTTCTATATGCTCACGTATAAATGGATCATCCATGATAGTTTCTCTATTTTGTCTAAGAATCTTCTCAAACTCATTAATATCATTTAATTGGTAAGCATTAACTAAATTGGTCATTGCTAATATCTCCGGATCATTTTTGTACGGCTTAGCTTCTTGGGAATCGAATGGATTGATTCCAGATTTCATTAACCTGAAAATGGTCTTCCTTTGATAACCTTCTTTTAGAAAAAAATGAGAGTGCTTACATATTTGCTAACACTAAATATTTTAAGCATGTGGTACGTCTGGGACTCCCAGATTCATCATAATTTTTAAAGGCCTCAAAGAAATCTGTGTGAGCTTTCTCAAATTCACCTTCACGAAGGTGCATTTTACCTCCACATTCTGAAGAATTAAATTACACTTCTTAAATTACATGTTTACATAGAAAATTAGAGCCATACCTCGAATTACTCCCATAATCAAAGGATGTGGTATTGCAGATTTTATGTGTAAAGATTGCTCATATAAAGTCTTTAATTTCTTATTATTCTTCTGTTCTGTGTACATCTGTATTTCCAAGGCATATATTTCAAGCAGTTGGGTCCCTTTTTTCAGATCGTCTTCTCCATCATCAGTTTGACAAGACTGGTGTAGTTGCTTCAAAATCTTGGCTAACTTGTTATAATCTCCCTGATCGTAATATAGTTTTCCAAGTTTTGTATTTGTTTTAAACCAAAGCCGATCATTTTTGGCATCTTTTAATGCTTCAAGGGTGGTCTCATAAAAATCTTGAAGAAGTTCCATCTGCAAAAATAAAAGGGATTAGAAGTATTACAGTGCAGTGGAATAGTAGCAAATACATTTTTGGATGTTGAAATATAATCTAGAATAGAATTAATGGACTTCTCACTATGATTACGTGTCACTGCACTCTTTATATAGGTCAGAAGTTGCTTGTATCGAACCATCATCTCTTTGAAGTTCCCCTAAAAATTCTAGAACTATTACAGCATGATAATATACAGGTTTGGAAATGGCATACCAGTTTAAAGTTGATTTTTATCATCTGTTTGAGGGCTTTAAAGCCCCATTCACCTTTTTCGCCACCTTCCAGATCGAGAACTTTCTGAAAGGAAGCCAAAGCACCTTTTGGTTCATCTTCTTTCAATGACTTGCTATTATAGTATTGGTTTTCTAGATCAACATCAGGTTCCGAATTGCTATCTTCTGAATACTCCTATTTATTTTACAATTGTGGTTAGGTTCAAGGAACGGATTTAAAAGGGAAAAGTACTCACTAGACCATAATCCTCCTCATCTTCACACATGAAGTCATCTTCAGCATCTGACATTGTTACTAGACGTTAAGAATTAAATGGTTCTATAGGAATCTTCTAACCTTATTATAACTGATATCGGAAAGACATTTGCACAACCTGACAAACGGGTATTTAGACTGTTTTATTCATATTAGGGCGCAATATTCCCGTTTTAATCCAACGATTCAAATTAAAAACGGTTTCTGTCAGCTTTTGTTGCACGAACACTAGATTTTAGTTCACAAAATTATTTTTAATTCAGCTATTATGGTACAGATGTCGCCGCCAGTCTGCTGGCTACAAAAATTTGGTAATCAAATTTTAAATACCATTGTAGAAGTTATTATCCAAGTTTAGCAAATATACTTAGAACTATTTAAATATTTATATGTTTCCCTTTGTGGGGAATTTTTAGTGAGTGTGCTTACACGTTTGCTAAAATTAAATATTTTAAACATACGGTACTTCTGGGATTCCCAGATTCATCATAAGTTTTAAAGGCCTCAAAGAAATCTGAGAGCTTTCTCAAATTCACCTTCAAGAAGATGCATTTTACCTCTACATTCTGCAGAATTAAATTACATGTTTATAAAGAAAATTAGGGCCTTACCTCGAATTACTTCCATAATCAAAGGCGAGCTTTTTATAAAAAAAAATGCTTTTTGTAGTACTATAGAAAATGTTACTTTTCGACCAGCGCATTTGGCCTACACAATAATCAAAAAAGGGAGTTAAAATCCCTCAAAAGCTATTAATTTTTTATACATCCCAAAAGTATCCGAATATCTATAAACCACACCAAAAATTGGGCATACCAGAAATGGTTAAAAATTAGCTAAAATCAATTATAATTACCTTAAAAACACCCGAAAAACACCTTACAAAACCTTGGACACTCCAAAATGGATTTTATTCATACGTTGTTGTATTTACAAGGGATATGTATTTTTTTAATTCGTGTTGCAATTGTATATTAGAGATAAATTTCTACCCATAGATATTTTGGAATTTCAATATTCTTCGTTTTATTTATTTGAAATAGTTAACAATGATAGAAGAATCTTTATTTTGAAATGTAACTGTTCTACTTGTTCATACCATACAAATTAAAATATCGTTGAATTGGTATTATTTCTATATAGAACTTGCATTTCGCGATGTTCATTGCAAAGGAATTAAATATTGCAAAGTATTTAAAATCAATTCACGATCTAACCATATACAGAAACTTCTCAATTTAATTTTGATAAGATATTTAGACATTCGTAAAATATTGGATAGGGTAAATAATATGGGAAAGGTAGGGTATACCTGTTGAGTTTATTAAATGCTAAGGTAGATTGTAGATTATATCAAAATTTAATTACATCGCAACGCAGCCTCATTGTCATTTTCGCTCGTATTAAACATGTTTTGTCAGTTTATGTTTCATTAAAAGGTTATTTTATAAATATATGAATTTAATCTATATCAAAACCAGGCTCGTTTAGAATCAACACGCTGTAGATCGCGCTTTTTGCAGTCTAAAAATAGAAGACGAACATTCTTCTTTGAACAAAGGAACGAAGAGGATGTAAAAAAGGGGGACGAATATGTAGAACATGACGTTGAGATATACATTTGTCAGTGGAAGTGTCAAAATTTTGTCCATATAAGGTTGGGTGTTATACCACCTTGGAACTAATAGTCGTTCTTAGCACGTGGAGAACACGTTTGTTCATTGTAAAATCTTCAAGGCGTTGAGGTTAATCCTGATTTATTGTATGCGAAGGGGCAGGAAAAACATTTTGAAATAGAAAATATATAGTAGCTTCATATAGTGTCTAGAACGGCTTTACGCTTACTTGACAAGGAGGAAAAATGTTCCCATTTCTCATTTTCACTCAACTTTATTGTAAACTCTAAAGAACGGAATAAATCGCTTCATGATTTGTCGCACCGCACACATTTTGTTAGATTGCTAAAGGAAACAACGAACTATAGGCTGCAATTTACATTTGAATTCTATCCGTTAGATAAGTAGTTTCATCGTAAAACTAGTATTACTACGGATTATCGAATCGCTTGTGTACACAGCTAATGCCATTTGAAGCACACAAAAACAATATTTATTTACTAGAAAGGTGACCAATAAGTTTATTTTCCATCTTTGTTAAAATATACGAGAAAATCATTAATAATAGACTGATTAATTATTTAAACGACTATAACATAATTTTAACAACACAATTCGGATTTTTAGCGGGTAGATCTACGACCGACACTATATATTCGGCTTTAGATCAAGTTTACTGCATTTTCAATGAAAATCTTAATTGTGTATTCTTTGATATATCTACAGTATTCGACGTGATTTCACATTCCGTCCTTCTTCATAAGTTGTTACAAATCGGTATTCCTGGTCTAGCGTATGATCTCTTCAAACAATATTTATCGGACCACAAAACAATAGTATGCTTGAATGGCGTTTTGCGCGACATCATTCGATCATTTCTTTCGACGAAGATTGCCGTCAAAATGAATATTCCGCAGGGTTCGGTGTTGGGACCGACAATTTTCACGTTGTGTAATTGATAAATTATACTTTCCTTGCAATTACCAATGTTTTTAAACACGATCCCTAGTTTAGTGGTAAGATGTTCCCCTGGAAAGGGAGAGAGCGAGACTGATATTTTTTCAGAAATTTTAAAACCGTTGGTAATTGCAAGGAAAAGGTAATTTATCATTTCAAAAAAGAACAACGAACGCCTCATATTAATTTATGTTGCGTAATTGTTGAACCTTTCATTTCTGGGCTTTCGCGTTCTTTCATGCTGATGACAACCAAAGCATATGTATGCAGGGACAATCAGTTCCTGAGGTGCATAGTTGTAACTCCTTGGGTTTAATAGTGGATTCTTGTTTGAGGTATCTGCAACATTTTCTGGGTATCGAGTTCCGACTCCTTTTCGGGTTCTGCGTGCTTGCGTAATTCCCAGTTTCGTTCCAACTACAATCCGCTCTATTCTTCAAGCATCTCATCTTTCGCGATATCTTATACCGTTTATAAGTATGCATCTATCATTCCTGAATTAACAGGACAGGTCATTTTTAATAGACGAGAAACCGAGAAACGTTTTGAGAGTATTTGGCAGCGCTTAGTTGCCCATCAATCTTCATGGATCATTAGTCTCTATGGTCACTCGAGATCTCATCAGTACAGTTTTAAGAACAATTGCATTCTCAATAAATCATCAGTCTAACTCTTCACAACGATTGCGAGGACTGTGTGGCTCTATAATTCTCAGGTATCGGAAATAAAAACCCATTTTGGGATGTTCAAACATAAGGTAATTATGATTCATATTAGCTGATTTTTAGCCATTTTTGGTGTTCTGTAGATATTTGAATACTTTTGGGGTGCATAAAAAGTGTAATCTCTAGAAGCTAGGTTCGAGATATAGAGCCTTAATTTCTATAATAAATTACCTTTAGACATCAGACAAAGTAAAATCATTTCACTTTTTAAAAAGGAGATGACGGTCTACCTAAAGCTTTACACGGTGGGTTAGATTTTAGAAAGTTAGTATCTGATTTGTTTATCATCTTGTTTATGTAAAAGCTGCTTATACACATAAATTTTTATTATATCTTAAACTTATTACCTAATTTTATCCTTACAACATTTTCGTAGTTATGTGTTGTGTTGTATTTATTCATAAATAAATGCATTATTTATTATTATTAACTTAGTTCCAAGATTAATCTCGAAATAAATTATTAAAGGTTATATACACCTGCTTAGTAAAACGCCTAAAAGAATAAGAGAAATAAATGGAACGGTCTTAGTTCGTTGACTTTAATAAATTAATTGTCCAGCTAATATAAAGGAGACTTGAAGCAGGATGTGGAAAAATGAAGTGAGCACCACCGTGAATTGCTTTCTGCTAGACAAGATGTCTTGTTTATGTTATTAGTGTTCAACATAAGACCATTCATCGTCATTGTAAGACAGATCCGAACGTTCGTAAAAAAGGAGGGTTAGAGGCACGGAAATAAAATGTCGTCTAAGTTAAAAGATGGTTTGCACCTAGAGATTCGTGTCAAGCGTGTAAAATCGTAATAGAAGTAATTACTCTTCCTAGAAATGTAATAAGGGTTTAAATATAATTGTTTAATATTGCTAAAATATTTATTATAGAAATTTATTCAGGCATGAACTGTAACAATCTAGACGAAACGCATATAGGATGCTACTTCTTACTAAATATAACGAACTATGATCTCATCAAGTTTAGTGAATAGGGAACCATCGTGTTGGAAACATAGATAGGAGAATGCCTTCCTTATAGTATACAAATTTGCTCTAATTATACCGTTTCTCGCGCGATATATTGTACCACCAATGGGAATATCACATTTTATACCTTTGCTTTATGCTCCCGCTATAAAGATCCTGAATTTAATGTTATTATGGTAAATTTCTCGTCTTCCGTTTAAGGTATACGATACTACTACGGTATGCTACGTTGATTTGTTGCGGAAAATGTATCAAGAAAGATTTTTTCTATTTAAATTCCACATATTTTGTTGCTTCAGCACTGATTACACGTACAATGTAAATGAATTTATTTTAGGGATCCAGTAGGTAACGCAATTATCAGAGCATTAATAAATGGCAGGTGCAAATGTTATCTTTGCCGAATCCCCACACAAATTGACTTGTAACCTTATCTAATGCATAATTTACTAAAGCAATATTCCTGCTAGAATAGTATTGAGCTTTACGCCCAATGTATCGGTACAATAGACGTCTATGTTTTGTATAAATCTTTTGGGGTTTCCAAATCGAACGTAGTTAATTAATTGATGCTAATTTTTTCATGTAATTGTGTTTGGTGATCCAGAATTTCGGTGGGGACTGAGCAGGATTAATTTAGTGCGGGTTCGGCCTTAAGATCCTGCTGCTCTATTCTAAGTCTATTGTTGTACCCTAGTAAGGGATCATAACGTTATTATTGGTTACTCATATTACAATTTGGTAATTGATTAATTTCCAAGGGCTTTAGCTATTATATTTTTCCAAATTGATTTAATTTGATGGTCTATTTATACACCAGTTCATTGCGGAGACACATAAATAATACACCCTTTCTCAGATTCACAGTAAAAGGTCATCGGATTTTTAGTTTACTTTAAATTAGAATTATTTAATGAGGTAAGGAAAGTTTGTTTCGAATAGAAATGAACTAAATAGGGAAGAGGAGACGAAGCAAGTTTCGCAACAAGCAGCTCGTTTTATTTTCGTTTAAATATATAATTACCACGATAAATGGAAGGACGTGGTTCAAAAGTAAAAGTTTTACATTATCATTGCCGGAAGCTGAATAAAAAGACAATATAAAACAACAATATCGGTGATTTATCGGGCATAACTCCCGAAAAAGCGTACGTAGTCATAATAAAAAAATATGTATTTATAAAATAATGCGAAAGTGTACGATTCGCGAGTTATACCGTAACAGAGACAATGGCCCTGATGTTTTATTATTATTTTCGCCCTTAAAGTGAGTTTGAATTCTTCCTTCCCCTTTTCACCCTCTCTGTGTCTGACATATTCCATAAACTTTTCTTACGATCCTGCACGGTAGATAAATGGAATTATTCCTAAGGTTTTGGTTAGCAACAAAAAGCTATTTCGGACTTCTTATGGCTTTTTATGCAATCTACGTAATGAAACTGATCGTTTAAGCTATGGGATTAAGTAGTCAGCTAGCAGATGTACCTCTATCTGGATTAGTACGTTTTGCAAGGATATATCCAAAGTAACAAGAAATATATAATTAATGAAACTCACTGTTTGAAAATTTGTAATATTCAGGAAGGATTTAATGTAACTAAAATCGTAATTTTCTCTATTAGTTTATCTAAAAATATTCCCATTTAAAATCTGGATTATGTTAGTTCTTCCTCGGACTAAGACGATGAGAAAATCGAAAAGTCATTATGTCGGGAATGAAATGCTCTACTTTTCCATCTTAATAATTATCGTTTCTATACTTTTTAATTTGTTGTATACGTTGTTTCTGTATTCTTTCGCTTTATTTTATTATTTTGCTCATTTATTGAGGTCAGCTAGCGATGAGTTCTCCGCCGGTCAAATCCCATATTTCACACCAAACGTTACGTGAGTGTTTTTAATTGAGTTTTCTGTAGAACTTATTGATGAAATACACATTTAATATAAAATCTGGTTCTACGGATAGTTTTTTCTACAAATAACAAGTCGTTTGTTTATTCGAATTTTCAATCGTATTGAAAATTTTCGTTAGTCAAGCGACTACTTATTACACTTTCTAAAATAATTAAATATGAACTTAAGAATACTGACATTATTTTCTCTCTTATCCCTATGGTTAATATTGTTCGCCGTCTATATTCCCCCCGATATTTGCCAAAGTAATTTGGAATTATTTTGTAAGTGATTGAAGGTCTCTCTTTTTGATCATACCAGAGGTCTTCCTCATTTAGGTTAATGTGCAGTTCCCTTAATCTATTGCTAGTGTATCTTAGTCTTTATTTTTCATCTTATTCTTCAGTTTCTAAGTTTCCATCCAACAATAATATGATGTACAATTTCCGAAAAGCTCACTACAACAAATTATATTCTGACATTTTACAGACACATTGGTCATCTCTGGAAGCTTTTAATAATATCAATGATGCTGTAAACAGTTTTTGTAACACTTTGTATGAGATACTTGATTCTACTAATGACGATTGCAAGGACCGTGTGGATGTACAATTCACAGGTATAGCAGTAAACTCCACTCACACAAATTAATTAATTATGCGGAACGCAGCGTTTCGAGAGCACGTGGGCTCCCATTGTCAACCGTGTTACCGACTGTCAGTCGGTAACACAAAACCTCCTCCCTGGTTTAAAGAAATTGTGATACATTACCTTTAAATTATTAAAAGCATATTATAGAATTTGATGGAAAGTTACAAAAAACATTTTTTTCATATTGAATTTAAACGACTAAGAACCGGTAAAATTACAATTTCCTTGTAATTAATCAACGTAATTAAATTCTTGAAAAAATATCGTCAGAGACTGGACGAATGTGGTGTTTACGGACGAATCTTCTTTTTGGGCCTGGGTACCAAGAATCAAAGCGTGGTCTTACCGTACAAATCGCATTGTCGAACGAATTGTAAAACATGCAGTGAATGTCCATGTTTGGAGATGTTTTAATATTCGTGGTTTTGAGACGTTATGCATCTTTACTGGTAATCTAAACGCTCAGCAGATGGTGTAATTATACAAAAAGGGACAACTGATATCTGCAAAGGTCTGGTTTAAGAGTGGTATTGAGAACTGGGTCTTACAAGAGATAGACTGGTCTACTAATTGGAAAATCACATTACAACATTGGATTGGCTCTCGCTATCCTAATCCGATCGAGAATGTGTGGGCATGAAGCACAAACTCCGAAGTGAGCATACATATAAAATAAAAAAGCTATCTCATGGGCGTTCATTATCTACGTCTTACGCTGAAAATTTGGCAGAAAGCATGGAAGCATTTGTTTGAACTAGGGCGCTGCGTTTCTTGTTATACAGACTGTACTTTCATGCTTGACATATCCTGTGCTTACATATGCCGAGGATTTAAACATTTTCTGTTCCATTAAAACCTGGAATGATGTTTGGCACCTGCAACATAATTTAAATATTCTCACTGAATAGTCTTATAGTTTCCGTTTAAAACTAAATCTTCAGAAATGCTGTTATATGTCTTATACACGCAATTACGTAATAAACGGTGAAGTCTTGAAGCGAGTTAACACTATGAAAGATCTTGACATGCAGTTTATTTTTTTATATTATTTTGTACGTATGTATGTATGCATTGTAGAATTTTGTCTTGTAGTTCGTTACCCGTTGGACATATAAATTACTATTATTATTACTAAAAATATAATTAATTCAAATAACATATTTCGAGGTTAATAATTATTTAAAATTGATAAAAGGATCTATTTTGTTATTGTAACTAATACATTCTCGGGGAAGATCAATATAATTAAAAGATCGATAAACCTCGAAAATCCACGGTTCCGTTTGGAAATTAAAACTCCTACAAGTGTTCCGCTTCCGTTATTGATACTAGGCTATCAGGCAATAATAAGGGGATTAAATTTTAATGAGAATATAACAAAACTTAATATCCAATTGTCTCCGCGTTTGGACTTAGTTTATCTTGACGCTTTCGTAAAACTTAATTTAATAATTCTTCCTAGGTTGGTAAAATTTGTCGCCCTTTTAAAGTTTTTTCGTTTAACACTTCAAGGGAGAATAATTTATAATATAGTGACGCGCGCACTTTATAAACCTTTAAAATTAGATCGGAAAACAATAGGGTGGATATGAGGTGTTTGGTACGTATAGGAAGCAGATACATATTGACGTACTTGTATCGCTAGAGACTCACTAGTCAAAATGACAATACACTGCAGGCGCGCTTCCAATTCTCAATCGGAAGTTAATTGCTATTTGTAATATTACTTTTATATTACCCATATCTCCTTGTAGATAAAATAGACTCACAATTGGGAAAATAATTAATGTCGTCAGGGATAAAAAAAAGTAATTCGAGGGAGACAAAAAATAGATTTGAAGCGAGAGAAGAGTCCATAGTTTTAAAAGCAATTTTACGTCAAACGGAAGACGTGACTAACAGGTTGATAGCGTAAATCTGAACGAACTTGGCGAACTGACTATGTAGAATATAGTTACATCGAACGAGCATTGATCCCAGTAACCAATACTGTCAAAGAAGCTGCCTTAATATTTCAATTTTAATTCAATTATCGGTTAATTCCTCTTTCTGACTTTTATTCTTTCCGTGTGTACACTTCCCTCTGTGAGATGAGTGGGATGGGGGAGCTAGGCGGAGGAGGGATCGACACCTGCACTAAAAGAAGAAATTAATTTATGAACTTGATTCGTTAGATAGTTACGTCGTCGATTTTTCACGTTATTCATAAGGAACTTTTTTGCGCGAGATCGGGATTCAAGCTGTTTGTTTTTCGATATGTCGGAAACTGGAATCAGGGGCGTACAATATAATCTTCTCAAGCAGTATCTATCGGATCGTAGAGCAACGTTACACCCTTTTTCTCCACGAATATCGACGTCACGGACGGGATGCTACAGGGTTCAGTAACGAGTCCAACCGCAATAAAACCGGTTTGATACGGTTTTGAACTATCAAGCCAAAAATTTCTTGCCTTGATTGTCTTAGAAACTAGGGTCCTTTCCGCGATATATGGTATTCTTTACGTTATGGTCTGATTTTTTGAGTTTCATTTTCTTACACTTTCTATAACAAAATGCTAGAATTTCTTACCGGCCGATATTCAGAGAACTTGGCATATTACCACTCATGTATAAGGTGTTAGAGTTTTTTCCGAAATAATACTTATTTGTTCATTAAAAATTGCGAAAGTTTGACGGTGCCCAGACAAGACGTTGTTCTTCTACGTGCTGTACGCGTGGATATTTGCACTCCTTGTTGAGACATTACGCTTCCTATTTCTTTGAAGGATAAACCTCGGTTTTCAGTTGCTAGTTGCAGGATACGCCGATCATCTCAATTAGTAGTGATCCTTTTCTTGCCGCAGAACGCTCTTCCGGTACTTGTAGTTGGTATCTTTCTCAATTTCTTAGAAAGATATTTAGGGAACGTATTTAAATAGGTATTGTAGAATTTTATACTTTTATTTGTAAATTAGCGTTGGAAACACACAAAAGCTTAAATTTATAAGCTGGCTTTAATAAAATGGGCAGGGACTGTATTGAATCTTGTATGCTGCATGGACTTTGTTTATAATATTATCATTATATGGCCATGTCCATGTCCTTTAAAGTTGTGACAAATATATTATTATTACTATTATTATTATTATTAAAATTATTTCGATTGATCATGTACGTGACATTATATTTGATAAGGAAGCACTGGGAAAAATGATAAATTGCGTAGATGCAGAGAAGTGACATGATATTGATAAATTGCACAGTAAAATGAACGCAGTGTATTATAAAAAATATAACATTTTAACTTGTCACAAACCGCGTATATATGTACATATATATACGATATACATACGTGTGTATATATGTATATGTGTACGTACATACATACCGGTAAGGTTATGTATTTACCAGCGAGTTACACTTTTTACATTTTCTAGACGGCCAATTTTCTTGAAAGCATCTGAAACGTTACAGGTAACACAGACGGAGATGTAGTTGATCCTTTAAAAATGTAGTGCTGGCTCGAATACGTGAATAGGATTTCTCTTTCTATCCCACGTATGTTTATAGCGAACCAATGAATAAGACAAGGTCATCTAACCATTTTCCTAGAAGTGAACTTTACCTTATGCTCATATACTAATAATTATTACATATAAATCGATTCGGAATCTGTATTTAAAAATATTGCAATGGTACCTCGGTATTCTACTCTCTTTTCTCTTTTACTTTGAGGTTTTAGTATTAGTAAAATTTCCGCCGGCTTTCTTTATAGCGAAATTCTACCACGATGTAGGTTTTAGCAGGGAGACAAAGTGAAGTTTGCATTTTTTAAATATCTAACTAAAATATTTCAAGCTATTTTCCGCTAGCAACTATAACTCGTCGCTACTAAATATAATAGTAAAATTCTGTTTTATAATTATATCCAGTTCCATTTAGGAATATTACTATAGCGTGTATCAATTATAGCATGTCGTGTCGGATAATTTCAGTAGAGCTGTTTTCTGTCTAAACAGAAGCTCACGGAAAAGGCAAAAAGCTTCAACTGACGGCAAGAACATATGAAAAGAAGCCTTGAATGTAGATGTGGATGTGGATGTGGGGCTTTATATAGTCAGAGGACAACTGAAATCTGTACAGCAATTACAGAGGTGAAATCCGTTACTTACTGTCTATCAACTCCCTTTAAAACACAACACCCTCATTCTAACATTGTCTAAACATAGGCTTTAGTACCCTACATATCTACCTCTTATACTTTATTTCAGCCATCTCCTTTATTTAAACTCGACGTTTCTCTCGGTTGTTCGCTGTATATCTAAAATGTTAATCAGGAAATTACACGGAGCGCGTTTATAATAGTATCGTCGAGCCTAGGCGTAATATAAATGCTCAATTAAATAGTGCGCTTAGATTTTTCCTCTCCCAGATTCTCCCCCATTCAACCTTAGAAATATTTGATATCATCTTTGTCATTCGTATCTAAGCATTTCGGCGAGCTTCCCCACCCACACACACACATCTAGAGCTTACGCGACGCATATGACAGTTGGATATCTTATACGGCATATGTTCTGTAATACACATAAAAGAATGTGAGGTAATAAAATTTATCGCATCACAAGATGAGGTGGTGCAATTTGTTTAGAACGCTCGTGGAATATGTGAAACTGAAATTACGGATAATCCATATACGTCATTGGTCTTTTTTTCGGTTACATGTGCGCCTACTATACACGTATCAAATTATCTCGTAAAATATTAAAGGAAAACTTTTGGTATTTCCGCAAATACGGGTTTAAGACAAAATTACTTTTTTTGCGCTAATTCGCTTCATGTGTAAATTAATTATGATAGATTGGGTAAAGATTAAATTAAATGGTAAATACACCCACTCAAATCACCAGGCAGATGTTTAATTACGGGTATACAAATGTTGTGTTTGAGTTTTAAATTACTTTGAGATAGACATGGGTTGATTAAACTGACGGTTGCTGGTATACGTGGATTTCACTATCTCTACTTATTAGCAGAAAAATAATTATTTTAGAATTATAATGAAGTAGGTAAATTACAGCCAGCGTATTCCGTCTACATTTCTACAATAAAACTGATTTATCTTAGTTCTATACCGTTGTAGCATTTATTGCGTTCGCAGTTGAACTAGTCGGAACATAGGACTAACGAGGAACTGGGCAAACTTATTTTACACAATAATTAAAATATCCGTTTCCGTAAATAATAAAAACATCATCGTTATTTCATATTACTTTCCGCGCGCGCAGATGAAGAGAAAACTTTATAATTCAATTGTACAGTGCGCGACCATCGAATATAAATTATGGAAATATAACCTAATTTGAAGATATCGGATTATTCACAACAATACGAACACAATGTCCTTTGTATTCGATTTCCTGTGTTGTGATGAATGTTTGAATCTAAAGTTTGTCATGCGATTATGTCGAGACATTTCGGATCTAGTTTTGATGATTTAAATTATCAGTAACAGAAACAGTATGATCCTTGCATTCGTTTCTATCATTTTTATTTGCTTTGTTTCTTTTTCCGAGAAACTTTCTTAAATATGTCGTATGATTTAAAAGAAGAGTTTAGTATCAATTTATAGTATCTTTCAAAATGATATTAATTTATTTTCGTAGAGGAAATTTCTAAGCCATTTTGACAATGTTGTTATTTTTTTGGTTCAGCAAACACTCCGTGATGTTACTCCGTTAATCATCTATTTTTCTTATTAAGTAAATTTTATGCGTTCATCGTCGCCCCTGGATGTACCGGTTTGTTCGAAATATTCCGTACAGAATATTCTTCTTGATGTAGCGTCAATATTGCTGATCGTGTCTCAACACTAAGCAGTTTTCCGCGAGGCATTTTTATACAGTAATTATTTATTCGCATAAAGAAATAACAATATCGAGTTGCACGTAACGGTATCTAATGATGAACTAAACTCACTGTTAATGTAATATATGAATACCTTCTGGGGTAAATACCATATGTGCAGGAATTCGGTTTTCATTTATAGTGTCATCAAATTTCTACCCTTATATTACCCAATTATTTCACGATTTTGAAAACTAATAATCCACCTTTGTTATTTATCAACTTAGTCCTTTAATTAGTAAATTGTGTATATGCTTATAGAATTGTGGAGTTTACGTCTCCACTGTGCACGTAACTGAAGGAAGGGAATAATGTAGATAACTGGAATCTCAAATGTACGAGAATAAAACTACAAAAATTGGATGTATGAATATTCAAAATGAAATTAGGTGGAGTCCTACGGTTACTTTGCCTCCAACAACAACAAAACGTAAACAAACGTGAACCAGGCAAAAGCTCAAAGAGAACGAAATAGAAAAAGTTAAGTAAAAATTACTGTACTCTATTATAAACATAGAATGTCATTACAGAACAATAAACTCGGGAAATTTTCAGGCAGCTTTGCTACATGCGCTGTCAGAATCATAAGAGAATTGTCCTGCGTCACAAATTGCCGCATCTAGTAACGATAGACATTTGTAAGTTATTAGTCAAGATACCTTAGAAAATAGAAATATAAATTCGTTTGTAACATATCGGCAAGACAGATGTTTACTAACCCCGTGTGTTCAATAATGTACAGAACAAAGATAGACACAGGTTGTCGAATGTCATATAAATAGGTTATTTGCATTTGTTTACTTGTGGAACAACGTCAACAAGTAGATGTATTATACACCGATTTTAGTAAAGCATTTGACACTATCAATCATTCCCCTATGGTATCTAAGCTGAGTAGTTTTGGTTTTCCGCCAAGTGTAACACAATTGATCCGCTCGTATTTAACTGATCGTTCATGCTATGTTCACTACAATGGATATACATCCTTAACATTTTCTGCTTCCTCTGGTGTGTGCCAGAGATCCAATTTGTGTCCCCTTTTGTTTAATATTTATTTGGATGATCTCTTACAGGGGTTGCACTGCACGATCTTAAGGACTACAATACCATAACCTCCCCGGCAGATTGTCTGTTTCTCCAGAACAGTCTGGATACTATTGTTAGATGGTGTACACAGAATGGAATTCATTTGAATCTGGATAAGTGTGCTGTTGTAAGATACTCTAGATCTCATAGACTCTACAATTTTCATTATGCTGTGAGTCAAATATGTCGTTTGCGGACCACATATTATCCGTACGAAATTCTGCGATGAAATCCTTAGGATTTCTCATACGATCCTGCAAATCATTCAATAATCCTGCCTCGCTAAAAGCATTATACTATTCGCTTGTCCGTACTGGGTTGGAGTATGCCTCCATAATTTGGTATCCTCACTATCTCCATCTGCAAGTACTACTTGAAAGAGTGCAAAATTGATGGCACTTATCCTGAACGCGATGTTGATTACGCTGGTCTGCTGAGAAGACACGGCTTTGTATCGTTATCGGATCGAAGGAAGGAATTTAGCAGCCAATTTCTACTTAAACTGATTAATCACGCTATTGGCGCTCCATCCCTTCTTTCCAAAATTAATTTTGTGGTACCTCAGTACGATACCAGGTCCTTCCCTAATTTTAAGGTGCCGTCATACAAAACTAATGTTCTGCTTAAAGCACCCATTACGCATATGATTAGAAATGCCAATGAATTACTTGACGATCCTTTTTGTTGAAGTGTCTACATGGATTTATATTGTCGTCGTATTTTGTTCTTGCATTCTGGTGTCACCGAGCTATTTTTATGTTTATGAATTATTTTCTGTTGGGCAATAAAGATATTATTATTATTAATTGAAAAATATCTAATTTTACACTCTGTCCACTCTTTATTTTTGCAAACAGGTGCCTACATATAAATTAAAGTAAATTGAGAATGACATTACGCTTATAATTTGACACTTCTTTATGTACATGCCATAACATTTTTGAAATACTGCCGAAAGTACGATATCTAATACGATGCTGAAATACTCATTTAATTCATATGCATATGAATTAATATTAGTATTAGTATGAGAGAAGTAATTTTAATATTTTTCGTTAAACACGATAATACGCTGGAAATTTCTCGTACTAACGTTCTAATTATAAGCGCACACGAATTATTAAAACCTATTCAACAACATTCTATCGACTTTTATCTAACAATGTCTTTTTTCTTCTTGTATTTTTTTCCGTTGCTTATTTAAGTATAAACTAACGTATTTAACAAATTCAAATTGAATTTAATAATTCAAGATGTAGTATGAAAACGTTTTTTCGATGGAAGTGCGCAGAATCCATTGGGAAATTTTCGAATATTCCTCGGGGCCAATCCAAACATGGTTGATTTTTAAAGGACACACACATCTCTAAGATTAATAACTTTTGGATACTGTAACTTCCTTTTTAAATTAAAAAAGCGCGTATTGATTGTAAAAAGTTGGAAGCTTTGTATTTTTAAATGTATTTATGTAGGATGATCGATAGATTACATTATAAATACGGACATAGAAATAAATGTTATACTTCTAGAAAGGAATAGAAAGGTATTGTAGCATTAGATACAATAACCTATATCGTCGATGTTTTATATCGTGAAAGGAGTTAGAGTCTGTAGAAACCGACGCTGCACCCAAATACATAAATATATCGCACGTTAAACATGAATAATACAGGCAGGGAAAGAGACGAGCTGAATGTTAAAATAAAGAGGTTGCAAAGGGATAGCGGATGTAAGCACTGGTCAAAACTAAAACCGATCGGTGAGGCCAATCACGATGCCTGGCCCAACCAGAGCACCTTTAGACGACGACCGAGCGTGGTCCAGACCTTACGAAAAGGAGAGCCACACGTAGTAGTAAACATGGAATGGACTATCTTGGCCGGGCAAGACCCCGAAATCACATCAATAGTTAATATGCAATTTGCGGTCTTTAAAAAATTCATATAACTTTCTTCACCGACCTCACTTGTACTTCACTCAGCCTTTTCCTTGTTCTATATACATCTTAAAGCGTGCTGTTTTTAAGTTCCCTTTAACAGTTACGAAATACCACGCAGTGGTTAGAGATTTGCATCATATTCTCTTATGATGAAAGTTGTAAAGTACATCACCGTGTATATGTATATTTATATAATGGGATCATGTTTCTAAACTGTAGATAATCTTTTAGTAGTAAACATTAGGTCCCCTGTCCTTGGTAATAAATCCTAGCTAATCTACTGTTCATGACCTTGCATATATCACAAAACGTTTAAAATGAATATAGCGTGTCCCGTTTTAATTACCGATGTGTTTCCTACATCTAGTGAATATTTAAAAGTGGAGCTAAGTTTTGCATCGAAATGAACACGCCGTAAGAGGGGAAGGAACGAACGTAACATAGCGTTGCCAAACGGCAAACAAAACGGAGTTCACTTTCGACTGAAGATCAAAGGCACGTACGGTGGTACCGCCCACACTTCTGAATTAACACACACAACAGCTATACACATCGTTCGAGGAACTATTTAATAGATTCTAAAACACTCGATTATTCAGCTACTGACCGATGGTAGGGTAGGCTTCTCGCGGGGTCTAAAGTAGAACGTCGGCCGAGGGGAACGATGGTGCCGCAGCTTTAATGTACTATCGGGGAGTATGAGGGTTCGTAAACGATTGATATTCCAACCACACAAGATCCGACAGACTGTCTGATGTATAAGTGTCACTGATCCTGCATATTTAGCAGTAATATCCATTCTGTCTGCCTAGACTGTTACACTAATTACAATTTGAAGAGAGTAGCGCTTTCGCTTTCGCGCGATATCAATAAAATTTCATTTAAATATAGTTGGATATATAAGAGGTCTGATTTATATAGCTCGTCCAACGAACTTGAACGCAAAAGTAATATACAGTAACGATTTTATAATCAAGAAGATACTTTTTGCTTAATTATGAAACCTCGTAATTTTGAAGGCGTATGTTTATTAAAATAAATTCTAATTCATGCCTCCGAGATGGAAATAGCAATTTCGTAATGAATTCAATTGTCTTTTAGTCTATCGCTTATACTCGATGGTGGCTCGGATTTTTTAAGTGTAATTAAGCAATTTTGAGGTTCCTAATCCAAAAATGTTGTCAGATTTGTTCTATCAAACCTAGTTTTCGAAATTATATTTAAATATAAATATAATAATAATTCTTAACTGAAACAAAAAAAAAATAGGTAGGAGGTATTTATTTAACAGAAGAAATATACATATTCAATTTTCAGTCATCAGTTAAAAATTTCCTTTTATAAGATCTCCTTGCGTGATGTTTACCGGAATAGTCTCGCTGAAGATTCCAGAAGTAATCGGACATCTTCCTTGGTACATTTCCTCCATAATGGTGATGTCTTTGTGAAATCTTTCCCCCTATTCCTCACTGACATCACCTAAGTTTTCTGGAAAACGATCTAAGTGGCTGTTAATCTTGATGCTCATGTTACGTCTATTCTACTAATTCGACGTAATTTGCTGCTTTATGATTTCCAAGAAATTCAAGTGAGACTCAAGAAAATTAATGTTTATGAACATATTCCAGTCGAATTCATGAAACAAGGCGAGCAGGTCCTTGCAGTTTTTGGCCATATAACTTCCCAAGACGTTTGGTGTCACTTAACTGGTTTTCTTTTTACTTTAAAGAAGTTTCTTAAACTTGAAAGCCGTTTAACCTCCGACCCCCTTTAATTTTAGCTTCTCTGAGACGAATGTTTAATGCACGAAAGAAGAATGATAATTTTATGGTTGATAATAACGGTATGCCTAATCTAACGCAATCACCTTCGCAACGACCTGAATAGAAACTTGTTGCGGTATTATGCAATCACTTCTTGGGATGATACTGTATATTACGCTATAGCGAGGAAAACGTTAACATTAATGTAATAAGAGGCAATCAATTCTTTTCAAGACGATATTCCTCTTCAGCGTTTTAAATTCATTCAGGATTGGGTAACCTTCACCTAAGGAACAATTTCGTTATTGCATTGTCCAGTGTAATCAGTACGCGTGAAATTATATATGCATAGATAGTAAAAACATTGCGTCAATTGCTTATAATTATCGCGCAAATTCTATTGCATTATACGCGGCGTAGCATACGCATACACGCTGTTTGTTGGCCAGGGTTAGCAATTAATTCAAGCAATTCATCAGAATGTTTCACGCGGCATCGGTAAAATCTAATATAGATTTGTTTGATATGTAAATGGAAACATAATAAACCACGTGATTTAAACACAAAGGAAAATCCAATGTTTCCCATTTCGCATTTATCTTACACAAAAATAATCGTGAGGTAATCTGAAAATTCGGAAAGTCCGCAGGAAACCTAATTAATATATACTATCCCTCATAAAAAAAGAAACATTCATAAAATGCGGGCTTAATAATATGCAATACTTTTAGTTCGTATACCTTTTTTTGCCTCATTTATAACATGGTCGACCTCAATAAAAAAACTCTAAATTAACTATTTCATTTAGGACCTCCTACGGGATAAAAATTTCTGATCGTACCATATAGGGGTTGGTCATAAAAACAACATTCGCGTAGTACATGTACCGCAACTAACTAGCTAGCTAACTTCGTCTAGGTTTTAACCTGATTTTCGCTTGTTTAGATATCTTTTGAATGTGGCAGAAGCTTGTATTATGCTTTATTGAAATCCGTACCTAAATCATTAACCTAGAGCAAACATTTTAAGCATTTGAATTGTTTAAGTGTACTCGATTAATAATGTAACATCGTTCCGATACAATGCAGGAAAGACATTAAGTGTATAACTTATATCTGAGTTATTAAAGGGGGTAAAGGCAAATATTTGTAGGAGAACAACAAACAGAATTTTAAATTCTCTACATAAGCCATGATGCTCTTGAACTAATATCTACTACTAATCACTTAATTGAAATTAAACGTTCTGAAATCTATGTAAAGTTTGAACACTGACAGACCTATTTATGTGGCAAATTAAAATGATTGATTACCGTGTATCGTTTTGCCGTTGGATTTTCAGAATGTATACACCCTGTAATTAAAAGTTCTTATGGCTCACCTTATAGTAAATTGTAGTGGCTTATAATTTCTTACACGTCACATACATATCTTCGGTAAATATGGAATGCTTTCGTATAGAAATCGCTCGAGTAATTAACTTCATATGCCCCGAAAAGAGGAATGAATAAAACCTCTTAAGACGCGAAATAAGAAAGAAAAGGAAAATATCTAAAGGAGTAATCTTTCCATGATTACCACTCTTGACATCATCGTGATTTTTCGATCGTTTCAAGCATTATATTGACTGTTTCCTAGCTCAACCGTTTGTCCACACAAAAGGGCACAGGATACTGCTACACAAGTCACAAAAAGGAAGTAAACTCGTCGGCGTGGTTTTATTTGAAGGTTGAACTCAACAAGCGAAAATCATTTTGTTGCTACCATCCGTTCTATTTATACTATACACAGTGTACGTTTAGATGGGAAACGGGGACAAGAGGGGACGTTTAACTCAAGACACCCTTCCAACGATTACCAGAAAGTGCGATGATATTTTCACGGTATTATATCTTATATCGTTCGTAGGGTTTCGTCGAATAGCAATAATAATACAACGTACATTTTTTTCGACCGGTATTCTCTCGGATTCAAGCGAGAATTCCCTGGTGATCGAAATGTAAGGGTAAGCGCTTTAACTACCCTTAATTTAATATAATGCCATATTCTTTATTTACTGTTTTAGTCTCGCGTGAAAGTTTTATTTAAATTTGCAAGCTAATAGGGGTGTATTTATAAAATACGTGACATTCATTTTAATATTTACATCTTCGAATCCGATTACGATTTCATTTTGGTGGAGCGGATATTCTAATACTAATTCTAATGTATGATGTATAATTATATACTTACATTTGTTCTCTTCTTTTTTACTTTTCATCTAGGGAAACAAAGCAGAAAAAAAAATAATAACAATAAAACCACGTTTTCTAATTAACTCATTTTTATTTTGATGATATTTTAATTTTATAAACAATAACAATCATTTTTCTAAGAATTATAATAGGGGTGAGAATAAATTGGGAAAGATAATATGTACCAAATGTGTAGTCTTTCTTCCAATAGCAAATTGGCAATCATAAATTAACGAGAAACAATTAACTAACACTACGTGGATATGCCCGTATATATGTATTTCGCTAAATTTCTTAAATTTTAAGACACACCGGCAAAGCAATAACAAATTTAAAAATAACCAATACTTTGGGCTAACACTCATCATTATTTTTATTTATTTAAAACCAAACCTTCGTTGAATATTTAAATTTTATATTAGGTCATAATTTTCCTTACGAGAACTATAGACAAGTACATACAATCTTTGAAATCACAAACATTTAATACTAGGGGGTCATCTATTTAAATAAATCAATAACGGTAACAATAACAGAAGACAAATGTTATTTATTTAAATAAATAAGTGCGAATCCCCTAAATTTATATCTTTGTACGTTCTGATAAAGGGGTTTTCATCCCTCGTAGGTTTTTTTTTCTAGTGCTGAGATGGTGTTAAATTACCCCATAAATCTTGGAGTACAGATGAAGTTCAACATACTTAGAAGTACCTACATTATCAGACAGTTTTTGTCGCTCTAACGCTAATATATAATAAACGTGGCGTTTGAAACTTTTAGGAGATATCTAGTTAGCATTAGTTTGTTCACAAGCTAATAATCACTTATTTATTTAATTAAATAATTTCAACGTAAATATATTACTATTAGGTTGCTACACGTTTCTGTTAAATACGTTTGGCACTTTTAAACAATTAACATTTAATTCATTTTTACACATCTTTTAACACAAAATATTTCCTTCTAAATTACACAATAATTTACAATAAGCATATTTTTTTTTATAGATTTTTTTATTGTTTTATATGTACAGATTTCAAGCAATTATCTCTTTACCATAAGCAGTGAAACACACACTTGATCTTGTTTGTTCGCAACTAAATTTAATTCATATTCATATTTTTCCGTGGAATTAAGATTGTCCATATATATTTTCTCCACATTGTATATATTCTTAAAATATATTCGTATTAGAAAAATGAATCAATTGTTTACTTAAATTTTAAGGATATGTTAGATATGACGGTTTTTGGTATTCAATTTTCTTTAACGCTTTCTTATTTTCTAGATCATTTCATCTAATAATCAACGGATGATTTAATATTTTCAAATCTCGATTATTGCGATAGATCCCTTTATATCTGTTGAAAGTTTTCGAAATGATCTGCACATTAAATACATTTTATTTTAATTTACACATGTATGTATATATGTATATATGATATGAACAGCATCCTTTTTATATTTTTCTATATCGTAATTTAAACAATTCCAAAGAAAACTAAAGTAAAGTAATAGAAAAGCGCAAAAGTATTAGTAATAATCCTGCACAGTCTTATACATTTAAAAATTTAATATCTATACTCATTTGAACATCGATAAACTACTTCATTTCCATGATTAATTTCTCTATTTTCTCATTTTTTTTTTTTTTGTACATATGACATATGCATATCATTCATTTTCAGTTTTGTTACAATTTTGTAGACGTTCGTCATATATATCTGAATAATTTCCATTTTAAAAAGAAGCTGTAAAATATAAAAAATACATTAATTTGTTCATTTCCTTTATTAGTATTTTTCTTTTTGTTGAGCGACACAATTTAAAGGAGGGTTGAAAATATGAGAAGGGTTAATTCATGAGAAATGATCCACTAAGAACGACGTGAATTGTTAACACCGTTATTTGGGGTGCCCACCATTTTGATATGCGTGTAGAACCTGAAACAAAAAAAAAAGCTCTCTCTAAGATGATTTTTCTTTTTTAATTCGAAAATTTACTATCGCGTAGCCGCGCGCTCAAATAATGTTAGATTTGCAAGTCCCACACCGTCATATAAGAGTGAGGAAGGTATTTATATTTAAATGATTTTGCCTTACATTTAAATGCACTTCGAAAATCTACTTGACTTCGTTCAAAAAACTGGGGAAAATGGACTTTTAAAACCCTCTTTAATACTTCTAAGTAAACCACTTCGCCAAGTAAAAATTTTTAGATCGCTTTAATTACTTTCCTTTCTTTGTATATATTTAACAAAACTGAATTAACACTCTTTCCTCCTGCTTTCTTTGCTCTTCCTTTTACACTCTTTTATCTCTGTTAAACGTTACAATTGTTTTTTTTTTGTCGACGTAATATATAACCTCGTATAATCTGATATTTTAACACCCTCTTTCTGTTTAGTTAACAGTATAGAGGGTTTATTGAGAAGCAATAAGAGTCTTGATAAAATGGGGTGATACAGAACTATTGTATTTTTCTCAAATAATCGAAATTATCCGTCTTATTTCAAAAGGAAGTATCGATATATTTTTATTGCTAACTTTGAATATATTCTCCTAACGATTCCAGGGATATAATCCGTCGGTATAAGGCCCACGTAAACTTAGTATTTCAAATAAATGACAAAATTATACTACAATATCAGGTGCAACGCATTCATTCTAGTAAATATATCGCCAAAGGTTATAATATTCACAAAATGAATACTAAATATTTTCACGGTTCGGATTCGTAGCTTTTGTATTCCAACAGTTCATGTATATGCATGTTTAGATAAATGTTTAATACAGGGGAGTCAGGCTGTACAGGAATTAAATGGAACATGTTTCCTTTATTGTACGAAACGTTCTGTTACTCTTTTTTTATCATCATTCTACCGTAGTAGTAATTTTACCTAGCGCATCTTATGTGATCTATACTTCCGACCGAAAGGATCGGAACGCCATTTTTATGCCGTAAAATAAAATTTAAGTACACCGTCCTATAAATCCAATTACTTGCTCTGATTTCGCTAGCGAAGGTAAACTCGTATCCTATTGTATATACTAACCACTGTAGCTTTACTATATACATACATACATATACTAGACATACGTTTGGATATGAAAATTTAATAATAATACTCAATGTAATAGGGTTTTGTGTTTAAGGTACAATTCCTAATTAGCAATATAAACACAGACTTAAACTATAGCTACCAACGGGGTCTTTTACTACAAATTGATCTATTAATAATTTTAAGAACCCACACACATCCCTGTACCATTACCGGCTAATTACTAGATGTGTGAGGTACCAGTCTTGGTAGATTAGTTTATGACGAATGTATAGTTAATTCAAAATCTTTATTAATCTACATTTCTAGTTGTAGGTCACGGAATACGGCAATTATTACGGTGACTAAACGATTTTCTATAATTATTCTGTCCTTTTATAACTCGTCAATTTATACAATTTATTCTCGCGGCGATATATTTACGAAAACTCGTACGTGATTCCCGGGCATATCTTGTAAATCGCAGCTATAAAAAGCATAGTTAATCAAGAAGATGTATCTTTATTAACTTCCGTATATGAATATCAGCGTGTCTAATTTCGAGCATACACATGGTTGTGTACACGTACGTGTAGGATGATAATACATCCGCTTTCCTGGTTCCAAAACTATTTTCTACTGGAAAACGTCTATTCTCTATGCTCTCTATTGCAACCTGTGTGTAAACGTTATGCGTGGAACAACGCGCTAGATCCATACAGCAATTGTACGCTAACTATACCTCTAACATTCTGGATGTCAGATCGATAACCTACACTTGTTTCACTTTATACGTTTAGATTTCTTTAAAAATGTATTATCGTTATCGTTACAGAATAATCGGAAGATGGACAAATTGAACAATGAGTGGTGAGATAAATTTGATGACTTCTTTACTACCTTTAGCAGATTTACCGTTTTTAACAACATACATTTAGCTTCTATTTTTGTTTATTACATACGCGATATAATACACGTAACTAAAACAACGACCACATAGAATGAAATTTATATGGATCCAAAAATGATTCGTGCATGACAGAGCGAGGTTATGGTACGTTTGTGCAAAAAAACAAACAAGGGAAGTGCAAGATAAAACAAATATACTTAGGGGGATACCTGATTGCGAAGGTCCAGGTGGGGTATATACACTTAAACCGGTTTCCATAGTCATGTCAGGCTGGGAGTTTCTTTTGTCCGAAGACGAGACCATTATTTTAGGATAATCATCTTGCCCTAACATCCTGCTGTTGTTGCGTTTGGCAACGCCTGGAAGCAAGAACGATTGTTCAAAAACCCAATTGGGTATATTTCTGTTTTGATACACTAAAATTTCCAACAATTTAATAATAAATTTTTCATGGTTTCCGGTTATTTTCCAGACAGGTGCATTACCTTCGCGCCACGAAATTAATTAGGTGGAAAATTATAAAATGCAAACAGAAATTTCATTTTAATTAATAAGAATTTAACGTTACTAGTATTACCTCTGTGGCGAAATGGTAACGCACTTATCCAGAGATGTGGGTTCGAATCCTACCGGAAACCATATAAAATTCTTCATTAAATTGTATCATTAAAAAGCCAAAGAAAGCTTCATATTAATTTCAGTAATGTTGTTCTTATGAAATTCCAATCTTTACGAACAGTACTGTATGTTTAAATTTGAGAAAAAAAAATCGAATTGCTAGTTTAAGTAGATTTTGCATTCTAAGACGAGTAGAAACTTTACATTATTAAATTAGTTCATTTCTAAGTTGATAGTGGCGTCAGGGAGGGGACGAAAGCTCTTTACATAAACAACGTTCGATGCTTGATCTACGAAACATGTTCGTTGAAAGTTGCCGCTGTTCCATCTACCGTCGCTTCTTGCAAAAGATCTAGTGACTAAGGTGCTAGTATGCGGCAAAAACTAGTTTCTCATTGTACTGGTGAATATTACCACCACACCAAGAATAACTTACGCCCTGCTTTAATCCCAACTTTTGCCATTACAGCAACGCCTTATTGTAATACCCAAGATGCTTCTTTCACTACGAAATATTTATCATCTTATACACCTGCCAGGCCTGTCCGATCCATTGTTATCTACGTTATCTTTCTCTAATTCATTACTCGCTGACCAGCCATAACGAAAGAGTGATTATGCGGTATTCGTTTTTTACTTCGGAATAACTTCGAAAAGGATATCTTTGAACCTTGTTGTACTAATTTGAATAAATCGTCCGTAAGCCTTTTAATACTAGCCAAAAGAATTAAAATAAACAGAAGGGATTACCGCAAGAAAAATACGAAGCAAGGCGTAATTAAATAAATATTTTACTTGCTTAATTCATATTATTTTTAAGATAAATTTATGACGTTACTTAATTTGATGTTGGGCGGACGTCGGGAGCATTAATCTTCGACTTATATTAATGCAATGGTTTAGTGTGGACATATAACCGTCATTTTAATCACATAAAAACAGGACATTAAAATGTTTCACGAAACACTTTTCCTTTTCTACAACATCGAAACGGCCAAAATGGAAACGGAATGGTGCTTAGGCGGGTTTTACAATTCGCGTACCTGCTACCAATTTGTTATAATATAATGTTCCGGTAAAAACGGTATGTTCCCATTTTATTACCCATCTTTTTGATATTCAGATTGCATATATTTCGTTTAATCTTCATTTACCAGGTGAATACCAAAAAAAAAGGAACACCAACGTTACGAATGAACATGAATTATAGTTCTCATTTTTTTTTGCAATTCTAAATTACTAAAAATACGATTTTTGTATTATTGTCTCAATTTTTCTTTTTTTTTCGATGCTGACTAATAGGAGTTGACAACAGATTTATGCTTAACCATTCATCAATTAGTTTTGCGTTAAATCTGGTTTTAATGTACATACGGGGATCAATCATAAAATTTCCTCTATCTCTAACTCGTAGAATTTATTAATCAACAACCCTTGTAAATGAAAACATCGTTTTTACAAATTCTCTCATGTTTATTACCCTAACAATTTTTTATTCACCAATATATTTTGAATATTACGATATATATATTCCGTAGCACTCGCATTTTTACAGGTTCTACCTATTGTTGTATTAAAATACGTAAATGTTTCAACACAATACCAATTATAATTCAACAAATTGCGGTTAACTGGAATGTATTGTGTTTTAAATTAAATCTGCTTACATTTATAAGCTCCAATCGTGTATATGTGTAATGGCAGCTTTACATTGAATTTATATAGGCCGTGCATCATTGGATCGATTGTGTAGTCCCATCTTTATTACTTAGTTTTAAAAACGATGATCGCAGTATGTTACAAATTCGAAAGAAATACGACAAGGTTTATTAACTTACTCTCTTTATTAGAATTACTTTTCATCTCGGTAGCTTTTGGGGGGGTTGACGGCATTGGAATCTCTGCAACAAAGGAAAATTTAAGCTAGAAATTCCGACGTTAATATCCCGAAATAGACGAAAAATTATTGCACCTGCATAAAAAGAAATTCGTTGTTGTATCTTATTAATTCATTAATATTTCCCGGAAGATGGCGCAAATCAAGGCTGGCTACTGTTTTCCACCGCTAACTCTCTGATATTAATCCGCGATTTTATTGATTTACAAGATAAACCTAAACATCTTTTGAGGATGTAACGCGTTGATTGAAATTATTTGGTGATTAGAGACGCTGAAATCGGATGGTATATTTACAGTGATTACTCGACAGAAACAGTAGCGTTCATCAATGAAGGGATATCCTATATAATTTGAAGGAGATATTTGGAAATATGAAAAGGTTTGGTTGAATAATTCTTAGTAAATCAAAGGTTATAATTTACTTTAATTAATTTCCATTTCGTCAGCTTTGATACATCTTCATTATTCCTTTTTAAAGAAAGTTGTTGACTTGGTGCGGCTTCATATTAATACGAGGGATGTCTCTTAAATTTTGCATACTAGGACACAGAGGACACCGCCAACCAAATGTCAGTAATAAAATTGAACCTCCATCTTTAGTTAACTTAAATAAGTTTCAGTGTGATACATGAAGTGTTGTAGCTACACTTAAATCTCATTCAAACGCGGACAGATTAGTCTTAGTGACGATCTAAGAGCCACTGCACCAAAAAACCGCAGTCACTCAGGAAAACGTCGGTGCTGTGTGCAAGATCATTAGTAAAGATCGACATGTAACACATCGCGAGATAATAAATTCAATTCAAAAAATTTGGCGTGAAGAATTTTGTACGTTGGATACTGCATCTGTTGACCGAAGATTACAAGGCAGCTAAGGGTGAATTGGTGTCAAAAGACCGCTTTAACGTTGGAAACTCGAAATGAATCTTGGATTTACTCATATGAGCCAGAAAATAGACGTCAGTGGTGTGTTGAAGAAAAGCCAACAAAGTTCTCGAAGTATCTTCAAAAAGAAGGTATTGACAATTCCTGTACAAGATCAAAGAAGTGTCGATAGGCATACAACCATTTGTTTGCCGCATGTCATCGCTGAGCTTCGAAAAAATTACCCCGAACGATGTCGATGCCTTCAAAAACGCATTTTCGACTGTACCAACAAAGGAGTGGAATAACTGTTTCCAGAGATGGTTTGAAGGCATGCAAAGTGCATTAATCTACCTGGAAAATTCTTTGAAAAACAATACAGTCTTTAAAAGATATTTACCGTCTTATTCCAGCTCTCTATGCGAAACTGAAACGACAACCCTCATATGAATAGGAGAACTAATATCAGGGTATCTCAAAATTTATTTAAATAATGTCTACCGGTTTCGTCCTCACATCCTCAGGCCAATGCATTCCAGAAAAGGATTGCGGAATCAAAGATACATATGCTATACAATACTTATAAATAACATCATGGTAGCAATATTGAATTGAAAGAACAATACGTTAAAATTCTAAGTGGACGAAATGGGACAATGAAACAGTTAGAAATGTGAAAAGATTCAATAAGAATTAATACACTTTTTACTATAAGTATGCTAAATAAGGATTTTTTTATATAAATGAATGTAAAAATAATATTTTTTAAAAATTATTACTCGAATAATTTGAGCAAATTTCCGTAATACGTGTCCCCGTATTATACACATTTATGTGGACCATCCGGTATCCAATTATGCACGTAATGTACCTAAAATATATTAAATTTCTAATTTAAAACATTAAAGATCCTCTCTTAAAACGGTACGAGTGTTAAAACAAGCTGTAATCAAAATTATGGGGTAGCTCTTAAAATCCGCAACGTATACTCAAAACTGTCATAATTCGTGCACATTATAAATTATAGACGTGCTTTACTGTACGCTTGCCTGCCTTTTTGACGCCACAAACAACGAAAATTACTTAGTATTGTGAATATCAATCACATAATACCTCGAAAATTAACTGGAAACTGCTTCCTAGCAAACGCGAGAAAAAAAAAATTACCACAAAGCAGAAATTGCTATAAATATATATGCATATATGTATGTATATGTGTACGGTTGTGACCAAAGGTCTTTTAATTAATTAAATGTTTTAGTAGGTCGGTTACGTTAATGTTTACTCGTATGGTCTCTGTCGGTAGAAACTGCTACGACACCTCCACATAACACCCTAAGACCCCGAAGTGTTTTTGAAGCATACAATGCGTAAATCTGGAAAATTTAATGAAACAAACATTTATTTTATACAGCGAAATTATTATTCCATCGTTATGGAAAATTTGAATTAAAATTAATTAGAGGTATGCGAACGTTTATTAATAACTCACGTAAACAAATGATGTTAACGTTAAATAAAAAGAATATTCACCGTATAAGCGTATCGATCCTTCAGTTTCCCCGAGCGAATTTTTCGAAATACATCTATAATTGCCGAAGTCTCCAACTTGCAGATTCCTAACTGTTAATTTCATGTGTGCTCTGTAGCTGTTCTCCATATTTTCGGTTCCGTATTTCTTATTGGGCAAAAGCATGACGTTGTCGTAGACCCAATAACTAATCGCTCTTGGATAAGCTTCGGTGTGACAGTCAATTGTAACATCCGTGCCAGCCGGAGCCCCAACTAACTGATTGGGGACCCAGATCATCGGGGAAACTGCAAAAAGAATGAAAAAAACACACCTTCAACATGAGTTACGACGGTGGAAAGGAGATTGAATACGATTTCGTCTCTTTAATAGATTTTGATTGAATCTTAGATAGTAGCTAGCTCGTGTTGAAGGTGGTGAAAGATGTCGCTGTTATATCTCTCTAATATTTTACAGTAACAACATTTTAAAACGTATAGCATTGTTTTAACAAACAAATATCGAACTTTGAGATCTGAATAAAATCTATTTTTCAATAAGCTCGATTTCTTCTCTAAGATACGAAAACGTTTTTGTTTATACGACACAATAAATTTAGCCTGACATCTGAATCTATGGACCGTGTAAAACTAGACCGAAATAACAACACAAGCCGATCTCCTGTCGTAAGGAAGAGGCCGATTCTTAAATACAAATACTTTATAAAATTGTTGTCCCCCTTTTGTATATTTATTCCACGTCCTTTTAAGTCTTATTTATTGAAATCGTCCTATCTTTATTCACCCGACATTTCCGGAATCCTTTTTTAAGTATATAAATTACGTGGAATTTCATACGAATCGGAAGAATCCGTATTATTACGTTATTGCCTAACGAGCTAACTTTTTCTAGGGAAAAATAAAAATGCGCACTTGTGCAACCTAGTGAATTATGATGAAGAAAGCCGGAAATTGTGTGTGTAGAGAGGCTACAATATCTAGCAATTAAGTCAAGTAAGCCTGGATTAACTCGATTTTCCGGGTAATTATAAAATATTCCGGATTTACATTCGCGAATGCGACAAATTACAACTTAAACGTAGATTTTCGTTATATATCGATCTAAAAAGAGCCTTCACTTCAGAGGTCTGTTGTAAATGATGCTTTTATGTTTGGATAAAAACTAAACGTCTTATTTGGAAAGGGAATAAACGCATTCCCTTTTAGAGAAGATACATCGTTTCTCTTACACTTTTAGAGCATTATTTTATCAAATTGACCGACTTGTCTGTCAATTTTTCTTTCCTTTTTGTATCACAGCTTTTACGTCTTTTAATAATAATACTTTATTGTCCAAGAGGTAAAACAACGCATTTATGTCACTTAAATAACTTGTTCTTTTACATATGAATCGATAAGGATTCTTAAGTTTAATGTTATTAAACTGACTGGAACATATGTAAGTGTCTATAAATTTCAACATAAAATGTAAACAAAGCTTCGTCTACGTTGGTATAATTGTAAATAAATGTCTAATCTGTAGTTAATAATGAATTATACAGATTAATAAAGTCTGTACGCTTAAAGTTATCTTTATTGCTAGAAAGCATCTCTCTGTCAATGGCAACAATACAAACATTGGTAACAACTAAATTTAATAATCTTTTCCCAGGATTAATTTGTGTTATATTAGCAAAGTATAAATAATTAATTATTATTCGGTTGTTATTTATTACAGAATTGTTATATGTTGAAATTGCCAAGAATGGTAGTTCTTGTATAACATGTATTTTATCGAAACTATCTAAAACATTTTCAAAATCGGGAACTTATGCAGGGGGTTTCAATGAGAGAGCAAGATTTGAATTGCTCCCCTTGTTTGACAGTAATAATGAGACGTGACTATGACGTGACAGAACGAAACTTGACAGATGGGAGTTAGTAAACATGGGGTATTACACGACAGAACAACCCCCAATCCCAAAATGGTGACAGTTTGATTGCCACCATTCGTAAAGTGCGTCCAATATTCGGTCAACAGAATGTTCCTAACTCATCTAGTCTGAAAAGAATAAACGAAAAAGTTAGTGATGTGAAACACACGACACGAGCTCGTACAGGTCGTTCAGAGCAAAATATCACGGCGAGAGTGTGGTTGAAAGTTCAGAGACGTCGATTCGTCATCGTGTACAAGAATTGGACATTACAACAGCAACTCTTCAGCGTATTCTAATTAAAGATTTGCATATCCACGCCTGCAAAGTTCAATTGCCTCAACTACTTCTGCCAATAGATCATGCATGGCAGAGTTTAGCAATTGAGTCGTTGAGTAAACAGAAGTGAATGCCGAATTCGTTAATTTGCAAATCTGCCGCATTTGGGTCTGAGAAAATTCATCAGAAAGCAATGCATCCAAAGCGTGTCACTCTCTGGTGTGCATTGTGGTCAACAGGAATAATTGGACCATATTTCTTTGAAGATGAGGAAGGTAACGGCAGTAATAGTGAATGGCCAACGTTATCGTGCTATGATAACGCAGTTTTTTTGTGCCTCAATTGGAAAATATTGCTTTTGACGACATGTGGTTTCAGCAGGACGGTGCCACTTGTCTTGCACGAGTTTGCTCCTGGTCGTGTCATTTCCCGGTTTCGTGACCATGTTCTTGCGATTTAACACCTTTGGGCTTCTGGCAGTGGGGTTGCTAACAATTGAAGGCCGAAATTAGACGCCCTATCAATGAAATACCACCACATGTATTCAATATAAATAAAACCATGTTTTATTGAACGTTAAAATATTGCGCTCTTATTGAAACATCGTTTATATCAAGTGGTATATAAGCTACACAAACATGTACCTAACATATAATGGAATGGAGTTATATCGTTAACATTTATAAAATCTAATTGCTTATAATTTTTGAAAAGATTTAAAAATCACCACTTTTTTGAATTAATTCATCTCTAAACACACATAATTTTGTATCTTTTGAGGTACAGATTGATACTTTTTGGTTTACCGTATATTTATTAAAAGGTAAAATACGCGAATTTTAGATCCTGATGTTGTCGTAAATTAACTTTATATAATAATGATGGTCATATTCTCGGGTAGGACTAATTTAGTATCAAAGCCAGTAGTTTGTGTCCTACTTTGTGCGCTGTATACACCGAGAGTAAATCATGTAAAGTAGATGACTGAATTCGCCATACTGTAAATAAAGATCGTAGATAATGCTGCTGCAGTTAGTTATATGATCGTAACATTGCGTTGATTAAAGCTAATAACCCAAGTGATATCTCCATATTAAAGTATGTAATAACATGTTGCGTAACAGACAAGCAGGATACTAAAAAATCTTCATGCTTTTCGTGACATGCTACAATGGACATACATTATCATAAATTACAATCCGATGTTCTATTAATAATTGAATTTCCCTCTATTTTATTCGTAAAATAATCAAAAGTGTACGCTAGTCGGAGTCATCCCGTGTATATTCATATCATGGACTTATATATGTATTCGTGTAATCCTGTGTCGTGTAACTCTCTACAAAGAGATTTAATTTCCAAATTTCTATTTCACATTTACCTATGTGTACAATACATGTACGCTATATAAACGACGTGCACCCCCTAGTTCCATACTTTCCATATCACATTTATGTAGATTATTTCATTAATTAGGTTTAAAATTAGTTTCCAAAATAGAAAGGTATTCCTGAATTTACAACGTATCACGTACAGAACTGACAATGTTCTCGTGCGCAATAAGTAGATAAATTAGTGAGGTTTCATAATCATTAATTATAATAGATCTGATTATATTTACAGAATACATCTGTGCCGACGTGATACATGCAATCGTTTAATTTTAATTCGATCGTAACGAATCGCGTTGGAAAGATAATATCCGGGGCCATTTAAATTAATACACGCGTTAATTTATTTTAATTTTTACCGTTCCACTTTCTCGTCTCACGTTGAATTAAATAATTTAATTGGATTCAAGTTTCGATAATAATCATTTTGGCGCGAAACCTTTATAGGATACGGCGAAAATAGTGTGTACAATAGATTAGTGCCTTAATGGAATGCATCTTTAACGTCTTTCAACTTCAAAGTAACGTAAAATCAATAGAATGTGCAGGGTATCTATGTAATTCCTCATTGTAGGCTTCTTACTTACATTTACAGAACTCTTAAGGGTATTAAATTTGTATTGTACGCGAAACGAACGGTAGTTACATACGTTAAATTACTTCTTCTTGAAAAGTCTATTATATCATTTTGTTAATTAACTATACACATTTATGCACTGTGTTAAAATTTATTTGGGAAAGTCAGAAACCTTTTATCGCGAGGTCTTTGACTTTCGTTTGCAGAAAAGAGTTTTGCGTATGTGGCTTGAAATTAGCTACTTGTGAGCCACAACTCATCGAGTTAGAGACTTTTTGATGGAGGAAAACATTCCGGTACTCCCACACCCGTCTTATTGTCAAGACATAACTCCATATGGTTACTTTCTTTTTCCAACGCTTTAGCGGAAATTCCAAGGACTTCTGAAAGACTTTCAGAATTGTTACGCTGTGTGCATTCCAAAGGAGCATACTCTGAAGTGAATTATATTAAATTGTAGATACAATAATGCTCATTAATTCTGCTTACAGTTACAAATTAAATAGTCATTCATTAAGTAAGTATTAAACAAATACAAATTGAAAATATTATCATCGAAAAAAACAGAGCGTTATTGTTTTGTGCTGTTACCAATATAAATGAAATAATCCCCCAGTTGCCTCAGATGTTTACTTTGTAAATAATTGCCGATTCCGGTAACAATGGTATATCAATATCAATCAGCTAATCAAGTCAGATAAAAAAAATCAATCTAAAAGCGTGACCAAAATCGTAGATTTTGAATGAGGTATCGCGTTTAAATGATAGATATTATTTTCTCCCTTACTTTCTTCGTCCTTCTCACGAGACTTTCATTTCGATTAGATTAAATCATTATTTCGAAATGTTACGAAGAATCGGCCGTTTTAGTAATTTGCATTAGCAAACCGGGTCCACTTTTTTTTTATTATTTTCGCTACATCCTTAGGACGTGTTCGGTGCAAAGATTTATTTACTTAAATATTTCAATCTAGTTAGCCGGTTTAGGAAATTAAGTCGATACATTCAAAATTTACGTTTCGGTAAATAAAAGCGCGAATTTCGTGGCAATTTTCGCATTTTGTCGTCGTTCAGTACGGCCCGCCGGATCGCTGGAATGCCATGTTGGTGTGTGTCGTTTAATATACAATTGTCCAATGAATATTTATAAATTGACGAAAAGGCGGCAGGATGCGATTCTGTTTTAGTATTTCCACACCGCGCTCCGAAATAACTTTTACTTTTACGGAATATTACCCTTTCTGATGTTTTGACATATCGTACCTAGAGAGCTAAAATTAACATACGTTCGCCAGTTTATGTTAAAAGCCTGAACGAGAGGACAGTGTGTCCAAAAAGGTATCCACGGTATTGCCGTTTAATATTTCATAAAGTCCTCTCCTATAGTCTGCCCTGTTAACTAACTGAATCTTGCATTAATTTCTATTAAATGACTTCCTGAAATATGTTTTAACGACTTCGCAAAAGATTTAAGCGCGTCCTGTGAAAATTAGGGAGATTTTAGTAGTTAAATGCTTAAACAAAAATAACGATAGAAACTGAATGGACACGTCGAATCCCAATCAAAGTGTTTATATTCTCTTTGCTATACGCCGTAACATATAATTCTTTCAGTTTAATTAATGGAAAGTATGGACAAAGGAAATCAAAAGCCGCTACTGCATCCATTTACTCTCCCATTCCTGGAAATAATTATAGGATGTTTTGTCAGTACTCTTCCAAGTACACTCTTGGCTACGAACTTTCGAATAAGTCCAATTTGGTAAATCTAAATCTTCGTTATAGATTGTTACCATCGAAGTTTAAAATAAGTTTGTTCGAGGTATTCTGTTTCAATTAGATTAGAAATTTTTCAAATTATTATAATAGGGCAATAAATTCCTATAACAACCTTCGAATAAACTTTTATCCATATAAAATGATGTTTTTGAATAGCTTTTGTTTAAAGTTAACAATTAACTGAAGTCGGCGATGTTTAGAACACGTTTCAATCGGTATTTTCAGTCAAAAACGTTCTACTTACATTCAACGTCCACGATGATACGTTTACTGACTGATGGGGGGACTCCATTCGTTGCTATGCAGAGATAAGCTCCCATTTCCGTCCTGCTGATACGGGTCAAATTTAGCTGCTCACCGTGGTATACATTCACTGAAAACAATAAATTAAGTTACAGATCACATACTATCACATAAATTATCTTGTATAAGTAGTCGGCTCTTTGATAAAATAAATAAATGGTGGTAGTTTGCGTAAGGTCCAGAATCTCTACTATATTTACATATGATAAAAATCAAAAGTCCTTACAGATAGGATAATTTACATTTATTGATCTTTTTTCGCCTAAGGAAGGTTGTGATAAAGATAAAAGCCAAAAAAGAGACGATATATTTTAAGTTTTCGTAGATTTGCCGTACAGTGCTTTGATTTTATTAGACTATTCAAAGACTTTATCATTCTCTTTTACTTACTTTGGTTTTAGATTATACTTCCCTTCATACTTGTCAAATAGTTTCATACAATGGTTCGTTGTCTTCTGCACTTCCAATTGTATTTGGCGGCCATCAGGGTAGTATTTTTGTTCCTATATTATATACTATACATCTAATATTGTAAAATCCTTTAAACGCTGTAAATACCAGCTTTATACTGATGGTAACATAAACATTGATCTTCAAATGCTTGTTGACATATCGCTAAAATATTGTCTTCATATTAATACAAAGAGCTTAAAAGAATGTTTAGACAATCAAGATTTAATTTTTGCAGGAGTATTTACTACATCGGGTAGCGGGTAGATACTCATCTATGATCCTGATAGATGACAAATTTACTTCAGGGATGCGAGCCTTGGTTTATCTCCAAATACCATATACGGGGAAACCATTATCCTATCCTTAGTTCCTAACCAAACCTACTTTTTGATTTCTAATATCCCTTACATTATCTTCCAATTCGTCTAATTAGCATGGAAGATTCAGGCTAACAACCCTCAGACATGGCGAATTTTAAAATTGATGGATGTCTACCCCAGGTGGGTGGAACATCGATAATCAAGCCCCATACATTTAAGGAGAGCTAGGGGACGCAAAAATTCACTTATACGATATATACATCAAGAAACTTTAAAACACCAATTAGATTACATCTAGCCACATTCAACATAAGGACGATAAAATCGTTAGAACAGCAGATAGAAGTTGAAGAAGAACTAAAACAAATAAAATGGAATGTTCTTGGTCTTAGCGAAACTTGATAAGCGGAAGAAAAATGCACAACGTGGATGTCTGGGCACATATTTTATCAAAGCAACATCCAAGAAAACATACACCTTGGTGGTGTGGGGGCTCTAATCCAAATTTAAATCGAGTAATTTATGAGTATATGCCCCCACGTGCAAGGTAGAAAGCCATGAAGTAGAAGTTTATGAAGACGATTTACCATGATCATTGGCGATTTCAATGCCAAAGTAGGAAGCTCAAACACGACATAAGGGAGAAGGCTGACAAGAACTGGTTACAGGTGGGACAAGGAGGAGGAATATGCATAGGAGTGGACAACTAAATGCTGATGAAGAAGAAAAAGATTTACTACAATTAATTGGATAGTATTGGTAGTGCTAGAATTCAGCGAATGCAAAATCTTTGCTTAAGATTTATTTACTACAATCGTAAGTTTGAACGAACTTGGTGAGCACCGCTTTGCTTCGTACGAAGATGTGAAAAAATGGCTCGATGAATGGTTCGCATCAAAGGAGGAATATTTTTACTGACATGGTATTCGCAAATTGCCCGAAAGATGGGAAAAATGTATAATAAGCGCATTTCATATTTGTACACCTGGTATATTTGCTGTTGTATTTTGTTAATGAACCGGATATTATTATTATTATTATTATTTTTTGGTAATTTGGGTGTCTTTAAAATACTTAATATGAGGAATTTAGTAGGGTTGAAAAGCGTGGAGCACTTATGTTTATTATTAAATTAAATAAAATGCGGGCCCAAGATAAAGGCAGCTATTAAAGATATAAATACCGAAGTAAATGAAGTGAGCACGAGGTAAAATTTATCCAAAAGGAAGAGAACAAGAAATAGAGGAAGAAGTCAGGCACCAATAGGGAAACAGAAGAAGAGAACATAGGCGAATGCAGGGTAGAGAATATATATCAGATGATAACGTAAGTAGGCAAACATTTAAGTGAAGCAGTCTTTAATTAACTCTCAGGCGATCCTTTCTCCTCCTGTATATCCAACCGGTGGAGAATTCGAAGCATTGAACGCGGCGGTACAGCGGCGGTATCAGGGCATTTCAGACCTGGAATTTAACCACGTGTTGTCAATATTAAGCAATTCGATTAAATCTTGGTTTCGGTTGACATTCTTCCCCCTGCGCAAAATGTAACGGACTGGACTTGGTATGCAATGCTTGCTGGTCCTTTTTGCTAAACTCTTATCTGATCCGTTTCGTGTAAATCAATTTAAACGATTCAGAGTGGGAAAGTTATTTATTTAAGCTTATACCGGCCAACCTACCAGTCCGTTACATACGTTGCTCGCAAAAGAAGAGAACGAAATCAAATTGTTTCGCGATAATCGAATCGAAATTTTAGGATTTTCAATTAAAATAAAAGCATTCCGACTTTACGCCGAAGCAATCCAAGAATTGCCTTTTTCGCATCGCCGACGTCTTCCTTTTAATTGTTAATCGTTTATTTACTGTTCTAAGTTGCTGAAACTTAATCCATTGCATCCATCCAAAATGTAATACGTCAACCACCACCTTTATTTATCGTTTTATTTACATTTTCCGAGAACCTCCAGTTGCTTAGTTTTCTTTCCGAACGTTGTTTTCGACTTTCGTAGTCAATTTTTAAAATTTACTTTCGAGTGAATCAACAATTTTAACAAGGAGATTAATTTAAGTGATTAATTAACAGAGTCCTAATTAATAATCTCCCCGCCCCCTGAAGTTTTCATTTGACAATAAAACAGGAGGCAAGCAAGCGGTTTAAGCTACCAGGAAGAGAAAGAATAATGATGATTAATTTCGGATTATTGTCTGTCTAATTTGATTTCCTTCGTACTCTACTACATTAAAAACGATATTTTCAACGATGTTGACAAGCCCTAAACCTATTTATTATTGAACAAGACACATTGCGCTATCGGGAAATTCAATTTAATCTCGTAATAATATTATGACAACCCTTTTTGATGAGGATTTTCGTATTTTAGATGAATATTTTATCCGGCAGATTTTATTTTATTTTTTTTTTTGTCCATTACGTAGCTACGATGTGTTGTTTGATACATTCTTCAACGTGTCACTTTGTGGTATTTTACATATGTCCGCGTAGAAAAATAATTGTTATTCTCTTTGAATGCACGTATAAAATGCTGCGGATTCTTCATTTTGTCTGCATAAATGATAAGGTTCCGGTACGAAGCGCGAGAGTATGCGCATACTCTGTTACACTTCGGCCCCAATGCTAGATTAGCTACTGCAATATTTAGCATTGAGGCAGGACAAATAACACCACCGTCCGTACTATCCCTCTTTGCGTTTATATTTTGCGCGCTTAGCCTTCTGGTGCGAAACTAAGTGTATGAAATTATCTCGTCCTTTTTGCGGGAATCTTCAAAAGAGTCTGTAGTTTGTACTTTATTGCGTACGACACTTTAGGATCCCGACTTAGACACTCACTAATTAACAAACGATGCGCGCAGATTTCACCATATTAAGGAACAAAGTTATGTCTAATTTCTTTCATCTTAAAATATACAAAATAAACTAAATCCGAAATATGTGCATCTACATCGGAATTTACAAATATTAAACTACAGGAAGAAGTCCTTTATTCCCATTAAACGCAAATATCATAAGAAACAACGTCAGAAATGCAACAATTCCGTCAATATTGTTTTTCAATGTAAAGAAAGTTTAGCATTGCTTAAGCGGTAGATTACATAAAATTACTTTTTCGTCTGGCAAAGATCCCATGATTTTGGGTTCAACTTACTGCGTATGGGTTTTTTCTTTTCTAACTTTGAGACGTCGTAGGTCTTAAATCAAAAATTGTTTCCATTGACATTTTTCCAACTAGATAGCCAAAGGGCCTATCGGGTGTATGTATACATTTTTTTTCCGGTTTAACTAAGAGAAAGTATGCAGCGTATTAATTTGACACACACGTCATTTTGATCGTCTTTGCTTTACCGTTCGGTGATCATGTCAAGTTTTGTGCCTGAAAAAGAACATTTGCACGTATTATTTTTCTGATTCAGGAGTTATTGGATGATGAGCCAACTCAAACTCATCGGCAATTAGTAAAAGTATTACATGTATCACAAAAAAGCAAACGTTTACGAGTAATGAATGAACGTCAAATAGAAAATCGCAAAGTCACCTGTGAAATACTGCTCCACCTCCACGAAAGGAAATTATTTTGAAAACCCGAAGCGGAAAAAATCGTAGCTTTCACCTGGCGAAGCCGGTCCTTCGACACGAAGGCCATGCTCTGTGTCTGGTGGGACCAAAGCGGTATTGTGTATTATGAACTTTTGAAGCCAGGCGAAACCGTTAATACACAACGCTATCGCCAACAAATGATTCATTTAAAGACGATTGAAATGAGCCAGAAGCCATGGTAAAGTGATTTTGCTACGCGACAATGCACCGTCTCACCCATGAAAACCAGTGAAAAACACCTTGAAATCGCTAGGATGGGACATCCTTCCGTACCTGGCGTATTCCCTAGACCTGGCGCCATCTGACTATTACCTCTTCGCATCAATGGGACAGGCGCTCGCAGAACAGCACTTCAGTAATTTCGAGGAAGTTGGAAAATAGCTCGACAAATGGTTTGCCCCAAAATGCCAGCAGGTTTTCTGGCACCGTATCTATAAATTACCTGAAAGATGGTTGAAATGTGTAGAAGCCAATGCCCAATATTTTAATTAAGAAATGTAATTTCCTTTGAAAATTACGTGTTGCTGTTTAACAAAAAAATCGTAAAAAACTTATGCACCTGGTAACTAGCGATGGAGACGAACTTTTAAAATTGTAATTTTATCAAAAGTGTACTTTTGAGTTCACTTTATTTTTTGGCACTTTTTAAAACAATGGATAGAATTGTTAATTTCTAATTTCGTTTAGAAGTTTTAAATGTTAACTGTTCAAACTTTTCCATAAAAATACGTTCCTGTCTTTTCTTATTTCTTCTCGATACTCAGTTCGCACATAGAGAAAAATATGCGTTCAATATGTTGAACATGTTTGAATTGTATCCGGTATTGATTTTGCTTCACACTCATCTGTTGTCTGATTGATACATCTGCCACATTTTTTAGAATCCTGCTCTTACCACAATCACATTCTTTTACGAATTATTCTGTAAAGCGCGTTTCAGCAATGTCGCCTAGTTTACGGTAATGAAGAAATATACGTAAAAAGGAACGGATTGAAAAGCAGGTTTCTAGCGTTAATGGCTGTGACTATAATTGTGTCGGTGATTGTACATTAACGAAGCTGTTATTTACTTAGGAATTACTACCAAACCATCTTGACACGGTATACAGTTACATTATTGTTTATCAATCTAATTGATGGATTAAATTTCGGATATAGTTCATTACATCCTAAAGCTTACTTTAAATATTTGTGCGTCTTCCATTTGAAGCTTGCTTCCATTTGCCAGATCTGTGATCAATGTTTGCTTGGCCTTACAGCTAAATTAATGTGTATTTCATATTATTCACGATTAAGACTTGATTTTACCATAACAATTGTACCTTGAGACAGGTAACAAATCAAGGAGATTTTCGGTATCACAATAGTGAACCCAAATGCTAAGTTCATTAGATAATTAAATAGTTAATCAAGATTACCGCTCTGGCTAGTAGGTGGTAGGTGTATGCCTTGGAGTTCCTCAGACGTTAAATTATTAGATATGAAGGCGGGCGGTACATTGTTTTGTGAATTAGGGTACCGATTGTGTTAATTGTGAATTTCATATCTCTCACCTTTCTTACGCCGCTCAACTAAAATAGCTTGACCGTCCTCCTTTCTCCACATAATTTTAGGGGTTGGGAATCCATCGGCCTTGCAAGTCAGACTAATATTCTGGCTCTCCCGTATAGCGACCGTAGATTGCGTGCTTTCGGCGTCCAAGATGTTTGGCGGTACTGAAAAGAATGAAAGGAGAACGCTGTAGAAAATTATTTCACTCTTCTATAGATACAACACTATACAATATTTAATTTAAAAGAAATCCATTATATACATGCTACAATAATAACAACACATAATTGAAAAGGAAATAATATTGCAACATTGAATATATATATATATATATATATATATATATATATATATATATATATATCTGATAATTTAATTTCTTTAATATTATCAACGTTAAATTTTAATTCAATTAGATTCTGAAATTAAAAACTTCACGCTTCTGGTAATATTTGAACCTATAACTCCTGCTTACTACACGGTTTCCATTTACGCGAGGTAGAATGTACGAACAAATTGTTCAATTTAAACGACACCTTAATACCTTGACGTAACATATAGAAACCGACAGAAATTAAAAGTAATATATATATATATATCCATCTGTGAGACTACAAAAATAATTAAACGATTACGTAACAATCTTACCAACGACTTGAAGATAACCGACTTGACTAATCATCGGGTTGGTGTTAACTTGGCACATATAATACCCGCGGTCTTCCTGCTGTACGCTGCTGACGTGTAATAGCCATGTTTTTGCATTATCATGCGAAACACTAAACCTTGGGACCCTCGATATAACGTGCCTATGAATCGTCAGTATCATTTGCCTGTCTATATGGATCCAAGCGACCTGTAACAAAAAAAAGATTTCCCCGTTAAGGAAAGTGTCGAAAATAAGCGACCGGTGAAATAAGGTGATATGAATTGGCTCGCTGCCAATCGTTGCTTTTCATATCACATACAGATTGGTACAGTATTACTGTTGGCCTAAGCCGATCAACAGATGTTCGTTTTTCGCCATCTTCGGCGCCTGCTATTCTTTTTTCGATACAATAAACTTACGCGACGCAACAAAAGGAGAAAAAGGGAAAGAAAAATATGATGAAAGGGCTATTTCGACGACGAATATACGTATGTAAATAAACTGCAAGCTTACACAAAATTTGCAACGTAAAGGAGAACCGTCTTGTATTATTTTATCTCTCTGTCTTTCGCTATTCATTTATTCGATTCTCGATAAATTGTTTTCTTGTTTCTTTTCGCTCTTCTCCTTTATCTTATCGTTTTGTTGATCTTTAATCCGAGCGCGGTTTTTTCAAGCTTGCGATGAATGTAAATATTTTCTTATGCATTTATTTCTTTGACTTTTCCTAGATCGGATTTCCATGGAACTTCTCGAACGAAGTGCTATAGTAGATCAGGTTATTTTTGGAAAACTCCCTGTATCAATATTCTACCGTCCAAGCTAATTGGCGAAGCTGTAGGCAGTTCCTTTTAGTTTAATATTTCTGATAAAAGGTCTCTTGCTAATGTTGCGGAAGAAAACAAGTATAGTTGCAGAGTTAGTTTGTCTTGGCCATTATTTTTCTCTGATGTGTTTACTAAAGATAGTACCTAACATAGCGCCATTTCCCCCGTGAATGCCGAGTGCCCTCCAAGTTGCCACGCAAGAGCCGGCTAGCCTCGGGGCAAAGCGCACTGAAGCATCTATTTCCTTTCGAGAGACAATACGAACTTCAAATTGCTCAGTAAATAGCTTTACAATCTGTTTATTTAAAGAAATAAAACTACTTTCATTTTACTCAATCTTATTATCCCGACTCTTCAGTCTTAAAAAAATGTTTGTCTGCAAATATGGATGTAAAGTGTGGGATTTATGTTTGCAAATGTAAAATAGTTATTATCGTTAAATAGTATCTCAGGCTTTCACGACCCTATGTTATTAGTCCCTGATGTTTTTCTATGGTTCGTATTCTCAGAGGTACTGCCACAATACTCAGAGTAAATGGGTTCTTTGCTTTATAGTTGTTTTCAAATATTTTTATATCAAGTTGAATTATCACCTTTTTATGTAAAATGAAAATGACTTCCTAACGCAATCCCTGACTAGGTAAATTAGAGTTGTTGTTTGGGTTATTCCCATCGTTTGTGGAACTTACATAATTCGACGTTTTGGTAGTGTGTCTACTGCCGCCTTCCGGATAATAAATTAGAAATAAATAAACTGTGAATTACCAATACCATGAATAGCAGTATTTACCAGCATTATGTGGATTTTGATGAGTTCTCGTTATGTTTGTGAATATAAGGTCCTGCTTTTCAGTTATTCTTAGATCTTCAGTTGGATTTTAGCAATTTGGAAAATAGATGTACAAAATGTAGAATAATGCTTTCTGGTCCATACATCCATCATTTCATATATTTTCCTCATCAAATTCAATACTATTTCCACTGTATCCTACATAAACTTTAAAATATTTACTTTCATCATAAACATCAGCATTAAAACATCTACATTAATATCATTATTTTCCCTAGAATCCCCTGCAACGTTATGTTGCAAATTTAATGCAATGGGGTTCACATTTTGTATTATGCTGTTTATTACAAAAATTTAGAAATGTTATTCTTAATTCGATTGTTCCATTACATCATTTAAATAATTTATGGGGTTTTCAGATTTTCAAAACTCTAAACTTAACAATAATTCCTCGAGGTTTTTTATCACAAAATTGGCGCCCAACGTAGGGCTAATGCGAGTATTGTTACAATACTCATAGTACCTTTCAGAATGCGAACTATAGTTACGTCAAGGACTAATAACATAATGACACGGCGGGACCCGAGAACGATTACGCAATTATTGTTATTTATTTTGATTCCGATTAAAACAACAAATTCTAACGTTTTCCGTTTTAAATTTCGATTTTTGGACTGTTATGCTTTGGTATTGCGGTTTCTCTAACATCTCAATGGTTAAAATTGTCTAAATTCTAGTTATACGGCATTGAATACGAATAAAAAGAGGAATCTTTGTAAAAGTTCCGGTTGTGTTCGTATTGAATTGTTTGCCGGGAATAGATAGCGCGACGGGAGTGAGTTCAAACCGGCGGTGGTGGTCTTTTCTTCGTTTTTCCTGCCTTAATTCCGAAGGGGCATTCAAAAAGTGATTTTTTCCTATTTAATTTACAAGAGAATACCTGCATTGTTCTTTTATTTTCACGGAAAATATGCTCCCAGGTCGCGGGAAACAAAACGACTTCAAACAGTATCGCTTACATTTACGTTAGTCTGCAGTAACAGCATCCAAGTATAAAAACTGACAATTCGAAAAAAGGTTGTCATCATTTGTCGTTTACTTTTTTATCTGTTCGTCGTTTGTAAATACTCTCCACAATTTTTTGTTTTTCTTTTATACTATTGTATACATCACGGATATTTTTGCTTTAATACCAAGCACTCCACACGCTGAACATGTTTGAAATCGTTTAATTGCCCTCAAAAATATTGAATTGGATTTGCGAAAAAAAAATGCAAAGGCTGCAACAAAGAAATTGCATTTGGCATTTGAATTTATCGTTGCATTAATACGATCGTAAACGTAAATTTTACTGAAAGAATATTTTTAATAAATTTATTTCATTATTTTAGACCTTGCTTTAATTCAAAAACATTCCTATTGAAGGCAAGAGATTTCTTTTACGAATTTACGCGTACTTCCGGGGGATTTTAACGAAAAGAAAAAAAAAACTTTATCGGTGTATTTTTGGCGGAGAATGGCATATTTTAACATGCAAACAACGTGTCAGCAATTTTTCAGCAAATATTGTTTGAATTCCAGTTACGGTTATGTTTCCCGCCGTAATCTCAGTGAGCAATTCATTTTTATGTATATACAGTACAAGGAGATATCTTTATCGATTTTACTTCATAAAATTACCCAACTTCTAGCCTTGCAAATCCTTAAAATATACAAGTTTCAATTTTAGCGGAAGCAGTGCCACACTAAAAACGGGCTACCACGTACTCTAACTTGTTTAGACAGGTTTATAATTTCTAAGTTCTTTTTTTGCGAGAGTAGAAAATCCGTCGTGCTACTAGTTTTGCTTTAATTTATTACTGCAAAATTAACCGGTAAGTTGAGATAGTAATTTCAACATAAAGATGCTACCGCTATAAAAGTTCAGAGGAAAAAAAAAAGGAGGTATGGTATTTATATGTATGTTACAAAACCGTATATTTCCGCGGCTTTCACAGAAACATAAACAACCAAGAAACTTAAAATGTTCTCGTGTATAAAGTGGAAAAAGAATTCTGGAGCCAAAATGGAGGGTATAAAATATGTTTTAATTAATTGTAAGAATTATTTGAATTTTTACGGGTAATATATATCATATCCATAAAAGGGTTTTCTGAATTCTGGTCTGAATTAGCGGTCTTAGCCTGTTATTAATTAGCTGTTCATGTCATTACAACTGTGCTTAATAACGTTATACCTCTCTAATTATTACAGTCTTTATGATTTCCTTTTTTGCAGACTGGTATTATTAGTGCTATTTTCCAATCTTCTGGTATGTTTTCGCTTCTCCACGTAATGTTGAGGATATCCAAAAGTATTTTTGTTCATGTTTCAGCAATGTTCTTAATCATTTCTGCCAGTATTTTTTTATTGCATCAATCAATTCTTCTAGTGTAATTTCTGTATCGTCTTCTGCTATATTTTAGCTTTATATAACAGTCTCCTTGCAGAGTAGTCCTCAAAATATTCCTTCCATCGGCTCAATACTTCTCTCTCATTCATGAGTATTTCATGTTGTTTATTGTATATGCTTATATCATTTATTGTTTTTCCTTTCTACACGATTTGAAAACTTTATAGAACAGTTTTTGATTGCCTGTGGTATCCCTTTCCATTCTGTCACCAAATTTTCTCCATGTATTTCCTTTTGCTTTTAACACTAATTCTTTTACTCGTTTTCATTGACTCTGATGCATGACATATTGTTTGCTAGATATTTTTTCTACAATTTCTTTTCATGTTTAATTTCTTCTTTTATTTCGCTTATTTATCAAACAGTGTGGTTCCTTGTGTTGCATGTTTTATATATTTCACATATTTCTCGGACAGCTTCTACAATTATTGTGTCCTCTGTATTTTCTTGAATATTTTTCTGTAGTAATTGTTCATATTTTTAGGCTATTTTTTTTTCTTCTTTTAGTTTATATGTCTTTATTGACGTGAATTTTATCTTCTTTTTCTTGTAGTAATATTGTAGTATTTATTTATTTATAATACATGATTGTAAAATATTTCAATTTTTTAACAACACCTCGACATATAAAGATTTAATATCCTAAGATGGGAAAGTCCAATGTTTAATATATCCTCTTTTCGGTAAATTGGGTACATGTGTTCATATTGAATTGGAAGCCGTATAATACGTTATCCAACTGTCACTGCATTATATATTATTTTTTTCCTTCACTTGACATTTTTATGCTATTGTTATTTGCTCCTGAAATATAAAACATTGTACTAAAATTACTTCATTTGATTGATTGTCCCGAAAGGTTATATAAATAGCCTGAAACACAATATCTGCGGACTTGAATTGTATATCTTTATAGAATGCCGGTAGCTTCGTCCCTTTAATGAATGTTATTTATTCATTTGTTACGTACGCTGAACGATGTAAAATAAACTTGATGGATTGTTAAGAAGCAGACCCTGACGTATCTGGTAATAGTTCTTCGAATGCCAATTCTCGTTTTTGTTTGGAAAAGAATTGATGTTTGACATTATTTTTAATAGCCGTTAAGGTAGAAAAAGAAACGGTTTCTTATTTAAATTATTTTTGTTGTCCTTTATAGATTGATTATTCCACGTAGTGATAGTGCTCGAACGGTAAACAACAATAAATGCTCGTCAATATCGCCCTCTTAGGTACGTGGCGCAGGGATGCCATTAGTCTAAGGCTTGTTCTACATCATTTCCCACTTTGCAGTATTCCTTTAAAACAATTGCCAATAAAAGAGCCAACAAAAGATACCATAATTGAAACAACTACTTCCCGAACTATTGTAATTTATTTCCGTGCTCAAACACAGAATCCATCGCCCCGGGTGGTATCATTTTAAACGCCGCTTCAAACCCTTTCCTCTCCTTTCACCTTACTGTAGAAAATAAACAAATTATGTGCATATTAATTTTCAGATCCTGTGTTGCGATACAATGCATACATCATTTAAAATAGCGTTAAGATCGTATCATTTGCATATTAGAGAGAGAGAATTAATGTTTTGTCTTGAATTTTTAAATCAAAAGCTGCTTATATACAGAGTATAATTATCTACCCTTTTCCCATAATAACAAATAACATTTGTAATTATTCATTTTCAATTAATATAATTCATGTCTATTAATACGATACGTACACATCTCATTTATTATAAACGTCAATTTTCTATTTTAATAAGCGTAAATAGAATCAAATATTCAATGTTGGAAGCCTACACGATTACACAATTGCGACGACATAAATTTTAATGAGGACAATACTATTTTTAAGTCGACGGGAAATGTAGCAGGGAAAAAGAATAGAGGAACATTAAAAGGAGGTTAGCTAGTTAGTTACTTCTTTTAGAAATATATACAAACATTAATTAGGAAGGAAAATCGATAGGAGTAAATTGTTCTTCCGCATACAAAATAGTGTTAAGTAGTTTGCATGAAAACCATCCACCAAGACGGGAGCAAGTTAGCTCCGAACAGTAATTTAACACTGCATCTTGTTTGTTAGCCTCGTTGTTGATTTTAATGAAAACAATTTTGTATTTTAATCTTATCGGAAGTTTCTTAGTCGATCGATGTTTGTTTGCGAATTAAACAAATAAATTTCATTATTGTATAATGCTGATCAAATCCTACTACGTGCGATTGCCAACGGAATGTAAATTATATCGGAAGTTATGTATTAAAATAATGTTGAACAGAATGATCGTTCACTTAATTTAATTGGTCAATTCCAGTATTGTTTCATTTTATAAACGGCAATTGACATAATGTATTAATATTGTAATTATAAATTATATTCTGTCACCTATTTCGTGCTTTTGGAAATACTGTTCATATCCCTGGAAAGATTATTAATTACAATTCTGTATATATACATATATTGTACGTATCTATTTGATATTCCAATTCTCCGATTTAGAATGAATTAATAATATAACTAACATTTCCATTGAAATTTGAAATTCGTCTTTTAAATTTGAAAAAAGGAATTATATTAATATTTCACGTTAGCATTAGTTTCGTCTAATTTATTATGGATTTTTTTCTACAAATATAATAACGTGTTTGATTAGTCTATGATTGTCCTGTGGAAAATTCTATTATAGGAATGCATTTATTTAACGGTTATTGAGAAATTTTCGTAGTAGGCACCTAAATTATACCTGAGGTAGTGATCATTTTGCTGGAAGAATTATTAAAAAATATTGTGTGCTATAAAAGTTCAAGTATCCAAGTATCCAAACTGCTCTAATATTTCTTTGTTTCATAATTCTTTAGAAAAACGAACAAAGATTATTACTTTGAGTGAATTAATGACTCAAAGAGACAATGCCAAAAAAAATATGGTGTCAATTTGGGAGTTGTGAAAAAGATTTGTGAGAGATAAAGGTTTTTTAAATAAGTAAAATTAAATCCTAGAAAAACATGCCAAGATTTACAGCAAGACTTAATACACTTCAGTGTTCGAAAAAGTCTTATAGAAGGTGGAAAAGAGACAACCAGACATCAGAAAAGAGTATTACTGACCACTGCAATGATGATGAAAAGATATCTTTGGGTTAAAAAATATGGTAGTTGAACTGTTGCAGATTTGGAGGAATCTTTTGTCTTCAGAAGAAAGCTATTTGTTAACAGAAGCACAGTGATCTCGTTTTGTTAGAAATAGTAACAATGAAAAACTTACGTCAGCTCATATTAGCTAAAGACTATGTATTTCGCTTGTTTCTTTTACGCAGGTGATGGAATTCTTATGTCAATCAAAAGCATGATGAACTCCCAAAAATATAGAGATTTATTAGAACTAAAATTGGAAGCAGAACTCAGAAAACTTGATGGCAAACGTGAAAATTGAACAAGATTCAGCTCTATACCACGTGTCAAAGATCATGACAATATATTTTAAGGATAAAAAAACTAATTTAAATTCAATACTTTGTTTTTTTTATGACCAAAAACACTTACGTTCTTATTAATTCGTACAATACTGTAGCTGAAATTTTCCTGGAACTTTTATGAGTGAAGGTTGGTGATGCATTTTCTTTCTAATTATGGAAACTAAGAGTTTTTGTGTATCGTTTGATTTTAGGGCGTTCTAAATTTAATTATTGAGTTGGAAAACATTCGAAATGCCTTTAGCTTAATTGAAAATCTTCCTGTTTATAGACGATTTACATATAAAGAGGATCCACCTAGGAGAGTTTCTGTTTTAGCGAAATTAATAGGATATAATATAAGGGTAATATCGCGTCAAAGGTGATAATTCAACGCTATACTATTGCGATCTCTTTAAAACGACAGGGAGGGTAATTGCGGCAAAGTAATTGTATCGTTTGCACCTGAAATACCTACGTCTAGCTCCCTGTAATAACGTTAAGGCGTTTGATTAGGTAAATGGTTAGATATAATCAACAATCAATTCCGGAGTTGAAAGTCGATATAAACGATAAGAACGCAAATAATACCTTTCGTATAATCTTTTAGACATTGTTGCCTATTCCCTACTATCATACTTATGTAGCGAATAAAAGTTCATTTTAGATAATTCGATTTTATAAATGAAATTGGAACTCTTCAGCGGTTAAAGTAACTTATAATTTCTTATAACCTGATTAGTCGGCGGGTTTGTGGATGGATTTATCTATTATCAGCTTTATTATTATAAAGTTAAGATTTAAACGGATATCAATTGCTTGCTTCCTTTTTAAAGTAACAAAAGTTTTGCGTCCGGTGTAATCTTTATTGCACGCTGTTATGCTTTATAATGAAATTAACGCTCGTTTTATGCACTTCGTTCCGTTTCTCCTCTCGACATATTAATTTTTAATACGAAGAATAAAATATAACACGCGATTTTGTACAAATCACCCCCTCAAAATTCAAAACTTTTTAATACGCCGTATTTTTTACGAGGTAAGTTTGAAGTAAAATTGCGAGCTACTCGTCTTTTCATACCTTTCACGGTAGGGCTAGCGGGTCCGCCAATCCATTTTTTTTTTTGCCCACATTCGCCCGTGTATTCTTTAAACGACTGTTTCGGCGGCCCTTACAAAATAACAGCTTACTTGATAACAATTCAAAATGTTTGTAAACGGTTGGAAACGCAATCTGCGAACGATTAATAATACAAAATCCAGGGCTCAAATGGGCAAAGCTTGCGTCTTAGCACAGATTAGACCGAGACTACGAAATAATGAAACTTATCTTAGATATTTACATCACACCCTTAAATTAGGGTTTAACAACATTGTTAATGGGGATATTCTCCATTCGTATTACGGCGCCAGATTGGGGAATATTACCTTAAATAATAATCTTATGATAAAAAGGAGATATGAAATACGGTAGATTTCTTATTCTAATAATAACGTTTATTTAACAATGTTATTTATAGAACAATATATACTACCGCTCATAATAATATGGACACTTTATTATTTATTTATTCATCTATTATATCTTACATCTCTGGAATTAATAACTGCTCCCACAATTCGTGATATTCTTTCTACAAATTTTCTTAGTGTATCTTGAGGAATATTATTCAGCTCCCTCTACAATACCGTCCAAATATGAGTTTTGGAGGTTACACATTCGCTTTTACGAGGGGAGGTCCAGAAGTTCGTGGAATGGGGGGGATGGAGTGGGGATAGGAGCGCTCGCTAGGTGTCATTCTGATTGGCGACTCATCATTAGTATATAAGTTAAGTTGCAGCCCTATAGCGTCAGTCGTTTACGAATAGTTGTCTACTAAACAAGTCAATCCCGAAGAAAACTGAAACTATGGAGGAAATTGAACACCGTGCTGTGATAAAGTTCCTTACAAAGCAAGGAAAGAACGCTCAAACCATATTGAATGAAAAGGAAACCGTTTATGGGGAACAGTGCGCTAGTAAATCAATGATTTATAAGTGGCATGGTCTTTTTAAACATGATCGGGAGTCGATTGAAGATGACCCCCGCACAGGACAGCCAGTTGAGGCCAGCACATCAGACATCGTCGAAAAAGTGCAAAAATTTCTACTGCAAGATGCCCGTTTGAAGAAAAAACAATTATCTGCATTAGTTGGAGTATCAGATACCACCATTTTGCGTGTCCTACACCACCTAGGTATGACAAGAGTCAGTGCAAGATGGGTACCGAGAATGCTCACGCTGCTGCAGAAACAGCAGCGCGTCTGTGCGTCCAAACCATTTTTGGAGCTGTGTGGAGACAAATCTGCACAGATTTTGGAGCGGATTGTTACCGGAGATGAAACATGGATTCATCACTTTGAGCCTGAGTCCAAATAGGAGTCCATGCAATGGTATAAAAAGGGGACACCACCGCCAAAGAAATTCAAAGTGTCAGGATCGGCTGGAAAGTTGATGGCTACTGTTTTTTGGGATTGTGAGGGGATATTATTGATTGATTACAAAGAAAAGGGTAGGAGCATAATCGGAGAATATTACGCAGCGATATTAGAAAAATTAAAGGAGGCCATCAAGGAAAAACGTCAAGGAAAATTGACCAAGAGTGTGTTGCTCTTGCAAGACAATGCGCCGGTTCACAAGAGCAAAGTTGCAATGGCTGCTCTGCACAAACATGGCTTTCAAACAATAGTTCATCCACCCTACAGTCCAGACTTGGCACCTAGTGATTTTTATTTGTTCCCTAATTTAAAAAAAGACTTACGTGGAAGAAAGTTTTCCGACGACAATAAAAAAATATATTTATGATGGTTTAGAAAAATTAATTCATAGATCTAATAAATGTATTGTGCTTAAGGGTGATTATATTGAAAAGGAAAAATAGATTTATTGTTTTATTTTATTTAAAACCCTTCCATTCCACGAACTTCTGGACCTCTCCTCGTAGTTCGTCCGTCCAGTTTGTACCACGGAAGTTCTATCTGATTAAGATCAGGAGTCTGGACAAGCCAAGTCATTATTTTTAGTATTCCTTCATCCTCTGCATCAGCAAGGTAGTTTTTGCATAATAAGAACATGTACTTCGGGTCGTTATGGTAGAGCATTTTCTCGTCTTTCGAGCGCCTAACAAATGTTCTGCGATTTTGACCAAACACTTCATATTTGGACTCATCAATCCATTGCACGTTTCCCCATTGTTCTATAGTTCCGTCTTTGTGAGTGTTAGTCCACTGGAGATGTTTTTCGTGCAGCAATACGATCGTGGAGGTTTGCTTCCTTTAAAAGACGTTTCACTGTGCTAACAGATATCTTCCGATGAGAGTGATAATACTCCATTTGTTTCGTTCAAATTTAATTGTTTTGTAATTTTAATAATACAGAACCTTTATTTTTAATTATCGAGTAAAAAACCTAATACCTTGTATGAATGTAAACGTAAAAATTCCAACAAAAACGATAAATACGAAACACGTACTTCGGATTCTTTTGTTTTTTCCCTTTCCCGGGTTCTTAAGATTTTACTGCAAACACAAAGTTTATTGACGCAAGTTTATGATTTATACAGCCGATTTGTGTCGTAACCTACTCCTTGCATGCAGCTGTAATTTTTTAAAATTTCTTTTTGTTCTCTACTTCAGGGATATTAATTTTATTTCGACTAAAAGCTAAATGTATTTCTTCCAATTTTCGATTTATTATAGAAAATGCGTTCTTTGTCGGCGCAACCTTCAGAATTTAAATATCAAAATTAAATATGATATTCCACGTTTTTATTTATCCGCATTTACATTAAGCCACGGAACTGTAGGAATTGTTCTTGCCTCGAAGTAGAAAAGACTGTGCTCTTTACATAAGATTAAAAAGGCAAAAAGCGCATTGGAATTTTAGACCAGAATCCGCGTGTATATATACATATATTCAGAAAGAAGAAAAGCAATCAAGCATCTGATTTAAATTCGAAGTGGTTTTCTCACTTTTTATTTCATTTTCGAGACGGTGAAAGAATACACCCGCACATCACTTTAATATTCAGTTTGATGTAAATACATCTAGCTTTTCTCTAGGGTGAAAATATAAAAATGATTTGACGCACCTTATAGCTTCCAAGGTTCTCCACAACGCAAGGTAAACTAGCATCTCTTCCCAGGGCAACTGTAACATTCGGTATAGGTTCTGCGAAGCGGGGATCGTCAGTCATAGCTAGAAATAAACATGAATTTTAATGTACGTATGTATATGTACATACATCTGTGTGTATGTGAAAAATCATTTTGTGTTTTATTATTTTCAGTAAAGATTTTTATAGCAATACTGTGGATCACGCTAGATCTTATAAATTGAAAATTTTATTTGATACCTCATTTACATTATATTTATTTTTTCCTTACCATCTCATTTAAATAAAGACAGCTTTCAACAGCTCTGTTTCATCATCTATATTTCTAAAAAAACAATTGGATTATTGTTAGTGACATCTCTTTTTTGTTTGAGAAAATATTCTAATTCGAGACTTTTAATTCTATATATTTTATATACGGGGAACCTTCCACGGCAATTATAAAATCAATTAGGCCACATGGTTCAAGAGAGATGCCTTTGTCTTCTTTAGAAAGTGTAAGTTAATATGCTTTTAAATTTAAATTTCATATTGGCATTAAATTTTCCACTGTTATTTTCAAAAAAGTCACGTTGAACGCTGTTGCGCTCATCTTAAAAATAACAGTGGAGAATTTCATGCAAATTGTGATGTAGGGGGTAGAGAAAAATGGCATGATAAAGAACTGTCACAACAGAGCAAGTGTCTATACTGTACTACACGCCTTCTGTCTCCCTCTAAGCGCTTTTTTAATATGCTTACATTTAAAACACGCTCGAAGACGTTGTTAAGTCAATGCATTATGTAACCTGTTCGGAAATGTGTTTATTTCTAATAGTCCATGAGTGTATTTGCTTTATATTTGTTTTGTTGTTCAACTTGCATCTCGTATATCAAATACTAACATATATATTTTTAATATCCGAAGGGTAATCAAGAAAATATAGATTTGTTTTCTTCTTCTTCTTCACTTAAGAAATACATAATTATCGCAGTTACAAATCGTTAAGTTCTCGAACTAAGAAACACGAAGCTTTAACGAGATGTAGAAGTTTATTTGCAATACAGAACCTGAGTATTCGCACACAACCTAAAAAGACCCCTCTAAAGGGCATAATACGCACTTAATCAATTTCATTACTGGCCCACCTCTGTACAAGCTGATCAATCAATGAAACACAACGTTAATTGAATGAATTTATTTTGTTAGTGATTTCGAATAATTAATTATAACTCCTACACTTTGTTCTTTTACCCTTACCGAGGTAAGGGTTTTTTTGTGGCCGGGTCTTTTTTTAGCGTCGTCCTAAAATGTAGGCGATAATTTTAGCTTTACTTTGTTCTTGCTACTAAAACATATAAATTCAACTTAACGTTTCTTGTGCGGTGCTTGGTGTATTGTGTTGATTTATAATGTTACAGGTTGGGAAAAAAAGACTAATTGAACTTTAAGACCAAAAATGAACAATCAGCTGAAATGTATAAATATTGATTACATTTTTGACAGGATAAAAATTTATATCTATAAAATTACAGCTTATAAAAGGTAACTATCAATTTTCACAGCAATCGATATGAAATTTCTATCATTAATTGGTGATTATTGTTACCTATAACGTGCGGTAGCGAGACTAGATTATCCCTCTTTTTCCTTTAACCGACGCATTTAGCATAGCGCGGTATATAATTTTATATTTATGTGCGGAAATACAATGTACTACATCAAAAAGTCAACTGCTAGATTATACCATCCATCAAAATCATTCATGCGTACATTACCGAATTCAGCTGTATTCCATTTTGTAGATTTTTCTATATTCCCGTTGTACATTCCCCTTTTTTCAGCAGAAATAAAAGGAAAAAAACACGGCGTTAAGCATATGCAGTCTTCATTTAGGCATTTACCTTGCGTTCTGTACGATGTATAAGAGAATACCATAGTGGTACTTTCAATCAAGTTGACTGCGACGTACGTTCAAAAAAGCACAAAGTCTTCAGACAAGCCCGCTGAAAGGTAGACATACTAACAACACGTGTCAGCTGGCTCTTACATCTTTATATTCCTGTCGTGCAGGAATATTTTTTCTTCCTGCAGAAAAAATTTAAGGCGAAAACGAAATAAATCAAAATACATCGTAACTATATTTGTATCGTAAGAGTATTTAAAATCTAAAACATGTTTTATGCGATGGTTCTGACACTAAATATTGATAAATTGCTTCCTATATCAATAGCTGCTACAAAGAAAAATATGAAAGGTGTTATTATTAAAGACTTACCGAATTTAAGCTCGCCAAGATATTTGCATTTTATTTTGATATACAGGCCGATTCAAATTAAGTGCGCTCCATTACTATATCTGTTACTATAGTTTCTAGAAAATAGTTTTAACGCTGACTAATTTTTTAAATGGAACACCTATATATTTTTAAAAATTTTGAAAGATATATTAAGTTATGATGTAAAGGTTTTAATAACACACTCGTCTTAAAACGAATAATAAAGAAGTTATGGTGGATTTTAGTTGATGGCAAAGATATACTTTCATTCTATAAAATATTAGTAGGCTTCTTTCACTTTAAAACAAAACAAATAGTATGTCCTTTGAAACTGTCAAAAACGCACGTTTAATTATTAAAAATAGTTGGTTATTTGATTTTGTCATATTCTTTGGTTCTCTATTATTACTTTGCTAATTTAACTTTTACTTTCAAAAAAGAATAATAACAGAGATAGCAATGGTGCGCACTTAATTTGAATCAGCCTGTATATGGAGAAACCTATGTGTAGGTTAATAGGCAGGGGATCTAGGTATAATATAACATATCTATTGCGAAGATGCAGTATCTGAGTTATACCTAAATTCGATACGACTTTGGTTATATATAATTCTGTAACTAGTTTAGTTAAAAATAAACATATTGTATTTGATAACAATTATCGGTAACGGAAGGATATATCTTCCTTCTATGAAAAAACAATATTGATAAAAATAAATAAACGCAACCAAACTTTTATATAATAAAATATTAAAATAGTTAAATTAGATGTGTTTCAAACGATCTGCGTTTCAATGGAACATTATCAGACCTTCTACCATTCATATAAGTAAAATAAATATATTGGAAAATAATACCGGCGCGTCCACCAAAAATACACTTTTCAGCGTCAGGTATAAAACTATCCTATTTACTTATTTAAAACGACGATAGCATTCTATTATTAACCATTACAAAAGAATTATTTTAATGTCGCACTATAGTAGTAACGTGAAATACGATTTTTTAAAAGATTCTTTACACCAGAATATAAAAGCAAATTACACTAGCCGGGAGAGTAGCTGGAAAATGGAACATAGTTAAATATTAAAGTCGGTATAAGGTTTTGAGGGAACAATGTTGCGACTAAATGCAGTTTTCTGTAATAGTAAACTCAGCAATTCTCCTAATTGCGATAATAAAACCAACTAGATCTCATTAAAATAGAAATAACTTGGAGTGAACGCAGTTTACTTTAAGGCACCTTTCAAAAGATCAAGATTATAAAAGGCATATAAAGCTTTCGAACTATGTTACGTTGTTACAAGTTAAGAATATATATGTTCATACATAATTTTAAAGTGAAACCGTTAGTTTGAAACAGAACTTTTTAGTTGTGCAAAGGTATAAAATTGCATCTAGTATTTATGATAAACTGAAATGCACAAATTTTTATCATTTCCAGCAAAACAACACCGAACTTTGGAATTTAGCGTGTACAAAAAAACTTGAAAATAAAACCATAATAGCCCAAGATAAAAAAAATAGAGCTTTATACAAAAATAGAGAGAGAGGAATTAACACTTGTAGATCTGGTTAAATCTTTATAAGATAGATAAAGCAAAACATTGCAACTTCACCCAATCTCTGAAAGGCAGGCTGTATAGTTTTTAAAATTTACTATTAAAGACGTTAATTGATGCGAATTATGTTATTTATATCAATAATCAAAGAAAAACTTTGTGACATCAATAATAACGAAAATGAAATAAGAAGGTGGTTGGAAGAGTTCAACGTAAACATTGCCGCAGCCAAAATTGACATAGTGATGTTTAAAATAAATATTAATGCAGGCCCAATCTGGTATTGAAGCGTGAATAATACATCGCGGATGTCAAAAATAAAATTTCGATTACAGGTAAACTGACATTCTGAAGTGAAGGAACCCATGTCATTTTATCAACATTGATGTATCAGCCGATGTTAAACGTAACCGACAAGACAGGAACGGAATCTGCCGAGAAAAAAGACGAGAATAAAACGACACTTTTTATCGTTGTTAGAATTAATACGTTTGATAACGAAATAATAAGATCTCGTCCTTTTCGCAGAACGGTGTCCGTTCCAATACTGAAAATTGAAGCAATAAACTAGAGGAATAACTTTTAAGTGAATTGGAGCATTTTTAAAAACAAATCAAAGAGTTATAATACGCCAAAAAAAGAGCCGGACGCATCAGTGTCGTCTTGTTCATGATAGCGTTCATATTTTACTGTTTATATGCATGCAACCAAATATTGGTATCATAAAATACATTAAGTGGCCACTCCAAATATAAAGAATAAAATAACAAGCATATAAAGAGGGGAAAAAGGGTCGCATTTTCTCTGTGTTCGAATAGAATCGATTTCGTAATCCTTCTGAGGAGTAAACTCTCTTCCATATAAATGTCATCCCTACGTTGTCCTGTGCTCTCAGCCAACCACTTGCCAGATTGTCTACTTTTACCTTTGCCGTCTAACCGCCCAGCAGATTTGAAAGTAAACGTTGAATGGTATAAAATGCGACTGACGTACAAAGCAAACGGCAGCAGTCAAGATAAAATTATTACCATCTCTTTCTTCTCTTTTTTTCTCGCTTAGATTTTAGAAAATTTAAATTGAATTGGTCGTTTATTTTTATATTTAACTGTACGTGATATTCTATTTCTTTATTCGCACGGAGGCAAGTGATTTTGTAAGTGTAGTCGACAAACAATACAAAGAACAATATCTGCAAATATTATACGACAGCAAGTCACCCGGACTGCTACCATCCCACGAAAGAACTTCCAGAAGAAGTTCTAGCTATCTTAAAGGGGATATAAGATACAATTCTCCCATCTTTTTAATATGTGAGGAAACAGAGATATTAATATCGATGTCGTACGTATATGACGCGTTGTGATAAATTTATATCCAATACATTCTTTATTAGAATCGGGATTTTCTGTTCCGAAAATGATATTTATTTAAATGGACGTTTTTTTCACTGTCGATAATAGAAAAACTTTGAAATGTTATTAATGTCAAACAAAGAATCTAAATCTTATTTATATGTTTTGATACACATTATTACGTATTTAAAATTGAAATTATTTATATTTGGCGTGTATTAAGCATTATAGATGAAATTAATAGATTTTTCGTTTATGTAACTGAACTAGATGCAGATGTATTGCATTTTTTATAAAACAAACGTCAAGCCACAAATTGATAAACTGTTTGAATATAAAGCAAGGCAAATAATAAATCTAATCCGGTATTGTTTACATTTCTTTTGCCGCACATAACTCGTATTATTAACCTGCCTATTTGTACAACAAAATTATAATTAAACTAATATCAACATTAATACTGATATTAATATCAATATTAATATTAAACCACCGTTGGCATTAGTAATGATAAAATTACAATTTCCTTGCAATGATCCAACGTAATTAAATTACTGAAATAGTATCAGTTTCGGAGGGACTCGAACCCATAATCTTTACGTTTCCGACGTACTGTGCTTACCATTACACCACGAGACTACTGAGTTCAAGTCTCTTTCAAATCGTGACATCTAGGGGGATTTGAAAGCGACTTGAACTCAGTGGTCTCGTGGTGTAATGGTAAACACAGTACTGCAGAAACGTAAGGATGATGGGTTCGAGTCCCTCTGAGACTGATATTTTTATGAAAATTATATTCTTAGGATGTTTTAAACTCTGTAGTTGGCTATATGAAGAAATGATAAATGAAACATAACCAATATTTCTCATATATATTACACGATAGTATTTAATATATGTAAGGATTACAAGTTATTTCTAAATTTTTCCAAATTATACGACACGGCTTTTATTAAAATATAATTTATGAATATGACATTTCTTTTCCTTTTAGAATTGTTTCTACAATTGACTATAATAGGATTAGCAAACTGAGAAACACAATAAAATGACAATTTCACAGCTAAAAAAGCTAAAAAGAAAAAAAAGATTAATAACGATTGAAAGATCCCGACACGTTCTCTATTTCAGTAGAAATAATTTCATTAAACCCCCAATTGGTACGTAACATTTTACCCCGGGGAAAAAGTAACAAAGAGTGAATCAATTCATTATTCTAAGGGGTAACCTCAAGTTTATTTATGGGATATCGTCAATGAAAACTTAAAGGTACAACGATCTTTCTTTCCGCAACCGTTTTATTAAAACCTTTTTGTCAAACTTAACGCAAAGTATAAATCTCCAGCTCCTCTTTCTTGTTTCCTCATCTTGAAATTTTAATTTACTTCTGACTTAACTGGGAGTACCTATTTGTATTATTCCTCCGTCTGTAAAAATGCTACTCCGTTTCTGTCCTTCTCCTCGACGTCTGCACTATGCATACTCCAATTTAAAACATTTGTAAACGAACACAACGGATAAATAGTTTACTCTAATAACAGCCTTGTGTACGCTTACCTCCTATTGACAATAAATTTTATTCACAAACATTAACGAAATGTCGAAATATTTGTTCGTTTCTGAAACGATACGGTAAATAGAGATTAATAAGTACACCGCACGCTCTGTAATGTTGGCTTAGCAATGCACAAAATTTCGCAACAATTAATTAATTTAATAATTGGTTATTACGAAATAACAATATAATCTTTCCACGTGTTACTTCCTATTAATCAGTTGACTTTAGAAAAATATAAATCGTGAACAATGGTTTACAAAAATAAATGATAACAATTAGCACCTTGGATTTTTGAGTCTGGTAATGATAATAAATTGTTTTAAATTACGACATCATAGCAACCTAGTCTTTAATAGGTAAAAAATACTTGATTTCAGAATAGATTTTACGTGAAAATTTGATTATTGTCCTATATTTTGTTTCATATCACTTTCTCCCGGCATTATTCAAAGGTTACGTTTCAAAGTTCAGGAAAATTTAAAATAAAATACTAAAATGTTCCAGTTACATATACAATTTTCGTTTCCACTCACAAAAAAATAAGGTCTCGAAAATTATATAAAAGTCAATTTAGCCCTCCTGAAAATCCCTTCTCATATACGAAAAAAAAATTCACGTTGCTTTTCCGCGAACAGCGGATATATTTCATTCTGATATTGTTGTATAATAGCCAGGGTGACAGACCGTAAACAAATCATTATCCCCATACGGTGAACCGACAGAATACGCTCATGTTTTCTTCCCATAGGGGGCGACACCGATTGTGTCGTATATAGCGTACATAATTGTCACGCCACAACCTATATTGCGGAATTGCTTAAGTTCAATTTTGATTTCGTATATGGCAGATGAATATTAGATATTATTTTTCGACACCGTACACCGTACAAGGAGATTTTGGGACAATTAGACAAAGAGGCGAAGCCGTGTCGAATGTCGGTTTGCGACGGTGTGAGTGGTTACTGGCAAGGATTGCACGTACAGGATATTCGTCAATTCATTTAAAATTGAGTGGCCTTATTCAAATTCAAGCCTTGCTATTGGGATTAGGATATTATAAAGAGTACGACAGCAAAAAAGCGATTATTAAATTACGATGGAAATGAAAAATTTCTTTAGAGGAAAAAAATAAAATTATAATAACCACACTTTAATTTTTTAATATTATATTCATTTTGAATTTACCGCCATTAAATAATAATGAGGAACGTAATGTTCTCGTAACCAATTTGGAGGTAAATTATATTTAATTCTTCCAATATCTAATTTTCGAAATCGCCTTAAAATGCTTGTTTAACCATGAATTTTTATTCACCCAATAGGGTATCAGTCTTGATGAATCTGATTTACAATAACTGAAGGACTTGGAATTGTCGTTTATAAAGTATGTATCAGAATTCCATTAAAACTCAACAATTTTGAAATTATTAATCGTATCAGACTTTGATCAGCCTAACTTATGAGCCACTCAAGCTTTGCGCAATTGCGACCTCCAAGTCGGGATAAGGTCCATTGTCTGGATGACATGGAGAGAACCAAAAAACCATTCTTTAAACTGCTATTTTTGTACAACTAAAATCTCATGGCACATCAAGTATGTCAAGAACTAAAGTAAAATATAACTTCCAGTCTTAAAGCTGTTCTTCATAATGAAAATGAAAGTTTTTTTTATTCTTATTACTCATGTTGTCAGTACGAAGAAGTCTTATGAAAGCATGAAGGTATATGGTTATTTTATCTGAAATTTATTAATATACATATGTACATCCTGCGTTACATTTTTAATGTTAGCTTCGATATTTCGTCCTGTATATAAACAAATCCAGATAAAATTTATATAATACAGATTACACAAAAATAGGATAGAAAATATCTAAAGCAGAAATGTATAATAACCAGAAGGAGACCTCAAAAAGGAATCGAATATCAGCTATTTATTCCAGTAAGATGGAAGCCCTGCTCATAAAGAGGAGGTTTATTTTGCGAGTCTTAGGGGTGAAGATCCAACAGTTTCAAAGCAATGCACATTCAAACGGAACGATGAATGAACGTCTAGAATGCTAACGTTTACAGTTTTACCGATATCACGTCATTGATCAGTTTCTTTAAAATAGATCTTACGAAATCACATGTACGTGTACGCAATACGCTTGTTATAACTAAGTGTTAGAAGTTAGTTAGTTTAAAGTTGCAGACAAAAAAAAAAAAACTTAATTGGTAGCTGTTCATGCATGAACTAAAAAAAAGGTACTAGTGTATAACCGAGATTCGATATGAATAAGTAAAAAAGCGAAACGCCCCTTGTTCAAGAGCTTTTGCGCGATCAATACTAGCTTCTTGTTTTCTAAGTATTATTCATTTACAACGTTTCGATTGCGAATTTCCGTTTAACTATTGAAATTAGAACGTGAGATAAATTTACTAGGCTGACGCAATAAGATATCCCCCGAAGGTAGCAAAACGGCAGTCCACCGTATATTTTAGAATCTAAATAGTTTTTCGTGGTCTGTCAATGTTGCAGGTCCGATGAGGCAATATGTTAGCCAGAGCACGTGTACACCTCGCCCTGGGAAACCATTTATTCCGTTGCTCTGGATGAAATGTTGAAGATCTCTGGTCTGGTTAAAGTGCTTCCATAAACAATGTAAACCTCTGGGCTGCTCTACGCTACGACCGCGTTATGTGTCATTGCATCGATTACAAATAGCCAGTTAACAGAAAGAAAAAATAAGTATCTATTTGATTCAACGCTTATGGGTTATTCTTTAATAATAAATTTTCTTTCTATTTCTACGGGGAAAAAATGAACAAGTATTGTTGTTGTAATTTTTCTAAATAAAAAGAAAAATCTGTTCGTAAGGAGATAATTTCGATTATTTTAAACCGAAAAAAAAAGGAAGGGACGTCGTTTTAAAAGAGAGGGGGTAAAAGAGGATTTGAAGTTATTCTAATAAATCAGGGCATCGTATAAATACGGGCAGAATTGGCGGAGATGGAAAGAAAAACCGTCGGTATTGAAGAAGGATATAGAAATAAAGGAGGTGGAAGAGCAAGAGTATAAGCAAGGGGATGAAACGGGAAGATCTCATTTTCCCTAAGTCACTTCGTTCCCTAGAGTCCCAGAACCGCAACATATCGCCGTTTGCTCATGCAGGATAATATATTCTGTACACTACACAATAGCTCTGTGCTAATGCGTCTCTCTGATCACGCTTCAGTAATCGATTACTGATCACTCCACCAAGGTATTGTATATACATATACGTACATACCGACATACAATATTAAACACTGCACGTTCATTTAGTTTAACTTTCTAGCAAATATTACATCACCACAGACACTCGACGTGATATCAAAACGTATTACAAGTTGCTAAGTATCTTAATTTTCAATTTAAGTTGAAAGAAAAGAAAAAAAGAATAAGGAAATTCAATTTCCGATTTATAAGCAGAACAAGTAAGAGCTCCGTGTGGTGCACACCTATATAATTGGGCATTATATTCATAAATTTACGTGAACGTAAGATACCAGAACAGAGATAGCGATATTCTAATCATCTAGCACAAAAAGGCACGACAACTGCAGAAAACTTAATAATACGCTTCTGTTAAAACAAGAGACTTTGTTAAAGGCTTTGAAGTATGCATACCTGGTAAACTAATTACAGCATTGTTTAAAATATCCACGCTGTATTCTAGCTTTTCCTTATTATAATCACCTTTGTTCCAGGTCTTCTTTTGTGACGTAAAAAATGAGTTTGTTGCAACAGATAAATAACGAGTATTATTATTACTTTATTTCATAAACTTCATTGTGAAATTAACAAAAACAAATATTCGAAGGGAAAGTTAATTCAGTTTAAGCTTAAACGAAATTTATCTTTTTAATACTTAACCATGATTACGTATAACATATCTAAAATCTAAAAAATCCTCTTCGTCGACAGCTAAGTTCTCCAAAAACAGTCTATCGAGAAAAGAGAATACTATATACATCATGGATAGGACAATACAGGTTTGACTTATCATAAACAAAAATACAGTGAATCTTATGCAAGATTCTAAAATCTCAATAACACGTAAAGGACCATAATCCTTGCTTGGGTTCATTGTGCTATTGGGGTAGATCACGATTTCCGAAATAATCTTCTTATTCTTTTCAAGTTCTTTATCTAAACTCCACAGCAATACAAATAGGGCAAAGGATATGACACAAGCCCTTTTAAGAAATGTATAGGCCATAACCATATTTGTCTCGTATTTTACTACAAAAAGAAAGTTATGTTACAAGTGGATAGCAGTGTGTACACATTCATCTCAACCATTATCAAAGAAATGAACCCATTATAACACAAGAACACATTTTAACGATGAATTATTCCCATTCTCCTTTTTTTATTCTCTTCTTCTATGTATCGTGTACGGATCATTTTAGTCATTTTCAGCCATAAGGGTAGGATGATGTTAAGACACGTGTACAGAAACATAAACTTTAATTTTCTGTATCCCTATTTGGTCGCGAGTTGACTCGGGATTGCTTAGTTTTGGTTCTTCCGTATAAAAATCACAAATATATCTCTTGGGATCAGACGTGGAGAAGGAGAAAAACACTTCGTTCTATACCTCTCAGTTTCAGAGAGTTTATAGGTTTCTTGCGTGTGGGTTTTCTTTTTTGATAAATACCACCTTATTTTCCTATCATTTTACCGTATTAATACGTTATTATTTGGGAAACATATTTCTGTTTTTATATCTCTTACAAATAGATCATGTGTTAGAAGTACTAACCTCAAATGTCAAAATAAAGAAAGAGATTTTCCTTTATAAAATGAATATTTTTGTAAATTTATAAGATACGAGAGCTTGAGAAATACATTTCCAGATTAGTTAAAAAAGGAATAGTATCTATATTTAAGAAATCCAACGAGATAAGGAAGCTAGGTTACCTGATTAATTTAAATCCAATAGCGATATGTCAACCTTTTCCTTTTTGGATGGATAATCGATTCCCGCAGCAATTTTCTATACCACTGTTTTTTATTTATTATAAACTTATACTTTTCCACGGTATTTATGTATTAGAAGTAAATTCTGGACCGATTTTGACAACTAAACGTTAAAGGTGATTGTATAAGCGCTGTGAAGTTACTGAGACTGCGCAATTAATAACTAAACCCACCTAAATTTCCCAATACATAATTTTTAATGAAAATTAATGTTTAATTTGATAATTACTAAAATAATTATTTTAGTAACATTTTCAATAGATTAATATTTTGTAATTAACAGAATATTGAAAATTTTTAATACTTCAATATTGGCTATACTTAGTAGCTAACGTAACTGTGTGACTTGGCACTTTTATGTCATTTCAAGCATCTGTCAAAGTTGTCTGTGCTCTGTATTTAATTCAATCTTAATTCAACAAAAAAGAAAATGGAGAAATATTTACCACTCTCAGAAGATGAGAAGAAAAAAATGCAACCTTGGAAGACTGGCGCTGTTAAATATCCACAAGTATCTATAGTACGTCAGGTATAAGTCTATTTCCTTATGTCAGTAGTACGAACGATTTTAAATAATATTCTCATTAATATTTTAGCCTTGTACTATAGCTAAAAGCACTAGTGATCCTGAAAGCTGTGGTGGTCAACAAGTAAGTTCTTTTTCGTTGTAAAAATTATGCATATCTTAGAAAGGTTATTTTACAGAATGTTAGCGTAGAAATTGGGTCATTTGCTCAAGATCCGAGTCAAAAGGGTGATGGAGATAAAGGATTTAAAACTGAATCTACCGTAATCAATATGCCGATAACCGAAGAGCAAGCTGCTGGTACATCTAGAGGTGCTCATTTTTGTTTTGGGAAGCCTAGTAAGAAAGAAAGCGATTCTGAAAACCGTTCACAAGTAAAAGAAAAGAAATCTAAAGAAATCGATCCATGGTTTGATACTGTTTAAATTTAAATACCATAATTTCTTTCGAAACGTCGTTACTAGTTAATAATAATAATAATTACAAGATTGTTACAGATATTACGTAGTTAAATTAGTTTAGTACATAATTTTGAGTTGAATAAATGACGCAATAAACTAGAATTTATACATTTACAAAATATTTCCTACAGTTATAATGTAACAGCGATAATGTAACAGGAAATCGGTCTTTAGAAATGTCCAAAGCACCTGTAACATTCTAAAAGCTAAGGGTACATGTGGCTTGTGAGCGGGTTCCTAACCACCTACGTGTATATCCTAATATATTATAATTTTTAAATTCAGTTATTTTTAGGAGATCTATATGAAAAGAATTTTGTTTAAGGTTTCTTTTACACCGTGTAAGTAAGTTTAACAAATCAAAATGCTTTTTATTTAAATTCGGAGGCTGTCGTTCTTCTTGTAGAAAATTAATACAGAAATACGAATACTTTGTATTTGGTGTATTTGTTTTACCACCGTCTAAATTAATTAATTCGTGAAATTAAAAATTCTCTTTGTTGGTTCCAATATTATCTTAAAAAGATTTACAATGATAATATTTAAGTGTTATTTTTATTCATACTTCTTTTATCTAGATATAATCTATGTATTTTATATACATTTAGTTTCAAATGCAATAAGAGATAAATTTTTATTCGAAAGGTTTTAGAGCAATACCTCAAGTTAAATGGGTCATCCCTGTATATAGGATATAAAATAAGATGGACGCCTAAATTCGCCTTTCTCGGTTAGTTCCTAATTAAAGACGTCCTTCTTTTATACTTTCTTTTATTTCCTCCCTTTTCTTGAGGAGTTTATTTTGTTTTACGACCCGTCCTCATATATATTAAGCATAAAACCATAACGCAGTCAAAAAGTGAGTGACAACTAGATATTGTGAAAGGTTAGACGTGCCAAGGCATCCGCATTCCGTAAGTAGGGAGGCCTCCTCTGGATTACTATACGCATACAAATATCCAAAGGAAGTTGATTATTACCTTTTGCGGTCTCCCTGCACACGGCCTAGTACGTTTAAGTTATATAAATTTTACCTCGAGGATTGGCTCAGGGGGTAGAAAAATGGTTGGTCTCGATGGAAAGAAAAAAATTGACAATCTTGCACTTTGTCGAAGGCTAAAAATATTGAAAGCTTAAGGTATCCCCTAGACTATAAATCAAATCACGCAAATCACTTGTTAAACTAAGTAGAGCTTCTTACGTTGGTTGGCAGTGTGATGCTTCAACGCAGCTCGTCTTGTTTACAGACGACTTGACAGGGTTTACACAGTCGAACGGGTGTTCTGCTTCTTAGTTCCAAGTTTAAAAGACGTATTTGCGACATAATATATGGTTTTTATCAGACAATGCTCACAATCAAAGCATCAATCTAAAGTCACGAATTTAATAAACGATCCTGTGGAGGATGTTTCTTGAATCTAAAATCCTAGCTACTGCGGAAAATATATTTTTTCGACATAAAGTATTAAGTTCGATACAAAGTTTAAAAGCATTTTGGTTAAATAAGAAACGGTTGTAAGCTAATTCTCAGAAACATAAAGTGTTTATTATAAAGAAAGGTTACGAGAAGATTAAAATTTTCTGCCCAATAACCTTATACACATCTATGCAAAGGTATTCGATCAAGTAAATCCTGCATATCAAATATTTAAACGTAATAAAGCTTCTAAGTCTCGTTGTGTAAATAATTCATCGTAACCAAAGCTGATTTAATGGGTTCTTGCGTACAATAAAAGCATTATTAACATTTTACCTTAATCTTAAGTCGTTTTAAAATCTTCCTATGCTCGGAAATAATTTAATATCTTGGAGAAACATCTCCAATTTAACAGGAAAAAAAAACGCAAAACGCGTGTAAGCAGCTAACACTCGTCTTGTTATCGATTTCTACGGAGAAAAGTATGTAATGAGTAATATTAAGTATTTCATTCGAAAATTAAGTTATTTCAGTTGAGTGTATACAACTTGTTTCCCTCTAATGACTCACCTCGTCTTGCCGTTTACGTTTTCATTTTATGCTCTTCCTTTTCCACTTTCCGATCTTATTTGAGAGCTCTGTTTTCTAATAGCGTTCATTTTTTGTTGCGACGATTATTTCCTGCAGGATGAACTGCTGAACATCGCGGTTTGTCTTGCGACCAATCACCGGAACAACTTGATTTGATGAATGTATAAGAAATACTAGATAGTGGGGCGCATTTTCTTCGAATCCCCGCTTCTAATGAAATTGTTATTCGAGTCGTTGTGTCTAAAGATGGATCAAATTAAATGATCATCTTACTAATTAAGTACTGGTTATTTGAAGACGAGAACCAGATACTACAGTCTACCACGTGTATGCACGGGCTTTTCTTCGGCTTTTTGCTAAAGAGAAATACGTAATTTTCATTGGCCTCTACACACATTTCACCCACTGCTTGTCTTTTGCGGCAAACCATAGCTAACAAATTGTATTCTATTAAAGAGGTAGGATCTAAAAAGTGATTGCAATAACGGTGAAAAACCAATAGCGTCAAGTTTCATCAAAAGCCTGGTGTGATTTAGGCGATCCAAAAGCTTTTCGTCTCTAAAAAGACACATGTTATTGACGTTTGTAAGAACTAGATCAAGCAATCGTCCCTAGTAATTAAAGACTTTATTGATTTGATTAAGATTTAAAAAATACAATTTGAACTTTTACGCCAAAATGACGTATCTGTCAAATTAATACGGTGTATACTTATCACTGGCGCCATCTTTAAGTTAAGCTGAAAAACACTTATGCATACACCTGGTAATAAAGTAGAATAATTAAGCGTAGGGAGAATAACCAAAACAAATCATTTGGAACGTTATTATATAAAACTTATTTTAATTCCATTCTATATTAGTTTTGAAACCCGACGACTAAAACAGATCATACAATTGCATATGACATCCACGCTATTGCATATTCACGGTTATCGTCAGGGCGATTTTATGTAAATATATTTTAGAAATGCAAATTTCTAACTCCCTCGCAAAGTGAAGTCTGGGAGCGTCGGATTTTTTTTTGTCCATATTGTTCATTTGCACTAACATCGTTTCCCTGTTTTAATATCTTTTTTTTTTATCCGAATAAACGCTACGAAATGATTTAAATGCGGCGTATTAGGAGTAAAGCATATGAACAAGAGAAAGCAGTAAACCAAGTTATAGCTAAGCTAAAGTACGAGCAAGAAGAACCGCTAAGAAATATACGGTCCAACGCAGGCTATTTTCCAGGTCAACAAATGGTGTAAAATTAACATAACACCGAAGCACACTTCTAAAACTTGGCTAATAGCCCGCTCTGGACCATGCATTCTATATACATATCTTAATGTTTCTTCTTTTTGTTCGAGCTCAACTTTAACAAGTTTACACCTACCTCGGGTTCCTTAAAATAAATGGATTATTTAATAACTCGTTTTTAAGTCTTGGGCGCTACCCTGATGAAAAAATTATTAATTAATTCGTGAAAATTTTCCACAGCTACTACGATGCAATTTTTGTACGAAAATGAAACTTTGAATTAAACAATGTTCCTCATTCTTTTTTTTTTATTTCGAGCTTCATTACTACTTCACGTCTATTCTTTTTCATCCCAAAGCAATAATGCTTTCAAACGCCAAACCCATTCAATAAGGGAAAAGCGTTTAGTAGTAGTATCAATGAGCCTTCTTTTTTTTTTTTTCTTCTTCGTCAAATAAGTCTAGAGAAAGCACTTAATTAAAATACGCTAGACGAGTTTCTACAATGACGAAATAGGGCACAGATTTTCGTATAAATTGAACATCCAACACGTTTTATATGTGAGCATTAAAATGGACAGAAGGCGTCTTACATCAAAAGGAGATCTCTATTCGAATAGAGTGTAGGTCTCCAGTGCTTAATGATCAAGTGAAGTTAATATCTACCCCGTTGGTTAATCTGCTTTTAGTAAAACCGCTATGCGGATATCCACAGAATACATTTAGTTAATTAGGAAATTTTGTAAATATACCCCTTTTCCCGTTTCCGCGTAACTCTTCCTATCGGAAAATTCTATACAACCCGTGCGAATTGCTTTGTTATAATTTAAATCCCCTATCTTATATTTGAAATGTCAAATGAATACGCGGGACGTATTAAAACTTGTAATTCCTCGCACCGGCTCAATTGTATTGTATAAACTTCGCATCAAGATACTCCTACACGTTAATAATAAATTTGTTCAAAAGTGACGTATTTTATAATTCAAATTCAACCTATGTTATATAAGATGCAATACATGACACATAAAGCAATTAAAGCAACTCTCGCAATTATTGTTTAACATCATTTTATTTTACCAAAAGGAATGTCGATAAAAATTTACTATTAATCGAAGTTTTTTTTAAACCGCAATATTCGAAAATTTAGTTTTAGAGGTGGAGCATTACATAGTTCGCCGCATGAGTGAATCAGAACATTGTCGACCGCTCTTGGGAGCTGTAACAACGACTCTCTCATTATCTTATCCACCCCTTCGACCCCGCTAACATATCACGAACCAAACACCTCCCCACTAATACCGTCAGCATATAATCGTAAGAATAGGGGATGGTTTCTTCAAGCAGCACAAGACCCGGTTTGTATCGACAAGAATGATTTTATACAATATCCTGGTTAAAAGCAATTTTCATTTTAATACATGTTATTATCATTATTGAAAATGAGTCATTACGCTGGTTCAAAACGGTCATGTCACAGACAAAGAAAGCTAATGTAGTACTAGTCGATAAATGTGAAAAAGACGACGCCACGAATAAAACGATTGAAATATGAAAATTGAAAAAGAATTTAATAATATATTGTACATAGCTTTTGTTCATTCGAAATCGAATTGATAGGTTTTATTTCTATTATATGCCGAATGAATACCTTGACAAGTAACATACTTTTTTCCGTCAGAATTAAATGAATACTAACGCTGTAACAAAGTTACATTTTCAATTTGCTGTAACTTTTTAAAAACTCGAAAGAAACAAATCGAATAGACATTTATATTATCAAACCAAGAATGTTTGTTAACTTCAAAAATTATTTTCTAGTTATTGAACTTTTAAATCATTAATACGGAAACAAAAGGAAAGGTTCCCGGATGTCAAATTCAAATATTAATGAAAGTTAATAGGTAAGTAAAGTGTACTGAGACTTGAAAATAAGACAATTTTGTTTGTGGTGAAATTCACTCCGAGGGGATTTTCAGTTTTCTTGATTTCATTCTTCAATGGAAATAGATGGAACAAAAATGTAAATGCAAATGTTGTATCTTATCGAAAGATCTTTCAGAACATGTGAATGTGATATATATAGTGTTTCGAAGGGGTGTTTCATCTCCTCAGAGTGAATTTCAGTACAAACGAAAATTTTTTTATTTTCAAGTCTCCCGCCAAGTTTCATTACGATCTGAATTTGACACGCGAGACGCTTTTCTTATTAGAACGAAAATAATTTACGCGTGCGCAATTTACAGTTTTCTAGAAAATTAATCAACAAATTTGAGAGAAACGGAGAAAGTCGAAAGTAATTACTGAGAAAATGAAATAAAAATAGAAGGAGAAACAAAGACATAAAAAAGAAAGAAACAAGAAAAATTGCAAAACTGAAAAGGGTGAAAAAGGAAAGGTGAAAAATATTAAGAAAAGGAAAGAAAAAGAAGAGGAAAAGAGAAAGGCGGGATCTCGACGTTTCGCCTCCGTCGTAGGAGGCTTCTTCAGGAAAAAGCAAGGGAACCAAGGCAGCACGGTAACTCAACGTATAAACCACACTAGAGGCGAAAACAGTTTAGAAGAAGGTCAAAGTAACTCAACGTGTAAACCACCTCTAGCCACTTTGATTCCTCTGCTTTCTCCTGAAGAAGGCTCCTACGATGGAGGCGAGACGTCTCTTTACTTTTATTTTTTATTTTTTATTTCTTTTCCTTTTTGGATGGATAATCGATTCCCGCAGCAATTTTCTATACCACTGTTTTTTATTTATTATAAACTTATACTTTTCCACGGTATTTATGTATTAGAAGTAAATTCTGGACCGATTTTGACAACTAAACGTTAAAGGTGATTGTATAAGCGCTGTGAAGTTACTGAGACTGCGCAATTAATAACTAAACCTACCTAAATTTCCCAATACATAATTTTTAATGAAAATTAATGTTTAATTTGATAATTACTAAAATAATTATTTTAGTAACATTTTCAATAGATTAATATTTTGTAATTAACAGAATATTGAAAATTTTTAATACTTCAATATTGGCTATACTTAGTAGCTAACGTAACTGTGTGACTTGGCACTTTTATGTCATTTCAAGCATCTGTCAAAGTTGTCTGTGCTCTGTATTTAATTCAATCTTAATTCAACAAAAAAGAAAATGGAGAAATATTTACCACTCTCAGAAGATGAGAAGAAAAAAATGCAACCTTGGAAGACTGGCGCTGTTAAATATCCACAAGTATCTACAGTACGTCAGGTATAAGTCTATTTCCTTATGTCAGTAGTACGAACGATTTTAAATAATATTCTCATTAATATTTTAGCCTTGTACTATAGCTGAAAGCACTAGTGATCCTGAAAGCTGTGGTGGTCAACAAGTAAGTTCTTTTTCGTTGTAAAAATTATGCATATCTTAGAAAGGTTATTTTACAGAATGTTAGCGTAGAAATTGGATCATTTGCTCAAGATCCGAGTCAAAAGGGTGATGGAGATAAAGGATTTAAAACTGAATCTACCGTAATCAATATGCCGATAACCGAAGAGCAAGCTGCTGGTACATCTAGAGGTGCTCATTTTTGTTTTGGGAAGCCTAGTAAGAAAGAAAGCGATTCTGAAAACCGTTCACAAGTAGAAGAAAAGAAATCTAAAGAAATCGATCCATGGTTTGATATTGTTTAAATTTAAATACCATAATTTCTTTCGAAACGTCGTTACTAGTTAATAATAATAATAATTACAAGATTGTTACAGATATTACGTAGTTAAATTAGTTTAGTACATAATTTTGAGTTGAATAAATGACGCAATAAACTAGAATTTATACATTTACAAAATATTTCCTACAGTTATAATGTAACAGGGATAATGTAACAGGGATAATGTAACAGGAAATCGGTCTTTAGAAATGTCCAAAGCACCTGTAACATTCTAAAAGCTAAGGGTACATGTGGCTTGTGAGCGGGTTCCTAACCACCTACGTGCATTATAGCGTGTATATCCTAATATATTATAATTTTTAAATTCAGTTATTTTTAGGAGATCTATATGAAAAGAATTTTGTTTAAGGTTTCTTTTACACCGTGTAAGTAAGTTTAACAAATCAAAATGCTTTTTATTTAAATTCGGAGGCTGTCGTTCTTCTTGTAGAAAATTAATACAGAAATACGACAATTTTGTTTGTGGTGAAATTCACTCCGAGGGGATTTTCAGTTTTCTTGATTTCATTCTTCAATGGAAATAGATGGAACAAAAATGTAAATGCAAATGTTGTATCTTATCGAAAGATCTTTCAGAACATGTGAATGTGATATATATAGTGTTTCGAAGGGGTGTTTCATCTCCTCAGAGTGAATTTCAGTACAAACGAAAATTTTTTTATTTTCAAGTCTCCCGCCAAGTTTCATTACGATCTGAATTTGACACGCGAGACGCTTTTCTTATTAGAACGAAAATAATTTACGCGTGCGCAATTTACAGTTTTCTAGAAAATTAATCAACAAATTTGAGAGAAACGGAGAAAGTCGAAAGTAATTACTGAGAAAATGAAATAAAAATAGAAGGAGAAACAAAGACATAAAAAAGAAAGAAACAAGAAAAATTGCAAAACTGAAAAGGGTGGAAAAGGAAAGGTGAAAAATATTAAGAAAAGGAAAGAAAAAGAAGAGGAAAAGAGAAAGGCGGGATCTCGACGTTTCGCCTCCGTCGTAGGAGGCTTCTTCAGGAAAAAGCAAGGGAACCAAGGCAGCACGGTAACTCAACATATAAACCACACTAGAGGCGAAAACAGTTTAGAAGAAGGTCAAAGTAACTCAACGTGTAAACCACCTCTAGCCACTTTGATTCCCCTGCTTTCTCCTGAAGAAGGCTCCTACGACGGAGGCGAGACGTCTCTTTACTTTTATTTTTTTATTTTTTAATTTTTTATTTCTTTGCTCTTATTCCCACTTTTATTTCATTTTTTCTTCTTATACCTCATCATGACACGGTGCAATTCTGGAAACATTTCGCTTATTACTGACTCTGGCCGTGGAAGCCTACGTATTCATTTCACGTATAATATACTTATTGCAATAAATACATCGCGTTTTCTGTAACATTATAAAATCCGCAAACTACATCATTGAATGTAAATTTACTTTGTGTATGTAGACGTACATGTGACATACTAATAGTTGTGTTATTTCTCAAGTTGAGCAATTATAAACAGCATTTATAAACTTGAACATGAAATTTTGAAATTATTCCAAAGGATCAAAATATTCAAAAAAATGTAATCTAATTAAATTAAGATTCCATTTTTTAAATTAAATCGGTAATGAAAACTTTTCTCGTTTGATATTAACCTTTTGGCGTTCATTATATGTATATTAACATTGAAAAATAATATTTTTGAGTGTTACGTTGCGAACAAAATTTTAAACAATGAGATTAAAATAAACACATTAATGCATCAAACAATTACACCCCTTAAATACCCGCTCGAGACCAATTCACGCGTCCTCCCACAAAAACATGCTCAAAACATTACTAATTTCGTTATTGTTATGTTAATATATAAATAATTAGTTTATGTTTGTTTTCTTGTTCGCCATATAACCGTATAACCGTGAATATAAATTCGCAGGTAAGATATTAAATCCATTGCCCCATTTAAAGCGAAACAGTAAATTAATTTATTATGTATGGGGGGCACGAGAACGTGGGTGAGATTTTATGGTGTTTTATAAAACGTAGCCTGCAATTTGAATTTAGTTAACGGCTGTTAAAACTTAGAATATTTTATTTTCGGTTCCCGTTTCATGGATAAGCTGATCAATAAGTGAATGAAATTTTAATTGCAATTAGAATAGGTACTGAACTGTACTACTCGAGACATAAGATCTGGAGATTATTATAAACGCAAATTTGATTTATTAAAGGAGAATCGATATCACATGTATACCGTGTTTATCAAGATTTATATGATTTATTTCGTTAACGAGATCTTTTTGGCCACGTTTTAAATAAATCACAATAATTACTTAATTCGTGGCATGCTGAATCTCTAATCCCCACTTTTGCTAATTTTAGCAGTAGGCAATTAAAACATGCATATTTATGAAGTTGGTGTTTTAATACGTAAGTGCCCCTCGCATGAACCATGGGGGGAACCGCCCGTATCCGAAGAACGCTAAGGTGTAGTTAATCTAAGTGGCAAGCCGACGAGAGATATAAGCAGCGACCGTCGCGGCTGCAGAAGCACCTCTTGCGCCTTAGTCAAGAGCCCTTGCATTGCTAAACAGTGTTTATTCGTGTGGCAAAATGCTTTAAAACATGCCGGCATTAAAGACGCACTAGAAAACGTAAAACTGAAACATTTTTAAGAGCACATGCATAGAGCGACCGAGGTATAAAAAATATCTATATGTATACACGTTTAACGTTTAATGCGAGACGCTTTAAACCCTCTATAGATGTCGCTGGCATGCAACGACAATTTCCTTGCTAATGAAATGTTTAACTGTTTATTACACAGATTAACTGCTGCATAAGCTAATACGCACTACCTATAAAATTATCGCTTTAGCGCTACCATTTAAGCTCCGTACATCTATTACCACGTCAGTGGCGTTTCAGTTGTAATCGATGACGTGAATAAATAGATTACTACTCAACTTCATTTCTTTGAACGAACAACTACATTCACGAGTATATTTGAAAAAGCATGACAGATTTTAAATATAATTAGACTACGCAAACTAGTTATAAGGATCACTCCTTCCTCATTGGATATCCATTTTGTCTAAACGCAACACGAAAAAGTATTACCTACAAAATTATATGTAAGACAAGGAGAGTCTTTACAGTCGACGAAGAAGCCTAATGGAAAAAAAAAACTTGAAAATTACTTCGCCTCGAGAAAAATGTATATTTCAAGTAGTCGCCGTATAAAATATTATTATGCAAAGCACTTCATCAGTATATTTCAGACAGTTCCATGTTAAGCTATATTCTTTTTTCCGGATCTTGTTAACAAGTGGAAAACCAATTTTGCATAAAAATACACGTTTTTCGGAAAATAACATTGGAAGCAAATCTTAAACTGGCGTTAGGAGAGATATCGGAATGAAATAACTGGAAGGGAAAAGTTAGGATTTAAAAATTATGAATGGTTATTTTTAGCTCGTTCCTTTTCACAAAATTTAAATCGCGGAAAACGAGATGCCCGAGACGGAAGAATATAACGTTGGACTATATTAGTATCATTTTGAATCGTAAAAAGTTTAATATAAGATGAGATATTTCATAATTTTTTGTTCAAACATCAGATGTTATCGATCTAAAATAGGGAAATATAGCATATAAGATTGTTTATTTCCAAAGAAAAGAGCATATTATACACTTGACTAGGCTCAAATTTAATCTTTAATCATATTTCGCGTTACAATAACCTACATATTATTCAGACTTGAGTAAATTTGAATCTTTCCAAATAGGCTTTGATATCTTCCCTTTGACATAAAAGGAGATATTTTTAAGTCTGTGTATTAATATCTTTTGAATATTAGTTATTGCTGAATGATTTTAGAAATATTTTAGGTTGATTTAACTTGGAAGTCGTTGTATGAAGGATCATTACAGATTCAGAGCATTTATTAACGACATTAAGCATGCATTAGACCTGTAAATAGGTCGTACACATCAGTTATGGTCTCTTTAAAGTCTCTTTAAAGAGCTGGAAAATGCAAAATTTATGACGTGCATCGCTAGTTATTAAAGTGTAAAGAGGATATATAAAATAACGAAATATATGTATCCGTTCATGCACACGTACTTTTTGTGAAAACGTTAAATCAATGAAATCGATGAAACTATAATTACCTTATCGCATGTTATTACTGCATTTAATATTGTCAGCGCGTATATATATAAAATTTGTTTGTTTTGCTTTCATTTCAAATTAGTGATTCACCGTTTACTACTAGTATATTAACCCCTTTTTTGAGTATTCGAATCCATCAATTATAATAAAAGCTAAAGGAAATATGCATCCATTCCATAAATTACGTACCAATGCATTGTATTCGGTTTACTTTCAAGTTATTAATAATTCCATGCTATTTATAGCAATTTACATTATTTAACAAACGGTTCGCGCTCATGCGCGCCATTCGAGGGCAATCAGGGCAGAGACACTTTGCAATTTGAGGTCAACACGACATGCAAACCATATCGGAAATCAAGAAGTCATAACGATTCGAGATTTGCTTGTAATTGTGTCTGCTGTCAATTTAACTGACAATTCAGATTGCAAGCTCGCATGAGAATAATCTCCGAATGTATACATGCACCTACGAACTGTTTATTTGTTTCAAATCAGTGCAATTCTCGTAATAAGAAAGAAACTATTGAGGATGAAAACACTATTGCGCATGCGGAATAGACAAAAAAGAAAACTTGTAATTATGTAAAATCAAAGTTAAAACAATAAAATTTCGAGTATTTTCAGTAAACAACGCCAAGTCCGACTCCTATGAGGACAGTTTCTGAAACTTGTAACTTCCATTATAACATTAAATTCAATTTCACAATATTTAGCTTGACCGGTAATTTGGAGTTGACCACGGGGATAATTGTGCAATCTGAAATTAATTCAATTTAGGACGTACATAACATATGTACGCTAGAGTATATTACATGTAATCTTATGCGGCAGAGATATCAGCGAAACGGATGTAGATGTAATTTGATAAAATTTCGAGTTACCTTACTTGTTTATACAATTAATTATTAATGCTAATTAAAAAACAGATCGCTAATTTTCGGCTTGATATTCGCACACAAAGGGGAGAAGTACGGATTTCAGTTCAAAACAGAAGGTATTGTAGCTTGTTCACTTTTAGTGTAAAATATTTCAAAAGGAAATAATGCATTTTGTCACGAATCCTTAATTAAAAGTAAATTTCTTCCCTTCAAACGTTGACTTGTAAATAAAATATCGTCTTTTAAATTTTAAGGAAAGTGATTCGTTCTGTTCAATTTTTTAATTAGCCAAATGTATTCCTCGCGATGTCATCAAACACATTTCAAAAGGGAAAAAATGATAAAGAGAAAGTATTCAAACCTGTATACATTTTTCGTCTTTAATTAATTCTTAACCCTATGTCTACCAGCCAAGTCCAGTGGACACAAAACGATTTTCAGGAGTTATTCAGGAGTATTCATAAACTTTTCAAGTAATAGTGGAGCTTTATAATTTTTACAAAAAGGAAATAAAAATATTTTTATGATTTACCGAAGGAAAGAAATTAATTTTTGGAAGCTTTCTGAGTCAAATGTAGCGAATACAAGGGATTCTCGGCAGGTTCGAAGACCATACCAGCATCTTTAACTACATCGAACGGACAGTATCGTTGTCAATGAGGACCGAGAAAATTCGGCGCGTGTATAGCTTTGCTAGGGGATACAATGTAATTATTCCCAACAGCGAGGCAGTAAAGGCATGTGCACGTAAATCGAGGCGGGACGTCTCCCGCTAGTTTGTTTTTGAAAACCTCGAAAGATACAGGCATCAGTTTAGGGGTTAGTAGAAGCAATTGCCATGTATTACGCTGAGATGGATACCAAGCCAATTGGAGATAAAAGGAAACCAAATAGCTAACTGGCTAGCAAGAGACGCCAGTGAACGATTATTCTCAGGTACCGAACCGAAGTGTGGGAGTACCTATAGCAGTATTAAGAGTTTTGTTAAATTTGAGCTCGCCACCAATCACCGATCCTACTGGAACAGTGAGATACTGCAAATCTCTCGGGATGTATCCAGGTAGAGGAGCACTGAGAGCACTTACAGCGATATTAACAGGACAGCGCGCACTGAATAAACACATGCATCACATAGGCCTAGTAAACTCACTTCCATGTAGAAAGTATAGGGGAGTGCACCTCCTTGTTGACTGCCCGGCAGTCTGCAGCGAAAGGAGAAAATTAATTCTCGAACGGATTGTGGACTTTGTGGTTTAGATACAGCTCGATTGAATTAAAATCACATGGGTGCACAATAGGCGAATTATTTGCTGAGTTGCTCTTCGGGGTTAAAATCCCCGCCAGTGGAAAAAAAGGAAGAGACGGAGAGGAAGAAGCAGTGACAAAATAGTACCAGTAAGAGAATGTTTTGAATTATGGAATAAGATACTTATGCACCAAATTGCTATATGACAAATAATGGACCCACTCCTGACCTTTCGAGAAAGATGCGCTTTTAAGCTTTCATCAAAGTCTGGAAGGTGTGGACTCAAATTTTGAGCTACTTGTAATAATGTAACAGGCACAGGGTAATGAAAGAGAAAGGAATCAAGGGGAAAAGGTTGTGAAGGGTTTAGTTCAAAAAACTAAAAAAAGAGTATCACCTGCGATAACCTTTTTACTTCGTACAACCTAGAAAAGTATTTGCTATAAAAAATTTAACAATAGTTGGTTTGATTCGCAAAATAAGCTTGAATTACCAGTTTCCTTCATAGGGTCTAAAAATTGTGAAGTGTTTTACGGACGACACAATGATTATTTCTTATTGATGTAACAAACGTAAGCTTATAACGTTACTTAGTACTTTGTACAATGAGAAAAGGGTTGATGACACAATAAAACGAAAGGAGGTGTGGATAGCATGGACAAAATGATACGATCATATACTGTGAAAAGGATGACACTAAGATGGTCTCTTATAGTATATTTTACAATATGCTAGATATCAGTGCCATGAATGCATACATGTCGCATTAAAAAGAGAAAGAACTTTCTAATCACCCTAGGAAAGGAAAGAGAAAGTAATATATCTTCTTCCGATTGTACGGTCGAAAATATAAACAAAACGTTTTGAAATTATCGGATAATCCCCATTAAAGTAAACAGGAGCGTCAACCTTGGCATGGGAAAATTAATGTTACACAAGTTTTCCTATATTTGTGTTGCAAACAGCAGTTAATCCAAACGCAAAAGTTTGCAAAAGTGATATTTTTAGTGCATAGTGTTGTTTGGATTTAAATAGGTGGAAAATTGATATTGTATACTTGCATTATCTTATTTCCCTACAACTTTCTCTACTGTAACAATATAAAAGTCCACTACCTATATTGGGTTACAGAACCAACGCCCTACAGTTGCGGTTCATTTCAGGAATTTTAGCATGTAAATGGAGTCAAACAAGTTATACTAACCGAGGCAAAATGCGATATTCAAAGAGAATTAAACAATAATTTACCCTTTCTTGACATTCTAATTACTAATTCTACAAATAATCGAATAAGGTACTACTGTACAAGAGGTTTTGATTTATAATTTATATTTCCAACCATTTTCAGAAGAGGCCATTGGGGAGGAAGCATACAAATTTATACCAACGAGATAAGAAGCCGTATCAAACACAAAAGGAAATCATCTTTATAAATATAGATTGAATAAAAACGATATTACGCCTCCTATATTTTACAAAATATACCCGTATCCTGTCAGCATAAAAGTTTCATAATATAAGAAGACTTACAAGTAATACAAAACTACCTACACGTATTTTCGAATACTTAACATGAAAGTTATAATGTGTCTTTGGGTATTGTAAAATTTTTAAATGTATGAGAGAAGTGCTGCATCATACCATTGAAAAGATAAAGTAGTCTCCAGTAGAATATGTAGTTTCAAAATAAAGTTACACTTTTTACATTCCCATTGTTGAAGAAGTAAAGTTGCAAATATTGATTCGCCAGTCTATATATCGAGACGTACATGTAAATTTTAGAATATATACAATATAAGCTACTATTATTCATAACTGCAATAAATAAATATAGGGAAAATAGAAAGAATGAACGCATTCATCTCAATCAAAATGATTCCAAACCGAATAATTCCATTTCAAAGTTACAACGCGACAGGATGGATCTTATTAGAAAAAGAGGACTCTTTTATTTGTTCTTCCATTTCAGCTATTGCACTTTAAGGTGATCGTGACATGTCCCAACTTGAATTATGGTTGGGTAAAGACATGTGTAAATAGTATGGGCCCGACCGTGCCCAAGAGGATATTAGACAGAAGACCTATAAATCATATAGGAAAAGTCAGGCGCCCCTATCGATGACGCGGACCTTCCGCCCTTGTTTGCCAACTTGTACTTCTGTTCTGTGCTCTTTTCACCACTTTTTATCCTGTTTACTCTGGTTCTCTCTTTTTTTCATTTGTTTCCTTTTGCGATATCACGTAGATGCAAAAACGATGGAGAAATTTATTTATTGCGATGAATATTTTTCCCGATAAACGTCAAAAATATTAAACTTATTTCCAAGAGCACACCCTGTATAGTAAGTCGTAAGAGATATATATGTTTTAGTAATTTTTATATTTAAAATTTTGTAAAGTAGAGAAATATAATACTGCAGTGATAATTTAATTTACTTGTTATTACCAACTTTGAATTTAATTGGATTAGATTTTTGTTAAATTTATTAATGCATAAAAATTTCACGGTTCCGGGTAGGATTTGAACCTACAGCTCTAATTCGCTAGACCGGTGTGTATACGTTTACACCACGGACATCGTCTGAATAAATCCTTATTTAAATCGCCATATGTTATTAAATTTCAATTGGCAAATTTTTATACCTAGATGTAATAGTGGTTATAGATATACCCCTGATATCTAAGCAGACACGATATTTTAATACTAATACCTAAGTTGCATTATCAATTAAATTATTAGAATAACTTCCGTTGGTTTTTGTGCTATAGTGATAATTTAATTGGATTAGATTTTTGTGAAATTTTTAATGCATAAAAATTTTATATTCAATTAACTTCGACGTTGGTAATAACAAGGAAATTAAATTATCGGCTTATTATATTATACAATACATTCAAGAAATAAAAATAAATTTTAGTGAATATTGAAAATTATTAAAGCTAATAAGTCCTAAAAGGGATTGAAAGTGATATTGATTAATCCATACAATACACATCAAATAGGCAGGTATATTTTAGAGGATAATAAAATAATAGGGTATAGAATTTTCGATGGCACATGGGGACGATAATACCAATATCAATCTATTTTTTTTTTCCGATGCCGCTAACTATACGTGAAAATTTTAATAGATAATTGATTGTTTTTCGCATCTCCTTTCCTGAAGTGTGTTTATAGTATAATAATTTCGTTATTATATATCCCATTAATCACTGAACTGTGACGCTGAAACAAATGAACAATATGTGAATCAATACGGCCACTACCATAGAGCAAAAATGTCCTCGGCTGACTATAAATTATCATTTCAGCCGTTCTTTTTTTAAGGGTACCATGGCAACGATATACACTTACATTGTGATTATGTTTTCGATAAGGTCGATAATTCTGATCACGCGCTAATTTTTTTATGAATCCCCTTTTTCTACTTTTTTTTTCTAAATCGAAAAAGAAACAAATTATAAAATATTTAACTATAAAACTTGCTTTGCTATTTCTAGTAAACTTCAAATCCATTGCTATTTCTTATTCTTGATTCGATATACCATATTGCATTTAAATATATCGTACATATTTCAAATTCATCTGCAACGTTTGTATCGGAATCTATTTTTTTTTACTTTCGTATGTGTATCATAAAAAGTTTAACCAGATTACATTACAAAGCAAGTCGATGAAATCTTATGTTAAACAAATACCCATTTTAAAACAACAGCATCCCCCATAAAATTGGTACCAAATTCATAACAATAATTGTACTGTGATATCGTAAAAGTTTCTAGGTCGAAGATTGCATTGAAATAGAGAATATACAGGGTGGCGCAGGGGAACTTCTTCCTGTGAGGGTATCGACCTGCAACAATCCATGAACTGAAGGAGAACATTCAACAAGAAATCACTGCCATTCCCCAAGATTTGCTACACCGCGCATTCCAGAGTTTTCATAACCGGCTGTTAGAGTGTGAACGCCGAATGGGAGGACATCTTTCCGATGTCATCTTTAAAAAGTAAAGAGACACTTTTGGACATTTTGATCGTAAAAACATAAATGGCATGCTGCATACATGCACTTTCGTTAATAAATTACTAGTTTTATAAATTTATTCGTGGAAATGACGTTATTTCAAAATTTCCCGTTCCCCTGCGCCACCTTGTATATGTCTGAACTTAACTCGTAACCCAACCTTAACTTTTGAAAATTATTTTGATGAATATATCAGTTAATTTAAAGATAGAATGAAAGAATTAAGGCAAGTGTTGGAATTGGAAAGTGGAAGTGTTGTCTAAAATTATCCAAACATGCACGCTGGCTGTACACCGAAATTCCATCAATTCACACTCCAGTTTCAAAATAGGCTCCAATCATGTACGCTTTTTGCGCTGTATTGTAAACCATATTTCAATTTATTCAAACTCGATGTTGAAATTTGAATCTCCGTATCTCGGTTATGCGTGCTCGCTCTATAACCGTTTAGGAGCTACGGCGCTTCAAAGTTTCGGAGTTAAGCATTTTTGGAAATTTCGAAACTTTAAACGCGATTTTCTCCTTAACGGTTAGAGATAGAGATGTCACGTCAAAATAATTTTCAAAACTGTTAAGTTATAATATCTGGCTTAAGTTCAGACGTATATTTTTTTATTTCAATACCATCTTTGATTTAGAAACCTTATGGTATCACGATATTAACTATTAATTACTAACGAGTTTTTCAGTGAACCTCGTATAAATTTCCACAGATAAACACAACCAGAATCGTACAATATCTGTCGTTTTAAACATGATTTTATTACCAAAGAAGGACTAACAATAAGCCGTTTTGTTAGATAATAGGGGAGAACAATACAATAAAACCCACAGAAGTGGAAAGTAACAAGTTTTATTTCGTACGGGGAGAATAGAAACTAACATTAGAAAACTGAATTGGAAAAAGGAAAAGCAATTTGTAACACGTTGAGCAGATCTATTGGCGCATTATATGATATTTGTATCAAGCTGAATTGGCCATTTTTGTCGTCCTCTCAAAATTTATCTCAACAAGATGAAGATATTAATTAAATACATTTTCGTTACAAAGTTATGACGTAACATATAATATACAGATTGTTAAGGTTTAATATGACAGTTGTAACATGTGTGCTAATAGATAAATATCGGATATTTTTAAAAACCTCACCCACTTGTACATATATAAATTTTATAGCGGTCGCTGTCTATTTCGATAATTTTCTTATAATGCTCGTAATATCGGTTTTAATTATATAATTATTCAGTAAACAGTTTGGTGTCGTCTCTCAAGTGAATTCACAAAAAAAAAAGCTGCCTCTAAATAGAATTACTGGTGTCGAAAGGATAAAAAGAGAAATAAATAAAAATATTAGTGGTCTTCGTGTTTGGAACGAAGCGGAGATAGACATTGGTCTCTTTCTTTGGCTTCCTTTTTTTCTGTCCGGATATTATGTATTCCGGACTGTAATGTGTCACTCAGGAGGTAAACCCAGGGCCCCGGCATCTCGATATCGGGACATCGCTTGGGGGAGCCACTTGACGACACTCTTACGCTACCTTTGCCAAGACCCTAAGGACGTGTACATATGCCCAACTATTGAAATAAATTTTACATCAGTCCTCGGCTATGATTCTTTGAAGTCTTCGTAAATTTTTGTGCATTTCAATCGACCCCCGTGCGCTACCGTCCGCTTCGCATGTTCTTATTTATCTTTCCGCAGAAAAGAAATTACGTACATATGGATATTCTGATAGGCGGTACATTAAGAAGTCCTCGGACGAAAATACGGGGTAGATTTGCGAAGATACGATTTTGAAATCGTGGATAGTCTGAAAAGAAAACGCCATAATCGAGTTATCCGAAAAGAAACCCGTTTCAAAGCTCACAAACGTGAAATGAGAAGGATATATGTTTATATATGTTGCGAAAGAGTAAGGCATCTTTCTGCTTCCAAAGCAACTAGATGGTCTATTTTGATATATACTATACTCGCGAACCCTTCCATACTATTGATCACAAATTCGCACACGAAAAAATAGAGAAGGCAATAGATTTATTATAGATGACTGTATACTTTGTTCGTATAACTGGTTAACGGAGCGTAGAGTTAATTTTCTATGTAGGGTCCTTTGTACTATTGTAAATATTTGATAATATCGACCACAATGCTCCTCGTAAGTCTGCAGCTGTGTTCCTACATACGATAAAATTTGGTTAGCTACGCGACTTAGTTTTTCGGGAACTATACTCCTAACTATATTTTATTGATGAAGACGCTACATACAGGCTGCATTAAAATAAGCTAGACAGCAGAATTTAAACGATATTCTGGGCGTGCTAAGGTAGTATATGTTATTTATACCTTTATTAGACACCTGTGGAAATCAATGATTGTGAAATGTTGAAAAAAAATAGTTCTAGAATTAAAACGCTATTTTCAAACAAAAATCTTTCTATACCCCTTTAGCATGTTGCGATCTATAAAATAGTCATTAAGAAAACTCGACACAGAGAGATATTTTTGTGCTAACACTATCTGAAAATGAGAAAATTACTTATTTCAAGAAAAAAGTTGCTTACAAGTGTTCTCTGCTCAAAATGTTTTTGGATTGAAATTAAAGATGGTTAACGTTTTACAAAATTTTGTGCTAAGATTGGAAGGCGACTCCCACACCAAGGACTTTGAAACCTTTTAATATTTTATATGTTCTTTAAAAAAACTAGCTCCTAGATTCGATTGCCACAAGAATGTCTTTTTCTTTAGTTCGATTTAGCTCATTGTTTAACTAGATTTTAAGTCTCTGAGTACAAGATACTTTCAACGGTTCTCAAAGTAATCGCGCAAAGTAATATTTAGAGAAGCCTAATGTTAAGACAACAAAAGAAAAAAATTGTAGACTACATTAATAATACCGAAAATGACGTATTCTAGGTTGTGGAGCCCCTTTCTTTTTTTCTTATCCCCGATAATCATTTCTACCCGTGCAAGAAGAAAATACGGACGAGGATCTTGTAAGTTAGATAAATGGTGATAATCATTTGCGCACATCGAAATTGAATATGAAAGACGTTTCAAGTTATGTTGGAATAAGAATATTTGCCAGAGCGGCGAGCCTGTTCCGCCTTACGTTCAACTAAGAAGAACCGGTCGAGAGAATATATAAGGAGTTTATTTTTGATAGGAGGATATTACATTGTAAAAAGTTGAATAATAACAAATATATTCAGATCATTAAATATGTTAAAATGCTATTAGTTTCGGACCAAATTTAAATACGTCAGTGGCATAACACGTATTTCATTCATAAATAACATCTTCTAATAAAATATAAGATTAGTAACTATTAGATACTTTCTGAAGGAAATTTCCCGAAATACATAAAATATGACACGCTTCTGCAAAACTTTCCAATTCAATATTCAAACGACTTTTACTATTTATCCTCTGTTTTATAACTTCCAAAATAATTCCCAGGCAGATCAATTAAGTATTCCGACAATTCTATGAATTCTTTTTTCTTGAATAGGTATGAATGAAAGAAATGGAAACAAGGCGATATTCGTTGCGCTGATAAGGGGGGTGAACGACTTGTAAATAGATTCATCTACCTAAGGCACCCCCAAATATAAGACCATCCTAACAGTGTACCCAGTAGCAGTGTGAGTTAGCAATGGATCGATTGATCCTAGCTTCAGTTTTGTTGCGTTCAGTGGCTTATGCATTACAACTACGCCTGATCTACCCGAATCACCCTTCCGTGGGAAATAGTCAATTCTTATCTCCTGTTAAAACACTAAACTTGATTTATACAATATAGTAGTTCGTATTGTTCATCTCCACTTTTCTCCCTCGCTTTCGCGTTGATAAATGGATGTTTGCAAGTAAAAAGATTATTAAATCGTTTACCTATACAGAGTATATCATTTTACCCACTTCAAAAGCGTTAAGCATTTTGAGACTAGATAAATTAATTAACTCTCAGGATACGTGTTTCGGATTCACTGCTATGAGTTTAAAAAAATATATTCGATACTGATTCCTTTTTCGTAATACATTTATGATTTATTTGGCTAAACCATTCCTTTGAAAGGTCAAAACGATAAATTTACGCCGATACGGTATATAGGGCGTATAAAATATGTTGGCGCGCTGTAAAACGGGGCTCTCAAATCCGTTGATGTGTAATTTACAAATAAAAACAAGAGTAGACGAAATGCATTTCCCTCCATAAATAACCGGTCGCATATAAATTACAGATTTTTGGGTTGCACTGTCAATAATGTACGCGAAATAATTATGGGGGAGGGGGCGCTATTGTCGTCGCTACGTTGAGCATCGATACAACGCAATCTTCGGTATCTACAAACTAATTGGAGATGATAATTTGTAGTTTTTGTTTTGTTTAATACGAGGGCATTTATCGTTTTGTATGCTGATCGATTATAGCAAACCATACACATTTATTACCCAAGATACCGTGAACGAGAACGCTGGATCTGTCATTAAAATATTTCTTATTTAAGATGTCTTATAGTCTTTAAAGTAAGAAAAACTTGTATACTGACAATAGAAACCGACAAATTTTCGTAGATTCGGACGACTCAAAATATAAAATACGTATATATATACATATGTCATGTTAGAGTCTTATTATTTAAGGAATGAATGCACGTCATCTATCGACAATAACGTTAGATGATCCCTTGTCCTCAAATCAAAATGTAAACACTAATTGTACCCCTAATAAACAGCTGATTTTGGAAGGTTGTGTCGAAATGGAGAGATAACGTTTTGTACCTGCAGGTGTCTCAACGTTAATAAACGTAAGTCGCATATTTTCTATTTAATGTCTAGAATGTCATAATTATGTTTTGTAATAATAAGTGCATAGCTAAAACGTATTCTTTGAGATATTTCCACTTTATATTGGTAGTATATGGCATCTATTAATATTGACCGAAAAATGAAATTATATTCTACTCAAAAATCTGATGACGTGATAAATGAAAAAAATTCTGTATACGCTGTATAGTCAGAAATCACATTTATTAAAAATTTAGGGTCAATATTTAGTTCCACAATGATACATGTTGGAATTTATTTTAAATCAAACGTCAAACCTGCACCAAACAAACTCTCTATACAGATTATAAATTTCTTTTAACGTTATTAATCCTTCCAATTCAAATAACTTCAATTTTGAGGTTGTTTTACATCGTAATAATTGCGCTCTTGCATAATATGTGTTTGGAAAGGGGAAAAATATTGCAGTTTGTTACCATCAATATAGTGCCTATATATTTCTAAACCATTGAAATAAATGATTGATTGCAAATATTATATGTGACATTTGCTATATGTCACCTGTAACAATACGCATATGTTCAATTTGTTCAATTTAAAATGTCGCTTACATGCAAACGGTCAAAATGTAAACATTAAATTCAATAAATCAATAATTTGTACATAGGCATATAAATATCGCAGGAAAATATACAGTGTGAATCGTTGAATATGGAATAAAGAAATAATTGGACCGCCGTGACAATTATTACCATGACGTTGTTGAAATAAATCCTGCACAAATCCCATTATATTAATTCCACCAAAATAAAGTCAAACTATTGTATTAATTAATCGATTTAATTTTTGTATTGTATAGTTTAATGATACCAGAGTAATTGATAAGGAGAATGAGATAAACGGTGCCGTAAAATCTTGCAGAAAATCAATAGAACAAGTTGATATTTCCCGTAGGGAGGTTAAGATATTTTAATTTTAATTAAACTATTTCGCAAGTAGGTGGTGAGAACTTAGAAACATAATAACAACATAAATTAAATAGTTATTATCCTTAAAATTAACTTTGAGTGTAATTCTTGGAAGTGGTGGGGTTGCGGAGTTAAACGCATATACATGCTGTGTGTGAGAACGTTTTGGAAATATACCTACCCTATGTAGAAAGACCATCTCCGAGTTTAAGCTTTACAAGAAATATATCTGCACTTAAAACGTTGGGCGGACTGCTCATTTAATTTATTCTCTTATATGAGCAGGGTTCTAGGTGCAACTTGTTTAATTCCGGTATTATCCTTGCTTATCCTCGCTATGTTTTAGAAAATCGTTAAGAAGAAGCTTTATGTATATCCCTCGTACTTTTCTATAAAATTTATTGTCCAACACACCTATAATTTTTAACTGACCGGACATCGTTATTACTTATGAAAATTAATGGTCGAAATCTCACGAAATGAAAAACATAAATAAGAATAAAATGTGAACATTTAAACTAAATTAAAGGGAAACGTAATAGGTTCATGATACACCTGTGATAGTGCACTTGCATCTGGGGTACTTAATCTAATAACCATGACGTTCTTACGACCTAAAGCACGCTAATTACGAAGTTGTGGATCCCAAGAATCTGAGATTACATCTTCTGGTCACGATTACCATCCAAAAACGATTTTCGAAAAAATGTTGCTGTATATACGACTAAAATTCTCATTTGTTTTTCGTGTTTTTCCCTTAGAATGATTACGTTTCGCATCTAACATATAACGTTGGCCAATTTCTTACATTCAAGCCCTAACTCGTTTTCTTATGGCAAATTAAGAATATTAAATTACCACATTTGTAGAGTACTAGCGAAAATTTATCGATGCCCCCTGTTACTGCCGTTCTGGCACGATGAATGGGGCGGTGTAAGGTATATAAAGAAGACGAAGAAAACGATGGAAGAGGAGGAAAAAACCAAAGACATAAGCGTTTGAAATTGCGAAGAATAATGATTTGCTGAATTATATGTAAATGAAAACAATGAATTAAGAGGCTAGTAAAGACGCAGGCTCTTGGTTTTCTTTATACCTCAATGTTTTAACAAGACAACGCCTTGGCCTGTTACTTACACTATAATGTTAGGTCACAGGCTGTGAAAAATAATGCGGCTGTTTGTAGTACAGAAGGTTGGGATTAAGACACTTGATATTAATTTCCCAAGCGTACAATACATTTTATTAGTTGTTTCTCTCTCAAGAGCAGCACATTCTTGCAACCTTAATGCAACTAAGTACGAAATGCATAAATATTTAAACCGTGCATAAACTGAGTACTGAATATTCCAAGTTTTGATGACATGTACGTAAAAAGTTCTTCTTCTCTCGCGCATTGTCTCTGTCGGAAGGGTTTTCAAGAAAAAAGAACGCGTATAACTAGAGTAAGTGAGGCAAAAGAACCAGGCACGGATTTAAAACTTTCATTATGATGGTGTGTTATTCGTCAATTCGTCCTGTTGTTGCAAAACTTTTATCTTCCCAACTTGCACTGTTTAAGCAACAAAAAAAAAATATTACCGACGAAAAGAAAGCAAATGTTAGTTGAGTATTCGAAATGCAGAAAAAACTTTAAAACTAGAAAAACAAAAGGAACAAACACTAGTTGGATTATTACATTTAGAATAATGCTTTTAGGAAAAGTAGGAGAACTCGAAACAGTGAAAGTGGATTAAATAGATTCTCTACAACAATCTTGCATAACTTAGTAGGAAATTTCGAAGGAAAAGAAAGAGAAATTTAAAAGGAAATCACCAACGATATTAAAACCATCGCATCCACCAGAAATCTTTTACGAATTCATCTGGTGCATGAATAACAATTATAAAAAGGCACTTTATTATCTTTTGTTATTATTACTTTATTATTTTATTTTAAATACAACAAAATTCAACTCTAAAAAATATTTCCTGATTTCGTTTTCGGCTAACAAATTACGGGTCAAGTTGACCTTTGTTTACAATCTATTTGATTCAGAGAAAATTCAAGACAAGATTTCTCATTACTTTTTATATTCGTTTTCGTTATAATAGCTAAATTAAATTGTGTTATAAATGAAGTGCAAAAAAAACAGACTTTATTTCTTTCCTTTCGGTTGTCAAAAATTTTCACGAGGGTCTCTTAGAATACTCCAGCAATATTCGCTAAGCGTGTTGATAGGGAAAAGTAAAAAAAGCACATTGCTAGATAACGTATGTTTTGAAAAAGAATAGTATCTTCTTTTAATTTTCGAATTTTCATCTATTTCTTTTATATATAGATGTAGTTTTTAACAACATCTAATTTAACGTTAATAATTCTATTGTGGATTTAACAGTTTGAGTATTGACCAAGTGTTGGTCGACTAAAAATTGCGCATTAAAAAATCAACACCATAACAGTAAAGAAAGCATTGTTGACCTGATTTAAACGAACTAAAACTGGTTTTATGATCTACTCAAAAACTGACTTCAGAAAAAGTTAGAAGTAAACGCCGTTTTTGAATGGAATATATTATTACGTGTTTGATACTAAACACAAAATTGGCGCTTTTAAGCATATCGTATTCATAAGAAGATGTAAAGTCGGAGAATTTCTTGGCAAGGTATCCCGAATCTCAACACAAAATTACCGGATTATAAGCTCGTTTCTCCGCATTTCCGGTAGATATAGAGAAGTGCTGCACACATATATTTCTCTTTAAAATAAAATGATTATTACTATTTTTATATGTTTGCAGTTTCTTTTTTTTTTGATGTGATAGGATATTTTTACGCGCATAACATTTTCCTCTGAATTAAAATATCAACATACTTAATTATTATTAAATATTTTAAAATTATGATATTCCGATAAAAAATATTAAGTTGTTTGTTGTTGTGTTACCTTTTCAAAATTGTTGCCTCTATTGATCTTACATTTAATAGTCCATTGGATGTTCGATATACTTAGCCTAAATACAAATGGGTGTAGATGTAATGAGTGTTCGCAACACTGTTTCTACTGACAGTCAATTTGACAACTGACAGCTGTTTGCCATTTCACAATGAATATACTTACGCCAAAACAAAACTCGTATGTTGTGCAAATTTACTTAAAAAATCACGGTTCAGTTCGTGAAACTTATCCATCTGAAGAAGGTATTCGATTGGCCGTGAAATGTTTTCGCACAACGAATATTCTAATTGATAATTCAGTATCGGCAGAGCCGTGATGCGTAGAGGTGAGGATAATCTGAATGAATCGCATAGCAATTGGAGTTGTATCCTTCAACCTTATGGAAGATTTTCCGAAAACATCTTAGCTTAAGAACTTACAAGATCCAACTTGTGAAAAAATTGAAGCCGCGTATAATGATCACGATTTTTGCACGCATGAGCCGAAAACAACATGGTACATATGTGGAGGACTGGGAACAAAACTACAATCTACAATATCCTAGATGCAACAACTGCTGCAGAAGTTGAAAGCAGACCTTGGTTGAGCTGGCGTCTGCAGATGGTAAGAGAACACCAAAGACAGGAACAAATGGAGAGACATTTGCGAGAAGATATAAACCGAACATATATATATACCTCGTTATTTATGTTACTTCAGATATGTGCATTAATAAGGAATTATAAGAAATTATTTAAAGATATTCAATAATTTTTATATTTAAGAACACTCACACATAAACTCTGAAAATCCATGTATGTATTTGTGTGTAAATGGATAGTTTATATTCAAGCATACAGTGTTATACGAAACTTGTAAAAAATAATATCAATACCTCTAGTCAAATCTTATGTCTAGATAAATCATCATTTGTCAAAATGACGAGATACTGTCAATGCGATCAGATAAATACGGCGGATGACTTATTGTAAAAAGGATATAAATTTTTTGCGCGGTAGCGTTTCGGTCGTAGAAGGTTCTGAGAGTTGTAGATATGGAAATGTTGATTTGTTTTCAACGGTTTATGTCATCGTATAATCCGAGCATTTCTGCTATACAATCGGTACCATGTGCGGTGATATTCGGAATTTCTGCAATTGCCTATTCTGTCATTAACGCTTTCCCTACAACACGCGCGATATATTTTTTTGTTTTTATTTAGTTACAGCCATGTTAACGGCGCGGTACTGTGATCTTTATTTGAGATACCTCGTAATATATAACCTGGCCAATTCGAATAAAGTTGTTTGTTATCCAGCGACCTTTGACAGCGAATTGATGCAAAATTAAAGGCGATGGCGTTTCTGTTTGTTTTGTAATCGATAAAGTTTATACGGTGATATATGTTTTTCGGGGCTTTCAATTTTTTAACCTGACGCTTTTATACTTTCCAAAGGTAATTCCGAACACCCCGTATAGCGGAATACAGATGAATAATTGCAGAAAACTTAGCTTGAGTGTTTTTCAAAAGAGCAAAGTCTACCGATAAATTTTGCTTGTAAACGGTGACATTTATATCTTCTTTCTCTCAAAGGGCGAGCTTTATATGGTCTTTCCTATCGTATATAAATTGTTTTATACTTACAACGATAATCGTTATGCTTTCGTGACATGTAACACTTTACTAATACTTATCTATGTATAATGTTAGATAAATTATGTCCAGCACTTAAAATTCCAAAGGGATAAGTTAAGATAAAAATCAGGGTATGATATGGTAACTTAACGGTTTTCCAACAATGGCTTCCAAACCATAAAATAAAAATTGCTACATGGTCTCGAGACTGGAAAAGGAAGAAAAAAAAAATTGTACTATGAAAACCTATAAATTTAGCGGATCAGTTTGATGTCGTTACGTTATTCAGCTTTTATGTGAGCAGGGGTTAAATTTTGTGCCACCAGCAGAAAAGTTTTAAACTCTCTGATACAGCATATTCATGAGCTCAACAAGGAAATATGTTTTTATATTCATATCTTAAATAACGCAGCAGTGTACATCTTGCCCGGGAAAACTTTTAACTTTTCAAAATTTCTGACTGCATTAGGCGGACAATAAAATATCGTATCGACTTTATGTTGTACGTATATACACTTTAATATAGCTACGAAGGGAATTTTACATATGAAACACTAATATGACGAATTAGTTTCGTAACATGCAAGTATTTATCTTGGAATGGGTGTGTTTTCAGGGCGTGATATTACGAATTCCCTTTAAATTCTATTCGGATAAATACAGGGTATTTGGAAAGCAACCATTTCCACTGACAAAACTTGCTCTTTATCTAGATTTTGACGCGTTCCAATTAAATTTCCTTTCGACCGATTTAATTGCAAACTAACAGAAATGAAATCACACTATAAATTAAGCTAAGAAGTGGCTGTCCTTAGTGGCAATTACATCAACAAGAATTTCAATTTAAAGTTTCTTGTAAACATCCAGAGTATCTTATCTCTGTGTTAATCTATATGTGTAGATTGTCGAGGCAGAGTTCGAGGAGGTTGAGGAAGCAAATATTTGAAAGATGTGCTCAGGTTGTTAATTAAAACAAACTGTGTACGAATAGATAACTTCCAAGGCGTACTGTTATTAGGTGCTCTGAGTGAAATTTAACGAGTCAAAAATAGCAACCACGCGTCGATGACGTTAAGGGAAAAATCTAGTTAACTCAGAGACGTTAATTTAGTATTTACACCCACAAGACGGAAGTCATTCGCATAGAAAATTAAAAACCGATATTTTAGAGCGCGTTTGATTAAATTTTAACAACCTATACAGGACCTTCCTGTCATTATTCGCCAAAAATTTGAAACTTATATACACTGCCGTCCATATTAGTTCGGACATGCAAATAAATTTGAAAAAAAAGAGAAGTAGTAGTATCAAAGTAAAAAGTAGTAAAAGTAATTCTAATGAAAAATAAACAGAAACTTCTTAAACATACCTCTTGTCCAGTTCACACCATAACAGCTCGATCGGGTATAGATCGGGGCTTTGCAGCGGTCGTGTCATTATTTGTAAAGTGCCATTATCTTGTTCGTCATTTAAAAAATGTTTATATATCACTGCTGAGTGTTTGAGGTCGTTGTCCTGCATGAAAACAAAATTTATGCCGATTAGACGTTGCCCCGAAGTTATTGCATTTCCTTGCAGTATTTCTAAATAACTGTCTTTTCACAAAATACCTTCGATGCGCTTCAAGTCTCCTGTACCGGCGTAGGAAGAACAACTGCAAACAAGTACAGAACTTCTTCCTTACTTGACAGTTGGCACTGGACAATCCTGCAATTTTTTGGCGTTTCGCTCTTCTTATAAAAATCGCTGCTTGATTATCCGAATATCCGAAACTTTGACTCATCAGTCCATAGCACCCTATTCCAATCATCGACTATCCTATTTCTGTATTTCTGTCCACTGTAGCCGTTTTTGCTTGTTTCTCCGTTGAAGTAGTGTTTTTTTGTTGCAATGCGCCCGTGAAGATTTGCAGCTTTTAATCTTCTTTTCACTGTAGTAACAGAAATTGTGTCACAATATATAATTAGTTTTTAATCATACTCTAATCGATATTTTTGGAAATTTCCCTGTACAATTAATAAACAATAAACTTCATAAAGGACTTAATATAAATGTTATTTATATATAGAAGCTATGATATTATCTTTAGTAGAGTTTACAACATTTTACTGGGTGTCCGAACTAATATTGACGGTAGTGTACATACTTTTTATTATTATGCGTTGTACATGGATCAAAAAAATCGTCACATTTATAACCGAAATCTATTTTCTAATATCATAAGTATCCCGAAACGGTACACAATTACCTACAAACGGAATTTTACATTCCTAAAAGTTATTTTTAATACCAAAACTGCACGAATGGCTATTGATTAGCAATAAATATCAGTTATATCAGATATCATCAAGTTTTGAAAAGATATTAATTATATATTAAATAATCCTCTGTCAAGTCTATCGAGTCAAAAGTATCTGGCATCATGCGATCGAATGACGTCAGTGAGGTTTTTTTTTTTCTTCTTCTCCATGAAAGAAGTGCACCTCATAAAAATCCCTCTCAACAATTAATTTCAATAACGATCTTGGTTGATTTAAACGCAATTTAGTGGATAATTAATGACATTATTTACATCGTTTAGTGCCTACGATTATTTTGTATAATGATAGACTTAGATAAATTAAGGGTAAAGTTTCTGATAGTTGTAACACATTTCTGCGGGCGCAAACTTCTACGTAGTCCCGGACAACAGGATAACATATAACATATAGCAAGCAAGCGGCATCACACTGTGTACATTTGATATTAGTTTAAAATGAAATGATTGATTAGCGCTGCCCCTAACATTCGACGCGATGGGTTTGAAGATAATTAATTCTATTTAATTAAAAAACAAATTAAATTAATGTGAAAACTATTTGCTTAATTGCAGCGGTTCGGATTTAATTCAATAAAACCGCTCCATACGAACGCTATTATATTATTTATCACAGCGGAGGTCGAAGGAATAAACCGCGACGTAATTTTTCGTCAAGTTAATTAAGTAATAAGATTTTATTTTACCCAATGAAGACGCCGCGGTAATAGCAGTTGCATTAGTAAACAATGGACGCACTAGCACAGTGGAATTTGTAACGTTGGTCAACGTGGGCAACAGTTTATGAGCTTCTGCCTTGTGTTTGCTGTATTAGCTAACTACACTGGACATCTGCACGGTGAATTTTGTGCAAACAAGGCACGCGTATTGTATATACAAACTTAAAGTAGCGTACATGAACTTTATCCAAGGATATTGGTAAACGAACAAACAGTATTTTACAATAACCGTCAAGGATATAGAAATTGCAAAATCTATTTACAATATGCTACAATTTCTTTCTTTTTGAAGATGTAATATATGTATATTTATACAGGGTTGCTGACAACATTGATGGAATCTAGTAATTTCAACTTTTGTTTTAAAGAGTTACAATTTCCAGGATTGCGTTCTTATTAAGAACTTTTTTAGGAAATGAATGCCAATTATCAAAATACATAACGATATCAAGGACACAATGAATATTACATTATACAAAATGTACTTTGAAAAGTGTTATTGATTTATACGGGTTTTGCATAAAAGTACGGGGAGCTAGTCCTAAAATTAGTTTTATAAGTTTGACACCCTGTATAGAATATATACATTATATTACGAAAAGCATTAGACCGAGATTTTACCGTAGAGTCTTAGGGGGGTTAGAGCAGCAATATTGCACCCCGTTTTCTATGCATATGTTCCAGCAGTCTCTCTCGCCTTTCACGTGCATGTGAACTTATATTGAAATACATTGTTATAGCAGAGCAGGGAGTATGCAACATATTTAACATGAGAGTCTTATTTCATATGCAAACTACATTCTAGAATCTAACTGAGGCGTCACGAATCGTTGCATCTTTTACATTGCGTTTATTTTGTTCCTGTTCCTTATATCCCGACATTCCTACACCACTTAATTACGAAGAAAGGAACTGCCTACGTAGACTATAATGTACGCAAGTGCTGCTTTAGTTCCGGAATCGAAGAGCACACTACTTGATTAAAATTTATTTTATACATATCCGCTAGTTTCCTTCCGGCTTCCAAATTATATTTTTAAATCCGTTCACGGTGGCTTGAACCAACATTATAGCGCGTTTATAATTACCTATAGATCTAGAAAACATATCTTCCTTTCACACGACAGAATGAAACATATTACATTCACCCGAGATTGGTTTATGTTAAATTGTTTTCAAATTACGTAAAGACTTTTATACGAGCATTTAGACGATTTTGACAAATTGAAAATTTATTCCTAGAAGATATTTCATTTGATGTAATAATCAATACGGTTTACCGCAATATTATGTTTTTAAGACGGATAAAGGAAAATAAAGAGCATCTTCAAGTCGTTAATAGACTTCTATATATGCTTATATTGCAGTATGTGTAATGTATTAAAGAAAATAGAGCCAAATAAGACTGCTATCCATGTACGCATTCAATAGCCGTAGGCGTCTCCACCATTTTACCGAACAACAGGTTCTTAAACCATTGTAATCTTCATTTTAAGGTTCTATAGGTTTCTAAGAAATTACTGGAAATTATACACTCGTTGATCATTAGGAAATTATGATTAGTCTCGGGAAAGTGGGGCAAGTTACATTGCAATGCGGAGAACTTCTTTTTCTATCGCCCTCGTATTCTAATTCCGGCATACTCGCTGTTACGTTTTCTAGTTTATTCGAAAGTTTATTCCGAAACATACCTAAATACGACATTTTCTAAGTATGTGTGTACTGGGAAGAACTGATAATGACCTGTGCTTTTATGGGGGTAGTCGGTTCTCCCTGCCGCGCGCTTCATCCCTCCACGTTATTCTCCGCACGGCACTGAAACTTGCTCCTCTTTGCCGAGACTAATTATGACAATCAAAATAAATAATTAACAGTAGCTATTTTTTTTTGGGCTTCTGGCAGTTTTATTTATATTTTTCATTATTTTTTTCCTTACTGGTATATTTCTCCAAGCATACCATGATTCCATAGGTCTTTTCCGCTGTATATGCTTCGCAATATTTATAGACCAATGTTTTTAAATTCTCATTTCCTTTCTTTGCCTTTAACAAAAATTTTTAGAAAGCCTTAATCGCAAAATAAGATTCACGCCACAGGTCAACAGAAATCTTTTTTACTGTGTGATAGTTGAAGCTATAAACGAATTTATAGATTTATAAAGAGGATTTTTATCTACGTGTATAATTTCCGAATAGACGTAATTATAGTACAGAATATTAAGTAATCGACACAGAAGAATAAGAAAATTTACGACTTAACTACGGTAGATTCGGTATTAATCGGTAACATACATCCCAACAACAAATTAGGAAAATGGAAGGAGAACAGTGATCTGTATATGGATTGCAGAGCTCCTTAATTTAAGGCAACTAAAGCAATCACTTAGTCCGGACCCTGTTTGTGTAATAGCACCAAAAGCGTTGTATAAATCATATATCACAGATCACGCTTAAAATAGCACCCTCCATATATTGAATGGTACAAGAACCGGCAACAAAGGACGCTCAAGCCATCTTTAATTTAGAGAAACAGTAAACACTCAGCACAGTCCCACGATATATTATTTAAAATAAACGTGTTTATCGACAAAGAGGAACCCTGCCAACCTCTTAAGGGGTAAGCTTACATATTTACCGAAATATATGGCACCTAGTTAGCAGTTGTATTCATTTTAATTATTTAGAATGAATTGTTCCGCACGAAATATCGATTTTTTTAACTTGCAAAGCGACACGAAGATAAACTGCGTTAACATCAAACATATATTCGTTAATTAATCGATTTGGGACACGTGTTTCGTAATTTCACCAATTGAATTATTAATTACAAATATATAATTCCAAAAATCTTGTTAATCCAAAGATATCTTGCCCACATCTTTATTATCTAATTAGACCGGGGGATGATGTTCGTTTCTTTTTCACCAGTAAAATCAACCGATTTAGCGTGAAGGATGTGAAGAAATGAAGGTGAAAAGGACTGTATTAAGGGTAAAGTTAAGGAATCTCATATTTCAAGGGCTCCTGATGCGAGAAACTTGGCCTATCGTTTTTTTTTACTATATGTCCGGCACTAAAGATAATCTTGTTTAAAAAATGAGATTAATTTTGTGGAGCTATTACCGGCGAAGTTTGGCATTAACACACCGGATATGATTAGTCATTGATTACCCTAATCTATCTACTACGTCTTCTCGTTTACCTCCTGTAACATGTGGATGTGCATTGTGAATTATGAGATCGTTTATATCCTGATCTACGATTTAATCTATCTTAGGAATGCTTTAAAACGTGTAGCGGTGTTGATCTCAAATGGTATGCTGCAAACATTGCTGTTAAAAAAAGGAGCAATATATAATATGAGATATCACCCTATCCTCTGTTATGGATGCAGCACTCCATGGCAAGGCATGATTTAGAGAGTCGCATTAAGCGCACAATTTTCATAACAAGGAGACAATAAATAGTATAGCGGCTAATGTTATGGGTTAATTGACATATTTTCATAACCCTCCGTTGTCTCTGTATAACGAGCAAGTAGAATTTGACACGTGTTGTACCGCAGCTAGTGTGCATATGATAACTGAACCAGTAATTTGCATTTATGTAACTGACAACTCAGCTTCAGCATTCCTAAAGCTATTATCGCAAAATAAACCAAACTCACGTAGACGGACATTCAATGCAGGTCTCTTAATAATCGTGAAATTATTATGATTAGAAGATTTGTCGGAGGATAATTGAAAGCCTTCATTTACACACGGCTCACGTAACTCTATTCTTTCCCTTTCGAAAAATACTAAAAACGAACCGCTAACCGAGTCCATGCGTACCACATTTCAAGTTTATCATCAAACAAATAAAATGAATAAACTTCAATTCTAGTATAATTAACTCTTGAAACATTGTAAACATAATCAAAAGCTAACGCAGCAAAATTAAACATTAAGAAATTAAATTCCCTTTAATTTCTATTTGAATGTTAGTCTTTGATTAATTGCTTTATTACTTAATTTTCGTTCAACTGGGTCTTTCGGGTTCAACTCGTTTTTAACGTTCTAATTAGTAAATAAAATAGATATTAAATTAGATAATATACCGGGAGACCTATATTTATATATAAGTTCAAAAAATTTCTAGCTATAAATTATGAATAGTGAGGATTAAGAGATAATCAGCAAATTAGTGCACTTTACGAGGTCATTAATTAGATTTCACGGCGTTATATCATGCAGATCCAAATTAATTTGAGCAACCATCTATGTACTGCATATATACGGGGGTGTTATTTTGCATTTAAACATTTGTTAGTTGATTAGTCTGTATTTTAAGGCCTACCCATTCTAATTCTGCATTCTTAACGTGAATGGGGTATAGCTTCAGTTCTGCGATCGAAGTTAGGATCAAAAACCTATAGCAAGATTGTAAATAACAAATATAAACCAAATATATAGTTTCTTTAAGTTGTGAGAAAAACAAAATACTTACGCAGGTATATCGGTACACCCCGCACCACACAAATTAATAATTATTTAAAATTTCACTTATTCTGAACACAGTGTTTCGAAAACTCGAAAATGACTAATTTTTGTGGTGTGAAGTGAATCGATATATTTATATGTATTATACGACCTCGCACTTCTTGCAATCACAATGGAATTGATTATGCGATGTTTTACTTAAGATATTCTCTATGCACAGGATTATTTTAATATCGTCACGAAATTTGACTTGCACGGTTAACCATATTTACCTGCCTTTCAAGATAACCAAAACTTTTCCAATAATAGCATTCCTTTTAAAACTATCTGAAGTTCAAATCAGACAAAAAAAAAGAGTCGATGTGCATACGAACTTTATCCGAAAATACATATAATCACTCCAAAACACACAAAACACGTTACACCGTATCAGTAAAGAAAATATTTACAAGAAAGCTTGCCTCTCGTAACTTTTTAATGTTTACTCGCCCCGAACCGCTACAAAACATTACTACTTGTACTTTTTTTAAAAGACTACTTCACGCCGAATTAAAATTGAGGGAATTATTTTGCCGTAAGGATATTCGTTTGTTGACAGCGAAATTGAAGTTTATCTCTAATAAATTCGGCAGGATTTCATGTCGCAGTATCTCTCGTGAGAGCCGACATACGCCTTTATTGATACCGATGTAGGTTAAAAATACGAAAGGTGGCACAAAATTTCAAGATAATGGATCCGGTAATTGGATCAACTTCAAATCTCTCAATATTGAATTATGTGTACGGGTTGATTCATTTGTTCTTGTCTCGGATGAATATCGGAGTACCGGTCGATTTAAAACAAACGTCAGTATTTTACAAATTTAAACTTTATTAGACGCATTGTTTAATCCTTAAAACGTCAAGCGTGATACAATTTCCTGTATATACGTAATATCCTTCTCAAATGAAAAAGTATATGAAAGATTGAAACTAGAAACTTGTTAATAAATGCAAGCACAACTGTTGGATGTGTTGTAGACTGTTACAACCAAACACTGTATGTGGTAACGTTGTAGTTAGAGCTAGCGGCAAACTTGAACCCGTCACAGTATGTATTATCTAATTTGCTTCCCACACAAGTTCTCTGCGAACTTGGCAAGTTTATATTATATACAAATAAATGAAAATTAACAAGACTAGTATTTGTTTTTCACTTCGCAGAGCACTACAGTAAATCTTAACATTTCAATTCACAATTATCGATCGGAAATCTGGACTCTCGGTCCGTCGAAACTTATTCTGGAGTTTACAACGCCATTAGGTATATATTAGTTACAAAACCCCCAAACGTCTCTGTATAAAGTACTGTTGTATTACATTATTCTAGTTTGAATGAGATAACAAAATTCAAGATATGTCAAGGAGAAAACCATTTACCAGAAATGTACGCTAACAGTGCTCTGCGTAAGAATCGATTGATTCCATTTACAGGTGTCAAACTTGCTTCTTGCTTGTCATTATGCAATTCAGTCACGAATTTCACATTTTCTGTATATGTAGTCTTTCTCAAATGCTACACATTTGCCTTCCTTTTATAACTTACATTGCGGAAAGACAAATATAACATTTATATGCTGCATTTCAAGTGAGCATTTGAGACGAGTTTAGCGTTTCCAATAAAAATACATCCTGTATATTGTATGTCGAGATAATTTCGCATTTCGTGAATACATATTCTAATAAATCCTATTACCGAGTTCATAAGTTAATCAAAGTATGAGAGAAGTCCGCACGCGTTATACCAAAACCAATATCTATGACAAATGAAATGGACGCAGTAGTATAAAATACTATTAAATTGAACGATGCCAGCCATTACGCAAAAGTGCAATAATATATCGCCCTTCATCATTAATCTTATTTTATTATTTTATAATAACATGAAACATGATGCAGTCCAACATATAATAACCTATTTTGGACTAATTCGATTCCAAAGCTGCAATATCGAAATTATTAGTTTTCACGTATCCGAATTTAACGCAGAAATATGTTATAATTAGCAATTGGCTTTGTACATGGGATTTTCGTGAATCTAGATGGCTATTATGACTTAATTATATACAGATAAAAAGACAGAACTTTAACGCTATATAGAAAACATGGTTATCAATGTAAAATTACAAAGCAAATATAAACTTTTTCACTAATATTAATATTAAACCGCCGCTAGTATTAATAATAAAATTACAATTTCTTTGCAATTAGCCAAAGTAATTAAATTCCTGAAAATATATGAGTCTCGGCAAGATTTGAACCCACGACCACCGCCTCAATGGCTCACTGTGCTACCATTAGACCACGGGACCGAATGTAAGTTCAAATCGCTTTTAATACCTGGATGTCACAATATCTATAGGTATATGGTAATATCTCACAAACACAATATTATTAAAGGCAAGTTCTTACCAATTAAACTAATATTAATGTTAAACCACCGTTCATATTAGTAATGAATTAACTAACGTAATTAAATTCGGTCTCGTGGTGTAATAGCAGCACAATGCGCCAGTAATGCAGAGGTCTGATATTTTTTAAGGAATTTAATTACGTTGGTTAATTGTAAGGAAATTGTAATTTTATCATTAATTAAACCCTGATAACTTAACTTAAAAATATAACATAGTTTTGGAAATTTTAAGAATTGTGCCCATTGCTCTATCATAGCATAAACATTTTGTTAGATGCGATGACTGCAGTAACTTTCTAGGTTTTGCTACAAACTGATTTATGTTGAATAATGACAGACTAGACTAAAATATGATAGTGCTAAAATAGTTTGTGCAATGCGGTTACAGATCTAATATCCATATTGATAGCTTGTAATGTACCATTTAACCATCTACGCGCAGAAAAACTGAGAACACTAGTCAAGCTGCTTTGAAAACTAAAAGACTGTGGTAAACCTGTGATGAGATTGTAGAAAAAAGATTCTACGTCTGCAACACCCGTTTTCATTTTTATTAGTTAGTAGAAGGTTGTTAAACTGCACCGGTGAAGCTATTTACACTAGAAAAATTTCAATTCACACCAAATCACGTACTGATGTTTGTTACTGATACCTGCTCGTCGGTGATTTGCGCGGAACTTTATCTTAAACGCGAGTATTGCAGTTTACTAGGTGTAACGTATCTGTTACATGCGCTATATCTGATCGCAAAGGCTATTCGAAAAAATTACCTCGTTGTTGGTAGTTTAATAACAAATACTAAAATGGTTTTTATCAAATCTCCTAAATAGATATGGAAATTTCAGTGTGCTGGTACCAATTCTTACACGCTGGGAGACGTTTTATTTTTACCATTACATACAAACTTGAATCGTATTTAAAAATTACAATTATACGAAATTGAAAGGAAGTGCACTTCACAAAATTTACATGAAATGGGAAATTGCATATTACACGAAGGTTGTAATTTTCCATTTAAAAATGTAACTAAACAAAATTGCTGTAAATCTATTAAAAATCGATTTGCTAATGCCAATATTGGCCTATGTTGACCAAAGATCTTGTAGCGGTTGGTATATAACGCACGATAAACTAATCTGTTTACTTAATATTGTATAATATAGGATCCATAGCCTGCTTGTTTCAGAGTACATATATCGGTACTAGTAGGGTCGACCGGTATCATTATACATTCCTAACACTAACAACTCAAATTAACACCCCTTTAATATTAGTCTACCGATTATGAAATGGAATCTACGATCTCATAACTCTCTTCTTTTCCCTATTAATCACTATTAATTTAATGAATTTGCAAGGTAGGTGCCCTTTTTCAAAGCCACTTTAGTTAAATAAATTAGTAATAAACTCTGAGGATGGCCAAAGAAACGTTGAATTATTGAAATTCAAATACATCGTGTACGGTATATCGTTTATATTTATCGCATAACATAAACGCAACTAAACACCTTTTGCGGCTCTAAAGTTAAACATTCTCCCATTTCAAACCCTCTTTTCAGGATCTTCCACCGCGGCATATATCATTCGTTTTAAGATGGACATTTTAATCCAATTTATTGCCCGTAGTATTCGGACGGTATTTTCACTTTAAAGCCAGTTTTTATGTACGCGTATGCGAGCTTAACTTGCCTGTTTTTAAGCGATCTACACGTTACACTTTATTTCTCGAATGTAAAGGAATAGTTGTAACACTCAATGAGGCGGTTTTTTTTAGCAAACTCGAAGAATAAATTCATGGTACGTTTCTATTCTACGTTGAAAAATTTTTATGCGTATAAGGGAAATATCGAATTTGGAATCGCCTTTCAATAGTTTTCCTGTATTCCATTCCAAAGTGTTATGAAATATATCTTAAGTTCGCCTATAGAAATTGAACTTTAACATCTACCTGTACTCCTTAAAGTCCGTTCGAGTTTTCGATTTGCTTTTGTATTGAATGAAATTTATTAAAATGGTGAAATTCGTATTCTTTATATAACGAGCGAACAGCTCCACCTCTAATTTCCCGAATAAAGTATAAATCAATAGGGGATGATTTTTAAATAAACTGTCAGATTATCGATATTTACAGAGTTTATGCGTTCAACCTTCAAGTTTAGCAGATTTTACGTTACGTAAGCATGAAAATCTTTCAGAAAATTATAGCTTTCTGGTTTAGTACATGCTGGTACAGAATAATTGTATTGGAAATGTCTATTATAAATTTAATGTAAATTAGGTCTATTCGTATATTATTAGACTGCTCAAAATCAATCCATTGTAACATGCAACAATATGCCTTGCCTTAGAATATCATTAACGATCAATATTTAACTTTATTTTCTATTTTCATACTTAATACACAGCGTGTATAAGTTTATTTCAATAGAACAAATAACACATTTTTTTCGTACACAAATACAATAGAACTAATGTGTATTGCAAAGCTCGGGTAAAAAAGTCGATTTTCGAAGCATTTTTATTGATTACAACTGTACATTTAACAGCGTGTTTGATGGTAAACATAATGTAGCAAAGGATATTGTAAATTGTGCCATTTAGTGGGCTTATTCGGTATAAGTGCTGACTGCACACTGCGATAACAATTCCACTGCTTACGTTTCTCACACTAAATGTATTAACAAAGTTAATAATGTTATTGCTAAAGCGTTTCAGAGATACGCGGAGGAATTGAGAAAGGGAAATAAGGGTGGAGAATTTAATAATAAAAAAAAAGAAACTGTGTGTATAGCCTTGTTCTAGTTATAGATCAGTGGCAAAGTGTGCCTTGAAAGTTTAAAAAATTCATCTTACCCTTTTCCTAAGAAACTTATGAACTTCTAATCGCTGTGTTTAATATCTAAATTAATAAGTTCTCTCTAATGATAAACCAATATTCTGGCTAGCACAGCACACTTGCTGGAAACGTCCCCGGTGGGAATTAAGACAAAGTTATGCATATGAAAACTTGGAATTGCTCACTTTTTTGTCTTTTTTATCTCCCGTCGTCCATGTCTTACTTCAAAAGTAATTAAGACTGTTAAACCCTTGGCGAAAATAACGAATTTTTTCTTATGATATTTGAAAGGAGCAAAAGTTGACTTACCGATCTTTTTTTAGTCTGCCTTTCTTATTCTTTCGGATTACTCCGACGTTTAATGTTTACATTTTTGATTACACGTCCTTCATTTTTTTCCTCCCGCATTCTCCTGTTTTGTCGAAAAGTTTATTCGGAAGTGTCTTTAAAAGTTTTAAGTAAGGGGACAACCTGTTTAAAATAAAAAGCGACAATACGCTTAAAGGTGGCTTTAGGCGAAAATTCGAGGGAATATTTTTTAATAATGAAAAAAAGAGTTCTTTAAATCCCACTTTCGAAGAAGCGATAAATTTTAAATTTGTCCATACACCCAACATGCTGAAATTGTTAACTCCTCGGGAAAAAAAAAAGTTTTGAATTATGTCACTTTATACCCGAACCAACTCCATGCCCAACTTTTTCCTGTCCCTCTACTGTAAGTATAGGGAACGAATGAAAAAAAATTAAATAATTTAAATTTTAGATTTATAGCAGTTGAAAATTGTCGATTTATATGAGTTTTCACAAGTTAGTCGAAAGTTAGCTGCGAGGAAAGGGAAGAAAAGAAAGCAGCAATTTGTTCCTACAAATTTAAAATTATTGAGGCATTTACGTTTTCAAGTAATTATCTTCGGAAATATAGACTCCACGATAAAATATATGGTTGTATTTCACAAACAACCCCTGTATACCGAATTACATAAATATTAAACGGGCGAGCGCAAGTTCTATAAGTGTTTTTGAGTTAAAAAAAAAACGAAACAAGAAAGCGAGAAAACTAAATAGCTTCTGAATGGGACACCTGTTAATCTATTAATTCGTTCAACTGATCACAATTCACAAGCCGCCCTGTTCTAATTTAGTATATATGTATACTGGGCCAAATGATGTTAAACAGTTGCCGTCAAGTTTTTTTCCTCCGCCAAAGAACGATACCCAAGCGGAAAGTCGCATGTTCGAATCTAGTAGGTGCTGAAATTAAACGGTAACTTACCTTGGCTGATGATCGTTGCGATATAAACAATACCGATGGTGAGATAGCGGTCATGCTGTTTTCTTTTAACGGCCATACTAGCAGGAAATCAAGCAAAAAGACTAAAAAAAAAAGTAAACCGGAAAAGTTAGTCCGCAAGCTCGTCGGTCCCTTAACGTCGAAGACACCGGGTATAACGGTTTATACGTAAAGAGATATCCGCATTGCGATTTTGAAACGGTCTGCGTGTTGTATATATTCTGACGCGGAGTTTTAAGCGGAACTCTGGATAACCGGTCTGCCCGTTTCAAACCGGAGTCAACCTGAAACTGTCCGTGTATTCCGTTTTACTACGGCTAGGAACCCGTAAGCGAGAAACTGCGCGCGTCTAGCGCACTACAAGCTCTAAACATCAACTATTAAGTTTTAACGTCAATCATTGATCTCACTGTATTTGTGTATGACAACCAACATCAACTAATATATTACAACATTTTACAGGCACAAGCCAGCCAGAAATTAAACTTCTGCAGCAGAAGAATCCGAAAGAGACGGCGAGCTTTTTCTCTAAAAGCTCATTCCAACTTTATAATCAAATTATACATTTTCAAGTCATTAAAAGCATAGAAACGATTTTTTATCTAACTCATCACCACAGCTCTGATTTTTCCCATTCTAATGCAATACTTTTTTTTTTAAATTTACACCAAGAAATTAATGAAATCGTAAGAAAGAACTTTGAAGAAAAACTTTATTCTGTAATACTCAAAATTCCAAAATCTTTCGCTTTTTGTCTTAGGTGTTTTCTTCAGAAATTTATGTAAGAGATAGTTCAACCAAAAGCTCCTACAGTTATTTAAAAGCTTGTTTAAATACAGTCTTTTTTCTTTAGAAGCAACTCGACAGAAGGACTTTAAAGAAAGAAGCTTGCTTTATTCTCTGAAGGTTGAATAGACGAATACCAATGAATTGTGTGTTTACAGTATCTTAATCCAATCCTTTCTTTAAAAACTTTATTAAATTTATAAAATGGATTACACAAATACGCGCATTAAAGTTTGAATAAGTGAATGTCGATGTGTTAACGCAAAATGTATTTCCGAAATATATGAAACTCTTCTATTTAAAAGCTAATTCCGACTTAATAATAAATTTATATATTTTAAAGTAAATTTGCAATAATAATTTTTGAATAAAACTTTTTAATTTTCTGTCTAGAAGCTCATTACGGTACAAACTTTTCTTTAAACGCTCATTTGTACCAAATAATTTAGCTAATTTGCGCGGGATTGAAGAGAATCGCTTTAAAAGAAGTAGAAACTCTTTCTGTAAATCAATATTCACTAAACATATCTTTTTAATTCTCAATTCATTATAAATAAAATTAAGAGAAAATAAAACGATGCATGCGATTTCATCCTTTTGACGTTCATGTTATAACGCCTGTGATTATGCAAGCATTTAAATCACTTAAATATGTTGTGTATAAATGAACAGGAATTCGTACACGTTATGTTAGGTCGATTTATATTTAAGATATCGTTGGAAAGTGTCTTCTTTTCAATGTGAACGTGTACACTATAGAACTTAGTGATCCGAACTACCCATTATATTAACAAAAATATTTTTTTATGTTAGACTACTACAATTTTCGGCTTATTATGCAATATAGTACACAAATGTGTAAAATATTAAACTATTAGTAGCAAGATACCAACTTTATGTTCCTAATTTACCATCAAACGTCACGAAATAACGTGTTTCTGCCCTCGAATAAGGGAGTTATGTAGTCAAACAACGCGCTTATAATGATCTGTATTAATCAACTTGTATATGAGATTAAGTTGTGGCCGACTTAAGTAAAGTTAACTTGAACTTATGTTGCAAGAATAATCGGCATCTAACGCAGCTCCAAGCCTTCCCCTAAATCGCATAAACACGGTAAGAGGAGGGAGATTTGAGGTTTCTTAAAACAGATCAAATGAGGCGTAATTTAACGAATGACGTATAACTCCTTTTTCTTCAGCTACAGCTGCCGCGCCCTTTGGTTTTTTTTTTTCACTGTAGCGAGGCAAAGTTTTTGCGTATTAATAAGGAGTATAATGTATAGTTTCATTTTCCTTTCGTTGAATTATTCAACAAGGAACATATTAATAAAATGTACACTAATAGGGTATTAATATTATTTTGGATTCATTATTATTTATTGAATGTAAATGATATGGCTTTATCTTTAATCTAGGGGAGGAAAATTTTGATTACGTGGACTTTAATGGGGTTATGTATATTTTACAGGATCTGTATTAGCTATTTCCTTTTAATTTATCAACATGACAGCTTTCTTTTTCCTTGGCATACAACATGAGTTTGTAAAATGCAAATTTCCCTTGTTCTATTATAATTTCCCCGGTAGTTTATTAAATGATACTACTTATCGAGGATTTCAAGACATGTCACCAACTAACTGCTCCCGCGAATAAACCTTACATCTCACCTCCTATGAGAAGCAGGGAATGCCTACATAAAGAAGGGAGATATGTCGAAAATGGTCACGTACTCCTTGCAAAAGGGGAGTTATAAGTTACAGTACAGGGTGTCAGGATTGAATATCAAATTGTATCGCTTCTATAAACCGCGAATAATCCATAGCAGGGTGTTTAAAATCAATAATATAATTTAAATTCTAATTTAGTGCGCAAAATAAATTAGCATTCTAATGATGACAAGACCTAAATGACCTTCTCATTTCGATCTATGCGTAATTGTACGAATTGACGAATCACTTTGCATATTTATAAAGAAACAAAATATAGGGTTAATTTGGGGGATAATTTAATTTTGCAACCCTTACGAAAATTTTCCCTTCTGACGAATTTCCGGGTTACTGAATTATTCATTGTATATTATATACGAAAGGCGAAAATATTTACTAACAAATATAAAAATTTGATTTATTATTTTAAAAAATACACCCTGTATATATATGATAATTTCATTCCCTTAGTATTACCAACTAAATTTTACTTTAATTAGTTTGTGGAATTAAAAATTTCACGGTTCCGGTAGTGTTTGGATTTACAGCTTCTGTTGTTTAAAGACATTCAAATACAAATTCATAACGTTTTATCTATTATACGAATTAAATAAAATAAAGAATAAAAGAAGCATAAAATATAATTAATAAATAAGCAATCGTAAAAATAAAACGTATATACGCATGAAATGGTAGGAAAAGGAGCTCGCTATAGGATCTTGGTAGATATGTATAAGGTGCGAGGACAAAACGTAAGATGGATTCACGGAGTATACTGTGACCTGGATGAATCATTGATAGAGGCAGAGCAGTATATGTGAATTGCTGTCTCGTAGAACGGGCATGTCTTATGCAACGGGCCCATGCATAATCTAGAAACCCTTGTTGGAACTTCATTTCCTTCAGGTAGGTTTAGTGTTATTTTGATTGTACTTTTAGAGACAATTCAACTTATTAACATATTTTTAGGGGCCGTTAGTCAATTACTAAACCGGTTAGAGACTTAGTGGAACTGGTTTAATCAATTTCAACGGCAAAATAAAATGCTTTATAAACGATAACAAAGATAATGCGTGGTTTACACTTTGAGTTACTACGCTACTGAGGTTCCTTTTCCTCTTTATTTTTTATTTTTTTTTGTTCCCCCCTTTTTACCTTTTTCTAACATATTCATTTCAATAAGAAAGATGTTGCGTGCTTTAGTAGTGAAACTCAACGTGTGAACCATGCCAAAGGCGAAACGTCAGTGCCGTTCGTTAAAGTGATGTAATAACTTTTCCACTACAGTCGGTAACACGGTTGACAATGGGAGCCCACGTGCTCCCGAAACGCTGCGTTCCGCATAATTAATTAATTTGTGTGAGTGGAGTTTACTGCTATACCTGTGAATTGTACATCCACACAGTCCTTGCAATCGTCATTTACAGTAATCAAAATTGAATGAAAGGATATTTCTTTAAGCGGAATTTGCAATGAAAAGGTAATTATAATAAATTCATTTTATTTTTTTTAATTTGTTGTTTATACTTTTAGATGTCATCTTAAATATAGAAAAAAGCGATTTGAACTCACAACCGGTCTCGTAGTGTAATGTTAGCACAATACACCAGTAACGGGTTCAAATCCGGCCGAGACTAATATTTTTTCAGGAGATTAATTATATTGGTTAGTTCTAAGGAAATTGCAATTTTATCATTATTAATACAAACGGCGGTTTAATATTAATATTAGTTTAATTGTTATATTAATTACCCATCGCATTGTAGTTAGAAATAAAATGGCGAGATATTAATAAAATTGTTCTTCACTTTTATTATACGTACGACTTCGTATGAAATGTTCATTAATACAACGATCCAGTTCGTTGGACCACATTTAATAAAACAATTGATTATACCAATGTATTTTTTTCGTTCGGCGTTTGTAAGATATTCGTTTATTATATTCACAAACGCACTATTAATTAATTTAATAAAACCTTTTATTAAACTAATAAAGTTCGTTAAATTAATCTCAATAACAAAATTATCCTATGGACGTACTTTTTTGTATTTACCTACCTTTTGCGCATTGAATTTAAATTACTTTAATAGGAATTCTATCCTATTTTATGTTTTATAATTTCTTCAACACGCTTCAGCATAGAGTCAATAAGTTTTTTTTTACAATTTCCTGAAATTAGCAGATCTCGAAATCATATTGGCAACTCGCTTCACTCTTCGTAAAGCACATAGAACAAATGATGTTGGCTTTTCTCTCTGTTTGCCTTCAATCTATTGGAACCAAACTAGTCACATGCGTCATTTATCGTTTTCTCGGAGCTTTAATGCGTCATCAGGATAGAAACACAGTGTCACCTCTTGTATATTAGTAGCAGGTAGATCGGTAATATACATATATAATAAACATTAGTGGTTCGATCATGGATCCTCGTGTATTATTCCATATGGTTATATGCCTTCTATTGCTTAGATAGGAATGCATTAGCATAAGTATGTTTTCTCTTGTGCCATAATATTCACTTCACAACGATTTCAAGGACTATGTGGTTGTATAATTCATAGGTATCGCAGTAAACTCCATTCCACACAAACTAATGATTATACCGACGGTCGATAACACGGTTGACAATGGGAGTCCACGTGCTCTCAAAACGCTGCGTTCCAAATAATTATTAATTTGCGTGGAGTGGAAATGCGGTGTGTCTATAGTTGATTACTAGTATATCCGATGACACATAGCGTTCTTTTCACTATTAATGGTGTTATCTCTGCGAGAAATCCTTTCCTTTCTAGGTAATTCAAGAAAATGCCAGCAGGATACTGATTGAGCGAGAATTATCTTAATAGTTTAACTGAGACGGAAAAATACTTTGCTCAGCACATATGTTAAACATGATAAATTAAAATTTGCTTGTAATTACCCACTACCCCTCTCGCTTACCGGGCGAATGCCTTAACCATCTAGACCACGAAAAACTTTATTAATACGAGGACGATTCAAATATGAACCGGACTTTGGTTTTAAAACATTTATTGGTACAGTAAAAACAAGTTGGATACACCGTAATCTTCTATATATTCTCCTCTTTTATTTACACATTTTTTTCCCACCGCATCGGAAGCTTTTTAATTTAATTCCATCATCAAAGAATGAATGTGGTCGCGTCTGTAACCAATTGTGCACGAACATTTCCATACCTTCGTCATCGTCAAAGTGGTTACCTCCCAGTTCTTCTTTAAGTGGCCCAAACATGTGGTAGTCACACGCTGATGGATCAGGACAGTAGGGCGGATGTTCCAGTGTTTCTCAATAAATTTTGTCCAACATCTTTTGGGTCAATGCTTCGAATGGACATGTCACGTCTTTTTCGTCGATTTCACTTCATCAAGCAGCGTTCGTACCTCTAGAACCCCAAAAACACCGTTGCAAAAAACTGACAGGGTGCATGGCTCTCGTTTTCCACTGACTCTCGGCCATCGGAAATTTTTTTTGTGCCAGTCGTAGACTTGGGTCCTTGAAAATGTTTCCTTTTCAGCAGTTAATCGAGGCAAAATTTCAACAGGTTTTACGCCCTCCCGCGTTAAAAATTTAATGATAATAAACCTCCACCTTAAACCTCCCACCCCTTCTACCTACCACATATCAAAACGTCACACCACTCACTTCACCTAGAGGGTGTTAAAAAGAAACGTCCGGTTCATATTTGATTAGCCCTCGTATATTACTTTACGTTAAATATGAATGCTTGTTCGCATTCGTAAATATTTTATCGATAACAGTACTAATTCTTTGTGTTATCTTTGAGTGTTCAAACAAAGCTTTAAATAAAAACTGTTACATACCTTCCGCGCAGCATTACTTTGAACACCAACGTTAACATTAAAATCTCCTGCAATGAAGACTATTTCGTTTAATTTATTTACATTTAACACTTCGATTAGCTCATTTAAAATCACAATAGAAATACTAAGAATTCCAGTAAGCAATAACAAAGCATTCTTCTTAAGGTAGAATCACAGAAAGACGGAGAATAACTTTAGTCACAAACGATTTCTGAACTCATTAATGATAGCAAGAACTGTGGGGGAGTATAACAGATACGAAAGCGAATAGCACATGAATATGTTCCGATTCCAAAGATACATTCGCGCTTGTTTTCTCTAATGCATAAAATATCAAAGCCAAGGGATGTATTTCGCTGTAAAAAAAATGCATTCAATATTGTACTGAGATTTGTTCTCGTTGGATACTAAATTAATTCGCTTAAAGAAAAGGGGTGCGAAATGGTGATATTTATTTAAATCGTGGACCGATTACCGCCGTTGTTATTTTTCTCAATTCGTCCCTTAAAGCCAGACTAATGCACAGGAGAACGACGTAGCCTGAACTCCTAGTCTAAATTCGTATTGATGCTGAAGGAAAATAAGAATAAGAAAAAGAGGAAAAGGACGACAAGTTTAGTGCTTGGAAGTAGCGTTTAAATAGCGACAATCTTAACGCGAAAGCAGGATGATCGGTACTCCGGACGCGTAGCCAAAGGGCGTGATACCATGACACCGGTTTCGTGACCTAACACCTATAACTGCGCCTTATAGCCGTTATGAGTATTTTAAAAGCGTGTGCGGACTCGTACCTTGGCTCGATGGATGGCGTCTAACTTCTTGTAAATCACATTTAAAAGTTATTGATTCGATCAAGTGAGAACTGAGAAGTGTCGCGCGATCCCGAACTACACAGACCAAAGGCTCATCCATTATAAAACAGAACTCAAATAAAACTTACTACGTACCGATCACGTACCTTCTTCACTACCTTATGGTAGCCACGGTTTCACGTCAAAGCGTATACAATGAAGTTCGGAAGTATATGCACGTGGAAGAATTAAATTTAGGGGAAAGAAGTTTCCTATTTTGAAATAATTTTGATAGTATTGTTTAATTTCTATCTCCAATAGTGTATTCGCTGTTTGGATGTCACAAACGGTAGAAGAACAATGCGTACGCTATAGAGCAAAAACTAAACATCGATCGTAGTAAACCTCTATAACCACTATATTCTTCTACTAATTTTCAAGACCATTGCGTTCACTCTTACAATCGTACCTGATCAATTGAGAATTCTAAGTACTCTATAGGATACTACGTATCACCCAAGCACATCGCTACCTTTGGTATACCGCAAGGATCTAATGTTGGACCTCCAATATTCCTGCTCTTCATAAACTATATTGCTAACGCTGTTGAATCCGAAACGCTATACGCTGATGATATTAAACTATTTCTAAGCATTGATTCCACTACAGATTGTGTATTGTCTCAGGGAAGCATTGATTGTGTTTCTAATTGGTGTAAAGTTAATAGGTTGTCCTTAAGTATATCTAAATACACTACTATGACATTTACTAAGCGGCAGCAAGCTATTATCTACAATTATAACGTTGAAGGAACACAACTACAGGTGTCAACATCAGTCGAAGAGTTGGGGATATTTTTTTGTTATTTTCTGAACACATAACTCACATAAAATATACGGATTTATTTATCGTAATTGTAGAGACTTCCGCAATATATAAAGTTCTATCTTCATTATTATTTTCTTGTTTTATTCCTGGCTTCCTATTTATGAAACACACATAAACTCTATTGAAGCGGTGCAGAGAAGGTTCCTCTATTTTTTGTCGGAGTGATCTTATCCATATCAAAGCTATGAACATGGCGTATTGCTGTAGAAATTCAATTTTGTTTCTTTGTTTGTTACCATCATTTAATATCAGCGCTTTAGTTTATTCTAAATGTAAACGAACGTTATTGACTCGGTGTGAAGAAAACGATACCGATCTCACAGTATCTCAAATAATTTAATTAATCAGTGGCTACCGGTTTCGTGAATATCTGCACATAACTTATTAAGAAACACAAAGTTAAAATTATATAAGAAAACACACAATTTAAAATGCCAAAATTGTTGACTTGCCCTCCTTTTTGGCAATTTTAAATTTGTGTTTTTTGCCGTGATGCTGTTGATGTTTTTCCATCTGGTTTGATTCTGTATTCCTTTTCTGGAGTGTCATGACCTGATGATGTGCAAATGTGCACGAAATCGATAGCCATAGATTAATTAAATTATTTAGGGTACTGTGAGATTCGTCCCATTTTCTTTCCTTTTTCCTATATTTATTCTTAATGTTTTTTCTAATCTTAAGTGAAATAATATACAGTTGAATTTATTCTTATTTGAAAACGTTCACCTAATTTCAGCGCAAACACATAGCGATTTGCCGATTTCCTGGTAGACTGAGAGTTAAATATTACATATGCTCTTTAAATCTGATACCAGATCGAATACAATCCTTCATGTAAACGTAATAATTACTTCCTTAAACAACGCTATAGGTTCGTATTATCCATGATATTCCATATTTATCGAACTTGCTCTACATAAAGCGACATAAAAGGTGATATATTAATTTTACATCAATAATGATAACTGGCTTATTTTGTTTTTATAGCGTTATAAATGGCAGCACATGTGAGCCGATATTTTATTTAAACAACATAAATCAAATGGGCGCTGATGCATATATCATGCGATAACGTATTCCATTAATTTGCAGCTTGCACAAATGTGAAATTCAACTCGTTTTGGGGGTGGCAGGGGCCATACGGGCCGTGGCAATTAAGATTGTGCAATTCTCGGGCAACTGGAGGGCAAATAAACATAAGAAGTGGCGGAAATGGGGCGTATACATAACCGAACATCCAAGTACAGCATACGAAACAACTTCGACTCTCTTTCACAAACACACTTCGGCACAGTTTGGAAATGATTATCAACTTTTTATTGTGGCACTAAATGAACTAGAAGTGCCTCTACACGTTTGACCTAAATGATCCAACCAAATTTAACGATAAAGAAAAGCACTACGAATAAAATAGATAAACCAAAAGAGACCCAAAACCATATATTTTTATGTGAATGGCGTAGTGAAGGTTTCCTTATCATTATCTAAATTGTATTTAGAGGGAAATTTCTACGCTGTGTAATGAATATTACCAAATATATATTTTATATTAAAGAAGAAAAAAAAAACCAAATTGTGTGCATGGAAGTTTTTGTACAGGCCTGTACAATTACACGTGTTTTTAATGCCATTTTAACACCATTCTCGATAACACGAAAAGCGAAATAATATACTGGCCGGAAAATGTGATGGAATACACGGAAGCATCGTGAAAATCGCAAAACTGGAATATGCCGAGTAGCGCTAAACCGAGAGAGAAAGCAAGGGTCAGTTCGTTATTGAAGATAATCTGATCGTACATAGAGACACACTTCAATTACACGAACCATCACGTAGAGAGGTTTAAAAAGGCGCCTAAAACAATTCACATTTGTTTGTTTAGCGGATTAGTCGTGTGATTCCCCGAGATATTCCGGGAATATTTCCTGGTATCCAGTATTGTTTCGCAATTACTTTTTTTTTTCTTAAGAAAAGTAAATGAAAAAGAAATAAAAAGAACCGGGGGAAGCAAGTCAGTCGATATTAACAGCATCTATTTCTAATGATTTTACTATCATTTATTTCACAAGTTGGCAATAGGGCGAACGTGTTTCCATCTAAGTAAACCAATTATGTGATGATTGAACTGCAGTGGCCATTATTCAAAGATAGAGGGGCTTGATATCTCGAACCTGGATAGAACAAACTGACGGATTCGTTATTTTCTACAGCACGTTTCGTGAATTCCAATGAGGTTTATATTATTTTATATTAATTAGAAATAACCAAGTAAAATTATCGGAAATAAATGGAGCATTTTTCTTGCTATATAAATTTTATTGGGTTAATAAATAAATAATGCATTGCCAGAAAGAATTCAGTGCATTTTCAGTGATTAAATTTAAATTTTACAGTCCCTGTCCAATTTATTAGGGGCACTTGGTAAAATAGCGATTCTATTAAAATACAAGTATAAGGAATATTTTGTAATGCTTCCTTTGGCTTTTATAATTGCTGTTGTTCTTTTTGGCATTAATGGCATGTCTAATTGTAGCGCCATTTTGCCTACTAATTATTCTTTTGTTGTATTTCTTCTCGAATACACGCGTGATTTTAGAACACTCTACACGTTTTTAATTGCATTGAGAATGGAGTTGGCCATGGGGTGCCTTATCGTACATGAATGTGTAAGGGTCCTTGATTGCATTCAGAATGGATTTGGCCATGGGGTGCCTTATCGTGCATGAATGTCTAACGGTCCTCATTCGGATCTAAATCATTGATATATATGGCATCAAGGCATCCTCCAATACACGCTTATATTGGTGTTGGTTCATAGTGCCTTGGCAAAAATACAGTGGTCCAGGACCTTCGTTTGATATACAGGACCATACCATAACTGACGAAGAGTGTTTAACCGTTTTTGGTACACTAGCTTCACCAAATCGTTCAGATGAACGTCGTCTAACAAATTGAGGTCTTTCGATCATGGCTTCTAGTTTTGACTCATCGCTGAATACAATCTTTAACGAAGACATTGTTTAAATAAAAAGAATTTGCTTGAGTTACATATTCATTTAAGTTATTTTGTGTTGCCTTTCGCCAATTTTCAATTGGGTAATCTTGGCTTTTTCATGAGGCGTCTGCATTTGAATTCGGCTTCGTACAATCGTCTATGTACTGTATGCGTGGATATTTGCACTCCTTGTTGAAACATTACGTTTCCTATTTCGTTGGCGGATAATTCAAATAACATTCTGCGAATTACTGTCTTTCAATCTTGTTTTTGAATTTTATACTTTTATTTGTAAATTATCGCGTTGGAAACACACAATAGCTTAAATTTATAAGGTGGCCCTATAAAATGGACAGGCATTGTATTTGTTTTAATATGCCTTCTGTGCATATTACATATATCACATATTATCACAAGTGTAATAAAAATTATTTTAACTAGTTTCTTCCCGGAGTAATATAGGCGACATCTGTATAAAGGTGGCTATATTTCTAACGTACTAACATATATATTTTCCAGTTTTAGGAAAGAGCCAAAGATGACTCTATTGCCCGTTTAATTTGTAATTTGAATAATTTTTAAAAACACCTATATACAAGACACCTATGGTTTTAACTTTCAATTAATTCAATACCCCTTGCATTGGTTTTAATTTTTAATATACAATTACATTTAACCTTTACTCGCGAACCTTTAAACAGAGAAAATAGCAAAATCAGGAAGGAAATAAGTATACGCTGACTAAACGAATAGGTGATCTAGCTAGCCTTGATCTGCTGTCGCATTTTACCGTGATAAAACCGCAAATGACCGAAAAAGTGATTGTATAGTGTTTTTTTTTTCGAAGCACATACGAGCATATGTGCGACTTTTAAAGTAACGCAAGACCAGAGCTACTTTCCTAAAAATTTACAGCCGCATATTTTCGATCGCGAAATAAAAAAAAAAACTGTCACTTGCTCCGCTATCGATCAAGATTTTAATTATTTATTGCAACGCCGTTACCGCACTATCAAAAATAACAATCGCCAAGCTGTAGAAAAACAAGTGGACCTTCTGTTTGTATCGGCGTGCCGCGTGAAAAGGAGAAAGATGCAAATAGACCAGAAAAAAAAAATAATCAAGGACGTTGCGTTATTGTAATAAAGAAATGTCAAGTTCAAGTCGCCTAATGGATTTTGCATAATATCTGGTTTATTTGTTATACTCATTTATTAACGAATGTGAAAAGAGCAATTAATTTTCCTTTTTGGAAAACTTAGAATTCAAGAATTTAATCGCGCGAATGGACTGCATGTACGTGGTAACCCCAATTCGCGTAAACAACTTTTACAATAAAATGCATAAACCCGTATTATCGATATATCTGTACGATATAGTAGCAGGCGAAATATTGCATAATTTAAACAATTTAATATGATAACTGGAACCCTAATGAAATGAAACGGTATTATTTAACGCGAGCCCTAAATGTTTTTATTTTAATAACAAGCTGATTACAGCAAAGAACTGCGAGGAACAGCGAAATTTCTATTGTTTCATGTGAACTTTTGAATAGAATATTAAGTTTTCTTAATATCTTCGGCAAATTATTCATCGAAGTTCATACTGAACTACAAAGAAACACAAATACAAAAGAAAATAACATTTTAATACAAACAATTTATTACATTTTATACAGAGAATATCTACAATAATGGTAACTCAAAATTAAATTAATTCTGAACCTAGCAGTGACTGTTCATACTGTCTATAAATCTGGTCAATGTTGAAGCAGGAATATCATTCCAAAGATTTTCGATGGGCTTCAGATCGCGCTAATGAGCAGTCCATTGTAATAAATTGATTTCCTTTTGATGAAACCACTCCTCCCTTTATCTAGAATTATGGAGAGTTGCATTGTCTTGCTCAGATATCAGTAAAATCATCAGAACTATTTCCAGAATTTATATATAGGAATTAGAGTTCATTCGCGTAGAAATAAAACACATAGGGGTTTTATTGTTGTAGGTAAAAGCTGAAATACACTGAAATGTAATGCCTGATTTTGTAGGATATTCACCTAAACACTATTCTTTAATTCGGTGGAGTAAAAGATGCAAAAATAATATTTATTGACTAAATACACATCATACTAGACTTCAGTTTGCGACAATACTCATTCTGGGGTTATCATTTCCAAGTTTTTTGAATAACCCTGTGCAGGTAATATTGACAAAATAATGTCTCTTCCTTAGGTAATCCTCAACTCGGTATATTATACACCATACATATTTCCAATCATTTAATTTTGAACTCCAACTATAATAATGTAGGAATTGAAGTAATTTAAAAGATCATTTTTAATACAAGATGCATTTATAAATTTTATAGTCAATTAGATGTTTAAAAAAAAAACATTCTAAATGAGCTTCGTGTTTTATTTATATTATTAAACGCTAGATTCTGGTTTTATGTATGAAAGACGCTTATCTTTATTAAACCGACCGGAGTAACTTCCTGCACTTAACCGGTATTCGTAAAAATCTGTTTAAAACAAGAAGAAAGTACAAAATGACGTTAAAACGATGCCTCAAAGATAAGAAGTCATGTACGGCGAATATTACGTACGCATGCAATTGGATAAAGTACGTTAACACCAGAAAATAGAAAAAATAAAAGCATTAGAAGAAGGAATTAAGGATGCTATGTCCTATTAACCTCCTTATCCTACGCTATTATTTATTATAATAGCTTATATAGCTCCTCTAGAGTACCTATAAAATAACAAATAAGAATATGAGCTGCATAGTTCTCGCAAAAAGCATCCATACTACTAGCACGAGATGGTGAAGGGAGTACGTTGTAAAAATGTTTTATAAAGGTAGGTGAATATACAGGTAAAATATACATATATACGGTAAGGCAAGAGCTATATAAACGCAAACCCAAACGTACTAAAGCATTTGCTTTGTAGTAGTGGCAAGTTTTAACTTACAATTAGTTTAGTTTTGTTGTTTATAAAACATTAACGGGTATGATTAGAACCTAAATGTAATATATAACTTGATCTTGATCTTGTAATAACGGTAGTGGGATCTATTTTCTTATTTTTTTTTATATACATCTCGATCGATATTCGTAGTGAATTGTGTTTCATCGCGGTAAATAATATAGAATATCTTCCGATATACGCAGGTGCAACGGGACGAAAATATATCCCCCGGTTAAGGGTAACTTTACATAATACATACGCATAATAAGTTATATAATATTATTGAAAATAATTAAATAACTAAATTCGCTGAGAATTATTATACATCCGTATATATTATTATTATTTTCTATTTAGTAACATACGACATCGAAAATTATACGGGACAATACCCTAACGTTACGTTATAAGTCGTTAGGAATTTTAAAAAGGAAAAAGACGAATGTTGAAACGATATAGCGTGTAACGTTGTTTTTAAAATGCAGAACGAGGTATTTCAAAATCTGCTACTTAACCGCGGGACCGTTGAAACGCTTCATTTTCACGATGCACATAGCAGTACACCTAGCCAATTAAATATTACATGCAAACCTAACAGTACATATTGCATCAAAGAAACGAAGAGGGAAAAACAAGAGGAACTTCTAAGGTGCCTTGCTATACAACGTTTGTCCCACGTAATTATTTGTTACAGATAGCGACATACTTTAACGTAAAACGCGGAATGTACAATAAATACATGATACGCTTGTGTACGGTTAAAATACAAGCAAACGGAGAGAATTGAAACGAAGGCTAATTATTAAATTAAAATTGATCGGATCAAAAAGAATAACAACAAATCTCGAAAGAGGAAGTCTCACATTACCGTTCACATTTTATTTCATGGGAGAGGATAAACAAAACAAACCCTAGACGCACACAAATGCAATAGAGCTAATTAATATTAATGTCATCGTAATAGACCTGTATAGGTATTGTTATCTGTTACATATTTCAATTGTGTTGTTTGCAATTCCTGTTTTACTACATTGCTACATAAATATATACCTGATGTCTATTTATCTGTTTGCAAAACGTTTATATATATATATTATTTATAACGTGACCTCATGAATACGTAAATGTAATATAAAACAAAGAAAGTATCCTTGAAATTTACTGAGAATTAATCTTATTTTGTCCTACCTCGTATATACAGCACGGCTCCCAAAACACAGACCACCTAATTTTCTTTTTAAACAATTCTAAATGCATTTTCAAATTTTCAAATTAAATTAAAAACCAAAGCACCAAATTTTTTAAAAAATTAACCAACTTCAAAATATAGGTATTTAAACTGATTCGCAGAAGAGTTGTGGCTTTGGTATCGTAGGTGAAAAAAAATTGGCTTCACGTTTCTTTTAACTGTTTAAGTCGTGCAAAAATTTATAGCGAATCTCGAGTGTCATGCAAAAAATAATGCGTTAGGATTAAACTTTTGTAGTTTTTAATTTTTGGGCTTGTTTAAAGTACGAATACAAATAGTGAATTCAGAATGTTCAATGGAAAGGTGGAAATACTCGCGATTAAAGATTTTAATTTAGAAAATACAAATAATTTTTGGACTTGCTTAAAGTAGTAATACAAGAATAAAATACGCGACACTTTCGAAGATTAGATATATTTTATTTATCTCAAGTAATAAATTCAGAATTTACAATCAAAAAGTGGAAATACCTGGCAAATTATCTATCTATTTCTAAGTAGCATCAAATATTTAAAACATATTTTCTGCGAATATATATATATATATATATAAAACTGGAAGAGGCAGACTTTCTTTATTTCGTTAAACTCATATTAGTGATATATGAGGATCTATTTCTGTATATGTATAACCTTATTGTTACTGCTGCTGTATGTGTAGTATGTAGGTATAAATTATCTAAACAATACATACAACAATATGTGAATATTTAGCATAAATCTGATAACCAGTATTTATTTTTCAAATAGTTAACGATATTTACAGTATATTTCCCTTTATACCAAAATAACATATTTGAAAGCTTATATAGACTAAATATTTATAAAACATACACCAGAACTGCTAAATAACATTAAACAAATATATATTTTTAATCAATGTGAGACATAAATATTTGAAAAAAATATTTGTTACTCAATATCTAATACACAACTTTAATAAATATTACATGAGATTTTAATAATTATTTAGTGTTCCGAATATTTATATTAAAATATTTTCTGAGCATATTTTTTGTATATATTTGCAAAATATTAAATAAATATTATGTGCTACTTAGCCGTTTATTGCAATATAAATACAACAGCCTTGGTTATATTAATATGAAGCTTTTGTTGCATTTTCTAATTATAAATTATAATTGTCTTAAAATTGTTCGAAAAATTGTCGGTTTCGATAGGGTTTGGACGTACGCCCTCTCACTTTCCGGGTGAAAATTTAGCAAGAAGTTACATGGTCCTATAGTCTAGTGGTATAACGTTTGCTCGGATAGCGAGAGGGCGTATCTTCATATCTTACCGAGACCTACATTTTTTCGGAAGCTTTTAACATTGATAATTACAAGGAAATTATAATTTATCGTGATTATTTTGATTGTTTGCGTGGTCATTGATACGGAGGAAAATGAAAAAGGAACTAATCTCACAGCATCTCAAAATTTATTCAAATAATGGCTATCAGTTTCGTGCAGCTCTGTACACTACCGTCCATATTAGTTCGGACATGCAATTAACAGTAGAAAACAAGTAATTTAACGAAAAATCATCAGCGAAACTCGCTTTTGCGCGAAGAACAAGGACTCTATTTGGCATATTAGTCCATTCTTCTTGTAAAATGTTCCACAGGTTCCCTACGGAGGTAGGATATACTTTTCGGACACTCCTGTCCAATTCATGCCATAACAGTTCGATGGGGTTTAGATCTGGGCTTTGCAGCGGCCATGTCATTATTTATAAAGTGCCATTATCTTGTTCTCCATTTAAGAAATTTTTACATATTACTGCTGAGTGTTTGGGGTCCTGCACGAATACAAAATTTTCACCGATTAGATGTTGTCCCGAAGATATTGCATTTGAATTATACGCTCATCGTTGGCGTGAGTTGTTATTCTCTTACGACCTGAACGTGCCCGATCTCTTAAACTGCCGGTACGTTGATTTATTAATATGTTTTTTTCGGAAATTTGACGTACTGAATAACCTTCTTGATGAAAAACAATTACAGTGCGCTTTTCTAAACTTAGTTTTCCTCTCGGCATTTTAATAACTTTAATCAGATTCACACAAAAAGATATGCTCTTAACACCAACGCACGCACAAGCAGGTTTATTTAGAAACTAAAGCATTTATCAACACACAATACACTTTCGGGTGGCCTGCTCCCACCCCAAAAAGTATTGCAAATTTACTACCTGCAATATTGACTCAACAATAATCCTATTTGTGGCGATGAGGATTATTCTGAAAGTTATTATATTGGTTCATAAAATATAATAGGTTTTAATTATTCTCTAATCGATATTATTGGAAGTTTACCTGTACAATTGATAAATAAACTTCATAAAGAACCTAATTCAAATGTTATTTATATATAAAACCAATTATACTATTTCTTAGTTGAATTTACATTCTACTGGAACTAGTATGGACGGTGGTGTATATATCATTTATAATTAGCATCAAGGCAGTAAAATTGAATTGAAAAATAGCACCTTAAAATTGTAAAGTAGACTAAAGTCAATAAGAATTAGTTCTTATAAATTTTGAGATATTTTTAACCCAGATTTTGACTTAATTTTCTTATTTATCATGTAGAAATCATGTTTAGACTACTAGTATTGACTGCTTTATTGACTTCAACAAACGCCGGATTAGTAAGGATACCGAAAATATACAATGCGTTGATTTCATCGGACGAGAATTTATCTCCAAGCCATACTTACCCCATCGTGGAGCCTGTTCTTCGAACAACCGCGCTAGGTGTAGCTTTTCCACCGTTGCTAGCGAGCCCGCCGATTCACAAGGAGCCCGCACAATCTCAAACCGACGAAAATAGCGCTAAAAAGGTAATTTGACCCATCCTGGCTTATAACGTGTATATTACAGTTATTCTTGCCGTTTTCTAGGAAGAAATAACCGCGAAAGCGGAGACTGCAACAGAATCCGATAAAAAAGATGAAGCCAAAATTAAGGATGATGCGGAAAAACTTCCGGAATTATCTTATCATGGTACTCTTTACCCGTTAGCTTTCGATCCTTATCTTTCTTATGCTTATAGCAATGATTTCTTGTTCCCTGCATTGCCCTATTACGAACATCCCGTTTTCGTCGATTTACACCATTTTAAGGACGTGGACAAAGTCCATAAAGAAAAGGAGGAGATAAATCCAGCTGTTAATTTCAAAAAGAATCCCGACATTCCTGATGTACCACCACCACCTTTACCAATCAACAAGGAGGAAAGCAAAGAGAAACAGTAATATGGTTTTCGGTTTGAACACTATGAGCGATTTTATTTTAATATATTTTATATTTACGGTAATAATTTATTTGATTTTTTTTATTTTTTATATATGAGTATGAGATAAATGATAAACAATCAGTTATTTTAATGGTTTATGGTTCATTAGTAGTGAACCGTGACTTTGAATATTTAGCATGAATTTTTGGCAAGTTTAAAAGTTAGCTTTAGATGTTAAGAAATGAACTGATTTATATTATGCGTTTCGTTTTAAAATATAGAAAATGTATATAGATTTATTTAGTGGTAGATTACGTATCAAAATGTATTAATTGATAAATAAAAAAAATGTAAAAATGATTAGTAAATTAACGATAGTCTGACTAACTTTATGTTATCAAGGTAATCACATTCTTATCTTTACAACATTTCGGATTACTTGGAGAGAAAAAAAACAATTTCATTAACAAAGATATATTTATTATTTCCTTTCAATAAATAAAATAACAATTCACATGATTAAGAAAATAAAACTTTTAACAAAAGATAAACAGAAAATACTGCTTAAACATATTTAGTTTTAAAATGACTTCGCTTTGTCTTTGTAGCTTCTTCTTATTTTTGAAGCATTTAGTATTAAATTATTGCATGAGAAGAGTATTGAAAATAAATTTGAACACGCTGAATATCATTTAAAGCACACATATGTAACTACATTTTGCCTCTTACAACCTAACGATGGTAACAATACTTTGAGACGATAACTAACGCAAGAAAAAAATAGTTTACTCCTTGTTAGACTTTAAAAAATCGTGATCCAAAGGAAAACTTGTAACATACTCTAAGTTAGGAATTGAGAATTTTGAATGCTTCTTCATAAAATCCTTCCATATAGTAGAACGATCAATATGATGGAAATACGACCCCCAAACCCTCGACTGCAAGAAGTCCCCTTCATCGTGGACTGGTTCGTGTCCAAATACACCTTCAGCTTGTAATTCCTCACAAACTATAAGAGCATCGCAGTCCGTATGAACGGCAGGAGCGTAGACATCCTGTATAATATTGTCACCAACGTACAAAATCTTTGGATTTTCTTTCTTGCTGTGTTTCTTTAAAAATTCGCGCAGTTCCTTCCAGTTACCATGTGTATACCTTCCTCCTCTCTGTAGATCTTCAACGGCAACTTCTTCCGTCTCCTCGAGTCCATTTAATCCAACGAATGGTCTTGTATTAATAAAAAATCCTGGTTTCTTAGCGAAGAATACAATAATATCGAAATATTCTTGCCAATTTTCTCCCATACAATTCTCCGCAGTATGAGAAGCAAAATCCACATTAGATCCAGTGATTAAGAACAATATTTTATTCTCCTTCCGTAAAGATTTGAACCAATTCAATAGAGCATCACTACATTTGTGAATGTACTCTTCAGGATACGCTTTTAAATTCGGAAAGTAACCTCCTTTATCTAATTTAAAATGATCTTTTTGAAACATATGTGATAATGCTGCTAATATATCAGGCCATATCTGATATGATTCAAGTTTTTTGCTACCATTTTCTTCATCGATTGTGTCTACAGCTCTTGCAAATATTAAACCAGCTGGCATGTCAAAGTAATCCAGTAATGTTCGCATTTGTTCTGATAAAGGTCCATTCCATGTATGCAAAGGATCTTGAGAGAATAAATCAGTTACTTGCCAACGACAGTCTTCACCGTAATATTCTTTCAACTCATCCCTCGCTAGCTCTCGAGTACCATGACTACCATGCAGAATATGTCCTGTAGAATCTATCCGTAGGATGTTTCCATTCTTTACATCTAATATAAGGCCTTTCAGCATAAAATCTACATTCTCCTCAATTGGTCTCAATAAATACTTAGCTGAATATCCGCAGTAATCAACCAAATACTTTGAGAGAGATTCATATTCTAATTTCACCATTTTGCTTATTTTGTATCTACATACTGTATTATCTAAGTCAAAACCGATGCAATCGTAGTCCATAAAATTAAATGTTTCGTGTGAATGTAATTCGTGAACCATTTTTACATTACATTCATATAACCTCGTCTTTTGTACGAAACGTAGTGTACAACTCAAACACCTGAACAATACTAACATGACAACTTCTAAATTTTACAAATACTTATCTGCAGATCATTTAAATATACCTTGAATCGATATTTTACAGAAACTTCTATTCTAGATAGTTCAGAGAGTATATAGTAGAGATTAGTATGTGTAAATTTATTAGTTTTAGTTATTTTAATAATTCAAAATAAAAATGTACTTAATAAAATTGATGGAGTAATAAGAAGGAAGCCACTTTTATAATCTAAATATCATATAAATAGAATAATTATTTAAATAAATAAAAGTGAATGGTGCCTAATGTTCAGGGGAAGCACCTACTTCGTAACTGTAGAATTTTTTGAAGCGTTTCTAATTGATATATTTTTATATATTAAATTAGAAAGTAAATGCACTATTTTACGTTAAAATTGTTTACTGTTCTAAGTAGGTCAGAGTCCAACAATATTCCAGAACGTTTCATGTAAACATACAAACTATCTCGTTTCGGAACGCACCTACTAGCAGCCAGGGGATTGGTCACAATTAGCCAATAAGCAAAAGAAGCCAAAAAATCTCCATGACATCCAAATGTCATTGCGGTACAGATGGTGTTCATAATATATTTGAAGTAATAAACAAATGTGATACTTTATTAACAATAATTTAATAATAATATCGTGATAGTGTTAGGTTAATGATAATCATAGAATAATAAGATGCATCTAAACGCAGATATATCAAGTGCTTTGCAATTATTAGAAGATATAAAACAAACTGTAGATGACTTGGACGACCCGAAACTACAAGCGAATACGAATCAAGATATAAATCTATTAATTTCCGTATTGGAGAATCCGATCTTTAGAAGTATAGTAACCGTACAAGACTCCCTAAGTGAATTGAACCAGCAATTAGGTCAACATCCTTCGATACTGCCTGTTGACTTCGATATTACGCCTTCTGGTGACCTTGCTTTAAACGTGCCTCCTGGGGGTGAATTATACGATCCTGGCTATGGGGAGGGATATCAGCATTCCAGAGATTTCGATGAACAGAGGGTACCATCTGCACCTGCTTCACCAAACTCACCCCAGCTACATGGGTTTAATGTTGGCGATGATAAGCTGCTTTTATTGGATGGGAAACCGTTAGATGTAAATTTGACGCATCAAGAGGTAATTTATAATGTTATTCTTTTGTTCTAGATAATAACACTAGGTACATTAATTTATAGGCACTGAGAATGTTACATAAAGCTCAAGGTATGGGGCTTTTGCCTCATGGAGAGGATGATATTATTCATAGATCACCTTCAGCAGTTAGTGATGCATCAAAGGCAGGATCTGATAGCCTGTTGGGTACAGAATGGGCTCAAGTGGAAGCAATAGATCTGGTTAATGATGGTACGGGGTTGGGCTTTGGAATCGTCGGTGTTCGTACAATGGGTGTTGTTGTAAAGACGATTCTAGCTGGTGGAGTTGCTGATAGGGATGGAAGGTTACAAAGTGGTGATCATATTCTCCAAGTAAGCTTATTTTCTTTGGATAAACCTACACTGCACAGTTTATTTTATGGAATAATTTTTTTAATTTTTATTATACAGTCAGCCATTAAATTACGACCACTGGGAAACTATGGTAATTGGGTATATGAAATAAGTACTAAACCATTTTTCTGTACTACTCTGTTAACACCTACTAAAATAAATAAATATACATGTAGATTGCTTAGTATTTAGTATGACCTCCTTTTGATTTAAGCTATTTTTCTATTATTTTTTAGTTTTTAGTTTCTACAGATTCCTAGATTACCTATTTTTATTTCACCGTTACTTTTCTTTCCACATATCTAATATCCTTCATTAATTCTTCTTTATTGGCATGTCAAAGAAAAGGAATGTTATACCGTTTATAACGTTCACTTGCACGCCTAACATATAGAGGACGCTGTATTGCCGCCTCGATTTTTGATTCGTCACTAACACAATCTTTTCAAAAATTACGTTTATACAGTTGTTACAATAAAACAATTTCAATACAAAATAAAATTAAATTCACAATGTAATGCAGCAAAAAGATGTTTATTTTTCGTACACTGAACGACACGTTATATTCACAGTACAGATAGTCAGAGAGAAAATTAAATTTTAAAGGGGTTTTTTAAAATTATTTGAAGTGGTCCTTAATTTAATGGTCAATCGACTATATTATACAAAACGCAGTGTAGTGTTGTACTCCAATTAGGTTCGTAATTAAAGTTTTATTGAACCGATTTTTAGATAGGGGATGTTAACTTACACGAAATGGGTTCGGAACAAGTCGCTAAAGTATTAAGACAATCAGGAACACATGTCCGTTTAGTTGTAGCTAGACCCGCCGATATTACGTCACCGGAATATAAATATTTAAGTTCGACTGCGCCTTTAGTCCCGACGAGACTATTGACGGAACCGACCGATCTCGATCGCTACTTAATTCAGCATAAATATCCTCCGATATTCCAAAAGGCCTCCGAATTTGGCGATTTCCTTTACGATCAACCGAAAAAAACCTACATGGGATTATCTCGCATTCCAGCGTCACCCTCTTTACCCCTCCTCAATCTAGATATGGCGATGAAAATGCCCGAGATGGAGAAATTTACGGTAGAATTGAAGAAAGATATCAACGGATTAGGAATAACTATAGCGGGATATGTTTGCGAAAAGGAGGAGTTGTCTGGGATCTTTGTGAAAAGCATAAGTAAAGGTAGTGCGGCCGATATATGCGGGAAAATACAAGTAAATGACAGGATTGTCGAGGTGGATGAGAGATCTTTACAAGGCTACTCAAACCTTCAAGCCGTTGAGGTATTGAGAAATAGCGGGAATGTCGTGAAATTATGTTTGGAACGTTATCTTCACGGGCCAAAATATGAACAATTACAACAAGCAATAGCAGCTAACGAACTGAAACCTTCAACGCCCTCCAGCCCTCCTCAGATTCAACGGTAATCAGTCCTCAACCTTCGTTAACAAGGATTTATAGCGTTTATAAAGGCAAAAGACAAAAAAAAAACAAAAACACGCTTCTCTTCTTACCCTAGAGTAAACTTCGACTTCTTTCTATCATACTATCTCTTTCTCTTTCTCTCTCATGCACACATACATAGTGTTCCCTTTCACCTCTATTCTCTATAGAGTAATTAAATGATTCTCTTGATGTTTTTGAAATTTTAAAGAATTTTAAAATCGATTTGGATGTTGTGTCGATGTTAAAAGAATTTTTCGAATATATAATCGTGATTTTATATTTTAAATTACAAAAAAGCGAATAGATATAAGAAGTATAATGAAGCAATATATAATTATAACTTTAAGAGATATTAAGCAATTTAAAAGATTATAGAGGGTGTTTCAAGATGCATGCACTTTGCCATTTCAAAGCATACATTAAAGTTTAACATCCTCTATGCATATGTATCGAATTTAAGAAACTACATTTTCTTAAAATAAATTGAGTAAGCAATAAAAATTGAAGATTATATGTATATGCTTTTATAGTGTTACATATGGCCTAAAGTTTAAACGATAATATTAAAAAAGGTAATATACAGGGTGCTTCACAAATACCTAGCAGAATTTTAAACGGATGATCCTTCTAATAAAACCATTTTCGGCTTTACATTATTTTTCTTTCTTACCGTATTTTTGCCGACTTGTAATGTCTTGACCCTTATGTACAAAAATTCGTTTTTATTTTTTGTTTACTATTGTAGGTTTTACTATTTTACTTGTTACTATTTCAATGTCTCAATATTTATTTGTACATTGTGTTTTCTACTACGTATTGTTTATTTCATGCAAAACTTGCAAGCTCTTTATTTAACGTGTGCATCATCCGTTCAAAGTAGGCGAAATTTTCCTAAGTAACCCTGTATCTAAGCTTTTGAGATTTTTGAATAAAATAATAGTAGTGATGTAGTTCTTATCTTAGAAATTAAAAATAATGGAAAAATTCCTCCGTGCACAAATCCTCTAATCGCTTCAGTTTAGTTTCGATTCAATCTTTAGTAGTTTTTTTTTAAGTTTTTGTACATGCGCCGATTTTTTAGTTCCATAGCTGCATCCTTGTCTTTCCTGCGCTATTCCCTCTTTTTTTTTAATTGATTTACCTTTAGTTAATTGATTTTTTCGATCTTTTTTTTTAATTTACTCATTCATTTTTATATCACGTGAATTTCAGATTTCCAAAGACAGAAGATGACGAGGAATTTGAACCGATCGAAACGAAAAACGAACATTTAAATTTGTTTCGCGATACTACGAAACTTTACGAAAACGAACTAACACCAGCAATAGAAGAAGCAATAAAAAATAAATGGCAAAAAATTATGGGACCTGATACCGAGATCGTGGTCGCCTACCTAACGAAATTTGGGGAACGCGGCGGGTTAGGGATAAGCCTTGAAGGGACGGTTGATGTTGAGGATGGACAGGAAGTTAGGCCGCACCATTACATAAGATCGATCTTACCGGAAGGCCCGGTTGGTAAGAACGGCAAACTGAAATCGGGAGACGAATTGCTTGAGGTGAACGGCGAAAGGTTACTCGGAATGAATCACCACGAAGTGGTTAGCATATTAAAAGAACTTCCGGTTCATGTTCGAATGGTCTGCGGGCGCTCATCCAATTATAGGGCGTCCCAAGGATCGCTATTTAGTGAGAGGGGGGCATTGGGCGGAAGCTTGCAGAATCTACAGCCGGCATCCGATAGGCTCGTTAAGGCTAAATCGGACGGTTCAATCGCAACTAGCATTATGGCAAGCGGCAATGCGGAAGTTACGTTTAACAAAATGAAATCGCGATCGCTAGAACCCCTTACAGGTCTAGCCATGTGGAGCTCCGAACCGCAAATTATTGAGTTAGTTAAGGGCGAACGAGGATTAGGATTCTCGATATTAGATTACCAAGACCCTATAGATCTTAATGATACTGTTATCGTGATTAGAAGCCTTGTACCAGGAGGTGTAGCCCAACTTGACGGCCGATTAATACCTGGAGATAGATTACTTTTCGTTAACGACACTAATCTTGAAGATGCATCCCTAGATCAAGCCGTGCAAGCTCTGAAAGGTGCGCCTAAAGGCATCGTTCGTATAGGGGTAGCTAAACCACTGCCAATACCAGATACTGTTGCGCACAATAATCCAACGCAACAGTTAGATAATGATACCAGATCTCTAGCGACTAATATTTTCGAGTGATAAATAATGTATTCATTAATAAAAGCAAAGTAATACAATAATAATCTAATAATAATCTAATAATAAACGATAATAATAATAATAATAATAATAATTCCGATAGCTATATACAACACATTTCATGTTATGTTTGAAGCGTGATCTTTTAGTTTCCTTTTGGTGTGTATTGTACGAGGAGTATTATCTTAGCGTACTTAATTTTACAATTTATATGCATATCATATTTAAAACAATAATAAAATAATTTTTAGAGTAATATTATATACATATGTATATATATATATATATATATCAAAAGTTTGTTGAAATTTTAGACGAACGAATACAATAATTATAAAACGTATTATATATTGTTATTTAAATGAATCAATAAACACAAAAAGACTGACATTGATTGTTTATTTTTCTTACATATTCAATATATCAATTATATATGTACAGTGATGGTCTAAATAATGTCTTCCCGTATTGCAGATGTGCTCATGTTATCAAAAGTCCTCGCGTGTTCTATATATGTTTTTGGGCAATCATTTTACAAGTTACTTTATAAACTCCTGATTGTTTCCTTTGTTTATTTTTGATATACAGTTTTTAATGAATTTTTCTAATAAGTTATTGATTTTTTAGGCTATTTTTAAATTTGATTTAGTTAGTACTTTACTTATTTTTTCTCTAATTCGTCTTGTGTAAGTTAACTCTTTATAACATTCCCTTTTTCCTTTATATTTGGATAAATTTGTTAATTGCTTTTTCTTTAACATTCGATATATTAATTTGGCGTTATACCCATTATTTTCTGCTATTTTTTTAATAAAAATTTTCTTTATTTAATGATAATAAAGTTAATCTGTGGATCATTAGTAATTCAGCATTGTTGAATTTGTGGATTTAACACCTGAATTTAGAGGTCTAATTAGACCAGCTTTTATATATGCTCTGTAACTAAAATTTATATCTGCAATTAATAATTGCAGCACACAATCGAGGCATTCTCGCAATAAGTTTTGCCAGAGTTTCTTGTGTTATTGAGGTCCAACTCGATTGCAATTTCTTCCACACGCCAGTAGCTGATGTCGGAGCCGATTTCCGTACTTCCCGATCTAGTTCTTCCCATAGTAATTCGATTGGATTCAAGTCGGGGCTCTGGGGAGGCCATTCCATAATTTTGAGAGTTCCTTCCTCTTCTAAATGGCGTAAATAGTCTTTACATAATTTAGAGGAAAGTTTCGGGTCATTATCTTGCTGGAAGATAAAATTTTGACCCAAAAGTTGAATTCCGGAAGGTATTGCGTGGTTCTCCAAAATTTCGCGGTAGCCTTCTTTTTTTAATATACCGTCAATTTTCACAATGTCCCCTACACTAGTGCCAGCAAAACAGCCCCAAATGATGATAGAACCTCCACCATGCTTCACGGTAGCAGCAATACACTCTTCTCTGGCACGTTCACCCACAGATGTTCTTACGAATATGCGTCTTCGGGTTCCGAACAGCTCTAATTTGGTTTGGTCTTCTATGGTTCAGCGTTGGTGTTCACGAGCCCATTTAAGTCGCTTTTGCTTGTTTTGTTTGCGTAGTAATGGCTTTTTCATCGCAATACGTCCATGGAGCCCGGCTTTCTGTAGGCGACGTTTGACTGTAGAAACAGTGACTAGCTTTTGACAACCAACATTTAATTCTGCGGTGATTTCCGGGGCTGTTTTGCGTCTATTTAACTTGCTGGTAACCACTATTCTGCGATCATCTGCAGATGTTGTCGCTTTTGGCCTTCCACTCCGTCTTTTATTAAGAAAACTGCCAGTTTTCCGATATTTTTTTACGTTATAGTCAACCGTAGCGTGGTGTATTTTCATTTTTTTGGCAATTTGTCGATTACTTATGCCACTTTTATGGTAAGCTATTATAAGCGCACGTTTTAAAAAATTGTCACACGATATTTCGCTCACGACGTGAATAGAGTAAATACCACACTGCAACTGACCATAGGTTACAGATTTCACTATAATCTTCTAGGAAGGTAATTTAAACATTATTACCTACAACCTAACAGATGACTAAATTTACCCAGTAAATTCAGAGGGATTGTTATTGTAATTGCACGGCAATAAACAGTTTATAGTAATCCGACCAAGTGCAGGTAAATGATAGTAAACCTTATGCGATATAATGGGTGTTTATCTTACTGAACTACATTTTAAATACGTATTTCATTTTATTATAATGTTTTTTTGGTAAACATAATACTATATGAATAATCCATGAAAACAGGGATGCCTAAACACTGTTGAGCGGTAGTGTACATGTACCTGTCCGAATTCATTATAGCAAATGAAGGTAATGAATAAATAGACTCCGGGATGTGAAGCTCGTCTTTCCGCTGTTCCTTCCTATTATCTAGATTTAAAATGTATAGACAGGATGTGTTGTGTTTTGTAAATGATAACGGTATATGTGTAGTAATTTGCCAAGTAATGTGGCGAAATGGCCTCTCCCGAATATCAAAAAAAGTTAATAAATAAATAAAATTATCCAAGATAAATATTTCTTATTCAAAATTTAATTACAAATTTCTCGTATATTTTGGTATTCTGTTGATATGCAGTTTCTTATAATGTGTAAGCATTTCACATCTAGATGTCACTGGGAATCTACGAATTAATGTGAATCAGGTCCTGTTTTATCGTCCGAATCGTTATAAATAAGATTTAACAATTGAGATTTAAAAATACCAACTACGATTAATTTATTTCATCTTGAATTATATTAAAATAATCATAAAGTAAACAAATCTTCCCATTCCAAACCTAATGAGGCCTTGTCTAGGTGTATTTATCTCATTTAAGTTAGCGATGTCTGTTCTCCTAAATGTTATTTTATGTACTGCGAAAATTATACATATTCTTGAAGTTTTTAATGCTCAAAGTGAATTGTATTGCGTTATTTTTGGAGAGTACGGTTAAGGTTCGTAGAAACTGCAAAGATCAGGTTTCCTCGTCACATTTATGCAATAGAAAAAAAAATGAGATTCAGGTAGGATGCTTTTCTTATTAGATACCGTTATATAATATAATGCCCTTCTATATTACGAGCATATATTTCAAAAAGTTTTCTTCCATGTATGTACGTTATATAATAAATGTATAGTTTAATTGCGCGCCATAAATTACCAGCAATTTGATAAAGCGTTTTTGTATACTCGTTTACAACGTGCAATGTAACGCATTTTTTTACTGTAATTCTTCTGAATTAAATTGTTAAATATCCAGCTATTATATGATGCAAATTCTTAGTACTTCTTTGTAAATAATACTCCTCCGCAAATTTCCCAATCTTACATAATTCAGGGGAATAAGTCCTTGCTATTACTTTCCGGAATTTTAGTGGTTTTAACTTGGACGATAGGTTTCATTTTTATAAAAAGTGTTTTGCACTTTAGTCCTTGCAAATTGCATTAATTGCATAGTTGCTACAGCAAGCGATTATCGGGACAGCGCAGAAATACAAATGATCTATGATCTATAAATCTGTGGTCGAAGTACATCTTGTTTGAAGGTGATTTTCCCGCATTAAGTAAGGTTTGTACGCTGCGTCAGCGATACAATGGGCCATTAGCGGTTTAAAATTAATTCTAAAAAATCGTTTCACATCGCCAGTCACGTTTTATGCCAATATGCAACGAGGAAACAGGTACAAGCGCAAATAAACGTCACCAAACGCGTTTTCTCGTTAATGGAAAAATGTCTGTAGATTATGTCGATAATATTCTGACGTCGGACTCTCAAGAAATCTGATCTGAATGGGACAACTGGAAGGTGCTTTATTCCATTTAAAACCTTTAAACTACGCAACATATATATTTAAAGAGTCTAATTAAAAATCATCTTATTTATCGATTTGTATCAAAATCACGATAATCTTTTGTGTAATTTAAATCAGATTTCTTTCAAATAAACGATTTACGCACATTCTCAAGAGGTTTGATATATATATTTACGTAATACAGACCTTTAAATTTGTAATTCTTTCCAAATTTTTTGTTCCCTTATCAGTCTTTGAACAATAGGGAGATTCCATTATGATAAAATCGAAGAAAATATCGGTATTTTTTGGCAAAATAAAATTGATTACTGTGAACATGAAAAGAATAAGCCAGTTCTACTTTTTATTTCTGTGGAATCACACCAGTCACCCTAAAATATTATTTAGATTCTTTTTATTAATAATATGTATATGCTTATCAATGCTCTAAGTGCTTAATCCAATCCAAAATAACATCATCTTGCCCCGGAGGTACATTAGATAAATATACAAAAACAGGAGGTTACATACAAAGACGGCCGCCAAGTCGTCCAAGCTGTACGACTCCCCAAGATGACTGGGTTTTAAGATTACAAACATTACGCTTGAAACTGTAAGACACATACAGATCGACTTGACCAGAGTCAGAATTACTGTAGTACTCTACTATAGGGATTAGAAGTTGCCCTGTGTGAGGAGTGGGAGTTCTAGTTCTTTTGCTGGTCTAATTTGCTTCTAATGACTTGCAAAACTGCATTTAACAGTGTATGGGCATACGTACATATGCTTCCTTTATCGATCAAATTCGCCAGTCAAGTCTAGTGAACTTTAAAATCGTTAACTTTTCATGTAGATTTAGTATTTAGATAACGATCTAAACCATTGAATTTAAATCGAATATATTTGTTCTACGATATTATCAGTTAAATTACACTTGCGCATTTATTGCGAAATATAAACAGAACAACTCGGAAATAAGTCGAGCCAAATTACATTTAATTTTCATCGCAAGGCTACTCACACCGTTATCTTGGAGATAATCTCATATTTCACTTGTATATTAGACATTTAAGGAAGAACCGAGAGATACACACACAAAAAAATATTATTTTTAACGGGTTTACTAGAAGATAGAGAAGTGGAGACGTTTCTTGATAACATATGTTCAGTTATCCATTTGACTCACTGCTTTATGGTCTCTCTCAACAAAACGTAAGCAATTTGTAAGCTATCAAATTGTGAGAATGACAAATAGTACATCTCTTCTTCTTTCTTGGAGGCTTCGAATCCTTGTATTCTATTAGTTCCTTTTCTAAAGCTATTAGAAACTTCTTTCTCTCTGCAATTTGTATTCTGAATCTCACTATTTCGTATGTACTTACGATTTACAGTTTCTTCCCACTGCTTCCCCATGCAACCAATTCCAATGGTTTGGTCTTTGCCCACTACCGATCTCCCGTTATTATTGTTGTCTCATTTTCTTCTCTCGCTTCATCTAATTCTCTTTATAAGATTAGATAGAAATTTGCTATTTTCTCTTCTGCTGCTCCTTTCACGGAGCCCTAAATATATATATATTTAAAATTTCTGTTTCCTTTATATTTAAAGGTATTACGATTATTCTTAAATTAGCTACTTTATTGTCTATTTTTTTCTGTAACTATTATTCCTTTGCTCTGTATTCTTGTTGAGTTTCTGAATAAGTAATAATATTAATATTACTCCCACAATACTTGTCTTAACTTTCCGTTTCTTCCGCTACTACTGTCTCTTTCTCCGTTAAAATGTCGTCTTTTCTTATCAGTTTTATGCATTCCTACTCCTGTGGTCTATGTTGTGTTTCACCAGTTCTCCTCTCCCATTGTCCCACTTGTATTCCTTTCTTTGAATTGTAACTTTCTACTATTCTAACTTAACTGCTTTTCTTTTTTTTTCTCTCTTCCTCTGCCATTTGTTTCAGTATTTTCCGTATCACTTGCTCTTCTCAAGTCATTTAATTATCTATATATCTCTTATTTTACATCACCACATCTTTATTTCCTCCACTCTCCAATTCAATCTTCCTCTATCTCCTATTTTTTCCACTCTACATCCATACAACTCTACATAAATCTTTTGATTCCTATTTTTATCTTACACCTATGACATTTTCATTATTACGATGTTTCTCTTTGTAGTCGTTTTTCTCCAATATGTTTATTCTCATCTCCATCGTGTTCATTTGTTTTTTCATATTTTCTTTCTCCTCGTTCAGTGCTTCGTTCTCCTTTCTTAAACTGTTTAGTTCTTTTTGGTACTCTTACTGATTTCGTTTTATCTCTTTGACATCTTTCATTAATTTTACCATCATGACGACTACCTTATCTTCCTCTTTTTCTTGCATCTTTTGATGTATGGTCGTCACTATCAATGATTTTTCCCTCTATTTGCCCAAAAAAACTACAAGAGTCCATTTTCGTGTCATCCCTTTCACAGTATATGATCGTGTCATTTTGTCTAGGCTTCATTTTATTGTAATCGAAAATTGTCTCGGGTTTTTTGACCGTCATCAACTTTTTTCTCATTGTGCAAACTGCTATGTAATGTTACAAGGTTACGTTCCTTTGGCAATAAGAAATGATTGCTGCGTCGTCCGTATACTTCACGATTTATAGATTTTGTCAAGAAAACCAGTAATTCATGCTTATTTTTGCGAATCGTATCAACTATTGTCAGATTTTTTGATAGCAAATACTTTCCTAGGTTGTAGGAAATAAAAAAGTTATCGCAAAATTTTCAATTTCTTGACAATCTTCTCCCATTGATTCCGTTCTCTTTTATCATACCGTCCAGGCTTTAATTGAATATATTACTGAAAAGGACATCTTCCTCTCGAGGTTACCTCAACCATCATGCGTCAATTTGGTACATAAATATCTTGCCATAATCTTATTTGTGCTATTTTGTCACTAATACGCTGCCAAAGTGGTTTATACGTCGAGTTACCTACGACTGAGGCGAAACGTCTTTTTTAGTCTCTATTTCCTCCTTTTACTCTTTTCACCTTTCTTTCTATTTCACCCCTGCTTTTAAATTTTTCTTCTTTTCATTTCTTTCTCCTCTTACTCTTATTTCATTTCTATATATATTTCATCACGACACGGTCCAATTCCGGAAGCAGTTCGTTAGTTTTATTACTAACTCTGGCCGTGGAAGCCTACGTATTTATTTTGTCACTGTTTCTTTTTCTCTGTTTTTCCCTTGCATTATCAAATCTTGGTACACCAAAATCTTTTCCTTTTATTATCTTGTTATGCAGGGGTAATAGATCGCACCAGTTAACATTTCCAAGACATCATCAACATGACGGTCCGCATTTTGAAAAAAAATTATTTCGATTTTTTAAAATTCTCTAAAGTTTCTATCTTAGCTATATTAGAGATTAGAAGATATTCTAATGGTTATCAGATAGTTAGTTATTTATAACATGTGCAATTTATAAATATAAGACGTTTTCAGAGAATGATAACGCAACTTTTCTTTTATATATGACTGCAAGAGCTTTCAATTTTTCTAAAACAAACATTATCAGTATAGTGGCTGTGGATTATATTATATTCCTATGTTAATATTCTTATTATCTACATAGAAAATTATTCAGTACTTAAATTTTTACTTAAAGCAATCTATTCAAATTAGTGATTATTGAACACCACTTAGTTTTATGATGGCTACAGGTACATTTTATTCCTGGAACAAAATTACTTCGCCAAGATAAAGAAAACAATTGGGAACTGATAAGTTTTGAATTAGTTTAAGAATACTCTAGGTTTAAATTAGCTTTATTAGACATATTTTGACACTTTGCCCGCAGTATCTACTGGCGATATCAAGTCAATTTCTTTTTATGAAAGTAAATTAACATCTTTCAATTTTCTTAATTCTTTGTATCGATAACAATAAGAATAACAATAACATTAATAGTCGGAATATTTCGTATGAAACATATTAAAAGCAATTTTTATATTAATAAAGAATATTTTCGGATATAAATCTCGCACTTCATTATCTCTATTGTTTTTACGATGTGTTGTGAATTAATCTATATACACTTATATAAATACTCCTACTTATTGAGATCTAATGCACAAAATAATTGAGTTTATATTGGCTTCATGGAAGCGATAACTTCATTTTTTCTACACGGTGTTTGCAGTTATTCTTTAAATTGAATCGTTAGTGTAGTGATATTGTTTTAGTAGCGGATATGTAGCTGGCACAACACCACCTTGAAAGTATTTCGTGTTTTTTTTTTTAGTGTTTTCTTTTAACTTTGTGATTTTATTTCCTTTTCGAACAACGTCTAGAGGAGGTATGTGTTTTTCATTCTCTGTTTATTTTTTTTGTATTTTGCGGTTTTCTATAATCTTACGTCGATACTTGGGATTACCTTGGAAAATATCTTACAGTTACTTAGCTGGAATGTAACTAGCACAAAACCTCCTTGAAATTGATTTGTATTTTTTTTAAATGTTGTCTTAACTTTTTAATATAACTTTCTTTTAAAAAAACATCTAGAGGAGGTATGTGTTTTTGATTATTCAGTTTCTTATTTTAAAAGTTAATAAAATATTTTCCAGTTACTTAGCTATTAATATTTTTATTGCAGTGCTTTTCGCACATATGGGGATAGAAAAGTCCCCATACTTAGCTATATGGCAATGCATTTTTTTTTAATTTTACGAGAATATATAAAGCCTTATTCAACACGAAAAATAATATATGTATACGTAAATGTTGTCGTTTTAGTGAATCATATTTATTTTGTATTGCATGTTATGATGTGCACGTAAAATTGATGGTATTGTAAGTATTTTTGCATACTACATATCTATGTATAATATAATTTCTAGTTTGCGACAATTCCACCTCGGCTAGTGCACAATCATGTTTATCGCATGCAACGCGAGAAAAAAGTCCCTTTGTCGCGAATTAATTGCTAACTTAGTTGCATTTCAATTGTTTTAAAACATGCTAAAGTAAATTGGGTACAAGTGTCATCAGTCAAAAATCTTCGTAAGTATTAAAAGAATTATTTAATATTTCATCTCGATTTCCTAGCTCTTACACTAATAATATTAATTTCGATATGAAATAAATAACATTTTATCACTGTACATACAAAACGTTCAAGTACCTATCGGTAATTATTTTGTATTATTAGCCTCATTATTATATCAAGTGTATATCCTCCTTGTATCTCATGACTCGTCTCCTACGATGAGATCGATTCATTTTGTTGGAATAGAAATAGTTACTAACGTGAAATTTATTGCAAATACTTTGCATTAATGATTTCTAAATACACGTGCTTAATAAAAGTTTTAATTATTGATTGCTGGATTGTATTTTGTAAAAACTAAATTGTCGTTCTCTCTAATCTGCTAAGCAACAGCAGTCAGTAGATATTGATTTTATATGTAAATATGTAGAATGATTTTGTTCGTAATACTACCGTTGAAAGATACAAACATGTAAAACAATTAAATCAGAATTAACAGGAAGAAACCAAATTTAATTAATAGATCTCGATATTTTTTTGAATTACCGTATATAGAGATAACATTAAGCTTATTAATACTCAATACATTGTATTAGCAACCTTTACATTCGATTGTAATATTATAAAAATAGCACATACACGATTATTAATGGATATTAATGTTTATTCAAGTAGGATCCAGAAACTACCTTAGACAATACTGCGATATTGAAAAAAAATTCTACTTTGATAATTGGAAATGAAAAACTTCTGTAAAAACCACCAATTCTATGTTCTATTTTTCTAATTATTAATCTCCTTATAATTTACCAATTAAACGGAAAGAGTGTAATTCAAAAAGCAAGAGAAATAACGACTTGCGACAGTTGATACGGAGTTGTTTTAATTCGACAATACATCATTCAGATTTATGCAAATAGTAGAAGAATCGTCAGATTTTCTTTTATTAAAGAAGTTATTTTCAAAACCATCAGAGATCTATACTAAAGAATGGCTAAAGTAACGATTTTGTTTATTTTATTCTATGCATATCTTTTCTTAATCTTCTCATATTTTCCTAAACGAAGGAATTAAATCTGGATTAATTCTATAGATCTCAGCAGTTAGAGCTCTTTAAATTTTCGAGAAATGTTTGCTTTTTATCAGGACGCAGCTTAGAAAGTAACCAAGATATTGAGTTTCACTTTACGACAATTTATTATTGAAGGCCACACGGGAACTGTAAGAACATTTCAAAGTGAAGAGCTTGAAAATCGAGTTTCAATTTTTTTTTAAAAATCGTGATCTCTAATATTGAAGCAAAAGCCCTATCAAGGGCTATTTGAAGCTACTTATTTTTTGCTTAAATTGACGCGTGAGTTCGTCAGTTTGTATTTTTAAACGAAGCGAACTAACCTAAGCTCACGATAAAGGTTAGATATTTATTTTCATTACTATTTGTCATACCTCACTTAACGCAATAAAACTAGAGTTTTTATTAACGATGTTATTGTTTTTTTTAATGAGTTTTCAAGTGTTTATCGCATTTTTTTTTCATTGAGGTCAATGTGAAACACATCTACACATTTCAATTTCTAATCACGTTTCAATTTAGTGCTATTATTATTACAGCCACGAAAATGACCGCACCAAATTCAAATTCCGATGAACATGGCTGCTACACGAATCCTCTTGGTGTTAGCATCGAATCGCTTAATGGCTACCCAAAGCCCCTGGCTGATATCTTAGCTTTAGCTAACGAAATCAAAGAGCCGATTAAAGATCTGAAAGAATTAGATTTTAGTAGTGGTAATGATGATCAAAAACAATTTTCGACTAGTATGATTTAAATTTTGACCCTTTTAGATATTGTTCAAGTTGAGTCTCAGGTAGAAATACCACCAAAAGATAATTCACAATCTACTAAGTTCACCGAGCCAGTTAAAGAGAACTTAATCTCGGTGGGATTGCAAATCTTCATACCGTTCATGATCGCTGGTATGGGAACTATTGGTGCTGGACTTGTGCTGGGCAATGTTGAGGAATTGGAGGTATTCAAAGAGGTGAAAGCGCTCTACATTATGGTGCCTGCTTTAATCGGGTTAAAAGGAAACTTGGATATGTGCCTAGCATCAAGACTGAGCACCCAAGCTAATTTGGGCAATATCGACTCGAGGCACGAATTTCTCAAAATGATAGTTGGAAATATTTTTTTGGTTCAAGTACGTCTTTAACGTCGTTCAAATTTGAACAACTCTTTTCTAAAAATGTTTTAGATACAAGCTATAGTCGCTTCGTGTATTGTCTCAATATTTGCTGTTACTGCCTCCTCTATTATGGAAGGGAAATTTCTATTCAACGATTCTTTACTGTTATCAGCAGCTAGTACAGCAACTGCAACATTATCATGCTTCATATTAGGTATATTCCATTAAAATTGCTCATTTTGCAGGAATAGTTTTAATTGTGTTGGTTCTAGATTTCGTATTGATAGCTGTCATATTCGTAACGAGGAAATTCCGAATGAATCCTGATAATATGGCAACGCCCATAGCTGCCAGTATTGGCGACGTTGTATCGCTGCTGGTTTTGTCAACAATAGCTTCGTTTCTTTACATGATCCATGGTATTTATAAAGAAAAAAAATAGAGCGAAACAAATGAAACGTTTTAAAATTACAGATAGCCACACCTATGTCTTGTTTATCATCTTAGGAATATACTTGATGCTCTTTCTACCGTTATGGATACTAATTGTGAGAAGAAATAAGTATACTAAAGCAGTTTTGAAAGATGGCTGGGTACCAGTTATAAGTGCTTTATTCATCAGCGGGTATGTTTTTTCTTGACTATTGAATATTGGTTAATATAATCTTTATTTAAAATAGCACTGGTGGTTTAGTTTTGGATTCAGCAGTTGATAATTTCGCTGGATTTGTGGTATTCCAACCAATAATCAATGGTATTGGTGGGAACCTAGTATCAATCCAAGCAAGCCGATTGGCGACCATGCTTCACCAGACCTCACTTCCTGGAATAATACCACCTCACACCAAACAATGGGTGGCGCCGTGGACGGCTTTGTTTGGAAAACGTAAACTTCAATTGAATTTTCATTTTAATCGATTACTTTAAATGTATCTTTCATTTCAGTACCTTCAGCTAAGACAGCAATGCTGTTAATGGCCATCTCAATTCCTGGACAGACAGTTTTTGTTCTCGTTGCAGATGTTTTTTACAATAATTACAAATTAGCAATTACCAGTGTCTTCGTACTAACTTATCTATTTGTTTTCCTCGTACAGCTTTGTTTATTGCTATACACTGCACATTTATTGGTACATACCATGTGGAGATATAAAATGGATCCAGACAACGGATCTATACCGTACCTGACCTCGCTAGGTGACTTATCCGGAACTTGCTTGCTGTACTTAGCATTTAGCTTTCTTCACGCCATAGGAAATGATTACGTACCATTAAATTGATAGGCAAAAGTTTTTATTAAGACTGTTCAACTTCAGTATTTTGTTCTTTTTATCTAATTTGTCAAGTATTTAATCTGGTTTATATCTGTTAAAAACTACACTGAAAAAATCGCTATAAATTTACATTCGATTTACATGGGCACTGTAATATTAAATGATTCGGTGTGTTAGTGCGTACTGAAATGTAAATTTACCGTCTCGATAGTGAAACTGCAAGTAACGTGTACTTTTTTATATCATGATCACGTTGATATCATTTTGGTTTAGTATGAATTTCGTTTATCCATATGTACCAGTAGTTAACCAGTATACATAGACTTGCAGACTTCTTTATGGCAAGATATACCGGCAGTTGTAACTGCTATTACTGCAAAAATACAAATAAAAAAACAGGAAAATAATCACCGTCCTCCAAAGACATGTATTACAGTCAGTAAGTAAAATTACACTGTAATAATACATTCAATTAGCATTAGCTTGACATACATAGCTACGCCTAACTGGTTAATTTCCATTTTCACTAAATACTTACATTATTGGTCGGGGCGTGAAGCAGCCAACGTTGTGCCGTGTAAATTTACAGAATATTTTTCTCGGCGTATTAACTTAGAGATTTTTTTGTGATAATATGTAAATGTAAGATTATTTTAAAATAAATTTAATTTTAAAGAGCCCATAGTTTTATTTGTACCAGTATGTGATGTCTTTGAAAGAAATCCATTTACCTGTGGTAGGTGTTTTTACGTGAATGACTTTTAGTGGGATAGTTTTGCGGATAATGGAATGGGTATTTTGAATAAAGTAAAGAAATTATCGAGACCGCTTTATTTTTTTCGCAAAGCTTATAAACTAAATCTTAATATTCCAATAGCTATTCTAAAAACAACAATTGCTTAGAAAAACTATATGTATATATGTAATTATATTATATTACAATAATGAGTTGATAAATGTTACATAATCATATAGGAATGCGAAATTTATGTGTTCACTCCGTCTCTCTCTAATTTTCTATGCTTATATGATTATGTATACATGCACTTGTCTTATAAATATGTAAAATTAGATGGAAAATATAAAAAAGCCTATTATTTCTTTTATATTCATGTGCAAAAATGCATGTTTTCTTTGCTCTATAATAATCTTATTTGTTTTTTTTTTATCTGAAATGTAACATTAACAACATAATCACTTATTACAAAAGAACTTGTTTTTTCTTATTTAAAAATGAGCCCGAAAAATATTTATGTTTATATCATCTTTATTCCTTTGAAAAATTTCAAATAAAAGTTTCGCTTTAAAAATATGGCTGACAATGTGCAGTAGGACAGGTTCTTCTTTAGCAAGTGCCACAAAAGTCAAAGTATTAGTGACATCAGTAAATAGTGTCTTATGTGGCTAATTTACATTATATTACATTGCATAATAGCAGCACACTAAGAACAGAAGAAATTATTTTTATTGATATTTATATATGAATAGATTTCTTTATTATTTCGAAAGAGTTTTTTTTCATCTCTGAAGGTTCTACATTAACCGATTGTAAGTAATGAAATCGATCAATTTAAATTTTGAGAAAAAAATAAAACTTTATCAAACTAGTATCAAAAATTGGTATATAAACGTTATTATTTTTTTTGTATATCACTTTTCGCGTTTTAGTTTTCTAAGAGTGTTTTTTGTGTTCGAATTTTTCTCTTTGTGTTCTTTTTTCTTCACGCTTTAACACCCTGGAAAACCGTGTTTCTATAATAATGTAGATTGGTAAGACTATTTTCTGCCCGAAAACATAGGATTTTATGTTTCTTATTTAACCCTAGGTATTTATTCTTATCGGGGGGCTCAAAGAAATAAAATCGAAGCGGTTTAAGGACGAACTTTTTTCTTGTTTCCATCGAATTACCACACAATCTCATATCGCTTAGTTTTGACATTGACAAGTTTTTTTTTTAAGTACTTTAAATATTAGCACAACTCAACTCAACTCAACAATAAAATTAAGAATTATTTACACTACTCTTATAGATTTTCCCTTTTTTTCTTTTTGAAAATAGAATTTAATTAAAAAATTATTTCTTTTACACTTACAGTAAAAAATCACATTTGTATTAAATATCTATTACTCCCTATATGTTAACAGTAATCTATATACCTCTCTCTTAATTTGTTTTTTATTTTTCCCTTTTCCTCATTTTTAAAACGTCTTTTTCTTAAGTCTTTAAATTTAGCTTCAATTGTTTTCTAATCTTTTAATTTATTTTAAAATTTTGTTTTAAATATTAGGAAAGAATAAAAACAAATTTAATTAGGTTCCGTTTGTAAATTAACAAATTATTTGGGAAGTAGTAATTTCTTAAGATCGGAAACGGAAACTAACCAAGATGCCAATAGATTATTGTACATATAATCTTACAAACACCGATCGGATGTGCAACATTTATAAAAATTCTTTTAATAACAATATAACGAACGAATTCTTAACTATACTCAAGTATTCATGCTTCTCGTTTCGTATGTTATTTGAAGATGCACTTAGTAATGCATTAGAAACACTTGACGTTGTCTAATAAACGTATATATTTATATGTACCTATATCAATATGGTCCAGCCATGATAACCGTTACATTCCCTTTCAAACTTCCCCATAAATACCCTTTCATCCTAACTCAAATAACAAGCATCATAACAAGAAATTAAACGATTAACTACGTCATCGATCATTTGAAATGCATTTCCAAATCGTGTGCTCCAAATCAGTAAAATAAAATAAAAATACGGGATTTCGTAGGTAATATTCGAAAGCATTTTTATATTATCTTTACTTCTTGATTTTCCTTTGGTTATATATATTAAAATATATAATGTGCTAATTTTGTTTTTCTTTTTGTGAATGTGTCGTATTTTTTTTTTTGTTTCATTAAATTGTCACACTAACAACTTACAATAGATATTATTTCACGAGGCATATAAAATTGTGTTCATATATTTTTTGTTCATTTCTCTTTAAGTTGCATATTATAGAAATCGCCCCTCCCCATTTGTATAGGTCCATTTTAGCATGTGTACCGTAATATATAGCTTGAAGTTTAGCAATATCAAATGATAAACAATAAAATATTTCGGGGTATAAACAAAAAAAGAACGTGTGGGAATTCTAAAATTCATACAAAAATAAATATTATTATTTTTTTTTTTCAAATATTCAAAGCCAAAGTCGAAAAGTGCATGTAATTTCAATATTCGTATGTAGTTCATGACCCTGCTGGAAAATCAACACGCTAAATGTGGTGAGATGCACTTTCCTAAAGACACATTAATGAAAATCATCCTTTATACCGAAAGTCTTATAACCATGACTTACAAGACCTCCTGTATATATTGTATATCTATAAATAATTCGCGTTATTTATCGTAGTGTATTTGCTTTATTGTCTTTCTGATTTCCATTAATGCATGGCTGGATTATCAAAAGAAACTTGTACCCAATCTCGACGATTGTAAGGGTGAATTTTTCAGACAACCACTTGGGAAATGTGGGTTTTCTAAAATCACCCGCACTAAGACCGGGCGTCTCGAAAGCGTCTATTAATTGAAAAATTATAAACTTTGTGATTTTTTTACATTATTGAGTATTTTCGTTATATAATAATGAACGAACAGGTAATTACCCTGTATATTTGAAAATTTTTATTAGGTAAATAGTCTTAACTTAATTGGGAATATTTTAAAAAAGAAAAAAGAAAATTGATCAACTGACTTCGCAATGTTTCTAGATTTTTAAAATAGCGAACTCATGCTGGGACATAAGTTCACATTTTAAACACATTTTTACCTGCTCAATCTAGCTCAAAGAACTGTTCATAAAACTATTATTATCGGTTTTTCCTTAATTTCTTCCATTCTGGTTCTTGTTATATTTTTCTCGACAGCATAATTTTCAACTTTTACTATATTAATAGTAGTATGAGCAGCAAAGCAGTTGACATTAGGGATACTTTCTCAATTAAACACTTAATAGTCCTCTTACTAATCAAACTTTCGTATTCTTTTACCTGGAATCTTATCTCAGTTATATTCTAACGCATTTTTTTATTTAACATTAAACCTAATATTCGATGTCTTGATGATAATAATCTACAAAGAATGAAACAATATAAACTGAAACGGATCAAAATCATTCGAAAATTTCGAATAAAGCTGAGATCAAGATGTTTCGACTTGGTTAAATTATCTCTAAATTCACTTTATGTATCACCATGCTCAACCCAACTTGTCAGGATATTACTTGGTGGGGGAGGGGCGTGGCCATTCTCAAACTTCTGCCGAACATGGACTAAGGCCAGGCGTGCGACTGTGAAGAACTACCTTGTGCCCATTTTTTGTGACGAAACCATCACTTTCGATCAACACAGCCGTTTGGTGCGCCCCTAGATCCGTGTCCCCATCTGTTTCACCTTCGGATTGATCTGGCAGTCCACAACGTTGCCGCTTATGCTTACGCCACGCGTTCTGTATCAGACGCGCACAGTAGTCTTCTCGTTGCCTCCACAGGGTTGAACTGACCGGCTCGTAGCCGTCAGCCTTTGGTTTCTCTTGCACTTCACTTAGTTCAACAGTCTCATCGATATCGTTACCTTTACGCGCGAAAAAGTCTTTGGTAAGCGCGTCCAAGATGTCTACACAGTACATGAGGTCACCTTTACATATTGGAATGTCCATAGACACTATCTTGTACTTATTAGGCTTGTGGATCTGAAGTGGAGGCTCGAGCACGTCCAGGAATTCCGACAGCTGATCGTATCTTATGTATTGCGTACCGTCTGGGTCGAATTGCTGCCAAATCTCGTAGTACATATCGTAATCGTCGTCCGTTAGTCCTTCTTGCACATCCTCCGTCGCCTGGGAATAGTTCTCCAAAATAACAGCAATGTACATGTTTATAATGATTAGGAATGAGATCACTAAGTAGCTCAACAGGAACGCGATTCCTATTGTCGAACTGCCGCAGTTACCTGTCTCACCTATTTCATTATCGGGTTGTTTGCAGTCTTCTTCATTGATTATACCGTCTAGCACAGCGTTCCAACCGGCAGATGTAGACATCTGTAGCAGAAAATTATATATTATATAATTATATATTCCCCTATCCAGGTGGCATAGAAATTGCTAAGGGAAGATTATGCCTTTATCAGAATCCCATTAAATTAAACATATGTATGTACATATATCAATTACCGATACGTACTTGAAAAAGTAGGATCATCGATTGTCCAAAGGTTTTAAAATTGTAGACGTCATCTAAGCCACTTTTATCCTTAACGTGCATGAAAAACGACATGCCAAAAATGGCGAATATAAACATCACCAAGAAGAGTAATAAACAGATGTTAAATAATGCAGGCAGTGACATAGCCAAGGCAAATAATAATGTCCTAATACCCTTAGCACCTTTCACCAAACGCAGTACTCTGCCAACTTTTGCTACCCTAACTACACGGAGAAGCGTTGGTGATACGAAGTATTTCTCTATAATATCACTTAATACAAGACCTATAAATAAGAGATTGTCGTACAGAACAACTGAAGGAAAGCGTTTTAAGAGTATTGAACCTTACCTAAGATAGATAGTATGACAACCACGAGATCGAACAGATTCCAAGGTTCTGTGAAATAGTGATATCGTAAGGCAAACATTTTCATCATACACTCAGTACTGAAAATGGCTATGAAAATCATATTGAGATAATCCAATATCATTGTGAAAGTTTGCTTCTGTTGATAGTGATCCATGGTCATCGTCAACATATTCAAACCGATAAACAACATGATAATCATATCGAATTTCTTGTTGGTGACTATTTCGAAAACTATAGCCTGCGGCCTCCACTAAAACACCCAAAACATCAGTTCTTCTACGCAACAAACACGATAATACTCACTCTTGGCCGTGGTATAGCTTTCATGGGCTTCTTAGAACCCATCTTCTTCATCGCGTTGTAATATTTCTTCTGATCTTCAGTCATGAACAATTCTAACGACCCGCCAGCTTTTTTCTTTTGTTCATTAAAATTATCGATGATCACACCAATGAATAGATTCAAAGTGAAGAATGAACCAAAGATTATGAAAAATACAAAATATAAATACATGTAGATGTTAGTTTCTCGGATTGGTTGTTTCAATATCTATAAAAAAAACAAAATTGATTGAATACTCCAAGTCTTTTAAAGAAAATGTACTGACTTCTCTTGAATCTATAGCATCGTTCATGATTTGGATCCAACCTTTAAAGGTGGCGACTTGGAATAGGCACAAGTAAGCTTTCCCAACATGATCGAAATTCATCCTTGAATTCTCCCATGTATAGTTTTCAGCCTTGCAAGCGTTATAGTCTGGAATAATTTCGTAACTAAGAACTGTTTTATTCGCATCCACACACTAGAAGATCGAGTAGATTAGTTAGATTTGATTTGGAAATGAGGAATAAATTAAGCTGACCTTAAAATATTTCCCAGCAAACAATTGCACGCCCATAATAGCGAAAATTAGCCAAAATATTAAGCACACTAATAATACATTGAAAATCGATGGAATAGCTTGCACCAATGCATTCACCACCACCTGGAAATGAGATGATTATTTTACAGGAAGTATTGATTTAGGGTCAATAGGAACATACTCTCATCCCTTGCATTCTAGATAATGCACGTAATGGTCTTAAAGCCCTTAAGGTTCTCATGGTTTTGAAAGCCTGAATACCTCCAGCACCACATAATGACGCAATAAAATTTATCAAAGATACGTCAACAATAATAAAATCTAACCAGCACCAAGCATTTGTGAAGTATCGTTGGAAACCTAACGCTAACCATTTGATCAACATTTCGAAGAAAAATATAACAGTGAATATGCGATCCATATAGTACAAGATGTCTTGTAAAATTGGTCTTTGTTGTAAGTGCACATCTTCCAAAGCTAACGCTAAACTGCTCGCCAATATCATGGTAATGACAGCAGTTTCGAAGTATTTATTCTCGATAAGCTGGAAAGTCTTATAACGCAGATTTCCCCATCCTTGCCAAAACGGTGAATCGTCATCGCCAGCGAGAAACGGGAATCTCTTCGTGCATGATTCTGGGAAGCAATCATCCGAATATTCTTCGACTATCACTTGCTCCGAGTGTGCCGCTTTTAATAGACCCTCATCCGGTGGACCTTGGCCTTCTTCGTATTCATCTTCCGTATCTGGAAAGCAGCAAGTAAATTGTGAAATTGATGAGAAAATTAATCTAGACGGTATACCGGGCCTTCTTCCTAGTTCTTCCTTACTGGCATCTCGTTTCTCTTCATGGTCATCGTGTTCTAAGGAATTTGTGCTACCTTTATGGCTTTCGTTTTTGAATATGTGTTTATGGCTTCCGTACGATTTGTTGCTAATTTGATCATCTATATGGTGTCCCATGAAATTCCCATGTTCCATTATTGAGTTTCCGATTGCCTTATTTATGTGGTTCTTGCCCTTCTTCAAGTTGATGCTTGAATCGCCTAAAATGAACGAAAGTGTTAAATGTTAAACAATCCTGTGCTAGTTAAATCTTGATTATTGAAATACCGTGGATATAGAACTCCATTCCTTTGCCAATGGTTGCTTCTAACCTTTCCTTTGGGCTCTTTTTGATTATGCCATCTGCTAAGATTTCATTATCAGTCATTTCAAGAGCACCATCTCTCGCATCTAAAATATTTCCATATTTAAATCGTGACTAATATGACCTTCCTTTAGTTATTTATTTTTTTTTGTATTCAAGTATATTAAGTAACAGTTGGAATATACTGTAGCTTTGTCAGCCTATATTAGAAGGCCAGTTGTTGGAAGCAAGCAATGAAGACACGTTTTTGGACGTTTTGCTAAACTTTTGAAAATTGTGCCAAAAGAAATGTATGCGGTGGTGTTCGTATGAGATTTAATTTGACACAATTTTCGCGAGAAAAAGAACAAATAGGTGTTTTATCTTTTGGAAAAACGTACAAGCGATGTATACAGAGTTTTATGTTGACATATAGATGTGAAAAACATTGAAGAGATCTAAAAAAAAAATTGTCAAGATGAAAAATCCACTAATATAACTAAATCGATTACTACATGCTATGAAATTACAAAGATTTCGATTTAAAAGAGAGTTGCGAATAAAAGTTTTAAAATAAATAAGTAAAGAAATGATTACATAAAAATATATCGTGTATATACAGGCGAGGCAAAAGCAACAAGTTGAGATATATTCTCAATTAAATACGATCATACTTTAAATTGCGTGACCTGTATATTTGTAAAGGAAATAAATTTTGTGCAGATATTAAATTTACAAGTTGAAATATTATATTACATGTATCAATCATTAAGAATTTGAAAGATAAGCATGCACCTTCAATAATAATATGTACAATAATTTCATAAGTGGTTCGGTACTAACCTTAAAAATATAACATGAAACCTGTAGTAACAATGCACTAAAATATATACTAAGAAAAATATATGTATCAAAGTTAGACATAATTAGTGGAAATAAATCTAATCTTTTACATTTTACTTTTTACGATTTAATTTTGAGAAAGGTAAAAACTCTTTAATCGTCATATATGAATTTACTTTATTATTGAATAATCCAATTTTTTACTGCACATAACATGCAAAATATATTAAAGCAAAAAAGTACACGTGAGCATCAAGCAGAACCAGCAAGCTATCAGATTTGATAAAAACCTTGGTTCCAACTGTTGGACGGTCCCTCACCTGACGGCTGGTCGGAAATCTGGTTGGTGAGTTTGAACCGGACCATTTTAAAGATTTTCATTATACTAGCTTTTATCCACCCTATAAAGCGACCTATCCGATCAAAAGCTTCAGCTATTTTATTGGTATCTTTATCTGCAGTTGGAGCGGAAAGGTTGGCCGATCCAAAATTACTCAAAAGCAAGGCCAAGAATAGGTTAAGGACCTTAAATACAAAATCACTACGGTTATCCGAACCAAAAATAAGGAGTATGGGACAAGGAAGAACTATACGGAACCCGAAAATACTTACCACGAGGTTACCGATCACAACTGTTGCCAAGAAGAAAGGTATACACGATACATCACCCACTAACATGCAATCCCACATTGATTCGATCCATTCTCCGCATAAAACTCTAAAGACTATCATGAAAGAATGCATGAAATCCGTAAAATTCCACCGTGGAACTTCGCGTTCGGGAAATCGATCTTTATTGTCTAAAAAAAAGTAAGCCGAAGTTAATGCAAAAATCATCTCAAAATTGCGTCGAAACGTACCTAAATAATTCTTACCGAACAATTGCATGCCCATAACAGCGAAAATAAATATGATAATGCACAAGACGAACGTTAGATTGCCTAGAGCTCCCATAGTCCGTCCCATGATTGAAATTAAAAGGTTTAAAGTAGGCCACGATTTCGCCAATTTGAAAACTCTTAACTAGAAATGAAAGCAATTAGGTGAGGATTGCTGTGGGCGCGGTGTTTTTTTTTTTGTTTTGACGTACCAATCTAAAGGAACGTAAAACTGAGAGACCTTGGACACCTTCCAGACCCAGTTCTAGAAGCGATAAAGCTACGATTATGAAGTCGAAGATGTTCCACCCTTCCTGAAAGTAATATTTTGGACTCATAGCTACCAGCTTCATTGTCGCTTCGATCATAAACGTTGCGGTGAAAAACTGAAAAGATTTGAAGGAAGGGTCAAAGTATTGGATATTTTTGGTGGGTTTTATGCTTACGTAATTTCCACTTTTTAGTGCCTTTTCTAAATCCTTATTCATATCGTGATGATCCAAGGCCATGAACAACGTATTCACAACGATACAAAGGGTTATGAACAATTCAACAAACGGATCGAAAACAATTAGGGAAACAAACTTTTGTAATTGGACCCAACACCAACAGCAATCCCAAACACAGAATACATCAATTATATGTATCGCGTTTGCTATAAGACGCTCCTTCATTGTAGGTTCTTCATCGTCGTCATCATTTGCTGAGAAATAATAAACAGCAACTGTACGTAGCATTAGTAAAGGTGAATTTGACACACTCTTTTTTGGGGAAAGAGGTTTTGTGCAATGCAGTTGTGCCATAAAATGCGTCTCTCTTAACCACTGGTTAAGATATTAGCCTAAATAGAGCTATGATTATAACACGAAACATTTCTCGTAATACTAATTCATACGAGAAATCTTTGTAGGATCACCAAAAAGCAATTACTAACAGTATGTTAAGGACCAACACCATCGTAATGCTATATTGTACGAGAACGGTTTTACAAACTATGTCATGTGCACCAGGTAATAACTCTAGATCTAAATAATCTTGACTATGTATCTAATTGTTTCTATTTAATTTTTTTTAAAAAGATTACACATGCAACTTTATAATAACATTTTGTACTACTATAAGCTAGCTTTATCCTATAGTGCACTCTAAAAAATAAAATGATTTCAAAATCCAACGAAGCAAATTGCGATGGTGTGTCAATTAGTGGGGGGAGGGGGTATTTATTCGTTAATCAATTAACATTTACCTGTAGGCTCGGTCTCCAGTTGCTTTCCCGCTGCCTGGTCAATAATTTCGTTGATTACCATGACGTCTGTAATATTTAACAATGTAATTTCGGCAAAGAGACCGACTGATTTTATCGATTTACCATTCATGTCGATCCCCCGTGGATTCACTTCAAAAGCATCTTTAACCTTTTCCTCGCATAACGTGGGACCATCCTAAAATTTGTTTAGCAAAGAATTTCATATATAAAGCATGGTATGGAATCAAGATTACATAGTCTCCTTTCTGTTGTCTGTAGGGATATTCATTAATAACACTATTTACAGTTGGAGGTTTCCTCGTCAGTAACTCCTGTTTGGTTATGGCTTTACCATTCCCGCATAGAAGATCACCATGGGATGTGTAGGAAAGACGTGAACCGTGTGATGTGTAGGAAGAATGTCTTGAACCTGAAGAGAAGGTAAATTTGGATTCTGTATAATCCCACAAGGTAATCTACATGAATACCTAAATAATTGTATATTGGAACGACCATGGCACCATTTTCTTCACTCATCGGCGTCACAGCATTGGAATCGTCGGCGTAGGGCAGATGTTCCTGGGCATCGAGATACGTGGAAAGAACCAGAGGTTTACGGTCACCAGGTGGTACCACCATGCGCCGATTGTTGCGCAGTGTAAATTGGTGGCTACCTCGTGAGCCGCGTCGGAGGTTGAAGGGCGACCCAGGCAGGCTGAGACTCGCCTGAACACGGGACATGGTCTATATATGGGTGAGGTGTTGGTAAAATGTCACTTCATGCAAAGAATGGTATCGTACCAATAATACCATACCATACTTCCAAATAGAGCCCTGGCCATGTCACGTGTTTCACGTTATTTTCTCTTTTTTTTTTCTCTCACAAAAAAAAATCGTGTTGCAAAAATAGTGTGATAGATCATTGTAAAATACTTTTCCAATACAACGGAATACACATTGTCTCTAATATGCATCAAATCGATTTGAAAATTATAAACGGCAAACGCAATTTAAGAAAACAATTTGATAAAATATATGCAGGTTTCATGTTAAAATAGGATAGTGCGAGCTTGGGTGCAAGTATTTAAGTTGGTTGTTCGTGGAAGCAAAAAAAAATCTAATAAGAAAAACGATATATTCTATCAAATTAGTTTAGAGGTTCTTAATGTATCTTAGAGACACCCTGTGTATATTTAGCAAGCATATACAAGATCTTAAAAAAAGTGTACGAGTATTTTTTGCATTTACCAGGTGTACAAGTACGAAATGCGGATTTCAGACAACAGAGTAACACTAATGCAGTTTCAACAAGTGTTAGATGCGCACGAGTGATACATTGGAAAAGTGTGTGCGTTAATATGTCGAAATTTATACCGAACAAAGATCATTCGCGGACAACATTCATTTATTGTTTTCATTTGAAGAAAAAAAAAAATGGCGCTGAATCATATCGATTACTTCGAGAACCTTTACGGTGAAGATGCTCCATCGTCAGATGTGTGTGAACGATGGTTTCGGCGTTTCAAAAGTGGTGACTTCGATGCTGCAGACAGGGAACGTGGAAAATCCCAGTACATCGAAAGAGGCAACGAAGTCATTTTTCTTCATGATAATACTCCATCCATACGGCAAAACCGGTTCGCGACACATTAGAAGCACTCAGCTGGGAAGTTCTACCCATGCCGCTTACGAACTTGCTAAACAGCGCTTAGGTTCGTATGAAGATGTGAAAAAATGGCTCGATGAATGGTTCACAGCAGAAGGGGGAATTCCCCGAAAGATAGGAAAAATGTATAACAAGTGAATGAGTACTTTTTATCATTCTTCCGAATTTAACATGTTTTTTTAGAAGAAGAAATCCGTATTTCATACTTGTACACCTGGTACAGTTATCCTCAAACGAATATAGCTGAAAACGACTCGAAATCTATGAAGAACTCTTCAATGCGTCGACAATCCCTCACCTCATATTTTATTTTTGATGAGTTTGGGAATAAAAATAAAAATAAACTTAACTGAAAAGATTTTATGAATATGAAAACTGTAAGTAGGTAAAATATTCGAACATTTCTTTTAACATCTTGCATATGTGGTAATATAATAAAAATATTGTGTGCACAGGGCATGTGAAAAACATAAAGAAACAATAAACTCTATTCTAGATCAAAAATGAAAACAACAAACCAAAAATTTAACTAATATCGTACAGATGTTGTCTGGACACTATAAGTGTCATGATCTTACGTTTGTTTACGTTGTTTTTTCTCTCTCTCACTCTCTCTCGATTTGGTATGTAAATATCTTATTTTTTTTCGTCGTCTCGTTTATCTAATTTCTTTTATCAATAAAAAAATCTAATTGTCTGATCTAATTGAAACAAAGGAAATTCATATCTCAGGACACTTACAGTGCTGACTTTCCGTATGTTGGTGGGATTAGGAAGTCTTCTCTGCTCACTCACGGATTCTATTCCTTCAGATTTGATGCTTCTGTTCTCTTTGTTATTATCATCGTGTCCCTTCTCCTGGCCAACAAAGCTCTCGTAACTCTGGCACGAGAAGTTCGACGGCGATTTCATCATTGCCTGCTGAGAAGCTTGCTGTTTAGCCTGAGCCTGAGCATCTAATTTACTCTGCTTCGCGAATGCCGCTTCTTCGGCCGCCTTTGAAAGTGAAAGAAAAAAAAAAAGAATTTACAACAGTGGAGTCGGAAAATATATCTCAACGATCAATACTTTTATAGCATTCTCCTCCTGTCTTTCTTCTTCCTCTGCTTTCTTCTGTAACTCGTCGTACGACATCGCTACGATGGCTAAAATCAAGTTAACCAAATAGAACGAGCCTAAGAATATGATAACTATGAAAAATAACATGTGCCATGGTCCAGCCGATCTTAACACCTAAAAGAATTGGATTGAAACCGGTTTGTTTTAAGTTAAGTTTGTTGTAGGAAAAATTTTACCAGTTGATATAAATCTTCCCAACAATCTTGCGTCATCAAACGGAACGCTGAAAGGAAAGCCCAACCAAAAGTATCAAAACTTGTATACCCATAATTTGGATTCGAACCATATCCTTGTAAACAAGTATAACCTGGCCTACATTGCCTAAAAAAAGAAATTTTGATGTTTCTCACCACCAAATATGAAAGTGATATAAAAGATCATACCCTGCTCCAGATGAATTACCGCATAATGGTGGATCTGCACCATCCTCTGAGTACCAATTAGCTAAGGGGAATATCAAGAACACCGTAAGGTAAAGAATTCCTTTTGGACTATCAAAGGACTTACATTCATTGCTAACGAATCTTTCCCAATTTTCATCAGTCAAATTACCCCATGATCCGTCCATAGGAAAATTTTTAATGCATTTTTGCGTTAATACCCCCATATAAATTTGTAAACCCATTAAAGCAAAAACGGACAACGAAAACATTGTTAGAATTATCACATCTCGTAGATTTTTTACAGATTCAATGACAGCTCCGACGATAGTCTTCAAACCTGGAAAACGGAACACGTCCTGTATATTTGACCTACTTCCCAGATGGTAATCTTTTATTCATAAAATATTTCATAAAAGTTTTGGAGTCGGAAATAACGTAAATTCTAATTTTAGAAATGCGGAAATGTTTCCGGAATTGTACGCTTAAAAATACGCAAATCCGTTTATAAAAGATAAATATGCGTGAAAAAAAAGAGGAGGAATTCTTAAGCTGAAGAATCCGGAAGAACCTTACATCCTACAGAGTTTTCTTCGCATATTTCGCGAGATTTATCTTTTAAGGAGGACGAAATATATGGATGTTTACAAAAAAAGATACGTCTTAAAGGGATTATACACCGAGCGAAAAAAATTGTTGCATTAACCATCGAACTGTTATGTTAACATAATTTATTTTTGAATACGAGTGTTTGTTTAATGCATAGAAAAATGTTCAACTATTTTACTTCATTGACTGATAATAAATATTCAAGTGAATGTTTTGCGAGCTGAGTTTCAATTCGTTTAAGATTATCAGTTTCTAATATGACACAAAGAGCTATTATACAAATATGTACATACTAGTAATTCTTTCAACCTTAATTAAAAGTAAAAATAGTTTTGAGATTAGAAAATCACATTTCCATTTTAAGGCAATTAGCAAAATCCATACTTGGAATTGCGTAAAATTTGCATCATGTCCATTAGACTAGATTGAAATATCCTTATCTTTCATCAAATTAAGTGAAATGAAAGTTGTGATTACTTCGAGAATGGTATGTCGCAGCGGTGGAAATTCAAAAATAATGATGCTAATTGTCTACTTGCCAGGCCAATTTTAAAGTCGGCGAAATGCTTCGAATAGAAATATTTTTTGCCAAGTATAAAGGCGCCTCTAAGGCTATAGCATGTTTTAGGTCTCTCTGAAATGTGAAAATCGATTTCTACTTGGCTTCCTCGTTCAAAGGTTATCCTTGTTTAACAAAGTAGAATATAGGCCGAAAATAACTTATATATTCGTTTTTATCGGGTTTACGAGTTTTGGAAATGTACTCATCATATTATAATCATGCTTTATAGTTAATTATTTTATTCATAGATTTAATTCAGAGGCTAATAAAGCGACATGATTTACATTTCACCCTTTCCATCGCGATATTGATTTTTAATGTCGGGATTTAGACAAAGGTTCGAAATTCTAACGATGTTTTTTTATGACTGGTGACCTCTGCATTTAATTAACAGTCGTTTTATATCACCGTCCAACATCATAGAGTTAAATTTGCTTTAACATGCAACTTACTCTTGAATTTTCACGATTTACAACCTCACTTCTGATCTTTTTACTTAATTAAAATTTTATTACAATTTTATTCCAGGCTTTTCCCTTTGATTATTTTTTTCGCATTCTAAGGAAATACTTTATTTGCTTTACCTCTAATTTCAATCCCACATCAACTAATATCCGATTGGTACCATATAAATTGGAAATAAAGGTGGCGGTTTCAATAAAGAATTACACTGAGTTATTTTTAGTGAAACACCTCAATAACATGTATATGCTAACCTTGGCGGATGTTTGCTGTCAGTATCGTGTACTCAATATTAAATTAAACACCCCTATTGTTGCGTCGAAAACCTACGTTTTTCTATTGTTCCATAACGAGCTAACGAAATTGTAGGGTTATTATAAGTTTGATATCGATTCATTGATTCTTGTTTTAGATGTCAGGGGTAATAATTTTGAGAAATAAATTTATAGAGAAGAGAAAATTTTACCTGGTACAATGGCGACAGTTTTTAAAGCTCGCAGTACTCTGAAAGTTCTTAATGCAGCAAGGTTACCAAGATCAATACCCATAGTAACATATCTGAAACATGATATAGTAAGGGGACGCAGTCATAATCAAAATTTGATTAAACAATGATGCTAATATATCAACACTAAGAAAGCACATGTTATGTATATATGTATAAATTATATCAATACTATATATATATATGTATATAAAACACTCCATAGAACACTTCAAAAGAAAAAAACAATGCAATAATGATAAAAATAAAAGTCCTGTTATCTATCTCAAGAAGTAAAACTATGATAATTCTACACAGATATACGATTTTACAAATATTTCTATACCAATAGTATAATCATAAAATGTAACGTTAACGTTAGAACTAAGCTAATTTAAACTATTTATGGAAAAAACAAATATCGGAATAACTATATATTTCGGTTAGAATAGTAAATATATATAATACTAGAAAATAATTAATAAGAATCTACAGTCATCTACTTTTTTATTTCAACCATAGCACTTACAATAAACTTACTCGTTATGTATATAATTTGGCAAAAAATAACGTAATACTTTCTTTGAGAAACTAGTTTTTTTTTAGATAACAAAATCATAGCTGTGGAATAGAGGTTGTTAGTTCTTAAAAAAAGAAAAACAAAGGTTTAAACCACATGAGGCTACACAGTGATTAAAACAAGAAAGAATATATAACTGTTGAGTCATAAATAATATCAACTTTCGAGAGAACTTAGACAGACATTAATCAACTTCCTGGGAGATGCATTTTTTTTTATTTTTGGAGTGGACATTATTTATGACGTAAATCATACTTAGATGGTAAATCCGATAACTTTATCAAACAACGGTTAGAAAAAAATGTTTAATAATTATAGGTGGGTTATATCTAACAAAATAAATAACTTGAACGTTGTCTGCGAATGAAAAACTCTCAAATACTGCGGACAAAATGGAAAGTTATAGACTCAAAAAGGATTTATTTAACTCTATTTAGTATACTAGTCTCCTGTCCTTCTATCTAATCTAAACTACTCACGCTAAAGCTATGACTACGAAGTCCAGCCAATTCCATGCATCTCTAAGGTAGGTGAATGGTTGAAGAATAAAACCTCTGGCCATCACTTTAACAGCAGATTCAAACGTGTAGATACCAGTAAATATCACTCTAAAATTTGCCCAAAATATACCACCTTTTCGAGAAATAGAAACCATACATGATTCGACTTACTCAGTTGATTCTACAGTCGGCGACGTAGGCATTATCATGAGTATACAGTTAACCAGGATAGTTGTGATGATGAACAGAGAAAATATAGGATGTACAAGAATATAAATCGCTACTCTTCGAATTGGGTTGAAAGGATCAAGTAACCATAGAGCATTTGTTGCACTAAATCTAAATATGTCTTTGCCTTTACTGATTACTACAAAAGTCTAGAAAAGAAAAAGAAACACCCTGTATAGTATGAAGCAGAAATAGCCACACACATATAAATATTTCAAGCATCTCCTCTAGATCGAATTAAAAAAAAAAATGACAATCCACAATTATCATTCCCAAGAAATACTTGAAATATTTCGCCTTCTATTTTGGTCTCTTCCTTTTGGCCCCTTAAAGGAAGGACTTGAAAAGAAGCTAGAAACGAAATAGATCAATGGTATTTACTCTTTGACTGCTATAAAAAGGATCGATGTCCTCAAGTGGTGTACTCGAAAGTTCTGGTGGAAAGCTGCTCTGGAGTCGTACAGGCAGAGGTAACCCCTGTTCCAATATGGGATCCGGTTGGGGGCCTTCATCTTCATCTTCGTCTTCATACCGAATCTGCAAAGAATTTTATGAAAAAAATCTTTTACCCCGATCGCCCTCTTCCGAGAGAAGAATACGAGAGGTCAAAGATCTCCTAGGGTTTCGTAACTGTCTGGTTGCAAATTTTTAACGAACGCAAAAAAATAACAAAGCAAGACAAGCAAGAAAGCTAGAAACAAAATTATACGAAGCAGCTTTGGCATCCTCAATTGGGTATAAATTCTAGATAAATACAGCAAAATAAAATTAGATATTCCCTTTACGTAATTCACATTGTTCAATAAAAAAATATATCGAAAACGGGATAAGTTTTTATTCGCTCAAATTGCAGAACCAATTCGTTAATTTAAACTTATTGGGTATCATAAACTGCTGCCGAGAAAGTTGACATTGACGGTTGTAAACTTCCTCTGAAACTTGAGGACGTAACAAATTTACTTTAATTGGATGGAACTTCTCAAACTTAAATTGCCTATCTTCCTTTTCATCTTTCAATATCTTACGCTTTTTAAGAAAAAGATTTTACGCAGACATGGGAACTTGTTAAACAATACACTGATTCTCGGTTCGAACGTGTAGAGAGGGAAGGTGTTTTAATCAATAAACGTTGCAATCTTATAAATAACGTAAAGTAGGTTATAGCTTTTTTCAGCTTGCCATAAACTGTGCTAATACAATATTCCCTTAACTAAAGATCGCCTAATACCATGCAAAAGTTACTATTCCAGTTTTAAAACTTTAGTTATGTTTAGGTGTACATATATATATATACAGTGTGTTTTTTAAGGTGTTCGTGGACTTTTAAAGCACTGTATATATAAAATATAATGCAAAAACATGTTTGTATCCAATTTCAGATTAAATAACTACTAATTCGCAGCCAATGTGTTTTTAAAATTATAGATTGATCGAGTTTTATTTAATACGGAAATAAAACGATATATCAATCTATATGTTTTCTGAATAGAATCGTCGAAATTGTAGCATAAATTGTAATTGAAATAAACTAATTTAGATCCTGATTTGATCAAAGGTATTTGTCTGAAACTATTCAGAAGTATGTAAAAAATCTTTAGGCTATCAAACGTGTGAAGCTTGAATTGCAATAATGTATAAGCGTTGTTTGCAACTGACGATGTTCATATGTTGTCTTGCTTTTTCAAGTGAGAGTGGAGATAGAAGAAATTTTTCGTAGATATTATGTTAAATTCTAAATCAATAGCAACATAGAGCAAAGTAATCGTCAGCAGCATTTCTAATCAAAAAACTAATAAGCGAGTGTCATTTTGCTCAATTTTTAGTAGTTTATTCTTACTTCTTTTTTCTTTTTCCGTCGTCCAAAACCAGTCTGGAATAAAGTTTAGAATTTAAACATCTATAAGCACACATATAGCACAAGGCAAGATTTTTTAAGAGTACATCTAACACTATAGGTATCGATACGAGACGAAATATTTAAAAAAAAGGGAACGATAAACTAACAGAAAATAAATGGAATGATTTCTGATTAGAATATACTTAATTATAATATAAGTGGTGATAATCGTGATAGTCTGAAAGTTGTGAAGGACAATTTTGAGTTGATGTAGTGAATTTTATGGCAACATTGTTTTTATGTATAAACAAAGCCGGATTTGTAAAAATTCTGGTAAAGAACACTGATCCTTAGAAGCACAAGGAATTTTTAAAAATATAAGACAAAAAATTAAGTAATAAGCTAAATTATGTTGAATATATTGTGGTGGAAAACCTCAGGCTCTTTACTTCCCTAATGGGTTTTTTTATTTAAATTTTTGTTTAAAACAGCCAAATGCAAGATTCTATAAATATATTGGCAAAGAAAATAATATATATATATATATATATATATAGTTAACGATAGTGAAGGATGCGTCTCCACTACTGCACATGTTGTTTAAGGGACTCAATACATAGAAAGAAAACTGTATGGAATAAATGGTATAAGTAAATTAAAGAGGAGGGAGTCCTAACGGTACTATATGGCGTGAACCATACACTATCGAGAAAAATCCAATTATAGAAGTATATGAAAATTTAGAAAAAGTCTTTGTTATTCTAAATGATTTAGGTGATAATAATACATATCATTACAATATATTTGATGCTTATTTAAAAGATATATGAATGACATTGCGTTATGTAACATACTTAAGTGTGAGACACTTTTAATTCCTTCAAATTTATGAAATCTTTAAAATTTGCACCAAATCAGGCCTCGTAGTTTGAATATGTTCCCGACCATTTTCTGGATAATTTCCGTATTTTTACTTTATTATTTTCAGGTTCTTTCCTGGTTTTCCCCGCCAAATAGTCAAAAAATCATCATTGAAATAGTAAACAGAGATTTCAATAAAAATCTTAACGATCGCCAACATATTCAGAATAGTGTAAGTGGGATGTGAACTGGTTTAGAGTATGGATATGTTTTTTTTTCTACATTTAGCACTCCTTGTGGTACTTCTATGTGTAGATGAGCCACTCAGGAGACATAAACATTAGATAAAATACCTCTCAGATCTGATGGTCAAGAATCATGCAAATCATAAGCATAATGTTACATACATTCCTCTAGAAATGAAAAAACTGGTAATGATATTACACACACTTATATGTATATACAGAAATAATAAAATGACGTAAGATCGCTGAAGATATCAGCTTCATTTTTAAACTAAATTTTATTGTTTTGTGAATTAAGAAAACGTTGATAATAAAGCTAAAATCTTTTTGAGTATATTATATAATCTTTTATAAATCTGATGTTATTTCATTTCTTTTCTAAAGCAATACCTCTCCTTCCGCTCTTTTCTTTTCGAGCTCCTTCTGCTTGGCATGATCTTCTGCAATGCGTGTTTCAATTTCTACAAGCGATTCACGCGTGAATGGACGGAATAAGCTGCGCTCTTCCTCGGACAAGGCGTCAGAGGTATCGTACATTGCTCTTCGCACCTAGGCCCCCACGATACCCTGCAAAATAAACGGAAACGTTTGAAAAATCCCGCGTGACGTCACGTCACGTCGCGACCACGTCAAGATCAAACCGACGATAGTTAATCTCTTTTTAATATTTTAAACGTACAAGTTCCTGACCTCTACCGGAGATACCATAAATTGAGGTGAAATAAAATGATATATGCGACAGAAATAAAATTTCAGTGGAAACGCTCTGTAGCAAGAGAATTTATTGGGTCGTAAAACGAGTCCCGCATATGAAATGTATTCGAAGAATTTCGAAGATCCTTTCGTATATATTAGAAGCGAGTGGGATGAAATTGTTATTCTTTCTTTTCCCTCTAATTAGATTAGAGTTATTAAAAAGTGAAACCGCATTCAAATGTACATAAGCGGCTTTTTCTTTCTAATACCACTTGACAAATCCGAGCAAATCCTCTTAGGTTTATTGGCTGCTTGTGTAAGAAAACCAATTTAATAAATAAGAATAGCTACGTTACAAAAAAAAAAATTATACGCAAGAGGGTTTGAAATTTCAATATTGAAGCGGAATGAGGAAAAGGATAAATTACCGTAGCTAAATTTGATATCTACGTAATAAATTGTTTACTCGACTCCAGGGGTAATCTTGATTAACCGAGTAAAATTACCACCAGCCTTAAGATTGGGTAACTAAATGAATAACATCATTAGTAAGACGATCTCTTAATAATTAGCTCTTTTACCGGAATAGAAGAGTAACCTACGCATCTTATGAAATGGATTACATCCTACGTGACGTCATCCGAACGATATTCTTTCTTAAATACACAACTTCTATATATATCCAGCAGTCTGTGCGTTACGTCATAATCTTAGGGCCATGCGCATATTATGCAACTTGAACCTACTGCGCAATGACCAAAAATCAATGTAGCATTTACTCTAATATCACTTTTTTTCCCTTAAATAAGACACTTTTAAACGTTATTTATTCATTAATTTTCACTATTATAAGTATTTAGCCCTCTTTGCAAGTTTATCTGAGGATTGTCGATGGAAAATTAACTCGGAGAAGGTATTAAATATTTTACGACGCATGTTGAACCGCAATACATCGTTTTATATTAATGAGAAAGTCGTAAAATTAGATTCAGAATTAATTGTCGGGATGATTTTTTATTCCGCTAGAGGCAACCGCTTGTTATTTCTAATTTCTCTTTTATATTCTCCGTACGTCGTCATCCCCTAATTATGTAATCTTATACGAAATTCACGGCGGGCTCGAGGATCGTAGCGAGTTTTTTTTTGTAGCCTTTGACATGCTAAATAAGAGAAAATTATGCGTTCGGTACAAAGAAAGTTACATTTTCACCTTCCGCAACTATCTTGAAAAACCGTTATGAGTCTTCCACGTGGAATGTTTCAAGTTAATAAAAGATTTATTTTTAAATAAATAATATGTAGTGCGTAACGAAATATTAATTTTGCATAATCTGCTTGTTATAAATAAAATTTGATTTACATTTTAAATAATATTATAGGAATTACTTTCAATTATTCTCGGAACTTGAAATGAAATAAAAAAATAAAGTGAATCAACGTTTTGGATATTATTTTCAGTTTAAAAAAGCTTTAAATAATTAAATTTCTTGCCCCAATATAAATAATTATATCTAACAACAATATGAAAGTTTCAATTCCCACAATTTTCCTTTTTCCTCGTTTCGAAAAAACTGAAAGGATATCATTACATACGCGTGCTACATAATGCATACATACAATATATATATATACGTTAATTTTTATGCAGGGTATAATTGTACTATCCATGACCTAAAGTAACAAACGCAATGCGACAACATGTTTAACGGTCTGAAAGGTCAACAGAAACTAACAGAAAACTTCATACATTATTGAATTGCAGTTGACAAAGGAAAAACGTGGGAGGAAATTGGTTAATTTCCCCAAAGAAAATGGGGAAATTCCTTTAAATTTTCGAATGAAACCTGTCCCTATTAACAAATTTCAGGTTTTATATATTTACGTAAAAAAAAAGTTAAAATCAAAAAAATCTAATACCGATATTGAAGCTAGGTTTTAAATGCAGAAGTAACTAATCTATTAGCGCATCTAGTTTTACAAAAGACAACAACACAATACGGACTTAATATTCTGACTTACGCATCTCAGTTAGTGAATGAAATGGAATAACCATGTGAAACGGAATTGCGTCAATTGAGGGGGACGGGCGGAAAAATTGAATTCGTCTCAATTTTTTTTTTTTGCGAACACGTTATTCGTGTAAATAACCACGACTATATTCGATGGTAGCTATTGCGGTAATCAATATCTAGGAATGACCCACAAACAACACAATATGAGGATTCTTTATCAGAAAAATTGAAAAGGGGGTTACTTTTTTCGCGTGCAAATAATACGAGACGTTGCTTATATTCTATCGCGAAAAAAAAATTACGAGACGAAAAATTGAGATCGTACTTACATCAACTTTCTTTGTTGTGAGTGTATGATGTTCTTGAAAAATCATGTGGGGTATTAGTCTTCATTTATTGCTAGTACACAACGTCGCAGGGCTTTTCTAATGTTGTAGTAGATGTTAACGTGATGGTGTTATGTAAAAAAATAAAGGGGTAACTTTCACCAAGAACTAGAGCACTCACGGTAACGTTACGCGCGTTTTATTATAGCCGGGTACATGCGGGGGCATGTCACAAGTCACACACGGCACCGTGCCCCCTGTTTCGTACCGACCTCTTGTATCGTCAACGCCATTTTCTTCAAACTGTAACGTCCATTTTGTCGCAGAGTACGACGGGAAGTGGGGTGGAAATTAAACGCACCCATCACGTTCCTGCAGGATTCTATCCTAATGTACGGTATTTCCATGACATTTCGCCGAAACGCCCCGTTTCTATGGAATACAGCAATATCGCGCCAGCTCCATCGTTCGTATAAGAGGAAATGAAAAAAACCAAAGGGGAAAACCGCTTAGCGCTCGTCGTCGATGTTTTTCAGCTGTTTCAGTCTTCCAGGATTTGAACTACCTACTAGGGCGCACCCTGCCGGAGTGCTTTAGCGGCTATCCCCTAAAATTAGTCCGGTAGATCTGCTGGCGCCTTTAGGTATACCAATGTTGCGTAATCCGTCGCTATGACAACTAACTAGTCTTTTATATATACTTTTTTTATTCCATGCATTATAAGTGAATCGATTACAAAATTTAACAATTACAAAACGTATTTAAACAAGACAAATTTAAAGATGAATATTAGGTTTATTTTCATTTAAAGTCTGCCTCATTGATTAAAAGAAAATAATGTAAAAAATATATTACATTTAAAAGATTCTGCGAAAAGACAATCATGTTATTCCAAGAAATATTCAAAAAATTTATATTACAATAATCCATAAATATAAAAAATGACTAGCGTCACCTTTAAAATACTAGTAAATCAATACCAGTAAATGATAACTACTGTATTGTAGGACCCTGCTATTTAGTGAAGCTTCATACTTTAAAATTAAAAAAAATATATGTTAAAAAAATAATTTGTTGCAGTCTTTACCGAAATTTGTCGCATATATAATTTCTTTCGGGCTAAACTTGATAAAAAAAAACATAGAACATAAACTAATTCATACAAATGCGAGTAATATTAAATAAAATTTACAATTCGATCCGAGACACGCCAAAGTTATCAAGAAAAGCCAGGAAATGTTTTGTTGAAAGATAGTCAGGTAAAATGTGATTTATAAAGGATTTGCAAGAACTACTATGGTCTAGAGGACGGAATTGTAAAATTACAAAATGATTCGATGTCATTGATGGATGATGTTCACTCACACCTATGTAACGTAATACGAAAATTTGAAAGTGTTATAAAGAAAATGACATTTTTAACGCCATGCATGAACAAAATTAATACAGTGCTGACCATATACTTAAGAAGGATCCATATTTTTTAACGGGAGAACATCGTAATAAAAACAAAAATAATAAACTTTAGTATTAAAACTTAGTAGGTAGATATCCTTTATTTTTTTTAACACTGTCCCACATCGTCTACGTTCTTGAGGAACAGTTTGCTAGGCTATAACGACTTTTTCAAAAAGTTTATTCATATTGGTTACTTCCTTTTGGTTTATACTCCACTTTACATCATTCCAGAAATCTTCAATAGGGTTTAGATCGGAGCTGCGTGAAGGCCAGTCCAGGACTGTGACTGTATTACGAGCAAATCAATCCTTTACTGTCTGGGCAGCATGTTTTGGCTTGTCATACTGAAATTTTCAAATGACCCATAAAGTCTCCTCTGTATAATATTAAAGTACATACATATGCTGGTCCATAATTCTTTTAATAGAGTGAATTTTATATATAATCACACATCTTACAGATTGATATGATGATGTATCTCATCTATATCGTCACATATCCTTTATTTATTCTGTCTAATGATGGCATGGTTGAATTAAAAGCATTCGAAGTGAATACGTATTTGATACTTCCGCAGAATTCTAGTTTTAGTTCCCTAATCGATTCGGAAAGTACATAAGAATGTATATAGGCATCACTAGCTGTCCACCTCGAAGTATAGTTAGGTTTTGAATAATTTTTGAATGTCGGTCAATTTTGTAGTCTTTTGATCCATTACCCGAACTTATTTAAGATAAATTTTAGCATATAACATATTTTAACGTATAACCAATATATATTATACATATTAAAATATAACTAATATAATTTAATATGTACAATAATATTTGAATGAAGCTATAGGAATTGTAAGTTATACGTAAGCGGATGTTTTATTGCAATTATGATCAAATTAGAAATAGAATATATTTATATCGTAGTGTACCAATACCAGATGTTATTATAGATTACAAAACGTGTAGCAGAGTTTAGGGAGATTCTACATGTTCATACTATGCTATATGTAACAGTAAATACATTTCGTTTTGAGTATCAAACGCTTAGATTATCTGTAAATTGAATGAATAAATTATACATGTATGTGAATTTTAATTTGAATTGAATTTCTGTAAATAATTTCTTGACTTAATTCTATATTATATCGACTTCACAAAGCTTATTTTAACAATATAATTTTCACTAAAATTGAGGTAAAGCAAAACACCTTTGATTAAAAACTGTATTATTCATTGTTGGTAACGGTTGAATAATATAAATTGGCACCACTGATGGTGTGAATCGCTTGACGTTTGTGTGACATTTATGAATTTACAATTGTCAAGTTTGTGTAAATCGGTAAATCGGATAGGATTTGTACGATGCTAGTTGGTAAAATCGAAATAAGTGTATTTTATGGCATAAATACTGCGGCATCATGTTAGGTCTAAAAACGTTAAAAACATTACTAGTGATATTGGTGCATTTCTATACGATTTCCAGTGTTGCTGAAACTATTGGACAGCTTCCTCATTGTGTAGATAACACTGGACAGGGGTTAGTATCACTGACAATTAGTTAATTTGGCCGTTATTATTAACAAATTACATTCCCATTGCAGGTTACTACTTGTCAGCACTCTAGATGGAAAATTATCAGCTCTAAACACCACTGGAAGTCTCCTATGGCAGATAGATACAGGAACTCTTTTAAAGTCGAACATTCACAATATAGAGGTATTTATATTGTTTGTTTGTTAACAATCTCAATAACGAAGGATATTGTTTTGTAGTTAGCAAATAATGGGGAGTGGCTTAGATTAATTCCATCCTTAACAGGTGGTTTGTATAAATTTAATGGGAAAACTATTGATGCCATTCCCATCTCTGCAGATAGCTTATTGAAGTCATCTTTCTTCTACTCACATGATATAGTTATTGCTGGAGGAAAAGAAATTAAAACGTATGGAATTGGATTACATTCCGGACATCTTTTCTACACATGTTCGTTGCTTGGATGTCAAAATGAGACTAGTTTCGAGGGAGAAATTGATAATGTACTGGTAATTGAAAGAAATACATTGACTGTCAGAGCTCATGAACCTAGAACGGGAAATGAACGGTAAGAAGAAGGTGAAACTGATGCACTTTTATTAATTCCTATTTTGGTCCTCAGATGGAACTTCAGTGTTGGTCATCATAATATACGAATACCTAGCACAAGTTGTTTTAACGCAAATAACCAGGTTATTGACTTTAATGTGACAGCAATTATACCTGAAGGGTTGATCATTGCAAGGAAGTTTGAGGACAAGAGTCAAATTATGTGGAAGTATAAATTTGATGCACCTATTGTAAATGTGTGGTTTTGGGGTGGGCGTGATTTATCTATAATCGATATTTTTGACATACCTGTTGAGGGAAATGATGTTAAAGAAGAGATGTTACCAGCAATTTATTTAGCAATGTATAACAAACAGCTATATATCACTGAGTCTAGCGAAATGTTAAGTCTTATTGACTCGAATGTACACACAGGTCTAGAAGCTACAAAAAGGAAAAGTATGGCTAAAATTCCTTGGAAACCCATCCCGGCATCTTCTAGTGCTATACTTAATAGAGGGGAACAAGATGTTGCTGCTTTATCAGTGTTATATAGTTCAGAATACGTAAACGGTAATGGATATTATTTATATGTTGAGGATTATCCAGAAGGAAAGGGAAACTTCATGTGCACAGATAATATAACTGGTACTTCCTCGGGTAAAGCAACTACGGGATTGCTACAAGTTAATTGGTAAGCAATTTAAAATCGGTTCTGCACTTTTAATTTATATTTAATTATCTTAATTTGAACAGGACTTACGTGGTTCTGGCATTAGTTACACTTCTCACATTTTATATTCTATTTGGTTCTAAACTTATAATGGTGACTGTACAAGATCCCGTACCTCCATCACCAGCTACGGAGCTAACTACGGTGCCTTTTCAGGGCGGAATTGAGAACAATTTTGTATCATATTACGAAACCACCTTTGAAACTACTAGACGTTTGGGTAGAGGAGGCTTTGGTGTTGTGTTTGAAGTCACACAGAAGTGGGATAAGCATGAATATGCCGTAAAAAGAATCACTTTACCGGATAGGTAATTGTAATAAATTATTTTAAGAGTTATTTAAACCTTACCTCCAATTTAGTAACTCTGAAGATCGAGTTCTAAGAGAAGTCCAGGCTTTAGCCACATTGGAACATAAAAATATTATACGTTACTATAATTCTTGGTTTGAGAAACCTCCAGCTGGTTGGAAATACACATGTGACAATATACATACTGCGTAAGTTAAGTAATGCTAACAATCTTCTTAGATAATTAACCGATGTTTTAAAGCGATGTTGACGAGTATGAGGAAGAAACGGATGAATCAGAGGAAAGTTCTTATTGCCCAAAAGAAAAGCACAAGATCAGCAATGCAGTAACCATTGATATAGAGAATGTATGCTCAAACAATTTAAACGATATACCTGGTAGATATGATAATACAACGGACGACTTCAATGTAACATTTGCAAATAGTAAGCCATCAAGTGGTTTAAATGACGTATCTATTAAGTGCAACAGTACCGCAAGTAGCTTTGATATATTGTTTAAAGATAGTCAGCAGTTAAGTGAAAAGGATGTGCTTACTCCTGTGACATTCAAGGATAAGGAAAAAAGAAATCGTAAAGCCGGTAAGAATTATCTCTTTATACAGATGCAACTTTGCAAAAAGGAGAGCCTACGTGACTGGTTAGAAAAAAACAAAGAGAGAAAAATGGGTGATATAATATTAATATTTAAACAGATACTAGATGCTGTTAGCTACATACATTCCAAGAAACTTATACACAGAGATTTAAAGGCATGTATCATTTACAATATATATATATTGTTTAACATTCTAATTCATTATAATTTCAGCCTAGTAACATATTCTTCTCAATGAAGGATGACATCAAAGTAGGTGATTTTGGCCTTGTCGCCACAACTAATGATAATACTGAGGATTGGAATAAAAACAACAGTTTATTACAAAGTTGTACTAAGGGAGTTGGTACTGAACTCTATATGAGTCCAGAACAACTGGAAAAGAGTTCCTATGATTTGAAAGTAGATATTTACTCGCTTGGTATTATTTTCTTCGAGTTATTAGTACCTTTTGGCACGGCCATGGAGAGACAACGAACTCTGAAGAATCTGAAGGAACATATATATCCCGAGGGATTTGCTGAGAAGTATAGCAACGAGGTAAATCTTTCTTATATACTATACGTATTTCACATAATAACCTTTCTTTTCGTTGAAAGCATCGTTTGCTAGAAAAAATGATTTCTAATGATCCTGATGCGAGGCCAACGACTGAAGAAATAATGAGAACAGCACCACTTACATCTGCATGTTAGGATGGTGGCTCTGATACTGTGATCTATTATTATTATTATTGTATAATTAGGTGATTTTTAAAATGAATTTTACTAGTTCTTTTGAACTTCTTATGTTTCGGTAAATTATTTTTGCAGCTTTCAGAATAAGCGACGCCTAAAATGACGTAGACATAAGATTATAATTATCATTCCAGTTTCGCTTTCATTACCCATTTCATTTTTATCCGTTAGCCTATGACTGTTAATTAAGTATACTATTGTATTATTTTCTTTTCTATAAGTAGTTAAATAAGTTTTAGATTATTCTTTTTTTACTCTCAATGAATAAGGAAAACAAAGATGTCGCCAAACTTTTATTTGTACAGTTTTGTGAATATTTTATTAAACTCAACATTCCTTAATATACAATATTAAGCATTAATTATCCAGATATTTTCCCTATTTATCGATATTGTATATCCTCATTATTAAAGAAGGATAGAAGTAAAATGTAAAAGCATTCTTGTAGAGCAGGGGTCTCCAAACCTTTTCACCTTAAAAGCCGCATTGATTTATCCACTAAGTTCCAAGGGCCAAGCTCATACCAATACGTAATTTTGAATTATTCCCAAATTTCAATCACGTTACAGTAGTGTGGCGTCATCGTGTGGGGAGCTACAGACAGGATTGGTGGTTCTCCTGCGATCCGTAATTTGGGTACCCCTGTTGTAGAGGATTTGATTTAGGATATTGCAATTCTGAAAAACTACTATGTTTAATAAATTACGCCATCAAAATACTCTATACACGAATGCATTTACGTCTTGTTCTATTATTTGTTTGCGTATAGTATTCTCGTTGATGGAAATATATAGTAGGTGTAATGGAAGTTATTACAGATATTTCGAAGGGGAATCATTTATAGCTAATTGAATTTCCATTTTACTATAAACTTCCTCATCAAAATCTCTAAAATAACGTCCGTTGACTTTTTCTCTATTCTTGAAAATAAGGAAGTTCTTGAGCTTTGCTGCTTTTGGAAAAATATACTCTTTAAAACAACTTCGTTATTTGAAATAGTAATTAAGATCCGAAATAATCAAAAAGTGAAAAATGCATCAAAATTGTATTAAAGTTAAATAAATAAAATACAGTATATTTGCGTTTTACTTTAGTTTAGTTAACTTCTCATGGGTGTCATTGTAAATTCTTCATAATTGATAAATTGTAACGTTTTCGTTTCTATTTAAAATCATTTTAAGTAATAAAAGACCTGTTCCGTATTAATCCTTCAATCTCATTTAATACAGTTTTGATTTATAGGCATATGTACGATTCAAATTTTTATTACAGATTCTATGCAGTGAACAAAATTGTAAAAAGATGCGTTTTCATTTAAGAAATTTTATGTATTTTTTAATTTCAAGGGCAATTTTAGTTGGTTCCAATAAAAATCATATTAGCCTGGAAAATTAGGGAATATGTTCTTTATTGTCGGAACTGCCAACTTAAATCACCCGCGAAATTTAAACATGTTCGCTGAGAGTAATGCTTTACCCAATTAATAGCATTTGAATTTGTAAACTTTGAAACTGTACATCATGAATTTTGCTAATTTGTGAGAGTTTCTAGTATTATTAATTCAAAATGTTCCAAATAAAAACCTCTTTTTATCGATGCAAATCATTCCTAGTACTCTGTAGTAATAAACATAACCTCACTTTTTTTTACTCACTCGTTTTTTGTTTCGTTTACAAGTTGTCCACAGATTAAGAAATTCTGTTGTAATTAGTGTAGGTAGTTATTGAAACCAACATGGCGAAACAAAAGATTGATATCGTGAAGAGTATTTTGCGATTTTTACACGACGAAATAGAAAGTACTAAGCTTGATATGGACCAGAAAGAATCTCTTGAAGTCGCAAAGCAATGCTTGGAATCTACTTATGATATTGACTCTGCGGATAATAGCATTTATACGGGATCCGCGAATCTTTTCAATTTATTCAATGTAAACACAGAGGTATGATACAGCTTTCTATATTCTGACATTTTAATTTTACTATTCTGAATTTATTAGGTTAGCGCAGAAGTTATCAGGGCTGCGGAAGAATTAAAGGTGGGAGGTAATAACTTTATGAAGATGGGACGGTACTCGGATGCACTTGATGTATATACTGAGTAAGCTTATTCTATTGCATTGTATTTTTCGATCTGATGAATATAATATGTGAAATTCATGTTATAGGGCGATAAATTTGAACCCAAAGAATCACGTGTTCTACTGTAATCGTGCTGCTGCATATAGTCGCTTAGAAAAACATTGGGATGCCATTGCTGACTGCAAGAAATCTATTAAATTGCAGCCCACAGCTAAGGCTTATGGACGATTAGGGTATGGTGATTTAAGAAAATTAATATGAATTAATATAAATATATTTTATCAAATCTAGTGTCGCATACTCAAATATGAGCATGTATCAAGATGCCAAAGATGCTTATGCAAAAGCTCATGAATTAGATCCATCTAATCCGACGTACGAGCAGAATTTGAAGTTAGCTGATGAGCTATTGACTTCGCAACCATCAAGTGGTGCCCAAGCAGCAAGCTCATTGCCAAACGCCAACGCGATGAACTTTAATAACTTCCTAAATAATCCTGCACTTATCAGCACAGCTTCGCAGATGCTCAGTGATCCCGCTTTCGTTAACATGTAAGTAACACTTTTAAAACACATATCCGATCCCCGAGACACGTTCTTAAAATATTTGCTATGGTACGGTGTTTAGGGTGTCTGGTTTGATGTCCACGGGACCAAACGGTGATCCAAACATAGATGGTTTTCTTAGTGTGTAAGTATGACGAAATGTTTGTGCACGTTTTGGATCACCTCCCCATTGTATCACTTTCATATCCTATAAAATGCTTTCCATTTTAACTACATAGGACTCAACAGCTTGCCCAACAGATTCAAGCAGCTAATTCTAATTTGATCGAGTCACTTCGCCAATCGATGAATGCTCAAGACACAGAAAGTTCTGGCGATAGCACGCAGCAGGATCCAGGACCTCAGAATAATCAATGAACGAATTCTACCATTATTACTTATTGATATAATGAAAATACTTTTCATAAAACTTACTTAAAATATTTTTTTTAATTGATGAATAGTTTAATAGGAAATGCGAGGAAGGGACTCTATATAATTCGCCTATGAAAAAAAGCTCATCAATGTGATGATTTGTAGTTCCCTTGTTATTATTGGTTTTTTTTTTTTCGATTTCTTTCGACTGTTAGCATAATTTGATTTTTTTATGGCTAAATATGTAAGGATTGGAATTGAAGTACTCTTATAATATATGTAAACGTTTTATGTAATTGAAAATACAGTTATTTTATTCAATAGTTACTCGTTTTAAATCATTATGTTAGTTTGTACAATGCGGTAGACACCCTCTGGAAAAAAAAAACAATATTTACATTAAATTCGGATATCAAAGATATTAAATGTCCGGTATATTTAGGTTTCGGTAAATAAGTGTAATTTTACACATATTTCACTGACGTGTTTATCTGTATTTTACAGATTTAAATGTAATGAAGTGTTTATATTGTGATTATGTTCGTTTTAAGGTCGAATACGCATCCACCATTTATAATAATAGCAATAACAGGACATTACACTTAATAAAAATTAAATTAAGTTCAATATAATAGTAAGTACACCAGTAGTAAGTATGATGGAGTATGTTTGGAAGAGATTTCTAACGTGTTTTTGCTTTTGAATTGACAATATGTACCCTGATTTAATATTATAGCTTACTTTTGAAACGCGATTTTCATTCCCTTGTTGACCACAAACAAATTTGGCAGCACTTACTCGTCATACTCGGTTCTTTAATGTTTTTCAAGTACCTAGACCTAATACCATCTTGGTTAAGGCGCCTATTAGCCAAATGATGAGGAACGCGAATAAACAGGATCTTCAACGATTTTTGTGGTTCTTTTCTTCCTTGTCCTCTTAATATAGTAATAAGTGGTCGTATACGTACTACAACAATAAGGGAAGCGCATTTCTGTTCGCGATAGAAGAAATATCTAATAAACTTCTACAGCAGCATCGAATTGCTATTTCTGCACAAACAGTTAGGCAATTCGCCGTAAATGTCGGTTTACGTGGACTTAAAACGCGGTACAATCCTTATTTTTACAGAGGAGCATAAAAACAATTACCTTTTAAAGGCTATTAAATTCAAAATGATTGGATCAAAGTTATGTGGTCAGGCGAATTCAACATTAAGGTATGTACAAAATAATGTTATTACTTTTATGAACGTAAACAGCTCAGTGGTTCAGGGGTAAGGGGGCCAACACTTGAATCTGGCAACTCAGGTGTCCTGCATTCGAAACCAACGTCCATTAAGTATGGTAGTAGTACTTTTTTGGACGAGTTTGGTATGTTCCCGAGTCGCCATGAAACACTTTACACACACTTTTCTACACCTTAATGTTTCTGACCACGAAAACAAAACAATCTGCACATAGGATTTTCGAAAAAATAAAAATCTTCATTTTTAGGACATTTTGGTACTCGAGAGGCATATAATCCCACGTACAGTGAAGTTTGGTAGAGATACCATTATGGTCTTTGGCAGCATATCTGCGTTAGTTATCGGGAAATTATATGTACGAACAATAATCGGTGTAGCACTAGGCTGGAAGAAACACTGGAATCATCTACTTAAAAATTATTTAATAAAGATATCGCATTTAACTCGTCATCATCGTCCACCCAAACAAATTAAAAAGAAACGGAATTTTTTGGGACTGGAGTATGCTATTGGAGGAAGAATGTTGTAATCGTATAGTTACCATACCGAAAAAAATACGTGCTGTTATAAAAGGAAAAGAGTTGTTGTTCGGGCCATTTCCATCATTTGCTGAACTTATGTAGTCCGATATTTTAGGGTAGCCCTAAAAAGGGCTGTTACTTGCAAGATTAATCATACGTTAGATGAGTTTTTTTGTCTGACATATTTGTCTTTCCTATTTTTTATTAGACCACCTGACTTAACCAATAAGCTAATATTAATCTGGCAAGTAACAGCCCTTCTCAGGGCTACCCTGAAGACAGCAGTAGACTAGCAAAACGTCGGGTTAGATAAGTTGAACAGACGATGGAAATCTATTGTCAACAATATCACATCAAATAGTGAAGTAACAAAATATTAATATTTGTAAATAAATAATTTAGGTTTCTGGGTTGAATGGAATTACAACGCAGTTTCAAACCTAAATTGTTTAAAAGAAAATAAATACCACCGAAGTCTGCAACAACATTGCAAATAAAGTTTTTTTAAAAACCTTTCCATCGGTATATAAAAAAAAACAAGACCATTTTTTTCTGATGTATACTAACATATCTGCAAATATTTGAAGAAATTGTTATTTTATCGAAGCACGATCCTTTTGTTTAAAAATATATGTATATGTAAGTAGAAATATATATATATATATATAATTGTAAAATTTGAGATTTTTTTTATCGATTATCGCTAAAAACCGTCAACAAATCTTAAATTTCGAATTCGATTGTGTAAAAGAACGTTTAAACGACGTAAATATGGATTTATGAATATAATATTTTTTACGTGAAACTTGAAATTTGTCCCAGAGCTATTTTGACGTCAATTAAAGCAAACAAATTTTCTACGCGAGAAATCGGACCTGATGCTATTATTTTGAATTCAAATACGCCAACGCATTTTCGACAAAACATAGATTATATTTACGAATTCTCATACAAATGTAACTGCTTCAAAACGATACCATACGTTGCCAACTTTCATACGAAATTTACCAAAATATACACGATTTATCGATATTTCAAAAACAGATTTTCGCAATTTTTTTCACCTTGTATTACTTCTCTTAAAACCGTTATAGATATTCTAAAATTGAAGGTTTTCTAGTAATCATTCTTCATGGCTAATAGAAAGGGTGAAGGTATTAAATAAAGGGCCATTCTAACAAACTAAAAAATGCGATTCCATATTTCTCTTGATTGGAAAACCTATCATTTATACTTCTATAAATTGTATAGAGAACGTTGAATTGTCCTAAAGTCAATGGTATGAAAAGCAGCTTTCAATTTTGAAGAAGTCTACGTAATTTTCATTTGAAAACTACTTAAAAGTGTTCGAGTTTGCTTAGTAAGTACGTAACAGCTATCTCTTGTTTAAATAATCGTTGATATCGTAAGCTTTATAAGGTAGTGTTCCTAATTTGATAATTGGCGAATTTCAAAGAAAAGTCTTGTGAAAAGTTCGCGTCGTAAATTACGATGAGCTGATCGAATCAAGAAGAATACTATCTTTTATGGTTTGATAAGTAGAGCTTTTCAATGTTTGGGGAAATTTTCAACGATTTTTTGCATGTTTTGTGTCATAGGTGGCAAAATAAAAAAGATAGCTTTACTAAACTTACGGAAATCAATTCTACAAATTTGTTTTTATCAAGAAATATATCACTAAGGGCACCGTAAGTCGTATAAAGACAGTTATATCGTCGCAAAATCAAAACTCTGAGTAAATATGTTAAAAATTCACTATGTTTCAGTTATAGGTATTTTTATTCAGATATTGGTTAAATTCCTTCAAAAAGAATGCACAAAGTAGCTTCTCGAAGAAAAAAAATTAAACATTGTTTGAATTATATTGGAGATTTATCAAAACTGATCAAATTTTTCGAACATTGCGGCCGTAAATTTGTAAAAGAGAATGTTTAGAATAATTATTAAAATGAAAATTTTGTAGCGCTATGAGGCCTACAGCAATCGATTCCACCGGTTTTTTCAAATGTATTGGTAAGGTTTCTGTAGAGTTTTAAAGTGAAGAACTTTGGAAATCAAGTTTTGATTTTGATGAAATATTTCAAAATATTCTTGAATAAAAATTATTTAGGAATTTTGTAATACGATGCTAAAAGAAAATACTTCAAAACAGTTCAAAATATAGAACGTTTAATAAACATGTTAGAAAATGTTTAATGTCAATCAATCAAATATTTTACCGCATATCCTGTACGCATATAAGAATGTGAACAAAATAGCATCAAGGTTCACCTGAAACTGTTATAAGGTAATACGCATGATTCAGACAAAAAATTTTATTTACCAAAGCAATTGGTGCCAAAGTTTTTGCAAACTGTTAACATACTGCCTAAGTTTAAAAATAGTAGACAGTCTAATTTGAGTATCACAGAGGATTACTAAAATATCTCTGTAAAGACGCCCCCATGTTTTAAAAATTACTTTATATCTTTTCATTTATTGGGATTGTCGTAAATTTTACGTATTTATTATTGTTATTATTTTATTCAGGTAGTGAAAAATATTGTTTATATTATTCTAAGGAGTAGACGATCGAAACTGAGTCAGCTAAAAAAATATTGATAAGAAAAAGATCTTTGCTAGCTTCGAAAATAGTTTCTAACAATAATATTAACATTATAGAATTTGAATGCAACAAAACTTCTAACACAGAATCCTAGAGTCGAGTTAAATCTCTCATCTTTTAATATGCACATTTGATAAGAGAGCGCGCTAGACTTCAATGTTGTGATAACGATTTCAAAATTACGTGCTTAGTTTTTAAAATGTAAAATTCTAATCGACCACTCCGACATATGCCGATACACTTTTTCCCAAAACAAAATTCTATTTCGGTCGCGGATTATTCGCACTTAAACCTCGCTTCAAATCAAATGTGGTATTACTGAGAGATGCCAATGCTATTTTGTCGAACATTATTTTCAGAATACGATTTTATGATGCTGTTTGTATCCTTAAATAAAACCTAAAATTTCGTCCGAGATTAACATATGTGGTTTATTGTTTTTGGACGGAGAATCTCGATACTGGAAGTATTTATAACATTTTTGGCGGTGTTTTATTTTCTTTATTAAAAACATCAAAAATAATGGGAGAATTGCACTTTGAATATAATTAAGCGCAGGAGATTGAATGACTAAGTCAGTTACATAGTCCAAATTATGATAATGACAAAAACAAGGGATCTTTTAGTCAACATGCTATTTATGTTGAGCGTATTTAGTGACATAAAAAGTTAGAAAGTGTTTTAGGGGATTTGTAAATTCAACGAAAATTTTACTCAAAATCAAAACTCTTTGCTTCTAGATTCTTTGCGAATTGTGCCACAGAAACGTTAAAAGTGTGTTCTAAAAAAATGAAAAGAACTTGTAGACAATGCGGTAGTTGCGAAAAAAATTCTTTATGAAAACTTCATTAAATTTTTCTCGTAGAGATTTACGTCAGCTAATTAGCGAGAAATTGGATTTTGGTAAATCTCCATTCAATTTTGAGATAACGTAATTGAAGCACTGCTTAGTTTCATTTTCTCGAGAAGCTACTTTGTTTGTATATTGTGAAATAATTTACCAATTATTTGAATAAAAAAATAGGTATCACTTACTAAGTAGCCATAAATACGCCTGAATGGTACTCAAATAGAAATTCGGTATGGTGAGTTTAGAAACATATTTACTTAGAAACTGAAGGGTAATCCTCAGTCTTTTGATTTTGCGACAATATAACGGTCTTGTCGCGATTTACAGAAGTCTCGGTTATACGTTTTTTAACAAGACATGCTAAAATTTTTTCCAAATTTCGAAGAGCTTTAATTAACAAACATCAACTTGTCGAGATTTATAAACTCAAGCCTTATTTGATGCTTTTACAATTTTTATTTTTGGGAAATATACGAATATTTCTTTTGGCCATCGTATCTCCTTCTTCTTCACTTCAGGTTTTAGACACTGCCTGTTACTATACCCATCTTTTATTTGGTGTGCCTACTTCCTTCCATCCTTTCCTTTGTAATAGCATCAATATATATATTAAATAATTTTGTCGACACACACAGCATTGTCTAACTCATGCTTGTTGCTTCTTGGTATTTTCCTACTTAATCTTTCGCCTATATTCACCATAATTCTGGTTTCTGTGTATAAACTCTGTATAGCTCTTATTAAATGATGTGGATATCCCTGTTCTTTCATAGTATCTCATAATTTACATCTGTTTACATTATCGATAGCCTTCTCGAAGTCTATAAACCTATGTGTGTTTCGATCATTTGTTCATCTTCTATTAGTTCTTCTACTACAATTTTCAACCTGCTGTTTAATATTCTGACGTAAATTTTATAAGTGCTATCTAATAGGCTGATTCCACGGTAACTTTCAGAGTTATTCTTATCGTCTTTTTTTAATCATCAGGGATAAATACTGTTCTTTCAACATTTTATTAAATACATACAGAAGTCCTAGGTGTAGTATTTCCTCCGTATTTGTATTTCTTATTTTTACTTGTTTTATATTTTGCCATTATTTGTTCATCGTATCTTATAAATTTAATATAAACGAATCAATTTTAGGATCTTTTTAAAGGTTTTGGGAAAAATACCTTTTGAAACTTGCGAAATTGTTTTTTTTTGTAAAAGGACAATTCCTTCCAAGCAAGCTTTGAAGAAATTTAAAAGTTATTTGGATAGATTTTCCTCTAAAACCTGTAGGTACTTTCATATGAAGTTTATAGATGGTAGATTTTTCCAAAAATTATTACGTAAAATGGAAAGTAACTCTTTAAAGAAGGTATGGAATTGCGTTTATCAAGATCTATAGAATGACGTGTTATTTAATAATTTTATGTTTTCCTTTGGGCAAATATAGGAAATTTAAAGATTAAAACAAAAAGTTCTAGGGAGTACTCTTTGCGAATATTGTTAAATGTTATTTTGATTACCGTATTTCACAAATTTTGATCTGCTGATTATAAAAATGTTGGAATATGTTCAACGGTTATTCAACAGTAATAAAATTCATTTGGGATATTGAGCACTTGTAAGAATAGTTAGTATGTAAGAAAATTAACGAATATTCTGTTTCTTGCAAAATTTCTATATTTTATAAATTTTGCAATAAATGTTGGTTATTCTTCCTACATAATAGTAATGAGAGGCAAAAAATTTAATGTTCCCGACAATTTATTCATTTCAAAATTAGTACGAATGTACAAAAAGAGGCAGTTGAAATGGAAAATAACATTAAAAAAAGCTATTACATTTTTTATAATAAAATATTTCCAATAATAATAATTTAAAATAACGAAATTCCGATATAACACAAAGCGAATAGGCAGCAAACTTGCAACTATTGTACTTAAACTTAATTTAATCAATGTTAAAATATAAATCTCGTTCCAGTACCTCTTTATCGCAGATTTCACCTCATTGACGCTATTGTACTTCCTATTATGTTGGTATATACCTTTGTTGCCAATATTTCCCAGAGATTTTCAATGAGATTCAGATCGGGTGAGTGAGCTGGCCATTGTAACAAGTCGATTTCCTTTTTAAGAAATCGATTCTTTACTCATCTGGAAGTATGGATAACAGCATTGTCTTACGATGGCATTTATTTACTAATCTCTATTAAGTTCTATTTTACAATTGAAATTCATTCAAGTAGAAATAAAACATTTAGGTGTTTTATTGTTATGCGTAACAACAATCATAGCAGTGCAAATTCGGCCAATAGTATCTGAAACCATCGAAATTAAATTTCTTCTCGTCATGATCTCATCCCATGTAATTAGACTGTGATTGTTATATCAATCCGTAAATTGTTTGTATAATAAAATCATCTTTACACTTGAAAAAGCCGTTGCATACACCTGATGTGGTTTCTGGGCTACATTAAAACTTATCGATGGTATTCGTAAAATTGAGCCACGGCTATACTCAAACACTATTGAAAATTTTTGTAAAAGATGGAAGAATGGAGACCTATCGTACAGTGGTAGAAAGTTATTTACACGATATATTTGATTATTAAATCGCAATTAACATTAACAAACATAGAAGATTCGGTATTTTAATTTTTCTGACACCAATTGGACGTAATTAAGTGAATTTATCTGATTATTCTTTAATGAGGATGTCAGAGTTTTACCATTTCTAAATTAAAAAAAAAAATAGGTTTTTCTTGGCTTAAGACCGCGCCAATTATTGTCAAGTTTCATTTACTTTGCCGATACTTGAGAGCAAAAATATATAACAAATATAAATGAAAATTATGTAATCTCAGTATAGATTTTTTTTAACCTTCATCTTATTTCGTATACATACATTTTTTGCACGGTGTTTGGCAAAAGCTTATAGCTTGAGGTAAAACGATATTCTTGTTTGAGCTGTGACAAAATACGCTTGTCAAAAATCCATGCGTATATGTATTATGAATCACTTATAAGCATAAGCGATAGCGTAAATACAAAGTCAAATATCTAGATCAGTTCTCTCTGTTTACTGTTCTGCTTTGGAAAATAGAATTTTACAAATAAAAATGCACGTTTCATCGAAAAATGATCTTTGTAGCGAGATATTATTTTGATTGATCCTACAACGTGCGGTTAAGCACTGAAAAGTTGAGAAATTTCGAAATATCTTTTATAGAGTTATAAAATAAAATTAAAAATAGACTTTTCGCTTGAGATTAGTAGGCTGTTAAAATATTTGACCTAGATATCGATTTTAAAGTCAGGGAATAAATTAAATCGGAAAAAATATTTTTCATATTCCGTCTTAAAGTGCGCAGTTGTTTACGTGAGCTTTTTGAAAGGTATCAGGTACATAAGCAAATATGTATATTTTAAGCGTTCTAAGTAAATGTAGGTTTCTATAATGTTAATGTAAGCATTTGCGAAGCAAGAGCTTTGGATTCTGTCAATTAAGCTAGAACGGTGGGGGTCCACATGAAATAGGCTTAAGCCACCTTACGTTTTCAGTTCGATAGACGCCTCATCGTTGGTAGGTACTTTAGTATATTATTAAGAAATGATCTGGCGCATGCGCTAATGTACGACGTTCGGTTACTTTCGTATGCTAGCGTACTAGCCCGCCCTATATGGTTTGGCATAGCATTCGTCTATGTATAAGATTACATCTCTTTTTCTCTGGTCCCTGCTAAAAATACTTGATCCAACAGTTATTTCTAGAGGATTATATACATGTTTTCTTTTGAAGAAGTTTTCATATTGCACGTCTAGTTTCGAACAAAAAAAAAAAGCACCACGTTGTTTAGCCGTTTTACCGCATGAAGGATGTGGAATTGAAAAATAATTATTACACTTGCAATTTTACATTTCGCTGGATTTTTTAGAAATCATGTAAACCTATATCCCACATGCGGTACGCCAGGCGTCTTTCTATGTAAACCGGATACTGAATAGCGTGTATTTAAGAAACTATTTCAGCAAGGACGATTCACGTTGGCTAATGAGAGTATGTCACGGTTGTGAATCAAAAATAGAAGTGTTTCGAATGTCTATATTTCCATTACAACAACACTTTCTGGCAAAACAATTCAAGAAAGAAAAAAATACACATTTGGAAACTATTTTACTGAGTATTTGAATTTAGCAAAACCTTGACACACCTGGGAAAATCGATTCAAATTCAAAATTCGATAACAATATAATTCGACATTTTTGAAAGATACGTGCTTAAACTTTAATGCCAAAAAGACTCTTTTCTGAGTGAGTTCCAAGATTCCTTTCCCGAATTACGTCAAATTTTACTGTGGAAAGTTTCCTTTGATGAAACCCAATAACATCGAACTCTCTTCTCTCTCTCTTTATAATTCTGTAATTATGGAAAGCTCTTCTTTAGAGATTTTTATCACTTTCTGGCACAGTTCGCTCTCAACGAGTGCAAAATTTTTATTTTTGAACCGATTAAGATAAATTCAAGTGCAACAACGTTAAATTCGAATTACGGATGAAATTATATTTGAAATTTTCTTTAAGCTGTTTCCTAGATTCTTCGGGTATTAATTAATAGCTTTAATGTACGATTTGAATAAATTTTCCGGTGTTATAAGGAGGAACTAAAAAGATCGAAACTCTCTTCCAAACTAAACAGAATTTATTTAATTTATAATAATATAAATTTCAAGTTATTCTCCGATTTTATATCCAAATAACTCTTAAAATAAAGTAAGTGCCGTGTTTATTTGGTTTAAGCTTTAAACTTCGTATATTTTACTTTAACGTCGCAAACAAAATTATTGTGTTTTCTCCAAAATATAAAAAGTAACATTTATTTATCAAGCGTGTTTTTTCTCCAGGAGGAAAGTGCCTAGAGTGTTTAATGTCTACCATATGCTCCGTTCTATTTTCATATCCTATATTTTTAACATTACCTACCTTAAATGTAAACCAGTTAACGTCTAAGCTAATTTTCAAGGTGTTCTAAGGCGATTTTCGTCTCTCTCCATATTATGTCATTGCATTTAGAACATTTTGAATACTCTATTCTTATTTTCGAGGCAGAGCGTTCAAGCGGCATAAAAGCTTAGATATTGGCACGCAACTTTTGCTTTTTTACAAATGATACCCTACTTCTGTTAAAAATATATATTAAAAGAATGTATATTTTGGCCAACGTTTGAGAAACGGCACAGAAATTATATATTCATAATTTATTCATATTTCATAAATAGTATCCTAGAAGAGAGGGAGGCAAGCAGAAAAGAGAAGGTGCTGAAGGAGAAAAAATCGTTTTAATATTCCTTTAAGCAAAAATAAAATACAGAAAAATTTCTATCCAACTCGAAGTATCTTTTAAGCATTTGCAACTAGACTTTGATATATTTTTATTACTTTCGTTACACGTGCAATCGTATTTTTAACATAGAGTTGCTTATTTTTAGACAAAGTAATTTCGTTTTAGTATTGTGCAGGTTTCAAAATAAACTCCTAATTAAAAATCGACATCTATTACTACTTGCGGTTTATTTTCGAAAACATAACCTCGTATAGAGTTTCAGAATCTTGAGGAGTCCATTGGCGAAATATGACTGTTTATAAAACAGTTGAATGCCTCTGTTTATGATCGTTAGTGAAGGATTTATAGTTTCAAAGACTAATTTTAACCATAGTTCATAGAATATGCAAAACAATTCCGTCTTTTCACATTATTACAATCGAAAATGGGATTTTAAGGGTTCCGCGTTATACAGAGTGTTGCGTCTTTGGAAAATTCTAGCATTTAATTTTGTGTTTCGTTACTTATTTAATTGCGATCTCTCTGAGTAAGCCATCGGGTCACGTTAAACGATAAATTAATTGTTGCCGTTATTGGCCAAGTTAATATTAACCTTTGAAACCTACCGAATTCGAATTCTTATTGTTTATCCTTGGCATTTCAGTCCAAATTCGCGAAGATGATTAAAAATAGAAACCAAGGAAGTAAGGATGAATCGAATTCTAAATGAGGCTCTGCTGTAACATGCATGATAAATAATGAATAGTTTAGATATTTGCGCGTCTAAATGGTGTAAGCTGTAGAGGAAAAAATGAATCACACTATATATTACGAAAATATCCTACGCTGTTACAGATTTAGCCGCTTGTAGACGAAATGGTACAATTCGACAAATGCATACGTGGCAGCACGTATGGCGTGCAATTACAATTATTTTAAGTCCGCTATTGATGTTTTGGTTTCAGGACGAACTTAAAAGCTTTTTATCGGAATTACGTATTAAAATTTTTATAATTAATTTCTCGAAAATAATCTCAAGGATTTTTAATAGCTTCTAAGCGCAGAAGCTATTAATTAAAGATAACAAATTACCATAATGTCTTGGATGCCTTTGAAATTATTTTTAAAAAGGCACCAAGGTAAGCACGGCTGCAAGATTTTAAACATGCTAATATTTTCTCTGCGCTATTATTAATAGACTATACATAGTTACAAGCATGCCCGAAAACTTTCGATTCCAACTCGAATTATTTGACTTAAATAAGGTGAACGTTGACTGATAGGATCTGATTAAAAATTATTTTTCGCATATTTTAGTTTGATTAGTCATTTATCGATGAGCAACAAATGGGCATATGGTCCCGCTGCTTGTGGAGGCGTCACACGGCGTCTGGACGTGTATAGTGGGATTTGGGAGGGGTAAGGCGGCGTCTTAGGGGGGGCACGTCGTCACGGTCTGGTTTAGAATCAGGGTACATGTTAAACTTCTTTAGTCAGTGCTTTGGGAGGCTACCAAGCAACCTCTAGGATAGGACGAACACGAAAAAGTCGACAACGCGAAAGTACGAATATTTTGAAGAATTTTTGAGAAAGGAATTCCGTCTTTTAAGTGGACTTTAGATAAGTGCCGAGGGGAACGAGTGAAAAACAAGTGCAGTGTAGCGAAACACCTTTAGAAAAGAAGTAAGTTTAAGAGAACGTGCGGTAGACTTCGTAGTGAATATCCTAAAAAAAAAATCTAAATAATTCGCGAGACATCAAAGTGAAATATGAAAAGAGATAGTGCGTAGCTAATCTATCCTAATTCTCAAATTGAACATTTTTAGGGTATTTTTTTATTTCGAGAAGTGCATGTCCATGTTAGCCGGATAACAGGAGATAAACAAAAGCATGGGGGCCGAGGACTTCGCTCCCAGCTTCACGCAAAAGCCGCAGCTACGGCAGGAAGATGACGGCAATCGACTGATCTTCGAATGTCAGCTTTTGGCATCGCCCAAACCCGATATCCAATGGTATCGAAGTGATACGCTACTTACCGAGGATGGAAGGACCAATTTTAAGATACAATCGTTAGGCGCTAATAAATTTTTGGTTGTACTCGAATTAGACGATGTTATCGAAACGGATGCTGGCCTTTACAAGGTCAAAGCGAAAAATAAAATGGGAGAAGTTGCCGCATCTATAAATTTAAATTTTAGTCGTAAGTAATAGACAGTTTTTTTTTTGCAAGAATCTAAATATAAAATCTAAGAAATTAATGTAAATAAAACAAAAAAAAAAGAATTAGAATGTAACCTAGTAAATTACGATAAGATGATTCTAATTGCTCTTATTTCTCCCTTTCAGCTATGGACGAGCCCAGAGAGAAGTGAGTATGATTATAAAAATACGCGTTTTTAGCATTTTGAATTCTCTCATAATACTCGCTATCCCACGCATTGTATTATAGAGAACTTACCAACTTTTTGGCATGATTTTATATCCAACACAGCGCTACGTAACTTTTGCGTCAGAGTTCATATTTCGTTTTTGAATACCTTTGTCATTTTTCATCCGGAGCTTTTTAAACTTATTTTTTTCTTAATTTAGACAAATCGACGGTATAGCTCCGACTTTCGCTAAGAAACCGGCAATAAGGCAAGAGGAAGATGGCAAAAGATTGTTGTTCGAATGTCGTATACAAGCTGACCCCATGCCAATCGTTAGCTGGTTTCATAATACCAACCCTGTTGCTGAGGGTGCACGTCACAAGGTATAAAACAGCAACCTCAAAAAGAATTTTATTTGGAAATGAATTATTTTTAAATTAAAGAGTCTACTAAATGTGTAATTTGGCAGTGGACTCGAGCAATAAACTTTTATGCTAATGACAAGTACATTAGTTCACTTAACATTCTAGAAAGACCTTTTACTAATTCATTTAATTTAATTACCATACCCTAGATTTTTGTTTTTCAAATATTACCAGTTTCAACGTTACGGAGGCTAAGAGAATTCATTAAATTAACTGAAATGAGAAAAAAAGAAAAGGTCGAAAGCGGATATTGCCAATATGAACAGGTGGATTTCGACGGAATTCATCGATTTCAAATGCAAAAACGCGATTTAATATGATTGAAAATTGCCGTGAGCTAAACGAGTGCATATTACAAGCGCCCGGATAGTTCCATGAAACCCAGAGTGTATTTTGGTCCGCTACTTCCAACATAATCAAAAAATAGACTTTTAAGAAAACACGTACCATCAGAGCATCTCTGTATATTCATATTCTATATTTAGTTATGTTTTTATACGGCCTACATATACACAAATCTATTTTTACGCGATTAAAAAAAGAATTCCGCGAATTGCAAGTAATATAGTTATTGCTCGTTTGAAATTTGACCTTGAAATTGTACCTACATACGTAAACAATAGCATTCGTTGAATACCCCAGTAATATTAGATGAAAAACAAAGATCGTGGAAACCAATTGATTATCAAACTAAATCTGGATTTCTCCATTTTTTCAGTTGAGGGTGGATAAAGATGGACATTCGTACTTTGCAACCCTTGAAATTAAAAATGTCACAGTTGAGGATGCTGGCAAATACAAGGTGACTGCAAAGAACGAATTGGGCGAAAGCAATGCTACAATCAGCCTGAATTTCGACAGTAAGTTCCCTTCATGTTTATTTATTTGTTTTCTATTTTTCTTTTTATCCCCAAAAGCTTATTTTTCGCAAAAAGTATTTTAAAAAAAGATGAGATCATAGTGAATATATAGATTTTTTTTTTATTTTTTCCTGTTTTTGTCCAAGCTTTGCCTTATTCGTCGATTAGTTGAGAATATTGTATATATTGTTGATACGCTTGAAATAGAAATATATAGGGTGATCGTGATCGTAATTTTACGCTATATATAATCGAATTTTGTTACTTTAGATCACGAATCATCCTGTATATTTAATTTAGAGTGGCAGAGCTTATAGTGTTTAGAGCTTTCTTTAATAAACGAAAGCTTTCTGGTGCACAGCAATATGCAGCTGTCTCTTTCCTTTTCAAAATGATTCGTTCGGGACAGCTGTTGTGCACATAAAACAATGGATAACTAACTTGGCGCCTAATCTTAGCTCAGCTTTTAAGCAAATTTTAACCCCTTTCATCCAGTTATTAATACTGTGTACCGCAGTTCCTAAAAAATTCTTTTGTGTGGTTCAATTAGAAGGAGACCCGTTTCCATGGGCTGTGTTTTGTTGTATTTTCTTTTTATTTTGTATAGTTTAATGGCTTCCATTTTTTTTTTGATTTTTAATTAAGATTACCCGACTACTTATACACTTGAAGGCCATGCTCTTAGCAAAGATTTTATATGATTATCGCGTTTGTTTTCTTTAATAAACAAAAGCTGAGCTTCGATTGGGTTGTCTGACTGATAGAGACCCATTGTTTGGTATTTTCATCAATTATTAGATGTATGATCAGCGGGTTGAGAGGGTAAAATTTATCTATAGGCGATGAAGCACCCGTTCCAGAGGATGGTATCAAACCTACTTTCACAGAAAGACCCATCATTAGACAGACTGACGACGGAGCCAGGATAACATTTGAATGTAGGTGCGTTGGTGATCCGAAACCAGATATCTCTTGGTACGTATTTAAGAACTAAAACATCCCCAAAAGAACATTGGATCCTAATTCGGTAGTCCTAAAATAGGTATCATGGCAAAAAAGAAATCAAGGCAGGCGGAAGATATTCAGTATCAATGGAGATTGATCAGAAACTATATTATTTAGCTCATCTAGAGATAAATAACGTCGAAAGTGCTGATAAAGGCGAATATCGCGCAGTCGCTAAAAACAAATACGGAGTCGGTACAGCTACTATAAATTTAAATTTCGAAGGTGACGGTAAACCAAAGTAAGAAACAGCATTCTAATCGCTGTAGAACCGGATAGAATATACTATTTAATATTCTGATGCAGAATTCCTGATGGTAAAGCTCCACGGTTTCCGAAAAAACCAACGATAAGGCAAGATGGTGACGTCCTTGTCATGGAGTGTTTGCTAGAGGCCAACCCAGCACCAGACATCACGTGGTTCCACGGGGATAAAACGATATCGGACAATACGCGCGTTAGAATGTTTAGGAAAGCCACCAGCAAAGACACCTATATGTTAACTTTAGAGATATCGAATCCTACGAGAGAAGATGGTGGAAATTATAGGTGTAATGCTTTCAATCAGTTCGGTGAAAGCAATGCAAATATCTCACTTAATTTCCAAGGTACCATTAACAAGAGAACCGTCTTTTATAACCACTTTTGTATTTTTGTTGTATATAAATCGAATACATACAAAATACTGCATCATTTGCATGAGCATGGCCTTACCGTTTACAAAGACACATGGCCTTGCATAAATCTTCATGTATCGTCTATAATGTTACAGGTGGAGATGACGCGGCCGGTTTTCCACCGTCATTCATCGAGAAACCAAAGATTATACCCAACGAAAGCGGTACCCTTATCACTATGAAATGCAAATGCAAGGCAAAACCAAAGCCGGAAGTCACGTGGTACAAAGGAACTACGGTCGTTAAGCAATCGGCCAAGATATCTATGAAAGTTGTCGACGTTGAGGAAGATATCTACGAACTGACGATGGAAATCAAAGACCCGACTGGACCAGACGGAGGCACTTACAGATGCCACGTGAAGAACGAATTTGGCGAAAGCAACGCCAATCTTAACTTGAACATTGAGGCTGAACCGGAACCAGAAGGAGACGGACCTACATTTGTTGAGAAGCCCAGAATCACCTCGCACCAAAGCGGAAAATTGGTAGTTATGGATTGCAAGGTATTTCAAAGCCATCCCTATTCACCTTTCCCAAATTAACGTCCTATATTATTACTCAGGTCAGAGCAAATCCAAAACCAACAATCGTGTGGTACCGCGAAGGCAAGGAGGTTAAAGAATCGAGCAAAATTAAAATAACCATTGAGAAAATCGAGGAGGAGATCTACTACATAAAACTGGAACTTAAAGATCCCGATACAGACGATTCTGGATTATACAAATGTAACATAAAGAATACACTAGGTGAATTGAACGCCAATTTAACGCTTAATATCGAGATCATACCGGTTATCAAGGAGAAGCCTAAAGTCATCAAAATCGTCAAGAAAAGAACTGTTATCGTTGAGTGCAAAGTTCTCAGCAAATTCGCACCGGATTGCACATGGTTTAAGGAGAGCTCAGCCGTTAAAGAGGATACAAGACATAAAGTTCATGTTGAACAAGTTAAAGATGTAAGAATTCCTGTTTTGGAACGAAACAGGCGTAGAAAATTTAATTGTTCTCAAATTCCAGGGTGAATTCGTTGCTAAACTTGAAATTAGTGAAATTGAAAAGAGTGATAAGGGTATGTACAAATTAGTAGCGCGTAACGAAAAGGGCGAAGCCACGTCCCAAACTGTCGAGGTTACTGATTTGCCTCCCGAAGAAAAGCCCAAAGGTGAAAAACCGAAATTATCACAACTTACCAACGTCGTAAGTCATCATAGTTTGTGTTGCTTTTAATTATTGATTCAGTTAACCACAACGGTTTTTTTTTCTAGACAATCGAAGAAGGCAAGACGGTTGATTTCATTTCAACCCTAAAAGTAACTGATAAGACTGTTACAATTGTTTGGTACAAACAAAATACTGTGATAAGAGAAAGTTCAGATACGACTATATCATTTGATGGTACAACTGCTAGATTGACCATAACGAAATGTAAAATATCCCACTCCGCTGTCTACAAAGTCCTGGCAAAGAACGAATTCGGTGAAGACGAATCCTCTGCCACTTTGACAGTGACAGAAAAGAAGGAGAAGAGAAAAGAGGAGGAGGAAGAAGAAATAATCGAAAAGAAAGAAGAAAAGGTTAGAGATGTTCGTTGAAATTATAACTTATTTACTTGTCTATTTTTTTTATTTATTTCCGTTTTTTTTTTCTGATATCGTAACATTTTTTTTTCTCCTACATCCTAAAACTTGCTTATTTTTGTAAGGATGAGGAAGTTGAAAATGAAACGGAATCGCCTATTGAAAGCGAGGAATCGGAGCAGGTAGATCACACAAAATACAATACCCACACTTTACACACCACACTGTATATATATTTTTTTATCATTAGGAGATAATCGAGGATAAGCTCGAAAAGAAAGTCGAGAAAAAGAAACTAGAGGTAATTTTTTTATATGCCACGTATTTTTGCTTTATTTTTGGCATGAAAGTTCAAAGGCTTTCGCGGCTACGTCGAATTATTTTTGATATTTTAAGTGCTTATACAAATGCAAAGCCTGTATATTTATTTACGTTTCTATTTTTTTTAATTAAAGGAAAAACGGGAGGAAAAGAAAGTAGACAAAAAGAAACCAGAGGTAATCTTTTTTAGATGCCACGTATTTTTGCTTTATTTTTCGCATGAAAATTCACAATTTTGCTGACAAAACGATTGAAGTTCATGAACTTACCCATTTTTTTAATTAAAGCAGAAACTTGAGGAAAAGAAAGTAGAAGTAATTTTTTTTATAAGCCACGTATTTTTGCTTTATTTCTGGCGTGCAATTCACAGGCTTCTGCGGATGTATCGAATTATTTTCGGTACTTTAAGCTACAATTTATTTATGTATTTATTTTTTTAATTAAAGGAAGAACTTAAGGAGAAAAAAATAGACAAAAAGAAACCAGAGGTAATTTTTTTAGATGCTACATATTTTTGCGTTATTTTTGGCATGGAAATTCACAGGCTTTTGTGGCTATGTCGAACTAGTTTTCACACTGCAAACCAAACAATTTTGCTTACTTTTTAATTAAAGAATTATCTTTTTATACGCCACGTATTTTTGCTTTACTTTTGGCGTGAAATTTCACAGACTTCCATAGCTGTTCCGAATTTGCGATACTAAAGTATCGAAGCTACAGTCTTGCTTACACAAAATTGAAGCTTATCTACGTTTTTACGTACATACACCTATTTTTTTTTTAATTAAAGGAAAAAGTTGAGGAAAAGAAAGAAGTCGAAAAGAAGGCAGACGAAAAGAAACCGGAGGTAATTTTTTTATACTCCATTTTTTTGCACAATACCTTCTTGGCTTTCACATTCGTAAAAATGATTTTTTTTAATAAAGCACTTTTACACTTCAAATACACTTTCGCATAACACAGGGCCGTATTAAGGGAAAATTTTCTTTCTTCCTGTCCTCCTGTATTTTCAATGTTACTAGCGTTTAATTTTGCTTTCTAGAAAGTAGAAAAGAAGGTTGAAAAGAAAGAAGAGAAAAAAGAGGAAAAGAAAGTTGAAAAGAAAGTCGAAAAGAAGGAAGAAAAGAAAGTAGAAAAGAAGGAAGAGAAGAAGGAAATAATCGAAAAGAAAGAAGAAAAGAAGGAAATCATCGAAAAGAAGAAGGTAGAAAAGAAAGAAGAAGAAAAGGTAACAATAAACAAAAAAAAATTACTTCATGTTTTTGTTTTTTTTTCATTTTTTTCTTGTTGTTAATGTCTTTATTTATATGTTTGTTCGTTAGAAAAAGGAAGAACTGGTTAATGATATTGACAAAAAGAAACCAGTTGATAAAAAGGTAAGTTAACTCCCAGTGTTGTCCCTGTCTTGTCTAATGTGAAAATGTCTCGAATTCCCGTTTATAGGTGCCTGCTAAGCCTGGAGAAAAGAAAGAAGCCACTAAGGTAAAGTGTATATATACGTTGTAAATCCATATTCCTTTGTATTAACAACAATTTCACACTTACATAAATGTAGATAGAAGAAGTAAAAACGGAAACTAGACGAGCATCTCTTATTAAGACTGAAGAAAGGATTGTACAGGATGGTGATTCTAGGACATCAAGTAGGCGATCCTCTGTCCAACAGGTATTTGTAAAAAAATCCACTCAGACTTCTTTTCGCAAAAACATTCAAGCGTCTTTTCTTAATTTAAAAATAGATCGAAGAAGAAACAAGAACAGAGACTAAGACTACTGAAGATAAGAAGAAGAAGGTATATAGTTGTTCTCTGCTCAAATCGCTTCCTTATGTTGCTATCGCTTACCTTTCTATGATCACAAACTTTACTATTTCATTTCATAGGTCCCAGCTAAAGATAAATTGGCACCCACTAAAGAGAAGGTAAGTTGATTCTTTCGGAAAACATGAAATAAAGATGTATGTGTCGATCGTAATAACACTCTTTATACAAACAAATTCAGACACCGACACCCACAAACGATATAGACGCCAAAAAACCTTCCGAACCAGAGCCTACCAAAAAGGCTGCCGAACCTGAACCTAAAAAGGTTGGCGTACCAGAAAAGAAAGAGGCTGACCTTAAAAAGCCTGAACAGCCGAAGATTCCAGAAATCAAAGAAGCTGAACCTAAACCAGCCGCGAAAAAGCCAGGATTCAAGGCTCCCGAGATTATCGAGCCTGAAGAAATGCCTAAACTTAAAAAGGTTGCTGGACAGGTACTGGAATCTGTGATGGAATGGAATAAAGCGAAACAACTGACAATTATTAACACACGGTTTCTTTGAAATACATCGCAATTTATACAGACCATGCTCACAAACACTCACAACAAACATCATATCGCTTTATATCATAACGCGAGTTGACTCTAATAATAACGTCGATATCGTTTATAAATTAAAAGTGTTTTGCTATTTCGCAAACGTCTGAAAGCTATTTGGCAATAATACTAGATCCAAAATTAAGCTAGCATTAATAATCGAACAATTCTGAATCATAAAGTCGTTTAGTTTATTTTTAAAGCCGCAAGATATTAATGCAAATTTCAATTTTTCATGTTTTGTCCTTTTGTGCTGTCCGTGAAATGTCTGTCTCTCTCAAAAACCGCAGAAAGAGGAGGATCAACTGGCGAACGATAAACTTAAACTGGTAAGTATTTCCTATAAATCAATTCCTACATTCATTTCCTGATATTATTGATAACCCCAAATACGAACATCGATTTTAAAATCGAATTTTGCATAAACAGGATAAAACAAAACCAAAAATAAATCGTATACCCCAGAAAGCAAAAGAAGAGTCATTCTTAAACGTTCAATTGAAGCCTGTAGCTAAAGACGCTCAGTCTCCTGAACAGGCACAACTAGAAGACGTTGCCTTGAAGGTATCTGTATGAATACTAAGCGATGGGATCTAGCAGGCACTCTCAACATCTCTATCTTCTATCTTCCACTATCTCTATTTCTTTTTTCTTCCCTATTCTCTTATTGTCTTTACTCTATAGTCTTTTTTAATTTCTCTTCTCAGCTATTAATGCTTTTATCATAAATATATTGATGGAATTTAGTAAATTTTGATTACTATGATCGGATTTCTTGTATATAATAGAAAACAACTGATAAGTCAAAGGATGCGGCCAAGAAAACTGGTAGAAAAGCAGGCGATAAGGAAAAGTCCTACGAACTGCCAGAAATTCCGGACTACGAACGTCCTGTGCTAGAGAAATTCGAGCCTCACGAACATCCTGTATACGAAGGAAGAGAGAAGACGAAATTAGCGAAGGTGAGACGCGCAGAGCTCCTGCGGCATGGGCAGATTGCCTTTGCGATAAAAATGACTTGGCTAATATAGCGTACGGGATCCAACATTTATAATTACCTCCTATTATCGAAATATTTTAGTCTTAGAATTGGCTCGGCTTAGTGAATATTAAATAATATAACGGCCTGCAATGGTGTGTATCCTGCTTTTCGGCTAGCTTTCGTGTGAGGTAATTTGTCGATTTCTCAACTCAAAACTCTTCTTCTTGATATCAGGATTATCCTAAAGTACCCGAGATTAAGAAACCACAAGCTCCGAAGATAGAAATCCATAAAGAGAAGACGCCCGAACTCAAGAGGGCGACATTAACACCCGGAGGTGCCGCTGGAACCCCACAGGTTGGAAGGAGAGGCTCTTTGATCCCACCGGAAGAGATGGGACGTAGAGCAAGTTTGATCATCTCCGATGAGGTACACAATTTCACTATCATACACACACTTCTTTCCAAACAGTTTCAGTACCCTAAGTGTCGTGGAGTGACGTGAGGTGTTCATTTTTGGTGTAATATCCTTTGTCTCTGTACTTATTATGTTTAACCCTGTTTTTTTAAAACTAGGAACATAGAAAGTTGCGGCCAGGGGAGATGCCAGACGATAAAAAGGTAACCGAACATCGAGTTCGCCGATTCAAAACGCAGTATCGTAATGCCTGTGAACGTCTAATTAATTTTATAATTCCAGCTCGGTAAAACCAATCGACTATTAAAAATATATTTATGCTTTTATTGTATTGACCAATTTATTGATATCACTATTACTTACACCACACTATATTTATAACACACGTATAAGATCTATTCCATTAAAAAGCAATCTCGCTTAATGATTGTTCATTTTACGCTTTTAAAAATGGAAGAGGTCTTATATTTCTTAAGTATTCTATAAGATTAGGTGCCTCTGAAAACTACACACATTACTTAGTACATCACAATATACGCTGCAATCTTATAGAATGTCTTATACGATAAAAGAAAATGTACATATACACTGGTGCTTATTGAAATTGTAACAATATCCATATTATTACGATCTCAATAAACAGGAGTGTTTGACCACGATACTTTTTTCAAAGTAACATGCACACGCATGCATTATTTTTGTTCTTAAGAAACATACACGATAAAACCTCATATGAAATATGACTAAGCTCGGCTGCTAGAGCTTTTAAAACAAACCGTTTGTCTTGGTCAATGCTCAAGTATGTGCTGATGTTTATTTGTCGTAATTTTGTTTTAAATTGTTCTTTTTTATATACAATTATACCAACAGGGTGGAAAATTGCGTCCTGGCGAAGTGCTTGAGACTAAGGTGAGATTTGTGTTGGACAAACACAAAACTGGCCTTCAATAAAATTCTCATAAAAAAATAATAAAGTTGGCATGGCTAATCGAGATTAAGTAGGTTAAAAGAAGTTAAAATACCAAACAGCTATAACCGCATTAATGAGTTTTTTGTCTTTCTTTCTATTAAGGAAGAGCTTCGTTTTTTTTTCATTTTTTTTTATTTGTTTATTTTTTCTTTTTTGTTTTAATGTACTCATGTCTATTTTTTATTTGAAAGGGCAAAAAAGGCCTCAGACCCGGAGAGTTAGAAGAAGAAAAGGTTAGATTCCCCTTTAAAGAAAGCAAAATAAAGCTATTTTTAGATTTAGAAAAATTGTCAATAAAAATTCTATGTTTGTGTCTAACGATCTTCTAGATCATTTCAGCTGAACATCCAAAATCATTGATTTTAGAGAGTTTTGTGCCTTTTTTCTATGTCGGTTTTTCTTCAACAAACATGTGATTAATTTATGGACTTAGAAACTTTGAAGATACCTTTTTGTGTTAATTTTTTTTAACTTTTAGTTGCGTATGGTATATTTTTGTTCTTTTATTTTCCTTTTTCGTTGTTCGTTTTTATAGTGCTAACGATTTTAAGGTGTTTTTTTAGTATTAAAATTGAAATAAAACATTAAAAAAAAAGAGATCAACACATATTCTATTGTGATCTCGGTGTGATAGATTAAAACGAAATTTGTATGTATCATGTTTTCTATGTACATACTGGCATTATACAACGCAAGCTCTATATGTGCTTTTTCTATACAACGCTTTAACTTCACGATCTTTTACCTAATTTATTAAAAAGAATAGTAACAGAAAAGCAAAGCTTAACGGCATTGGCTGCAAATTAAAATTAATACATAAAAAATAACACAAAATACAAATACTTTCTCAAATTAATACAAAATAATTGTGTAAAATGGGAATCTTTTACTAATTTACTATATTTAAATATAGCGACGTCGTGCCAGCTCAGATGTTAGAAGGCCTAGTCTGGCCGAGCTCGAAGATATGATCAACAAACCTAGTACACCGCTTAAACCTACCGGTGACGGTAGTCCTCCTTCAATTGTTGACGTACAACAAAATTATACAGCCGTTGAAGGTAAATTTATCTTCAAATCGCTGCCTCCCAAAAAAAAAAAAAAATCGCTGCTACTAGGATTTTCTAATTAGTTGCTTCTAACACCGCTTCTATGAGAGAAAAAATGAGCTTTAATGCGATTTCAATACCAATTGTATCTTATAGATCAAAATGGATACATCACCGTTCAAGTTGAAGGTAATCCCGCTCCAACATTCAAATTCTATAAGGTAATTAATCGCTTTACGCTTCGGAAAATATAGCTAATCGCTTGTCATCAAGTTTCATCCCCACTGAATTAATTAAAACGCAAACATTTTAATCAGGGCGTTTCTGAGATTATCGAAGCCGGTAGATATAAGTTCTTGACGGACGGTGAATACAATTTGATCACGCTGTGTATTAGAAAAGTCAAACCGAGCGATGAGGGTCAATATAAAATTATCGTATCTAATATCTATGGCGAAGACAGTGCCGAAATGAACTTGTACGTGTCTGGTAAGTGTCTCGCTTAAGGATTTAAAGTGGCATTGAAACCCCCGTCTCGAGATTTAAAAGTGTTAATTCGAATATAATGAATCCTTAGATGCCAGCGGTATGGATTTCCGTGCCCTGCTCAAAAAGCGAAAGTACGCAAAATGGGGCGAGGATAAAGGTGACCCGGATTGGGGTGAATTAAAAGAAGTCGAAAAGCCGATACCAGCTCTCAAGAAAGTAGAAAAGGTCAGGTTATCATTGCTGTTTCTATCTCTTAGTTTATTCTCACATCAAGTTTTCTTTTTTTTTTTTATTTTGAATAACTCCTCGATTTTTGGCTATTTATGAAGTTTACAATCGAACTTAGGGGAATATTGTAGTCGATTTCAATTTAAAACGAAGGTTTTGGAGGAGTCAAGAAATATTTCTCAAAAGAGCCATTTCGAATTTGCTTTTAAATTGATAAAAATATTCCTTGGCACCTTCCTTTGATCGCAGAATCTACAAAATTAGGCTATAATAACGAAGTATTGCTATCCTTATAGACTGAAGATGACTATCAAAATAAATTACCCAGACTTATAGAAGAAAATAATAAAATTATAATTGCGGTTGGTGGGCAAACGATAGAAATTGACGCAAAAACGAAAGGGAGAGAAACATGGAGTTGGTTAAAGGTTGGATAACATAAATATTCCTTATATATCATTATTTTTTTTTTAATTAACGTAACAAGAAAAGGAAAAGGATCAAAATGGAACTCAAAAAAGAGCTTCATTTAGCAACTTTACAGGTTGATACGAAAAGGTTGAAACTATAAAGATGTGTCTCCATTTATTAAAAAATAAAAAACAGAAATTATATAAATAGAAAAAAAATACATTACCTTAGAAATTTGTAATGTTTTTAGGGCTATTTTATTTTATTTTTAGTGTTGCCGGCAGAGGAGTATTTTGTCGAATTTTTTGATAATCGTCTCTTGTCCATTGTCTATTTCCGTCTATTGTGTTCGTCCAAAAAAAACCCAAATACCATAATCTGTGTAATTGTGAATATGTCTGTTGTAAGAGTGTGAGTATCAGATCACGCTTTATATGTTCGCTTCAACTGCTTATACTCAATGTTCGACTAATAAGAATATATGTTGCTTATATCAAGAATTCTTATGTTTTACAGCCGCCAAAATACGACGTTTATAGAACAGCTAAACTTTTTGGTATTCCAAATTGGCCTAAACTGCGAAAATATCAGGTCTTTCGTAAATTTCGGCATGCTTTAGAAGTGCTTCTTTTCGTTCGAAAATATATCTGCAGCTTCACGCTTCTGCTTGCTTTAGCCTTTTTGTTCTGGAGACTCATCCTTATACTTTGAGAATTTCACTTAGTTTCTTCTTTAATTTTTTTTTTTTACTTAATCTTTTCTTCTATATATGTACATGTATTACGTTATACTTAATAAATTGCTAACATCGTTTAAATTCTTTGATCACACGTCTTTTAACACCTTTAAATAAAAATTCTATAACTTCTCCTTAGTATAGACTAAAAGATAATTGCTAAATTAGATTAGATTGGATTAAACAAGAAAATAAATAAGTCAAAATTCGAGATCAGAAGCTTACGTCTTGTAAAATGCTTTTAGGACGTTTTCGATATCAAACGTACACCAGGCTTAGAAGAACTTTTAGGGGAATGGCCTAGTTTGACTCATATAGAATACGTTGAAAAGGTTGGCACTTTTGAGAAATTTGAACGAGATATAGAAAAAATATCAAATATTTGTCTTTTGAATGTATATGAGTATGGCGAAAATAATTTTATATATTGAGTTGTCCATATTTGTATATTATACACATATACCATCTGAATACTCTGTTCTATATCAGAACACCAAGCTGTGGCGTAATGACAGTGATCAATTCCGCATTAACTCTTTATCTCCTGATCGGCTCAATATATAAAATGTTATTGAATTCATCGGGGGAAAGAAAAGAATTTGAAAATGAAATGAATTGGAGATAGCTTTCATGTTATTTGATTGTATAGCAATATAAATATTGATATAATTCACTTGTATTCTGCTTTAGCACTTGAATTAGTAACTAACTATATATATATATATATGTCTCTTCTTCCATTGTCTTTTTTAATAACTTTCATGTTATTTATCATTATTAACTCGAATTAGATTATGAATGAAAAGAAATATGATTATTTTTAACTTTACATGTGTCTAACTCCATAATACTTTTTCTTTCACATTTATGCTTCGAGAAAATGTATGAATCTATATATATTATATATATACATACATATATATTATATGTTCTTTTTCATAGTCCTTGTCTCTGTAATATATTGATAGCATCTTCAGAAGATTCTTCTGCATGATTTATATCTTTGTGGGCGTGTTAGAACATCTAATGCATGTCTCGTGCAAGGGAGTATTAAAACTGTTTTGTTTTTCGTTTATTGTTTGTGGCTTTGTCATTCATATAAGGATGATGATCATCCCATTGCTCTATTACGCTTATAATTACTAATCCGTTGCCTGTTTTTTAAACGCTAAATACAGAAAAATATCTATCAATAATAGACTTATTCGTTTAAAACATCAGATACCTATTAACACGAAGTGCCATAGATAAACTCGAAATGTTCATTCGATTCACTTTGATATTTCTTCAATATCTAATTCAAAAGACAAATATTTTTAATATACTTTGATAAACTTTTTTTTAATATTTTTCATCACCTTACTAAAAAGAATTAAAACAAAGAGCCTAAAAGATAACTATAGTGACTTATACTTGATGTCATGACGAGCGTTATTCTAGTCTTTTTATTCAATCAACATCTAGTTGCTATAGTTGTCTTTTTCTTTTGACTGAAAATGTAGATATACTTAGTTTAATTAACATTATAGAATATTGTGACAATTTTTGCAGCAAATTTAACGCGAGGCATATTATATTCATGCAATAATAATGGCTGTGATTAGCTAAAACTCGCCTTTTTTTTTAATAAAAATTTAAATATAACGTTATAACTTATTTCTAATAATACAGCTAATTCGCACATTTAAAAAAAAATGCTGTTGCTTACAGTATGACTGGGATTGGATGAATGCACAAGAAAATCCACTCAGAACTTTTTGAATATTTCCAATTTGGGTTTTGAGTTTTAGTTTTTCTTTGTAGACAACACCAGCTTCCTCCAGAAGGCCTTCGCTGGCTGAGTTAATACCAGACTGGCCTGTTTTACATCACTATGAGAAGAAGGAGGTTGGAATCTTGGAAGCAAAGCACTATTTTATATAAATATTTACTTTCTTTCAATATCGAAGTGATGCACGATTGTTGTACCCTTTCTTCACCCTCAATATTTCACACCTATTAGCTTGAAAGTTTCCTCTCAGTTATGTTCACTCTCTTTTTCTCCTTCTACTAGATTGTACGACACATCAAAATATTGCACTAACCGTAATCTATTTTTCTATTATCTCGAACTAGTATCTCTATCTTGATTATTATTAGATGTTGTCTGCATATGTGCATGTTCTTCATTCTCTAATCTACTTCTAAATAAGTGAAAATCCTTTTTTCCAAGTTTTTTCTATTAGATTTTGAACTTTTTTCGAATTTTTCAAGCGTTTTTCCAAAGAGTTTTGAAGATTTTCTTTTTCAGTATTTGATTTTTGGGCTGATGACAACAAATTTTGATAATTCAGCGTTTCAAGATTACTGTTAAGCATTATTGTCTTTAAAATCGATTACCGTACATATATGCTCATTTCTTTTGTTGTATGTGTTTATAGAAGCAAGAAACTTTCTTGAAACCGCTCGTGGACCAGTTTGCTAAAGAAGGCAAAGATAAAAAGGTTGTATTCGAGGCAGGTTTCTCAAAATCGAACTGCAAGCCTAAATGGTTATGTAGGAAGGATGTAAGTCATTTGGTAAATCGCATCGAACCCATTCATTACGAAGATTTAAATGTTCTCAGGAATTATTCCCCGGTTCAAAATATAAGTTCAAGAATGAGAATGAAATCTATCAACTTATTATTATGAACCCAAAAGTCGACGATACTGGCAAATACACCATTGAAATAGGTGGTGTATCTTGCACAGCGTTCCTCAACGTAGAAGAGCCAGACCCTAGCTATACATTCATTAAGCACTTAAAGAAGAAATACGAAGCATACACCGACCATGATCTTACACTGGAATGTACCGTAAGCAGCAGCATGGCAATTGTAACCTGGCACAAAGGCGAAGAACTAATCAAAGAAACGAAGAAGTACGAAATCTCCAAGGATATGTCTGGAGTTTGCAGACTTACGATCAAGGACTGCGTCTTTGCGGACGCTAGCGAATACTCTTGCAGAATTACGAAACAGACTGAACGAACGAACACAACTGTCAAAGTAAACGAATATCCATACAAATTCGTTAAAGTACTCAAGCATCAACAGCTTGTGGAAAAAGAAAACGTTGTCCTACTTTGCGAACTAGATGACGAAGGTGGCGAGGTTAAATGGTACAAAGGTGATCAAGAAATTAAAGGCGATAAACGGATGGTCATCTCCAAAGATGGTCGTAAACGCAAACTCGTCATCAAGGACGCTAAAGTTACTGACGCTGGCATGTATTCTTGCGTCAGTAACGCTGATAAGACTGAAGCTGAAATCGTTATCAATTGTAAGCACATCTTTTTCATTCTTTCACTAAAGTATCTAACAATACTTCTTTCTCGACAGATCTCAATCGCTTCAATAAGAAACTTAAAGATACAGAGGCTATTGAACGCGAAAAGTTGGTCTTGGAGGTGGAATTGCAAGACCAAACAGCACCAGCAGAGTGGACCTTCAATGGTCAACCCATCATACCGTCAGATAGAATTGAAATTAAGAATTTGGGTGGTGGTAAGCATCAACTTATCTTCAATAAGTTGGAAATGGGCGATGATGGCGAAATCATGTGCGAATCTGGTAAGCTTCAATCATCAATGCAGTTAACAGTCAAGAAAGGTGAAAGCAAACCAATAATTGATTTCCCTGGAACTTACGAGGCTCCAATCAGCAAACCTATAGTAATGGAAGTACCCTACAAAGGTATATAAACCACAAATTGCATTTCCGCCGCAAAATTCAAAAACCTTTCGAATTTTAGTCGATGGTACAAGACAGACACCGGTTGAAGCAAAACTCGTCAAGAACGATAAAGTTCTGGGCACTAAAGATGTTGATATAGTTGTTCTTGAAGACAAAGTAACCTTTAAAATTAAGAAACCAACACGTGATCAATCGGGTGTTTATCAAATCAAACTATCTAACGGGCAAGGTGAAGACGTCAAAGACTGCAACATCGTTATGCAAGACGTCCCAAGTCCACCACAAGACGTCGACGTCATGGAGGTCTTCCAGAATTCATGTGTTATCATTTGGAAGAAACCCAAAGACGATGGTGGTGCACCAATTTCACATTACCTTATCGAAAGGCAAGATATCAGCTTGAAAGGTAAAGATAGATAATAAATTCGTAATTGAACGGTATACAAATCGCTGACGGTTTTATAGCTGGATTCGAGAGCGTTGGACAGGTAGAATTTGGAGAGTTGAATAAATTCAAAGTAGAAGGACTGGTACATAAGAAGCAATACAAATTCCGAGTTAGAGCTGTCAATAAACTTGGGCCTAGTGAACCAGCTAACCTAGCTAAGGTCGTTTTGGCTAAAGATCCATGGGGTAAGCTAATATATATATATATATATATATATAATATGATAATTACAATAAATTTCCTTTGAAAATATAGATGAACCAAGTAAACCAAAGAATGTCGAAGTTGTCGATTGGGACAAAGACCATGCTGATCTCAAATGGGACAAACCAGACAACGATGGTGGAGCTCCAATTACTTCATACATTGTTGAACTTAAAGATAAATTTGGCACAAATTGGCAGAAAGGTATTGAAGTTCCTGGCGACCAGCTGACTGCAACTGTACCTGATCTCAAAGAAAATAGTCAATATGAATTTAGAGTTCGTGCTGTTAATAAAGCAGGTCCTGGTGAACCTAGCGACGTTACAAAACCAATTATTGCTAAAAGCAGATTTGTTAAACCTTACATTATTGGTAATGACCTGGTTAATTTGGTCGTCAAGAAAGGCCAAGTCATCAAATACGATATTAAATATGGTGGTGAGCCCGAGCCTGAAGTTAAATGGATGCTAGATAAAAAGGAAATCAAACAAGATAACGAAGAAAGGATTACCATTGATAAATACGAAAGAAACACTGTACTTACTGTACGTAGAAGTACAAGAGCTGACAGCGGCAAATATATCCTTATTCTGAGCAATAGCTCGGGTACCGTTCAAGGTACAGCCGATGTTGTTGTCTTAGATAAACCATCACCGCCTAAAGGTCCTCTCAAAGTCGAAGAAGTACGTTCCGACCACGTCAAAGTTAAATGGCAGAAACCAGAAGACTTTGGTGGTACCGACCTTACAGGATACGTTCTTGAAAAGATGGATATGGACACTGGAAGATGGATTCCAGCTGGTGAAGTTGGACCTAACGAAGACACATTCACATTCAAAGGTCTTACACCGAAAAAGAAATACAAATTCAGGGTCAAAGCTAAAAATAAGGAGGGTGAATCAGAACCACTTGAAACTGATGAAGCCATTCTTGCTAAGAATCCATACGACGAGCCGGGAGCGCCAGGTAAACCTGAGATTATCGATTATGACAATAAGAGTGTCACCTTGAAATGGGCAAAGCCTGAAAATGATGGTGGAAGACCTATTACCCACTACACTATTGAAATGAAAGACAAATTCTCACCAGATTGGATCGAAGTCGCTACTACAACAGATAACGAACCTACTGGTAAAGTTGAAGGCTTGAAGGAGAAGATGGTGTACCAATTCCGTGTACGTGCTCACAACAAAGCTGGTAAAGGAGCTCCTTCTGATGAAACTGATAATCATTTGTGTAAACATAGAAATCGTAAGTTTCATTAGTATTTCTTAAAGGGGGTTTTGTTTAATCTTCAATTTTTCTTTCAGTACGACCTCGTATTGACCGCGAGACATTCAAAACAGTTATCATTAAAGCTGGTAGAACGCATAAGTGGTCAGTTGATATTAGTGGTGAACCTCCACCAAATATTAAATGGGTATGGAGAGATAATGTTGCTTTAACAAACAGTGAAAGAATTAAAATAGAGAATGTAGACTACCATACAGATTTTACTTTAATCAATGCCGCACGTAGAGATACAGGCAAATACACTTTAATTGCGGAAAATGTAAACGGTAAAGATCAAGAAACAGTAGATTTAACTGTCCTAGGAAAACCAAGCGCACCAGAAGGACCACTTGAAGTCTCCGATGTAACAGCTAACAAAGCTAAGGTTGCTTGGAAGAAACCCGAAGATGATGGTGGTCTTCCAATTAAAGAATACGAAATCGAAAAGATGGATAAAGCCACTGGAAAATGGGTACGCGTTGGACGTGTCCCAGGAGACAAACCAAATCTAGAATTTGAGGTTACTGGTTTGAATCCCGGATCTGAATATAAGTTTAGGGTAACCGCTGTTAATGATGAGGGCGATTCAGAGCCTCTTGAATCCGAACGCGGAACTGTTGCTAAGAATCCGTTTGATGAACCAACCAAACCTGGAACACCTGAGATTGTCGATTATGATAACAAAGGTGTTAACCTTAAATGGGAAAAACCACAGAGCGATGGAGGAGCACCAATCGAAAAATATATCATTGAAAAGAAGGATCGTTTCAAACCAGATTGGGAAAAAGCTGGTGAAGTACCTGGTGACCAAACTGAAGCTCGCGTAGAAGATCTGAAGGAGAGAGGTGAATACCAATTCCGTGTCGTTGCTGTTAACAAAGCCGGACCATCACCCCCTTCAGATGCTTCTAAAGTGCAAATCATTAAGCACAGGGCTCGTAAGTTCTATCTTAAATAAGTAAGCATCCATTTTTTTCAATAAATGTTTTTAATTTCCAGTTAAACCAAGAATTGATCGTACCAATCTTAAGCCAATCATAGTACGCGCCGGTAAACCAATCAAATATGACATCGATGTCAGGGGTGAACCACCACCGACATGCACATGGATTCATATCGACAAGGAACTCAAATCAGAAGGAAATATCGAGATTATTAATGTTGACTACAATACCAAACTTAACATCACTAACTCAGTGCGTAAAAATACTGGTCTATACAAAATCAGAGCCGTTAATGAGCACGGTCAAGATGAAGCTGAGGTTGAAGTGACTGTTTTGAGTTCACCATCTAAACCTAAAGGTCCACTTAAAGTATCCGACGTCACCAAGAATGGTGCTAAATTGAAATGGGAAAAACCAGAGGATGATGGAGGCAAACCAGTTACTGGATACGTCGTTGAGAAGTTGGATAAAGGAAGATGGGTACCTGTTGGCAGGACAACAGAGCCTGAAATGGAAGTTAAAGGTTTGCAGGAAGGCAATGAATACAAATTTAGAGTTAGAGCGGTTAATGATGAAGGTGAATCCGAGCCTCTTGAGACAGATGGCACAATCGTTGCTAAAAATCCATTTGGTAAGTAAAATTTCAATCTGTAATCTCTATAAACTATGATAATCTCTTATGTAGATGCTCCTGGCAAACCTGGCGTTCCTGAAATTGTTGATTGGGACTCTGATAGAGTTGACCTTAAATGGACCGCACCCAAAAACAATGGTGGAGCACCAATTACCGGCTATGTCATTGAGAAGAAAGAGAAATTCGCTACATCTTGGGATGAAATCCTCACAACAGATGTAAGATCGTCCACTCAAGATTTATTCATAACAAAAATAAATTATCCATTTACAGTCCCCTGACACTGATGCTAGAGTTCCCGGTTTGAAAGAAGGAAACACCTACCAATTCAGAGTGCGAGCTGTAAACAAGGCAGGGCCCGGTGAGCCTTCAGATGCAACCAAACCGCATCTTTCTAAAGCAAGACATAAGCGTCCTCTTATTAATCGCGACAAACTCCACACTGTCAAGGTACGTGCTGGTCAGATCGTTAAATTTGATGTTGACGTGCAAGGTGAACCCCCACCGACTATTACATGGAGTTTCGCAAACAAAGTCCTAGAATCCAATAATCATACTAAAATCGAAAACGAAGATTATAACACCAAATTCACCATGGTTAACACAAAGAGAAAAGATACAGGAAAATATACTATTAGAGCTGAGAATGACTCAGGATTTGATGAAGCTCCTGTTGAGGTGATAATCCTTGATAAACCTGGTAAACCAGAAGGTCCCCTTGAAGTTAGTGACGTCCACAAAGAAGGTTGTAAACTCAAATGGAAGAAACCTAAAGATGACGGCGGTCTTCCGCTTACCGGATATGTCGTTGAGAAACAAGAAGCAGGTACTGGAAAATGGATTCCTGCTGGATTTATTGACCCAGATAAAACTGATCATGAAATTACCGGTCTTGAACCAAATAAGAAATATAACTTCAGAGTGAAGGCTGTTAATGAAGAGGGTGAATCCGAACCTCTTGAAACTGATACCTCTATCTTGGCCAAGAATCCGTACGACATATCTTCACCACCTGGTATGCCTGAAATTGTCGATTACGACGAGCATTCCGTTAAATTAAAGTGGGACAAGCCTGTCAGAGATGGTGGCGCGCCAATTACTGGATATATTATTGAAGCTATGGATAAATTCACTGGACAATTCGCTAAAGTTGCGGAAGTAGGCCCACAATGCCAAGGAACTGTGGGTAAATTAGAAGAGGGAAACCAATACAAATTTAGAGTGCGTGCTGTAAATAAGGCTGGACAATCTGAACCGTCAGAGCAAACCAATTGGCATACAGCGAAACCAAGATTCTGTAAGATAATTCCTTTTTCTTATTAACGAGACTAACGTATTTTCTTATTGCAGTGAAACCTTTAATCGACCGCACCAATTTGAAGCCACTGACAATCAAATCTGGTCTATCGATAAATTTAGATGTCAACATTCAGGGTGAACCTCCACCGACAGTAACTTGGTATTACGAAGGCAAAGAAATAGCATCAAGTGACGCTATTCGTATTGATAACATTGATTATAACACAAAATTCTTCGTTCTGAAAGCTAAGAGAGCACAGTCTGGCAAATATACAATCACAGCCAGGAATTCCTCCGGGGAAGATACGGCTGACATTGAAATTACTATCCTGGGTAAACCATCCAAACCTAAAGGTCCTCTTGATGTATCTGATGTTACTAAACATGGTTGTAAACTCAAATGGCAAAAACCAGAGGATGACGGTGGCAGTCCAATTGATTACTATGAAATTGAAAAGTTAGATCCTCTAACAGGGCAATGGTTACCATGCGGTAAGAGTTCAGAACCTGAAGCTACAGTCACTGGCCTCCAAGAAGGAAAACCATATAAATTCAGGGTTAAAGCGGTTAATAAGGAAGGTGAATCTGAACCACTAGAAGCAGACAAGACTATCATTGCTAAGAATCCTTATGATGAACCTGGCAAACCTGGAAGACCAGATCTTAAAGACTGGGACAAAGACTTTGTTGAGCTCGCTTGGAAACCACCACTTGATGATGGAGGAGCACCAATTGAAAAATACATCATTCAAATGCACGACAAAGCTGGTAGAGGTTGGATTGACGCTGCGACTGTGCCTGGAGATAAAACCGCTGGAAGAGTAGACGCAGTTGAAGAGGGTCATGAGTATGAATTCAGGATTGTTGCAGTAAATAAAGCTGGACCTAGTGAACCTAGTGATCCATCCAAACCTGTTGTTGCTAAACCGAGATTCTGTAAGTATTATTTTGAAGAACTTAAAAGATTTATCATTCATATATCTTTATTTTTACAGTGGCACCTTATATTGACCGCAAGAACTTACAAAAGAAAACCTTACGCGTTGGACAGCTCCTTCGTATGGAAGCTGATATTAAGGGTGAACCTCCACCGACAGTTACTTGGACACTAAAAGAACAAACGCTGAGAAATACCGACAGATTAAAAATAGAAAATGAAGATTACAAGACATCCTTTGTCTTACAGAAAGTTAAGAGATCAGATACTGGTGTTTATGTAGTAACCGCTCGTAATGACTCAGGTGTAGACACGGTTGAAGTAGAGATTGTAGTCGTAAGCAAACCCTCTAAACCTAAGGGACCACTTAAAGTATCTGACGTAACAGCAGATGGCTGCAAACTCAAATGGGACGCGCCAGAAGACGATGGCGGCGAACCAATAAGTGGCTACGTCGTTGAAAGGCAAGATGTTGAGACTGGAAGATGGGTTCCTGTGACCACGACCAAAACACCAGAAGCGGATGTCGCTGGATTAATAGAAGGAAAAGACTATCAATTCCGTGTCAAAGCTGTAAACTCTGAAGGAGAATCTGAACCATTAGTAACCGATGTTCCAACAACAGCTAAGAATCCGTACACAGAACCTGACGCACCTGGAAAACCTGAGCTTAAAGACTGGAGCCGCAATCACGCAGATCTTAAATGGGATGCGCCGAAGGAAGATGGAGGTGCGCCCGTTGAGAAGTACATCATTGAAAAGAAAGATCCAATCACAGGAAAATGGCATAAAGCTGCTGAAGTTCCTGGCAATAAAACTGAAGGCCGAGTGCCGGATTTACAAGAAGGACAACAATACCAATTCCGCGTGAAAGCTGTAAATAAGGGCGGTGAGAGTAAACCTTCACCTCCGTCAGAATTAATGACAGCTAAAGATAGATTTGTGCCACCTAAAATTGATAGGACTACCCTCAAAGATATCACGGTTAAAGCAGGCCAACATATCAGGTTCGATGTTAAGATCTCTGGTGAACCTCCACCGACGAAGACATGGTTCTTAAATAAAGCGCGTATTGAGAAACGTGACGATATAAATGTTGACTTTGAAGATTATAGAACTAAATTGGTAATAAGCATTTCAGAAAGAGCCCACACTGGTACTTTGACGATTAAAGCCGAAAATAGCTCAGGTAAAGACGAAGCTAGCGTCCAAATCAAGGTCCTAGACAAACCTGGACAACCAGAAGGGCCGCTTAAGATTAGTGATGTCCATAAAGAAGGTTGTAGTCTCAGATGGAATCCGCCACAAGACGATGGCGGTTGCCCAATCGAGTATTATCAAGTTGAAAAGATGGACACTGATACTGGAAAGTGGGTACCAGCTGGTAGAGCTAAAGAGGCTAAGATCGATTTAGATAATCTAGAACCTGGGCAAGAGTATAAGTTTAGAGTAGCCGCTGTTAATTCAGAGGGTGAATCTGTACCATTAGAAGCCGAACAAACAATAGTTGCCAAGAATCCGTTCGGTAATTATTCACAGTCTCTAGTTTAAGTAAATGAATAACGTTTTCTGTAATTTTAGATGAACCTGGTGCTCCTGGTAAACCTGAAGTAACAGATTGGGACAAAGACCATGTAGATTTAAGATGGACTCCACCAGTTAACGATGGTGGATCTCCAATCACGGGATATGTCATTGAAAAACGCGAGAAAGGTTCTCCAAAATGGACGAAAGCTGGGGAAACTGGTCCTCATGAAACGAAAGCTACAGCTGATAACTTGGACGAAGGTGTAGAGTATGAGTTCCGTGTTAGAGCTGTAAATGCTGCAGGTCCTGGTGAACCCAGCGCTGCATCCAATTCAGTTATTACGAAGCCAAGAAGACGTAAGTGCCAAAAAATACTTTTTCTAACAGAGTTTATTGGTATTCACATATTTCAGTGGCTCCTAAGATTGATAGGCGAACACTTCATAATATTACCGTTAAAGAAGGAGAACCAATATACATTGATGTCAAGGTCATCGGAGAACCTCCTCCTGAAATTACGTGGTTCCAAAATGACAAAACTATCATTCCAACTGGTAGCCGTCGTATCGATAACATCCCGTATAACTCCAAGTTCTTCAACGACAAACCTGAACGTAAGGACAGTGGAGTTTACAAAATCCAAGCTATCAACAAATATGGACAGGATACGGCGGAAATCGAAATCACAGTTATTTGTAAGTAATTAACTTTAATCATAACCAAAACCTAATTTTAATCCAATTCAGCAAAGCCAGGAAAACCGGAAGGTCCACTGGAAGTGTCTGATGTCCATAAGGATGGTTGCACACTGAAATGGAAGAAACCGAAGGATGATGGCGGCGAACCAATCGAAGCTTATGTTGTTGAAAAGATGGATCCAGACACAGGAATTTGGTTGCCAGTTGCAAAAACCGAAGGGCCAATACCTGAACTTCAAGTTGACGGATTAATTCCAGGACAAGAATATAAATTCCGCGTAAAAGCCGTTAATAAAGAAGGTGAATCAGAACCACTAGAGACGCTTGGAACAATCGTCGCAAGAGATCCATTCAGTAAGTATAAAAAACATTGTGCAAAACAAGAATAAATTAATTATCTAAACCGCATTTTAGCTACGCCAAGCGCACCTGGAGCCCCAGAACCAGAAGATTGGTCGGCTAATCATGTTGAACTTAAATGGCCCGAACCTCCATCAGATGGCGGATCACCAATTACAGGCTATATCGTAGAAATGAAAGACAAGTACAGTCCTATTTGGGAAAAAGCTATTGAAACGACAAGTCCGAAACCAGGGGCTATCGTTAGTGGCCTAATCGAAGGAAATGAATATCAATTCCGTGTGATTGCGGTCAATAAAGCTGGCCAAAGTGCTCCGTCAGAACCTGGTAAAACATTCGTTGCTAAACCTAGATTCCTTGCTCCACGTATTGACAGGCGTCACTTGCACGATGTTACATTATCTGCTGGTTCAGCTTTGAAATTCGAAGCTAATATCATTGGTGAACCCCCACCAACTGTTGAATGGAGATTCTCAGGTATAACACTGAAGAACGACAAGAGAGTATTGATTGATAATGTTGATTACTTCACTAAAATATCTGTCCGTCCTGTAAAACGTGAGGACAGTGGCGAATACCAAGTCACGGCATCAAATAGTTCCGGAAGAGACGTGCATGTTATTAATGTAACCGTCACTGATAAGCCATCTGCACCAGAAGGACCATTACAAGTATCTGATGTCCATAAACATGGATGCAAGCTCAAATGGAAAAGACCAAAAGACGATGGTGGTACTCCTATCGAGTACTATCAAGTCGATAAGCTCGATGAAGAAACTGGCTGCTGGGTGCCATGCGGAAGATCTACAGAGCCTAGTAAGATCTTTGGTTTAATATGCACAACTACAAATCTTGTATTTTCTTTATTACAGATCTCGAAGTCAATAATCTAACACCTGGAAAGGAATATAAATTTAGGGTAGCTGCTGTTAACGCGGAAGGTGAATCCAAACCTCTTGAAACTGAACATTCAATTGTTGCAAAGAATCCATTTGACGAACCTGGACCGCCAGGTCATCTTAAAGCTACTGATTGGGACAAAGATCATGTCGATCTTCAATGGACACCACCCAAAGAAGATGGTGGTTCTCCCGTTACCGGATATGTCGTTGAAAAGAAAGATAAATTCGGAAACTGGGAGAAAGCTCTAGAAGTGCCAGCAACCCAACTTAAAGCAACAGTTCCCGACTTAATCGAAGGACAGCCTTATGAATTCCGTGTAAGGGCTGTTAACGCAGCTGGACCTGGTGAACCCAGTAATGAAACGCCAACAATTATCGCTAAGCCCCGCAACCAAGCACCCAAGATTGACCGTACCAATCTCATTGAGGTACGCATTCGTGCTGGACAGAACTTTAATTTCGATGTGAAGGTTACTGGAGAACCAATGCCAACAACTAAGTGGCTTATCAAAGGCAAAGAGATCAAATCAAGCGATAGAATTAAGGTCCAACACTCTGATTACAACACAAAGATTTCAGTACGAAGTGCTACACGCGCTGAAACAGGCACTTATACAGTAACAGCTGAAAATATTAATGGCAAAGATATTGCTGACGTTGAAGTTACGGTATTAGACGTTCCAAGTCCACCTGGAGGTCCTCTCAAAGTATCTGACGTCCACGCTAACGGATGCAAACTTAATTGGAAACCACCAGCAGATGATGGCGGTCAACCCGTTGAGAAATACGTCGTTGAAAAGATGGACGAAGTTACTGGTAGATGGGTTCCAGCTGGAGAAACTGAAGGACCAGTCACTTCTTTAGATGTAGACGGTCTTGTACCAGGCAAGAAATACAAATTCAGAGTCCGTGCTGTAAATAGACAAGGAAGATCAGAACCGTTGACTACAGCACAAGCTACTGAAGCTAAAAATCCATTCGACGAACCTGGCAAACCAGGAGCCCCTGAAATTACTGACTTTGACAAAGATTTCGTCGAACTCAAATGGGATAAACCAGAAACTGATGGTGGTTCACCGATCACTGGATATGTCATTGAAAAACGCGATAAATTCAATCCTAATTGGGAAAAGTGCGCTGAAGTTGATGGTGACGCCACTGTTGGTAGGGTCAATGATTTAATCGAAGGTACGCCTTACGAATTTAGAATTAGAGCTGTTAACAAAGCAGGACCTGGTGAAGCTAGTGATGGTTCCAAAGTACACGTTGCTCGAGCTAAGAATCGTAAGTAATTGTGTTAAAAATTTCAGTATGTATTAAAATGTATATATTTACAGTTCCTCCGAAGATTGATCGTAACGCAATGATCAACGTCAAGATTCGCGTAGGTCAGAACTTCGAATTCAACGTTCCTGTTGCCGGTGAACCACCGCCGAGCAAAGAATGGTTTGTTAAGGAGAACCTGATTATCGGTAGTGATCGTATTAAGATCACCAATGAAGATTACAATACAAGATTAAAGATCACAGAAGCTAAACGTACAGATAGCGGTGAATATGTCCTCGTTGCGAAGAACCGTAACGGAAAAGACACGGCTACGGTAACGGTGGTCGTCATGGACGTACCTACACCGCCAGAAGGACCACTCACAGCTGACAACGTTACCAAGAACTCTCTCACATTACGATGGAGACCGCCGAAAGACGATGGTGGCGCTGAGATCAGCCATTATGCAGTTGAGAAGCTGGATACAGAAAATATGAGATGGGTCCCAGCTGGAGAAGCTGTTGGTACATCGATGAGAGTTGATCATCTCGTAGAAGGTCACGATTACAAGTTCAGAGTACGCGCTGTTAATAAATTGGGCGAATCAGCACCACTAACGACAGCTGAAAGCATCACGGCTAAAGATCCATTCACTAAACCTGACAGGCCTGGACAACCTCAAGCAACTGATTGGGATAAGGATCATGTTGATCTTGAATGGACCGCGCCTAAAAAGGATGGTGGGGCTCCCATCACCAGCTATATCATCGAAAAACGTCCAAAACACGGGTAAGTTTGTAATATGTTATAAACAACTTAGAGGAATAAAGACATACGTCTTCATAGAACATGGGAAAAAGCTTGTGAAGTACCTGGAAACTCAACCAAAGCGACTGTACCTGATCTAACTGAAGGTGAAGAATATGAATTTAGAGTTATTGCAGTTAACAAAGGTGGTAACAGTGAACCTAGCGAAGCTTCCGCACCTGTTATCGCTAAACCAAGATTCCTTGCGCCTAACTTCAACAAGACTTTGTTGCAAGATCTCATTGTCAGAGCTGGTCAACGTATTAGCTACAACATTCCCATCGAAGCTGCACCAAAACCAACCGCTCAATGGGCTGTTAATGGAAAGGAAATCCATCCAAGTGATAGGATAGACATGTATTGCTCTACAACTAAAGTCACGTTTGACATTGGATCTGCTTTGAGATCAGACAGCGGTAGATATACCCTCACACTTAAGAACGACTTAGGTTCTTGCACAGCTTCTGCTAATGTCACTGTAATTGATCGCCCTGGACCACCTCAACCACCATTGGATGTCACTAATGTCACCAAAGAAGGTGCTCGAATTAGTTGGAGACCACCATTGGACGATGGTGGTTCGCCAATTCTGCATTACATCGTCGAGAAGATGGACGTATCGCGTGGCACATGGTCAGATGCTGGTATGGCCACGATTACGTCTCACGATATCACCAGATTGATTCATAAGAAGGAATACTACTTCCGTGTGAAGGCTGTTAACGCAGTAGGCGAATCAGAGCCTCTAGAAACGCCTAGAAGTATCATTGCTAAAAACGAATATGACGAACCAGATGCACCTGGTAAGCCAAAAGTTACAGATTGGGATAAGGATCATATCGATCTTGAATGGGAACCTCCCAAAAACGATGGCGGAACTCCCATTACCGGATATATTATACAAAAGAAAGAAAAAGGCAGTCCATATTGGACAAATGCCGTTCATGTACCATCCAAAACTACTAATGCTAGAGTACCTGATCTTACAGAAGGGCAAGAGTATGAATTTAGGGTTATTGCCAAAAATGCTGCTGGACAAAGTGAACCGTCAGAGCCTTCTGATCTTGTTACGGCTAAAGCCAGATTCTGTAAGTCTAAAGGTCAACCAATTCTTCCAGTTATAATCCCATTTTGTTACCAATTTCAGTGGCACCCAAGATCAAGAGCCCACTTAACGATATTAGGATTAAAGCAGGTCTTATTTTGCACGTCGATATTGACTTTATCGGTGAACCAACTCCCGAAGTTACATGGACTGTGGGAGGTAAACCGTTGGCTGCAGACGAACGTACTTCAATAACATCTATTGGACATCACACAATTGTCCATACTGTTAACGCTAAACGGTCGGACAGCGGAGTTTACAAGCTACATTTGAAGAATAGTTCGGGTGTTGATGAAGGATCATTCCAAGTTATTGTTTTAGGTACGTATATTTAGCACAAAGTAAGCAGATACTTTATCTTAGTTTTAGACCGCCCTGCACCGCCCGAGGGACCTTTGGAATATGAAGAAATTACAGCACAAAGCGTTACATTATCGTGGAAACCACCTAAAGATAATGGTGGAAGCGAAATAACGTATGTATTTGAGATAGTGCCTGAGAAAGAGCGTGTAAATATTTCATTTTTCGATAAAATGATTAATTTATTGTAATTACAGTGGCTATGTTATTGAAAAACGCGATTTGACCCATGGAGGTGGTTGGGTACCAGCTGTAAATTACGTAAATCCAAAATACAATCATGCTGTTGTACCAAGACTAATCGAAGGAACAAAATATGAATTTAGGGTATTTGCAGAAAATTTACAAGGACGTTCCGATCCTCTTAATACTGAAAAGCCGGTTGTTGCTAAAAATCAATACGGTATGTATTCAATTAATTTACTTTCCACAGGGATTCGAAAGGTAATCAAAATAAAATTATTTGAACAACTTCGGACCATGCCCGCTTTGGTAAGTATCTCCTACAATCTCTCATTCTTTACCTAGATGTCCCTGGAAAGCCGGGAAAACCAGAGCTTGTGGATAGCGACAAAGACCATATCAAGATCAAATGGAGTGCACCCATCAGCAATGGCGGATCACCCATTCTTGGATATGATATTGAGAGGAGAGATCGTGCTACAGGAAGATGGATTAAACTCAACAAAGAACCACATCGTGGACAGGATTATGTTGACGATCGCGTACAAGATGGACATCAATACGAATACAGAGTTTCGGCTGTTAATGCTGCAGGACCTGGTAAACCAAGCGATGCATCGAATGTCTTTACAGCTAAACCGATGAAAGGTAATCCAATATTGTTGAAAAATTATACTATTTTTATACACGTCAATCATACACAGAGAAACCAAAATTGTGGCTTGATGGTATTGTTGGACGTAAGATAAAAGTCCGTGCAGGCGAGCCAGTCAATGTGGAAATACCTCTCTCTGGAGCACCAATTCCCAAAGTTGAATGGTCCAGAAGAGGAATTGTTATTCCCGAATCCAACAGAGTATCTGTAAGTTAATCATATTCCGTCCGAAATTACGAATTATATGAGTGATCCTTAATTTAAGACCGATACAAACAGCGAACGCACCAAATTACGTATTGAATACTCCAATCGCGATGATTCTGGCAAATACACAATTGTTGCAACTAATGAGTACGGCTCGGATTCCGGAGATATCGAAATAATCGTTGTAGACAAGCCTGGAATGCCAAGAGGTCCTCTGCAATATACAGAAACAACACAAGAGACTGTGTCACTTTCCTGGAATCCACCTAGCGATGATGGTGGTGGCGAAATTACAAACTATATTGTCGAAGTCAGCGAGTATGGCACGGATAGCTGGAGACCATGCCCTGGTTTCTGCCCAAGGCCATCGTTCACGGTAAGAGGATTGACGGAAGGAAAGAAATACGTCTTCAGAGTCCGCGCAGAAAACATATATGGCGTCTCTGAACCTTTGGAAGGCAAACCAGTTGTTGCCAAGAGTCCGTTTGATCCACCAGGCGCGCCAAGTCAGCCTGAAGTTACCGGATACACCCCGTCCAGTTGCTCACTCGCATGGAAACCACCCTCATACACTGGAGGTAAACCAATTACTGGATATTACGTTGAGAAACGTGAGAGAGGTGGAGAATGGATTAAGGTTAATAATTATCCAACACCTAACACAAGTTACACAGTTCAAGATCTACGAGAAGGTAATAAATACGAATTCAGAGTTGTTGCTGTTAATGAAGCAGGACCTGGAGAGCCTAGCAGGCCAACAGAACCAATTACAGCATCGCACCAAAGATGTACGTATCAAAATTTTAACTCAAATCATCATGTTCGTAATGTTTTTTCTATTGCAGTCAAACCAGATGCACCTGAAGCTCCTAAAGCTGACAGAATTACCAAGGACAGCGTCACGTTATCTTGGAGACCTCCTAGAAGCGATGGTGGATCCAAGATCAAAGGATATATCGTACAAAGGCGAAAGAAGGGTGAAGATGATTGGACAGATGATAACGCTCTTCCAACTCCTGGCACAGTCTACACGGTGCCAAGACTGAAAGAAGGAGATGAATACCAATTCAGAGTAATCGCCGTTAACGACGTAGGACCCTCAGAGCCAAGCAAACCCAGCACCAACATTCTGATCGAAGAACAACCTAATAAACCAGTAATGGATCTGGGAGGTGTCAGAGATATTACAGTTAGGGCTGGAGAGGACTTTAGTATTCACGTTCCTTACGTTGGCTTTCCCAAACCTACAGCTTCGTGGTTTGCTAACGATAAAATTCTTGACGAAACAGATACCAGAGTATTTCCGCAACTTGCTGATGATTACGCCAGCATAATCGTAAAGAATTCCAAACGAAGCGATAGCGGACAATATAGATTACAATTGAAGAACCCATCGGGTTATGATACGGCGACAATTAATGTCCGTGTACTTGATAGACCAGGAAAACCAGAGAATTTGAGAGCTGACGAGTTTGCTGGAGATGCTCTTACTCTCTATTGGCAACCACCTAAAGACAATGGAGGTGCAGACGTCACCAACTACGTTATTGAAAAGAAAGAAGCCAAATCACCAACCTGGTCTAAAGTTAGTAGCTATGTCACAGTACCATTTGTTAGAATACGTAATCTGACGCTTGGAAAAGACTATGAATTCAGAGTATTTGCTGAGAATCAATACGGACAGTCAGAACCAGCTGTCACTAGCGAACCAATCCGTGCTAGACATCCCTTCGACCCACCAGGTGCTCCAGGAGCACCTAGGGGTATCGATTCTTCAGAAGATTCCATCACTATTCAATGGACGAAACCAAGACATGATGGTGGTTCTCCGATTACTGGATATGTCATTGAGAAGCGTCTGATTTCTGAAGATAAATGGACCAAAGCTTCGCATGCATTAATTCCAGATTTGTCACATAAGTATGAAAATTACACCTTTTCTTATTTAACTCGTTTATTAATTGATTTCTCTTATTACAGGGTGATCAATTTAATCGAAAATCACGAATACGAATTCCGAGTAGCCGCTGTAAATGCAGCTGGACAAGGACCTTGGAGCTCATCTTCAGATATCATAGCATGTCGTGCACCGCCAATGGCTCCTAAGATTACTTCAGACCTTAGCATTCGCGACATGATCGTAATTGCTGGTGAAGAATTAAAGATTACAGTCCCGTATATTGCCAGTCCGAGACCCAAAGAAAGCTGGACTATTAACGGCGATGAAATCATCCAAGATAACCGTATTAAATTCGAAACTAACGATATTGCTTCAATATTTACGAACAAATCCGCTAGACGAAGTGATAGCGGAAGCTACACTATTAAATTAACAAATAGCGTTGGTTCAGATTCAGCATCTTGCAGAGTATTGGTCGTAGATAAGCCTCAACCACCACAAGGACCTTTAGATGTATCTGATATCACACCTGATAATTGTTCACTTGCCTGGAGACCTCCTCTAGATGATGGCGGCTCACCAATTACAAATTACATTGTTGAAAAATTAGATTACACAGGTGTTTGGTCTAAAGTCAGCAGCTTCGTACGTAGCACCCATTACGATGTGATGAGTTTGGAACCCAATAAAAAATACAGCTTCAGAGTGCGTGCTGAAAATCAGTATGGCATTAGTGAGCCTTTAGAAACCTTAGAACCAGTTGTAGCTAAATATCCATTTACAGTACCAGATCCACCAGGTCCACCACGCGTTACAGATTGGGAAGCAACCACAATACACTTAGCGTGGGATAGACCAAACAATGATGGTGGTTCTAGAATCCAAGGATACAAATTGGAATACAGAGATGTCTCTGAAAACGTTTGGATAAGCGCTAGCGATTACCTCATTAAAGAAACCCACTTTATATTGTATAACATGATCAGTGGACACGAATACGAGTTCAGAGTTCGGGCAAAGAATGCTGCTGGATTCAGCAAACCTTCAGCAGCATCCGCCAAATTCAAACTCAAAGGCAAATTCAACGTGCCATCTCCACCGGGCGCACCGAAAGTCATTAAAGTCGGCAAAGGATACGTCGATCTCACTTGGGAACCTCCCAAGAGCGACGGCGGCTCTAGAATTACCGGATATATTATTGAGAAACGCGAAATTGGCAGCCCGATTTGGACAAGATGTAATGAATACAACGTTACGGATACGAATTACACCGCTTTGAATCTGATTGATGGATCTGATTACGAATTCCGTATATTTGCTGTTAATGCCGCAGGAAAGAGCGATCCAAGTACTTGCACGACACCTGTAAAGATTTGTGAGGTCCTTGGCGGCGAAAAACCAGAATGGGTGCGTCCACTTGGCAATGTAACTGTTCCGCTTGGAAAGACATTGACATTAGAATGTGAAGCGTCTGGAAAACCGGCACCAACATTCCGCTGGTTAAGAAATGGCAGAGAAATCAACATTAGTGGACGATTTAGGTTTGAATCTAAAGTAAATACCGCTTGGCTACATGTTTCTGACGTCCTTGGCATTGATGAGGGAGACTACACTTGCGAAGCTAGCAATTCCTTAGGTTCTGTAAGGACTACAGCTACTGTTAAAGTAGGATGTAAGTAAATTTGTTTTCAGAAAAGAATTATTATTGAATTTGATATTTTTCATTTCCTTTTAGCTCCACCGCGTATTGATCGGATACCAGGAGACTTGTATCTTCCAGAAGGAGACAATACTAAGATCAAAATATTCTATTCCGGTGATCAACCACTCGACGTTATCCTTACAAAAGGTGGCACTGTTATCGAAGAATCGGCTCATATTAAATACACAGTATTCGATGATTATATCATCATATTCATTAAGGGTATCACTAAAGATGACGCAGGCTTATATAACCTGACGGTAAAGAATGATAGTGGAAGTGCTTCTGGTACCTTTAATGTATATATTACCGGCCTACCGGGACCACCGAATGGACCACTCGAAACCACCGATATCACCAAGCATACTTGTACACTGAGCTGGAAACCGCCAAGCTACGATGGTGGATTGAGAGTCACCCACTATGTCGTTGAACGCAAAGATATTACAGGTGCTCACTGGATAACAATAAACACGTCATGCAAGGATACAACATTCACGGTACAAGGACTTACTGAAGGGCAAGAGTATCTTTTTAGGGTGATGGCTGTTAATGAAAATGGTATGGGACCACCGCTAGAAGGCGTTAATCCAATCAAAGCGAAAGCACCCTTTGATCCACCTTCACCACCTGGCATACCTAAAGTTACTGAGGTGGGAGGCGATTTCGTCAATCTCGAATGGGAAAAACCGCAAAGCGATGGCGGAGCTCGCATTCAAGGCTATTGGATAGACAAACGTGAAGTTGGAAGCAACGCTTGGCAACGTGTTAATATCGTAATTTGCTTACCTACCCAAATAAACATCTCCAATCTGATTGAGGATCGTCAATATGAATTCCGTGTCTTCGCCCAGAATATCGCCGGCATTTCCGAACCATCTTCGGCATCTTCTTCAGTTAAAATTAAAGATCCGTTGTATGCCAAACCACCAGAGATCATTAAGCAACTCAAGAATGCCCTCTGCATCCAAAATCACAACGCCAAATTCGAATGTACTATCACTGGAGTACCCAAACCTACAATTACATGGTACAAAGGAGCTCGTGAAATCGTTAGCGGAACAAGATACCAAATCTGGAGTGAGGGTGACGTACAACATCTGTCAATCGCCGATGTTTACGGTGAAGATGCTGACGAATACGTTTGTAGAGCTGTCAATAAAGGTGGAGTCAAATCTACAAGAGCTGAATTAATTATTATGAGTAAGTTACCTTTTTCTCATTTCTGAAAGGTACAATTTTCATCGCCATTCCTTTTATAGCACCGCCTAAATTAAACATTCCTCCAAGATTCCGAGATACTGCATTCTTTGATAAAGGCGAGAATGTCGTCATTAAGATTCCATTCTCCGGCAACCCGAAACCTAGGATTACCTGGGTACGTGAGGGAGAAGTCATTGAATCCGGCGGACATTACCACGTTGAAGTTAAAGATCGTCATGCCATTTTAACCATTAGAGATGGTAGCAAATTAGATAGCGGACCATACAGGATAACAGCTGAAAATGATCAAGGACAAGATTCGGCAATAATCAAAATTCAAATCAGCGGTATGCAATCGAAACTAACACTTTTCAATGCAACTCGTGTGTTAATTAACTTTGCTTCTTTTAGATCGTCCTGATCCACCGAGATTCCCAGTTGTTGATAGTATCGGTCTTGACTCCCTTGCACTATCATGGAAAGCACCTGTTTGGGATGGTGGTAGCAATATTACAAACTATCTAGTCGAAAGACGAGAACATCCTCTAAGTACCTGGATTAGGGTTGGAAATACGCGATTCACAACAATGGCTGTTAGTGGATTGGCTCCCGGACACCAATATGAGTTTAGAATATACGCAGAAAATATTTACGGTCGTTCAGATCCTTCTGAAGTAAGCACATTAGTAACCACTAAAGAAGCAGCGAAGAAGAAGGAGTACAAGAGGAAATACGAGGTTGATGAAACTGGCAAGAAGATCCGCGAATCTCATAAAGAGCCAATTAGAGATTACGACCAATACGTTTTCGACATCTACTCCAAATACGTACCGCAACCTGTTGATATTAAGACCAAGAGTGTATACGATGATTACGATATCCTGGAAGAAATTGGAACTGGAGCTTTCGGCGTTGTTCATAGGTGCCGCGAACGCAAGACTGGTAATATCTTTGCCGCCAAATTCATCCCAGTATCAACAAATACCGAAAAGGACCTTATTCGTAAAGAGATCGATATTATGAATCAGTTACATCACCCTAAATTAATCAATCTTCACGATGCCTTTGAAGATGACGATGAGATGGTATTAATTTACGAATTGTGAGTATTCCGAATGAATACAAATGTAAATTGCTTTTATAAATGTTTTTTTTTAGCTTGTCTGGTGGTGAGTTATTCGAACGTATAACAGCTGAAGGTTACCAAATGTCTGAAGCCGAAGTTATCAATTACATGAGGCAAATTTGCGAAGGCATTAAGCATATGCACGAAAAGAATATCATACATCTTGATGTCAAGCCCGAAAACATTATGTGCCAGACTAGAAAGAGTACAAATATTAAGTTGATCGATTTCGGACTAGCGACTAAATTAGATCCTAACGAAGTTGTGAAGATCTCAACTGGAACTGCCGAATTTGCCGCCCCAGAAATCGTTGAACGTGAACCAGTTGGTTTCTATACGGATATGTGGGCTGTTGGTGTTCTAGCTTATGTTCTGTAAGAGTATTACAAATTTTGAAAGCAATGGAAGGAAACTAAATACGATTCTTCTTTTACAGCTTAAGCGGTTTGTCACCGTTTGCCGGAGAAAACGATATCGAAACTTTGAAAAACGTTAAGGCATGCGATTGGGACTTTGACGAAGAAGCATTTACTAATGTATCACAGGAAGGAAAAGACTTTATTAGGCGATTATTGATTAAAAACAAAGAGTAAGTCTCTTATACAAACTAAACCAATTAAATTCAATTTTTTTTTTGTATTCTCAGAAAACGTATGACAGCGCAAGAATGTCTAGTCCACGCCTGGCTTAGCGGAGATCATAGTAGCAGGACTGAGGAGATCGAACAATCGAGATACCTCAGAATACGAGATCAAATACGCGCTAAATACGAAAATTGGGACAAATATATCTTACCAATTGGTCGTCTTTCAGAATATTCCTCGCTACGCAAACTCCTTATGGAGAAATATAGAATACATGAGACATTCTTTGATAGAAGACAAGCAGCTCCGAGATTCGTCATCAAGCCGCAAAGTGCTTTCTGCTACGAAGGACAAAGTGTTAAATTCTATTGCAGGGTCATTGGCTGCGCACAGCCGACTCTTAGTTGGTATCACAATAATGTAGAATTGAGGCAAAGTGTCAAATACATGAAGAGATACGTGGGAGATGATTATTATTTCGTAATCAATAGAGCCAAGCTATCGGATCGTGGTGAATATATTATTAGAGCTGAGAATCATTATGGATCAAGGGAAGAAGTTGTATTCCTCAATGTCCAACGTAAATGATTTCATACTTTTGCTCAATTCTAATTATAATTTAATATTTTTTTTTTATAGCCGTTCCAACTGTTGTACCAGAATATAGGCCAGAAATCCAACCTATTAGAAGACGTGAAGCGCTGCCATACACATTCTGGCAAGAGGAACAAGAATGTGCGCCAAGCTTTACTTTCCTTTTACGTCCACGTGTTATGCAAGAAAGAGATACTTGCAAGCTCTTGTGTTGCTTGAGTGGCAAACCATTCCCAACCGTTAAATGGTATAAAGACAAACGTGAACTCAGCAAATACGAATATTCGATGTCCTCATCTGATGGTGTCGTTACCATGGAGATCGTTGGATGCAGACCCGAAGATTCTGGCAAATATACTTGCGTAGCAACTAACGTTCATGGCAAAGATGAGACATCTTGCGTAGTAATCGTTGAAGGTGAAACAAGTACCGCCGCTCAAACGGAACTAGCGCATAAATTATTATACTCTGGTGATCGCAAATATATCGAACAACCCATTAAACCGGCTCCAATTCCTGTTACCATTAAGAAGCAAGTCACTCCAGCACAAATTCAATCGAAATTAAGCAGCTTAGATACGTCTAAGTCCGGCTCTAGTTTGAATGTAGAGACGGATAAGAAATCCCCAAGGAAATATGGTAGATTGGATTCAACAGGAAGTCCTAACAGGTCGAGGAGTGCCACTAAGGAATTAGCATGTATATTTAATTGAATAGTTGAAAAAAACCCAATTAAATTCTGTATTTCAGTACCACCTGATGATTCCACAATGTTTGCGCCGACCTTCTCAAAGGTCCTTAAAGACCTTACGGTAGCCGATGGAGAAAGCTTAACGCTAATTTGCTCGGTCTTAGGTGATCCTGAACCGCAAATAACATGGACTAAGAATAACAAAGTAGAATATTTGGTGTAAATGTTTATCTGTATTTTTTAAAATCTGTTTTTTTTCTACAGCCATTAAGTTCTTCTGATGTCGTCGATTTGAAATACAAGAACGGACTTGCGAAACTGCATATAAACGAAGTATATCCTGAAGATGAAGGAGAATACGTTTGTAAAGCAACAAATTCCGTTGGAACTGTGGAAACTAAATGTTACTTAACGATTAAGCGTAAGTATATCGAAGGAAACTTTTTTACAAAACGGTTTTTCATTCCTTTTTAAAAAAATTTCATAAATCTAGCAATGGTCGCAGCTACTAATGGTAAAAAGAAAGCCACAGATGATAAACCACCGAAAATCGTGAGCCATTTGCAATCAGCATTCGTTAAAGATGGTGAACCAATTACTTTGTCATGTCGTATCATTGGTGCGAATAAGTTCGACGTAATCTGGTTGCATAACAATAAGGAGATAAAACCAAGTAAAGACTTCAAGTACACGAACGAAGCTAATATCTACAAACTAGAAATAGCAGAGATTTTCCCTGAAGATTCCGGAGCGTATACTTGCGAAGCATTTAACGATGCTGGCGAGAGCTTCAGCAGTTGCACGTTAAACGTAATCGTACCTGGAGATCAAGCAAAGGGTCCGGTGTTTAAAACATTCCCCGTATCAGCCACTGTGTCAGAGGGTGAATCAGCCACCTTCCAAGCTGAAACCGAAGAAGAACCTTTACAGATTAACTGGCTTAAGGATAGCAAACCTATAAAGGAGAATACGGCAAAATACCGATTCACAGCCGATGGAAAGAGATATAGCCTGACGATTGTGAAATGCGATGCCAATGATATTGGACAGTACCAAGCTAAAGCCATTGGAAAGAAAGGTGAATCATTCGCAGCCTTCTCTATTAATGTAGTACCAGCAGGCGAATTATAAAAAAATATATATATATATATCCATATATGTATAACGCTCTGACTTCGCTATAGAAAAATATTTATCGAACGATTTGCTCCGAAGAAAAAGAACTTGTAATATTTTATGTATCATATGTTGTGTATAAAAAAAAATATATAGATAATTTTAAGTGTTTTATATCGCTGAAACAATCGAAAAATAGCGCAGGGAATTATTGTTTTCATATTAATCATTATTAGAAAAGAAGAAGCATCCTCAATAACATCTCCAAACTTATCCTAATAATGATTCGTATTGAATGATTTAAATTTCTCTCGCAAGTTGTTATAATGTAAATTGGCGTAATATATATATGTGACGAAATTGATTTATATATTTAGAAATAACTTATTATCATTTATTTTTTTTCTCCCGTTTTCTCGTTTCTAAACAAAAAAGAAAAGCGCGATAAAGAATATCATATTCAGGAGCAAAATTTTACGAAACTTAAATAAATAACATGATACTAACAGTATGAAGAAAAAATATGAGATAATTTATTTTAGTGTGAAAAAGTGCTTATGCGATATTTTCATTATTGCCATCGTTGTTTTGTTAATTATGTTAAATATTGTTTATGTTTTCATATTGCATTGTCTCGCTTGCGCATTCTAAAAAAAAAAAATGGAAGCCACAAACAAGAAACTCTGTATCATTTAAAAAATATATAAACTTAAAATCTACACGTATCTTTCTTCATCCGCTTATCCTAAGTAACCCGGGTGGAAAAATACAGCCGTGGCCATATGCTATAGTCTAGATACCTCATGTTTAATCACAAGTAAAGTAAATGCAATAAAGTCAAACAAAAATATTTATTTATATTCTAAATGACAGAAAATTACATAAAATTAATATTTAATTGAACGACCTTTGACCTTTATCACGGCTCTTACCCTTTTTGATATACTACACACCATTTTTTTACATAAATCTGGTGAAATTAATTACCATCATTGCAGAATTATTTTTTAAGCTCACTTTGCGCTTACGGATATTTTCTTTTAAACATTGTTTTCTTCAAATAATCTCATAACTTGCTGCAATTTATGGCATGGGGCATTATCTTGTTGAAAGTAATACTGACATGACTCCACTACTCCCTGTGTTATCATACACCCCCATATCATTGTACTACACTAGGGTGACAGAATAAAATAGACACCTACTAATTAAAAAAAAAGGTTCTACTCTCGTTATATATACGAAATATTTTAAAATTTTTAAATTAGACTAATATTTTGTCGATCCACCTTTACTTGCGTGAAGTGCTGCGAGTCGTCGTGGCATAGAATCTATTAAATGATTAATGGTGTCTTCTGGAATATTTAACCACTCTTCTGTAACAGCTGCCACGAGTTCTTCCTTATTGCTGGGTTTTCGGGGTCGTTTCGCCATATTTGTCTGGATTATGTGCCAAACATTCTCTATCGGATTCATCTCTGGTGATTGGCCTGGCTATGGTAAAGTCCGAATCCCCTGTTCCTCTTTCCGTGTGGTTGTTGTTCTTGCTTTGTGGGAGGGTACTCCGTCCTCCATAAAAGTGGCGTCTTTAGATAAAATGGCGTTGTCGAATATTGGGAGTAGTCCTTCTGTTAATATTTGGATATATTTTGCCGCATTTATATTTCCATCGCAGATTACTAATTGCGATCTTCCATCACACCAGATCGCGCCCCACACCATGATGTTCACACCGCCGTATTTCACCGTCTGGTGCAAAAATTTGTCGTCCAGTTGCTGTGACGAACGTCTCTATACCCACGTACAAGCACTATCAGTGAATTGGCAGTATCTGCCTTCGTCTGAAAAAATGACGAACCGCCAAAACTCTTCGGGCTTCGTTCGCATTTCGATTGCCCAAGCCATTCGGCGCCGTTTTTGAAACGCCGTAAGGAGAGGTTTTTTCTTTGCCACCCTTTTATACATCCCCAGACTGTGGAGGTATCGCAGAACGGTGCGCTGACTTTTCTGTCAAGTTGCCGCAAGCTTAGTTGTACTTTTTCGCGGTTCTCTTAACACTTCACGTACAAGCACCCTTTTACTTCTTTCAGAAGGTCCGGCACGATTTGGTCTCGGCTTCGCTGTTGTTTTTTCCTTGCGTTTAAATTGTGTAATCACACGGTTAACTGTGGACAACGGAATTTACTTATTTCACGTTGCGAACCGCCGCGTTCACTCTGACCAACGATGTGACCCCGGGTGAAGTCTCTAATATCACTCGAACCTTGTAAGCGAGACATAGTTGTGCCGATACTAAACTATGACGAATTCCTTCCGATACATCTACCCCTACCCTAATGACAAGAGAAAGTTCTTAATTCGTTCTTAGAATTTAGCTGTTTACATATTTATAACGCTTTACCTGGTGTCTATTTTATTCTGTCACCCTAGTGTATCTCCACCAAATTTCACAGCACCCTTCCTCCCGACCCCTTCCAACGTACTGACCATCAGGTGTACTGAATAAGTGTACGTAAACAAAAGAAAAATATGTTTTTTATTTAAAGATGAAAATAACGAAACTGTTGTTTTTGCGCCGAGTAAATGAATATTTAGGTAGCTTAGTTTCTGTATATTGGATTTATCAGACCATAATGCCCTTGTCCAGTCATCTTCTGTCGAATTTTTGTGCCTAAGCAAGGCGCAGATTACTTTGCGTCTCTGTGAGAACCGGTCTACGCCCGTCTTGGTACCGTACGTGCTGAAATTTCGATGCCATGCTGGTGTCGTAGCTTAACCGCAAGTTGTTTGGAGGTTTTTGTCTTGTCTTGCAATGCAATTGGTTGTAGCATTCTATCTTCTCTACCGTTGCACTGCAGGCTTCGAACATTTCATTTGTTTCCCAATATTTCTTTGCGACATGTCCTGTCTATGTAATAAAACAATTTGACGCCGAGATGCTTCACTCAATTGAGATTTTTTTAGGCATTTTTCTTTAATGCAAAACCTTAAAACTGCGATATAAAGAATGCATAAGTAAAAAAGGAACGCAAATAAACACAACGATCTTTACTGCTTGACGACTTAAAATAAACTAAAATATTAGATTTACTCTAGTGTCTCCAGTTTCTTATTTATGGCCATTTATTCATAATAGTATAAAAATATGGATTTACACGTATTTGGAGGTGGAGTATAATATATGGACACGGCTGTATATGTCAATACTATGCATGTTTATTCACGTATATGTATTATTTGATCTTAATATCACGTAATTTCGTAGCGTCGTAGCAACGCAATGTGCTCCGTTTGCCAACAAATCTGTTACATAGGTTATAGCGAAAATAAAAGTGAAAACAAAAAGGCAAGTCGGATAAGCTGTACTAGGGATTTATTTTTTTCTTGCGAACCGATGGTATTACAAAAGAAATAACCTAGTAAAACAATATCTTTTATCGAATTTCTTGATCCATCCAACAGTTGAATATCCGTTAATATTGAATTTATAAAGGTATAAATTGCAAGTAATGCAATCACCTCTTTTTCCTTGCATAAATTTCATGAAAAGTACGCGTTACCGCGATCCCTATTAAACTTTCCCACCCGTTCCGTTGATAAAACTTTTGCCTGAAACTCGGAAAAAAGGCATCTGCTGCGGACATCGCAGTTTAAATTTACGAAGGCAATGTTTTTGTGCAGGTTTTCGTCGGATTTCTTTTACAGAAAATTAAAGTTGATTTATTTGACCGCATACAAAACCGGAATATGTAAATAAATATAGAATCTCAACAACTGCGAATTTAAAAAAAAAACGTAGGGATTTCCTTAAAAAAAATGCTTATAACGGGCCAATCTTTCGTGTCGAAATAAATAAAGGATTTGTATGGGGTGCACCTTGCAGTTTGTGCTTATCTTTTCGGGCTTGAAAATTACAAATTTTCGGAAATTTAAATCACTTTTTTTCAGTTGCGTTTCACTGCAGTGGATACTACGGATAAAACTTTTCACAGAATAAATCTTAATAAACACACAACAAATAGGCTGAAAAGTCGCGGGCCTAACACATAGATGACGCTAGTTTTATTGCAGTCACTTTTCTCTCAGTACTAACCTTCAAAAGACAGCTGTTAAAATTTCATGATATTCTATTCATTAGTTTGTGAGTTATTGTGCTAAGAGTCACGCTACTTTTGTTATTTTCAAAACAATGGATCAAAAGCAATTTCGTGTTTTAATTTTACACTGCTTCTTGATGGGAACAAATACCGTTCAAGCGAAGCAATGGCTTGAAAAGTGTTATAGGGACTCCACTCCATCAGAAACAACAATAAAACGTCGGTTTGCCGACTTCAAACGTGGTCGTAGAGACACCGATGATGCAGAACGCAGTGGGCGTCCAAATGAGGCGGTAACATCAGAAAACATCAAAAAAATCCACAAAATCGTTTTGAATGATCGAAAAGTGAAGTTGCGTGAATTAGCTGACATCGTAAAGATATCAAAAGAACGTATTGGCTTTATACTGCATGAGCATTTGACTATGAGAAAGCTCTGTTCAAAGTGAGTGCCGCGTTTGCTCACTGTTGACCAAAAACAAGAAAGTGTTGATGATTCTGAGCAGTGTTTGGCCATGTTTAAACGTAACAAACCGGAATTTCTGCGTCGATATGTGACAATGGATGAAACATGGATCCATCACTTCACTCCAGAATCAAAACGATCGTCATCTGAGTGGACAGCAACTGGTGAACCTCGTCCAAAGCGCCCGAAAGCACAACAATCGGTATTTTGGGATGTGCGTGGTGTAATATTAGGAAATACCATCAACAGTGAATATTATATAGCGTTATTGGAGCGTTCGAAGGCCGAAATTGCAAAGAAACGACCGCATATGGCGAAGAAAAAAAAATTGTTTCATCAAGACAACGCACCGTGTCACAAGTCGATCAAAACAATGGCAAAACTACATAAATTGAACTTCGAACTGCTCTCACATCCACCGTATTCGCCAGATTTGGCTCCCAGCGACTACTGGCTGTTCGCAGACCTCAAAAGAATGCTCGCCGGTAAGAAATTTCGCACGAATGAAGAGGTTATCGCTGAAACTGAGGCCTATTTTGAGGCAAAAGATAAATCGTTCTACAAAAGTGGTATTGAAATGTTAGAGCGGCGCTGGAATGATTGCGTTGCTCTTGATGGATATTACGTTGATGAATAAAGCTAATTTTGAACCAAAAAAAAACTTGTTTTCTTTGTTAGGCCCTGGACTTTTCAGCCCATGTGTTATAGTTGTTTAGCTAAAAATTACTTATAAAAGTGTAATATTCAGAAGGTGTTGTCAAAATCTATAGAATAGGATGGTCTAGTGAGTAAATTTATCTCCCCAAACTAAAAGAATAACACTGTCCGATTTTATAAATTTTGACGAGCTGAATCGAATTAAAAAAAAAACTATATCTTTTATCTCTTGAGGTTTTTTAAACAACTGGATGCATGTTCCGACAGCTAAGCTATCGTCTTCAGCAATAATACTGAACTCCTAGTACTGAGTTCAGTATTACTGTTGAAGATGATAGCTTGGCTGTCGAAACGTGCATAAAGTTTTTAGTGAAGTGTTGTGGTTAGGGGGACGCACAATTCCGTGTAATTGACGTCTCAAAATCTATTAGAACAGGAAATTCTTAATGTTGCTATATTCTGAATTAAAAGAGAATAAATGTTAATCGAATTAAGGACATCGTGATCATTTGTCTCTTCAGGTTTTGTTAATTTTGTCTATATTCTTCGGAACATAGTTCAAATAATAAATGCGTAAGTCGCAGTTGATTCTGCAAATCCGTTTTATTTGGGGACAATTTACTTGAGACTTCTGTAAGTTACAAAACATTGGTAAGGTTACACAAACTGAAGAAATACATTTTTAATTTTGGGGTAGAATTTTTTGAAAATTCACAATGATTAGCTTTTTATCAAATATATGAATATCGTTTAAATTTAAACATTAAAAATAAACGCTTCTAAATCCTTCTTGAAACAAGAATTTTCTTATTGATTCATTAATTTTGGAGTCCATTGATAAAAGTCCATCAATGAAAATTACCCTTCTCAATATATCCACCGTATTTTAGTATTTTCATCTTCCCGCCCCAATATTACCTCCTTTGACGTATACAAAGAAATATTTCAATTATGATAAAATCAGATCAATAAGTTGCAGGGCGAAGAAGAAAAAAATTAAAAAGTATTACCGCTGCCCCTGCTGAATTCATCCCTACCACGCCTGTACTAGTAACGTCAGGCCAACCCCCCTACACTTGAAGAGGCGCACACCCACAGGCCCGAATTTTGTGAATGAAATGCAACAGCTAGTCGCTCAATAACAACCAGCGTTCCATTTTACATCTTCTTTCTCTCTCTGCCCCGTATATCCTCCCTCTCATAATGCAGAAACGTCTAGAGTGTAGGGGTTTTAAGCTATTTCGTCTTGCGTTGGGTTATTGAGGTAGGATCCTTGGTTGACGTGATTTTCGACAGGAAATTCGTAATTCAGTGAAGATTTGTCTTGTCAACTTTATAAGAGACGTTTCAAAGGATATAATAAAAAAAAAAAACTACCTTGTACTTTGTACACGTAAATCTGAGAAAATTGAGGTTTAAAGGCTGTATTTGAAATGTTGTGTGTCTTTTTTATTAGGTATCTGTATTTATACTTACGCTTTAGAAGTTAGTTTTTACTTATCATTTACTTTGGGGGTGGTTTTTTTTTTTTTTTGATGAACTCTATATCCGGGTAGTGAAAGATTTAAAAGACGATTTAGATGCTTGCTTAAATACTTTTATTTATTTCCAGTACATACATCCATATAAAATAAATTTGCAATCTTTAAATATAATTTTGCAGACCCCACATAAATATCTATTTCTATTGTTGTATGTGTTATTTTTATTTCAACATCACAGAGTACAGAATTATTTGAGAGATTACTTAAGCATCTCTTGAAACGTTTTCAACACAAGAAAAAGGGTATAAATTTGACTATATCTTGAACAAACATTTTTAAACAATTACAAGGAACTTACTCTAGTTACACATGTTTTTTTTAAATATATATATTTTACATACATAAATACTATATATTTATATCGAGTAAAGAATTAAGATTATTTTTGTATTTATACTAGGTAATTGCTGGCCCTTAGAATCATCTAATATAAATACTACGTCATGAAATAGAGTATAGTTATATTTATTACGGAAATATTTAGAGTAACGTGTAAAATTTGTAAATTGACTAATATTATTGTCAATGCTTCAGTAGCTTTCGTTTTTCTTTATTTGTAAAATAGTGCTGATTTTCTATGTTATTATTATGATATTTTATTGTCAGTATAATCACGCCTTTCGGATATATATTTTTTTTATGTGATATAAAGGGAAATTCTTCATAGAAAAAGCATCCGAATATATCCAAAACTTTTTTTATTTGTTTAAAACGAAAAGCTGGTTGCGTAGTTCTCGTGTTATCAATGGAAAAAATGGGCCTAACTTATTTAATTATTATTTATTTCCATTAACGATATCAGTTTAAAAGATATTCGAACGCTTTTCTGAAAGATCAACGTTTTCTCCGACATACTCAACAACTTTTTAACAATCTTAAAGCCTACGTAAAATTCACAACCTCATTTGGTAATCTTTACAATACCAGAAACTCTTCTAAATATTTTGAAACGAGCACAGAATAACTTCGGTGAGGGAAATGAAACTTTGATATGTATCATTGATATTTTGATTGCATCCATTTTTCAGTTGAAGCTATAGATATATCGTGATAATTCAATTTTCAAGCCCTGAGTTGATGATTCGCTCTCTAGACGAGTTGCTAATATTGTAAAGGTTACTATTAACAAGCGATTCAAAAACTAGAACTCTATACTTATAATCCATCTCTCTCTTCTTTAATAGTTTTATTCTTAGAAAAATAGGGAAGACATTTTTTTTTGTATTTGCAAATATATTGTATTTAATCTTCATCTTTTTTTTTTATTTGAGTTTAATCCGTTTATTCCGTTTGATTTAGGCCATATTTGGAAAGCTTCTTGTATGGTTGTCATTTTGAAGTTAAAACGTTATTTCATCCTTCCAGCAGATATGTTCTATTTTCCATTTCTGATATATTTTGCATGATAAGTAAATAATCAAAATATATTATTTATCTATATAATTTTTCAGTCAAGATCTAACAAAAAATAAAAATCTTTCATGTGTAATTGGCATGTACATTTATATATTTTAATTATGTATATATATGTATATATATATAGGCATATTATTATACTTATTAATGGTTATCTTACTCTATAGTAAAATAACAGGCATTTTTATTGTCTTCACAATAATCTTTATGGTAACGAGTAATTCCTAAGCATATTGTTTTCTTTTCTGAGTAAATGTACAAATTCCCTTGAGATTATCAAGTCTAATCGGTTCTATATTCCAACACGAAAATCAAAATGACATCCATATGATTAATAAAAGTACTAAATATTTTTCTTCACTAATAAAATCAGTCATTATTAATTGCTAAATTCTATAAACATATGGATATTATATGTATATGTAGGTATATATATATATATGTCTTTAAATATATTTCTCTTATATACCTAAAACTTATTTCTGTTTTTCATAAAAAACAGTCTCTTAACAAAAACTACTTCTCATTTAGCGTCAATTTACCAAATAGTTGTTTATATAAGCATACAAGCTATATTTTTTTAAATGTTATATTAGACAATACAGTAACATTTAGTAATTTTAGCTTTTTTATATACTTTTTTTAAAGATTTTTTTTTATTTTTTGGGTTCTGCAAGATGGAAATTAACGGTTCAACGACTTAAAACAGAAACTCATCAAATTCATTCTGAAAAAGAAGCAGAATAATATTAGTTAATATTCTTACGTAGTTGGAAAGCATGTTATTAGTTTCGGCAAATAGGGGCAAGTTTCAGTGAAAATCGAGTACCCGTATCAAAGCACGCTTGTTCAGTATTATTCGACTGGACGTTGTGGTGAGTGCTTGTCAGTACACACATACTTAGAAAAAAAATTTCATAAACAGTGTCCCCAAAGTGTCTAAAGCACCACAGCCGATTACTACATTTGATTGGTGTGGAATCATATTTAATGATTCTAATATTTAATAGATGCCACCCAGTTTGTGATTTCGTAGAAACTTCTTAAAACAATGTTTCAGCACGTTATATAATACACTAGGGTGACAGCATAAAATAGACACCAGGTAAAGCGGCATAAATATGTAAACAGCTGAATTCTAAGAACGAATTAAGAACTTTCTCTTGTCATTAGGGTAGAGATAGATGTATCGGAAGGAATTCGTCATAGTTTAGTATCGTTACAACTATGCCTCGCTTACAAGGTTCGAGTGATATTAGCGACTTCACCCGGGGTCGCATCGTTGGTCAGAGTGAACGCGGCGCTTCGCAACGTGAAATAAGTAAATTTTTAAATATTCCGTTGTCCACAGTTAACCGTGTGATTACACAATTTAAACGCAAGGAAAAAACAGCAGTGGAGGCGAAACCTTCTGAAAGAAGTAAAAGGGTGCTTGTGCGCGAAGTGTTAAGAGAACCGAGAAAAAGTACAGCTGAGCTTGCGGCAACTTCACAGAAAAGTCAGCGCACCGTTCTACGATACCTCCACAGTGTGGGGATGTATAAGAGGGTGGCAAAGAAAAGACCTCTCCTTACGATGTTTCAAAAACAGCGCCGAATGGCTTGGGCAATCGAAATGCGAACGAAGCCCGAAGAGTTTTGGTGGTCTGTCATTTTTTCAGACGAAAGCAGATACTGCCAATTCAGTGATAGTGGTCGTACGTGGGTACGGAGACGTTCGTCACAGCAACTGGACGACAAATTTTTACATCAAACGGTGAAATACGGCGGTGTGAACATCATGGTGTGGGGCGCGATATGGTATGGTGGAAGATCTCAATCAGTAATCTGCGGCAAAATATATCCAAATATTAACAGAAGGAATACTACCGATATTCGACAACGCCATTTTATCTAAAGAAGACGCCACTTTTATGGAGGATGGAGCACCCTGCCACAAAGCAAGAGCAACAACCACATGGAAAGAGGAACAGGCGATTCGGATTTTACCATGGCCAGGCCAATCACCAGACATGAATCCGATAGAGAATGTTTGGCACATAATCCAGACAAATATGGCGAAACGACCCCGAAAACCCAGCAATAAGGAAGAACTTGTGGCAGCTGTTACAGAAGAGTGGTTAAATATTCCAGAAGACACCATTAATCATTTAATAGATTCTATGCCACGACGACTCGCAGCACTTCACGCAAGTAAAGGTGGATCGACAAAATATTAGTCTAATTTAAAAAATTTAAAATATTTTGTAGGTGTGTATTTTATTCTGTCACCCTAGTGTATATTTTTTTATGTGTAAACATTCCCGCATCGTCTATACTCACTCATGAACATTACGATCATAAATGATGCCTTGATACGGCAGCTCGGCACGTTCACGTTGTTCTCCGCACTGCACTGTAACTTGTCCCACTTTGCCGAGACTACATATTATTACATATTTCTGTCACTTCAACGGAAACATGCTAATCCATGTAAAATTGCGTGTAGTCACCGAGATAAGGGCCCCAGAGTGTTTGCACGGTGCCTTAGCGCTTAAATTGTTCAATAGAGAGAATATTAATTACCGTTTCCGTTGTGCCTTGCTTAACATAATAATGAATACAGTTTGTTGCTTAGATTACGGGTGCCATATGGTGAACGGGGACTCTCGACGTTGACAAAAGCTTTTGAAATGTTTAGAACTCGCTGTATTATGATTTAAGGCACTCGTTAGTTAACTGATAGCATTATATGTGGGATGGAAACGTGTTACAGTCTTCTACCGTTCCGCTTTTCGACTTATATCGAGCGAAGTTAATTTAATTGCGCTTGAAAATCGAACGTTACAATAGAACAGATCCGTTCACGCTAGAGCGAAAGTTCTTAATTGAAAAGTTACTAATTTAAACTCATTGAAAATTCATCTAGAATCACTAGTACAGTACAGCTCATTAAAGTTGCTAATTACAAAGCCGCTCTAATTTAAGACGTGGCAAGCATCAACTTTGTCATTCGTAAATTGTCCTTTCTCAACGTGAAGGGTTTAACCTGTTTTTTTTTTGTCTAGTCCTCCTTCCGGAAGGAGCGCTAGTAAGCGGTCTAAAGTTTAAATTAGAGAATAAGTTTAGTGCGGCCTAAAATTAATGAAAGCTAAGCCTAGAAAACCGATCGATATCCCACTATGTATATATACATTAACGGACGGTTTTGGTTGTTTTAATCCCGTCGGGACACCCCGGATTAGTCTTGTTTTAATTAAATTTCTTTACAGGTACGCTCGGTTAAGTGACAAATTGATTTAATATTGGTGAAAATAATTTTCCAAGTTTAAAATTTGTTACGCTAAGGAAAATGTCTCTCATGTCGAAATAGACGTTTTCTTTTTTTAATATTAATAATATCGAAAACGAATTTAACGATATTTACACAACGCATTGAAATAAATTTTACCGTCGTAACTTGTACTATTTTCAGTTGTATTAGTTGTCAGTTTGACAGAGTATTTATTCAGATCCGTAGGTAACTGTAACTTGTTAAAATTGTATTATAATTAAAAACTGATTTAAAATGGTTTTTACTATACAATACAACGGACGTAAGATGAACGAACATTCGATGTATTCAATTCTGAATGTAATATAAAAGAAAATCAATAGGGTAGAGGGTTATTTTACATATAATAACATGAAAAAGGTTTGCCGAGATACTTACAATAAATGAATCGCTATCAAGAAGCGATGACGTGCTGGGCGTTATAGGTCTGTCCTTAAAGTAATTTTGATCTTGTAGATAGTGATTTTCCTCAATTTCCGACATTCCTGCGGCCGGCGCAAATAGATCTGGGAAGGTTAGAATACCCCCACGACCTATCAAACTTTCCTGATCTTCTCGCATCTCAGCATCGTCCTCGTCATAATTATAATTCAAGTCGCGCAAACTCCTATAATAAAAGAGAACACACATATCACCTATGTCGCAAGATTTCTAAGGAAGCTTTTTTCGCTTTGAAGATTCTCCCTTCGTTTCTCCGTCAGTCACGTAACGAAGTTGGATGCACACAGTGATAGAAAGAAAGTTTTGGCATTGAAACAAACTTTTCCTACGCGAGAAAGACGAGAGAAAACTACCACAATGCCGTTCATATAAAGATAGATCAGGCGAAAGGAATATTTTCCGGTTCCATCCGAGAACCTTCTAAAAATAGATCTGATTCCCTCTATTATTTTTTTTTTCAATTTCCTTGATAAACCTAGACATTTAATTGACAGGAAGTATAGAGGACTTCTTCCGCTTCGGACGAAATATTAAGGATTTGGAGCGGATGTTTTTTCGATCAAGAAGATATGAAAGACAGGATTTAATCCCGTCCTTGTCACATACAATCTTCAGAGGAAATATACAGGGTGAATCATTTGCCCCTTTTTTATTATTTTAACAACTTGTTCGAGTGATTTTTTGAGTTCGAATAGTTTTAAATACATTCTAATACACGTTTGAACACTCGTTTATTTCTAACAAAAAATAATTAGAAATACTGTAAGCAAATGCAATACCTTCGGGGCAACGTCTAATCGATGAAAATTTTGTATTCATGGAGAACTACGACCCCAAACACTCAGTAGTAATATGTAATGTAAATTTTTAAATGGAGAACAAGATAATGGCATTTTATAAATAATAACATGGCTATTTTTAAAACAATGACGACTGCACGCGCAATGTACAAAATTTAAAACCTAGATGATATGAAACCGAATTAAAAAAATTGTCAGGTAGGCGCCAATATATTTATTTGTAAGTAAAAGTTTTTGACAATCTACCGCAGTTTATATATTTTTATACTTAACAACGCGCTTGACAAAATATAAAAGTACATTTATTAAAATTCAATTAGGTTTATCGCTGTAATACGTGTTTTATTACTGTTTCTATTCACATATGATTACCTTTTCTTTAATAATATCTCCTATAGAATTTTAAATCTCATTTATACCAGTATAATATAAAGTAATAAATCGAAATATATGTCGCATTTATAAAAAAACAATTTATCTTTTTAAATATATAAATACACCAGTAGCACTACAAATGTAAGAGATAATCATTTACTTTAAACGAAATAAATCGGCAAAAATATAACTCATTTAATTAAATAGGATGCCATACTTTATTCATTTTTTAATTAAAGAGGAGCATTTTAAGAGTTATCAGCTTATTGACATATTCGCTTTTAATGTTTATCGTATAGAATTTTCTTGCTGTGAAACGCTATAAACTTTTAAGTATACCTGCTTCTGGTATTTATGTAAACATTGTTCCATTACCTAAATGTTTTAATTGGAACATATGTTCCTAAGGTCAGCTACTTTTCATGAAATTGTAAAAAATATAAGATAAATAATTCACGGTTACAAGTAATTCAAGACGTTACTGCTGCTGGTATAGCTTTATAATTTTTGTAAAAAAGAATCTTTCTCATAAATAGATTTTGCTCTATAAAAATGATATGGTATGACGTTCAAGATATACTGAGGTTTAATTAATGATATAATCGAGCCCTTTGTCATTTTCGTTAAGACTGTGGACTCCAGTGAGAGTGACTGTGTGTATATACTGATATAGAACAAAAAATAAATTTATATTTTCACTGTTCTATTTTTTAAATTTTTCTTTAAAATTAGTTAACCCCGTGGTTGCGTAAATACAACTTTCTACTTTACTCCTATATAAACAAAGAGCGTATCTAACAAATACTGAAAAAGTCTTCTCAAAGCTTCTAAACGAATACGGGAATTTCACAAAGACGGTTCTGGCATTCCAGAACTTCTCACTAAGCAATTCTTATGCGCTGAAGCGCGTAGTTACAAACGGTCCTTTATTCTAAAAATTTTCGCAGAATAAAGTCGGTAGTATTACATTTGAACCCTAAATAATCAGTAGCTATTAAAGAAATTCGGAAAAAGTTGAAACAGATTTAAAAATATTGCATATTATTTAACACTGGAATCTTCATCTTCCCAAAAGAATATCGCGAAGTTTTTATATCATCATAAATTATAAAATCTATTATCAATACGTAATTGTCGGTTTATTTATTGTATGTATTAAATGAAACCTCGTCTATATATTATACTTCGATCAAGTTGTCGTGTATATTCTAAAATTAAACGGTTCATCCCGTATACCCGTTTAGTTTGAGCATTAATAAGGGCAAAGAAACAAGTCTACTCTAGGAAATTGGAACTAATTTACCCTTAGGCAATAAATCAATGATATGTGAACATAATTGAACATCCACGTGGGTTGGTAAGTGCGGATACCTGGATAAAGGTAGAATTACAGTTAATTTGAAATTATGAAGAATCTTCCATTGAGTCAGTAGGCTATTGCTACTCGAAAATATCTACTGGACTAAAAAAATATCTAGCGCAGTTTTAAGTCTAGATATATTGTTTTCTTAATACTACGCAGTAAGTACCAAAAGGAGCGAATAACCCAGTAAATTGAATTTTAGCATCGTTTAAACTTTAAATTTAACACCTACGTACACCATTTTGCAATCCTTTCCAACTTACAAATTTATGAATACGTCGGTAAAAACCTAAAGCGAGGCCTAGAGAGTGTAGGCGGCTCCATTAAAGGGCGACGGTAACCTGCATTAAGACCTACGGAATGCGGAATGGACCGCCTTTCAAATTACTGTTGTATCCAACCATTAATACCTCTGTAAAATTTATAACCCAAAAAGTAGCAACGCTCTATTTTTTTTATCTACCAACGAATTCTTTTTTATCTCGTATCCCTACACGTTTTACGTATTTGCAAGCCTCTTTGCAAAGATTTCGGTATAACGTAAACCGATAACACACATTCAAAATATTATGAAGCTTTGGGAACATCTACATCACATATATGTATATACTACGCAATTTTTTTTTACGGAAAAACACTCTGAGTGAGTGAAATGAATTTTTGAAAATTCTCCATTAGTTTTAATACAAAAATTGTTTGTTTGAACGTTGCTTCCTTGGATACCAATACTAAATATTACATTACTAGAAAACAAATTGGATCTGCACTGGAAGATAAAGTAAAGTCCCGAAGTTGTTTTCTATTTTCGTTACATGTATCTTCTCCCTAACATCCAATGACTTGTAAATCTCCTATCAAAATTACTTGGTCAGTTTTATTGAATTTATCCATTACAGTCTGTAGTTGTTCATAAAAGGCTTCGGATGGATTCATCTGTTTTCTCTTCTTCAGCTGCATAGATAGCCATCAATGTCACAGGATGGTGATTCAATACCACTCCCAAATTCTATTTATTAACGCATTCATCTCGAATTTCCTACTATTAGCGCATTCTTGCTTTATAGTTATCAAAAAATTTAATGCAGGAATACATTGTTTACGTGTTTGAATAGATTTTGTAAATAAGACTTATTCTTATGAATATTATACTATTAACATTAGATTGTAATTGCCATTTTAAGAGAACTAGTATGAATCTCCCTGAATATTTTTAAAATAAGTGTAACACAGAGTATTAGGTGCGATCAAACTTGTACTGTGTATCTAAACAATGCTGATATATTTAACTTTCTTCCTTGTCAGCTTAATAAAACTCATCCAAACAAGTAGTTTTTGCCTTAAAACATTAACTGTGCCTTCTTATCTTTAGCGAATTATGTGGATAGGTATGGTCGGAGTGTCTTTGTATCTATACCTGATCTATATATTCCCAAAGTTTTATAATTTTTAAAATTTTCTGATTCGAGGTTGTCGCTTGTGATGTGAAAATCAAAAAGAAGATAGTAACATCTATCCTTATCTCGCAACCAACTAGAAATTACGGTGGAAATTTAATGTTGACATAGCTATGCTTTAATAATACAGGTATAAATAAGTTAAAGCAACCTAACAAAGCTTTCTGTCGCGAATAATTACCCTTGTTCCGCAGCATCGTATACATGTTTTGTGGAGAAGCATGTTGAAATATGTAAAGTATTTATAACGTTACCTACAGAAAATTTATTACAACAGATTATCATAGTACTTACGATTGGGTTCTATGGGCGCTTGACAATTCCTTAAGAGCGGCGGCCCTGGCGGCGGCTTCTTCGGCCATCCTCTGTTCCTGCAATTCCCTAGCTCTTTCCGTTTTGATTAATTCCTATAATGACAGAAGTAACAAAGAAAACAAAGATTTATACGGGATATCAGAGCGTTTTCATTTATTCACGGCGTTATCTCAATTGTCTAGCATCAATCTTACAAGCGGGAATCGATTTCTTGAAATTTAGGAGGTGGAACGGGACGAGGAGGGTGCAAAGGAACGAAAAGCTGAGCCTATAGAACGTTTTCGATTCGGATTTTCTACTTATGCATGCCAAAGTCACCTTTAAGTGTTGGAAACTTCCACTCTGAGGGCTTAATCTTACAGATGGCATACCGCCAGATAACCTGAACGCTGTTACTCTTCGACGTGGTTCGAGAGCTGCCTGAAGATTACCATACATCCTTGCCACTTCCTCGAAAGCACGATTCCTTTCAGCCGTATCTGGAATATGTAGCATCGGGGCTTTGTGGATGATCCTACCGTATATCGGCCGACCTCTATATCGAGCACCTAATGGCATTCTGAAAATTTAAGTTAGCGGGGACGAAAATTATATCTTTTTTTTCATTAACTGGAGAACCTTCGGAATCAAGTTAAACCATTCTCAATTACCAGGTGTATGGATGGGATTTTTCTGTATTTCTTTTGCTAAAGAGGAAAACGTAATTTTCAAGGAATTTTTTTTTTTTCATTTAAAATATTGGCCATCGACTTATTCAAATTGTGTGGGGCCAATTTACCGAGTTAATTAATCTTTATTAATCTCAATTACCGTTGAGTTTGAGTTGGGTTATCATCCAATAACTCCTTTTTGTGAAAGCGCTCACTATCTTTCATATTGAAATCACTACTTTAAAATTGTCGAAACCACGTCTCATATGTTCTAATCGATGAAGCGTGTTCACCATATGTTCCTACCAACAAACTTTCAACAGCGTTTTTCTTTTGATTAAATAAGAAAAGCAATGCGTACCGCAAATGTTCCTTTTCAGGCACAAAACTCGACATGATCACGGAACGATAAAGCAAAGACGCGACTTTCTGGTGAATTCAATTTGTGTGTTTGTAGTTCAAATGTCAGGCGAACAGAATGACGTATGTGTAAAATTAATACGCTACGTACTTTTAGCTGGCGTCATCTCTTAGTTAAAACGGAAAAAAACTTATGCACACACCTGGTAAATTGCAAATGTAAAAACTAAGCGAGTAACGTTCGTAGGTAGGATAAAAGTTTTTGTGCAATTCCAGAAAGCTTTCGCTCTATAACTTGTTGAATTTCCTCCGTGCATTTAATCCTTTATAGGAAAATAAAGTGCTATAAAACGAAATTAGTTACGCTTCAGTTGGCAACAGGAAAGGATTAAGGCACCAAGGGAAGGCTTTTACGTAAACCAATTTTGGAATTCCGATCAATACCTGTTTAAAACCTTCTAAGAATGAAATTCTCGTTATAAAAAAAAAAGAAAATAAAACAGCATCTTATCTAAATTAATATTTTGTTATAATCCGCTTCGCAAAATTTATTAAAATAATTTTTTTTTCTGGTCTCTCCCACATCCTACAGCTGTTCGTTTTTGCGCGGAGTTCGGTAAGGTATTAGCTAGAAAGTTCGAAACGTTACCGAGAACTTGGGGAAAAGTTGTAAAGAGTATTTGATTAAATCTTCTTGGAAAAGTAGGATCATGAAAACGATTACGAAATCTATTTATAGGACCGGCGAATATTATTTTAAATTTACATATACATTAATTCCTGCTGTGTTTCCAGTTTTTTTGTCATAGTTGTATAAATCCTTTAAGTTTTGTAATGCGATTAAAGCTACCGCGTGTACCTGATGTAGCCGAAATGATTTTAATGGTTTGAATGAGTTACGACCGATCTCTTACCTTTCAGCTGTGTTTTTGCGTTTCATTCATTATTTTCGCAGAATATATTTAATTTATAAATTACATTTTTTGAATTATTATACAGGGTGTTTCCGTACCTCACGGATACATTATTATAACTAGACATTTAGCAGGAAAATTGTAAATTTTTATTACAGTTGTAAATTTAATTTCTTTTAGAAAAGGTATATTTTCGCGATATATTAAAAAAAATTGAGAGAGCGGATGAGAATATCTTTTTCAGTTTTTAATTTCGTAAAGGATATACTTAATTTATAAACTATACTTTTTGAATTAATAAAGAAGGTGTTACCGTACCACCGATAAGCTATTATAAACTAGACAAATGTCAAAAATGTAATTAACATAATTTGTAAATTTAATTTCTAATAATATTTATTGAATTTTTTTTTAACAGGACATTTGCAAACTTTTATTAGGGTTGTAAAATTAATTTTTAATATTACTATAACTATTATAACTAGATATATGTCAAAAATGAAATTAAAAATTTGAATAAGAAGAAGGTGAAAAATGTCTTGCTATATCGCTTATACTTTATTACGTCTGTAAATTTAATTTCCAATAAAATGGGAACATCTCATTTAAGAAAGGGAATCCAAAAAAGGAAACAAAAGAAACCGTGAATAAAAGGCCATAAAACGTTTCACAATTACAGCCAGTAGCTTTATAGCTTGGCAGTCAATACGGACGTCACTGTCTAGCCGTGGCGTTGAGAGGGTAGGCATTTAGGAAGTAGAAAGGCGAAAATGATAGAGTGCCCTTACAGTAGAGCAATTATCTTACCCTCCGATGCTCCTCGATCTAGCGAAGTAAGGCTCCCAGACGTTATACGAAAACGGATCCCGGTAAGTTGGTATTTCATTTGTAATTTCTGCCGCTCGAGACTGACGTTTCGAAAATCTCCACATCGCTTTGAGCTCTTCGCAACTAGGTTCCCCCGGAACCGCATCTTTGCTGGCTCCGTCGGCCGAGGTCCGGTATTCTTTGCGTATCGTAAAAGAGTTTGACACGCGGCAAATGATCAGCACTATACAGATACTCTTGAGATATTGAAAAATTTGCATCTGCAAAATATGAAAGAGAAAAAGAAGGACGCGTATCATATTCTGAACGAATCTTTAGAATATCTACAAGCAATATCTGCTACGATGGGAATTGATTATGAGAAAATCTTAAATTCTAAAAATAAAAATAAACTGAAATTCAACTTGAGAAATAAGCTAATTTCCTAAAATATCCACCGGTCCATTTTTGAAGTGTAACTTAACAAAAGTGACTGTTTATTTTCGTCGAGTGAAGTTCGCCCTAAGCAAGCAGTAAAAGGCCGAAGTGCAAATAAAACCGGAAAATCATCCCTCACCGAAAATGATCAACGTTCAATCGTTTCTGTAGATATCTCGATCCCTTCATATTTGAACTTATTGTTGTGATTCTCTCTCTGTGTGTACAGTGTACCGTTTTCCCAAACCAAACATCTAGAGGGGACGCTTTATATTTTCTATGAGTTAACAGACGTTTCAATGACGTCTATAGGAGAGGAATATTAATTTAAAAGTTATTTAAAAATATTTCTTTTTTAAGATTTAATATTCTTGCGTTAATTAAAATTAATGCGTAATATAGGAGGAAAAAAAAACATTCATCGCCCCCATTTTTAATTAAAGAAGACATAATAGGTACTAAAGAACAAGTTTTTTAAGCTCCTGCTTCTACCATCGCCGTAAAAAATTAAATACCATAAAAAGTTTTCTTTCCATTATTCTGTGTCTCTGATCTCGAGATAGGAATATAATTTCTCTTTGTTAGAAATTTGCTAATTAAGGATGTAACTTCATCTCTCTCTACAATTTGCTGATCTAGCTTGTGGAATTAAACAATATACAGTAGAGCTTGCTTTTAAGGGACTCGTATATAACGTATTTTCGGATACTTGGTCCCGGCAAAGCCTTATTTGAAATAATGTATTCTTGTTCTGGTATTACGTACATAAATCTTGAAAAAAGAATAATTTTATAACGTACTTGATTTTTTAGTAAGGCACTTATATAAATCTAGTGTAAAGCAGCATGCAGTATGTGCTAATTACCGGGGAATTACCTTTCTCGACGGAACAGTAGAAGCCCATACACCACCATCGCTGTTAGATGGGGCGTATAATATAATGTACTAAAAGGGTTTTCTTATTTATTATTAAGTGCAAATTTACATGTTAGAAATGAGTACTTCTACTGATCAGTTGAAGAGAAAGTAAATATAATTAAAGAAATTCAATGTGGTAAAAAACAATCTGATATTTGTCGTGCTAAATATCTTAAAAAAAATAACAGTTTCTACCATAATGAAAAATAAAAAGATAAAATTCTCGCATTAGAATGAACAAATAACAATTAACGCTCCTATTCTTCAAATTAAAGCAGAAAAAATTGCTAAATTATTTAATAACACTGAATTTAAGTACACAGCGTGTTAGTTACACCATTTTATAAAACGCCATAACATGAATGCTAATTACATTCATGGTGAAAGTGAAATGTAAATTTGGAGGAATGTAAGGTGTGGCTGCAGTCGATCCTAAGTGATTTTATGAAAGACTATCGCATATATGACATCTTTAATGCTGACGAAACGGACTTGTTCTAGAAACTTATACCTAATCGTATACTAAAATTTAAGGATAAAAATACATTGGGGCCAAACAATCGTAGCAGAGATTTTTATAATTGGAAAATTCATCCCTATATAACTGATCTTAAAAATATTCGTCTGGAGTTTCTACCACCGAATTCCACCTCCATGGTTATCGACGCTTGTTAGTAATGAAACACATTACGAATTTGGATACTAGAACTTCTAATGAAGTAGATTTGCTAGAAGCGATGGAAATGTTAGCCAAAACTTGGCAACAAATTTCGCAAGAAACGATAAAAAAATTGTTTTCAGCACGCCCGGAAAATTGATTTTGATGAAGACGACAATTTACCATTGTCTCAACGGCTTGTCAAATATAATGGTAACATCGATGATGATAATTTACCTTTGAGTATATGGTTACAAAATAATTTGCAGGATCCTAATATCGTGAATCTAGAAACAATAGATGAATTTGTGTCAGTGGATAATAATCTCATTACTTTCCGGATCCCCAGTGATACAGATTTTTTTGAGGAAATTTTAAATCAAGAAAATCAGAGACGATAATGAAATAAGCGAGGAAGAAGTGTCAATTGAAATCGTAAAACCCAATTATGATGATTCGCTTACCGGAATAAGAACAGTTACAAGATATTTAGGAAGTGAAGAACGTACTACCAATATAATTTTAAATAATTGATTAGGTATTGAATATTTTTTAGAATCTATTTGTTTGAAAAAATCAAAACGATAGACTCTTGTTACCGACTTAAATTTCTATATATATTTGCCTGTAACCTATTATTATTATTTCATAAATGAAAATACATTTTGATAGATGGTCCTGACGAGTACGCTATGAGCGAGTTTTACTGTAGGTATTAAAGAATAAGCTTTAAACTCCTGCTTCTAGTTTCCCCGTAAAAAAATAAATACCATAAAAGGTTTTCTTTCCATTAGTCTGTGTATCTGATGTAGAGATAGGAATATAATTTATCTTTGTTAGAAATTTGCTAATTAAGGATGTAACTTCATCTCTCTCTACCATTAGTAATCTAGCTGGTGGAATTAAACCATATACATTCTTTTGTTGACACGACGAGGGTGAAAATGTAAATGTATGAATTTTAATTCGAAATTATCTCCAATGTTTACTTGAAAAAAAAAACGAATTATTTTTCGTTTTTTCTTTCTACCGTTTTCGTCAAAACATTACATAATCACCTCCATACGCGACCTACATCCGTGTAAATGTAGGGTGGTAATCCTTAAGCTTTGAAAATCAAATTATTGTAATTTGGGTTACGGCAACCGGGATTAATCAACGCGCTTAACGCCGTTGATACAATTTAATTTGTACGATGAAAATGGGCAGGCGTTGCTTTCTGTCATTGTTTATATCTCTCGATGAAATAAGGGTGAATAATTAATTTATTTGGTCGATTGAAGCGGACCAAAACAAAAGGAAAGGAATGGGAATCCCTTTTACTTTTTCGAGTCATAATTTTCGGGCCATGTTCAATCATGTATGAGTTATGGTCTGATTTTGCTGAAAAACGTACCCGGTCTTGCGGAAAGATTTTTATGCTACAAGAGCACGTTATACGCAATGCGCCTACCACCTCGTGTGAAACGAATGGCACATACGTAGGTGGCATGGGAGATAAATTGAGGCAATACCCCCGCATACCATGTTATATTCTGTTCTCGTAAATAATTCCTTGAAACTGTCTACTTTGTATTGTGATAATTTCTTTTTTTTTATTATTATGTAAAATAAAAGATCATAGTATAAATATTTAAATATACGTATGTGTATAATGCATCAAATCTACTATACACATGCAAATTGACATCTACTAAATGTAAAACACAAACGTATAAAACAGAATTAAAAATTAAAATAGCAGTTCGAGCAAGAAAAATAAACTTCAACTTGTTGCTAAATGAGTTTGCGATTTCAGGGGAAGTACTGTTGATTGAACTCACGCGGAGTAGCAAACAGGTTGAAGTTTTCTATTCGAAGCGAAATAAATTAAAATAAATGTGAAAATTACCTTGCCACGTGGTTTGTGCTTCTTTCAGCGAAGATAGAATATTTTTAATATATTATTAGTGATGCAGTGCAGTTTTTTGTACAACTATTATAATTAATAAAAGAAATCAGTAGATAATAATCAAAAGAAATACGAGCGTGTGGTATTAGTTAAGAAATTTCATGTCAAAAACCTCTTACAATAATTAAATATATGAGAAATTGCAAATGCGAAAAATTTGAAAAATCTCTAAAATAAAAACTAAATAAGTATGCACAGTGTTGCTTGCTTTTTGGTGCAATTAGAATATTTACATCAAGTGAGCTGGTGCTTTGGCATTATATATCTGTGTGTGGTATCTAGCTATGTGCCTATGCAGTGTTTGTAAAATACGTACACAAGGATACTGTTAGGAGTGTATTTTGGATCTAGTACTGCATTTGCGAGAGGACAGCACAGAACTGAGACACCATCGGGGGTTGCGATATCAGGGCAGCTGTTCCTGGGCAAACACCCCGTCTGTCTCGCTTCCCGTGTTCCCTTCTCACTCGTCGCGCATTGCCGATACACCCCTACCTACCGTGGACTTCACAACACTATTGGTTACAAGACGCTTAACGTTGCGTTATCATAATCTCCTAATCTGTTATTACTCTATTTCGGGTATCGTATTTCGCCAAACGAAGAAGATGAGCCCCTCTTTATTCCTTCTCCACCTACTCTTTCTTTTCGGTCGAATTACAGACGCGAAGCCTACTGAGATAACTGATCGCTGATTCGGGAAATCCTCGGCGTTGTCTGTTTTAATAAGTTCGCGTATCTAAGCAAGTTTCCGGTCGAAAATCCTTTTTAGGGGGATCATTAAGAGGAATATCGTCGTCAAATTTTGCATGCTATATAATGTAAAGATGTTCAAGAAAATAGATAGGACATCGCTTATAATTCCTATACGAACTATATTTATTTCTCCTGTGTTTTTTAAACATCTTTTGTTTTGTTCGAAATAAATAGATAATTTATTTGGTAAACAAGCTATACAATAAGACAGCAACAAAGGAATTTAATATACATATAATCAATTATAATGCTAAACAATATGCATATACAAATAATTAATTTCATATGGTAAAGAATTATATAGTAACACAGACAAGAATTTTAACAGCTGTCTTTTGGTTAGTACTAACTGAGAGAAAGGTGACTGCAATAAAACTAGCGTCATCTATGTGTTAGGCCCGGGACTTTTCAGCACATGTGTTAGTTATATTTATATTGTTCAGCTTATGCATATATTTTGATTTGGTAACATTAATACTTAGTTTATTTTCACACAGCCATTGATATAATATAGATAGTTGATTATTTATAGTCATCGTCATATCGCCAACGCTACTACCACTTATGTACAACACAGTATTATCTGCAAACACATATGTATATTACAGTCTTTCATTATCAACAATAAACCATTCACATATAAATTATACAATAAGGGACCTAACACCTCCCCTTGTGGAACACCGTTATTATCAGATATCCTATTATTATTATTTATTATTATTATATATATATTATATTTTACTTTTTGAGTTCTATTATTTAAATATGAATCAAACCTGTCCTTAGCTTTATCACAAATACTATACATTCCTATATACACTATAACATTTTCACATGAGTGACCTTTTCTAAATCCTGATTGATTATGATGAATCACATTGTTTCGCTAACAATAATCATGTAGTTGATCTTTTACGCACAGTTCCAGAACTTTGTCATATTTTGGATAATATCATCTATGCTTCTTAAAAAGTATTTGTTGAAATTCTGTGCTATTTCTAAATTATCTCTCACCTCCGTATTACCAAAAATTACGCATGTATTGGTGGAACTATTCTTTTTAAGCAAAAATTTTCCATAATTCAACAGGTCTACGTTTATCTTCATCTAGTAATAACTTGAAGTATTTTTCTTTGCTATTACATACCATAATGACTACTCTGTTTCTATGAAACCTGTATTCTTCCCAGGCTATGACGTTAGTAATCATAGCTATTTTAAATTTTTCATCACGTATGTGCATTTCATTTGTCATTTTAACCACTTATTGTTTTGGATACATAGTGTCAATAATATTACGTAATAATTTGGTCCAGCAATTGGACATTATATTAACATCTCCTGAGTTATTCTACACTGTACTAAATATTTTGTATTGTAATATATCTACATCATTTTATCACTATGTAGATTTTTAAATTTATTAATATGTATTGATAGTATACAATGTTTGTTATAATATAATCAATTAAGGTTCTACTGCTGCTTGTTCACTAGCGTACTAATTTTTACGTAAGTCCTATAATATTAAGTTATTATTTTACAATTAGATGCTACTAAAGCAGCCACGCTCAAGAAAAACCAAAATTACGATCCCGAGCCCGGAAAATCGAAAAATGATGAAACTTACGAATGTGATTACATATACAATTTTTTTTCTTCAGAACAGTAGCAGTTCTTTGAGAGTCCCCATATTTGGTAAATAAACATCAGCTAACCATTGCTGAAATAGTTCTTTCGTTGATTTTCCAGATGTCGATGCTGTTAAATAAACATTCCACGGTCGATACAAAGACTGTGATGCAAGCGGACTGAAATAACACTTCTGTCTTTCGGCAACTGTTGTAATAGTTTTCTAATCGGCATGTTAGAACAAAGAGCTCCTTCACTTTTAATACATCCTCATTTTTTTTTCTTCTTCCAAACCACGCATACCCTATGAATTTCTTCTAGAATATTGTTCCAATTTACTCCAATGAAAATTTCGCAAGGATTTGTATGTTTCACACTTATAATACGTTGTCGACTTAATTTTTTAAGCTGCTACTTATTATTCTGACCGAATTTCTAAGTAATAAATAAACTCCGTAAGTGCCTGATTAATAATAAGCCTTTTAAAAATGCATTAATTAATTAATATAAGGTGATTTTATAGATTTATCCAAAAGAGAAGGTCGGGTAGCGGGTAGATACTCATCCATGATCCCGATAGATGACAGATCTACTTCAGGGATGCGACCCTGCCCACGCGAGCCTTGGTTTGTCTCCAAATACAATGCGGGGAAACCATTGACCTATCCTTAGTTCCTAACCAAACCTACTTTTTCATTTCTAATATCCCCCACATCATCCTCCAATTCGTCTAGCCAGCGTGGAAGATTCAGACTAACAACCCTCAAATATGACAAATTTTAAAGCTGATGGTGGGTGGAACATCAATAGTCAAGTCCCACACATCTAAGGAGCGCTACCATAAGGATTCTGGGTTCGCTTCACAACACCAATCAGATTACATGTAGTCACATACAATGTGAGGATAATGAAGGCGTTAGAACAGCAGATACAACTTTAAAAAGAACTAAAACAAATAAAATGGAATGTTCTTGGTTTCGGCGAAAGTAGATGTGTAGACGACATACGGGAGAAGGCTGGTAGGACCTGGTTACTGGTGGCACAAGATAGAATTAGTTGGAAAGAAAAAGAAGAGGTATATGGTCAAGAGTGGACAACTAACTTAACTAATGAAGGTTTGTTGAAATGTTATGTTTTTGGTATCTCTTTTTATTTAATTGTTATCAAAATTTCAGATAATTGAAGTATTACAAAAGAAGAATAGAAAACTATTCTGTATGAAAAGAATAAAAGAGAAGATGAATCGACATACAATGTAAGTTTTTTTTAATACTTAATGTTGGGTGTGTTTTCAGTTATTTCAATAACAAACTAACTGCTTAAACTATTAAATCTATGTTCTACATTTCACTCTTCATGTTCTTCTTCGCGACTTTGCATAGTTACCTTCACGATATTCCCTAATTTTATTTCGAAAGTTAAACTTTGACAACTGTCAAAGTAAAGTCAAGAAGTTGTCTTATCAATCAGATTATTTATTATCATGAGATCGATGAGACGGCGCTATGTAAAAGCAATATTTGACGCTATTGTATAGTTTGATGTTCCAATAACATATGTGTTAATCTTCATGTCGGTCTGTCAAGTAGTTTGTTGTATACACTCGTTCAAAGGAGAACACTTTTGTCGCTTTTTAAAAATGGACAGTACTGAAATTGGCACAGTTAGTTACTGAATTTTTCGGATTATCCTCGTAGTTGTTAAAGTTTGACTTTCGAAAAGCATTACTGTTCCACAATGTTCCCAAATTTAATTGAAGGCATTATATATGTAGTATAAAAAAATACCCATACACGTAGTCAGCAAAGAAATAACAAATTAGATAGTAAAAGTGAATGATGTATTAAGTATGTGATCTCTTATATATCGGTTAATTAGATATCGATGCAGTCTCGAAGAGTTGTTCCTTTTAATATTCGAGAATTTCTATGTTAAAGAGAAAAGAAATCTCAACGTCGAGTTTATATTTTGTGTCGTAAAACTCAACTACATTAGAAATAAAGTCTCTCTTCGTGACGTTAAAAGTTTAACGTAGCTTTTCCTGACACAATTTAAGAATTATGTAAATGCCTCCCGTCGAGAAATGTTACTGTTTCTTAATTTTTTCTCGGCTCGCTTTTAAATTAAATCATGCTTTTACCTTTCTCTCGCTTGAAAGAGATATTTTATATTCCAAGGGATATTATTAAGATTCTTAATGGTTCCCTAGTTGACGAGTTTCGGGCTTATATTTTCGGAAATAAACGTGCTAAGGTAGGCCGAAAGGTATGAATATGTATTAAAAGGAAGTTACATTAAAACGAAGCGCCTGAAATTCTTGATTAGGGATGCAAACTGAAAGCATCGATCGAGTGTAGGTATTAGGTAAATATAGAGTTGAATTTTGGTGTCGGCATTTAATATATAATACCCTCATATCGTTAGCTCGTCGTCTAATATCTAAATTAAAAATAAATCCCATCAAAGCAAAATCAATTAGAGCTTTTGGCATTCAGTTAAACACATACAAGACAGTTTGCCCTATATTAATGATGAAGTTCAATCGTCATGACGTCTGAAACCTAATCAATCTCATTGGTAACGTTGTGAACGTGGGTTGAAAGACTCAAGGCATCTTTGTCTTTGAAAAGGCCGTATTAGACGAGCAAGACAACTTTATTTGTTTCTCGTACTTTGTTTCTAATTTAAAATCTGAAGTCCACAGAAACTATACTAATATGTACTACTACCGTCCATATTAGTTCGGATACGCAAATAAATTTTATAAAAAACGAGAAAATATTCAATCTCATTTCTCCAAAACTTATAATTTTTTGTATAAAAGTAATTCTAACGAAAAATAAAACTTCTTAAACATTCCATTCATCAAAGAAACTCCCTTTTGTGTGAAGAACAGCTTTCATAATCCGAAGCATCCGTCCACTAGTTTTTCAAAGACTCTATTTGGCACATCCTCTTGTAACACATGGGCTGAAAAGTCCCGGGCCTAACACATAGATGACGCTAGTTTTATTGCAGTCACCTTTCTCTCAGTTAGTACTAACCTTCAAAAGACAGCTGTTAAAATTTCATGATATTCTATTCATTAGTTTGTGAGTTATTGTGCTAAGAGTTACGCTACTTTTGTTACTTTCAAAACAATGGATCAAAAATAATTTCGTGTTTTAATTTTACACTGCTTCTTGATGGGAAAAAATACCGTTCAAGCGAAGAAATGGCTTGAAAAGTGTTATGGGGACTTCGCTCCATCAGAAACAACAGTAAAACGTTGGTTTGCTTACTTCAAACGTGGTCGTAGATACACCGATGATGCAGAACGCAGTGGACGTCCAAATGAGGCGGTAACACCAGAAACCATCAAAAAAATCCACAAAATCGTTTTGAATGATCGAAAAGTAAAGTTGCGTGAGTTAGCTGACATTGTAAAGATATCAAAAGAACGTATTGGCTTTATATTGCATGAGCATTTGACTATGAGAAAGCTCTGATCAAAGTGGGTGCCGCGTTTGCTCACTGTTGACCAAAAACAAAAACGTGTTGATGATTCTGAGCAGTGTTTGGCCATGTTTAAACGTAACAAACCGGAATTTTTGCGTCGATATGTGACAATGGATGAAACATGGATCCATCACTTCACTCCGGAATCAAAACGATCGTCATCTGAGTGGACAGCAACTGGTGAACCTCGTCCAAGCGCCCGAAAGCACAACAATCGGCTGGAAAGGTTATGGCCTCGGTATTTTGGGATATGCGTGGTGTAATATTCATCGACTATCTTGAGAAAGGAAATACCATCAACAGTGAATATTATATAGCGTTATTAGAGCGTTTGAAGGCCGAAATTGCAAAGAAACGACCGCATATGGCAAAGAAAAAAAATTTGTTTCATCAAGACAACGCACCGTGTCACAAGTCAATCAAAACAACCACCGTATGGCTGTTCGCAGACATCAAAAAAATGCTCGCCGGTAAGAAATTTCGCACGAATGAAGAGGTTATCGCTGAAACTGAGGCCTATTTTGAGGCAAAAGATAAATCGTTCTATAAAAGTGGTATTGAAATGTTAGAGCGGCGCTGGAATGATTGCGTTGCTCTTGATGGAGATTACGTTGATGAATAAAGCTAATTTTGAACCAAAAAAACCGTGTTTTCTTTGTTAGGCCCGGGACTTTTCAGCCCATGTGTTAAAATGTTCCCCAGGTGGTCTACGGAGCTAGCGCATACTTTTCGGACACTCCTGTCCAATTTATCCCATGACAGCTCGATGGAGTTTATATCGGAGCCTTGCGGCGACCATGTCATCATTTGTAAAATACCATTATCTTCATTGAAGAACTTTTTACGTATCACTGCTGAGTGTTTGGAGTCATTGTCCGGCATGAATACAAAATTTTCGCCGATTAGACGTTGCTCCGATGGTATTGCATTTTCTTGCAAAGACATAATATAAATGTTATTTATACATAAAAGCAATTATATTAGTTTTTAGTAGAGTTTACAATATTTTGCTAGGTGTCAGAACTAATATGGACGGTAGTGTACCTTTTTTTTCATTCAAACATTGAAAATAACGAGATTACGGTATACGAAATAACTTGAAAAATCTAATTTCACAGCCTCCGCAATCCAGACAACATCAACCCTTTCGTGTCTGTTTTATCTCTGTTCCTCTTTGATTGGTGACCGTAATCCAATATTAATGAAGCCCGGCAAATACATAACTCGTTTACAACGATATCCCCATTGGAGGTGTTGCTGAAAGCCTAAATTTAGAGATAGAATATTTCATCCCCGGTAGGAACTTTTAATATACGAGACGGAAATAAGCATGAAACGCTGCTAAAAATTTAAAGTATACGTTAATAAGTCACGAATTACTTGAAAGGAATGTCTAAGGTAGGCTGGACAAGCATCCTGGATGAAAAGATTTTAATCAACGGAGAATTCAAATAATATCGCGAAGCTATGTTTACAACAATCTGAAATATCTTCTTACAGTTACGTACAAGTCTAATGTTGGGAGTGGCCTTCTGTAGACAGAAATGCGACATAAAACTTATGAAATCATTTTTAATACTTTGACAAGCTATTAACAGATAATATTGGTGATATTAATCATTCATGTATTTACACAACAAAAATTATTAACAAAAGGAGGCACTAGATTCTCGACAACGGAGTTGAACGCCGATGTACCTACTCGGTAGAAAATTTTGATCTTATATTAATCTTCCTTTGTTCTCTGCGATGTTAAATTCTCGTCTCAACAGGTAAAAATATTTTGTAGACAAGTAGCCGTCGTTGAATATGCTCAATGCAAAAGAAAAGGAAATTCTAAAATATAAGGTTCGTGTAGAACGGTGTGATACAGTCCCTGTCCATTTTATTAGGACTACCTTATAAATTTAAGCTTTTTTTGTGTGTTTCCAACGCGATAATTTATAAATACAAGTATAAAATACATCAATAGGGTTTACAATATCTATCTAAATACATTCCTTAAATATCTTTATGAAAAATTGAAAAAGTGCCTACTACTACCAAGTATAAAAGCCAAAGGGGACATTACGGAATATCAGTTATATAGTTGTGACAATGTCTATAAACAGTTTTAAATAAACTTATGCTTGTATAATACTTTTTCCATTATATATTTTAACAAAATCGCTATTTTAGCAAGCGGCCCTAATATTGCGAACGTTTTCATGAGCAAATTTGAAACAAACCTGAAAAAAGAAACCAAATATTTCCCGAGAATTTGGCTTAGGTACGTAGATGATATTTTCGCTGTGTTTCACACCAACAAAGGAAACATACAAGATTTTCTAGCAGAATTGAACTCAAAATTTACCACGATCAAGTTTACCATTGAAGAAGAAGTGAACAATCGCCTTCCGTTTCTAGATACTCTAGTCATACGCAATAATAATAAATTAGAAATAGACATCTACAGAAAAGAAACTAATTCCAACAGATTCATCACGTTTGATTCGCACCATTGCGAACAACAAAAAATGTCCGCGATTAGTTTTCTGGTCAATAGACTCGTCAGATTTCCGCTAAACAAGAGCAGGTATGACAAAGAATTAAAATATATCAAAGATGTAGCGAGGTACAATGGTTTCTCTTCTGTGGATGTCGACCGTATTTTAAGGAAGGTCCAATACAAACAACACATCAGAAATTCCACGACTTTGACATCAACAAACACCGGTAACAAGAAATTTATAACTCTTCCTTTTCACCCAACAGTAAAAGGGTTAAGTAAAATTTTCCGACAACTAAACATGAACGTGTCTTTTGTGTCAAAAAACAACTTAAAGAATCTCTTAGGGAATCCCAAAGATAAACCGGAGATGATAAAAAAGTCGGGAATATACCAAATCGCATGCAATGATTGTGAGAAAGTTTATATTGGACAAACAAAAAGGAGTATCGAAACGAGGTTCAAAGAACATATTAGACACTATCGTTTCGACAAACCTGAACTATCAAACGTAGCAGAGCATATGGTAAAATCCGGACATAAGATTGATTTAAAAAATCTGACACTACTTAAAAACGTGAACTCGTATAGAGAATTAGACGCGTACGAAACGGTATATATAAAAAAGAACGGAAACTTATTGAACAGAGAACCACCCCCAATTGCACACTCGAGTTTGATGGATTTATTACCATAGACCCTGTTAAATGATACGGTTCGCTTTCGGTCCATCCTTCCCCGTAAAAGGCATGAGGCCACCTAGTAGATTGTAAATAGTCATATGGTTAGAAATTTTAGAGCCTGCGTAGAAAATAATTTGCATGTGTGATACAGTTTTTACTTTCAGTCGGTAACACGGTTGACAATGGGAGCCCACGTGCTCCCGAAACGCTGCGTTCCGCATAATTAATTAATTTGTGTGAGTGGAGTTTACTGCTATACCTGTGAACGGCCCTAATAAATTAGACAGGGATTGTACTTTAAAATACTAAAATGGATGTTAATTCTTTTGCTTATATATTAAAATTTGGAGTCAGTATGAATGTTTAGTTTAGCGATAAGCTGCTATGATTTGAATATTATTCAGGGTCCCGTCGTAATTTTTGGACCGAAAAGCTAAAAAGGGAGAAAACGATGTATGTTAATTAAAGCATTAAAGCCGATGGTAATAGCACTTTGCCGCAGATGTGTTGACTCTAACCGAACCTTTCATATATTTCACTTCGCCTAGCTGCCGGTAATATACGGAAATATATTTTCAACCAAAAGTTGTAAATAAAGTTCTAGCGCGGATGAGGTGGGTTGAAATGAAGAAACTTTGTCGTAACGACCGTAAAAGTCTAATAGACTAATTAAAGAAATTATTTTCGTTACAAAAGCATGATTAAACAGTTAGCTAGTTTTGAATAACACGCATTCTAAATAAATACAACTGCCAGATTTTATCAACAAGGCATTCTCTATTTTAACATAACTGTTTTTGCATTGTAAAGTGTTAATTATTTAAGTCGAATCTAGGTAAAGAAATGATTACTTGATTGATTGATTAAACAATTAAAATTATAGAGCAATTATTTATTGGTATGAAACGGACTGGAAGGCATATACCATGAGCGCCCTTTCGATGTGTCGATGGGCTTAATTGTGAATAAGTTAACAAAGTTGAGAAATACGCATGCTGTTCTACAGGGCGATTGTGTCTTAGTATGCTATCTTTGTCTAATAGTATTCTCTACCCTTGTTTAGCTACTACTACAAAATCTTATCCTCACATCGATCTTTTAATTTTGAATCGATTCAATGAAACCCTCATTCCGTATTACTGCGTGGTGAGGGGGACAAATCATTAGACATACGTAATTCACTTCAGTTTTATAACGGTTATTGTTACGTTCTCCTGGTTTGAAGAACAACGCCGCTGTAGCCTGCTCGTAATTTCCTTACTTGACCAATACTTACTTGTAGAGTATGTTCGCTTATTTACTAGAGGAAAGGTTGTACAGTGAAACTCAATGCGCATGCGCAAAAAAATATATTTAAAAATAAAATGTGTACACGGTTTCTACTCTTGCCTATGTACATGTACGATGTACGTAAGATGTATATATTTGCAATAATTGCAGTTACTCGAGTTCTCTTATACATGTAATGTACATTAGCATTTGTATATGTATTTTCATTGGTAGCAACATAAAGTAATGCCTCAGCATGTACGTTGCAACGCTATGTCTTAATTCTGTTTAAAAGGTTAAACTCTTATATGCTTCCGCTGAAGCTTTGTTAGAGGCATGTACTAATGCCTCTATCTGTTTGCATGCACCACTACCTTTTTATAGGGGAGCCAACCCTATTTATTTCTTAAATTTATAAGCGCACCTCGGTGCTATGCTTATTTATATGTCCCTTTCCGGGAGCCTAATATACTTTCCTTGTTTTAAATTTGCCTAAGGGACTTGGCCCTGTATTATTGGCATGTATTTGTACTTGACCAAATACGTTTATTATATTCACATTTATAGGGGAACCCACCCTATCTCTTAGAGCTTGAACGCCTGGTCGAGGGCGACAGTAGCGATAATAGCCGATCTCAATACAAAAGTAATGTCACAGCTACCCAGGCGTTCTCGTTTGAAATATTACGCTATGTGCAATCTTTAGCTCTATACTACTGCGCCCCAAAGAAGGGAAAAATCCAGTAACCAGCAAATGTGCGAACTGCGCACCGACAAGTAAAACGGAGCGATGATGCCGACATTACATAAGAAAACTGGTTCGTGACACTCGTCCGCTACGACGAGCAACTAAATGAAAAATTTCTAAGTCCCGATACGACAAGGACCGAACAAACGTACAAAAGACAACGGGCGCTGCGGCCGCAACGACCGTCAGCAAGACGCGGAGTGAGCGTACTGGTAGAGGAGGTCTATACATGCGCGCCGACAATCTCACCAAAATAATTTCCGACACAAACTTAACTGAAGACTAAAAATATGTATAGACGACAATGGACACAGTAGCCTCGACGTACGATGATAGAAAATCGAGAATTTATACTTATTAAAAAAATCTATACCTGTGGCCCGACGACGTTACCAAATGACTCCCGCCAGAAATAAATGTATAGACAACGTCCTCGACGATTCCCGCCAAAACTAGAAAAACTTAGAAATCTCTAATAATCTTACGACGACGTTATTGTACACGTTACGACGAGGCACGAAAAGTGACCGAGAGTGCACGATCGCTAATACCTCGACTGTCGCGCGGGAGACGACTGCCTATGCTTGTGTACCTTAAATTTCAAGAAAACTCCCATTACATATCCGACGACGTTGCAGTGAATGATTTCTAATTAGGCAGTTTTAGCTAGCGTAATGCGAATGGCTGACTTGCATACATATACAATGCGTAATGTACATACATATTAAAATAAAATTGGATATAAGAGAGCAAAATAAATAAATATAAGAATGAAAATAAATAAATATAAAAATGAAAATAAAATAATATTCTAGATGAAAATAATAATGCAACGAAGATAAAATACATAATAGTAAAAAATTTAGAAAATACAAAAAACAATGTTAAGTCCTTAACAGTTATTAAGTTTGATCGCGGTCAGTAATTTTATAAAAAAAAAATGTGTGAGTATTATACGCCCGAAGTAAAAGTATTTATAGTAAAACAATATTACGGTAGCAATTCAGCAGAAATTACACGCGATTTATTTACAGTAAATTATCTCGAAACCTCAATTCCTAACGCGACTACTATTCGTAAGACGGACCGACATTTACATTAATAAATAGCAAAAATAAAAATGTCCTTGCGAAAAATATCAATGATATCGAAATTCAAGTTTGTGCATTAGTGGAATTAGATCCTAGTGTCACATCTAGACAAATTGCTCGCAAATGTAATAGCAGTGCAACCACTGCTTTAAACCTTTTACATAAAAATAAATATCGATGTTTACATACTATTTTACATAGTATTTTGAGCATTTCCGCAAAATAATGTTTGTAGTATTAAAATTTGATCGTAAAAGGGTAGCTGCTATCAAAGAAAGTCCAACGATATTTCGAGTTTAAGCAATAGAAAAATTGCAAAATACTTCATCGGCATTAGTGTAAATATTGCATTAGAACATTAGACAATATGTATTCACTGCTGCACTTTGAAAGTGACACAAAAAACAATAGGATTATAGCAAAGTTTCTGATATCGGAGTTAAACATCAGTGCACCTACATGCTTGGAAGTTTTCGATCGATATTAGTCTTTTTTTATTATTCCTTCTTCTTCTTTTCTACACGTGATAGGTAGATTACTGCTTGTTTCCCTCCTATGCCTCTTCGGATATAGATGTACAGCATTCTTTCCAGCGTTGTGCAGGCCTGTCTTGATTTCTCTTTCCGACAGGGTTATTTATTTTGACACTTTTTACCAGTCTATCATAGCTCATTCTGCTTACGTGCTTGTTCCAGCATTTTCTTCGTTTTCTTATCCATTTTCCTACGTCTTGTATTTTGCTTTATTGTCGTAGGTTTTCGCTTCTGATTCTCTCAAGTAGTGTTTTTCCATGAATGGTTCTTATTATTTTCATTTCGGTTGTTCGCATCATTTGCCGTGTCTTGGTCTTGTTTCAGCAGCGTATGTCATTACTGGCCTTACTGATGATTTCTCTCACCTTGCTTTCTATTTTAAAGGTATTTGTTCCTCCATACGATGAGATTTGAGATGCTTTTATTGATTGTACCCGGACTTGACTATCTAGATTTCCAGAGCTTGTTGTGTCAGCTCCTAGGTATTTAAACTGATTCACTTGTTTGATGTTTGATCATCCTTTGGCCAACATTCCAGTTTGCATCTTACCGGTTCTTTAGATGTTAGTAGATATTTGGTTTTATCGGTGTTAATGGTCATATTTAGTTATTTTGCTGATTGATTCAAGGAGTGAAGTAATCTTTGACGTTGTCTTCAGAGGTAGTGATTAGTACCGTGTCGTCTGCGTAGCAAATGGCTGTTAATGTCGTGAATTATTTTTATAAGTTTTGGGTTTATTTCTCCTCCTCTCATTATCTCTGTTATGTCCGCTAGGGGAGCCTCCATTAAAGGCTTTTGTGATGTCGACAAAACACATGAACGCTGGTTTATTAAACTCCAGATAATGAAGATTGCGTCGATGGTAGACCTATTTTTAACTTTAGGCGTGCTATTAAGAAGCGATATTCCGCGCTAAGCAAAAATTAATAGCATTAAAGTAAAGTTTGACAGTGATTTTCTGATATACCGGAGTTGGATTTTTGATCTATACACTAGGGTGACAGAATAAAATAGACACCTGCTAATTAAAAAAAAGATTCTATTCTCGTTATATATACAAAATATTTTAAAATTTTTAAATTAGACTAATATTTTGTCGATCCACCTTTACTTGCGTGAAATGCTGCGAGTTGTCGTGGCATAGAATGTATTAAATTATTAATGGTGTCTTCTGGAATATTTAACCACTCTTCTGTAACAGCTGCCACGAGTTCTTCCTTATTGCTGGGTTTTCGGGGTCGTTTCGCCATATTTGTCTGGATTATGTGCCAAACATTCTCTGTCGGATTCATGTCTGGTGATTGGTCTGGCCATGGTAAAATCCGAATCCCCTGTTCCTCTTTCTATGTGGTTGTTGTTCTTGCTTTGTGGCAGGGTGCTCCATCCTCCATAAAAGCGGCGTCTTCTTAGATAAAATGGCGTTGTCGAATATCGGTAGTAGTCCTTCTGTTAATATTTGGATATATTTTGCCGCATTTATATTTCCGTCGCAGATTACTAATTACGATCTTCCACCATACGATATCGCGGCCCACACCATGATGTTCACACCGCCGTATTTCACCGTCTGATGCAAAAATTTGTCGTCCAGTTGCCGTGACGAACGTCTCCATACCCACGTACGACCACCATCACTGAATTGGCAGTATCTGCTTTCATCTGAAAAAATGACAGACCGCTAAAACTCTTCGGACTTCGTTCGCATGTCGATTGCCCAAGCCATTCGGCGCCGTTTTTGAAACGCCGTAAGGAGAGGTTTTTTCTTTGCCACCCTCTTATACATCCCCACACTGTGGAGGTATCGCAGAACGGTGCGCTGACTTTTCTGTGAAGTTGCCGCAAGCTCAGCTATACTTTTTTGCGGTTCTCTTAACACTTCGCGGACAAGCACCCTTTTACTTCTTTCAGAAGGTCCGGCACGACGTGGTCTCGGCTCCACTGTTGCTTTTTCCTTGCGTTTAAATTGTGTAATCACACAGTTAACTGTGGACAACGGAATATTTGAAAATCTACTTATTTCACATTGCGAAGCGCCGCGTTCACTCTGGCCAACGATGCGACCCCGGGTGAAGTCGCTAATATCACTCGAACCTTGTAAGCGAGGTATAGTTGTAACGATACTAAACTATGACGAATTCCTTCCGATACATCTACCCCTACCCTAATGACAAGAGAAAGTTCTTAATTCGTTCTTAGAATTTAGCTGTTTACATATTTATACCGCTTTACCGGGTGTCTATTTTATTCTGTCACCTTAGTGTATTTAGTATTGTTTTTGTTATTCGCGATGTTAAATTCTTCTCTCAACTAGTGAGAAAGATTTTATAAAGAAATTTACCCGTCTTTGAATATTTTAAAACTATGTAATAATTAAACGTAAGAATATTAGCATTAAATTTGTCCTTATATGGTGGTAAACTATAATCACTTGAACATTATTTGCGATAGCATTTTAAAAAGAGAGTAATTTTAATTAAGGCACTAAAGTCGATGGTAATAGCACTTTGCCGCAGATGTGTTGACTCTAACCGAACCTCTAATATATTTTACTTCGCCTAGCTGCTGGTAATATACGGGAAATATACTTTTAAACAAAAGCTATAAATAAAGTCCAGACGCGTGGGAAGTGCGATGAAAAGAAAAATTAATATATCGCGAAAAATACAACAGGGCGTTCGTCTGTACTTTTACGTTACTCGCACACGGTTAACACTTTACGGAGTTCCAAGTATAATTAAGGGAGGAAGGTTCGTAATTAGTAGGCTATGCATATAAACGTGGGCAATAGCGAGCCCGACAAGGATAGGAGATCATATACTAAAACATTTCCATTCTCATAAACTACATTACGACGCTTGAGGACTTGGGCTATTCAGAACTGACACTATTCACTATGTGGGCGGTCCGACTTCGTTCTAAATAGTTTACAGTTACGTCGAAAGTAGACGCGTGGGCGTCATTCATAAGTTGAATTTAATCAAATTCGTATTACACCTTGCGTATTTCGAGGATTTATGTTCGAATACAACCCTGCCTGCCTATTTATTTGTATTTATTAGATAAATACGATCACATGTACTAAGGCTATTTAGTTTCGGAATTAGCCCCATAAGGCGAACGCTTTCATATATTGCGAAAGAATGATTATATTAGGTTACCGGTAAATTATATCATCCCCTATTTCATTTCTTTGTTATTTCGCGCTGGTGTAGGAATTTTTATTCGAAACACAAGATTGAATCTGCGCAGCTTTTAAACACAAAGGAAATTCTTCTAGAACTATGTATACGGTATTTGTAACGCGAATGCAGTCAGTGAAAGGGGATAGATGTGTAGTAGGCGTGAACTACTGGAAATACGTAATATGTTTACTTCTTCTCACCCCATTCATTAAATTATCGGAATTTGTTCTCGTCTAGAAATCTATTTTAATTGCTTAATGCATGATTTGTCGTAGGTAACAGTGCAACATCATACCTCTAGGTTAGAGGTGTCAGCAACACCGTTTTAATTCGCTTAAAACACAGTCCTGCGAAAATCTCTTAGATATATTAAAACAGCATATAACAACAATAAACACTTGCATAGTAGAAAATTTGCGTCAAAATTTTCGCTATAACATTGTCCCAAGTTTGCCCCGGCTTTCCTGTTCTCTTATTTTTCTATATTTGCTTTCCATATTCTTCCAGCTGGTCTCTCATTTATCCATTTTTTACAGATGTCTCTACTCAATAAATTCTAGCACTGAATTAATATCGATGTTTCTTATTCTACCGCATTTTGTGACCCCTCTAACTCTTCTCAAATACTTCATTTCGATGGGTTGTACTTTACTTGTTTGTTTTTGGTTTGGGTTGTACCTTACTTGTTTGTTTTTGGTTTAGTATTGACGATTCGCAGCTAAACGTTAATATCGGTCGATAAATAGACATATACTTTTATTTTCGTTTTCCGAGAGATTTCTTTCTTGTTTATAAATTTATTATTCATACCGTAGTATAATCTCGTTGTTTTCTCAATTCTTTTATTGATCTGCTTCTTGCGTCCCACTCTCGTCGACTATCATTTATACGTATTGGAACGTTTTTACTTGTCCGATTTCCGTCCTTTTCATTTGAATTCTCATTTACACTGGTTCTTCTCCTATTGCCATTACTTTAGTTTTATTTTTGTTCATCTTCATTCCACTTTCTCTTAATGTGGAGTTCCATACTTCTAAATTTTTCTGTAAATCTTTTTCACTTTTTGACACAGCTAGTACATCATTTGCAAACACTCCTTCAGATAGCTGCAGATAAGCTAGATCGTTAGTGTAGATATTAAAAAGCAATGGACTTAGAACTGCTCCTTCTACCAATCCTGCAGATGTTACTCTCGGTCCAATTAAATTATTCGTATGGGATCTTACTACTAAAGAACGATTAGTATACAAATTGACTATATTCGTTGCAATTGTAGCTGGAATATTTACCTCCATAAGATTCGTTTTTAAGACCGATAAATTTACACAATTATATCCATCCTTAATGTCCTTTCATTTTTCTATTTCTCGTAATTATTTGACGTTTGATATAGTATCCAAATGTTTCATGCTTTTTTCTTCATCTTGGTATGTATTCTTATTTCCTCTGTCCACTACGCTCTGTTTCTTTGTACTCCGCATATTTGTTTTGCTGCTGTTAATAATATGTTCTGAATTTTAATTTAAGAATTAAAATTAAACGAAAACATTAGTGAAATTTCTTTGTGGGCGTTCACAAAGCATAAAATTTAATCACCACTTTCACGGTCTGTCTAGATAATTGTAATTCCAACACTTTTAACAATTCGTAACGCCTACCGTTGTATTCGGCAGTGGTTATCATAAAACTTTTCTTTATAAATGAATTCCTTTGTGAAGATAATTCTTTCGAAAACCTTGCTGGAATAAATTTCATTTACCCTGAAGCAGCCACAAATATAAATATTTGATTTGGCGTAAGGTTAATGTTAAAGTTGCCGGGGGAACACGGTCAAAAGGGAGTAATCTACCAGTCGAATAAGAAAGGCAAATCTCTGCGCCAAAAACTCTCTCTGAAGCTCGCAGGAAATGAAAAAATATCAAGTGTATATGAACGGAAAATCTTTTCTATGACACGTGAAATGGAAAAAAGAGGTTATAGATTGAAAATGTTCTTGTCCCGTCTGATACAAGCTCCCTTCTTTATGAAGAAGAGGGCTTATATTATAAAGCGCTATACCTTCATACTCTGAAAGTTTTTGCGTTCCTTATTTCTATTTATCGAATTTGAATATCAGACACCGGAATAATCTTCTGCGTCAACAATGATTATTGTTAATAATTGATTTCACAAACGCATTAAATTGTTTTGCCCAAAATTTGAAGATTTTACTACAATTTTCTTCTTATCCTTTTTTAACAATAGATTTATAGTTAATTATCATTTACAACAGATTAGCTGCTAAGGGACGATCCTGAACACGAGAATTTAAAATACTATGAAACTTTGGGAACATGTAGATCACATAAACATAGATATGTAGTCGGTAACACGGTTGACAATGGGAGCCCACGTGCTCTCGAAACGATGCGTTCCGCATAGATATGTATGTGCTACCCACTTTTTTTTCTGCGGACACTCATTCTTAGTGGTCCTTGTTTCAGATGGTGCAACTGGATTGAAATTCAACATCTTTCACCACTGGGCGTTCATCGTAAGGTGAGTACATCTTTACTTTTAAATGTGTATTGAAATATTGTAACGCTTCTTGTATAGTTTAAATTCCTTCTACTTAACATAAAACATGTTTTCATCTTTTTTCAAACTCCTGTCATATCTCTCAAACGGTAAGAGGTATAACGCTTCAAAGATTAGGAGTTAAGGATTTTTAGAGAATTTAAATATTTAAATTCCGTGGACATTTAGAGTTAGACGTTCGCTTATCGGCGCGTCGTAAGGACCCCTACGAGGGTTCTAAACAGGCGAAAGAAGGACGCCCTAACTCAACGCGTTCCGACGCTACAGCGCTTCAAAGTTGGAATTTTTTTTCTCTCTTTTTCAACTTTGACGGGCCGTAGCCGCTAAACGGTTAGAGATAGGGCGTCCGGAGTGGTCGCAATCGATTCCGCGGACATTTTTCTGTCGGAAACCGTCTAATTCGTCCGTCCGAACGGCCCCGTTAACGCGCGACACGAGAAAACGTCGAAAGATGTCGTTTTCGGGGTCGATTTTTCGCGTTTTTCGAAGCCCCGAAACTTCAAACGCCCGTATCTCTTAAACGGTTAGAGATATCGAAGCGTGCTAAAAAAATTCTTGTTCGGCGCGTAAAAATCTACCAGATAGGATGATAAAAACGGTCATTTTCGGACTTCGATATTTCACCGAAATTTCTCGACCGAATCTCCGTATCTCGGTTATGCGTGGTCGCAGCGCGACCGTTCGGTGCTCATTTGAAAGATCTCGACGCGTACTTTCGAACGGCGCAAACCGGGATCCTCTATCTATAACCGTTTAGGAGCTACGGCGCTTCAAAGTTTCGGAGTTAAGCATTTTTGGAAATTTCGAAACTTTAAACGCGATTTTCTCCTTAACGGTTAGAGATAGAGAGGCAAACTTTTTTTTATCGTAATCTACGCGAAAATACGCGTCTTTTGATATATCACTCGACCCCATTCGGAGCTCCTTTAAGGAGTTGAGTTTTGCACCCCCTCAACTTTCAAACGTCCATATCTCCTAAACGGTTAGGGCTAGGGGGCTGAAATTTCTCAGGCGTAATACACCCATATATGGCCACGTTCCGGTAGGGTCAAAACCCCGAAATTCCGACCGTCGATTTTTCGGGTCGAAAAAATTTCATCGTTTTGGTCAGAAAAAAATGCGACGTTTCTGCTGCGCGTTAACGGGAAGAGTTAGACGTTCGCTTATCGGCGCGTCGTAAGGACCCCTACGAGGGTTCTAAACAGGCGAAAGAAGGACGCCCTAACTCAACGCGTTCCGACGCTACAGCGCTTCAAAGTTGGAATTTTTTTTCTTTTTCAACTTTGACGGGCCGTAGCCGCTAAACGGTTAGAGATAGGGCGTCCGGAGTGGTCGCAATCGATTCCGCGGACATTTTTCTGTCGGAAACCGTCTAATTCGTCCGTCCGAACGGCCCCGTTAACGCGCGACACGAGAAAACGTCGAAAGATGTCGTTTTCGGGGTCGATTTATTCGCGTTTTTTCGAAGCCCCGAAACTTCAAACGCCCGTATCTCTTAAACGGTTAGAGATATCGAAGCGTGCTAAAAACATTCTTGTTCGGCGCGTAAAAATCTACCAGATAGGATGATAAAAACGGTCATTTTCGGACTTCGATATTTCACCGAAATTTCTCGACCGAATCTCCGTATCTCGGTTATGCGTGGTCGCAGCGCGACCGTTCGGTGCTCATTTGAAAGATCTCGACGCGTACTTTCGAACCGCGCAAACCGGGATCCTCTATCTATAACCGTTTAGGAGCTACGGCGCTTCAAAGTTTCGGAGTTAAGCATTTTTGGAAATTTCGAAACTTTAAACGCGATTTTCTCCTTAACGGTTAGAGATAGAGAGGCAAACTTTTTTATCGTAATCTACGCGAAAATACGCGTCTTTTGATATATCACTCGACCCCATTCGGAGCTCCTTTAAGGAGTTGAGTTTTGCACCTCAACTTTCAAACGTCCATATCTCCTAAACGGTTAGGGCTAGGGGCTGAAATTTCTCAGGCGTAATACACCCATATATGGCCACGTTCCGGTAGGGTCAAAACCCCGAAATTCCGACCCTCGATTTTTCGGGTCGAAAAAATTTCATCGTTTTGGTCAGAAAAAATGCGACGTTTCTGCTGCGCGTTAACGGGAAGAGTTAGACGTTCGCTTATCGGCGCGTCGTAAGGACCCTACGAGGGTTCTAAACAGGCGAAAGAAGGACGCCCTAACTCAACGCGTTCCGACGCTACAGCGCTTCAAAGTTGGATTTTTTTTCTCTCTTTTTCAACTTTGACGGGCCGTAGCCGCTAAACGGTTAGAGATAGGGCGTCCGGAGTGGTCGCAATCGATTCCGCGGACATTTTTCTGTCGGAAACCGTCTAATTCGTCCGTCCGAACGGCCTCGTTAACGCGCGACACGAGAAAACGTCGAAAGATGTCGTTTTCGGGGTCGATTTTTTCGCGTTTTTTCGAAGCCCCGAAACTTCAAACGCCCGTATCTCTTAAACGGTTAGAGATATCGAAGCGTGCTAAAAAAATTCTTGTTCGGCGCGTAAAAATCTACCAGATAGGATGATAAAAACGGTCATTTTCGGACTTCGATATTTCACCGAAATTTCTCGACCGAATCTCCGTATCTCGGTTATGCGTGGTCGCAGCGCGACCGTTCGGTGCTCATTTGAAAGATCTCGACGCGTACTTTCGAACCGCGCAAACCGGGATCCTCTATCTATAACCGTTTAGGAGCTACGGCGCTTCAAAGTTTCGGAGTTAAGCATTTTTGGAAATTTCGAAACTTTAAACGCGATTTTCTCCTTAACGGTTAGAGATAGAGAGGCAAACTTTTTATCGTAATCTACGCGAAAATACGCGTCTTTTGATATATCACTCGACCCCATTCGGAGCTCCTTTAAGGAGTTGAGTTTTGCACCCTCAACTTTCAAACGTCCATATCTCCTAAACGGTTAGGGCTAGGGGCTGAAATTTCTCAGGCGTAATACACCCATATATGGCCACGTTCCGGTAGGGTCAAAACCCCGAAATTCCGACCCTCGATTTTTCGGGTCGAAAAAATTTCATCGTTTTGGTCAGAAAAAATGCGACGTTTCTGCTGCGCGTTAACGGGAAGAGTTAGACGTTCGCTTATCGGCGCGTCGTAAGGACCCTACGAGGGTTCTAAACAGGCGAAAGAAGGACGCCCTAACTCAACGCGTTCCGACGCTACAGCGCTTCAAAGTTGGATTTTTTCTCTCTTTTTCAACTTTGACGGGCCGTAGCCGCTAAACGGTTAGAGATAGGGCGTCCGGAGTGGTCGCAATCGATTCCGCGGACATTTTTCTGTCGGAAACCGTCTAATTCGTCCGTCCGAACGGCCTCGTTAACGCGCGACACGAGAAAACGTCGAAAGATGTCGTTTTCGGGGTCGATTTTTCGCGTTTTTTCGAAGCCCCGAAACTTCAAACGCCCGTATCTCTTAAACGGTTAGAGATATCGAAGCGTGCTAAAAATTCTTGTTCGGCGCGTAAAAATCTACCAGATAGGATGATAAAAACGGTCATTTTCGGACTTCGATATTTCACCGAAATTTCTCGACCGAATCTCCGTATCTCGGTTATGCGTGGTCGCAGCGCGACCGTTCGGTGCTCATTTGAAAGATCTCGACGCGTACTTTCGAACCGCGCAAACCGGGATCCTCTATCTATAACCGTTTAGGAGCTACGGCGCTTCAAAGTTTCGGAGTTAAGCATTTTTGGAAATTTCGAAACTTTAAACGCGATTTTCTCCTTAACGGTTAGAGATAGAGAGGCAAACTTTTTTATCGTAATCTACGCGAAAATACGCGTCTTTTGATATATCACTCGACCCCATTCGGAGCTCCTTTAAGGAGTTGAGTTTTGCACCCCCTCAACTTTCAAACGTCCATATCTCCTAAACGGTTAGGGCTAGGGGGCTGAAATTTCTCAGGCGTAATACACCCATATATGGCCACGTTCCGGTAGGGTCAAAACCCCGAAATTCCGACCCTCGATTTTTCGGGTCGAAAAAATTTCATCGTTTTGGTCAGAAAAAATGCGACGTTTCTGCTGCGCGTTAACGGGAAGAGTTAGACGTTCGCTTATCGGCGCGTCGTAAGGACCCTACGAGGGTTCTAAACAGGCGAAAGAAGGACGCCCTAACTCAACGCGTTCCGACGCTACAGCGCTTCAAAGTTGGATTTTTTTCTCTTTTTCAACTTTGACGGGCCGTAGCCGCTAAACGGTTAGAGATAGGGCGTCCGGAGTGGTCGCAATCGATTCCGCGGACATTTTTCTGTCGGAAACCGTCTAATTCGTCCGTCCGAACGGCCTCGTTAACGCGCGACACGAGAAAACGTCGAAAGATGTCGTTTTCGGGTCGATTTTTCGCGTTTTTTCGAAGCCCCGAAACTTCAAACGCCCGTATCTCTTAAACGGTTAGAGATATCGAAGCGTGCTAAAAATTCTTGTTCGGCGCGTAAAAATCTACCAGATAGGATGATAAAACGGTCATTTTCGGACTTCGATATTTCACCGAAATTTCTCGACCGAATCTCCGTATCTCGGTTATGCGTGGTCGCAGCGCGACCGTTCGGTGCTCATTTGAAAGATCTCGACGCGTACTTTCGAACCGCGCAAACCGGGATCCTCTATCTATAACCGTTTCGGAGCTACGGCGCTTCAAAGTTTCGGAGTTAAGCATTTTTGGAAATTTCGAAACTTTAAACGCGATTTTCTCCTTAACGGTTAGAGATAGAGAGGCAAACTTTTTTATCGTAATCTACGCGAAAATACGCGTCTTTTGATATATCACTCGACCCCATTCGGAGCTCCTTTAAGGAGTTGAGTTTTGCACCCCTCAACTTTCAAACGTCCATATCTCCTAAACGGTTAGGGCTAGGGGCTGAAATTTCTCAGGCGTAATACACCCATATATGGCCACGTTCCGGTAGGGTCAAAACCCGAAATTCCGACCCTCGATTTTTCGGGTCGAAAAAATTTCATCGTTTTGGTCAGAAAAAAATGCGACGTTTCTGCTGCGCGTTAACGGGAAGAGTTAGACGTTCGCTTATCGGCGCGTCGTAAGGACCCCTACGAGGGTTCTAAACAGGCGAAAGAAGGACGCCCTAACTCAACGCGTTCCGACGCTACAGCGCTTCAAAGTTGGAATTTTTTTTCTCTCTTTTTCAACTTTGACGGGCCGTAGCCGCTAAACGGTTAGAGATAGGGCGTCCGGAGTGGTCGCAATCGATTCCGCGGACATTTTTCTGTCGGAAACCGTCTAATTCGTCCGTCCGAACGGCCTCGTTAACGCGCAACACGAGAAAACGTCGAAAGATGGCGTTTTCGGGGTCGATTTTTTCGCGTTTTTTCGAAGCCCCGAAACTTCAAACGCCCGTATCTCTTAAACGGTTAGAGATATCGAAGCGTGCTAAAAAAATTCTTGTTCGGCGCGTAAAAATCTACCAGATAGGATGATAAAAACGGTCATTTTCGGACTTCGATATTTCACCGAAATTTCTCGACCGAATCTCCGTATCTCGGTTATGCGTGGTCGCAGCGCGACCGTTCGGTGCTCATTTGAAAGATCTCGACGCGTACTTTCGAACCGCGCAAACCGGGATCCTCTATCTATAACCGTTTAGGAGCTACGGCGCTTCAAAGTTTCGGAGTTAAGCATTTTTGGAAATTTCGAAACTTTAAACGCGATTTTCTCCTTAACGGTTAGAGATAGAGAGGCAAACTTTTTTTTATCGTAATCTACGCGAAAATACGCGTCTTTTGATATATCACTCGACCCCATTCGGAGCTCCTTTAAGGAGTTGAGTTTTGCACCCTCAACTTTCAAACGTCCATATCTCCTAAACGGTTAGGGCTAGGGGCTGAAATTTCTCAGGCGTAATACACCCATATATGGCCACGTTCCGGTAGGGTCAAAACCCCGAAATTCCGACCCTCGATTTTTCGGGTCGAAAAAATTTCATCGTTTTGGTCAGAAAAATGCGACGTTTCTGCTGCGCGTTAACGGGAAGAGTTAGACGTTCGCTTATCGGCGCGTCGTAAGGACCCTACGAGGGTTCTAAACAGGCGAAAGAAGGACGCCCTAACTCAACGCGTTCCGACGCTACAGCGCTTCAAAGTTGGAATTTTTTTCTCTTTTTCAACTTTGACGGGCCGTAGCCGCTAAACGGTTAGAGATAGGGCGTCCGGAGTGGTCGCAATCGATTCCGCGGACATTTTTCTGTCGGAAACCGTCTAATTCGTCCGTCCGAACGGCCTCGTTAACGCGCGACACGAGAAAACGTCGAAAGATGTCGTTTTCGGGGTCGATTTTTCGCGTTTTTTCGAAGCCCCGAAACTTCAAACGCCCGTATCTCTTAAACGGTTAGAGATATCGAAGCGTGCTAAAAATTCTTGTTCGGCGCGTAAAAATCTACCAGATAGGATGATAAAACGGTCATTTTCGGACTTCGATATTTCACCGAAATTTCTCGACCGAATCTCCGTATCTCGGTTATGCGTGGTCGCAGCGCGACCGTTCGGTGCTCATTTGAAAGATCTCGACGCGTACTTTCGAACCGCGCAAACCGGGATCCTCTATCTATAACCGTTTAGGAGCTACGGCGCTTCAAAGTTTCGGAGTTAAGCATTTTTGGAAATTTCGAAACTTTAAACGCGATTTTCTCCTTAACGGTTAGAGATAGAGAGGCAAACTTTTTTATCGTAATCTACGCGAAAATACGCGTCTTTTGATATATCACTCGACCCCATTCGGAGCTCCTTTAAGGAGTTGAGTTTTGCACCCCTCAACTTTCAAACGTCCATATCTCCTAAACGGTTAGGGCTAGGGGGCTGAAATTTCTCAGGCGTAATACACCCACATATGGCCACGTTCCGGTAGGGTCAAAACCCCGAAATTCCGACCCTCGATTTTTCGGGTCGAAAAAATTTCATCGTTTTGGTCAGAAAAAATGCGACGTTTCTGCTGCGCGTTAACGGGAAGAGTTAGACGTTCGCTTATCGGCGCGTCGTAAGGACCCTACGAGGGTTCTAAACAGGCGAAAGAAGGACGCCCTAACTCAACGCGTTCCGACGCTACAGCGCTTCAAAGTTGGAATTTTTTTTCTCTCTTTTTCAACTTTGACGGGCCGTAGCCGCTAAACGGTTAGAGATAGGGCGTCCGGAGTGGTCGCAATCGATTCCGCGGACATTTTTCTGTCGGAAACCGTCTAATTCGTCCGTCCGAACGGCCTCGTTAACGCGCGACACGAGAAAACGTCGAAAGATGTCGTTTTCGGGGTCGATTTTTCGCGTTTTTTCGAAGCCCCGAAACTTCAAACGCCCGTATCTCTTAAACGGTTAGAGATATCGAAGCGTGCTAAAAAATTCTTGTTCGGCGCGTAAAAATCTACCAGATAGGATGATAAAAACGGTCATTTTCGGACTTCGATATTTCACCGAAATTTCTCGACCGAATCTCCGTATCTCGGTTATGCGTGGTCGCAGCGCGACCGTTCGGTGCTCATTTGAAAGATCTCGACGCGTACTTTCGAACCGCGCAAACCGGGATCCTCTATCTATAACCGTTTAGGAGCTACGGCGCTTCAAAGTTTCGGAGTTAAGCATTTTTGGAAATTTCGAAACTTTAAACGCGATTTTCTCCTTAACGGTTAGAGATAGAGAGGCAAACTTTTTTATCGTAATCTACGCGAAAATACGCGTCTTTTGATATATCACTCGACCCCATTCGGAGCTCCTTTAAGGAGTTGAGTTTTGCACCCTCAACTTTCAAACGTCCATATCTCCTAAACGGTTAGGGCTAGGGGGCTGAAATTTCTCAGGCGTAATACACCCATATATGGCCACGTTCCGGTAGGATCAAAACCCCGAAATTCCGACCCTCGATTTTTCGGGTCGAAAAAATTTCATCGTTTTGGTCAGAAAAAATGCGACGTTTCTGCTGCGCGTTAACGGGAAGAGTTAGACGTTCGCTTATCGGCGCGTCGTAAGGACCCTACGAGGGTTCTAAACAGGCGAAAGAAGGACGCCCTAACTCAACGCGTTCCGACGCTACAGCGCTTCAAAGTTGGAATTTTTTTCTCTTTTTCAACTTTGACGGGCCGTAGCCGCTAAACGGTTAGAGATAGGGCGTCCGGAGTGGTCGCAATCGATTCCGCGGACATTTTTCTGTCGGAAACCGTCTAATTCGTCCGTCCGAACGGCCTCGTTAACGCGCGACACGAGAAAACGTCGAAAGATGTCGTTTTCGGGGTCGATTTTTTCGCGTTTTTCGAAGCCCCGAAACTTCAAACGCCCGTATCTCTTAAACGGTTAGAGATATCGAAGCGTGCTAAAAAATTCTTGTTCGGCGCGTAAAAATCTACCAGATAGGATGATAAAACGGTCATTTTCGGACTTCGATATTTCACCGAAATTTCTCGACCGAATCTCCGTATCTCGGTTATGCGTGGTCGCAGCGCGACCGTTCGGTGCTCATTTGAAAGATCTCGACGCGTACTTTCGAACCGCGCAAACCGGGATCCTCTATCTACAACCGTTTAGGAGCTACGGCGCTTCAAAGTTTCGGAGTTAAGCATTTTTGGAAATTTCGAAACTTTAGACGCGATTTTCTCCTTAACGGTTAGAGATAGAGAGGCAAACTTTTTTATCGTAATCTACGCGAAAATACGCGTCTTTTGATATATCACTCGACCCCATTCGGAGCTCCTTTAAGGAGTTGAGTTTTGCACCCCTCAACTTTCAAACGTCCATATCTCCTAAACGGTTAGGGCTAGGGGCTGAAATTTCTCAGGCGTAATACACCCATATATGGCCACGTTCCGGTAGGGTCAAAACCCCGAAATTCCGACCCTCGATTTTTCGGGTCGAAAAAATTTCATCGTTTTGGTCAGAAAAATGCGACGTTTCTGCTGCGCGTTAACGGGAAGAGTTAGACGTTCGCTTATCGGCGCGTCGTAAGGACCCTACGAGGGTTCTAAACAGGCGAAAGAAGGACGCCCTAACTCAACGCGTTCCGACGCTACAGCGCTTCAAAGTTGGAATTTTTTTCTCTTTTTCAACTTTGACGGGCCGTAGCCGCTAAACGGTTAGAGATAGGGCGTCCGGAGTGGTCGCAATCGATTCCGCGGACATTTTTCTGTCGGAAACCGTCTAATTCGTCCGTCCGAACGGCCTCGTTAACGCGCGACACGAGAAAACGTCGAAAGATGTCGTTTTCGGGGTCGATTTTTCGCGTTTTTTCGAAGCCCTGAAACTTCAAACGCCCGTATCTCTTAAACGGTTAGAGATATCGAAGCGTGCTAAAAAATTCTTGTTCGGCGCGTAAAAATCTACCAGATAGGATGATAAAACGGTCATTTTCGGACTTCGATATTTCACCGAAATTTCTCGACCGAATCTCCGTATCTCGGTTATGCGTGGTCGCAGCGCGACCGTTCGGTGCTCATTTGAAAGATCTCGACGCGTACTTTCGAACCGCGCAAACCGGGATCCTCTATCTATAACCGTTTAGGAGCTACGGCGCTTCAAAGTTTCGGAGTTAAGCATTTTTGGAAATTTCGAAACTTTAAACGCGATTTTCTCCTTAACGGTTAGAGATAGAGAGGCAAACTTTTTTATCGTAATCTACGCGAAAATACGCGTCTTTTGATATATCACTCGACCCCATTCGGAGCTCCTTTAAGGAGTTGAGTTTTGCACCCTCAACTTTCAAACGTCCATATCTCCTAAACGGTTAGGGCTAGGGGCTGAAATTTCTCAGGCGTAATACACCCATATATGGCCACGTTCCGGTAGGGTCAAAACCCCGAAATTCCGACCCTCGATTTTTCGGGTCGAAAAAATTTCATCGTTTTGGTCAGAAAAATGCGACGTTTCTGCTGCGCGTTAACGGGAAGAGTTAGACGTTCGCTTATCGGCGCGTCGTAAGGACCCTACGAGGGTTCTAAACAGGCGAAAGAAGGACGCCCTAACTCAACGCGTTCCGACGCTACAGCGCTTCAAAGTTGGAATTTTTTTCTCTTTTTCAACTTTGACGGGCCGTAGCCGCTAAACGGTTAGAGATAGGGCGTCCGGAGTGGTCGCAATCGATTCCGCGGACATTTTTCTGTCGGAAACCGTCTAATTCGTCCGTCCGAACGGCCTCGTTAACGCGCGACACGAGAAAACGTCGAAAGATGTCGTTTTCGGGGTCGATTTTTCGCGTTTTTCGAAGCCCCGAAACTTCAAACGCCCGTATCTCTTAAACGGTTAGAGATATCGAAGCGTGCTAAAAAATTCTTGTTCGGCGCGTAAAAATCTACCAGATAGGATGATAAAACGGTCATTTTCGGACTTCGATATTTCACCGAAATTTCTCGACCGAATCTCCGTATCTCGGTTATGCGTGGTCGCAGCGCGACCGTTCGGTGCTCATTTGAAAGATCTCGACGCGTACTTTCGAACCGCGCAAACCGGGATCCTCTATCTATAACCGTTTAGGAGCTACGGCGCTTCAAAGTTTCGGAGTTAAGCATTTTTGGAAATTTCGAAACTTTAAACGCGATTTTCTCCTTAACGGTTAGAGATAGAGAGGCAAACTTTTTTTATCGTAATCTACGCGAAAATACGCGTCTTTTGATATATCACTCGACCCCATTCGGAGCTCCTTTAAGGAGTTGAGTTTTGCACCCCCTCAACTTTCAAACGTCCATATCTCCTAAACGGTTAGGGCTAGGGGGCTGAAATTTCTCAGGCGTAATACACCCATATATGGCCACGTTCCGGTAGGGTCAAAACCCCGAAATTCCGACCCTCGATTTTTCGGGTCGAAAAAATTTCATCGTTTTGGTCAGAAAAAATGCGACGTTTCTGCTGCGCGTTAACGGGAAGAGTTAGACGTTCGCTTATCGGCGCGTCGTAAGGACCCTACGAGGGTTCTAAACAGGCGAAAGAAGGACGCCCTAACTCAACGCGTTCCGACGCTACAGCGCTTCAAAGTTGGATTTTTTTCTCTCTTTCAACTTTGACGGGCCGTAGCCGCTAAACGGTTAGAGATAGGGCGTCCGGAGTGGTCGCAATCGATTCCGCGGACATTTTTCTGTCGGAAACCGTCTAATTCGTCCGTCCGAACGGCCTCGTTAACGCGCGACACGAGAAAACGTCGAAAGATGTCGTTTTCGGGGTCGATTTTTCGCGTTTTTCGAAGCCCCGAAACTTCAAACGCCCGTATCTCTTAAACGGTTAGAGATATCGAAGCGTGCTAAAAAATTCTTGTTCGGCGCGTAAAAATCTACCAGATAGGATGATAAAACGGTCATTTTCGGACTTCGATATTTCACCGAAATTTCTCGACCGAATCTCCGTATCTCGGTTATGCGTGGTCGCAGCGCGACCGTTCGGTGCTCATTTGAAAGATCTCGACGCGTACTTTCGAACCGCGTAAACCGGGATCCTCTATCTATAACTGTTTAGGAGCTACGGCGCTTCAAAGTTTCGGAGTTAAGCATTTTTGGAAATTTCGAAACTTTAAACGCGATTTTCTCCTTAACGGTTAGAGATAGAGAGGCAAACTTTTTTATCGTAATCTACGCGAAAATACGCGTCTTTTGATATATCACTCGACCCCATTCGGAGCTCCTTTAAGGAGTTGAGTTTTGCACCCCTCAACTTTCAAACGTCCATATCTCCTAAACGGTTAGGGCTAGGGGCTGAAATTTCTCAGGCGTAATACACCCATATATGGCCACGTTCCGGTAGGGTCAAAACCCCGAAATTCCGACCCTCGATTTTTCGGGTCGAAAAAATTTCATCGTTTTGGTCAGAAAAATGCGACGTTTCTGCTGCGCGTTAACGGGAAGAGTTAGACGTTCGCTTATCGGCGCGTCGTAAGGACCCTACGAGGGTTCTAAACAGGCGAAAGAAGGACGCCCTAACTCAACGCGTTCCGACGCTACAGCGCTTCAAAGTTGGATTTTTTCTCTCTTTTTCAACTTTGACGGGCCGTAGCCGCTAAACGGTTAGAGATAGGGCGTCCGGAGTGGTCGCAATCGATTCCGCGGACATTTTTCTGTCGGAAACCGTCTAATTCGTCCGTCCGAACGGCCTCGTAAACTCGCGACACGAGAAAACGTCTAAACATTGCGTTTTCGGGGTAGATTTTTTCGCGTTTTTTCGAAGCCCCGAAACTTCAAACGCCCGTATCTCTTAAACGGTTAGAGATATCGAAGCGTGCTAAAAAAATTCTTGTTCGGCGCGTAAAAATCTACCAGATAGGATGATAAAAACGGTCATTTTCGGACTTCGATATTTCACCGAAATTTCTCGACCGAATCTCCGTATCTCGGCTATGCGTGGTCGCAGCGCGACCGTTCGGTACTCATTTGAAAGATCTCGACGCGTACTTTCGAACCGCGCAAACCGGGATCCTCTATCTATAACCGTTTAGGAGCTACGGCGCTTCAAAGTTTCGGAGTTAAGCATTTTTGGAAATTTCGAAACTTTAAACGCGATTTTCTCCTTAACGGTTAGAGATAGAGAGGCAAACTTTTTTTTTATCGTAATCTACGCGAAAATACGCGTCTTTTGATATATCACTCGACCCCATTCGGAGCTCCTTTAAGAAGTTGAGTTTTGCACCTCAACTTTCAAACGTCCATATCTCCTAAACGGTTAGGGCTAGGGGCTGAAATTTCTCAGGCGTAATACACCCATATATGGCCACGTTCCGGTAGGGTCAAAACCCCGAAATTCCGACCCTCGATTTTTCGGGTCGAAAAAATTTCATCGTTTTGGTCAGAAAAATGCGACGTTTCTGCTGCGCGTTAACGGGAAGAGTTAGACGTTCGCTTATCGGCGCGTCGTAAGGACCCTACGAGGGTTCTAAACAGGCGAAAGAAGGACGCCCTAACTCAACGCGTTCCGACGCTACAGCGCTTCAAAGTTGGAATTTTTTTCTCTCTTTTCAACTTTGACGGGCCGTAGCCGCTAAACGGTTAGAGATAGGGCGTCCGGAGTGGTCGCAATCGATTCCGCGGACATTTTTCTGTCGGAAACCGTCTAATTCGTCCGTCCGAACGGCCTCGTTAACGCGCGACACGAGAAAACGTCGAAAGATGTCGTTTTCGGGGTCGATTTTTCGCGTTTTTCGAAGCCCCGAAACTTCAAACGCCCGTATCTCTTAAACGGTTAGAGATATCGAAGCGTGCTAAAAAATTCTTGTTCGGCGCGTAAAAATCTACCAGATAGGATGATAAAAACGGTCATTTTCGGACTTCGATATTTCACCGAAATTTCTCGACCGAATCTCCGTATCTCGGTTATGCGTGGTCGCAGCGCGACCGTTCGGTGCTCATTTGAAAGATCTCGACGCGTACTTTCGAACCGCGCAAACCGGGATCCTCTATCTATAACCGTTTAGGAGCTACGGCGCTTCAAAGTTTCGGAGTTAAGCATTTTTGGAAATTTCGAAACTTTAAACGCGATTTTCTCCTTAACGGTTAGAGATAGAGAGGCAAACTTTTTTATCGTAATCTACGCGAAAATACGCGTCTTTTGATATATCACTCGACCCCATTCGGAGCTCCTTTAAGGAGTTGAGTTTTGCACCCCTCAACTTTCAAACGTCCATATCTCCTAAACGGTTAGGGCTAGGGGGCTGAAATTTCTCAGGCGTAATACACCCATATATGGCCACGTTCCGGTAGGGTCAAAACCCCGAAATTCCGACCCTCGATTTTTCGGGTCGAAAAAATTTCATCGTTTTGGTCAGAAAAAAATGCGACGTTTCTGCTGCGCGTTAACGGGAAGAGTTAGACGTTCGCTTATCGGCGCGTCGTAAGGACCCCTACGAGGGTTCTAAACAGGCGAAAGAAGGACGCCCTAACTCAACGCGTTCCGACGCTACAGCGCTTCAAAGTTGGGATTTTTTTTCTCTCTCTTTCAACTTTGACGGGCCGTAGCCGCTAAACGGTTAGAGATAGGGCGTCCGGAGTGGTCGCAATCGATTCCACGGACATTTTTCTGTCGGAAACCGTCTAATTCGTCCGTCCGAACGGCCTCGTTAACGCGCGACACGAGAAAACGTCGAAAGATGTCGTTTTCGGGGTCGATTTTTTCGCGTTTTTTCGAAGCCCCGAAACTTCAAACGCCCGTATCTCTTAAACGGTTAGAGATATCGAAGCGTGCTAAAAAAATTCTTGTTCGGCGCGTAAAAATCTACCAGATAGGATGATAAAACGGTCATTTTCGGACTTCGATATTTCACCGAAATTTCTCGACCGAATCTCCGTATCTCGGTTATGCGTGGTCGCAGCGCGACCGTTCGGTGCTCATTTGAAAGATCTCGACGCGTACTTTCGAACCGCGCAAACCGGGATCCTCTATCTATAACCGTTTAGGAGCTACGGCGCTTCAAAGTTTCGGAGTTAAGCATTTTTGGAAATTTCGAAACTTTAAAAGCGATTTTCTCCTTAACGGTTAGAGATAGAGAGGCAAACTTTTTTTTATCGTAATCTACGCGAAAATACGCGTCTTTTGATATATCACTCGACCCCATTCGGAGCTCCTTTAAGGAGTTGAGTTTTGCACCCTCAACTTTCAAACGTCCATATCTCCTAAACGGTTAGGGCTAGGGGCTGAAATTTCTCAGGCGTAATACACCCATATATGGCCACGTTCCGGTAGGGTCAAAACCCCGAAATTCCGACCCTCGATTTTTCGGGTCGAAAAATTTCATCGTTTTGGTCAGAAAAATGCGACGTTTCTGCTGCGCGTTAACGGGAAGAGTTAGACGTTCGCTTATCGGCGCGTCGTAAGGACCCCTACGAGGGTTCTAAACAGGCGAAAGAAGGACGCCCTAACTCAACGCGTTCCGACGCTACAGCGCTTCAAAGTTGGAATTTTTTTTCTCTCTTTTTCAACTTTGACGGGCCGTAGCCGCTAAACGGTTAGAGATAGGGCGTCCGGAGTGGTCGCAATCGATTCCGCGGACATTTTTCTGTCGGAAACCGTCTAATTCGTCCGTCCGAACGGCCTCGTTAACGCGCGACACGAGAAAACGTCGAAAGATGTCGTTTTCGGGGTCGATTTTTTCGCGTTTTTTCGAAGCCCCGAAACTTCAAACGCCCGTATCTCTTAAACGGTTAGAGATATCGAAGCGTGCTAAAAAAATTCTTGTTCGGCGCGTAAAAATCTACCAGATAGGATGATAAAAACGGTCATTTTCGGACTTCGATATTTCACCGAAATTTCTCGACCGAATCTCCGTATCTCGGTTATGCGTGGTCGCAGCGCGACCGTTCGGTGCTCATTTGAAAGATCTCGACGCGTACTTTCGAACCGCGCAAACCGGGATCCTCTATCTATAACCGTTTAGGAGCTACGGCGCTTCAAAGTTTCGGAGTTAAGCATTTTTGGAAATTTCGAAACTTTAAACGCGATTTTCTCCTTAACGGTTAGAGATAGAGAGGCAAACTTTTTTATCGTAATCTACGCGAAAATACGCGTCTTTTGATATATCACTCGACCCCATTCGGAGCTCCTTTAAGGAGTTGAGTTTTGCACCTCAACTTTCAAACGTCCATATCTCCTAAACGGTTAGGGCTAGGGGCTGAAATTTCTCAGGCGTAATACACCCATATATGGCCACGTTCCGGTAGGGTCAAAACCCCGAAATTCCGACCCTCGATTTTTCGGGTCGAAAAAATTTCATCGTTTTGGTCAGAAAAAATGCGACGTTTCTGCTGCGCGTTAACGGGAAGAGTTAGACGTTCGCTTATCGGCGCGTCGTAAGGACCCTACGAGGGTTCTAAACAGGCGAAAGAAGGACGCCCTAACTCAACGCGTTCCGACGCTACAGCGCTTCAAAGTTGGATTTTTGTTTCTCTCTTTTCAACTTTGACGGGCCGTAGCCGCTAAACGGTTAGAGATAGGGCGTCCGGAGTGGTCGCAATCGATTCCGCGGACATTTTTCTGTCGGAAACCGTCTAATTCGTCCGTCCGAACGGCCTCGTTAACGCGCGACACGAGAAAACGTCGAAAGATGTCGTTTTCGGGGTCGATTTTTCGCGTTTTTCGAAGCCCCGAAACTTCAAACGCCCGTATCTCTTAAACGGTTAGAGATATCGAAGCGTGCTAAAAAATTCTTGTTCGGCGCGTAAAAATCTACCAGATAGGATGATAAAAACGGTCATTTTCGGACTTCGATATTTCACCGAAATTTCTCGACCGAATCTCCGTATCTCGGTTATGCGTGGTCGCAGCGCGACCGTTCGGTGCTCATTTGAAAGATCTCGACGCGTACTTTCGAACCGCGCAAACCGGGATCCTCTATCTATAACCGTTTAGGAGCTACGGCGCTTCAAAGTTTCGGAGTTAAGCATTTTTGGAAATTTCGAAACTTTAAACGCGATTTTCTCCTTAACGGTTAGAGATAGAGAGGCAAACTTTTTTATCGTAATCTACGCGAAAATACGCGTCTTTTGATATATCACTCGACCCCATTCGGAGCTCCTTTAAGGAGTTGAGTTTTGCACCCTCAACTTTCAAACGTCCATATCTCCTAAACGGTTAGGGCTAGGGGGCTGAAATTTCTCAGGCGTAATACACCCATATATGGCCACGTTCCGGTAGGGTCAAAACCCCGAAATTCCGACCCTCGATTTTTCGGGTCGAAAAAATTTCATCGTTTTGGTCAGAAAAAAATGCGACGTTTCTGCTGCGCGTTAACGGGAAGAGTTAGACGTTCGCTTATCGGCGCGTCGTAAGGACCCCTACGAGGGTTCTAAACAGGCGAAAGAAGGACGCCCTAACTCAACGCGTTCCGACGCTACAGCGCTTCAAAGTTGGAATTTTTTTCTCTCTTTTTCAACTTTGACGGGCCGTAGCCGCTAAACGGTTAGAGATAGGGCGTCCGGAGTGGTCGCAATCGATTCCGCGGACATTTTTCTGTCGGAAACCGTCTAATTCGTCCGTCCGAACGGCCTCGTTAACGCGCGACACGAGAAAACGTCGAAAGATGTCGTTTTCGGGGTCGATTTTTTCGCGTTTTTTCGAAGCCCCGAAACTTCAAACGCCCGTATCTCTTAAACGGTTAGAGATATCGAAGCGTGCTAAAAAAATTCTTGTTCGGCGCGTAAAAATCTACCAGATAGGATGATAAAAACGGTCATTTTCGGACTTCGATATTTCACCGAAATTTCTCGACCGAATCTCCGTATCTCGGTTATGCGTGGTCGCAGCGCGACCGTTCGGTGCTCATTTGAAAGATCTCGACGCGTACTTTCGAACCGCGCAAACCGGGATCCTCTATCTATAACCGTTTAGGAGCTACGGCGCTTCAAAGTTTCGGAGTTAAGCATTTTTGGAAATTTCGAAACTTTAAACGCGATTTTCTCCTTAACGGTTAGAGATAGAGAGGCAAACTTTTTTATCGTAATCTACGCGAAAATACGCGTCTTTTGATATATCACTCGACCCCATTCGGAGCTCCTTTAAGGAGTTGAGTTTTGCACCCCCTCAACTTTCAAACGTCCATATCTCCTAAACGGTTAGGGCTAGGGGGCTGAAATTTCTCAGGCGTAATACACCCATATATGGCCACGTTCCGGTAGGGTCAAAACCCCGAAATTCCGACCCTCGATTTTTCGGGTCGAAAAAATTTCATCGTTTTGGTCAGAAAAATGCGACGTTTCTGCTGCGCGTTAACGGGAAGAGTTAGACGTTCGCTTATCGGCGCGTCGTAAGGACCCTACGAGGGTTCTAAACAGGCGAAAGAAGGACGCCCTAACTCAACGCGTTCCGACGCTACAGCGCTTCAAAGTTGGAATTTTTTTCTCTCTTTTTCAACTTTGACGGGCCGTAGCCGCTAAACGGTTAGAGATAGGGCGTCCGGAGTGGTCGCAATCGATTCCGCGGACATTTTTCTGTCGGAAACCGTCTAATTCGTCCGTCCGAACGGCCTCGTTAACGCGCGACACGAGAAAACGTCGAAAGATGTCGTTTTCGGGGTCGATTTTTCGCGTTTTTTCGAAGCCCCGAAACTTCAAACGCCCGTATCTCTTAAACGGTTAGAGATATCGAAGCGTGCTAAAAATTCTTGTTCGGCGCGTAAAAATCTACCAGATAGGATGATAAAAACGGTCATTTTCGGACTTCGATATTTCACCGAAATTTCTCGACCGAATCTCCGTATCTCGGTTATGCGTGGTCGCAGCGCGACCGTTCGGTGCTCATTTGAAAGATCTCGACGCGTACTTTCGAACCGCGCAAACCGGGATCCTCTATCTATAACCGTTTAGGAGCTACGGCGCTTCAAAGTTTCGGAGTTAAGCATTTTTGGAAATTTCGAAACTTTAAACGCGATTTTCTCCTTAACGGTTAGAGATAGAGAGGCAAACTTTTTTATCGTAATCTACGCGAAAATACGCGTCTTTTGATATATCACTCGACCCCATTCGGAGCTCCTTTAAGGAGTTGAGTTTTGCACCCCCTCAACTTTCAAACGTCCATATCTCCTAAACGGTTAGGGCTAGGGGGCTGAAATTTCTCAGGCGTAATACACCCATATATGGCCACGTTCCGGTAGGGTCAAAACCCCGAAATTCCGACCCTCGATTTTTCGGGTCGAAAAAATTTCATCGTTTTGGTCAGAAAAAAATGCGACGTTTCTGCTGCGCGTTAACGGGAAGAGTTAGACGTTCGCTTATCGGCGCGTCGTAAGGACCCCTACGAGGGTTCTAAACAGGCGAAAGAAGGACGCCCTAACTCAACGCGTTCCGACGCTACAGCGCTTCAAAGTTGGAATTTTTTTTCTCTCTTTTTCAACTTTGACGGGCCGTAGCCGCTAAACGGTTAGAGATAGGGCGTCCGGAGTGGTCGCAATCGATTCCGCGGACATTTTTCTGTCGGAAACCGTCTAATTCGTCCGTCCGAACGGCCTCGTTAACGCGCGACACGAGAAAACGTCGAAAGATGTCGTTTTCGGGGTCGATTTTTTCGCGTTTTTTCGAAGCCCCGAAACTTCAAACGCCCGTATCTCTTAAACGGTTAGAGATATCGAAGCGTGCTAAAAAAATTCTTGTTCGGCGCGTAAAAATCTACCAGATAGGATGATAAAAACGGTCATTTTCGGACTTCGATATTTCACCGAAATTTCTCGACCGAATCTCCGTATCTCGGTTATGCGTGGTCGCAGCGCGACCGTTCGGTGCTCATTTGAAAGATCTCGACGCGTACTTTCGAACCGCGCAAACCGGGATCCTCTATCTATAACCGTTTAGGAGCTACGGCGCTTCAAAGTTTCGGAGTTAAGCATTTTTGGAAATTTCGAAACTTTAAACGCGATTTTCTCCTTAACGGTTAGAGATAGAGAGGCAAACTTTTTTTTATCGTAATCTACGCGAAAATACGCGTCTTTTGATATATCACTCGACCCCATTCGGAGCTCCTTTAAGGAGTTGAGTTTTGCACCCCTCAACTTTCAAACGTCCATATCTCCTAAACGGTTAGGGCTAGGGGCTGAAATTTCTCAGGCGTAATACACCCATATATGGCCACGTTCCGGTAGGGTCAAAACCCCGAAATTCCGACCCTCGATTTTTCGGGTCGAAAAAATTTCATCGTTTTGGTCAGAAAAAATGCGACGTTTCTGCTGCGCGTTAACGGGAAGAGTTAGACGTTCGCTTATCGGCGCGTCGTAAGGACCCTACGAGGGTTCTAAACAGGCGAAAGAAGGACGCCCTAACTCAACGCGTTCCGACGCTACAGCGCTTCAAAGTTGGATTTTTTTTTCTCTCTTTTTCAACTTTGACGGGCCGTAGCCGCTAAACGGTTAGAGATAGGGCGTCCGGAGTGGTCGCAATCGATTCCGCGGACATTTTTCTGTCGGAAACCGTCTAATTCGTCCGTCCGAACGGCCTCGTTAACGCGCGACACGAGAAAACGTCGAAAGATGTCGTTTTCGGGGTCTATTTTTTCGCGTTTTTTCGAAGCCCCGAAACTTCAAACGCCCGTATCTCTTAAACGGTTAGAGATATCGAAGCGTGCTAAAAAAATTCTTGTTCGGCGCGTAAAAATCTACCAGATAGGATGATAAAACGGTCATTTTCGGACTTCGATATTTCACCGAAATTTCTCGACCGAATCTCCGTATCTCGGTTATGCGTGGTCGCAGCGCGACCGTTCGGTGCTCATTTGAAAGATCTCGACGCGTACTTTCGAACCGCGCAAACCGGGATCCTCTATCTATAACCGTTTAGGAGCTACGGCGCTTCAAAGTTTCGGAGTTAAGCATTTTTGGAAATTTCGAAACTTTAAACGCGATTATCTCCTTAAAGGTTAGAGATAGAGAGGCAAACTATTATTTTATCGTAATCTACGCGAAAATACGCGTCTTTTGATATATCACTCGACCCCATTCGGAGCTCCTTTAAGGAGTTGAGTTTTGCACCCTCAACTTTCAAACGTCCAGATCTCCTAACCGGTTAGGGCTAGGGGGCTGAAATTTCTCAGGCGTAATACACCCATATATGGCCACGTTCCGGTAGGGTCAAAACCCCGAAATTCCGACCCTCGATTTTTCGGGTCGAAAAAATTTCATCGTTTTGGTCAGAAAAAAATGCGACGTTTCTGCTGCGCGTTAACGGGAAGAGTTAGACGTTCGCTTATCGGCGCGTCGTAAGGACATCTACGAGGGTTCTAAACAGGCGAAAGAAGGACGCCCTAACTCAACGCGTTCCGACGCTACAGCGCTTCAAAGTTGGAATTTTTTTTCTCTCTTTTTCAACTTTGACGGGCCGTAGCCGCTAAACGGTTAGAGATAGGGCGTCCGGAGTGGTCGCAATCGATTCCGCGGACATTTTTCTGTCGGAAACCGTCTAATTCGTCCGTCCGAACGGCCTCGTTAACGCGCGACACGAGAAAACGTCGAAAGATGTCGTTTTCGGGGTCGATTTTTTCGCGTTTTTTCGAAGCCCCGAAACTTCAAACGCCCGTATCTCTTAAACGGTTAGAGATATCGAAGCGTGCTAAAAAAATTCTTGTTCGGCGCGTAAAAATCTACCAGATAGGATGATAAAAACGGTCATTTTCGGACTTCGATATTTCACCGAAATTTCTCGACCGAATCTCCGTATCTCGGTTATGCGTGGTCGCAGCGCGACCGTTCGGTGCTCATTTGAAAGATCTCGACGCGTACTTTCGAACCGCGCAAACCGGGATCCTCTATCTATAACCGTTTAGGAGCCACGGCGCTTCAAAGTTTCGGAGTTAAGCATTTTTGGAAATTTCGAAACTTCAAACGCGATTTTCTCCTTAACGGTTAGAGATAGAGAGGCAAACTTTTTTTTATCGTAATCTACGCGAAAATACGCGTCTTTTGATATATCACTCGACCCCATTCGGAGCTCCTTTAAGGAGTTGAGTTTTGCACCCCTCAACTTTCAAACGTCCATATCTCCTAAACGGTTAGGGCTAGGGGCTGAAATTTCTCAGGCGTAATACACCCATATATGGCCACGTTCCGGTAGGGTCAAAACCCCGAAATTCCGACCCTCGATTTTTCGGGTCGAAAAAATTTCATCGTTTTGGTCAGAAAAATGCGACGTTTCTGCTGCGCGTTAACGGGAAGAGTTAGACGTTCGCTTATCGGCGCGTCGTAAGGACCCTACGAGGGTTCTAAACAGGCGAAAGAAGGACGCCCTAACTCAACGCGTTCCGACGCTACAGCGCTTCAAAGTTGGAATTTTTTTCTCTTTTTCAACTTTGACGGGCCGTAGCCGCTAAACGGTTAGAGATAGGGCGTCCGGAGTGGTCGCAATCGATTCCGCGGACATTTTTCTGTCGGAAACCGTCTAATTCGTCCGTCCGAACGGCCTCGTTAACGCGCGACACGAGAAAACGTCGAAAGATGTCGTTTTCGGGGTCGATTTTTCGCGTTTTTCGAAGCCCCGAAACTTCAAACGCCCGTATCTCTTAAACGGTTAGAGATATCGAAGCGTGCTAAAAAATTCTTGTTCGGCGCGTAAAAATCTACCAGATAGGATGATAAAAACGGTCATTTTCGGACTTCGATATTTCACCGAAATTTCTCGACCGAATCTCCGTATCTCGGTTATGCGTGGTCGCAGCGCGACCGTTCGGTGCTCATTTGAAAGATCTCGACGCGTACTTTCGAACCGCGCAAACCGGGATCCTCTATCTATAACCGTTTAGGAGCTACGGCGCTTCAAAGTTTCGGAGTTAAGCATTTTTGGAAATTTCGAAACTTTAAACGCGATTTTCTCCTTAACGGTTAGAGATAGAGAGGCAAACTTTTTTTTTATCGTAATCTACGCGAAAATACGCGTCTTTTGATATATCACTCGACCCCATTCGGAGCTCCTTTAAGGAGTTGAGTTTTGCACCTCAACTTTCAAACGTCCATATCTCCTAAACGGTTAGGGCTAGGGGCTGAAATTTCTCAGGCGTAATACACCCATATATGGCCACGTTCCGGTAGGGTCAAAACCCCGAAATTCCGACCCTCGATTTTTCGGGTCGAAAAATTTCATCGTTTTGGTCAGAAAAATGCGACGTTTCTGCTGCGCGTTAACGGGAAGAGTTAGACGTTCGCTTATCGGCGCGTCGTAAGGACCCTACGAGGGTTCTAAACAGGCGAAAGAAGGACGCCCTAACTCAACGCGTTCCGACGCTACAGCGCTTCAAAGTTGGAATTTTTTCTCTCTTTTTCAACTTTGACGGGCCGTAGCCGCTAAACGGTTAGAGATAGGGCGTCCGGAGTGGTCGCAATCGATTCCGCGGACATTTTTCTGTCGGAAACCGTCTAATTCGTCCGTCCGAACGGCCTCGTTAACGCGCGACACGAGAAAACGTCGAAAGATGTCGTTTTCGGGGTCGATTTTTCGCGTTTTTCGAAGCCCCGAAACTTCAAACGCCCGTATCTCTTAAACGGTTAGAGATATCGAAGCGTGCTAAAAAATTCTTGTTCGGCGCGTAAAAATCTACCAGATAGGATGATAAAACGGTCATTTTCGGACTTCGATATTTCACCGAAATTTCTCGACCGAATCTCCGTATCTCGGTTATGCGTGGTCGCAGCGCGACCGTTCGGTGCTCATTTGAAAGATCTCGACGCGTACTTTCGAACCGCGCAAACCGGGATCCTCTATCTATAACCGTTTAGGAGCTACGGCGCTTCAAAGTTTCGGAGTTAAGCATTTTTGGAAATTTCGAAACTTTAAACGCGATTTTCTCCTTAACGGTTAGAGATAGAGAGGCAAACTTTTTTATCGTAATCTACGCGAAAATACGCGTCTTTTGATATATCACTCGACCCCATTCGGAGCTCCTTTAAGGAGTTGAGTTTTGCACCCCTCAACTTTCAAACGTCCATATCTCCTAAACGGTTAGGGCTAGGGGCTGAAATTTCTCAGGCGTAATACACCCATATATGGCCACGTTCCGGTAGGGTCAAAACCCCGAAATTCCGACCCTCGATTTTTCGGGTCGAAAAAATTTCATCGTTTTGGTCAGAAAAAATGCGACGTTTCTGCTGCGCGTTAACGGGAAGAGTTAGACGTTCGCTTATCGGCGCGTCGTAAGGACCCTACGAGGGTTCTAAACAGGCGAAAGAAGGACGCCCTAACTCAACGCGTTCCGACGCTACAGCGCTTCAAAGTTGGAATTTTTTTTCTCTCTTTTTCAACTTTGACGGGCCGTAGCCGCTAAACGGTTAGAGATAGGGCGTCCGGAGTGGTCGCAATCGATTCCGCGGACATTTTTCTGTCGGAAACCGTCTAATTCGTCCGTCCGAACGGCCTCGTTAACGCGCGACACGAGAAAACGTCGAAAGATGTCGTTTTCGGGGTCGATTTTTCGCGTTTTTCGAAGCCCCGAAACTTCAAACGCCCGTATCTCTTAAACGGTTAGAGATATCGAAGCGTGCTAAAAAATTCTTGTTCGGCGCGTAAAATCTACCAGATAGGATGATAAAAACGGTCATTTTCGGACTTCGATATTTCACCGAAATTTCTCGACCGAATCTCCGTATCTCGGTTATGCGTGGTCGCAGCGCGACCGTTCGGTGCTCATTTGAAAGATCTCGACGCGTACTTTCGAACCGCGCAAACCGGGATCCTCTATCTATAACCGTTTAGGAGCTACGGCGCTTCAAAGTTTCGGAGTTAAGCATTTTTGGAAATTTCGAAACTTTAAACGCGATTTTCTCCTTAACGGTTAGAGATAGAGAGGCAAACTCTTTTTTATCGTAATCTACGCGAAAATACGCGTCTTTTGATATATCACTCGACCCCATTCGGAGCTCCTTTAAGGAGTTGAGTTTTGCACCCTCAACTTTCAAACGTCCATATCTCCTAAACGGTTAGGGCTAGGGGGTGAAATTTCTCAGGCGTAATACACCCATATATGGCCACGTTCCGGTAGGGTCAAAACCCCGAAATTCCGACCCTCGATTTTTCGGGTCGAAAAAATTTCATCGTTTTGGTCAGAAAAAAATGCGACGTTTCTGCTGCGCGTTAACGGGAAGAGTTAGACGTTCGCTTATCGGCGCGTCGTAAGGACCCCTACGAGGGTTCTAAACAGGCGAAAGAAGGACGCCCTAACTCAACGCGTTCCGACGCTACAGCGCTTCAAAGTTGGAATTTTTTTTCTCTCTTTTTCAACTTTGACGGGCCGTAGCCGCTAAACGGTTAGAGATAGGGCGTCCGGAGTGGTCGCAATCGATTCCGCGGACATTTTTCTGTCGGAAACCGTCTAATTCGTCCGTCCGAACGGCCTCGTTAACGCGCGACACGAGAAAACGTCGAAAGATGTCGTTTTCGGGGTCGATTTTTCGCGTTTTTCGAAGCCCCGAAACTTCAAACGCCCGTATCTCTTAAACGGTTAGAGATATCGAAGCGTGCTAAAAAATTCTTGTTCGGCGCGTAAAATCTACCGGATAGGATGATAAAAACGGTCATTTTCGGACTTCGATATTTCACCGAAATTTCTCGACCGAATCTCCGTATCTCGGTTATGCGTGGTCGCAGCGCGACCGTTCGGTGCTCATTTGAAAGATCTCGACGCGTACTTTCGAACCGCGCAAACCGGGATCCTCTATCTATAACCGTTTAGGAGCTACGGCGCTTCAAAGTTTCGGAGTTAAGCATTTTTGGAAATTTCGAAACTTTAAACGCGATTTTCTCCTTAACGGTTAGAGATAGAGAGGCACACTTTTTTTATCGTAATCTACGCGAAAATACGCGTCTTTTGATATATCACTCGACCCCATTCGGAGCTCCTTTAAGGAGTTGAGTTTTGCACCCTCAACTTTCAAACGTCCATATCTCCTAAACGGTTAGGGCTAGGGGCTGAAATTTCTCAGGCGTAATACACCCATATATGGCCACGTTCCGGTAGGATCAAAACCCCGAAATTCCGACCCTCGATTTTTCGGGTCGAAAAAATTTCATCGTTTTGGTCAGAAAAAAATGCGACGTTTCTGCTGCGCGTTAACGGGAAGAGTTAGACGTTCGCTTATCGGCGCGTCGTAAGGACCCTACGAGGGTTCTAAACAGGCGAAAGAAGGACGCCCTAACTCAACGCGTTCCGACGCTACAGCGCTTCAAAGTTGGAATTTTTTTCTCTTTTTCAACTTTGACGGGCCGTAGCCGCTAAACGGTTAGAGATAGGGCGTCCGGAGTGGTCGCAATCGATTCCGCGGACATTTTTCTGTCGGAAACCGTCTAATTCGTCCGTCCGAACGGCTTCGTTAACGCGCGACACGAGAAAATGTCGAAAGATGTCGTTTTCGGGGTCGATTTTTTCGCGTTTTTTCGAAGCCCCGAAACTTCAAACGCCCGTATCTCTTAAACGGTTAGAGATATCGAAGCGTGCTAAAAAATTCTTGTTCGGCGCGTAAAAATCTACCAGATAGGATGATAAAAACGGTCATTTTCGGACTTCGATATTTCACCGAAATTTCTCGACCGAATCTCCGTATCTCGGTTATGCGTGGTCGCAGCGCGACCGTTCGGTGCTCATTTGAAAGATCTCGACGCGTACTTTCGAACCGCGCAAACCGGGATCCTCTATCTATAACCGTTTAGGAGCTACGGCGCTTCAAAGTTTCGGAGTTAAGCATTTTTGGAAATTTCGAAACTTTAAACGCGATTTTCTCCTTAACGGTTAGAGATAGAGAGGCAAACTTTTTTATCGTAATCTACGCGAAAATACGCGTCTTTTGATATATCACTCGACCCCATTCGGAGCTCCTTTAAGGAGTTGAGTTTTGCACCCCCTCAACTTTCAAACGTCCATATCTCCTAAACGGTTAGGGCTAGGGGGCTGAAATTTCTCAGGCGTAATACACCCATATATGGCCACGTTCCGGTAGGGTCAAAACCCCGAAATTCCGACCCTCGATTTTTCGGGTCGAAAAAATTTCATCGTTTTGGTCAGAAAAAATGCGACGTTTCTGCTGCGCGTTAACGGGAAGAGTTAGACGTTCGCTTATCGGCGCGTCGTAAGGACCCTACGAGGGTTCTAAACAGGCGAAAGAAGGACGCCCTAACTCAACGCGTTCCGACGCTACAGCGCTTCAAAGTTGGAATTTTTTCTCTCTTTTTCAACTTTGACGGGCCGTAGCCGCTAAACGGTTAGAGATAGGGCGTCCGGAGTGGTCGCAATCGATTCCGCGGACATTTTCTGTCGGAAACCGTCTAATTCGTCCGTCCGAACGGCCTCGTTAACGCGCGACACGAGAAAACGTCGAAAGATGTCGTTTTCGGGGTCGATTTTTTCGCGTTTTTTCGAAGCCCCGAAACTTCAAACGCCCGTATCTCTTAAACGGTTAGAGATATCGAAGCGTGCTAAAAAAATTCTTGTTCGGCGCGTAAAAATCTACCAGATAGGATGATAAAAACGGTCATTTTCGGACTTCGATATTTCACCGAAATTTCTCGACCGAATCTCCGTATCTCGGTTATGCGTGGTCGCAGCGCGACCGTTCGGTGCTCATTTGAAAGATCTCGACGCGTACTTTCGAACCGCGCAAACCGGGATCCTCTATCTATAACCGTTTAGGAGCTACGGCGCTTCAAAGTTTCGGAGTTAAGCATTTTTGGAAATTTCGAAACTTTAAACGCGATTTTCTCCTTAACGGTTAGAGATAGAGAGGCAAACTTTTTTATCGTAATCTACGCGAAAATACGCGTCTTTTGATATATCACTCGACCCCATTCGGAGCTCCTTTAAGGAGTTGAGTTTTGCACCCCTCAACTTTCAAACGTCCATATCTCCTAAACGGTTAGGGCTAGGGGCTGAAATTTCTCAGGCGTAATACACCCATATATGGCCACGTTCCGGTAGGAGTCAAAACCCCGAAATTCCGACCCTCGATTTTTCGGGTCGAAAAAATTTCATCGTTTTGGTCAGAAAAAATGCGACGTTTCTGCTGCGCGTTAACGGGAAGAGTTAGACGTTCGCTTATCGGCGCGTCGTAAGGACCCTACGAGGGTTCTAAACAGGCGAAAGAAGGACGCCCTAACTCAACGCGTTCCGACGCTACAGCGCTTCAAAGTTGGAATTTTTTTTCTCTCTTTTTCAACTTTGACGGGCCGTAGCCGCTAAACGGTTAGAGATAGGGCGTCCGGAGTGGTCGCAATCGATTCCGCGGACATTTTTCTGTCGGAAACCGTCTAATTCGTCCGTCCGAACGGCCTCGTTAACGCGCGACACGAGAAAACGTCGAAAGATGTCGTTTTCGGGGTCGATTTTTTCGCGTTTTTTCGAAGCCCCGAAACTTCAAACGCCCGTATCTCTTAAACGGTTAGAGATATCGAAGCGTGCTAAAAAAATTCTTGTTCGGCGCGTAAAAATCTACCAGATAGGATGATAAAAACGGTCATTTTCGGACTTCGATATTTCACCGAAATTTCTCGACCGAATCTCCGTATCTCGGTTATGCGTGGTCGCAGCGCGACCGTTCGGTGCTCATTTGAAAGATCTCGACGCGTACTTTCGAACCGCGCAAACCGGGATCCTCTATCTATAACCGTTTAGGAGCTACGGCGCTTCAAAGTTTCGGAGTTAAGCATTTTTGGAAATTTCGAAACTTTAAACGCGATTTTCTCCTTAACGGTTAGAGATAGAGAGGCAAACTTTTTTTTATCGTAATCTACGCGAAAATACGCGTCTTTTGATATATCACTCGACCCCATTCGGAGCTCCTTTAAGGAGTTGAGTTTTGCACCCCCTCAACTTTCAAACGTCCATATCTCCTAAACGGTTAGGGCTAGGGGGCTGAAATTTCTCAGGCGTAATACACCCATATATGGCCACGTTCCGGTAGGGTCAAAACCCCGAAATTCCGACCCTCGATTTTTCGGGTCGAAAAAATTTCATCGTTTTGGTCAGAAAAAATGCGACTTTTCTGCTGCGCGTTAACGGGAAGAGTTAGACGTTCGCTTATCGGCGCGTCGTAAGGACCCTACGAGGGTTCTAAACAGGCGAAAGAAGGACGCCCTAACTCAACGCGTTCCGACGCTACAGCGCTTCAAAGTTGGATTTTTTTCTCTCTTTTCAACTTTGACGGGCCGTAGCCGCTAAACGGTTAGAGATAGGGCGTCCGGAGTGGTCGCAATCGATTCCGCGGACATTTTTCTGTCGGAAACCGTCTAATTCGTCCGTCCGAACGGCCTCGTTAACGCGCGACACGAGAAAACGTCGAAAGATGTCGTTTTCGGGGTCGATTTTTCGCGTTTTTCGAAGCCCCGAAACTTCAAACGCCCGTATCTCTTAAACGGTTAGAGATATCGAAGCGTGCTAAAAAATTCTTGTTCGGCGCGTAAAAATCTACCAGATAGGATGATAAAAACGGTCATTTTCGGACTTCGATATTTCACCGAAATTTCTCGACCGAATCTCCGTATCTCGGTTATGCGTGGTCGCAGCGCGACCGTTTCGGTGCTCATTTGAAAGATCTCGACGCGTACTTTCGAACCGCGCAAACCGGGATCCTCTATCTATAACCGTTTAGGAGCTACGGCGCTTCAAAGTTTCGGAGTTAAGCATTTTTGGAAATTTCGAAACTTTAAACGCGATTTTCTCCTTAACGGTTAGAGATAGAGAGGCAAACTTTTTTATCGTAATCTACGCGAAAATACGCGTCTTTTGATATATCACTCGACCCCATTCGGAGCTCCTTTAAGGAGTTGAGTTTTGCACCCCCTCAACTTTCAAACGTCCATATCTCCTAAACGGTTAGGGCTAGGGGGCTGAAATTTCTCAGGCGTAATACACCCATATATGGCCACGTTCCGGTAGGGTCAAAACCCCGAAATTCCGACCCTCGATTTTTCGGGTCGAAAAAATTTCATCGTTTTGGTCAGAAAAAAATGCGACGTTTCTGCTGCGCGTTAACGGGAAGAGTTAGACGTTCGCTTATCGGCGCGTCGTAAGGACCCCTACGAGGGTTCTAAACAGGCGAAAGAAGGACGCCCTAACTCAACGCGTTCCGACGCTACAGCGCTTCAAAGTTGGATTTTTTTTTCTCTCTTTTTCAACTTTGACGGGCCGTAGCCGCTAAACGGTTAGAGATAGGGCGTCCGGAGTGGTCGCAATCGATTCCGCGGACATTTTTCTGTCGGAAACCGTCTAATTCGTCCGTCCGAACGGCCTCGTTAACGCGCGACACGAGAAAACGTCGAAAGATGTCGTTTTCGGGGTCGATTTTTTCGCGTTTTTTCGAAGCCCCGAAACTTCAAACGCCCGTATCTCTTAAACGGTTAGAGATATCGAAGCGTGCTAAAAAAATTCTTGTTCGGCGCGTAAAAATCTACCAGATAGGATGATAAAAACGGTCATTTTCGGACTTCGATATTTCACCGAAATTTCTCGACCGAATCTCCGTATCTCGGTTATGCGTGGTCGCAGCGCGACCGTTCGGTGCTCATTTGAAAGATCTCGACGCGTACTTTCGAACCGCGCAAACCGGGATCCTCTATCTATAACCGTTTAGGAGCTACGGCGCTTCAAAGTTTCGGAGTTAAGCATTTTTGGAAATTTCGAAACTTTAAAAGCGATTTTCTCCTTAACGGTTAGAGATAGAGAGGCAAACTTTTTTTTATCGTAATCTACGCGAAAATACGCGTCTTTTGATATATCACTCGACCCCATTCGGAGCTCCTTTAAGGAGTTGAGTTTTGCACCCTCAACTTTCAAACGTCCATATCTCCTAAACGGTTAGGGCTAGGGGCTGAAATTTCTCAGGCGTAATACACCCATATATGGCCACGTTCCGGTAGGGTCAAAACCCGAAATTCCGACCCTCGATTTTTCGGGTCGAAAAATTTCATCGTTTTGGTCAGAAAAAATGCGACGTTTCTGCTGCGCGTTAACGGGAAGAGTTAGACGTTCGCTTATCGGCGCGTCGTAAGGACCCTACGAGGGTTCTAAACAGGCGAAAGAAGGACGCCCTAACTCAACGCGTTCCGACGCTACAGCGCTTCAAAGTTGGATTTTTTCTCTCTTTTTCAACTTTGACGGGCCGTAGCCGCTAAACGGTTAGAGATAGGGCGTCCGGAGTGGTCGCAATCGATTCCGCGGACATTTTTCTGTCGGAAACCGTCTAATTCGTCCGTCCGAACGGCCTCGTTAACGCGCGACACGAGAAAACGTCGAAAGATGTCGTTTTCGGGGTCGATTTTTTCGCGTTTTTTCGAAGCCCCGAAACTTCAAACGCCCGTATCTCTTAAACGGTTAAAGATATCGAAGCGTGCTAAAAATTCTTGTTCGGCGCGTAAAAATCTACCAGATAGGATGATAAAAACGGTCATTTTCGGACTTCGATATTTCACCGAAATTTCTCGACCGAATCTCCGTATCTCGGTTATGCGTGGTCGCAGCGCGACCGTTCGGTGCCGTGGTACCGTGGTGCCGTGGAGCCGTGGTACCGTGGTACCGTGGTACCGTGGTACCGTGGTACCGTGGTACCGTGGTACCGTGGGACCGTGGTACCGTGGTACCGTGGTCCCGTGGTACCGTGGTACCGTGGTACCGTGGTACCGTGGTACTGTGGTACCGTGGTACCCTGGTATCGTGGTACCGTGGTACCGTGGTACCGTGGTACCGTGGTACCGTGGTACCGTGGTACAGTGGTACCGTGGTACCGTGGTACCGTGGTACCGTGGTTCCGTGGTACCGTGGTACCGTGGTACCGTGGTACCTTTGCATCTTTTCACCTTGGTACCGTGGTACCGTGATACCGTGGTACCGTGGTACCGTGATACGTTTGGATCTTTTAACCTTTGTACCGTGGTACCGTGGTACCGTGGTAGCGTGGTACCGTGATACCTTTGCATCTTTTCACCTTTGTACCGTGGTACCGTGATAGCTTTGCATCTTTTCACCTTGGTACCGTGGTACCGTGGTACCGTGATACCTTTGCATCTTTTCACCTTTGTACCGTGGTACCGTGGTACCGTAGTATCGTGGTACCGTGGTATCGTGGTACCGTGGTACCGTGGTACCGTGGTACCGTGGTACCGTGGTACCGTGGTACCGTGGTACCGTGGTACCGTGGTACCGTGGTACCGTGATACCGTGGTACCGTGGTACCGTGGTACCGTGGTACCGTGGTACCGTGGTACCGTGGTACCGTGATACCGTGGTACCGTGGTACCGTGGTACCGAGATACCGTGGTACCGTGATACCTTTGCAGCTTTTCACCTTTGTACCGTGGTACCGTGGTACCGTGGTACCGTGGTACCGTGGTACCGTCGTACCGTGGTACCGTGGTACCGTAGTACCGTAGTATCGTGGTACCGTGGTACCGTAGTATCGTGGTACCGTGGTACCGTGGTACCGTGGTACCGTGGTACCGTGGTACCGTGGTACCGTGGTACCGTGATACCGTGGTACCGTGGTACCGTGGTACCGTGATACCGTGGTACCGTGATACCTTTGCATCTTTTCACCTTTGTACCGTGGTACCGTGGTACCGTGGTACCGTGGTACCGTGGTACCGTGGTACCGTGATACCTTTGCATCTTTTCACCTTTGTACCGTGGTACCGTGGTACCGTGATACTTTTGCATCTTTTCACCTTTGTACCGTGGTACCGTGGTACCGTGATACCTTTGCATCTTTTCACCTTTGTACCGTGGTACCGTGGTAACGTGGTACCGTGGTAACCGTGGTACCGTGGTACCGTGGTACCGTGGTACCGTGATACCTTGCATCTTTTCACCTTGGTACCGTGGTACCGTGGTACCGTGGTACCGTGATACCGTGGTACCGTGGTACCGTGGTACCGTGGTACCGTGGTACCGTGGTACCGTGGTACCGTGGTACCGTGGTACCGTGGTACCGTGGTACCGTGGTACCGTGATACCTTCCCATCTTTACACCTTTGTACCGTGGTACCGTGGTACCGTGATACTTTTGCATCTTTTCACCTTTGTACCGTGGTACCGTGGTACCGTGATACCTTTGCATCTTTTCACCTTTGTACCGTGGTACCGTGGTACCGTGGTACCGTGGTACCGTGGTACCGTGGTACCGTGGTACCGTGGTACCGTGGTACCGTGGTACCGTGGTACCGTGGTACCGTGGTACCGTGGTACCGTGGTACCGTGGTACCGTGGTACCGTGGTACCGTGGTACCGTGGTACCGTGGTACCGTGGTACCGTGATACCGTGGTACCGTGATACCGTGGTACCGTGGTACCGTGGTACCGTGGTACCGTGGTACCGTGGTACCGTGGTACCGTGATACCGTTGGAGCTTGGGACCGTTGTACCGTGGTACCGTGGTACCGTGGTACCGTGGTACCGTGGTACCGTGGTACCGTGGTACCGTGGTACCGTGGTACCGTGGTACCGTTGTATCGTGGTACCGTGGTAACGTGGTACCGTGTTACCGTAGTATCGTGGTACCGTGGTACCGTGGTACCGTGGTACCGTGGTACCGTGGTACCGTGGTACCGTGGTACCGTGCTACCGTGGTACCGTGGTACCGTGGTACCGTGGTACCGTGGTACCGTGGTACCGTGGTACCGTGGTACCGTGGTACCGTGGTACCGTGGTACCGTGATACCTTTGCATCTTTTCACCTTTGTACCGTGGTACCGTGGTACCGTGGTACCGTGGTACCGTGATACCGTGGTACCGTGGTACCGTGATACCTTTGCATCCTTTTCACCTTTGTACCATGGTACCGTGGTACCGTGGTACCGTGGTACAAATGGTACCGTGGTACCGTGGTACCGTGGTACCGTGGTACCGTGGTACCGTGATACCTTTGCATCTTTTCACCTTTGTACCGTGGTACCGTGGTACCGTGGTACCGTGGTACCGTGGTACCGCGGTACCGGGGTATCGTGGTACCGTGGTACCGTGGTACCGTGGTACCGTGGTACCGTGGTACCGTGGTACCGTGGTACCGTGATACCTTTGCATCTTTTCACCTTTGTACCGTGGTACCGTGGTACAGTGGTGCCTTGACACCTTTGTACCTGTCCACCTTTTCACCTTGGTACCTTGACACTATCGGAAACCGTCTAACTCGTCGTAAAAACGGTCATTTTCGGACTTCGATATTTCACCGAAATTTCTCGACCGAATCTCCGTATCTCGGTTATGCGTGGTCGCAGCGCGACTGTTCGGTGCTCATTTGAAAGATCTCGACGCGTACTTTCGAACGGCGCAAACCTGGATCCTCTATCTATAACCGTTTAGGAGCTACGGCGCTTCAAAGTTTCGGAGTTATGCATTTTTGGAATTTTCGAAACTTTAAACGCGATTTTCTCCTTAACGGTTAGAGATAGAGAGGCAAACTCTTTTTTATCGTAATCTACGCGAAAATGCGCGTCTTTTGATATATACTGCACCCCATTCGGAGCTCCTTTACGGCGTTGAGTTTTGCACCCCATACGAGGGTTCTAAACAGGACATTGGGACATTAGTACATTAGTACATTAGTACATTAGTACATTAGGACATCGGGACATTAGGACATTAGGGCATTAGGACATTGGCACATTAGGGCATTATTACATTAGGCCATTAGGACATTAGGACATTAAGACATTAGGACATTAGGACATTAGGACATTAGGACATTAGGACATTAGGACATTAGGACATTAGGACATTAGGACATTAGGACATTAGGACATTAGGACATTAGGACATTAGGACATTAGGACATTAGGACATTAGCACATTAGGACATTAGGACATTAGGACATTAGGACATTAGGACATTAGGACATTAGGACATTAGGACATTAGGACATTAGGACATTAGGACATTATGACATTAGGACATTAGGACATTAGGACGTTAGGACGTTAGGACATTTGCACATTAGCACATTAGCACATTAGCACATTAGGACATGAGGACATTAGTACTCTTATAGGACATTGTGATATTAGGACATCAGGACATTAGTACTCTTATAGGACATTGTGATATTAGGACATCAGGACGTTAGAACATTAGGGCATATGGACATTACGACATACAAACTTGCTTACTATCCAACTAACTCTTTGATTTCTTTTTTGTTTCATATCCTGCAACTGGCCTAGTTTTCCAGCAACTTCCACCGCAGCAGTGTGTCCACTACGTCTTCTTCAAATTAATAAAATACGTTATATGTAATATATCCTTAATTTTTAATATGGATCAATATCTTTGTATTTTTTTTTTTTCATTATGTTAAATTTTGTAATATGCTACAATATCTTGCTTTATATGTTTTTGTAATGGTAAGGTTGCTAAATAAAATTGCAATAATGATTGTAGAAAATTGCTTTATTTATTAAATCCCTCCTAAATGTAAATAGATGTAGTGAAAAAGTCAACTGCGATTCACAAAATTCGTTATAGTTTCATAAAATCCTTCTGCTTCCTAATAATTTCGTTAAATTTTAAAGAATTACATTATTTCGATTAAAACTGACAGGTACAGCGCAGGAACAAAATATATTCGAGCGAAATATACCTCCTCGCATTCCTGCACTCCTGATACTTTCGTCAACATTTGAAAAATTTAAAATTATTTCCCTAAAAATTTTTAAATACGCCAATGAAATGTACCTCCTGGCATTTCTACTACCCCAGTACCTCCTGATACTTTCGTCAAATTTTGTAAAATATGCCAATTATTACAGTTAAAATTTAAAAGTTATATATTACAGCGCCATCTATCGGACTTTTGTTGAACTAACATATGAATCTTTAAGTACAGTGGCGCCACCTGGCGGTAGTTATTGCAACTAAAATATCTCCAGCCCTAATATACCTCTTCGAGTTCCTGCTTTCCTAATACCTCCACCTCACACGTTTCTGATATTCCTTTACTAACCCAATTTTCATGTTAAGACAAAAAATCACAGTTACTGAATCATATGATTTCTGCTTTCTCTGAGCTTCGGTAACTGTGATATTTATAATGTAGAGTTTCTTCAAGTAAATATATACTTTTTTTAAGTAGAATGTTGTCCTATTACAACGACATCTGTTGAACTTTTGTGGAACTAAAGTAATACATTTTAAGCACAGTGACGCCTAAGAAGTCTGAACTAAACTGTTACTTTAGTGGGACTAGAATATGACGCCCTTCTAGTGGGGACATCTGGTGTCTTTTTGAAAAAATTGTGTTTTTTGTTGGCTTCAGTGTTAAAGGAATAAATAAAACAAAATTTTGAGGTTACTGCTATGTATTTATTTGCTAATTAATCTTATTTACACGTTAATTTATAAATATATGTATGTACATGTGGATTGTATTTAAAAGTTATATAGTCACACCAGTACAAGATCACAGTATTCACGGAGTCCACTGTTCCGCAGTCGTAGGTCTGCCCTTCTAGGATGCATCATACTCTGTAGATTGTAGATTCCTCACCTGACAATGAACATTTCAAGTTAATAATCATACTAACTTCGAACATGTAATTGAGGTATTTCCTCATGTATTTTTATAAGAATAATATCTAAATATCGAGAAATTCATACCGTAGTTGCCAAAATTAAAGAGAAAGACCATTGGAACGCCAAACGGGGAATATCTTAATATTTATCCCTAGCTCCTACCGTTTGGCAGTGAGGGCCCCCATGCGACATCTTCATGGCTCGAAAACGGGATAAGATTCCATGACGGATTCGTCCTAAAACCCTCAATGTGCGCTCCGAGTCCTAGAAAGAGACACATGCTAACTCAAACCGTCTGAATGTATATGTAAACATTCATCCGTCTGAATGTGTATGTAAACATTCATCCGTCTGCATGTGTATGTAAACATTCATCCGTCTGCATGTGTATGTAAACATTCATCCGTCTGAATGTATATGTAAACATTCATCCGTCTGAATGTGTATGTAAACATTCATCCGTCTGCATGTGTATGTAAACATTCATCCGTCTGAATGTGTATGTAAACATTCATCCGTCTGAATGTGTATGTAAACATTCATCCGTCTGAATGTGTATGTAAACATTCATCCGTCTGAATGTGTATGTAAACATTCATCCGTCTGAATGTGTATGTAAACATTCATCCGTCTGCATGTGTATGTAAACATTCATCCGTCTGAATGTGTATGTAAACATTCATCCGTCTGCATGTGTATGTAAACATTCATCCGTCTGAATGTGTATGTAAACATTCATCCGTCTGAATGTGTATGTAAACATTCATCCGTCTGAATGTGTATGTAAACATTCATCCGTCTGAATGTGTATGTAAACATTCATCCGTCTGAATGTGTATGTAAACATTCATCCGTCTGAATGTGTATGTAAACATTCATCCGTCTGAATGTGTATATAAACATTCATCCGTCTGAATGTGTATGTAAACATTCATCCGTCTGAATGTGTATGTAAACATTCATCCGTCTGAATGTGTATGTAAACATTCATCCGTCTGAATGTGTATGTAAACATTCATCCGTCTGAATGTGTATGTAAACATTCATCCGTCTGAATGTGTATGTAAACATTCATCCGTCTGAATGTGTATGTAAACATTCATCCGTCTGAATGTGTATGTAAACATTCATCCGTCTGAATGTGTATGTAAACATTCATCCGTCTGAATGTGTATGTAAACATTCATCCGTCTGAATGTGTATGTAAACATTCATCCGTCTGAATGTGTATGTAAACATTCATCCGTCTGAATGTGTATGTAAACATTCATCCGTCTGAATGTGTATGTAAACATTCATCCGTCTGAATGTGTATGTAAACATTCATCCGTCTGAATGTGTATGTAAACATTCATCCGTCTGAATGTGTATGTAAACATTCATCCGTCTGAATGTGTATGTAAACATTCATCCGTCTGAATGTGTATGTAAACATTCATCCGTCTGAATGTGTATGTAAACATTCATCCGTCTGAATGTGTATGTAAACATTCATCCGTCTGAATGTGTATGTAAACATTCATCCGTCTGAATGTGTATGTAAACATTCATCCGTCTGAATGTGTATGTAAACATTCATCCGTCTGAATGTGTATGTAAACATTCATCCGTCTGAATGTGTATGTAAACATTCATCCGTCTGAATGTGTATGTAAACATTCATCCGTCTGAATGTGTATGTAAACATTCATCCGTCTGAATGCGTATGTAAATGTTCATGCGTCTGAATGTAACATCGAATGAATTAGAATAAGGAATTTAGTTAGAATTCCCCATCTACATCTGAAATTTTGTTTACAGCGCCTACTTTCATCTCTATTTTTATCGGTTTCTATTCCCTTTTATCGAATTATCGGAATATAGAAGTGCTAAATTGAGTCTTTTGTGCATTCTCAACAAGCTTGGGAAAAGCGAGAATCCGTATTCGTTATTATTTGTTTACGATTGGTGCTTGTTTTCTCCCTAATGTATTGAGAAACGTGGAAAATTTGTTTTTCTATCACAACTAAAATGGCAAGGATTCTTATTATTCTGAATATTTAAACAAAATATCAGCTGAATGCAGAGTATCTCAAATATCCTTTGTATTAAAGCAATGCCTCTTTCCGTCTCGCTCTTGTACTTCGATGTGAAATGTTTCAAGTCATAGCCGCACCTCTCGATAATAAAATAGCAGAGACAACAAAACCTTTTAATGGAAAGGTCCACAAAGATAAAAATACCAAGTGTCGAGAAGAAAAAGTGTTTTTCATTCCATGTGTACATTGTATTAAATCAAGGTAGCTACGAATTTATTTTAAATTCATTTTAGAAATTTACACTTCACAGGCTGTTGGGAACCCTGCCAGGCATTAATTTCGTATTTTTTAATTCTTAATTTTCCTATATTAACTCAACAAAAAGGGTTAAAGTATTAAATAAGGATTTCTTTCGTAGGTCCCGACGATCTAAATCTAAATAAAAAGAAACGCGATACCCTATCTTTTCTACTTAGAACGCTGGAGCAAGGAAATATTTAGTGTTTTTTTTTCGCCTTTCCAAAGACATGTCGAAAAAAAGGAAATAAGACAGTCAAGTCAAAGGTGTGAGACGCGATTTTCAATTTTGGAACATAATTTTTGGAAAAATCTACCATCAAGTATTTCTTGTTTAAACCGAAGAAGCACAAAATATTTTTTGATTTCATTAATATCTCTAACTCGTAGTGGAATATTATCGATAGCTTATTGTTGATGCAATTTTTAAAGGTTAATGCTACTTGTCAAAACTTAAATAATAATATACATTCAAATATCTTTAAATTGTATCCTATAACACCACCCAACAAAATAAATTTTTGTCGTGATGCCTGTAAAATGCGAACTGATTTAGTGTATTTCTGATGTGCTGGTTCCAAAATTAACTGGCATTTCTTCCTAGCAGCTCTAGTTTTCGAAATACACCACGGTGAAATGTATTAGTCATACGCAATAAATTTCACAGTTATTTATTAGTAGAACAGATGCTTTTTAACTTTCACACGCTCGGATATAACATGAGCATCAAGATTCATTACTTTCACAGCCACTTAGATCGTTTTCCAGGAAACTTAGGTGACGTTAGTGAAAAACAGGGAGAAAGATTTCACAACGACATCAGCATTACGGAGGAAAGATACCAAGGAAGATGGAATACTCATATGATGGCCGATTACTACTGAAATTTTCAGACTGTTCGGGTAAATCTCACGCAAGGAAATCTTACAAAGGGAAATTTTTAACTGATGATTGAAAGTTGTATATGCATACTTTCCTGTTAAATAAATACCTTCAACCCATTTTTTGTGTTTCAGTTAACAGTTATCAAATAGTAATATTTAAAAAATTACGTACCTAGCAAAACTAAATAGTGCAGACAGAGTGAATCTCGAAAAGTAGATCTGATAGAACAAATCTGACGGCATTTTTGGATTAGGCATCCTAAAATCCGAGGTACCAAGATTTGTGTTGGCTAGCGTTATTTTAGATGGTATTGTAATATGTCAATATGTATTTTAGATTAAGCTATTGTTTAATATGTATACCATATATTTAATATTAGTTTAAATTGGTGCTCGCTTGTAAATAATCATATAAAAATAAGAATTATAGCAGAATGCAACAACATTGAGAAACTTTCATTTAGAGAGGTGCCATATATAAGTTCAAATCTAGTATGATGTGTATTTTATCAATAAAAAATATTCTGCAGTGTTTTCTATATTTCATTAATTAATTATTAATTTTTGTAATGAATAACTAACTACAACTTGTATAAAATCGTAGCTAGCTTTATAACTGCCGCCACAAAGTAGTTTTGAAAAATTCCATTCTGTAAACGCGTCTCGTCATATTACTCCTCCGAATTAAAAAATAGAGTATAGTTGGAAACAATCATTTACTTTTTTTAGAAATTGTATATAAAAGTTGCCTCTTTAAAAATATAGTTCCGAACTTAAATTAAAGGATAGAAGAAATATTATAATATATTTAAGCTTTTGGGAGCCATGAAATAGAAACTGCAAAAAATTCATAAAGTGTACAGTTTAAATAACGAATTCTTAAAGGAAGAGATCTTCAGAGAAACAATTACCAATTTTAAAGATTGAATTAAATATATTAGTGTGTATAAAAAACTCTTGAAAGAAAAAGAGTAAAGTTCCAGCCTTCTTAATTCCATTTCATGACAGTTTGCGAACTAACTTGAAATAGAACTTTTCCGTCGAGAATAAGCTGATTGCAAATTCCTTTCTGAGGTAACGAAAGCGATCCCCGCCTCTACGATCAAACCGCACAGTTTTAGTTCACTCTCTGGTTTGATACCTACTGCATTGACCATCAGATATCTGGATGATATTACATTGAAAAGGGTCCGCTGTGGGGGTTTTAGAAGCTTTCCAAAATGCGGACGTGGGAAGACCTACAATCTCAAGCTAGATTAGACACGCTGATGATAAAAATGTTAGAAATATATACGTGCTGACATTTTCCACAGAAAATGTATATCCACACTAGAGATTTTCTACTTTTCTAAATGTCAATCTAATATGAAGTTAGTGGAAAGAACAACAGACGTACAGTGACTCACAGTGAAAATGATGCAGTAGTATATAATTTGGTAAGAGGCCGAAGATGTTAGGAAAAGTAATTATTTGGGAAAAGTAAATTAAATACACTAGAGCTCGCTTATAAGGGACTCGTATACAACGTACTTTCAGATACAGCGTCTACTTCCCTTGGCCCCGGCACAGCCTTATTTGAAATAATATATTTTTGTTCTGATATTGCGTACTTCTGTTATTACGTACTTATTACATAAATCTGGTATAAAGCAGCATGCGGTACGTGTTAAATACGAGGAACACACCACAATAGCTGTTAGGTGGGACGTGTAATATAATGTACTAAATGGATTTTCTTATTTTTCTTCGCACGAGTTACCGTTATAGTTCGTTAAAGTTAGAGACATTTGTTTCGATAGATTATTAATTTAAATTAATTAAATTCAAAGTGGTAAAAAGCAATCTGATATTTGTCGTGCTAAATGTCTTAAAAGAAACAACAGTTTCTACCATAACGAAAAATAAAGATAAAATTCTCCCATTAGAACAAGCTAACAAAAATGTCAGGCGATTAAGTAAACCGGTTCGAGGAATAGTTGATGTAGCTTTACCACGATGGTTTAAGTATCAACGAGCCAATAATATACCAATTAGTGGTCATATTCTTCAAACTAAAGCAGAAGAAGTTGCTAAATTATTCTGTAGCGCTGTGTTTCTGCTGCTGGTGTTGGAAACCTTTATTCTATTGAGGATACTTATGGACAGGTTTATGTACGTAAACATCCCTAAACAGAATTTAATGTCAGGAAACTTGACACAGAAAATGATCTTATACGCATAAGTTAGTAGAATCTGTTCCAAATAGATTATAATTAATTATAAAATCTAAAAGAAACCCAACTAAATATTAATTGTTTCGTTTTAATTTTCAAAAATGATTAATTACACAAACATTATTATTATATAACATATTTATTATTATATATATTATATTATATAACATTATTATTGCAGGTGCATCATTTTCATTGTGATGTTAAATACGTAACCGTTGTAACGTTATTTGATTACAATTCGTAATACCTATCCGAATTAGTTTTGTTTTATTTTTGTAATGTATTTCAAGAATAGTAGATATAATATATTTTATTTACTTTTCTAAAATAATTATTTTACCTAACCGCTGCTTCATTTTCACTGTATCACTGTATATTCCGGTAAGAATGCATCTAAAATGTTTTTAGAAGCATTGGGGTATCCTTTGAATTGTAGAAGTTATATTTTTCATTAATGAAAGATTCTAATAATATGCCCACGTAAGATTAAAATTGTTTTGAAAGAAACGATGTGTGTAAAAAATATGATTGCTTTTAACGGCAACGATATTGCCTCCTTTAAAAAGATAGCATATTTTCCAATATATCAAAGAAAATATTGCTCAATACTCAATTTAAGAAAGATTTAAACCAACGCATCACGTTCTCGTTAGTGTTTTTTTTTCTTTCACCATTCTCCATGACGAGTACGCGGATTCCACCAAGTTTTTTTAAGCTCTGCTTTTGTTCGATTCTCAAAAGCATGTCATTATACATACGATTTTTTATCCGTCTCGACACGCTACAAGAATAAGGAGTCGAGGTATTTGCTCAATAACGAAGGGCAAGTTAAATTTATGTTTTCGCAGAACATTATTCAATATATCATACCAGGAGAAGCCCACGCACCTGCCAGATCAAATTTTTATTGCGAAAGCGGGCGGCGAGAATTGCGTAAAATGAAAGTACTGGGGGAATTTCGAAGGGAAGGGAATCGTAAAAGCGTTGAATGCTTCTTAATGCCGGGGCTTAATTTCCACGAGGTCGCTCCATGGCCTGGAAGAGGGAATATTTTTAGATTTTTAAACCAGCAGACGAGTTTTTTCCATGTTTACCGAGGCTTAGTATGAAATGAGAAAATGCGACGGGAAAAAAAGAAAGGATTATTATAAATTCGCCAATTTAAATCATCTCACGAAAAATTTGTCCAGGCAATTATTTCCCAATATTCAAGATTGCGGAATAATTTTCAATCGGAAAGATACAGATATTAATATTTTTTACATTAATAAAATGATTTTAAATAATCAAAATATTAATAGACGCTTCATCTATATTTGACTTGTCGAATTAAGCTAATCCTAAGGTACCAGATTACAGAAATCTACTTGTTTTCTTTTTAATCTTAAGTTGGGGATACTGCCTTTAAACGCTATTCTATAACAATATTTTATTATAGAAGTTGGCAATAATAGTTATATGTCATTTTTAGCGTAGTGCAAGTGTATATTATAGTGTTTTTAATATATATTTTTAAATCGCTTCCTGTTATGTTTAGTTCAAATAATTTTGCGCAAATAGGTGGTTCGACCTTAATTTTTTAAAAGATGCATTTCTCAATTCCTGACACTCAGCAATTAACGGACGCAAATGGATCAACGTTTATGGTATGTTGAGAATCTTAGAACTATAATGGGGATTGTATCAAATTTCCAGTTGACATCTGTTTTTTTTAATACCATCTGTTTATTTATCCGAACACTTAAGACTTATTTTTAATGCATTATAGGGATATAATATTCATATAAATGGAGTGTTTCATTGTACAGTAAGATATCGACAGTTGCATAATTTGCACGAACAGTTAAAGAAAGAATTTGGAAATGATCATTTACCCCATTTTCCCCCGAAAAAATTATTACCTCTAACTGATGGACAGTTGGAAGAAAGGAGATCATTGTTAGAGAAATATATTCAAATAAGTATGCTGTCTAATTTACTTCTTCTATAAAGTTATCCTTGAAAGTAAATTATTTTTAGTTGGGCAGGATTCGAAACTTGTTTCTTCAGACCTTATTACGGGCTTCTTACTCTCAGCCCAGCAAGAAACAACAAATGAACGGAAACAAGAGTTGAAGTTAGATATCTATACGATGAATAACTACCAAATTTCATTAAGGGTATTATCAACGGATCGTACAGAGCAGGTGTTGGCAAAAGCTTGTAAACACATAAATTTACCATTAGAGTACACTTCATATTTCGCTTTGTTCTTGATCAAGAAAGAAGAAAATGGTGATATTGTAATATTAAGGAAACTGCAGGATTTTGAATCTCCATACATATCATACAAATCTGTACACGAATCGAATAGAATAGTCATAAGGAAAAGGTAAGTACGCCCTCACTCAAAATTATTTCAACACAGTATACAAGACCATCCAAAATTATTTCAGCTACTGGGATAATGACTATGATTTAGAATTAATGACAGATCCAATAGCTTTGAATCTTTTATACACTCAAACTGTATCTGATATCGAAAGGGGTTGGATTCTATGCATGAAAGAGGTCAAGAGCCAATTAGCTCATCTCCAAGCGAGGTTATCTAAGCGCGAGTATATTGAATTGGCGCGGACTTTAAAATATTACGGCTATATACAGTTCGTGCCATGTTATTGCGACTATCCTAAACCGAAAACTAAAGTCTTGGTGGCTATTGGTGGACAAGAACTAAGCTTGCGTCTAATTGGTCAGGTTGTGAAGGAAGGCAGTTTTAAGGTCACAAGGATGAGATGCTGGAGAATTACAGCGACGCATGTAAGACTGAACGGTCTCCTTAATTTCCGCATCTTCCGCATTGTAAATTCTCCTTTTTAGAACAAACAGAACATTGCGGCACACAGCACAGCGTCAATCACGTCAAATCTCGAATTATCCTTTGAATATTTGATGTCAAAGGATAATCTGCAATGGATCACAATCTCTAGCGAACAGGCCATCCTAATGTCTGGTTGTCTCCAGTCTATGGTGGACCAGTTACTCGTAAAACGCAACGGAATCAAACCAAAACCGATAGAACAGCATAAAGGGCAATGGTCGTATATGAAGAGGGATGGTTCTAGTCACTTAATCTCCTTAGATGATCCAGACGTTTACCCAGAAACTTCATCAACAAACGGCGAAACAAGTACAAAGTTCCAGGAATCGTTTTCGATTAAGAAATTACAGGAAAAATTTTCTAGCGTATCCTTCAAGTCCGGCAAGGAGTTTGTCGAGAATCACGCATTTGAGGGTATAGGGGATGACGATTTGTAAAAATAAAAGACCGGTATATATACGAATGTACGATAAAAGATATATTTTAATAACCAAAAACAACATTCCATATTTCCCAGACTTGCTGACAAAATGTACAGCCTTTATAATTATTCTAAATCTATGTGGTGCTGTTTTTTTTTTTTCGAGAAAATTCCCTTTTAACCTTTTAAAGATCTTCGATGTTTTTAAGATGTATGTATTGTAAAATGTGCCAAAAATATAATCAAAAAATATACACAGGGAGGATTACTATTAAGTCACCCTGTATGTTTAATCATCTCGATGTTGTCTTAACCCTCTATATAAAAGTTTTCTAGTATACAATCATCCTAAACGAGTAGACCGTTCCATCTAGAACTCTGGATGATGTATTCAATGTATAGGATATTCCGAATTTAGAATAGACTATACGGATTTACGTCATTGCGAAATATATGGTGGAAATTTAGATTTGGTGAAATTACAACGGGTTTCGATTATTTACAAAGCCTACCGAGATTTCGAATATCCTCTACATGTCTTTTATGTATTTAAAACTTCGAATTTAATATATAACACATAATTATATATATAGTGGACTGAACTTTTTTCTTTGTATATAGACAAATAGGGATTATTGCATTGTTTACTTAAGCATTATCAATTCCATTACGTATTATTTATAGACAATTTTGGTTGGTAAATTTCACATTCCTGACATCATGAAAAAGAAAAGAAGCAAACAACCGTCTCTTTCCATATTTCCATCCTCTCATTTTTCAAAGCAAGAAAAATATTATAACATTTCTTAACCAGTTAAAGATAACGCAAGGGATAATAATATTTTTAATAGAGTTTATTGTTCCTAAGATATATTTGTAATCTTGAATGTTCATGTATAAAGATAATAATTAAATACTCCAAGGTCTTAATCACAAACAAATACTATAATTTAATATGTGACATATTTTTTATTAAATATTTTGTTTTATAACATTTATTTATTATGTATATATGCATATACAAAGAAGAAAATAAATATTAAAAGCAATATGGTAGGTAATTTCCTTTTGAACCGAACCCTCCAAGAAAACCTAAGTCAAGGAAAGGAATAAAACTAAATCCTTCGTAATGTATATAGTATATTTCTTATAACAATGTAGAAAGCTGCTCAACTTTTTTATAAACCTGTAAATATATATATATAAACATGAAAAAAAAAAAATTAAAAAGCACCAATCATCACGTAATATGTGCTATTATTATGCAGTCGGGTTGTTAAAATTGTACGTCGGATACATTGGTGTATACTGTTGAGTATTGCTATTGAATTTCGTGTATTGATTATCTTCCTTATCGTAAATCGATTGGGCACCAAATTTACTTTGGCTGGGGATCCCAACCCATCCCATTTGAGGAGCATTATTGTCTTGTCCGTTCATATTCATATTTATAACGACACTATTGCCGGGAGGAGGAGCTGTAGCACCCGTTATAATAGCAATAGTTCCTATAGTAATCGGCATTTTCGATGTTAAATTGGAGTGGAATCCAGATACATTCACTTCAATCTAAAAGAATATATGCACAATTCAAATTACCACGGAATAATGGAAGGTATATTCCTTGGTAAAAATTACAAGCTATATTTACCAATAATTCGTAGTCTAAATCGATTAACGAGCAGTTTATTAAATTAGATGGAGGTAAAGGCGGTAACTGCAACGGCTGATTCCACGTCTTTGAGTCATGCGCGGCGACGGGTCCTACTTGAATCCTTTGCAATACTATCACGTCTTTCTTAGTCTCACGTCTTGGAAATTGAGAATAATAAGAAACAACCTAATTTTGAATCATTAATAATCATATTCGAAATAAAAAAAAAATAACTAAAAAATATACCTTTTGGAATTGGAAATTGACGCTTAGTATTTCAACATTTGAGATGTTATCAACTTCGGCTATAATTGGGATTATCTCTCCAGGAACATAACCGGATTTTGGGATTGAAACTACGCAAGTTAGGGGACCAGATTTACACCAACAACAACAAAAATATTTTTCAAGCGTTATCTTTACCGGTTCCTAAATATTTTCGATTTTTTTTAGTTATCCGATCCCTCATGGTTAAAAACAAAACAAAACCTTTACCTTCAAGCTCGTGTTCGTATTCAAATCAAATGGTGATAAAACTGTAAAGGCTGCCTTAGTTTCTTGATCAAATTTCCATGGCCGGTCCAATACCACCTTCACAGTATATCGAATATGTCCATATTGACCTTCAAAAGATGAAGGCAAAGTTGGAGGCAGTACACAAGTAAATGGAAAGATATGATTCCCAGCAGGCAATTCAGTAGCTTCATCTTAAATTTGTGCATTAATTTTGAAAGCTACTGTATATTTATATTTAGATAACTTACTATCTTTTCCACCATAACAATAATATTGTATTCTAAAATATTCTTCTTCACCTGTAAGTTCAATCCTCTCATTTTCCGTTTTTCCTTCATTATTAGTCTTTGATTCTTCAATAACCCATTGTACAGTAGCTTCTCCCTTAAACTTGAGGAGTATTCCTAACAAAAATATGACAAAAACAATTTCAACTAATTAAAAAATTATTTTATTTATTAAAACGATTACTAACCTCGTAGCTTTTTAGGCGAATCCAAAGTAATTTTCACCTCCCCATTAACAGTTTGACCTACATAGTAGGTGTTATATGGATTATCGAATAAAATTTCACATTCTTTCAAACCCATCGCGTTTTAAGGAATTCAGGTTTGACCAATACCAAACCAGACGTATACTGGTCCGTTGTGAGTTCATCGGTAATAATAGCTGCTTGAACGCAAGAGAATTTTGAATTCTTCTACTGTACAGTAGGTTTTATACACTACAGAGGTCCTTGAATGTAACCTTGAGGCATAGAAAACTATTTGTTAATTATTTTCGCGTTTATTTCATTTTAAATGCGGGGAAGATGTATATCCACCTTTTTTTTGATTAGGATTTTTATATTACACCCTTTTTTAGGGGGATAACCTGATTATCATCATAATATTGTAATCAATCACATATAGAGCACCATCTATTGAACGGTGTAAAATTGGTTGCCTACCTTAACAACTACAATTTGAAATTTCACCTTTATAAGTAATTAGATACTTTAATTTGCGTTTTATATTTGAAATTACATCAGATTTTTTATATTCAACCTCGTGTTTGTTAACGAAAGGATAAATTGCGAAACAACTTTGAGAATCTGGTTAATATGCATCAATTTATTTCGAATAGTTTATGTAATAATGTTAATAAAGGAAAAATATATAATTATCCGTTCTAATTTTAATAAACGGTCAGGTAGCCTTTGCCAATGCAAGGTCATTCAAATTGGACGAATAATTTCATTCATAACTAGGAGTACTGTTATTATATGGATTATTTCCTATACTATAGACTAAATTCTCGACGATTAGATTTTCTGAACCTACCATTGATCCGATTAATCTAAAAAAAGTCATAAAAGAAAAACCTCGGTAACTTGTAAATTAGTATATTAGTTGGTATGAATCGCTTACTATTTTTAATGCATATAAACTTTACACTGCCGTTCATAGAAGTTTGGCCAAGTAACAAAAATTTAAAAAATCAAGAAATAAAGGGCAATTAGTATGAAAGAAATAAATGTATTACACTTAAAAATAACAACTACCAAAATTTAACATTCTTTTCATCAAGAAATCCACATCTGGCATTAGTTACCGTTCGCACAACTCGCAGTATCCTTTCGATTAATTAAGGTTTTCGCCTGGGATGTTGTTCTATTTTTGTTGAAGGATATTCCAAAGCTGCTCCTTGAAAGTAGAACCGACACTTCGAACTCTTCTATCAAATTCATTCCACAGTAATTCAATAGGTTTGAGATCTGGACTCTGTAGTGGACATGTCATAACGTAAAATAACTGCTTGATTTTGCTCGTTCAGATACTGTTTGCATATTCTGGCCGCGTGTTTCGGATTCAGTTACATTGAATCCTTCGATTCAATGTAACTGAACCACCACAGTGCACCTCGCCTGTTTCTTGATATCAATGAATGATATTTCAACGATTAGCCTGCTGGCAAAATCTTCTTTATGCAAACTTATTATACTGGATCATTTAGCAACACCTATTGATTTACCACGACACATTTTGAACAGCGTTGTTCACTTACTGTACCGCTGATCACAATAATATTCAAACTGAACTGTTCTGGTGTTGTGTGGGCAGGAGCGTACCCTAAGAGAGAGATAGAGAGAGGGGATACAATAAAATGCTTACTTGCTTGGTCCCATTGATATAATTTATCTAATAAATAGATTAGAATAATCCGTTATAAATGAGGATGATTGTTCCGGGACATAAAGTGCTTAATTACTTTTCTTTTACTTGAAGCTGCAGATGTATTTAAGATTATCATCGTTGAATGCAATAAAGCTTATTAAATTAAAATATTGTAAAACGTTCTCCCTCGGCCAAATTTCTGTGGACGGTAGTGTATGTGTTTGTTACGTATTCTCAAACATTTACCTTATCTTATCCGACGCCTTAATCTATATCAAAGCATCTTTTTCGCAGTATCTTATCGTTTTACACAATAAAATAATCTCTTTACATAATTGACCTTGACGAACAAAAAAAGAAAAAAGAAAAATAAAATCATCGGTAATATTTTAAAAATTCTTTTATTACTGTTTTTAATGATGAAATTCAATAATATGAAAAATTTTTGCTCACATTTGGTTTAAGTCTCTATTAATATTATTACATTATTACGGATTATTTAGAAAATAAACAAAATTAAACATGAGTACAACATTATACAATATAATGTTGATAATAGTACGTTACGTTAAATTTTGCTTTTATTTTTTTCATGATAGTAAAATGAAAATAAGATAGAAATACGTAAAAGTAATAATAGCATGCTAAACAATAGATAAATATATTTAATTTAATAAATATAATATTCTTCCTTTGACGGAGTAAAAATAATAAAGCAGTCCAGTACTAAGTTATTTCATTTTAACCATTGCATATCGTTTGTATACAGGATGTCCCAATTTAATATCCATGAATAAATTCATGGTAGATATGCTCGACTTAATTTTGGACAAAATATCTTTAAGAACTTATTTATTATAATTAATTTTATCTAAAAATACAGGTTTATTGAGATATTTTGTTTGGATTCAAGTTGAGTATCTTTGAATCGTTGAATTTGGCGACCCTCGAGCGAGGAATCGTGTATATTCTTCAGATAGAAAATGGCTAAAATGAAAAAGAGGAATCGTTTTAGCGTCTAGTTTGAAAAAAAAATTATCTAATATTTTTTTAATACCTTGTTATCTACTTTTAGATTAAGTTAATTAGGATTTAACTAGCAATAATTGCGCGGAAAAAAATGCAACCAATAATAATTATAATAAAATATTTTACAATATAAAACAATTCAAAAAGTTGTTACATTTTTTTTTGTATTTTTTTTAAATTAATCATCATTTAATTATATACAAAATACAGTGAATCACAGAGAGAAACCCTTATCTTATTAATTAAAATTATTTTGGGAGACTTGAACGGATGTCATTTAAAAACGGGATCTACCAAGTACGTATAAGCTGGCCCAAGATACGTAAACATTTTCACAGAAATTCCTATTATACAGCGCAAGTTCTTTTAAATGAAAAGCATGTTTTAATATGTTTGAAAAATTCTGACCTTTTTTTTTTTCTTTAAATGCTGCTATTTACATCATATTTGGGCCGCTGTGTATATGGTACTCAATAATAACTTATTTTAATTAATAATGCACGATTTTCTAACGCTTTTGCACATGGTGACCCACTGTATACTTTTTCACAGTAATATTACAATAATGCAGTCACATACTAAAATAAATTAGTGCGAACGTGCTATAATTTATGATTGCTTGTAAGCCACGTAAGGCCCTCGTAAAGGCCATCGCCAGTTGTAGCACAGGCCGGCTGAACATACCAATTTCGATCACGGATGCGCGTAAGGCCCAACTTCTCTTGGATCTCGTGCGGTTTCATTGCTTCTGGTAAATCTTGTTTATTGGCAAATATCAATATGATGGCATCACGCATTTCACGATCATTTATTATTCGATGGAGTTCCTGACGTGCCTCATCAATACGGTCACGGTCAGCACAGTCTACAACGAATATTAAACCTTGAGTGCCCGTATAATAATGACGCCACAATGGTCTTATTTTGTCTTGTCCACCAACGTCCCACACATTAAACTTCACATTTTTATAAGTCACTGTTTCAACATTGAATCCGACTGTTGGAATGGTTGTTACGGATTGGCCAAGTTTTAATTTGTATAGTATCGTTGTTTTACCAGCAGCATCCAAGCCCAACATCAGAATTCTCATCTCCTTGTTACCGAAAATTTTCGATAATAACTTGCCCATGGTGGTACAGGACCTTCCCTATTTAAATTTCCTGGAATAAATTAATGTTTTAATCATAATATAACATTGAAGCTTTGTTAAAGGTTGCCATTTAATGTGAGATAGATGGAATTTGTGACAGTTTGATGATAGGTATCTCAGCTTCTTTGTAAATGCATTAAAATAATTATAAAAAGCTTATCTATATGGAAGGTGTGTGGTCACTATGGCGGGTCATCTAAGAAATCTAACGGGAAGATCGATGAGCCATACAGTTTAGTGTAAATGCTCGCTAAATGCATAACCGGTTCATTAAGCTTGGATCTACGTACCACTAATCATTGACAATTATCAAAATATTTCCTCGATTTGCCATATTATTCTCTCCATCTCCATATTGGCAATTGGCGCGGTTCAAAGGACAGAGTGTTACACGATTTACGGACTTATAGTTGCTGCTTTATAGATGCTATGTCTGTGTTTGTATGTCATCAAATGGGAGGATCACGCCCGAATGCCAACGTAGACGCACGAACCTGTCTTTTTCGACTTGTTCTGACGATGATTGTCCCTTTTTTTTGAAACGCTTTATTCTTTCTATTGAAATCACTCCACTCACGACCAACAAATTGCGATATAATAGGACCTTTAATTCATAATGAAAGCACTTTTTCGTCAAACTACTCCGCTGAGATAACACCAACTGTTATAATAATTTTTATCACAACTATGCACGCATACAATACTCCTACTACATTCGCATAACGCGATAATATTTATTAGATTACTCAATTATCCACAATAATTATTCGATATCTACTTAAAAAAGATTAGTTCGCTAAACATAAAATACCGAACGATGATGCATGGGAATTTTTGCGAAATAAGGTAAAAAAAAGACAATTTAGCAAAATATTGTGTATACATCTCCATTCAAAATTATATAAACGCTATATTACTTAACTAACTTATATATATATATATATTAATATAAATATATGTGTATATATATATATATATATATGTGCTTATTTAATTAGCATTTTTATTGTTAAGTACCTAAATTTAATTTAAAATCATTAAACAATTAAACAAATTACATAGGACGCCACCGCGGGAGGAATGCGAATTAAAGACTTAAATACATTACGAGTAATAAGGACCTAAACAACGTCAAATTGACATATGAATTGACAGTTTCGAAACCTAACCTAACCAATACTTAATTGATCAAAATGTGTGTAGATTAAAGATGCATTAAACCAAATATACGTAAGAGATTCCTTTCCCAAATACAGTAAATTCTTTTCTTAAATGTAACTTCGAAATGACCATAAAATATCGTTTGGTATTCTTAATAGCAATAATTATAATCTTATGGAAAGCATTTAATCATTTTGAAGTATTCGAAAAAGAGCTTCCAAAGGGTAACCTGAGCTATGGAGGCAGGAAACAAGTAATCAAAGTAAGCATTTACTACGAAGCGCTCTGTTCCGATTCGAGGAACTTCATCGTCAATCAACTTGCACCCACCTATGAAGATTTGCACGATGATATATTGTTAGATTTTGTCCCATATGGAAAAGCAAAGGTAATTGGAGCTCTTTTCTGAGGTGTTACTTTTAATGTCTACATGTGATTGTTCCGTAGACCCATGAAAGTGATGGTGAGATCACTTTTACGTGCCAACATGGTCCGACAGAGTGCCAAGCAAATAAAATCCACGCCTGCGTTATAGATGGTCTTCTCGATCAACATATGCAGTTAAAGTATATTACTTGTATGATTTACGATAACATTGTTCCATTAGAAGCATTAGAAAGGGTATGTATTATAGTGGCGATCATATAATTAAGAACAATTTGCAGTACAATGGCAGGTATTTCTTTGATTTTATTTTATATGTCCTGTATATAAAGTTCTTTCCCCTTCGCAATAAAATAAAACCGTTATTCTCCCTAAAACACGGGTTGGTTTGCTTGTAATACGGCCATAGTTCTGGACTGGTCTTCATGCAGCCCCGATCTAAGCCCTATTGAACATTTGTGATAAAGTTTTTAAAGATGTCTGGCAAGCTATTCTTTGAGAATGCTGTGGAGCTTTTGTTGAATTTATGAGCAGTGTGTTAACAAATAAAGGATATCCCACTAAATATTAATATCAAAATTAAATAATTATATTTTTGGTTGAAGATTAACACGTGGAAATTAAATATTTTACTGTGTTTTAAGGAGTGTTCTTATTTTAATAAATTATTTCAGTATACAATATACTACAGTCCCTATACAATTTATTGGTGCAACTTACTAAAATAGCGATTTCATTAAAATATATAATGAAGAACGTATTGTACAAGTATAATTGCATTCAGACATAGTCACAACTATATAACTAATATTTTGTAATGCCTCCTTTGACTTCTATAATTGTTCTTATTCTTTTTGGCATACTGTCTAACAAATTGGGCTTACCTTTCGCCAATTTTGAATTTCAACGTTTCGGCCATATATAACGTGCCATCATCGGTGTTAATCTTGATTCTTTCAGGAAACGTCCGCATGTGAATCCGGCTTCGTACTGTATGCGTGGATATTTCCACACTTTGAAACATTACATTTCATATTTCTTTGGCGGGTAAACCTCAATTTTCAGTTGCTAGTTGCAGGATACGTCGATCATCTCGATTAATAGTGATCCTTTTCTTGCCGCAAAACGCTCTTCCGGTATTTGTAGTGGATGCTTTTCCTTTTATTAAAACGTCGATTCGCTGCGCTGTTTGTCGGGATATTTCTTTTTTCTTTGCGATACACTGCTGTACCCAACAATTACTGTGCCTTTCAATCTTGTTTCTACCTTTCTTTTTTGCAGTGCAGACTTGTATTTGTAAATTATCGCATGGATAAACACACAAAAGCTTAATTTATAAGGTGGTTCTAATAAAATGGACAGGGATTGTCTTTTTTAATGACTCACCGACAAAGAAATCTGTTAGAAATATAAATAATAAGATAATAATAAAAAAGAAAACGAGTTCATGTTTTTGTATAAATAATAAACGCAATTTTTTTTTTAGTGCGGAAAAGAATTAGGAATTGATTACAATCCAATAGCTGACTGTTCCAATAGTAAGACTGCCGATTTATTGTTGAAGACGTACGGTATCCAAACCGATTCTGTAACTCCACATATAACATTCATCCCGACTATTGAATTCGATGGTGCTTTAAATGTGAAGCTGTCCCTGGTTTTGAAAGATTTCCGAAACGTCTTATGCAGCCTATATAAAGTCAAACCGAAAGCATGTTCGTGACCATACTTCGACGTGTATATAAAGTCTATTATATATGTATTCTATTTCTATTTCTTCCTTTGTATTATATACTATATAATGTATATTTCTTTTTAATCTTATTTAATTTGTTAAGTCGTATTTTTTTAATAAAAATTGTGATGGTTTAAAATAGAAATACTTTATTTGGAAAAATAGAACTTCTAAGATAGGAACCGATCTTTACAAAACATAACGTATTTAAAACCTTAGAAAATATAAAATTAATTCTAACTATACAACGAAAGGAATGGACAATATATATTTAATACATATCTTAATCTTTATAACGTAATAAATATAAATAGAATCTCACAAAGGATCGAATCGATTTGTTTCATTTTAAAGGGCAAAAGGGGGAAACACTTAGTATTTTTTTTTTTCACATTTAGACATAAATTTCTTTAGTGATTATAGACAACGATACCAACATTTAATTCTTTTAACGTCAAGTAAATTAATCTCGCAACGCTAAAATAGAAGGAACGGTAAGAATTCATCTTCCTCTGATTTGACTAGTTATGTACTAACAATATAATCATATCAATTAATAAATCAACAAAATTAATACATTTTTAAACATCGATCACGAACGATAAGATAAATACAACATTTATCACATCTTGAAAACATCGATTAATAATTTACTTCCTGGTACTAAAGCCCTCATCGCTGCCATCTTCAGATTCATAAAAGAGCATATAGATCTTTTCCTTGATGGAAGGTGAGTATATATTGGCTGGACGAACGTATTCGTCATTGTACTCGTACCAGCTGGAATAAAGTAAGATTGTATTTTAAAGCTTAACATTGGTTTCTACATCTACAACTAACTTTCCATCCTCCGAATTCAAACAGACTGCTGTGTAATGTCCAGCTTCCATTCCACCTTGGTGAAGCGATACGGCCCATAGTTTATAAGTGGCCCGACCTATACGGAAATTATCTGTGGGAAAATCGCATGGAACGGTAATTTTCTCAGCGACACCCCTTCCATAGGTGTACCTAAAAATGTTAAGTGTATATTAGTAACATTCCACGTAGAAAATATCAAGAATTGAACTAATATTCAAAGAATACCTTTTCATATCATCTCGCTCTAAAAAAGAATCTAGTAGTAATATACAAAATAATAAATAATAATAGGTACAGTGAGCTCGCTTATGAAGGACACGTACACTAGGGTGACAGAATAAAATAGACACCTACTAATTAAAAAAAAAGGCACCGTGCAAACACTCTGGGGCCCTTATCTCGGTGACTACACGCAATTTTACATGGATTAGCATATTTCCGTTGAAGTGACAGAAATATGTAATAATAATAATAATAATAATAATATTTAATGCCCAACAGATACAAATATCCAATTACAAGGCAATGTTAAATAATGTACACATGCAAATATAAATAACATAAAATTAAAGTATGTCAAATTAGAAAACTTAGTAACTAGTTGCTTTAATTTAAATTAAAAAAAAAAGTAGTTTACCAGTGGTTAGGAAAAAAGAGAGAACGGAAAAAGTATTCAACTAAGTGTAACGCACCGCGAGTCTACATACCGTCAAAAGGGACAGTAAAGTGCAGTATGTATATCCAACTCGGCAAACTCCATAGAGTTGAAATTGCTACACAATCTGTGTATTGGGGACCTGAAGGCGATGTTTGTTCTAGATGCGTAACAGTAAAATGTATTTGTTTGCCTAGATCCTGAACGTGGTACAATGAAGTTGATTTTACTCAACAACTCAGGTACATCAAGACCATTATGAAGTAAAGTAAATAGGAATTTACACTCAGCCTGTTTTCGACGTAGTTCTAATGAATCAATATTAAATGCGTCTGGCAGAGCACTGTGGCTAAATCCTTGTATCAGGTAAGTATTAAATTTTTTTAAAGTACAAGAACTTCAAACACCTTCTCTGAATCTGCTCTAGAAGATGTATCTGATAGATGTACATAGGTGACCAGACCACGGACGCATACTCCAGTCGAGACCGAACAAAAGCGAAATAAAGAGGAAGAATAAGCTGTTATAGAAGCAAATGGTCGTGTAACACGTATAATGAATCTAACATACTCAACGCTTTGATGTACAAATACTGGATATGTGCTCCGCATAAAGGTCAGTCTTGAGTCAAAGACGACGCCCAAGTCTCTCATAGAGGTCTCTCTGAGTAAAGAAGATCCAGCCAAGTGGTAGGTATATATAATTGGAGTCGTCTTACGAGTGTAGGTGACAATTTTGCATTTGTTTACATTAACTGTTAGTTTGTTGTTGACACACCACGTGTGGAATATATCGAGTTGGCTTTGCAAATGATTGCAATCCTGAGAATTATTAATTGTTGAGTACAACTTCCAAGTCATCTGCGTATAACAACTTAGGACAGTTCAGTTGATAGCACAAATCATTTTATATATGAGGAACAGAAGTGGACCCAAGTTACTCCCTGAGGAACTCCAGAGCTCGGCGAAGTAATCAGACTGAAATCCCATGTATGTCACAAATTGCTTTCTATCAAGAAGATACGATTGGAATAAAGACAAAAGAAGACGAAAATCCAATATTGTCAATTTATTAATAAGCACGGTGTGGTCGATTCGATCAAAAGCTTTTGTTAGGTCAGTATACACAACATCTACCTATCCACCGGCATCAATACTATCAGATAGGTATTGTGTAATTGTAACAAGATTAGTTACCGTAGATCGTTGAGCAACAGAAACCGTGTTAGTCATTTGAAATCCAGGAGTCTAACTTGAGCATAAATATACTTGTACAAACATTTCTCAAAAACTTTAGCAAAATTATTTAATAACAATATGGGACGATAGTTGGAAATAACACACTTCTCACCATTTTTTAAAAACAGGCACCAATTTGGCAATCTTCCACACAGACAGGAAGGTGGATGTCTTGAAACAAGACTGAACAAGTAGCAAAGAGGAGAAGCAAATATATTTGCACAATCCTAACAAAAAAGGCCGGAATGTCATCACTACCCGCCGTGCAATTATTCTTTAAGGATTTCATAGCACACACCACATCCATCTCAGTTACAGAACCTAGGTCAACCATAGTAGCGCACGAAGCAATTGGAGCAACAGGCGTCAGGAACAAATGAAGGAAGAGTACACCGATTGGAAAAACTCCCGCAAGGCGCTCACTATGGAAGGTGGGTCGTTATACGTATTGCCGTAGTCGTCCTTCATAGTTCTAGGAATACCTCCACCATCCCTCCGAGATCGCACAAACTGCCAAAAATGTCTAGGATCGGTTGAAATGGAGAATTCAGCGCTCTGAATAAAATTCTTATATAACCGCCTAGAATCTGTTTTCAACATCCTTCTCATATCTTTGAAAGCATTTAAATCACTTAAGCAACCTGTTCTTTTATACATCAATCGATAATGATTTTTGAGTTTGATGTTATTAATGTGATCACGCGTGAACCACTGTGGATAATTAGTATGCGCACTGGTTTTTACGTGGACAAACATATCTAAATTTTTATAGATTTCAGCATAAAATGCAGAGCAAGCGTCATCTATACTAGTATAATTGTAAATAAAATTCCAATCTGTAGTTAATAAAGAATCATACAAGTTAATAAAGTCTGCTCGCTTAAAATTATACACTCTTTTGTCTTTATTACCACACATATTGCTATATCGTGACGATGGAATTGATAGGCACAGGTAATAACATGTAGTCTCGGCAAAGTGGGACAAGTTACAGTGCAGTGCGGAAAACAACGTGGACATGCCGAGTTGCCGTATCAAGGCATCATTTATGATCGTAATGTTCATGAGTGAGCATAGACGATGCGGGAATGTTTACACATAAAAAAATTATAAAAAAATATACATATATAACGTACTTTATGTAAAATCCTATTACCGACGCCTGAAACATATTACGAATTTAGATATTGGTACTTCTAATGAAGTAAACTTGCTAGAAGCGATGGAAATCTTAGCCAAAGCTTGGCAACAAATTTTGCAAGAAACCATAAAAATTGTTTTCAGCATGCCGGGGAAAATTGATTTTGATGAAGACGAATGATTTACCGTCGTCTCAATGGTTTGTCAAATATAACGATGAAATTTGCAGGATTCTACTATCATGAATCTAGAAACAATATAATGAATTTGTGTCAGTGGATAATAATCTCATTACTTTGTTAACCCCCAGTGATACAGATTTTGCGGAGGAAGTTTTAAATGAAGAAAATAACAACGATGATAATAGAGTAAGCGAAGAAGGGGTAGCTGAAATTGTAAGGATAGATACACGATATTTAGAAACTGAAGAACGTACTACCAATATAATTTTAAATATTGCATTAAATATTGAACATATTTTAGAGTGTATTTGCTTCAAAAATCAAAACAGACTCTTGTTACCGACTTTTGTAGTAACTAAATTTTTATATGTATTTATTTATTGTTTATTTTATAAATAAAAAATATATTTTGATAATCTTCGGTTATATTCTTTTTAAACGTACTGTTTTGTATGGTCCCGACGAGTACGTTATAAGCGAGTTTTACTGTACCTGCGTTAATATAATGGAATTATTATGTACTAAAAGGAATATCGATCGATTTTAGAATCATCTTAATCTAACATACCTTTTCAACAAGAAAGCAATAATTTTTGGCTGGAACGAAAACTCTCTGAAGATATCCCCTTTTCTCTCGCATTTTCTACAATAATAATCGCTAATATCGCAAGTATGCATAAATTTCTCAAACATCTCCTCAATGCAGCAATTTCCCCTAGGTGGGACACCAAGCATCAACACGTTCTCTATATCGTACTTCAAGCATTTCTTCCGGCATCCTCCACAGATACAATCAGTACGGATTTGATGGTAGAACGCCTTGACAAAGAAAGAATCCTTGTACTGAAGTCTATCGTACAAGGTTTGAATCTTTGCTTCTGCATATTTATCTCTGGCAACTGCATAGGCAGTATCTGCGAGGATGTGGTCATAGACAAACATGAAGAATTCGTTTGCATCTTCATGGTTTCCATGCCTGTATATTGGATTTAAAGTGGTCGCCTTCTTGTAGAATTCAGCTGGATTAATCGATTTGCTACTGGTAGTCCAGAGTTTGGTGATCAAATCACCAAGTTCCAAAATCAAAGATGGTTCTGGCGTGGTGATTTCACGTTCAAATTGTCCGCTCAAGAAATACCTCTTGATCGACGGCAAATGTCGAATGCATTGAATTATCGAGTTCATGTAGCACGTGTTACGTCTGTTAGTCAACCCGACTAAGCCTAGATTCTGGTGAAATTAGAGGAAATATTAGATGATGAGACTTGATTTGTTTTAACCTGGCACAAACCTCAGACGTACGCGGTGGAGTTTTAGGTTTCGTACTTCGATTAACAGTGGGAATCCCAGGTCTTGCAGTTCGTGCACCTACTTGAGCCGATGAAGTATCACTTGTGGTACTACTTGATGGACCAGCATAAGGGCCAACATCCGGAAGAGCTGCAGCTTCTTCGGTTATAATTCTGTGGGCTTCCATGAGTTTCCTGCACTGCCTGCTGACGTTAACGATTTTATGCTCGATATTCCTCAAATCGGACTTAGTTTGAATATTATCTGTTGGACTCTTATCCAACAACGATTGCAATTTCGTATTTAAAGTTCCTTTTTTCTTATAAAGCTCCAATTTAGTCGCTGTCAACTGAGTAATGTCAGTTTCAATTATATTCTTCATGCTAGCATTAGCTGGATCGTAGAATTTCTTTTGTCTATTAAAAATTTGCTCTTCAAGACGTAATATATCATTGGAATATTCAAGAATGTCCTTATACAAACTGTTTATCTCTGTATTCAAACGATTAGAATCTTCTTTTGCCGATGCAAACTCGTCTGGATACTGTATAACATCCAAATCAAGTAACTCATCCAATTCTTCGTATTTCTGTTTCAAAATAATATTAGCATTTGTGCTGAATGTCGGATATCTTTCGATGAAATCTATGTAGCCACCTTTTAGTAAATAAGGGACATGTTTGTAAATAGTGTTGAAATCCCACTAGATTTTAAAAATGTATAGCGTTAAATTTTTATAAAAATTGAAAGATAAACATGACATTACCTCAGTTAAAATCAAGTACAAAACACGTAATTTAGACATCATATAGGTTTCTTGAGTTGTATCAAGGTCCATTATAATAATGTAATCGAAGGTGTTTCGTTTATCATATACTTCCTTCACATTATTCGGCAATATTTCGCCTAATTTATGTGCTGAGAGACTAGAAAAATAGATCTTTAAAAGGGAAAGAGATAGCTAAAAGCATCACCCCGCATACCCAGGAATGACAAGCTTTTCATCAATGTTGATACAAGTGAACTCTTTCAAATGAGAATTCTCATATTCAGCGATGGCTCTAACGTCCATAATCAAAAGATTGAGGCATGCACATTTAGCTTCGTACAGTTGTTGGCAAGTAATGAATTTATCTACAATGAACATTAGCAAAAGATTAAACAAGGGAATTTTTAAATTATTACAAAATATTTGCCAGAACCGAAGATATCCAATGGTGCCTCTACATTCACTTTATCAACCTTTACTGCATTAGTAGCTGCCGATAAAGCTTTGTAACGGTTGATTAGAATTCCCTTCAACACGCTATGACGATCCATCAATACTCTACGAGGCGTATCATACCTCAATTCCAAGAAATGTCTGTCCTTATCGATTTTGTAAATGTAATCGAGCATTAAGAGGTAACGTGTCATGTAAATGTAAGTCTTTTCTCCATCAGCCAAATCTAAATTGATATTCTTCTCTAATTTATCAGCAGCACGATACGCCCTAAGTATAAAAGTACGAGTAAATGATAAATTAAGTGCAATAACAACAATCTTACTGTGTCAACTTTAAATTCTTCATCTGATCAAAGGTATCCCTAGCGATTTTATCCAAAGTGGAAATATCAGTCGCCAAATATAACTCGCGCCACATTTTCGCCTTAATTTCCTTTTAAGAATTTCAATGAATGCAGGAGAGAAATCTAAAGAAATATAACCTTTAAATTGCCGTATTGAAATTTATACTAAGTTATAAATTTGATAGAAATTCCAGAAAAAATGAACATACTTACCAGTCACTTCTTCTGTCCACTTCACTTTACAGCATATTACTCACAAACATTCACATATATAAGACAATCAACCCCCGAGACAACCCGTGTACAGGAATGTGACAGGTGCTCGCAGTTGCCTAGATACCAGCTAGATACTAAGCTTGCCCGGGGAATTTCCATGGCAACGGTATAGATTTTAATTATTACATAAAGCTGAAGGTGGAAAAACAGTAATTTGTGAGATTTTGTTTCTATATTCTTTTAATAATTAATTTTATCATTAATTTTCATAGAGCATGTTGATTGAAGATAAAAAAAATGTTACTTTCATATAAAAATATTTTACATATTCTGTTAATTACAGCGACATCTATAAGTGAATAGTCTCATTTTCCAACCTCCTTATAAGTTTAATTTTTTAAACATTTGTAGAGATCTACATACGCTCAAGTAGCACAAAACTAACAATAAAAGGTAAATCGAATTATAACATGCATACAAGTTACAAAATACTATAACTAATCTACACCAGCACCCAAATTGTTTTAATTCAATTGATGTTAGAAAAAGGAGAAAAGAATTCTAAACTACCTATGAAATTCTCAAACTGGAATTAATTTCTTTTTTTTTTTATTAATCCTATGTCCTTTGTACATTGCGGTGTTGGACTACCATTCTCTTATTTTTGTCTTCCACAATTTCCTGGTCTGAGCCAGTTGTTTGAGTTCAATCCATCCCATACTTCTATTTTTTAATGTTCTATGCATTTGTCCTTTCCGGGGGTTTCTACTTATTCTATTTTGCCCTCTGTTTTGGCTTCAAAAATCATTCTTGTTATTCGATCTTCTTCCATTCTGTGTATATGTCCAAGCCATCCCAGTTGTCTCTCCTCTATGATTATTTCTATTGGCTTGATATTTAGACTATTAGTTATTATAGTGTTTCTGATTTTGTCTCTCCTTGTTACTCCTTCTATTCTACTTAGGAATCTTATTTCCATGGCCGTAACTTTACTTCTAATTCTATTCGTGGTTGTCCATGACGCACTGCTATATATTAGCGTTTTAGTCTGACCACTGTCTTATACACCTCTCACTTTATTTGTTTTGGTATTTCTTTTTATCTAAAAATGTATTTCTTAATGTATTTTTGCGAATATACCTAGATTCTCTCATTTAACTTGTTCCAAGGCTGTTCCTTCGATTCTGATGTTCTGCTTTTTTTTTTTCTTCTATCGCTATTATCAATGTGTTTGTTTTTATGGTGTTTATCTCCATGTTTATCTGTATTAGTTGTTCTTGGTATATCTTCTTCTGAGTCTGCTATCAATATCATATCTGCAAACATTAGTTCGTGTATATTAATTGCGTTCATTTTTCAGTTTCCTACTTAAAGACAACAATGCTTTAATCCAATTTGTTTCGATTTCAGCCGATTCTGCGTTGGAGGTTCTGAGTTTGTTCCTGTTATTTTTATAAGATACCTTAATCATCTCTATCATTCCTCTCAATTCCAGACTCTGCCGTATATATGTATTTCCTTTCCTTTTCCTGTTAGTTTTCCTCCTAATTGTCTGATTACAAATATTAAGTCCTGGATGCTTCTTCCTTTTCTAAATCCATGTTGAATAAAATAACGATTGCTGAAAGACTGAATTAAAAGATGGGGAAATCCTTGTATCATTCGACGTTTGTTCACTTTTCCCAAGCGTACCAATTCCAGAAACTCTGGAGTATTTGGTTGAATTTTTGAAATTAAATAACTTAGATGACGTGAAAACCGCGGAATATAAAAGGTTAACTAAATTATGCATGTCACAAAATTGTTTTCAAATAGGCGGAGAATGGTTCGAACAGGTGGAAGGCACGGCAATGGGTAATCCCTTATCTCCTTTTATTGCGAACCTTTTCATGAGCAAATTTGAAACGAACCTGAAAAAAGAAACCAAATATTTCCCGAGAATTTGGCTTAGGTACGTAGATGATATTTTCGCGGTGTTTGATATCAACAAAGAAAACATGCAAGATTTTTTAGCAGAACTGAAAAAATTTACGACGATCAAGTTTACTATTGAAGATGAAGTGAACAATCGCCTTCCGTTTCTAGAAATTAGAAATAGACATCTACAGAAAAGAAACTAATTCCAACAGATTTATCACGGTTGATTCGCACCATTGCGAACAACAAAAAATGTCCGCGATTAGTTTTCTGGTCAATAGACTCGTCAGATTTCCGCTAAACAAGAGTAGGTACGACAAAGAATTAAAGTATATCAAAGATGTAGCGAGGTACAATGGTTTCTCTTCTTTGGATGTCGACCGTATTTTAAGGAAAGTCCAATACAAACAACACATCAGAAATTCCACGAACTTGACATCAACAAACACCGGTAATAAGAAATTTATAACTCTTCCTTTTCACCCAACAGTAAAAGGATTAAGTAAAATTTTCCGACAACTAAATATGAACGTGTCTTTTGTGTCAAAAAACAACTTAAAGAATCTCTTAGGGAATCCCAAAGATAAACCGGAGATGATAAAAAAGTCTGGAATATACCAAATCGCATGCAATGATTGTGAGAAAGTTTATATTGGACAAACAAAAAGGAGTATCGAAACGAGGTTCAAAGAACATATTAGACACTATCGTTTCGACAAACCTGAACTATCAAGCGTAGCAGAGCATATGGTAAAATCCGGACATAAGATTGATTTAAAAAATCTGACACTACTTAAAAACGTAAACTCGTATAGAGGATTAGACGCGTAGGAAACGATATGTATGAAAAAGAACGGAAACTTACTGAACAGAGAACCACCCCCAATTGCACACTCGAGTTTGATTGATTTATTACCATAGGCCCTGTTAAAGATACGGTTCGCTTTCGGTCCATCCTTTCCCGAAAAAGGCATTAGACCACCGAGTAGATTGTAAATAGTCATACGTTTTAGAAATTTTAGAGCCTGCGTAGAAAATAATTTGCATGTGTGATACAGTTTTTACTTTCAGTCGGTAACATGGTTGACAATGAGAGCCCACGTGCTCTCGAAACGCTGCGTTCCGCATAATTAATAAATTTGTGTGAGTGGAGTTTACTACTATACCTGTGAATTGTACATTCACACAGTCCTTGCAATCGTCATTCTTTTGTCTTCTTTTTTGTATATGGGCATAATTATTTTCATATTCCATTCCTTAAGTATTTCTATTTTTATTATGATGTTGTTTAAGAGGTTTTTCAGCACTGATTTTATCCTCCCCGGCCGTCTTTCCTAGCTTTAATTTACTAACTGCTTCTCCAATTTCTTCATCGCTTATTGGAGCGATACGTCCTTCTCGTTTACAACGTCGAACTGAACACTCGCCTTGATACGACCCCTCGGCCCCTTCACGTTATTCTCCGCACTGCACTGTAACTTGCCCCACTTTGCCGAGACTAATAATAACAAAAAGATAGCAATGGTGCACGCTTAATTTAAATCAGAATGTATAGGTGGAAAAATTCCGCTACTAACTACATCTAATAATAAGAAAGGAATATTTGTTAGATAAAACAATATTAGAAAAAGATATATCGCCCTATATTTGTATATATTAAGAATAACAAGTACAGTAATGCTAGTACGGTTTTGACATTCATAAATACATTCAGACAACATTAATAGAACTTTTCTAATATAAAATAATCTCAAACATACATCACCTTACTATGTAAGCATATTTGTTTAAATAATTCTTTTACGACTACACAAATAGGGATACAACTCTAAATAAGTTAATCGCTAACGTATGAACAAATTAAGTTACTTTTTTTGTTATTTATGGTAACACAATTATATATACTTTTTATCACCAATATTAAACAAATTCAATAAAAATCTAAAAAAAAAATATATAAACTTATAATGGAAAAGGAACGCGTAAAAACAAATAAACAGGCGTGCATCGCTATATTCGACATCTGAAACGGATGTTGTTTTAATTGCCTAGTTTAATCATTACTATCTACTACACGAAATTGGAAACATTTTTTCATCACATATTGGTTCAAATGGACATTACAGTGAAATGTACGACTGCAGAAAACCTCTGCTGCTTGTTGTTCATTAATTACAATCAAAAAGCATATTTATAGAAGGTTGAACCAATAATAGTAATAAAGTACCATTCTGTTAAGATTAATCAAAATGAAAACAAAGAGAATTATTGTGTTACCACGTATTGCTTAGCGTCCTCTTTGTTGGCTTGCTCCTTTTTACCCAAATCGTAAGCCACATCGTGCATATCGACTTTGATACGTTTCAAAGGAGGTTCCTCTTTAATCGAAGTAAACTCCTCATCATCAGAAATATCGGGTTCTATAAAGGCCTTCTGCTTCCCAGAATCTTTCTCTAGATACTCCTTCATGTTATTTATCACCGTCTTTATATCATCCTCGTACTTCCGACAGAATTCACCAAGATTCCCCTGACCGTCGCGTATTTCCGAGCAGTTCTTATCCATGGGAAGACTCTCGTACTTCTTCGCTAGCTCGCTGAGGAAACTGGTGAATTCGCCATCCGTTGCGTTTTCCGGTTCGTCTTCAAATAGCTCCAATTCGGATTCCTCATCCTTATTGAAGACAAAGAACTCATCAACGTTCGTGTTATCATCTTCGTTTGCTGTAAATGTTTAGAAATCAAGTTTTGAAGCGCTAAAAACGGTACAATTATTACCTTTTTGATTGAAAAGCAAAGCTCTGCGCGCTGCAAACAATTGCTGTTCGCCCAGTTCCTTATTCTCCGATAATCTAAGATTAGGCAAGCAAACCAACAATGTTGAGAAGAGTACAATCATCAAACAAGTCGTTGGGGTCGCCTTGCTGGACGAAGTATTGAATAGAAGAGTTTGGAGCTTACGCATTTGTTCCATGAGCTTCCCATTCTGTTTCCTAAGCAATTTGATGCGTTTCTTGAGAAATTCGTTTTCTTCGGATGTGCGCTTAGCCCTGTAAAAATGACAAAGAAAAAAGTAAATAAAAAGACGCGATTTCCGTTTGTTTTTTCGAATTCCTTTCTCCCTTACTTCTCTTCCAACTTATCAACGTATTCCTTCTTACGTTTCCTGGAGTCCTGAGCTGATATCTTATTACGGATCTTCCTACGTATGCGTTTCAATTCTTTTTCTTCATGTTTAGTTAACGGATAATGAGAGGGAAGTTTAATACCTTCTTTGGAAAGCAAGCGTTTCTCTTCGGCTGTTAAATTTAATGGTGGATAACGAGAATCGTTTGAAGATTCCATTTCAATATCCTCTGTAAATATAAAGCGTAAACCACTATTCTAACATAAACTCAAATTATAACATTCACCATCTGCATTAGAATCTGATGAAGCATATTTATCAATTGCAGCTTGTTTCATTAATGAACCATTGCCAATAGGAGTTGTCACTTTTATATTTTCCATTTTCAAGTCGTTTGCGTTGATGATCTTAATTTTTTTGACGTTTTTAACATTAACAGGTAATAGTAAAGAACTACAAACAGAACTTAGGTTATACTGTCCTATAGAGTCGATCAAGGAAGAACTCACCGTCCATTGCCAGATATTGGCTGCACCCTGATAAGTTGCTGTTGCTTGCTGTTCTTCGGCAGTTTTTTACCTAAAGTTAAAACACTTACACTTTAATATTACACTAATTTCGAAAATCACCTCACCTGTACTAATAAGTGGTTTTGTCAATATAAAGTGTTTATTAGCATTTTGTACTACAATTTTAGTAGGATGGGCGATACTCTCCTGTAGTGTTGCTTCTTCGAAGTTAACAATTTCCTGCTTAAGACCTAAATCTACTTGATCCAAAATTTCTTCATTCTTCAAAATTCTATAAACAATGATATGGAATCCTGAACATTTTAGTGACTATTACATCATGTTTTGCAAAATTAATTACTCCAAAGCAGATCTTATCTGAACGCACGAAAAATGTAGATAATTTAGCCAAATAAAGTCAAAGGTTAAAGTCCCATTTGCCCTTCAAAGCAATCAAAATATAAAATAAACAACTTACAAGTTATTACATTCCTGTCCAACAATTAAACTATCATTATCGGGTGACATAGTAGTCGAAGGTGAATAGACATCGATTTCATCAGTATGTCTGCTATTACCTTCGCTGAAGAGTGTTTCACCGCAAGTACTACTCAATATATCATTATCAAGCACTTCGTTGAAATTCTCCCTTTCCATAGATAGGACTGAATCGAAGAAATCCGAACTCTGCTCATAACAATACGGAATTTACGGTCACAATATGTTACATGTCATGTCATGTCAAAAATAGACCATGTGTTTTGTTTATTTCATTATAATAAATATAAATGATTAAATGATAAACTAAATAGACTAACCATTAGTTCAGAACTGTCGAATTGCAAAGGTATGTCCAGATTATTCATCTCTTCTTGAAACTCCATGAACTTGTGAAAATCTTCTTCTACATTTGGTTTACACAGATAATCCAGAAGGTGCGACATTTTACTTTCTTCCTCACTTAATCCCTTCTCTTATCAGCGACGTTGTTTAAGCCAACATGTTTCGCAGTTTGCGACTGAGTAAATTACTCAAAACAATAATGGTTTTTCACTATTCTCGACGTGTAATTTTCCTACAATATGTGCTTGAAAAAATACGGCCTTTACGCTCTGTTCTCGTTGAGAGCCACCGTGGAATTAATGACGTCATGCCAAAAGTGGTAACTCTCCAATTGGACCAACGGAAAAAATAAAAAGTTAAAGAACAAAAAGAACCGATACATCGAAAAAAGCAATTACGAATACAACAGGGTATATTTTTTTAAAGAAATAATCATTATATTTGCATATGAAATTGTGTAATTTAAAGATATTTGGTTATAGGAAATACTGAATAGGGACATTACAATAGGAATTTTAAGGTTGATGAGGCTGGTAGTCCTCACTTTCAGTAACATTTCATCTTCGTATGTTGTCTGCGCCGAACTAACTACCTTTTCCAAAATAACCCGTGTCTTAGGTACGACACAAATATAACTTTAGAAATAAGTTTTCCTTTACCATCAACCTCATGCTTCGCTTTTAACTTGATTTGGTGAACTAAATAGATAATATTAGACCTTCACAACGTCCCTTTACCCGTATTTTTTGCGATTTATTCCTAATTGCAGTGGAAAAGTCTCGTTAATAAGTGTTGTGTTTCTAGGTTATCAAAATGGGTAGATACGCTCGCGAGCCAGAAACTCCAGCAAAATGCTGTAAAGCAAGGGGGTCTAATCTGAGAGTACATTTTAAAGTGAGTTTCAATAAATATTTACATCACAAATCTAAATCTTTGTAACAAACTAACCTATAGGTTTGTATATTTTTGAGGTTATGTTACTAGTTATTAGACTTATTTTTCTCTTTCTATTAGTTATAGAGGTAATTCTTTTGTTATGATTTCGTAGAATACGTGTGAAACTGCGAACGCAATTAGAAAAATGCCATTGAAGAGAGCAGTGGCATATTTAAAGAACGTTGTTGAACACAAGGAATGCGTTCCATTCAGACGTTTCAACGGAGGTGTAGGACGCTGCGCTCAAGCTAAACAGTTTGGAACAACACAAGGACGTTGGCCAAAAAAGTCTGCCGAGTTCCTGCTGCAATTGTTGAGAAATGCAGAGAGTAATGCTGACTACAGTGGTTTGGACATCGATAGGCTATTTATTGAACACATACAGGTACTGCACAATTTGTCTTTACTGAAGAATAGTCAAATTAATTTCTTCATTGTCAAATGCAGGTAAATCGTGCAGCCTGCCTTAGACGTCGTACCTATCGTGCTCATGGTAGGATAAATCCGTATATGTCATCACCGTGTCATGTAGAACTATGGCTGACTGAAGGCGAGACCGTACCGGAGGCTGCGAAGAAGGGGAAACAAGTAGCAGTTGATAAAACAAAACGTAAAGTAACTGCTTAGATTTATAAAAATAAAGGTGTTAAATAAAAGTTTATACATTTATAATTGGTTTTATTTATTTTGTTAAAAAAGAAATTAAACCATTAAATATTTATTTATACTAATTACTCTAATAAGCATAAGAAAGAGTATTTATATAAGAAGATTAAGAGAGGCAAGAATTGGAAGATAAGAAATGAATATTTCTAAGTACATAACATAATTTTATATACAAAGATATTACTCAATTGATGAATCATCAATTCGCCAATCTGACCCTTTTTTTAATATAATAATTTCCATATTGGGCCATTTTCTTCCTATGAACCTTGATATGCTTGGCCAGGTGGTCAGATCTTGCGAAAGCTTTCTCACAAAGATCGCATTTGTAAGGTTTAATGCCAGAATGGGATCTTTTATGCCGAGCTAATTCGTCGGATCTCGAAAATTTCCAGTTACAATTCTGCCAATTGCAAGCAAACGGTTTCTCACCAGAGTGTCTCCTAAGATGAGCTTTTAAATGCGAAGCCTTGGCGTAAACTTTATCACAACTTGAAACGGGGCATGCAAAGTATTTTTCTTCCTCAGATTTCTTCTGGGTATAATCATGGTTGAGTAAAGCATCCGGTCTTCTATTATATGAACGGACTGTATATGGCTTAATATCGTCGTTACCTGCAATTTTGGGACGATAATTGTTTTCGTAAAGCAACGATCGTCTTCTACGGTTCTTTTCTTCCAAGATATGCGGAAACATCACCTCTAAGGAGTCAGTTTGGATCTTCCCATCACTGGAAGGTGTTAGCTGTTTTTCTTCAGCACTTTCGTCCTTGAATAGGTCATTTAAGTCGTTCTGGTTTGGGATTAGGAAGGTACCATTGAACAATTCTTCGAAATCCTGGTCTAAGAAGCGATCTAAATCAATATTTTCGTTGTAGTACAAATTCAGATCGATTTCTAATATTGATTCGTCGCAATTTGAATCGTCCTTACTCACTTCCTGAAGGGATTGATCGCTGAACTCTAAGAAAGTGTCCTGAACACTTTCATTACCACTATTTTCCACGTATAATTGATTTAGGTCCGTATCACAAGTCACTTCGTTTAAATTAATGAACTCTTCCGGCAAATCAAGCGTAGTTAAATCTAACACTTTACCATTATTGTCTGGAATGTTGAAATAATCATCTATAATGGTTTCTTCGCTCAGAAAAATATTGTATGCCGGCGAATTATCGTCACAATTATCGCACTTATCTTCGCAAGTTTCGTAGAAAACTCCCGGCGACATGATGGCTACGATTTAAATTTTTCACAATTTCTCTGCTCGCCAAAAATTCAACGATTAACTAGAGACGATTTCCATCACATCTACGGCGTTTGGCTAAGATATCTTCTCGGTTTAAATACAATTGGAAAACATGCGCGTTTAATAAAGTAAAATATACACATGGGATGTTTCAGTATGATGTGTTGTGATTCTACGTACTCGTTTATATTTCAAAGTTAGCGATAAAACGGTTGAATGTTGTGTCAACCGTAGACTAGCACAAAAATAATCATGGCATATATTGTTTCATCCCTTGAGAGATACGTTTGAATTAAACGAGCGTTGGATAGTCTATAAACATTATGTTGTGTATTAGAAACATATATGTATATATATATATGCATACATAAAGTAATAAAGAAAACGTACAATGCGAATAAGTTAAATAAATTTAAATTTTGCAAAGATAAAACAGCGAAATATTGAAAACTTAAATACAAAGCATTGCAACGTCCAGACATCTTTATCTTTAATAAAAAAAGGCATATTTTCTACGCAATTAAAATAATGTTTTAAAACCGTTGAAATGATGTTTTTGATAGACGACCAGGAAATAAAATGCGATAATTTCAGATATGATTCTCGAGCCAGACTTCAATGGAAGCTAACATTAAATGGATAAGAGGATCTCTCTCGTTGTAACTACAACTCATCGCTCCATTAGTAATTTAATACGTTTTGAAAGAGCGTATTTGCTAAATTATATAGTCGATAGCGCGAATCACACAGATATAACTAACGACATCCTTTCGGCACGTGATTTAATAATTCTGAAAATTAATTTTATTTACTAATTTCGCAAACATTTTTTCGAAATTTTAACGAAACTTTAATACGAGGTCAATATGCCAAATGTTTCACTACTAATTCGCTATAACCAATCAATAAAAATAAAAAAAAAACACCGATATCATCTCCCTTTTGTTCTGATTTCCCATACCTTGAAAAATTTGCTGGCTTTTTATTGTAAATCATTGTAATTCAATAGGGTCACGTTAGATACAGTGGACACAGTTACCGGTTAAAAAGGTAAAGCTATCGCACAAAATAATTTAGTCTTTGTAGTGACACCAGTAGAGCACGATATTCGGAATATCTGATGTGATGTAAATCGATAATAGATCTTTTGAAATAGAAATCAATCACAAGTACATATTTAGAAACAATTGGATAAATCAAAATAGGTAAGTTCTAATTAGCCGCGGAATTAGAAAAAATTATCCCATTTTTTTTCTGTTTTTTTTATTAATTCAATATAAAAATACCTTATTTTATTTTCCAATTTTTTATATAGCAAAGATTTTTTCATCCTGATTAAATATTCGTATAAATTTGAAATCGATTTTTTAAAATATAAGCTGGTAAAATCCTACATTTTTCGTACCATCCGGTTTTAATTCAATGAACTTCCGGTCAAGAGTCATGATACAGGTCATTGTTTCCTCTGCAACTCTACTTTTAGTAGAAATTAAATATACACACCTAGCTTATTTTAAATTATACAATTTTTATGCACTAAATCCCACAATTCTGGTGATGACAATATTCCTCGCTTTTTTGTGAAGGATTGTGCTACTATCTTTGCCACTCCTCTATGTATAACACTGGCCAATACACATTTTGGTGCCTCAGATTTTTTAACTGTAATTTACCAATTTTCTAATGAGACGTATAACTTTTTAAATATTACTATTTGATAGCTGTTAAATGAAACACAAAAAATGGGTAGGACGTATTTATTCAACAGGAAATACGCATAAACAATCTTTAATCATCAGTAATAAGATTTCCTTGCGTGAGGTTTATCGGAACAGTCTCGCTGAAGACTTTAGCAGTAATCGGCCACCATGTGGGTATCCCATCTTCCTTGGGAACTTTCCTTCATCATGCTGATGTCTTTATGAAATCTTTCCCCCTGCTCCTCAGTAACATCAGCTAAGTTTTCTGGAAAACGATCAAGTGGCTGTGATGGTAATGAATCTTGAGGCTCAAGTTATATCCGACCGTGTGAAAGTTAGAAAGAATCTGTTCTACTAATTCGACGTAATTTGCTGCTTTATGGCTTTCTCCTATTCCTCTTTCATTGTGGTGGAATGTCCAATAGGTACAGAAGCTTCTTTATTACCATTGTGTAAAATTACACATTTTAAACTTCGAGATGAACTGTCTATAAAAAGACGCCATTCACTTGGCATGTATTCATTTAACCCCATTTTCTTCAAAAGACCTCTTATAAAATTATAAAACAGTAAGTTATTTTCTTTAGAGAAATACAGCAGCAGATCTATCTGGTAGGATAAAATGTAATATTCCTACCAGGACACAGTAACGAACATACTTTGGCGAGCCTCTTTGGTACAATCAGGAAGAATTTTTTATTTTTTCCTTTATATGTTGAGTTATTAATATTTACTTATCTTATTGGATATTTAATTATTATTGGATTTCTTTTTGTATATTTCTGTTTATTATTAATTCCATTTTCCTTTTAGAATTATGGAATTAATCATTACATGCCTCTTGTTATCATTCACCGAAGGATTAACTACAATTAATAATGAATTTAATTCGAATATTTTCGATGATGATTTTGAATATTCTTTAATGGACAATTCGGATGAAATTCTTGACGATGGACTAGAACATTTCTTTAGGCAAGTAAGATCTTTAGAGGAAGATTATAAAAACGTAGAGACCGTAGATACTAGAGAATATTACAGAAAACTTCCGAGATCTGAATTTATCAGAAGATTACGTGAAATGGATGAAGTCTATCAGAATAATCCGGATAACTTTGAAGAAATGGACAACGATGTAGATTTTACCCAGTCCAGAAGATATAAGAGATCTGCACAGAATGATATCGAGGAATCAAAGGAAAAGAAGGACCTGCAAGACATCGTGGATAATGGTGAAAAACCTTTGGAGATTGTCGAATTAAACCTTTCGAACGTAACTGAAAATGGTCTTGAAGAAGAAGCCTTGAAAATAAACGATTTTATCAGATTCAAACGTGATATCCACGACGAAAATGCCACTAAAATGATAGAGGATGATAAATCAAGATTAAAGCGTGAAAGAGATGATGTCGAAGGGAAAAGAGATATAGGCATCAAACAGCAGTGGATCAAGCAACCTTATCCGATCGCTGGAGGCTCTGAGCGTCGTTTAGACGATAGTCCAAGAACTCCAAGAGTTAATTTCATCACGCAAAGGAGATCAGAATCAGCTCCATTCCCTGTTTATTACAATTATGAGCCAAATTATAGATATAGGGATTTCCCTGATAGTTACGAGAAGGGATATTATTCAAGAACACCTCGTCATTATCAACAACACCCGGATCCTTATCATTGGAATTATTACAGAGACGATAATCCTAGATATCCTTACGATAACCACGGCGATAATGGGAATTATTATAACGATCGTCCTGTATATAGGCAAAGAAGGATAATATATTATGCAACTCTTCCTGAAGTCGTCAGAAGTCCTTCGACGAGCGATTCGGGCGATCGATACAATTATCGGGCATCTTACGAACCGAACGATAGCTACTCTAGGATACCTTCGCAAAGTGTCCAAAGAGTACCTGATCCTTACAGGTTTAGGAAACCGTTTCCTTTGGAGAAATCTAGGTACGATGAAAGCGGCCCCATTCCTCTAAAAGGGTCATATCCTTTGAAAGTTCAGACCGACGTTAATGTCAAGGAGATAAAGAAAAATCCTGAGAGACGTATATTTTCCGAGGGTGACCACAGGTACAACCATGGTTCTTATCAGCCGGAAACCGATAGGTACTGAGAGAAAGGAAAGGAGAGATATAAAATTTTTATTTAAGAAATAAAAAGACTTAGAATAATAGGGTGTTTTTCGTATTTTCTTTTTTACAGTGGCACTATTTTTAAATATAAATTATTTACAATTAAATTAAATTAAATACAAAAACTAATTATGGTCCTTTTATTTGTGTCGTAGTTTCTTGCAGAAATCTATTTTCCCCTTGATCCAAGGCCAGTTTTCACTTTTCAAATATAGATGGCTCTTTATAACAAATATTTTGAATTCTTGAACTTTATTATTATTTTTTTATTTACATATCTCTCTCAATTCTTTCTGTTATCCTACTATTTAAATAAATCCAAAATAACGCCTGAAATAAAAACTTTATTTAATGTCAAAAAGTATTGAACGCTAAATAATTTACCGCCAGGACATAAACATTCATTAGCGCTATCACTTAGTAATCTCGGTGCAAACTGTCTTATAAAATTTAATGGTTTAAGTGAAAACTAATGTGGAGCAGCACAGGAAAGTGCCTCGAGCTTCTTTTTACCAATTTAAAAGTTCGGAGTGAAGACACCGATAATAAGGACATGTTAATGGAAGTCGTAAAGCAAGGCACCTATCATTGGCGTATATTTCAATTAGAGGACCCTCTTAATTACTGCAAAAATGTGATGATAGCGCCTAGCCCCAAGTCGCAAATGGATTAGCCGTGTTTCTACGCGGTTTTACATAGATTAAGATGTAAATAAAAAGGACGCGGTGCTGAAGAGTAGTTGTTCTTGGAGAGGAACTTTTTATATCCTTGTTTAGCACGCTTACTATTTAAATCGAAGCATAGTGAAAATCTATTAACGAATTTTTGGTAATTATTTTAAATGTAAGGGTATCGATTTTGAAAATTATAGAGGGTTAAAATTAGAGGAACTTTGGATGTTCGACAATAAGTTGACAAAAATATTAAATAGCACACTATAAATTTCCATTCGATTTAAGTGGTTATAATAATTGGTTATAGAATCAAGATAATGGCAAATTTGCGGAATTAAATGTAGGACTTGCAATTAGATCTCCCTGTATATATTTTTCCACCTAGTTCACACATACAGACGAAAGTGTGTCCATGCTTGATGAATAAGCAGTGGGTTCACGTATTACATTCTATAAATAAAACTTTAAAGTACAATTACACACCAACATACGCATAGTAATGGAATTTTCTATGCAATTTTTAGCTAAAAATTCTAACGCTCTCATAAAACAATCATTTAACATTCATTCAATAATGTTCAGACTTTTGCAAATGAATTCTCTAAAATGTTTGTGCATGGTTCGTAAGCTCTCTTGATAGCGATCTTATTAGTGGTAGTTTTTTGATTAGATCCTTTTATTGCGCACGATGTGTTACAAGCTTTAAAGAAGTTAAAGTCTTTGCTCAAACTTTCAAAATTAATGACCAATAAACGCTTTTATCAACTTTTATCTCATAGAATCTACACTAGAGTTAAACATTTCATATCTACGTGATAATATGGGTTCGCTCCTTGGAAATCTACTGCAATAAACTTTGCAGATTTGGCACAATATATTGATGAATGTTTTTTTAAGTTTTACAACACGAATTGACAAAGTTGACAATCCTTTTTGTTTTTGGCAACAAAGTACCATAATAGTCAACAATTTCTCGTTGGCATGGAGAATTTAATCTTGGATGGATTAGTGTTGACGACGATTCAAGTGCAGGTGCACCAAAAACCACTCAGAGAAACTTCCAATCTGTGCGCAAAATCATCAACGAAGATTTATATGCGACATATCGCGAGATTGAGGTATCATTGGGGATATCAAAGACCACAATGTAAAAAGTTTTGCATGAAATGTGTGTGTAAAAAATTAGTTTTCCCATTGGATACCACATCTGTTGACCGAAAAACAGAAAGCACCTAAAGTGAAATGGTGTCAAAAAACAATAGACCGCTTCAACGCTGGAAACTTCAAAACCGTGTAATCGTCAGTAGTGATGAGTTTTTTAGCCAGAAAATAAACACCAGTCGTGTGTTTGCCAACACAAAAGCAAAGAAGGGTTACAGCCAATTGGTATACAACCATTTGTTTGCCGCAAGTTATCGCTGAGCTTCAGAAAACCAACCCCGATCGACGAATCATTTTCCACCAAAACAATGCAAGTTCGCACACAGCACGCAAGACAATTGAATTTTTGATGCAACAAGCCGTCGAATTGTTAGACAATTCTCTGTACAGTGCGGACCTAAGTCCCAACGATTTCTTTAACTTTCTGGAAATCAAGAACGGACTGCGTACGGACTGTACGAGCAAACGAGTAGAATAACTGCTTCCAATGTTGCTTCGAGCAAAAGTACAAGGTTGATGTACTGAACATTTCATATCTACGTGACAATATGGGTTCGCTCCTTGGAAATCTACTGCAATAAACTTTGCAGATTTGGCACAATATATTGATGAATGTTTTTTTAAGTTTTGCAACACGAATTGACAAAGTTGACAATCCTTTTTGTTTTCGGCAACAAAGTACCATAATAGTCAACAATTTCTCGTTGGCATGGAGAATTTAATCTTGGATGGATTAGTGTTAACGACGATTCAAGTGCAGGTGCACCAAAAACCACTCAGAGAAACTTCCAATCTGTGCGCAAAATCATCAACGAAGATTTATATGCGACATATCGCGAGATTGAGGTATCATTGGGGATATCAAAGACCACAATGTAAAAAGTTTTGCATGAAATGTGTGTGTAAAAAATTAGTTTTCCCATTGGATACCACATCTGTTGACCGAAAAACAGAAAGCAGCTAAAGTGAAATGGTGTCAAAAAACTATACACCGCTTCAACGCTGGAAACTTCAAAATCGTGTAATCGTCAGTAGTGATGAGGTTTTTAGCCAGAAAATAAACACCAGTCGTGTGTTTGCCAACACAAAAGCAAAGAAGGGTTACGGCCAATTGGTATACAACCATTTGTTTGCCGCAAGTCATCGCTGAGCTTCAGAAAACCAACCCCGATCGACGAATCATTTTCCACCAAGACAATGCAAGTTTGCACACAGCACGCAAGACAATTGAATTTTTGATGCAACAAGCCGTCGAATTGTTAGACAATTCTCTGTACAGTGCGGACCTAAGTCCCAACGATTTCTTTAACTTTCTGGAAATCAAGAACGGACTGCGTACGGACTGTACGAGCAAACGAGTAGAATAACTGCTTCCAATGTTGCTTCGAGCAAAAGTACAAGATTGATGTACTGAACATTTCATATCTACGTGACAATATGGGTTCGCTCCTTGGAAATCTACTGCAATAAACTTTGCAGATTTGGCACAATATATTGATGAATGTTTTTTTAAGTTTTGCAACACGAATTGACAAAGTTGACAATCCTTTTTGTTTTCGGCAACAAAGTACCATAATAGTCAACAATTTCTCGTTGGCATGGAGAATTTAATCTTGGATGGATTAGTGTTAACGACGATTCAAGTGCAGGTGCACCAAAAACCACTCAGAGAAACTTCCAATCTGTGCGCAAAATCATCAACGAAGATTTATATGCGACATATCGCGAGATTGAGGTATCATTGGGGATATCAAAGACCACAATGTAAAAAGTTTTGCATGAAATATGTGTGTAAAAAAATTAGTTTTCCCATTGGATACCACATCTGTTGACTGAAAAACAGAAAGCAGCTAAAGTGAAATGGTGTCAAAAAACAATAGACCGCTTCAACGCTGGAAACTTCAAAACCGTGTAATCGTCAGTAGTGATGAGTTTTTTAGCCAGAAAATAAACACCAGTCGTGTGTTTGCCAACACAAAAGCAAAGAAGGGTTACAGCCAATTGGTATACAACCATTTGTTTGCCGCAAGTTATCGCTGAGCTTCAGAAAACCAACCCCGATCGACGAATCATTTTCCACCACGACAATGCAAGTTCGCACACAGCATGCAAGACAATTAAATTTTTGATGCAACAAGCCGTCGAATTGTTAGACAATTCTCTGTACAGTGCGGACCTAAGTCCCAACGATTTCTTTAACTTTCTGGAAATCAAGAACGGACTGCGTACGGACTGTACGAGCAAACGAGTAGAATAACTGCTTTCAATGTTGCTTCGAGCAAAATTACATCAATGTTCTTGGAGAATACTTTTGAGAAACAATAAAATATATATAAAACTTAAAAGACTATCCTCGTATTGCAGTTATATTTTCCTATAAATGGAATTATTTTCTGTTGAGAACTAAAGAATATTATTATCATTAATATAGCTTTTTCCAATATTAAGCTTATAACAATAAAATTTTCCCCTAAATTTTAATACATCTTTAATATTTTGCACACAAAAATAAATAAGAATAAATCTAATCTTTATTAATAATATTTTCGAGAATTAAACGATGCACCTGTATATTAATACCGATTACATATGACCTTTTATATTAAACCGAAGTAGCAAAACACCGCACAAATAGTACAAGTGCACGGTGCTGTGAATCGTTTGGATTGTTGTGTTGAAGGAATACATTAACTTGGCGGAGGGGAAAAAATTACGTTTGAAACGATAGTTATTTACATGGTCGCCTGAGGTAATGGGTATGATTATGTGGCCATATGTGATGGCTATGCGCTTATGTGTGTATAGCGCTCGACAGAATAATGTCATCTAGCACTTTCACCGGTTCACACGCTACCTTTACTCTGAACGCGGAGCCAGGCCAACCAGGATGCGCTAAAACAAAATCATGTTTCACATTACTCGAGGAAATCAAACCAGTTAATTGGTTTAGATTATAATTTCCTTTGAGATGACGCGGACACAAGAGGACACGATCGAAAAGAAGGCATAGCTCGCCGATAAAGAAGGAAATTATATAGAGAGAAGCATACGATTTACTCTACTTGTAGCATTGGAATCGCCACTAGAAAAATTAATTAAATATAATTAGTAAAATTAAATGTCAAGAACTGATCAAATAGGAACTCGTTTTTGCGGCAGTGTCTTTATAAATACTTCCTGGTATATTAGATCGCATCCTAGAAGAATTACTGTTAAAGGTTATTAATATACGAGGTACGATTCTAAAGTAAAAATCCATTATAGTTTTTATATTGCGCCTCGTATATCTAAATTTCATTAAAACGAAACAAAAAAACATCATCAATCCAAACGTCGTTTGGAATGTACCCACTTCTATTTCGTGATTCACAATCAGTTTTGAAAGCGACCTCTCGCTGTGCACAGGCACTTGCTCGGGTGTCAATTGTCACTTATCAGATCATTCCCGACCATTATGTGAATTATTCTAGCGACATCTCCGGCTCCGAGTGTGCTTTCTCTTCAAATAACTATATTAGAATTAGAAAACAAGTGGAGCTTGTAACCGCTAGAGACAAGAAGATACATCTTTTTTTTTCCCAGTGTTTATATATCTATATAAGCCGCGTGTGTATAGAGTCTACAAAAGAATACTTTCACTACATGGCTATATATGTCTACGAGGCATTTATATATCATTGTCACACCACAAAAGCACATTTCAATGAGGTTTTTTTGACATGACCGGCTATAAATTAAACGAACAAGATAATCTTAGGGCATACGTCGGTATATGTCTTTACTTCTTAGGTTGTAGAAGAAAGCAAATTAACATAGATAGATAGATATTTGTATTCGGTAGTAAATCAAAGAGAATGCAAACGCTAAGCATTAAACCTTTAGATAATTTTCGAATGAAAATTGGGATTGATAATATTTTAAAGAACCTTCACTCCTTATGATTTACATCTCAAGGAATACGATGAAAATTGAAAAAAACAAACGTCAAAATTTGTAAGCGTAGCGTCTAAACTATGAGATTGGCAACAAAAAACTTATTCAAATGACACATGTTTTTTTAATATAATTGTTAAACTCCATTAAATAACATATTTTCCATTTTAATGACTGATCTTTTGCCAGGTTTCCGTCACTTACAGCGGTGTAGGGACATGAACTGTGGGGTGTATGCAAATTTTGTTGATCAGAGGGCATTTAATAGAGTAAAACACCAAAAAAATGGTAGAAATTCTGAAAAATGTGGGCCTAGATGGAAAGATATCAGGATAATAGTTGACCTATACTGGAACCAATCTGCTTTCGTCGGAGTCTGGAATGATACAATAGACGAGAAAAATATACTACGAGGTGCAAGGCAGGGATGCATTCTCTCTCTATTACTGTTTAATATATACTCAAAGTACACATTGGGAGAAGCTTTAAAACACGTAGAATTTGGATTTTTTTTGAATGGAAGAAGATTGAATAATGTTCGCTATGCAGATGATATGCAAAGAAAAATTGTCATCTCACAAGAAGTCAACAACGGATAGAATAGTGAGCAGTTTTACCTATCTCATCACTCACAAGAAATACGTAGGAGAATCGAAGAGACCAGGTCTTAACTTATAATAAAATGAAAAACTGTTCATAAGTTATGACACAACATTAAACATATGAGGTTTCCTCATGGAAGCCAAATATCGAGTTTCGATTATCAATTCTTGTGCGCGATACATTAAAACTTTCTGTTATCTCTCGGACAAGAATATGATGATCCGAATCAATTATGACTTTGATTTGATCATCAACTTTGTTTGGCCTACCAGATCATGGTTTATTTTTGAGTGAAAAATCACCAGAATAAAATTTATCAAATCAATTCCTTTTAAAGCTTTATCACCATGCATCGTCTAAATTTTCAGCAACTTGTGCTCCATTCTTTCTTTTGTCGGAAATAAAGCAAAATGTGAAGAAAATTAATGAATTCACACAAACAAATTTTACAAGAAATACACTTAATTTGGTTTCTAAGAAAGCTAAAGTTCATATAATATAATAATTGTAACATTAATAGAGGTCATTTAAGAGAAACACTAATCCCATCTACATTCAAAATCGGAATATAGAATTCAACTTATTAAGGTTTATAAAGTAAGTCCTTATTTGATCATTTTACCTATTCGGTTAAGGAAGTACAAGAAAGTTAAAAATTGGAGAAAACAAAAGTTTTAAAGATTTTATAATCCCAACTTTAAAATTGAAAGTTGATTTTTCTAGATAGAAATAGGCCTACAGAATCGATTGCCGTAAATTCCAGCTCGCTATCTTCCACAGTTGAGACGATTTTAATCATTTAGATTAAAACAAAATTTAAATAATTGTTTAAATCAAAGTAATCTTTTACTTTGAAATAAAAAATATGTCTTTTATATTTCATGATGAGACATAACTTAAAATATTTTCTAAACGCAAAGAAAATTATTAATAGAAAATAAATATAAAAATATTTCTTTGATTTTGAAGTATTTTAAAGAAATTACTTTTTTAACCTATTTCCAGAGATAAGTAAAAAAAATAATTTTGATTTCACCTCCCAAATGTCTATATCTCCATCTAAGAGGAAAAGAATTAATAAGCGTCGGTGATTTACATTCAAATTTTCCTTCAACGCAGTCTGGTCCTCCGTAATTTCGTATTTTAAGTAGGTAAAAGTAGCTACCTACCTTTTTGGCAAAACCAGGACGCCAGCGTGATCTTTCCAATAATGATGGGGAAGTTATTCTTAAATCACCTTACATAAGGCCGCTAATCGCTGGATTGAGGAGGCATTAAGGAAGGAGAGTACCTATTTATCTTTTTATGTGCAATTACTGGATTCATAAATGACTAATTACTTTCGCCACAACTGTGTTGCACAAGAAAAACTTCCCAACCCCTTAAAAGCAATTTATATTTAGGGTTTTCAATGCAAATTTGCATTCTTACCGGGGAATCTTTCGGTAAAAGGTAAAATACTTAGCCAGGCAAACTTTATTCCTGAATAATGAATGTTATAAAAAACAACAAACAGTCTTTCCTACGGCTATGGTTGGATTTTCGTTTGATTACTTGAGGAGATAATGTAAATAATTTTTCGATTATATGCCGTCTCATTTTTGCTGTTTAAAAATGTCAATAGGAAACAGAAAACGGGACGAGGTTTGCTTTACTTTACAGTAAAAAATTGACATCTCTAAGGACTGTTTACTTAGGACCAAATCAACCCTTTTCATGCAGAATTACCACAGCAACTCAGCTAGGGGTTAATTCATATTTGAATACGGCTAATTGATTGAAACTTATAGGGTTCAGCAATAATAATAATTTACTTTACAAGCTTCTCTTTTTTAATACAGTCTCTGTCCAATTTATTAAGGCCACTTGCTAAAATAGCGATTTTGTACAAACATAAGCGTATTCAGAACTGTTTATAGACATCGTCACAACTATATAACTAATATTTTGTAATGCTTCTTTTGGCTTTTGTAATTGCTCCTATTCTTTTTGGCATACTGTATATGCAAGCATTAACGCTGTGTTTAAATGTAGCATCTTACTAATTCCTCTTTTGTGGTGTTTCTTGTCGAATACACGCGTGATTTTAGAACACTCCACTAGAATTGCATTGAGGTCGGGAGACGGCTAAGGTGATGTGGGATGGTGCCCCATGAATGTGTAAGGGCCTTCATTAGGGTTTCAATCATTGATATGTGGCATCACGACATATATTGGTGTTGATTCATGATGCCTTCGGATGATATAAAGTGCCATAGCATAACTGACGGAGGTTGTTGTACCGTTTTTAATACACTAGTGACACTCTCTCAATTTCTTAGAAGGATATTTAGGAAACGTATTTAGATAGGTTTTGTAAACCCTATTTATGAATTTTATACTTGTATTTGTAAATTAGTGCGTTGGAAACACACAAAAGCTTAAATTTATATGGTGGTCCTAATAAAATAGACAGGGGCTGTATTTTATAGTAAAAATAATTGAGGATGTACATTTTATACAGAAATAATTGTTTAGTAATAAAAATAATTTCTTTTTTTATTATTAACATTTCTTAGTGTGGTTTGTTGAGTTTTACACGAATGCTCTTCGTAAGTTGAGGTCATTGCAAAGATATAATGTCCCTAGGCATTGGAGATTGTATTTCAATCGCAATACTTACATATATATGAGCGTATATAAATTGTAACGTGCGTGTTGCTTTTTTGAATCAAATAAATTATTATTTCGTTTATTTCGAGAATAAATCCACTGCATACAAAATTACATCTCTGGAAAATAAAATTCCAACTTTATCCACCCTAGATACGAGTTAATCTAATCACATAAACAATTTATTAAAGAATAGAACTGAAGCAACAAAAAAAAAAGAACGATCTCGAATGAGATGTGATTTTCCTCAATCCAAAGCTTTGGCTTGTATATTTATTAGGACAGGGCGGAATCAATTTCCCTAATTGAAAAAGAACATTCAGCTAACTTCAAATTTCTATTTTGTTTTATCCAATCTCCTTCCTGGATATGTGACAAATTAAAATCGGCGAATAATTTCGCTCCTTCGTATTAATATAATTTAATTTGAGCCTTTGCAAGAACCTGATTAAATTTAAATAATGTATTAGCTTGAAAAGACAAGGATAGAGTAACGTCTCATTTAAGGATCCGAGCGAGATAGACGGATGGATTCCCTTTCATCGATCTCAAATTTGGAGAGACAGTAGGAGAGGTCTGAGATCTTGTTGTCACTTCGTTTCTGCTTTGTGCCCTTGATGTTTTTGTTTATTGAAAAATTAATTGTATCACGTTTCTATATCGGAGCAGAAGGGAAAAGTGTGAAAATATGTACGGATATAGTATTATAAAGCGCCTTGGAGAAGGAAAATTGAAAAATCTACTCCTTCTCAGGGATGTTGAATAATAAATAATACGAATGTGATTAAAAAGTATACTAGCAGTGACACTGAACGTTTCCCTAAGGAAATTATAAAGCACATACATAAGAAAACTCGTTCTTCAATTATATAACAACAAATCTCTTAATTCCAATTTGTAGGACGGATATTAAAATCAAAAAGAAGTTGAGGTCACCGTGAACATGATGGTTACAGTTGATATTTTTGCAGAACTACGGTTCCATTTCCGTTTGTCCTTTTTTTTCCTACTTTAATTTCTTGAATACGTAATGTGAGAAAGTTTTAAATTTAAATATTGAATTCATAATTGAGACTGTTATTTTTTTTTTCGTGCGTACTGCTCTTGAATCGTATAGCGCTAAAAAGGAAGACTACATACAAGAAGGTAACCTCTAAGTGCCGTGACGTTACACTTGGTGATACGTGGGACATCTTAATATATGGATCTCTCCGCTTATTAGCTCGACTGTAGTGTTTGCCGTCAAAGCGACAGTACTTCCGGTTTAAAAAAGACAACGACCGCTGTCTGTGTCGCCTGAACTTAAACCAGATAGCCAATTATGTGGAATTTTATTTTTAACTGTTTCCCACAAGATTACTTTGTGTATATAAATTTCCAATAAGGTTTTTATTAGATTTAAATGTTGCTTCATCAAAAAAAGTAGAAATGGGTTTATGGTTTTGTATTTTCAGTGATATTTAGAATGAAATGGATGTTTACGTGAAAATGTACACTAACAATGTAAATTGTAAACAGTAATAGAGAACTATTCCATTTATAGGACAATATAATGGTAATATGATTTATACAGTGCAATAAACACAAATAAAAATACAATGAAATCAAATTAACAATTAAATTAAACTGAATAACAGCTCGGTGGTACCAAATATAGACGTCAACAAGAAAGATTCCAATAAATCCATTCCGTTCCTGGTCATATGCGTCATAGTTGCTTTAAGTAATATATTTATTTTAAATGACAGGACTTTAAAAGTAGCGAAGGACCTCGTAACGTTACACATGTTACTACAGTTTAAATAGAAAATTACTGCTAAATTCCTTTCTTCGATCCAATAAAGACACAATTTTGAAAGAGAGGCATTTTAAAAATCGTTTTTGCATTTTTCCAAATAATACCTGCAGATGTAAATAGTAAGGATACCAGATAAAGGAGGCATACTCTGATTTAGTACGGACAAGCAAATAATATGACGACTCTAGTGACGCGGGCTTCTTAAATAATCTGCAGGATCATATGAGAAATCCTATGGCATCCACAAACAAAAAACTGCATCAAATAACACACCTAGGTCCCTCATGGATGACTGTCTAGTATTGATAAGTGTAAGGTCTATGACACCTAGAGTAGCCTTCTAACTACAGCATCCAGACTGCTCTGGAAGAATAGGCAACCTGTTAGGGTAGTTATTGTATTATTAGCTATTAAGACCATCTACGTATGCGAAGTATATTGAAGTCCTGTTTCTGCAGAAGATCGTCCAAATAAATATTGAATAGAAGAGGACTCAAATTGGATCCTTGGCATACACCAGAGGAAGCAGTTAGTTTAGAATCATAAGAATGATGGATAATGCCAAATGCTTTACTAAATTCAGTACATAATACACGTCCAGACATAGATTCGACAAAATATTGTGCTAATTCTGGTCAGGTTGGTTGTAGTAAATCTCCCAGAAATCAAAACCAGGTTGTGGCATAAATATGTTAAAAGATTTGGAAAGTTTGATAAAATATTTATTGGTCTATAATTTTGAAAGTCTGAGTGATGTTTAAGAGAAGAATTAACCATTTTCTAAGAGAAAAATCGTGTTAATCAAATGAAAATTTTATGGAATACTACTTGAACATCACAAAAAGTTGATTTGAATCTTCGTCTAGGCATTGTAAAACATGATATAGAAACTAGAACAAATAGGGTTAAATGAAATATTTACATACATTGAGAAATACAAAGCTCCACGTATTCTGGCTAAATACTGTTCCCAATTAATTTTCTAGGCGTTTAACTAGTCTTACTTTCATCGAGAAACTTATTGAAACGGAGGCTTACAAGAAATTCGATACGATAAAAAATTACGTTATACTGTGTCACTCAGAAGTTAGAAGTGAGTGCGTCTACACAGTGAAAAATATTAAAAAGCTGAAAGTTTAGAGTTTGCCTTTAAAAACAAATACAATGGTATGTACTTATATAGATATTAAATAACATAGGGTATTATCTAAAAGAAAGTATTGTCCTTAAATGTGTGTCAATATATTTTCATTTTTTTTCTCCAGTTATACATTTAAATAAAGTTAAATACTTCATCCTGTATATGCACTGTTCGATTTAAGCGGAAATTTTATTAACGCCAAAAATAAGTTATTTAAACAATGCGCGAATGAAGGAATCTCACATTTTCAGCTGCTTTCCCCTTTTTGTATTTATTATTTCGAACTAAAGTGAAAAAGAACACGACCTCAGAAACAGTTGGAACTCTGGAGAGAAGCTTTAATTAATTGTCGAGGGATATCTCTTTGTCGGCGTATCAACGGTAAGTCGCGAATTAAACTATGTCACCAAAGTATGCAAGGCCTTTCGCCTTGCAAGCCCTACTGGAACGATATTAAATACGTAAGTGACATTTTATGAATAAAATTTGCTCAGGTAAGGCTTAAAAGCCAGTTTTAAAATTGTCAATACGATCTTTTACCATTTCTTTTAAAAATACCGCGATGAATTTGGTTTATGAACGTGTCATAGAATATGACATTAGTAATTCGGGGATTGTAATATTATTACTTCAAGAATTGAAACTAAGAAATTATTATCTCTTTGTTAAAAACAAATTTTTAACTTATTTTTAATGTCATATGGATTATATTGTATTAAATTGTAGATTCTAAAAAGGCGGTGGAGAACTACACATAGTTCGGGGTAATAATATCAGGTTTTATTCCATATCAGCCAGAAAATATATAAATATTTTGTTATATTTAATGTAAAAATAAGTTTACAATATTCACATTGCAAAAGTAATTTTTAAAATTGTAAACCCGAGACACCTTAGACTTTTGATATCCGTTACGGTTTCCACTGAAAAGGAGACAAGCTGTACATCATCGAAAACGTTGTATGAATGTATAAAATCGAGCATCCTATGGTAAATCTCTTCAGGTCTCAAGGAGTACATAAGGAAAATAATTATTTATACACGCCCAAAAATAAAAGGAAGAAAAAAAAAAGATTGGTAGTGTATAGTTGTGTCGGTATAAATGGGCATAGTTGTCGTGATGACCCAGATCCTAGTGCCTGCGAAGTATCTGGGCGGGTCTCCAGTTGATGCTTGAGAAGCGAGAGCCGGCAAAAATTAATACACCGCTAATTTATAATCGCGCTAAAGCACATTTCGCAACCGACTGATTGCATTAGAAATAATGCCCTGGCGATGCGGACGATCGTGTGAACTGGAAATATTGTGAAAGGACGGTGCCGGTGTACTAGAGACGGGCGTGGGTGATATAAATGACCACCGTAAAAGTAAAACATACGTTAGATCGCTTGATTTGATAATAATTACACATTTTTCATTTGACTACCATCTCCCCATTCTGAGATTTCGACGTTTTACGTTCTACAATAATTTTGCGATCACTTTACCTAGTTTTGTCGCAAATATAAAATAGTTAGAAGTTAAACGACGTATGGGAAGACACGAATGAGTTTAACTGACGAATTCACTCTTTAGTGTTTTGATATATTTCATATATTTCCAAGAAAAAGTGACAGGGTTAAATCACATCTCACGGTTAACTAGTTAAAGATTTTTAAGAATTTGGGAAATTTAAATTTTTTTCTTCCCAAGATGTAACTGAAGTAGCACAAATTGTGGTTCCATCTAGAACACAATTTAGATTCAAAAATATCAAGAGAATATTCGCGAAATAGTGGATTCAAAATCAAATTATATCAAAGAACGTTAGAAATATAAATAGCAAATAGCGAAAGAAATTACGGCAATCGATTCTACGGAACAGATTTTATCGTGAAAATATATGATTTAAACTTCTGTAGCATGGAAAAAGGATCGTAACATTGGTTCAATGTTAAAGTTGTAGAACTTGAATGTAAATCCTAGACTGAAACATTCATCAAACCTAATTTCTATCCGAAAGCCACTTAAGAGATTCCCAGTAAAGATATGGTAACTATTTTTAGTCTTATTTCTTTAATTACCTCAAAGAAATGCTACTAACAAATAATTTATTGCTAAACAGATCGATTAATTCTTCGAATTCAACTGTACTAAATGCTTAAATAATAATTAAAAAATTATTTTATTTGCCTTATGTCTCCTTAAAAAATTGAAATAAATCAGTAAGCTAGGTCTCGTTTTAAAGATCTCGACAAGTTCGGGTCGAACCAAACTATCCCGAATGCTTTGAACGTTAGGGTCTTCGAAAGTTTAGGACATTTTTTGCCACTATTTTCGTATTTCTAGGGACGCATTCCAAAAAGCGAGATAGCGAGATGGTGCTTACGGCAACCGATTCTACTGATCGGTTTTCATATAGAAATATATGATTTAAGCTTCTGTAACACTTAAAAGAATGATAACATTGTCTCAAAGTTAAGGGTGTAGAACTCGACTTTAACTCTGGATTATATATTTTTTTAAACATTCACCGAACCTAATTTCTATACGAAAACCCCGTAAGGATGCTTGAAGGCACTCGGCTTGTTTAATTATCCCAAAAAGAATCCTAAACAAATAATTTACTATTAAACATTAATATTGCGGATCTTATATAGGGTTCTCTTAATATCTAGTAGAGATATGTCAAAATTGATTAATTATTTCCCCTAGATCTCCCAAAAAAAATTAAAATAAATGGTCTCGTTTTATAGATCTCGACAAGTTGGAGTAGAACCAAAAAAGAGCTATCATCTATCCTTAAATCCTTGAACATTAGAGCCTTCGAAAATTTTAGTAAATAAAACGGCCATCGATTCTACGGATCGGTTTTTATATAGAAACATGTGATTTAAGTTTCTATAGGACGTATACGGATTGTTAGATTGTTGCAAAATCGGTAGTGTGAAGCTTTGAGTTGCAGGGTTTTAATTCTGAACCAAGATTTTTTTTGAAGAAATCACTAAATCTAATTTCTATCTGAAATCCACTTAAGGGTATCCAAAGGTGCACAATGCAGATATGATGGATGTTTTCTTTCTATGATAAATAAATAAATGATCATCTTGAAGCTAATCGTTTTTAAAATTTACCGGGATCATAAATATATTTGTAACGCACATATTTATTTCGTCAACATTATTATTTTCTATAATATGGAATTTACACGCTCTGTATACAAGAATTTACATACTTTCTAAGCCACCTGTGATAAACCAATCGTGAATTATGAGATGTGTACATGTAAAGTACTTTTACTTGTACTATATTCCGCGTTTCCCATACCCTTCTCAGAGCTAGATGCTTTTTTAAAGTGGCTTCCACTACGACGCTTGTGGCAGGGTAGGCCAACACCTTATTCCGTAAATACCTTGAGGATTGAAAGCGTATTTCTTTACAAGAGATAAGCTATTATTGTGTTATATAATCAGAGTCTATTTACAATTCCTACGGTTCGTGTTTTTCCTGGCAGAGTTGATGTCTGTGGAGGAAGTTGTACGAATTACAAATTCCAAGGCTCTAGCGTAAAAAGTCAACGTTATGCAACTTTTTAATTAAAACAAACCCTGTTCTTCTTCTTCTTCTTGATGTAATACCGGCACAAAGTAGGAGCATGTAGATCAAAGTGTTTTCACTGATGATTTATGAAAATAAGGGCAAAGAAAACGGCGTCATTTTAGATTCCTTTTTAATTTCCCCGTTTAAAAGCTTCTCTTTCTAATTTCACTACCTCCTTTCTCTTTCTTTATTATGCGGAGCAGATTGAATCTTTTTGATGTATTTCAATATTTTTGAGGAGAACGAACGCCCTGTATATCGTCTTTTAGGTTCTGTTATTTGATGCAACGACCATTTCTATAGAGGAAAAAAAATTGTAAAATCGCCAAAGGGCTACGGGTAATGGCTAGGTCATCAACATATAGTACACCCACCGTTTATATCTTATGGTAGTAGTCATTGATTCAGTTTCTTAAGGCGGGCAACTGTTACTATTACACAACCTGTGTAACCTTTAACATGTAGAATTTATGCACGCATGAGACTAAGGATTTGCTTGTAGCGGTACTTTCGATGTGACATTAAATTCCATAGGAGGGGCACATCGATGGTTTTTTAACCGTTTCATACACATATTTGCCGTAATCGAATGGAATATCCAATCTTTACCGGTCGATTATGAAATATATATTCATAGTGCAGTATAATATTGTACGCTTGGCTTTAGAGCAATGATTTATTTAAATTTGGAATCCCGCAAGGGTATATTCTAGCTCCTTTCACTCTTGTACTAAATGAAATAATTAAAATGTCCGCCATAGGTTGTACTCTAAATGTTATATAATAATAATAGTAGTAATAATATATTTATTACACAGCGAAAAACAACAAAAACAAGAAAACACAAATGAATTCATACATACAAAAGCATGTTACTAATAAAACATAAATAAACATACTTTAGTTAACCAAAATGAGATTGTCGAATCATGCATCTGACAAAAATTTTATACGAGTAACCTGAGAAATTGATGAGGGTGGTAACCCATTTATATAATCTTACAATATTTTTGAATCTAAATCGGAGAAAAAGATACAGAGGTGTCTTAATGGCAAGTATTTTATGGTAGAACCAATATTGATAACAAATCAAAAAATTTATATATCCAGGAAATGTTCATAAACAGAATCGCAGTAGTGAAAGCATCGTATAGACGTTTGTTCGATGTTATAGACAAGAAGTTTCTGTGAGGATAGATATTCTTAGGGTTGAAATAAGACTTGCAAATACATTTTCTAACGTGTGACTTAAACCTGAGATCAGACTCTATTAGAAGTCCAAAGTTTTTAACAGACTTAGTAAAAGCTATCGTGATGTCTACGACTCTTAAGATCATGCTGTGAGAAGCATAATCAATGTCATTGTTTCTATCTAAAAGGGTATTAGAAAATTTGCTTAGAATATTTGGCAATTTGGGGTCATAGTTAATAGAACTAATGGCAGGAAGCAAACCTGCTCTGTCAAAAGAATAGCAGTAGAAATAATTGCTACAATACTTCCGGCGAGGGTGAAGTCCTCGTATATAAAGCACTAAAAGTATGGGACCTAAGACTGAACCCTGCGGAATAGCATTTTGCATAGAAAGGGTGATGGATACCTCGTTAGACAGTACGAATTAAAGACAAATGTTTACCTGAATCACTAGCTTTTAAAATATGAAGTAGGTGAAAACTTGAACAGTTTTTCAAAAGATGTTTGACAAGACCTTTAAAATGTTCGTGCGGATAACTCTATTAGATCTGGTCAATACCAATTCCATAACAATCAACTGACTTTGAAGATATCCCACGGATAGAAGGCAAAATACTTCCTAAGACCCGTAACTGCAGATGCTGCGAAAAAATCATTGATTTTACACAGTTTTTTCTCTTTTAATAGTAGCAGTAGCAATGTGACTTTTGTAAAAGGCGAAGGATTCCATATAACGAGTATGTTTACATTTCAAATAACCCCTATCTCTTAAATTGTGCATTAGCTTAATAATATCGGTTAACCGTGGTTTGCGTTGGTGGGTGGTTTTACAAGTACGAAACGGCGTATGAATATGAAGCAAAGAAGATAATAAGAACTTAAGAATCGTAAAATAAATATTAATGTCTTGTAACATTTGAAAACATTCATTAATATTTCTAAGCTGTTTTATGGCTTTCTTCCTTTCCAAATGGCCCCACACATATCCATTTATGTATGTTTAAGTTAGGATTTTGAGGTGGTAATTGCATAATTTCTAATTGGCCTTTTTTTTTTAGATTTTTCACTGAATTCTTTTTATTATGTTAACACAATAAGGATTCATCCTGTCGCCGTTTAAGGTCAAATAAATCAAATTTCATTTGATCCATGAATCTTAATTTATTACACCTTCTATAGGTTCAAGTCTTGTATTGTTAACAGTTTCCAAACAACGGTATTTTTTATATAGAAAGATGGCATTGATATAATATCAATCGTAGGTTTTAAACATCCCTTTTTATTTTTGTGGTACCTTTATTTCACTACTTCCGTGTTTTTAACCGTTATAAATTGTTTAAAAAGGGAGAATTTTAAATTTGAGTAAATTAGCAATATACTAAATTAGACACTTCAATTGTTCCGTATTGTACACACGTATAGTTCAAATTTGCTCAAAATTTCTTCTCTGTTCTTCACCGTAAATAACGCTCTCGTTTTTTTATTAAATTAATTAATAAATATAAATCATACTCGAAGCACTTCCCTACAGTTTGATATATCGTAAAAGAATGAAGGTTTAACAAATATAGCGTGATCGCAGAGGCACAAATAGAAGTAAAAGTGTAATTTTCTATTAAAAAAGTATTGGCTAATGTTAAAATCTCGTTATATAGCGGAGCACTACAACGGTTCAATATAAAGATAGTGTGATACAAAAAGCTAATGTCACAATTCACACAGTTAATCACAGTTTAGTAACAAGTTTGGTCGTGACTTCGTTTAATGATAGGATAGAAGAAGTTGAACAGTGGACCATTTCGATACCTGCCTTGATTTCACCTGTGCGCAAAACTCGTACACGATGAGGTTTGTAATGTAGGTTCGTTGAAGGAAAAAATGTTACGTTGAATAAAGTATTTTTTCTAGATCTTCCCGGAACAAAAATATTTGATTTGTTGACTTTCTCAAGTCTGGAAAATGACTTTATCCCTGTATATTTTAAAGACTGGACTACTATAGACTCTATCATACACTTGGTTTGCGTGTGAGAATTTTAACATGATATTTTTCCAAGTTAGTAAAACGCGATTGTGCATTTCATCGGTAGATCCATTGTAATTAGGTGTTTTAAAAGGACAACACGACCACACTACACAGGATTGTCTCACGATTTTACAGCTTGGATTTGTGAAAAATAAAGAAACAACAGTAAATTACCCGGATAGTTTTTCGCGATAGAGAAGAAAAAAAAAAAACATGTAATTTTGTATTGACTCGACTATAATTAAGCGTAATAAAAACGGTGCTTAATGACAAACAAACATAGATTCTAAATGAATAAATTACGTTGATTATAAGCGGAATTAGGCATTAACTTTTTACAAGTAGATGTTGAGATTTGTTTGGTTGGAAAATATTTTTCTTTAAATCTTTTTTCATATCACACATAAAATGATATAAATATATACCAATATCCAAAATAAAAGTGAGCCTACCTCTGCTATAACTCTAACCGCCACACCAGAAGATATTATAATCATCCTGTAATAAGTTAATATGTTTAAAAATGATAAAGACAAGAAACAAAAATGGAGACACATAATTAAGTTTATTATGTATTAATCTTGTTCAAATTACGTTGTGGAAAGTCAACAATGTTGGAATAAGCTAATAAAGCAGCAGCAATAATAAAAATTAAACGGCAGTGGGCCAAGATTTGATTCCTAGGGTACTCCACAAGTGGAAAGACTAGAAGTTCAGTATTACTGCTGGTAAATGTGTTAGGCAAGGATGCTCCTTCTTTTAGGACTGTTTGCAAATTTAAAAAAGGTCATACAAGCGTAAATGACGATCCCCGTTCTGGACACCCAAAAACAGAAACATCTGCAGAAAGTGTGCAAAAAGTTTGTAGACCCGATTAACATTGAAAGATATTGCTAAGGCTACACGCATATTTTAAATTAGACATGTCTAAGCGATGTGGACAATGGGTGCTGCATTTGCTCAAACCACCGCAAAAGCCCAAACGCGTGGAATGTTCTACAGCCATCTTGATCTTTTGCGCCAATTTGTAACTTGCGATGAAACGTGGATCTACCACTACACACCGGAAAATAAACAGCAATCAAAACAGTGAACTAAACGTGGTGAACCGGCTCCAAAGAAGGCCAAAGTCCTTCTGTTGCCAGGAAAGGTGATAGCTTCCGTTTTCTAGCACGCGAAGGGAATCTTGCTTATAGATTACCTCCCAAAGGGATAAACGATTACTGGACGATACTATTCTAAATTTTTGGATCGATTGAAGGCAGCTATCTTCGAAATGAAACTCGGAAGAAAGCAAAAGAAGGTCCTTTTCCATCAATACAATGCACCAGCTCACAAAAAAATGATCAAATTAAAATTCGAAGCGCTTGAGCATCCCTTTTATTCACCGGAGTTAACTCCGTCGGGGTATCATCTCTTCTTCAAGCCTAAAAAGCACCTCCGCGGTATGAGATTTGCTTCGAATGAGTAGCTGATAGCTGTCGTGGACCTCTATTTTGGGGAACCTCGAGGAAAATGAGTACTGTGAAGGCAAAAAGAAACTTGAGCATCGACTAAATAAATGCATTGATCTTGAGGGAAGAAATGATGTCGAAAAATAAAACACATTTCAATGGAAATATTGCTATTTGCTATGTATTTCATAGGAAACATATTATCGAAAAAAAAACATGGAATGAGAATAACGAATTATAATACAATTAACTACTTCCTACTAACAATTAACGGTATACCCTAATAATATGCATTTCGACATAAAGATAACAAACCAAACTGTGAAGCAAATAAAAGAAATAAAAATTATTTTGAAAGCTAGAATAATACTTTAGCAAAAAAAAGAAGGCGACAGCGATATCAGGGTTACATGAAGTAAAAAGCATAATCCCAGAGAATATAAGAGAATAAATATGTAATGCCTCTTTCACGTCAGTTACGAACTGTCTAATATATATTTATATATTTAATAAATACTTAATAAATTAATAAAGTGTTACAAATACTAAAAAAAAAGGAGAATTAATGTTTAACAAAATGATTAATGTAATATGTAATAACCAACTACTTTTATTCTTAATAACAGGGATTTTTTCCTTTATATCCCCTTCTTGGTAATTATTGTTATTATCTAGCGACTAAGTTGTGCGCACCATTTTTAAAATTGTCATAGCAATGGAATAAATCACATCTCGCTATACAAGATGTAATTATCAAAATTATTATTAATCGCCATTTTTCTTTTCAAAAAAAAAAAAATAACGAAAGAAAATGAAGCACACTAAACCCCTAAACCCAAGTTTGCTATAATTATCCAATAATTTCTGAAAATGTGATTTAGAACGGATGATTTATATCATAACCAAAAGGAATGCCCTTTTGGCGTTAAAATACCACGAAAACTCGGTGTTTTTTTTTCTTTTTTAATAATAGGTGAGGAGGCCTCTGACCGATGTCAACTTGACCCATCAGCTATCCACTTTATACGAGCCCAGAGCCGCCTCTGAAATATCTTGAGTAACTTGCCTCGGATGGCGCTTCATATAAAATTAAATATGTGTGTATTTTTAGCCAGAAAAATCTATGTAATCACGATAATAACGCGATATTTAGTTCAAATATCAATCGTAGATGTCATGGACATCTCGGCAGATTTTTTTTTTCTCTATTTCTTGTTCTATATTAAAATAACCTTTCGTTAAGTGAACGTAAAATGTTTCTAGATATGGTCACACGCTTCTTGTTTCTTGCTTCTAGCTTCTTGCTTACAAGTATGCGATTTGGGGGTCATTCATTGTAATAATTCAGATATTTCCTACATTATTTCGTTCACGATTCGCTTTGTTCCATTTTTATTGATGTTAAACTGTTTGAGATACCGTAATTATTTCATTATTATAATAACAAGTTGATACTTTACGTTCGGGAGACTTGCCGAGATTTGTTACGTAGTATAAAGGCTAAGATTTCTGGGTGTACGGCAGGTGATTTAAATATTAATACTGTACGCCGTCCAGAGGATGAACTTACAAACCAGTATTCGAAAACGCTGTTGCACTGGTATAATTATATCCCATATATAAGCGAGCTAACACTTAAAACTGACCACTTCACCTACCTGCAATACGAGGAGTATCTTTGTCTCAACGAACGATTTAACAACAAAGCTTCATTATTTATGGGTCTTCAATTACATATCACTAACTAAAATATGTTAAACGCTACGGTTTTGTTTTATATTCGAGATAAATACTAATAAAACGATTTATAGGTATGTCGTCGATATATAGCCAAAAATAAAACTAAAAAAGAGATTGAGAAGAAAAGAAATAACTACATCGCTTATTATTAACATTGTTAGACCTGTTAAACGCTTGAGATTTGATCTTTTTTTTTGAAAATATGTGTATGTATAAATACGTGTGCCATATGCAAAACATTAGAGTGCAAACATGTAACGTATCTATTTATACTCGTACATTAGTCGCAATGTAACTGTTAATGTGTGCTAATCGAAGTTAATTAAATCAACAATATAGATTAAAATGTCCTGTATAAATAATCCAAATCGTTTCTATTACATTTGTGGATAGTTTACAATTCCAAAACAAAGAGAAAAATACTGAAGAACGAGCATTTCGTCAAACCTTGAGTATTTTAGCTAAATATTGTATTAAAACTAAAGCACGTCAGTCAACATTACTCTAAATGCCTGAAATAAAATCCTAAGTAAAAATTGGTTGGTGAGTTTTGTCCACTACACATATGTAACACTAAATGCTTGTTTGTCCAACAACGATAACCAATTACAATATCAACCAAATAAAAGAAAAGAAACAAAACAACGATAAAAATGCAATTCCATTTTAGAAGTACGTTGTTCGAAAAAATGTTGAACAGTAAGGGATCAAGTTTTGATCCCTGTAGCACTCCGGAGGTTATAAGAAAGTACTCAGAAAAAAATCCATGCTCTTGCTAATGTAAGACATCAACCGCAGAAGTAAAGGCTAAAAACTAATGCAGTCCAGTTTGCTGCTTTTGAGAAGTTTGTTGATGATCAATTGTAAATGAAATGAATTGAATATTTATTAAATTTATGACTGTTGATCCCCTAGCAACGAAACCATAATTGCTGTACAGATATGTATGACTGAACATTGTTATAGATTTTGATAAGCAATACATGTTCCAGAACCGTAGCAAAGTTTGGTAAGATATTTATAGAAGATGACGAGTGCGATCTCGCTGAAGCGCTGAGAAACCATACTCTTATCATACGTCCACGAGAACATCAAGAGTAACAACTAAATTAAATAACACAGTTAATGGAGAAGCAATCAAGGAAGTACAAACATGGACTAGGCAACTTGGTATGGAATCTAGTTCAAGTCTCTCATTTTCAGCAATAGGTCCAACAGTGAAGGTAAAATAATAACTGAAAGGCACTAATACCATAAAATGTCTTACTTGCACATAATATCTTAGTTCTTCATCTTCATATATGTATCTCTATTCCTGTTACCCTAGACGTAGCTTTTTTTCCCACAGAAATGAATATCCTAAAGTGCGTCGAATAAAAAGAAATAATGGAGTATGAATTTTTATTAGAAGGATTAAAAATGGAAGCCTAGCAATGAAAACTGAGCAAAAATATAAAAATGATAATGAATTAAAGAAACGTTCTACCGGCAAATAATGATGAATTTAACCAATTTGGCAAAGAAAAATCGACAGATTGGAAGAAGATCTTCCTCGTGAAGAACACGCAAATGATGAAGGTGAAGGTGATCCTAAAAGAAGCTGGAGTTGTGTCAATGAAAGTTTTGAATTCAAATATTTAATTCTGATTTTCAGATTACATTTAAGAATTTTCTCTTGTCCTGTAATATTAAACAGCGTTAGGTGCCTGGCGTTTCCAAACGAAGAATTTTGTCCATTTCAGACTGAAATGGAGTTAAAGCCAATATTTTACCGAAATCTATCGGTTATTTTATAAAACCAATTTTGGAAGTCTGCCTACCTCCCTAGCATTTTTATGAACAAAGAAAAGGAAAGGAAATCAAAAAATAGTGCTTTAATGATGTAGATAGCCATTTCACCTCCATAGTCTACATAATTGGAAGGCTTTCTAGGAAAATGGACTGTCCTAAAAAATGTATTATAAAAACTTGTATGCAAACAGTAACAATAAATTATGAATTTCCCTGTAGCGGCCGAAATAAAATAACCGCATTGCATTTTTTTGAATCCATGTGGTTAAATTGTTGTAAAAGTACATGGAAATTGCCATCGAGAAAAGCCAATTTATTGGTAATAAGTCAAAATAGGTTCATTGTTGTAAAATGTTCATCAAGCATGATTTGAGAAAGATTAGGAAGTCTGTCTTGCTTTTCAACTGAATAAATCTTAGTGGTTCCACTATATTGAAGACATATAATGGAATATGATATGATGAAATTTAGCTTCTTACATTTTCCGATATTTCTGTAGATAAGTGTTGCAATTTCTATGCCACATAGTATACTTACCTTGATTATTATTCCTTCAGTAATTAGTAAAATAAGTAATGCCTTGTTTTGTAATTAATACCGTGCTCTAACGTAATTACCAGTTTGATAGCAAGCGACGTTTTATAGGAAAAGACGTAGAAAAAAAAACGGCAAATGATTGCATGTTCCTCATAAACAATTAAACCTGATTCAGTCAGTCCCTTTCTACATTATGAGCAGCTCTCTCGGTGCGCTATTAATAATTTATATAAGCAGGACCAATTAGTCGTACTCCGCAATGACGTAATGCTATTTGTTTATCTACTGTCATTGGACCGGCGTGTACAGTCACTTTTTGACAAGCCAAGGATGAGAATGACCTAGAGCTAAAGCACATCTATTCATAAAAAAGCGTTGTTTGTCACTGTCGCAAGGCACCTTTGTCATTTCTACCGCGTAATACTTGATTATACGAAGCAATGTCGTCAAAACTAATTTAATAGCGCTTGTAAACTTTAATGAGATTTTACTACTTACTATAAGGATGTTACCGTTTGGATATATCCAGTATTACCGTTAAAAGATAGAACGAGGGAGTTGATAAGTGAACGTACGGAATTTAAAATATAATTTATAGCAAATCTAAATATCCGCTTCGTTTTATGGGTTGAGAGTAAGCATTACCTACATAGAAAGAGGTAATTGCTATGTCTTCCAACCATGTGAATCGTAGCAATACGTTGAAATAAAACTTTGCTATTAAATCCGAGAGCATTATGGGTTGCAGTACTGCAGGAGTATAACTTCACCGATCTTTCCTAGTGAAGCTGAGAGATAATAAGAAAATGTCTCATGGGGAATATAATAAGCGGTTGGTTTTTATTTGTCGGCGATTTGAATGAATCTGTGGTCTTCACAACTCGCTCAACCTCCGGCCCGATCTTCTCCTTTTTCTTTCTTTTTTTCGTAAGTGTAAAAATCGTTGCATCACATACACGAACCGATGCGAGATGTGAAAAGGACAGAAAAGGCTGCTATGGAAGATAGGCGATTTCTTAGGAGTCTGCCCGAGTTGCATACATGACAGATGCCCAGCAGGAGTAAAACTGATAATCCAAGACGCGGCCTGTCGCTGTCCATATTTTGTTTCTATCCAGGAAGTACGCCGTTTCACAAGAAATGACGCCTCATGATATCATCTTGGTTACTAGAAACGCGGCGATCGTTATCGATTAATTTACAAAGTATTTTCTTTATATAGAATTACGAATCACGATTATTACTTTACCTTTATATAGAAATGATTTATTCATAGGTTTTTTTTATCTTAGCTTACTGTTCTATTCTTTAGATTCCCATCCTATTGTGCTCAATAAAATTACTAGCTATTAATTTTACTGATTTAATTATTAAATCATTTGGACATCATTTCTTTCGTCTCACCTTTCGAATTCTCAATATAGAATCGATGCGGAATTAAGTAAAAATTCAAGCTTCAAAGTGATCAATTTCGCAAAGGAATCCATTTCAAGAAAAAGAGAAAACAAACCGCCTTTCGTCTTATCTCCTGCAAAAAAAAAGATAATCTAACCAGCATGGTGGATTGCCTTTTTTTCTCGTCAAGCAGCGTTGATTTATTATATTGTCTCAGGTATTGACATTAAAAAATCATTTTGAAGTATCAATTATGATTAATATTGCTTGTATACAAAGAATCTATTTGATGAAGAAAAAAGATCAACAGGGCAGATTATCGATAGCTTAATGTTGATGCAATTTTTTAAGGTTAATGCTACTGTCAAAGCTGAAATAAGTGTTTTACACATTTAATTATTTATAAATCGTATTCTATAATGTTGTAAACAAATGGCCACTACCACAGTTGCATATTTAAAATTTTAACAAAGTTCTTTTATTTGTTAACGCAAGTTCCCGGAAGATTAACTTGAGAAATACCAAGAAACAAAGGAATTTAGACAAGGCTGCTGCGTGTCGCCAACATTATTGAAAAAGAAATGGCCTGAAGGAAACGTTTAGACCAGAATACCACCCTAAATTCTTTCTTATAGGCTGACGACTTAGTACTCCCAGAAACAAAGGATGATCTACAGGCAGGGATATATACATTATAAAAATCTGCCAAAACTATTAAATCAAAAAATATCGGCAAATAAAACCAAAACCATGGCTTTCCTGGGTAACTATCCAATTAGGACAACAATACTCATAAACAATACTCTACTGGAATAGATGAAACACTTTAACTATTTAGGCTGTCATGTATCTTATGATCGAAGCAAAGACAGAAGAAAGAAGGAGTTTAAAAGCAATCAACGGACTCTTTGCTTTCCGCCGTTTAAGAAAAACAAATATTGGATGGATGGATGGATGGAATTATATTTTCATCATCTCCCATAAGTCATTGTGCAATTTTATTGTTGGGTTCTATTGATTTGAAAAACGTAATTGCAAATATGTACATAAGTGCTCCATCTTTAATTAGCCTAAATTCAAAGATTCAGTGCGATACGTGTGGTGTTGTAGCTACAACGAATTTTCGAAGAATTCCTTGTAATGAAACGCCACATCAGTAAAAAATTTCTCGTTGTATGAAGAATTCAAATGTGGACGGATTAGTCTTAACAACGACCCAAGAGCAGGTGCACAAGAAACCACTTAGGAAAACATCCATGCTGTGCGCAAGATCATCAAGGAAGATTTATATGCGACATGGCGAGATTCAGGTATCATTTGGGATTTCAAAGACCTCAAGTCAAAGGATTTTATGCGAAGAATTGTGTGTAAAAAACCAGCTAGGGTGGTAGATTGGTGTTAAAAACCTCTAGATCGCTTCAACGCTGGAAACTCTAAAACCATGTGCAATATCGTCAGTGGTTATGAGTCTTTTAGCTATAAATAAACACCACTCGTCTGTTTGGGTGTTCTAAAGAGAAGAAAAACCAACAAAAGTCATCCGATGGCAACAATTCCTTTACAAGATCAAAGAACAACCATTTGACATAAGTCTTCACTGAGCTGCGAAAAACCAACCCCAAACGACGAATCATCCTCCACCAAGACAATGCAAGTTCAAACACAGCAGGCAAGACAATTAAATTTTTAATGCAACAAGGCGTTGGATTGTTAGACCATCCTCCGTACAGTCTGGACCTAAATCCCAAAGATTTCTTTGCTTTTCAGAATATCAAGAACGGAGTGCGTGGTCAAAGGTTCTAGTCATCAGAAGGAGCAATCGATGCTTTCAAAAGCGCAATTTTGACCGTACCAACAAATGAGTGGAATAACTCCTTCCAGACTTGGTTCAGGTACATGCAAAAGTGCATTCATCTTTGGAGAGAATAGTTCGAAAAACAATCTGTAAAAGCTATATACTGTTTTAAAAGACAACCCTCGTACTATCCTGAGCATTCTGAACATCTAATAATCTACTTCGTAGACAAATTAATGGGATAGAATTCTTATTTTCATAGTTTGTTTTGCGCAATTCCCCAATAGTGAATCACAGTTGTTTTCATGATTGTTAAAAGTCTTTAGGACGAGGACATAATTTTGTATATTTAGATGAAACATGGATGTTTTAAGATAATTTTGTAGAAAATGCGACATCTATCTTCATATTACAAAAGAAGGATGAAGCTAGAAGAAATTGGCTGAGAGAACAAAGGAAGATTTGAAATAAAAATTATTTTATTCAATACAAAGAAATAGACACCCCAAGTAATACACAGTGGACATTATTATTAATCAGTAGGGCCACCGAATTCAGCGTCTGCCACCTCATCACCGTCTTATTAAACCAATAGAACGAGTATGAAGCATTTGTAAGAAATTCTATGATTGCCATATGGAGGGAATAGCTACACTCAAGTATGGCAAGATACATTAGGATATTTCTTCATATATATTTTTATAAATACTACTCTATAGATCTGTAACATCCCCAAATCAGACACTTGTCGCGTTAAATAATGTTATGAGAACCAAATAATTAGGAAGCCTTATTATAAAATAAATATAGACTGGGTTTTTTTCTTTATTACACATTACATTTTTCCTACGTATTTACGATTTTGCTCCCAGTAAAAACCCAGCATTGTCAATGTTGCTACCTTTGTAACAAATTTATTTTAATGTAAAATCAAAATAACAATCACTTATGAAATCAATCTGAAAACTAATCAACATTCAAAAACAACCACACCAGGGGAAGACATTAATTTCATTACAAACCTTGTCACTGTGTAGCCGAATATTTTCTGTCAATTACACAACGCCAAAACATAATTTCGAAATCTATTTAATATTTAATTACAGTTTGAGCTTAATCCCACTGCAGAACAAGCACAAGGGATCCTCCTGGAGATCGGTTAGTTTTGAAGTGTCCCCTATTACGTCGCATATAAGAGGGGGTTGACAAGATATCGTTATCGGGTTGTCGAGGGAAGTGACGTGTGTTGTGTAATCGAGCGAAAAACTACAAATATTTGATTCTTTAACTCGGGGACTTATCGATCTTTCCTATTTTTTTTTTTTGCGCGTGTAAACGTTCAAAGAAGATTCCTTTAATCATTCTAAAAGCTGAATAACAGCTATGCTAATTAGAAAAAGGGAAATTGCTACAACCGTTTGCCGTACAGGCAGGGCTAGAAGGAGAATGTGCACTTCTCTGTGGTTTGTAATTACTCGAGATAAATAGGGTCCCATAGATCTTCCAGATTATCAATTTATAAGTCCACATCTGCGACAACCGGGCCAAGGGAATGCAGCAGCGTGGCCTCAAACGTTTTTAACTTGTTGTCATTAAAAACTCGTCTTCTATTACGTCGTAATTTATTTGTTGAATTAATTTAAAAATTAGCCCAAGCCGAGCTTTTTGGGGGTTCTAATTGGGATTAAGAAATTAGATTGCGGATGAAATATATCTTACGCTGTTTTTTTATATATATTGCCAGGTTTCTTTTGGGTGAGATTGTATACAAGGTATGTATAAATTTCACAAATACGGTTATGAAGGAATATAAGTAGTATTTCTAAGTTTGATCTTTCCTATATTTTGTTTTGCTGGTTTTCACAGCAGCTGTTAGAGGTCATAGTAGAAAAAAAAATAAGTAATATTGAATATAGTGATGATGATAAAAGCTAAATATCGTACTCCAGCTGCTCCAATGGCTCCCCAAACAATCACATTTGCGCCACTATAGTTAACGGACTTGCACCAAATTTTTGCGTGACCATCGCTGCCAAAAATATTAAATTTAGATTCATCTGTAAAAAGTCCTCATCCTTACCCGTGCACTTGTTTGTTCCTTACGTGGAACTTTACTTCGATAGCCCTATCCCGAAATGCCCCAGATCAACGACGGAACGAAGCAGGCAATACGTGCAAGTGATTTCCTAAAGATATTGTCACTTTACCGCACTGCAAATTACGGAAGAGTTCAATTTACAACACCGTCAATCAGTAAGTGTGTCGATAGTAGAACGGATATTAATAAAGTCGGTCTGAGGGGGGTCGTATAGCAGTAATAAAACCACGGTAAAGTTCTATACACAAATAGAAAATACTAAATTGGGCAAAAACTCACGCAAACTGGAGTGTAAATGATTAGAAAATATTTTGTGTACGAACGACATTGAGGAGGAAATATTGGAAAATTAGTTAATAAATGAAAGAGTGATACAAGATATGTATTGGAGAATCTTAGAATTAATTGGGGAGTGGTTCATTTATCAGCAAGATAACGACCTCAAACACAGCCCAAAGGTGGATGGAGTGGCTGCCACAGATCCCTGAGGGCAACCCCATGAAAAAAATCTGCAACTAGCAAAGCAGCATTCTGGAATGCTCTGCAGGATGTGTGGAATACTATAAACGAATCGCATTTGGCAAAGTGTCTCAAACTTGAAGTGAAGAAGAAGTATATTGTTACCTATGCGACAAAATAAAATTTTTAAACCTAGGACAGTAACCATAAATTAAACAGTAACCAAGTAGGTTACTGTTTAATTTATGTTAATATACTTTATTTCCATTTTAAGTGACGTTTGTGTATTTAAACTTTAGTCCCTAACTGTATATGGGTCCAATGGACCTGCACGAGTTAAGTGAACTGGTTTTGTTTCCACAACACTTAAAATACGGTAGTTTTATTATTTAATATTTAATGAAGAACATCGTCATATGTTTCACACTAATTTATCTATAGACACCTTGTATACAACCTACTGGCGGTTATTACTTGGCATTTTAGAAAGAAAAAAAATTTAATTGAAACGAACAGAATTAAAAGGACAAGAAATTGTGTCCATCTACGTTATAAAACTAATTAGACTCAATTTGTCGTTAACATCTGACAATTTGTAAAGATGCGGAATTAGAAATATAACGGTTTTCGTATAACTGAACGTGGAACATAAGGTAAGTGTAATCATTTGCTTTTTCATCAATAACATCATCTATAGGAGCGCTACGTTGCCGCATAATATGTCGCCTGACGACCAGCAAGCAGCAGCAATTTACAATAGCCTAGTTAAGCGAAAATTTCTAAAAATAACGAGCGACCATCGCAGTTTAATTTGTGCTTGTAAGAGCAAGACGAAATGCATGTTTTGCTCCGGTAAAATAACGGAGACGGAGCTAGATATAAGGCCTTTTATAATATATAAAGAAATCTTTTCATTGCAACATAAATAATTACTAAAGTGGACGTCCTGACTTGTGTAATACCGTTGACATGATGAGGCTATAAAAATAAAAGGGCACGGACACGTCTGTCACATATCTACAAGAGTTCTGCCTGTACGGTGATGTATGTTTTATGTATCTTGTGGGAGTTGATCCCCCAAAAAAAGCTTCGTGTCTCGAATTGCCCTACGTACTGTTTTTCTACGTGAATTCTATACTTACAAGGGGACATCGAGCAACTTGAAAGTTCCGATTTGGATGAAGTTACGTGAATTGATAAATATTTTCCAAAATTTTCGTAAATTAATAAAGTAATTTAATCAATATACTCTGTGATGTTCGTCCCGTTTTAACGAAATTACTTCTACGAAGATTTTAGCGTCGTCCTTTTCATCTCTGGTCAGCGCGTTCGGATATCTTGGAGTCTTCGAGAGTTGCGGTGGTGAATAACGTCTGTACATGACGCGTCGAAAGTCCCAGGCGACACATTACGTGGCCAGCTGTTTGTTTGACCGTAAGCTATCCTTGGTCCCTGCGCCATGTTCCCAATTGGGCATCTCCCGAAGACCATGGCCATCCCCGAGGCTGCTGCTTTTCTCTTTGTCCATTCCTCTTAAGGGAAACGATTAATTATAGAAGGAGCTGTAGTTTATTTCGACGTCACATCAAGGAGAATGTCGAATATAACAATCTCTTATACAATTCCGCAATGACCGCACAGTTTTGGTTCGAGGAAATTTATCCTGTTATCCCTTAGTTATCGTTCCGACGTCTTCAAATTATTATTATTATCATCGAGTAGAAAATGTAACATCTACTATGTATATGTGTAAATTAAAAGGGTTTACACCCTACTTCGCTCAAGTTAGTACAATTCGGCGGTATCTAAAATTACCCATACAACCCCTTCTAATTGTCTAATAGGCCATCACCAGCACCGATATTATCTTCCATAAAATTATTCCTTGATAATTAAGTCCTTTATAGACACGTGATTCTAGAAAATTAATTTCGCTAAAACCCACCAATCCCTTGGCGTATTTATTTTCAGAACGTTGGATTTTCACGTGCGTGAGAAAGGTCTACACGCGTACTTGTGCTTGTAAATGGCGTAGGTGTCATAGTAAGTTATAACAACTGCCTCTTTCCCACGAAGTAATGAGACCATCACTCAAGCATCAGTCACCGAGAGAGTTGTCACAGCTGGGACTAGTAGTCGGGGTCTGCAATAAGATCCCCCTCCCTCAAAAAGTGTGCAAAAATGTCCACTCGATCATTTCAAGTACTTCATTAAACATGCCATTATGACTAGCAGGTCCAATTCCAGCGACAGCTCTTTTTTTTTGTATATTGCTTCCTCTTATCTATTCTATATGCGGGAATACATCAAATCGTTTTTTTTTCAGCGTGCCATTGCGGTAGGGTAAATAAACCGATGTTTGCACGGCTTTATCGGGTAAAGTAACAAGTTACATGTTACATAAATAGATGATATTAGGTAATTTTGAAGTGGGTAAGGTTGATAAAATGTATAGGGTTAAAGAAAATAAGCACACCTGCATTTCTTAATTAATTCAATGCATTACGATACATACACCAGAGATACTTTAACTTCATTTAAATCTGCTGCTAATATTGTGCAAAATATTTATTTTCTAAATTATATCTAATTACATATTTTTGTTGTATAAAAGCCAAAAAAGAAAATGGTTTTTGTATGTTGTCCTTTAATAGTTGCTACTAGATCAATATATGATGTTTTAGACGTTTACGTTGCTTTCTTATTATAGTACTTTGGAAAACGTTCAAGTTTTAAGAACTCATTAACAAGTGAAAAACGTATAGAAGCATGTTTAAAGGATTGTATAAATAGGCAAGGGACATGGTCATTTCTATGATGAAGTATTTCGAAAGTGAAAGTGATAAGTGTGATCTTGTGATACCTATCACAGCTGTTAGAGAAGCATTTCTCTTTATTTAGTTTTAAATCGTGTAGCTGCAGCATTCAATATTAGTTTACCACTTTCAAGTTAAATATCACAAACTGTGAGAGATAACAAACCATTGTTTTCACCAAAGGAAAAGAACTAAAGCAAAACTAGTAACAGATGTTGATAATGCCAACCAAAACTCAATGTATCATGATCGTGAGTATAGATACCAACGTATATATAGGTATGTACATTGCCAATAAAGACTTCTGCTCTAGGTCAATATATTATAGGACAATCTCTTCTTGAGCTATTAGAGGAAAATTGTACTTTTAATGGAAGCGTTCAAACCCTTGGGAAAATTTTATGACATATTGGTTTTCGTTGGAAACAATGTAATCTCCGAAGAGGACTAATGAAGGTGCATCCTATCGCTATATAAATGACATTATTATTTGAAAAATAGATGTGGCAATTATTCATGGCAAGATAATAGTAGTCAAACTGTTAAAGAAATGAAGAGTAAAGGCAAAAACTCATTTTTTCTATTATAGTTCAGTTATTTCTAGTAATATTATTCTTAGATACATTGTGATGCATGCTAGTAGTAATAATGGTTTTATACCAGGAGAATCTGAAATTTTTGCTTCCAAAACAAAAAAGCTGCATGGTGATATAAATAAGGACAGTTTTCTGGACTGGTGTGCTGATCAACTACTATCTAATTCGAATAATTTTTTTAAAATTATTATGGATGTCAGCTACCATTCCGATATAGCAAATAAAGTACCAGATTCTACTTGGTGAAAAGACGATATTAAGGAATGCCTAACAAATAATTCCTCCATTTACTGGCTTTGTAAGAACATGGGATAAAATTAAAATAAGCAATATAAAATTAACTTTCTTTCAACACTATACCATTGTATATTTAATTTAACAGAAAATATCTGGGGTTTGGCAAAGACATATTATAACAAGCATATAGTACGAGATGGCTATGGTAGTGAAAACGGTTTGATAATGTAAATTACCAAAGAGGCATGGGTAAATATCATCAACCATACAGGAAATATCTGAAGTTTGACAAAGACATCTTATAACAGGCATATAGGAAGAGATGGCTGTGATGGTGGAAACTGTTGGAAAATGTGAATTACCAAAAGGGAATGGATAAGTACCATCAAGTATAAAGAAAATCTCTGGGATTTGGCAAAAACATGTTATAACAGGAATATAGGAAAAGACAGCTATGGTAGTGAAAACGGTTTGAAAATGTGAATTACCAAAGGAGTATGGATCCATACCATAAACCATAGAGAAAATATATGGACCTTTAGCAAAGACATGTTATAACAGACATATAGGAAGAGATGGCTGTGGCGGTAAAAACTGTGGGGCATGGATAAATACCATGAAGAAATAATAAAATGGTGGAAAAGAGAAATATGATTTGTCTCTGATGAAATTGCTCTATTAATTATTACTCCTAATGATTCAAGAGGTTGTAGTAAGTTAGATGTTAGACAATATGTCGTTGCCTCCCAATACAAAGTTTAAAACATATTTCAGTCAAGTTAAACTATGAATTGGATCAAACAATTGAAAAATTGAGTTGAAGATTAGTCTTTCATCCACTATGAAACTGAATCTAAAATGTAATAGAAATTTGTAAAAATATCAAGGAACAACGTATTACTTTTTGTAAATACAATGATTTTTTCTGAATCATCTGAACACCTTGATTGTAACAGAAGGTCAAAAATTGTATATAATCATCCTAATAGTTTTAAAATCTGGAATGATTATTATTTTTTTCCTATAAGACCAATATAAAAAAAGGATATTGTTCGATTAGAAAAATTACAGAAAACTTTACTAGCTACTACAACCAACAAAGTTACACCAAGTAAATAGAAGTTTTTCCAAATTAATAATAGGTACTTTACACGTATAAAAGTACTTGTTAAGAGTTAGATTATCAATTCTTTAAGAAATTAATTTTGATTTCTTCAGATTTTATTGATAGATTATACGAAGCGTATTTTCCAGATATACAGCTAGCTCGAATTAAACGGTTCACTATCCTTTATAAACGGGATTATATATCAAGGTAAACGGTTTAAAAGCAGCGAGATATACTCTATACATTCTCAAGGCATTGCATAATCATCAAGCGGTGAACATGGAGAGTTGGGGTTCTCCGTTCTCATCATAGAACGAAGCCAGGTCTTTATGATCCCATGTTGTCTATATACATCGAGAGAGTGGCTTGAAGATGTCATTAAAAATGCATTTGACTAATGAAACAAATGATTGATTCTGTATCATGTAGACCAGACCTAGTTCCTTGACCTGGCCCCACAATGATGTTGGTAACAAGTTTTGCTCGTGGAGTCTCTTGACGTGCCATCATCAATAAAACGCGGTATACTATTCGGTAGAGACAGGGCAATCTCTCTCGTTTTATTTTCATAGTATAATACGTATTTTTATTAATTATTTAATAAAGGATGCCCGAAATCGTTAAATTTATTGTAAATAAATGAATAAATTAGTTTGTATATTCGCAAAGGTATGCGGTACAATGTTTGTATCGATAAATCGGAAACTATCTAGAACAATTTAATTACAGCACAACAAGTTAAAATAAGATAATATTAATATTGCATAAACTAATCGATTTTATGGCAAACAGTGCGGTTGACAGCTACGAAGCAAGCATAAACATTGGAAGAAAGCTATATACAAAGGACTAAAAATATATTTAATTTAATGGGACAACGTATAGCACGTGTCAACAGCGAGGCTCTAGCGACATTGGCTTACGATCTTGCATAAACAAACTATTGGAGTGACGCGCTGGAATACTAAATACCGTCAGAGGCTCAGAACAAGCTACGGTTTTCGGTTTGATCGTGCATAGCACACGCTTCGCATTATAAACAGTCATTTTTAAACGATTTCTTCTTTACACAGCCTCTCCACTAACGCAGGCATATTCGTTTGTGTATGGGTTTATTATTAGTTTTACTACTTACCTAATACAATTAACAACCAGAAATACTTTTCAGAACGCAACGGATTCTTTCATTGTATAAGTGAGCATTGCGTTTTATTGTTTTAAAATAGTTTCTTTTCCATAAACGACGCTTTAAATTGTTTGAAATTAGACAACAGATTCGTTCTAATTTTCAACGAAAAACCACGTTAATCACTACCTGGTGGTCGTCAGGTACATACGCTGTACAGGTACAGTGACTCACAGTAAAAATGATGCAGTAATATATAATTTAGTAAGAAATTGAAAATGTTAAGAAAAGTATTTATTTGGGAAAAGTAAATTAAATATATTATATCTACTATTCTTGAAATACATTATAAAAATAAAACAAAACTAATTCGAACAGGTATTTACGAATTCTAATCAGATAACATTACAACGGTTACATATTCAACATCAAAATGATGCAACCCAGTACACAATTTTTATATCAATGGGGAAAGTCCCTAGATACATGGGTACTTTACCTCTCTATCTATTACAACTGATAAGCGCGATTTTATCACAAACAGAAAAATATTAAATAGAAGTGCATCCGCGATACACCATATTATTGAAGGATATAATTACAAAAACAGAGTGAAGAACAAATGTAAAATAAGTCCAAAAAGAAATGTTTAAATTACATGAGGAGTGGTGGATCATTAAACAGTCTAGAAGTAATCCATTGCTAAGTGCTCCTAAGTTAACCCAGGAGGTGAAACGTGTTCTGGGAAATACCGTAAATGGAGAAGCAATTCGAAGAACTCTGAGGTGTGCCAATTTGTACGGACGAATAGTACAGGAAAAAACCGTTTATAGGCCAGAAGGACTAAAGAAGCCGTTTACAGTTTGCACTACAGGATCAAAATAAGGATTTCAACTTCTAGAAATCTTTTCTATTCCCATAGAAGAGAGTAATTTAATCTTTTCGGCTTAGATGGGAAAGGTAGTGTATGGAGGAACCGCAATATTTAAAACCAACTGTTAAACATGGAAGTGGGCATATGATGGTCTAGGGCTGTGTTTCTGCAGCTGGTGTTGGAAACCTGTATTTTATTGAGGATACTTATGAATAGGTTTATGTACTTAAACATCCTTAAACAAACTTTAGTGTTAGTTTAGATTTCACCAGGACAACGACTCGAAACATTCTTCGCGTGTGGTTCAGGAATGGTTCTTATGTAACTATTGCAGTGCGGTGAAAACTCAAGCTCAGTCACCTGACATAAGCATTATCGAAAATTTGTGGCTTATTCTTGAAACAAAAGTCCGTAGTCATCGAAGCAGAATCTGTTCCAACTAGATTAAATATTAATTGTTTGCTTTTTTTAATTATTACTGTAGGTGCATCATTTTCATTGAGATGTTAAATATGTAACCGCTGTAATGTTATATATATTTAATTTAGTTTTCCCAAATAAAATTTATTGCTATTAATTTATTGCATTATAGTGGAAAGGAGTTGAAAAAAGCTGCAAACTAAAAATTTGTCTATATTTTTTCAATTTTTTTAAACATAAGCCTACTATCCATATTAGACGGGGTGGGTTTCCTTAGCAAACACTAGGGGGATGTAGCGAATTTTTTTTCGCCGTTCCGGATATAAAACGCTAATTTAATCTGTTTCTCCCTTGATACACCCCGCTGTACCGCCACCCTTATCCTGTCCCTTCTGATTATAATGCGCGGCAAATGTCAAAGCGATCCGGACTTGTTGCCCGCGGTTTACGTCAACTTTGGGGACTCCCCGATGCGTTGGCAAATCTCCTGGCCTCGGGACCGGAAGCTTTAAAAAGACGTTCACGAAATCCGACCACCCTTCGCCCCAAATCGGTACGGAATGTTTTTGATAATTGTTTCTCTTCCTCTCTTTTTGAATACTTTGAATTGTTCGGTGTTTATTCTTTTTTTGCTGTTTTAAGATATCGAAGCGATGGCATCTACAGAGTGATATCATCTGACAAGTACACGTTACTCTAATTTGTAATGTTTTAAAGATATTTAATCCCTTAATTGTTTCATTAATAGGTCACGACTGAAGTGTTATAATAAATTAAACTGTAATTGATTGTATATAGAATTCCTAAACCATTTACCTACCTGTCTAAATTCAGTTTGCAGTTAGCTGAGTTATGATGCGGATCATTTACTGTATTTTAGTGAAACATCGAGGTGGGATACCCAAGAAAAATACAAGCGCGGGTACGTCAGACCCAACTGCGATGTTTATGGTAATTATTCTGCTTTAACCTACGGTTAACTGTTTTAGTGTAATGGCCTCAGCTAGCAGAGAAAAACTTCGTCCGTTAAGTGAACTGGAATTACAAATAGGGGCAGAAAATATATGAGAGAATGAAACTGAGAGCTACATTGTTGAAGATATTTTTGAAGTAGAAAATTCTAATGAATATTATGTTGAAGTGTAACTCTCGGATAGCGACAGTGAACAAAAGGATTCAATGTTCACATTTGCTTCTTTTTCTAAAGAAAAACTTTGGGTTTCTGAGACCCGAATGTAATACACATGTCTTAAGAAATGAGTGTGATGTTTCAGGGTTTAAAAAGCACGTGTTAATGCGAGGAAACCAGAATGGATTTCTATTTAACGAGTACGTCATCAATTCAAAATCATCCAATGAAATTTCGGAATACCCTGTATGTAGTTTAGATTTTTATTCTGACCACCCCCTCTATCAGGTCGTTTCGTACTTTCGACGAAGCACATCAAGCTGTCCCGCGATAATGGAAGATTCTCTTCATCAAGGTTAAATTAAGGCTGGTTCACTGTGTGCCCGAGTTTTTCTGCCTCCATCAGTACTTTTGGGGAGGAAAGAATCTTACCTACGCTAAAATCGTGGCACATAATCGCTGGACAGCCGGGGAGACCATAAGTAATTGTGCTGCGATACATTAACCGGGTTCACAGGCATGCCTCGGTCGTGATATCTTTTGTGAACGAAACACATGCTTTTGCCATAAATGAACAAGCAGTAATTTACACGAAAGGGACGAAACTGTAATGAGATTTACTGCGGTCCAAGCCAATAAGAAATAGACCGACACCAAGAGAGGTCCTTTGCCACGTCTCCAATGTTCGATGCTCTCTTGTACACGCCAGGATTTATATACTATTTTATTCTTGCAGGATGATATACTGGTGCTTTTATTATTATAAAGGTGAAGGGTAATAAATACTGACGATTTCTACGTAAATTCTCAATAAATAAGTTTAGAAAAAGTGAAATAATTCGCTGTAAAAAGAAAAGAATTCCTTTACATATGTAAGACTGGAAATGCTTAGTGAGTTAACATAAATAAAATGAAAGTTCAGTGAAGACGCGTCAGTATTTAAAAATACCCACACTTTACTATCGACAGCTGACAACGGACCGGGATCAGATGGAGTTCGAATTAAAGTAACCGATTATTGAATGTAATTAGTTTGTGATAAAGTTGTTCCCGTATTAAGAAGTTTGAGCATAATTTCATCATATATAATGCGCACAGATCCAATACTGATAGCAACTGTTACAACAATTATAATATTTTATCGATTAATTTCCACTAGTCACGCCAATATCGTCTGCTAACGATGGCCCGAACAACGCGTAAATTGGCTTACCATGACTTGCTCTTTCCAGAATCTCGATGTGAAATGTGTTTATGATGACGTCTCTATTGTTTTCGAGATTGCGAACACACCGCCATCCCAGCAACCAGTGACAAGTTCTCTTTGCCGTGATTGATTTTCCTCATTTCTTACAGGACAACTGAGAGAAATTGAATCTGGTATTTCGCGACTTAGAAAGAAAACCATCATAACTCCTCAGTTACGTATCTCGTATACAGGGATGTTCCAAATTCATTTATCGTAAGGCCAAGTTGCTAAATTCAGTTCTATTATAGAGAGCAAATATAAGATATTGATTATTTTAAGACCTCTTAATTATGGCGAAAAAAACAAATTTTATAATCAACAATCGTTGTCTATATCTTGCAAAACTGTTGAAGAAACTTGTTAAAACAAAACCGGGATTTAATATTGTCCTACATTCTACAATCAAATGTGTCTATGAAAAAATGAGTGTCTCTTTTATTGTGATACTTTCAAATTAAAGGGATTGCCCTTCCAATATTACAAAAGTGCATATTTTGTTTGCAAGTGTAAAGATATTAAAAGCTGTCGTAATAACTTTTCATTTAATTATTTTTACTTTTTTAACTTTGTTTGTATAACAACAATAGCCAATTATGAGACAAATAGAGTATCTTTTATTTAGTTGTAAATAGAACAAAAGAAAGAAAACAATGATAAAAATACAAATGAAACCTTAATCCTCTCTGACATAGAGGAGGATCAATCATGATTTGGAATTGTTTTGGCGGTACCTCTGTGGGCGATTTGAGCAAAATAGATGATATCCTTAGAAAAGAAAATTATAGGAAGATTTTGGTGAAGAATTCCATCTCATCTGGAACACGATTGACCAAGAGGTTCAAAAATCTGCTCTAAATTCGACCTCAGTACCTCGGGCGCAACTATAGAAGACGTAAGAGAAAAAGCCGCTAACACTGGCAAAGCTACTACAGAACATGCCAAGGTTGTGTGCGGCAATAATAAAGAACACATTGACGAATCATAAATTCAAAGTGATTCATAAGGTTTATTTTATAATTAGTTTTTGACTTGTTTTTGTAATATTTTAACGTTTGCCCTAGATTTTGGTGTATTAATTGTAGCATAAAATTATGAATGTAAATGACGATTCGCCCAGAAGCAGCCATTTCTGCGGAAAGTGTGCAAAAGGTTTTGAAATTTGTGGAAGCTGATTGGCGATCAACATTGAAAGATATTGCTAAGGCTACAGGCATCTCCAGAGGGAGATATTAAATTAGGTATCTCTAAACAGTGTGCAAGATGAGTGCGGAGTTTGCTCATACTACCGTAAAAACTCAAACGCGTGGAATGTTCTACAGCGATTTTGGAGCGGTTTCCGAAAATCCAACAGATTTCTTGCGCCAATTTGTGATTTTCGATGAAACGTGGATCCAGCGCTACATCCCGGAAAATAAACAGCAATCAAAACAGTAGAGTAAACATGGTGAACCGGCTCCAAAGAAGGCCAAAGCCATTTTATCGGCAGGAAAAGTGATGGCTTCTGTTACTACAATACTATTCAAAACTTTTGAGTCGATTAAAGGCAGCTATCGTCAAAAAAAGACACGGAAGAAAGCAAAGAAAAGAAAGACTTGCAGAATCATATAAAAGAAACCTAACATCAAACAGTATACCCAAATTTAGAAGTAGGTCGTTCAGAAAAATGTTGAACAAAAAGGAACCAAGGTTCGATCCCTGTGAAACTCCGGATGTTATAGGAGAATGCTCAGATATAAGCCAAAAAACCAATACAGTACTTAAGCGAGAAGTAAATTGTAATTCATAGAGTCCAAATGCTTTTGAGAAGTCTGTATAAATAACACGTATACTGCCTTCTTAATCTTACTTCCAATATTTGTTGGAATAGTTTCATTATTATATTTGCATTTTTTAACTGTAAATCCCTTTCTCCTTTTTGAAAACCAAAAGAAGAAATTTAGGTCCTAAAGTATTTTTAATAATCCTAATTAAGAATTTAAAGTGCATGGCCTTATTTGTATTAAAGAGAATCAAGTAGATGTATTTTTTTCTCACACCACAACGTTTAAACGCAAAATGTACCGCGGCGATCATATGGACCGCACATTTATTGTGTTTCCTTGACCAGAAAGCACTCGAATCACACACACACATACACATACATAGACATACACCTGAGGTAGGTACCTTACGTAGTGTAGCATCTTAGTACTACTCACAATCAGGTACCGCCTCCAATGCTCTACCAGCAGTCGTGACTTGCTTTGATGCTTTCAATCGTGACAACTAAGAAACGAACATTACACAAAAATACATCGCAAGTGGATATATTCTACGCGTGTGGAACCGTCCTTTTTTTTTCTTTCCATCGCTTTAGGAGCTTCCAACTCTCTCGCAAGCACTGCCGTAGCTATTGATCGTCTACGTGAAAGTACAGAAGGCGCACAACGTGAGGACGTTGAGACAAATTAAGGATAAAATGCATTACTGCATATTTTCATAGCTTGTACGTTTGGCTTCCGACATTTCTCTGCTGCATTTGAGAATGTTTATTACACTTCACAATTACCCTGTGTATGCCGCGTCAAATATTTTTGATAGAACTGACTACCTTTTAAACATGTATTTTATGGAACTGGATGGATAAAAGTATCATAATACAATGATTTGTTTTTGATACAAATTTAAATTTGATAATACTTCGTATTTGTATTATACGGTGAGGTCTTAAAGTATCTTTATCCCTGTTAATTTTTAAACGATAATCCAGAAATTATGCCAGCTTATGGAAGAAGAAATATCAAAAATTATTTATTGGAATTGGAGTCTTTTTGTTAAACATCTCCTTTTACAATAACTCCACCAGTTTTATCATCTGGAATTTATCTTCTCAAAAAAAATTCATCCAGCTGAAATGTGTAATTGTTATTTGTGTAGATATGTAATATGTTGACGAAATCTAAATGAAAATTACACTTTGCTGTCGAAACATATTCATTTTAAAGGAACATTGTCGACTTGGTGTAAGTTCATATTAATATAAAGGAAAATGTAAAAATGCACCAATCCTGCAACATATCAAAATTTGTCCAAATAATGGTTATAGGTTTCGTGCAAGCCTGCACATAATAATAATAATAATAATAATAATAATAATAATAATAATAATAATAATAATAATAATAATAATAATAATAATCCTTTATTGCCCAACAGCCCAAGGGCCAATTACAGGACAAATTACAATACAATTCTTATTTAAAATAAAATAACTAAAATCGTGTTGCCTACAATAATAACTGAAAATGTATATAATAATGAAACAAAAAAAAAGAAAGACTCACAAAAATGGCTCCAGATCCCGTTTGTTTGCGTTCCTCACCATGTGACTGAGAGGTGCCTTAAGCAAAATGTTGGTATTAGCTCTAGGTACTTGAAATGTATTATAGTAGCGAGTATGATGAGTAGGTACGGTAAAGTTTATTTGCGCTAGAAGGGCTGGCGAGTCGACAGTATTTTTCAGGATCCTGCAAAGAAACTCCACACTGTTACGCTCACGGCGGTCAGCAAGAGATAGAAAACCATGCTCAACAAGTAAGCTATAATACTCGATACCTCTTGCAGGATACACGTTGTCCATTCGAAAGGAGAGATATTTTAGAAATTTCTTTTGAACGCGTTCGATCATAAGCTCTTGGTATAAATAACGGGGATACCAAACAATAGAGGCGTATTCAAGCTTAGAACGAACGTAGGCATAATATAAACGTTTCATTACACCTAAGTCTGAGAAATGCCTGCAAGAACGCATGACAAAACCGAGAGTTTTGGAAGCAGATGAACACATGGACGAAATATGTTCGGTAAATGACAGTCTATCATCAAACAAAACACCAAGATCCAAAGTTTTGATATTGCGTGGTATGGCTGCATCATTAATCTGGTAGTTATAGTATAAAGTAGTGTGAGTGTTATTGTAGGAAACCACAGTACACTTGTTGATGTTCAGAGGGAGATAATTGACCTTGCTCCAAGTATTAATGCGAAGAAGATTGTCTTGTAAATGTTTACAATCGAAAATGCTACCAACAGTATTAAATATTTTGACGTCATCTGCGTATGCTAAGACGTGACACGTAAACAGAGATAGTAAATCATTTATATAAAAATTGAAGAAAAGTGGTCCAAGATTTGAACCTTGAGGAACACCTGATGTTGGAGAAAACGGCGTAGAGGAATAACCATTGTAGCAGACATAACACTTCCTTCCAGTAAGGTAAGACTCAATCAACGTCAGGAAACCCACACCAAAACCAAATTTGTCCATTTTTGTAGTAGCATCTCGTGGTTAATGCAGTCGAAAGCTTTAGAAAAATCTACGTAAATAACATCCACCTGCTTTCGCTTATCAAGCGCTTCACCAAGATATTGGCCAATGCATGCTAAATTAGTGATCGTCGACCTACCTGCAACAAAACCGTGCTGATGCTCAGATATGAAAGGAGTTATGCAGGTAGATATTTCTTTGTAAAGCAAATGTTCAAATACCTTAGCGAAATTGGGCAGTATACTTATAGGCCTATAATCAGCAATGTTAGATCGGTTTCCTTTCTTAAATACGGGGGTAATTCTGCTAATTTTCCAAAGCTTTGGAAAAGCTGACGTGCTTATCGCTAGGTGGAATATAGTTGACAGTGGATAGGACAGAACAGGAGCACAATCACGTACAAAGAAGCTCGGTATTCCATCATCTCCAGTTGTCATATTAGATTTAAGTCTCCTGATACTGTTCCCCACATCCAATTCAGAGAAGGCATGAACATCCTCAGGTTAGGATAATCCAGAAACGGACTATACAATTAAACAGATATATGCAATACCCATAACTGGCATCACGGCAGCAAAATTATATTAAAAACAACACGTTAATATTGTAAAAGTGACAAAAGAACGAATCAATAGACCCTTTTTTGTTAAGGGTATTGTATGTACCTTTTTAATTCTATAGTTCCTTTTTGGAGTGTCTTGAGGATGTGCAGATTTAGACGAAACCGAAAGCCATTATTTGAATAAATTTTCAGATATTAAAATAAAATTAAAATTTGGGAATGTTTACTAAACGGATTTCAATGTATGCGTTTCTTTTAAATGTTGCTTTTCAATTGATAAAATATTTAATTCCTATTTTTCTATCAACTTCACCCTATAGAGTGTATATCCCTTGTGTGGAAAAACAAATGAAATAGTGTGAAAGTTTTATTGTTGCTATTTGGACCGTTAGTGACCAATATACAATATACTTCCAGGGAGTTCCTGTGAGCTTGTCTAGCACGTGCTCACCATGCAGAAAGCCGTCATTTCCGCAGTCCGGAAACGCTACGGGGGGTGGTTTACTTTGCCAAAATCTATCGCAGTGTAGGAAGGCATATGTCGTATACATTACATATTTCGCGAGATGTAAGTAAGGGGTAGTACGTTACAATTACGGAATAAGCATCCCAAAGGTCTACGCGTCCCCTTGAAGCAGTGAATCATCCCCCTCCGCCCCTTCGCGTACCCCACATTGAAGTAGCGTGCTACATGTGACATGTATAAATTTTAAAGATGAAGTTACTTATTTATGGAATGCGTATGTGTAGGAGGGGTTGGTTATTCGATTCCCTTTTTCCAATTAAAAATTTGTCACGATTACGTCAACTTTCGTGATCCCGTTTCTTGTCAACTTTAGAAATTGGCTTCGCGAGTTTATCTCTCGAAGAACACACATCACTTAAACACAATTAAAAGTTTGATGTTTCAAATATAAAAGGTTTCTTCCGATCGATTGCGTTTTGTTCTAAAGGAATTATCTCGCTTGAGTTTTTTTCTCACGTATTAAACGTGTCCCACGAAAGATTTTACATTAAAAACAAGTGTTGCCACCTTTATGCGTTCGTTGTTAAAAGCGATTGCCTTTAATATCGCATATATAGTCATAGTACAAGGGTTTTTAGCTGAGCAGTGACATAGGTAGAGGATAAGGGCCAGGCCGCAGCGCGTGATAAGAATGGTAGCGGTGTGATAAGGAGCTCCTGCTAAGCGGTTGGGTGTGTCCCTGAAGATGGATTGCTGTCATGGGAAATCCACCCATTCCAAACTTTTCTATATGCCTTACACGTATCAGCAACTTGTGATCTATGGCACTGATTATATGAGAGAAATTATATTTATATATTTCTTATATATTACGTAACAACCGATTCATGTGAATAGTTTTGAATTTGTCGACGAATATCCGCGTCGAAAATAATATGCGCAAACAATAAGTGTGTGTGACGTCTTTAAAGGAGGCATAGTTCTTCAATGTATACATTGTGGTACTTTCCTTCGAATAATACATTTTCAGTGCGTTAAAGTTTATTGTATTTATTTTATTCATGTAAGCATGTCAAGTTCTAAAAACAGAAACGTAAAGCAATATAAGCAAGCCATTTTAGAATTGGACAAGAGACAAACTTACACATGTGACTGTATTGTATAAACCATCGTCCTGAAATAGTCACCATCTCACATCTGTTCTACATCAAGAGCACTGTCGCGCTTTAGTTGCCTAAGCTCATCTGGGTAACGTCCACTTATTGTAAATGTATTGACTTAATTGATTCCGGTATTTATATTTAATAACCTCGATCTAAAATAGATCGTATACAGCTACTCTTAGAAGTGTTGTACGGTAAACTGTCGAGAGAAAAAAATACCTAAATACACTACTGTGCAAATTAAAGGAGCACCTAATAATATTTCTCCAAACTATTGAAAACAAAAACAATATACAGGATGTCTTACTTTTGCCTTATTTCTTAAATTTATATACGAGGGTAAACTCAAAAATTCGGTAACTAACTATGGCATGGCGCTGTGTGAAAGCAATCTTTGACATCATTATAAAGCTTGATGTTTCAATGACATACGTGTTAAACTGCATGTCGATCTGTCAAGTAGTTTCTTGTGTACACTCGTTCAAAGCAGAGTACTGTTGGCCCTTTTTAAGAATGGACAATACTGAAATTCGCATAGCGATTAAATACCTGAGAGAAAACCAAAGAAATTCATGCTGATATGGTAAATGTGTTAGACGAGGATGCTCCTTTTTTTAAGACTTTTTACAAATGGGCGAATGAATTTCAAAAAGGTCTTCTGGAGAAAGTGCGCAAAAAGTATGAAATTTGTGGAAGCTGATCGCCGATTAACATTGATATTATAAGATATTGCTAAGGCTACAGGCATTTCGAGAGAATGGGAAAAGTGTTGGCTTCCGTTATACAATACTATTCTAAACTCTTGGATCGATTAAAGGCAGTTATCGCCGAAAAAAGACCTGGAAGAAAACAAAATAGAATAATTGTCATTTTCCATCTCTTCCCCAAGCTTAAGAAACACCTCGATGGTATGAAATTTGCTTCGAAAGAGGAGCCGATTTTAAGGAGAAAATGAGTACTGTGACGGCATAAAGAAACTTGACCATCAGCAAAATAAATGTATTGATTTTGCGTAGAGCTTTTGTTTCAAAGGTGGTGATTTAATAATGACAAATAATATCTTGTAAGTATCGTCTGCATTTATATAGTAGAGTATCGTTCTTTTCCCAAAATTTTAGATTACATTTTGGCACAAATTTCTTTTATGTTAACTTTTATAAAATAATTCCTCTTAATCATTATTAAAATTTTTCAAATTCCACTTATAGATATATATTTTCTCAAGTGACGTGTGACTATTGTACGGTAGTGTACAAATGTGTTAGATAGACGCATTATTTGTGTGAAAATCTATAGTTCCGTTAGTTGTAGGTTGTTGTCTTCTGCCTGTGTTTAATAGAAGAAATGCATCAGAACTTATTTCCTTCGTCCCTGTGTCAGTATGTCTATCACGTCGATAGCCACCCTCAATCGTAGAGTAGGCGCGTTCGTACTGATAGTACGTCTTGTGGACCCTTTTGACCCTTGTCTCCATATATGACCCTTCGCTTTTTGTATTGCTGATAAACAGTTTGCACATATTCGGTGATTTTATGATTAATCGCATACGAAGAAAAAGAAACAAAAGTAGTAGATATATTTTAACGTCGAATTAATTAAAGACGTTACAAAATTGATCTAATACCCATCCTTCACTTTTCATCCCCTTTTACCAAAGAACGATAATATTATTTCACATATAAAAGTGCAAATAACGTTATGATATTTGGATTAACGTAGAAAAGAAGAGCCTCAATATATACTCGGATGCCAGACAACCCTTTAGTAAAACAATTTAATTATATAGATTGACAGACAGCCAATTCGTTTGGTGTCTTCTCTCCTTAGGGATCAGAAATTTCTGTCAAGTATATCGGGTGAAAAGGGTTCCGTAATATAACGCGAAAGGTCCGAACCTGTAGTTACACTTTTGCTAACGATACGGCAAATATTTATCGAAAAATTCGAAAATTTTCGCCGGCACAGCGAAGAGCAATTCTTGCCTATCCCGTTGTTTTAATAGATTGATTGTCTCGTTTACTGTAATTTTCAGAATCACTTGCAAGGCCTGCGAAGGGTTACAAGATAAAGGGTGGACCTAAATGAGTGGGGTGGTTTCCGTATCGCTTCGGGTCACTTTCATTAACTGAACACTTGACAAATGATAATTGGTAGGGCTATTGGTCACTCTTTGGCCTGTCACTTTACTATTAAGGTTTCGGACAACCGTAGTATATTAACATCAGAATGGAAGATATATATTTGGGAATATACAGCGTATTTTTTTTTGCGAAATGTACAAAGAACAAATTACCGTGTTTAAGTAAGAACGACAGAACAAATACGGTATGAAATCGTTACAGTCGTTTCAAATGGTGTAAAGAAATGTTCTTTTACAGAATTTATTTAATTTTTTTCAACGTTACCGGGACAAGAGCAGCAATACGATATAGAGCAGCCCAGAAGAAGCTCCACGCAACTGAGAGCAAAACGATAGCAGACTAAATTCTTTAAAACGAAACAATGAGGTCAAGATTTTTTTTATATACCATTTAACACGAGTGCAAAGCAAAAATTGTTAGAGCCAGAAGCACTACGAAGCAAATGGTCGCCTATTCTTTGGGATAAACGGCCATGTGGCTGCAGTGCCACTAGAGAATCGTGAAACGGTCAACTCTGAATGCTACACAACCATTTGTTTGCCAGAAGTCTTTGAAGAAATAAGAAAAAACAACCAGGGACGTATGATCATTCTTTACCATGACAACCCGAGCTTTCACACATTGACCTAAACAACTTATTACCATACAGTCCTGATTTGGCACCCAATAATTTCTTTTTATTTCCATCCATGAAGAATAAACTACGTGGTCAATGATTTTCGAGGTCAGAAAAAGCAGTTGATGCGTTCAACATACATGTTTTGGAGATACTTCAATCGGAATGGAAAAAGTGCTATTAAAATTGGTTGAAAAGTATCTATCATCGTAGAGAATATTTTAAAAAACAATTTTCAATGACAAATATTTATGTTTAACCCTCGTATAACTCATTTGGACGAAATGGATTTCTTCAAGATATAATAATTTCTTAAATATAAAAGTCCTTTTTGTGTGTGCATGTAAAGATGTATCGTTACAAGCATTGCTTTCCATTTTTTTTTTACTTTATTTTTGACGTATACGATTATAATACCTTTGTTTGTGAATTCCTAATTATAGGTTTTAATATGGCATAACGTAATAGATGAAGCCAAAAAGATAAGAGCGACGAATTTACACGAACCTTCACAAAACCCATTATTGATGGCAATTACATGGCCGTTACAAGATGAAGACAGCAGATAATAGCCAAACCACTAACCTAGAGACAATTTAAATCTCCCATGGACGGGAGACATCACGCCATCTTTCAGTAAATCTGAGGTGGTGTTCCCTGCGATTTCAACGGCGCAATGACAGTGAAAAGAATGGAATTGTATCATGCAAGAGAGCCTTTTATATACTTAGAGCGTTGTTTCGTACACGAATTAATGTAAATCTTGACTGGGACACTGTGCAACGCGATGTAATTAGAGTGTCACGCAGGTAATTTATAAGAACCAATAAACAATTCTTGTTCGAGGGTGATAATTGATAATCCAATATCTTTCTCGAGGACATTTAATTTATTGCCAAACTAATTAAGCGAAATCTATAAATTCCCTTAAAATATACACGAATTTACTCCGACATACTATGTAAAAGAAATAAGGGTAGGATACTACTGATAAAAAGCGAAATAGGGGTTAAAACGTATACCCAACACACGCAGAATGGACCAGTATCTTCCGTGATTAACGGGTATTAAAATAAATGAGAAAAGAAAGCGTTCAGGTCCTTTTGGGGCTTGTCGCCACAATGCCCTGTCATCGCATCACATGACTACTTCCGGTAATTAGGTTTTTCCTTTTCCTTTTTATCCTGAGTTTCCACCTATCCTCACGTTAAAAAATAATCTGTCCCTTGAGATTCACCAGTTACAAGAACGTAAATGGCACATAAAAAAAGTGTTTAGTTTATCGCTTCAGTTCTTTTATATTTCCTCTTCTTTTTTTTTTTCTGAAAAATTATACGCTCGCATGGAATTAGACTTACATCTCGAATTCTTTATGCGAATTGTTAATTATTCAGCGTGTAGTATACAAGCAGGAACCGAATGTTATATCTAATTATTCCTTTGGGATTTACTCAAGTCAAGGTGAACAGTTGGAGAACACGAGATTATTGGAACAGATGTTTAAATAAAACGTATTGTTGAATTCTTATTTGGTATTAAATTCGAGCCAGCAGTGACCATGTGTTTCGAAATGCGATAATTATCCGTATATACAACGAAAATGAATTATTAGAGCAGCAACTATGTTAATATAAGAATATAAGATTACAGCTTGGGTTTCGTCATTTTTTATATGAAGAAATTGTTATATTATTTCAACTTTATCAGCTAATTTAAGTAGTATATTTAAAAGGTATTTTCTTTGTATGGCATTTCTACAGATAAAAATTTGTACAGTTAACACAGATGCTTAATAGGTGCTACATATGCTACAGTATCTACTATGCCTTACTGGATTGGTAGTTGATTATCACAGTATCTGTCAGCCTGTGATTGTCATATTGCGTCTTGAAAATTATCCCTGCTATTAATATAAGTTATAGGAATAGGTACCAAAGAACTCTATCACAAATTATACTATAAGAGTCACCTTGTTTATATTTAATTAGCTATTAATTACAAAGGTTCTACTATTATTGTTATATTACTGTTTTAGAAATTCTAATTTTTGTCCTCTATTCGCCTTGTAGGTTTTGTTTATATCCATCACTCTTTCCCTTGTCCCTGCAGCCCTGCTGCCATCGCTTGTAATAGGTACCCCTAATTATGTATCTTCAAAAGTAAGTCAGTTTTTGTTTTCCATTTAGTCTTAACGAAATAATTATAAGAAAATTATAAGGACGAAGAATATTGAAAACAATACTAGACCCGACAAAAACAATAACAAAGAGAGGCGTAAAACAAATTGTGAGGTAGCAACAGAGAGCAAAATGGTTGGGACATGTATGGGGAGAGCTGGGAACAAAACCACAATCTACAATATCCTGGAGTGGCAACTGGGAGGAAGGAAAAGACATGGGCGACACAGAAGTACTTGACTACAGACGCACCTTGGTGGAGCTAGCGTCTACAGATGGTAGGAGAAGGCCAAAGGCAGAAGTAAATGGAGAGATATATGCAAGAGAATATAAACTGAAAAGAATGAGGATTGATTTACCCCGCAGATTTTTTTTAATCAAGAAAGCTTTAGAAGCGACGATATCCCATTGAGGTGACTAACCATTAAGTTTTGCACACAGGGGCATAAAAAGCGCCACAAGTCAGTACTAAAAATTAACCTCCATCTTTAGTTAACCTAAATCCTAAGTTTCAGTACGATACGTATAGTATCGTAGCTACAACAAACTGTCAAACTTGACAAGTTAGTTGAAAAATTGAATTAAACCGAGAACATTTTCCCGCAAAAATTTTTTATAATTTTCCAAGACAATTACCTCAACAAGAATGCCCCGTTGAGTTAGTTTCTGTTTTCCGCAAAGAAACATCACATCAGTCAACAATTTCTGGTATGGAGAATTCGAATGTGGACCGAAAATGTTAGTTTCCCATTAGATACCACGATAATCGAAGAACAGAAAACAGATAGAGTAAATTGGTGTTAAAAAATTTTAGACCGCTACAGCGCTAATACTATCGTCAATGATTATGAATCTTAGATTTATTCATACGAGCCATAAAATACACTCAACAATACCAACAATTCCTGTATAAAATCAAAGAACTACTACAGCTGATTGGCATACATTCATTTCTTTGCCGCGAATCATCGTTGAAAAACGTTCGTTTGAAAAGCCAACCCCGAACGACGAATCGTCGTCCACCACAGCACGCAATGCAATTGCATTTTTAACGCAACACAACGTTGAATTGTTATACCATTCTCCGTATAGTCCAGATCTAGGTGCCAACGATTTCTTTACCTTTTCAAAAATCAAGAACGAATTGCGAAAGTTCCAGTCGTTAAAAGGAGCAGTCAATGGCTTCAAAAGAGCAATTTTGACTGTACCAACAAATTAGTGGAATAACTGCTTTCAAAGTTGTCTTTAAAACGTAAAATATAACCCTCGTATTATTATTATTATTATGATAAAGTTAAATAAATGTTGAAGAGAAAAATATCCCATACACTCTGTCTTTTTTTTCAATTACTTTCACATTCTCAAATAATTCTCTCTTACAACTTTTCCGGGGTTGTTCTTATTACCTGTCCGCTCGATATGCCATACCTATACTTTTCCGGTGACTGGCACAGCACTCAGGAGTACCACACTGATCAGAATGATGGAATCTCTTAACCGCTAAACGTGCGACTTGGGGAAAATAGCCATGATTGAGGACAAGTCCCTATATTTCCCAGCTTCGTCCGTATTTATTTCGACTGTAAGGACGAAAAAAGAGGAGCCTCCGAGGTAACGTAACGCATTGTAGTGGCTTTTTTATAACCGTTTAAATAAGACAAGGTTGAAGTGATGCGTGTCACAGCGTTTAGGTCGACGTTAGAAAATACTTAAAGCGAATTCACCCCCAGAAATGTAGGAAATCGATATATACGGCGAGAGGGTGTTATTTATTTTTGTTTTATTTACGTTTCTATATGACGATCATTGTACATTTCTAAGTTTATTGTTTACAATACATAATTTGCTAGTAATAAAATTGTGTTTAATGAGTACATCGAAGGAATAGGAACAACTGTAAAAATGTAAAACGTCCAATGCGTACGTGATTGTTTGTAGCGAAAAGGTAAGTTAAGAGAGACACAGCAAGACGGCCGAGACATTGCGAACAAGGAGAGAACGATAATTGTAGAAAATAAAACAGTCAGAGTCGTATATAGAGGAGAGGCCCTAACCACTTCTAGAGGTGCAATGAGTTACCATAGGTTGTCATTTGAAGATCGTGATGTACACCGGCTACTATTTGAAGCGTGATCAACCAAGTAATAACGTCATAGTTATACGAAATTACATGTCTCCTCAAAATCTCATTTCAACTTGTGGTTTGCAATAACATTCGGTAAGCAATTAAATTAGTTTTATCCGATATTTCTTCGGCCAGGCCTATGGTATCACAGCTGCGTAATCAGAGAGTCCCTCAACGTAACTCGTCAAAAATTCCGCTCCTTATTACTTCAAACTTCATTCTTGCGTAACTCCGAGACACACTTTATATAACACTATTTGTAATTACGCCAGACTACATACACACAACCGACTTCCCTATAATCTTTTAAAATAGTACATTCATCTAGTAAAAGGAGAAGAAACTAGAAAGCATACAAAAAGTAAAATAAAACAAAAACTGAGATGAAATTATGAAGGAATGTACAGGATGTTTCAAAAGCTGTACAACACTCTTAGATCAAATAAAAATTTAGTAAGACACAAAATATATTGTTGCGTTTTATGTGCTCGGAGCCATCGGGATAACTGATGAAAGCAAATACGCAAGAACAGGGTTATCTGTAAGTAGGTTAGGTAAATTTTAATCTTGATTGCGCCAAGAATATATAGAATTAGATCACAAACATTGTTATTATTATAACACATGAGAATTACTACAGACTCGAGGAGTAATTCAGCTGATGTGTCTATGGTGTTCTTATACACATATTGACATAATGGAAACTATATTATATTTGCAATCGCACTGCAATAATAGCATGAGACCTTACTGTTTTCACACCAAGACTTACAAAGATCCTGAATTCCTGCAAGCTTTCTGCTTTCTGGAGGACTGGATAATGAATTCAACATAGTCTTCACTTGAAACGAACAACCCATGTCTTGTGATATACCTCCTTCACCTCGCAGTAATACCAAATGAGGTTAAGGATTATAGAAAGAATATTCGATGGATAAATAGAAAGCATGTTCATTACCTTCACAGCCACTTAGATCGTTTTCCAAAAAAGGGAGTCTTATAAAAGGAAATTTTTAACTGATGATTAAAAGTTGTATATGCATATTTTTCTGTTAAATAAATACCTCCTACAGCGATTAAAAATTTCCTTGGAAATCATAATGCAGCAAATTGCATCGAATTAGTAGAACAGATGCCTTTTAACTTTCATACCCTCGGATGAAACATGAGCATCAAGATTCATTACCTCCACAGCTACTTAGATCTTTTTCCAGAAAACTTAGGTGAAATTAGTGAGGAACTGGGGGAAAGATTTTACAAAGACATCAGCATTATGGAGGAAAGGTATCCAGGAAGATGGGATATCCATATGATTGATGGCCGATTACTGCTAGAATCTTCAGCGAGACTGATCCGGTAAACCTCATGCAAGGAAATGTTATAAAAGGAAATTTTTAACTGATGATTAAAAGTTGTATATGCATATTTTTCTGTTAAATAAATACCTCCTATCCACTTTTTTGTGTTTCAGTTAACAGTTATCAAATAGTAATATTTAAAAAGTTACGTACATAACAAAACATATATAATTTTGGCGATTTTTTCCGAAATACAGCAGAAAGAGTGAATTTCGAAAACTAGATCTGATAGAACAAATCTGAGGCCATTTTTGGATTAGGTACTCCAAAATTGCTTAATTACACTTAAAAAATCCGAGGTACCAAAATGTATGTTGGCCAGTGTCATACGTGAATAGTGTCGATTTAGTTACCATTATTCATAATTTGAATGTTCAACAATGGGCATTAAAAGTTAATAAAGACATTGGTTTAAAGAATTTTAAAGCATCATGATACTGGGTTTAGAATTTTAAGAAAGCTTACGATATAATTTCAAACAAATTAAATAAATGGTAGAGATTCCGAGCAAATACAGGAAATTGCCTTTGCGAAGTATTATTAATTAAACATTAATTACTGATAAGAGTGGCAATTTAACCGCGCAGTAGTTACTCAGTCAGTATATTCATTGGCTTAAAAAGAAAAGTTGATGTATCACAGTCTTTAGCTAGCTGATGTGTATATGTTAAATGTGAGAGCTGAATGGACAACTGTCTTGCTACATTAGAAGACGGTATACCATTCAATAAACGCGTGAAAACAATAACATGGTTTACGCGTATGGATAAATGTCTTTTCCGACTTTATGCTACTGTATGGTTGCGATATTGCACTCAAATTGCAATCTCTTATTCATAATCAACTTTCCGTTAAAATATACGTTTAACGACGGTATGTTGGCTAAAGACCAAATGAAGTTGGAAATCAATTAAACACGTTCTTTGCGAATTATGGGTTTAGGTTCGCGTTAGGCTACGTGAAAAAATAAGCAACAAATGTAACAATAAATAGAAATCGCAGGTATTTTTAGCTTTTTGTCATCTAGTAAATAAATTGTGTAAATTTGAAAAATGAAATTTAAATCGTTTTACGCGATATTGTTGGAAAACACGTTTGAAAATTGGAAAATAATTACAGAAAAAATTTACAAAAAACGAGAGGGTTTTGCCAGTTGACCTCCTTCTGCAAGAAAAGATCAAATTTAAGAACAAATTTTATTTGTTACATTTCTTACCTTGGTGAAAAGCTTCACAAAACATTTTGGCACAATGAAGAATGAACTCAACTCACAGCCGAAATCCTCGATATGTACTGGAACAATAGAAAAATTAGCATTCAACATTGGACCAAGTTTTAAACCTTTCTGAAAACATACCTCCTATGTACAGGAACAAAGTCCTAATTTAGCGAAGCTCCATTGGCGATTACAAGGTCTTTTCAATATCTTCACTGTAACAAAAGAATTGACAAATTAAAGTAAAACCTTTTTAAAATGAAGGAATAATATTTACCACTTCTTTTCCACGATGCATCGACCTGATAATCTCAACCCAGCTGCCTGCAAAATTCTCTCAGAAGCATACGCTTACCGTCTGAAATGAGAAATATACAATAATTAGTAATCAGCTCTTTGTCGTATAGTAAATAGTTAATCTCTTACCTTGGTGAAAACGAGTACAAAGTATTTTAGCACACTGAGGACCAAACTCAGCACACCGCTGAAATCTTCAACACATACTGTAACAATAAAAAAAGCGTTTAATATGGAACCAAACTATAAACCTCTGTTAGAACATACCCCTATATACAGGAACAACGCTCAATGATTAAAAGTTCCTTCAATACTCACTGTAACAACAGAAGTGACAAATTAATATAAAGTCTTTTTTTAAATTGAAGGAATAAGACTTATCCAGAATATACAGGAACAACACCTCAATCCCGCGATGCGTCGGCCTGCTAATCCCAACCCCGCTGCTCGCAAAATTTCTCCGAAGCACACATTCACTACTTTATTGTCACCACTTCACTATCACTACTTTACTAACACTACTTTATTGTCACCACTTCATTACCGCACCTGAAGTAAAAGAAAAAAAGCAATAATTAAAAACATTATTATCTCTTTGACGTATAGCTTTCTTTTGTCGAAGCTCCCATGGCAATTAAAAGCTCTTTTCAATATCTTCACTATAACAAAAGAACTGACAAATTGAAATAAAACCTTTTAAAACGAATAAATAAAAAACAATTTACGTTAAGATACCATTCCGTGCAAATAATGTCAAAGCCAAATGTAAATTTTGAACAGCCCAAGAATCTAAAAGGGGTAGTAAAAGAACTACGGTTTATACGAAAGGTTATTACCTACTCAAAATCTGTTTTATTCAATTTAAAGCGAAAAGCGCGACAAACAAATAATTTAGTGAGTATATAAGATACACCTACCTATGTACCTAAGCACAGTAGCCAGCCACCCATCGTTTAGGACATTCCACTTCCGACGGTTGACATTCTTCTGCAAAGAAAGGATATCAAATTTCAGAACAAATTTTATTTGTTACATTTCTTACCTTGGTGAAAAGCTTCACAAAATATTTTGGCACAATGAAGAATGAACTCAATTCACAGCCGAAATCTTCGATATGTACTGGAACAATAGAAAAAAACATTCAACATTAGACCAAGTTTTAAACCTTTCTGAAAATATACCTCCTATGTACAGGAACAAAGCCCTAATTTAGCGAAGCTCCAGTGGCGATTACAAGGTCTTTTCAATATCTTCACTGTAACAAAAGAATTGACAAATTAAAGTAAAACCTTTTTAAAATGAAGGAATAATATTTACCACTTCTTTTCCACGATGCATCGACCTGATAATCTCAACCCAGCTGCCTGCAAAATTCTCTCAGAAGCATACGCTTACCGTCTGAAATGAGAAATATACAATAATTAGTAATCAGCTCTTTGTCGTATAGTAAATAGTTAATCTCTTACCTTGGTGAAAACGAGTACAAAGTATTTTAGCACACTGAAGACCAAACTCAGCACACCGCTGAAATCTTCAACACATACTGTAACAATAAAAAAAGCGTTTAATATGGAACCAAACTATAAACCTCTGTTAGAACATACCCCCTATATACAGGAACAACGCTCAATGATTAAAAAGTTCCTTCAATACTCACTGTAACAACAGAAGTGACAAATTAATATAAAGTCTTTTTTTAAATTGAAGGAATAAGACTTATCCAGAATATACAGGAACAACACCTCAATCCCGCGATGCGTCGGCCTGCTAATCCCAACCCCGCTGCTCGCAAAATTTCTCCGAAGCACACATTCACTACTTTATTGTCACCACTTCACTATCACTACTTTACTAACACTACTTTATTGTCACCACTTCATTACCGCACCTGAAGTAAAAGAAAAAAAGCAATAATTAAAAACATTATTATCTCTTTGACGTATAGCTTTCTTTTGTCGAAGCTCCCATGGCAATTAAAAGCTCTTTTCAATATCTTCACTATAACAAAAGAACTGACAAATTGAAATAAAACCTTTTAAAACGAATAAATAAAAACAATTTACGTTAAGATACCATTCCGTGCAAATAATGTCAAAGCCAAATGTAAATTTTGAACAGCCCAAGAATCTAAAAGGGGTAGTAAAAGAACTACGGTTTATACGAAAGGTTATTACCTACTCAAAATCTGTTTTATTCAATTTAAAGCGAAAAGCGCGACAAACAAATAATTTAGTGAGTATATAAGATACACCTACCTATGTACCTAAGCACAGTAGCCAGCCACCCATCGTTTAGACATTCCACTTCCGACGGTTGACATCCTTCTGCAAAGAAAGGATATCAAATTTCAGAACAAATTTTATTTGTTACATTTCTTACCTTGGTGAAAAGCTTCACAAAATATTTTGGCACAATGAAGAATGAACTCAATTCACAGCCGAAATCTTCGATATGTACTGGAACAATAGAAAAAAAAAACATTCAACATTAGACCAAGTTTTAAACCTTTCTGAAAATATACCTCCTATGTACAGGAACAAAGCCCTAATTTAGCGAAGCTCCAGTGGCGATTACAAGGTCTTTTCAATATCTTCACTGTAACAAAAGAATTGACAAATTAAAGTAAAACCTTTTTAAAATGAAGGAATAATATTTACCACTTCTTTTCCACGATGCATCGACCTGATAATCTCAACCCAGCTGCCTGCAAAATTCTCTCAGAAGCATACGCTTACCGTCTGAAATGAGAAATATACAATAATTAGTAATCAGCTCTTTGTCGTATAGTAAATAGTTAATCTCTTACCTTGGTGAAAACGAGTACAAAGTATTTTAGCACACTGAAGACCAAACTCAGCACACCGCTGAAATCTTCAACACATACTGTAACAATAAAAAGCGTTTAATATGGAACCAAACTATAAACCTCTGTTAGAACATACCCCCTATATACAGGAACAACGCTCTAATCCAGCGAAGCTCCCGCGACGATTAAAAGTTCCTTCAATACTCACTGTAACAACAGAAGTGACAAATTAATATAAAGTCTTTTTTTAAATTGAAGGAATAAGACTTATCCAGAATATACAGGAACAACACCTCAATCCCGCGATGCGTCGGCCTGCTAATCCCAACCCCGCTGCTCGCAAAATTTCTCCGAAGCACACATTCACTACTTTATTGTCACCACTTCACTATCACTACTTTACTAACACTACTTTATTGTCACCACTTCATTACCGCACCTGAAGTAAAAGAAAAAAAGCAATAATTAAAAACATTATTATCTCTTTGACGTATAGCTTTCTTTTGTCGAAGCTCCCATGGCAATTAAAAGCTCTTTTCAATATCTTCACTATAACAAAAGAACTGACAAATTGAAATAAAACCTTTTTAAAACGAATAAATAAAAAACAATTTACGTTAAGATACCATTCCGTGCAAATAATGTCAAAGCCAAATGTAAATTTTGAACAGCCCAAGAATCTAAAAGGGGTAGTAAAAGAACTACGGTTTATACGAAAGGTTATTACCTACTCAAAATCTGTTTTATTCAATTTAAAGCGAAAAGCGCGACAAACAAATAATTTAGTGAGTATATAAGATACACCTACCTATGTACCTAAGCACAGTAGCCAGCCACCCATCGTTTAGGACATTCCACTTCCGACGGTTGACATCCTTCTGCAAAGAAAGGATATCAAATTTCAGAACAAATTTTATTTGTTACATTTCTTACCTTGGTGAAAAGCTTCACAAAATATTTTGGCACAATGAAGAATGAACTCAATTCACAGCCGAAATCTTCGATATGTACTGGAACAATAGAAAAAAAAAACATTCAACATTAGACCAAGTTTTAAACCTTTCTGAAAATATACCTCCTATGTACAGGAACAAAGCCCTAATTTAGCGAAGCTCCGGTGGCGATTAAAAGGTCTTCTCAATATCTTCACTGTAACAAAATAATTGACAAATTAAGGTAAAGCCTTTTTAAAGTGAAGGAATAATATTTACCACTTCTTTTCCACGATGCATCGACCTGATAATCTCAACCCAGCTGCCTGCAAAATTCTCTCAGAAGCACACATTCGCCGTCTGAAATGAGAAATAGACAATCATTAGAAATCACCTCTTTCTCATATAGTAAATAGTTAATAATTTCTTACCTTGATGAAAGCGACCACAAAGTATTTTAGCACATTGAAGAACAAACTCAACACACCGCTGAAATCTTCAATACATACTGAAACAATAAAACCAGCGTTCAATATGGAGCCAAGTTATAAATCTTTGTAAGAATATACCTGCTAGATACAGGAACAACGCTCTAATCCAGCGAAGCTCCCGCGACGATAAAAAAGTCTCTTCAATACTCACTGTAATGAAAGAAATGACAAATTAATATAAAGCTCTTTTTAACTGAAGAAATAAGACTTACCCGGAATATACAGGAACAATACCTTAATCCCGCGATAAAGCACACACATTCACTACTTCACTATCACAATTTCACCAACACTTTATTACACCACCTGAAATGAAAGAAAATGGCAATAATTAGAAACATTTTTATCTCTTTATCATATAATAAGTGAATTGTATAAATTATAGTGAAAAAAATTGAATATAAATCGTTGTATAACTTCCACCGCGATATTATTGTAAAAAAAATGATAAAAAAGAATATTACCAAAAAAAAACAATAGCGTAAAGATTTAATTTTATTATGTGTAGATGACGTTATAGTTTCCTTTCTATTACAAGTGCGACCGTAGAATTGTATTGAACATATCTCGTACGTCAAAACATTTTGTAGATAAATATATTTGTTTGTTTCTAATTCCTATAGCCATTTATTTATATATAGTTGGGAAATTTCCCCGTGCTTGCGTAGCATAAAAGCACGGCTAATCAAAGTCGTACTACCCGAAGACATACAGGGGGTGTTTATCTAAGAAAACAGGAGCAGTTTTAGAATGTCCTCGGGCTGAGGGCCCTTTTGCAGGCGAAGACATCGCTTTGACGGCTCGGGGGTAATTACAAGAAAGTGAGTAATGCTCAGACTATCCCAATTACCCTCTGCGAAATGAAACCGACCCCTTCTCGGGCATCCCTTTCTCTGTCTAGCGAAAAGGAATTGCCCGATCTCACCTAGCTTAATGCGTACATAGGTATATATTCTAAGAAGGTAGAGTGCGAATTGGTTTTCGCGCTATAATCTAATCTAAATCTATTATTATTATTCTACCGCTTTAGACAATCTTGAAATGTAATTGCGGATGTTCATATTTAGATTCATTCAAGTGAGTCGCCCAGAATGTGAAAAGAGGATGGTGACATAGAATACATAAAAGCGGAGAGGTAAGATATAATGGAATCCATGCAGGTGGATAAATTAACTGTGCAACTTGTAGGTTAATTAAACAACTAACTTAATGGCTTCTTGAGCAATTATCTCTAGATATATTGCATGCTTCGTGAATTTACGAACTTATATGAATTTCTATCTGGAAAAACAGATTATTGCTATAGCGTCGAGTGAAACTTTGTAATGCTAATTTAAATTAAAATTTAAAACGGCAATTTATTAACTATTACGTTATTTCCTTCGAATTCCTTAAACAATTATATTTCTCGTCGAAATCGATATAAATGCGGCCGAGTAATTGATACCCGACAACCAGGAAGACAGTTAATAATTAGATTCCGGCCGTGAGAACCCGTTTTTTGTATACGAAAGGCCACCCTGTATATGTAGTATATAGGACAATCAAAATATTCGATCTATAATATATATACATATATCAAAAGATTTTTAACAAATTTATATATAGTACAATAAAATTAGGCTACATTCTAGACTGGACATTTCAATTTCTCTACATTGTACATAAATAGCCTTTCATTATAGGGTTGATCACGTCTAAAACTAAGCGGGGGTATTAATATTAAGGTCTGCGTCGTTCGCCGTAAAGTGTATCACGTGATATTCCGTGATACGTCCAATTTCACATTAGTGGAAGAGTCCAAGTAGTCTGAGAATTCCAAGTTGACACGTGACAGTTAAAAGGGTTACTTCACAGGTGATATTACGTTGGTATGGGGGCGTCCATTGCAAGTCGAAGGACGAAGGGGGGAAGTCTAAGGTGATCGTCAGGTAAAACAGAGGTGTATATATGCGTGTATACAAGAAAGGAATTAGAAACAATATAAAGGTTTAGTTTGCAAAATGAAGCGCTGGAAGAGACAAGTTCGATGATGGATAGATTACTCCCACTCGGAGACGTTTGAACACACAGTTTTAATTAAATCTCGTAATTGTTTCGAGTGCAGCAGCAGTAACGGCAGCGTGTTAGGCCGGGGTTCGCGACTCTCTCGGCAGCGTAAGGGAACGCAAAAAAGAATAACGGGGCTCAAACTCAAACTGCGTGACTGAGCGAGTCTGTCGTGATTCTGCAAATTCAACAGGCTAAGCGCCGAAGAGAGCTAGTCGCCTTCTGACGAACGGACAACTTACAAATTGCTACGGTGAAACACACTTAAAATGGCGAAATCGTTTCTAAACGTAACTTGCGTTTTAAAATTGTCACGTTTTCGTATATATTTTCTAAATAAGCACCTACAAAGTATGCATAGGCAAGGATTTCTTTCTACGGTCGTTTTATTTTGATATTAGCGTGAAACGAGTTGCCCCATATTTCTGATAGATATAGAACAGCAGGAAGAATTTCTAAATGCTTATTATTTAACGAAAACCACCATATTGCTCAACAGATATAAATAAATCTAATTAAGGGATAATATATAAAATATAAAAACAGACACCTTCACGCTTTACCAGTTTATAGATGCATCTAAAATTTGAAAAAGGAATCTGTGTACACATTTGCCTTATACATACCTTATAAATTTAAGCTTTTGTGTGTAAAACGCGACAATTTACAAATATAAGTATATAATTATAAATATCTTCCTAAGAAATTGAGAAAGTGCCACTTATGATCTCTTGCCTACTATTATCCCCCTCATGAATCATTCTGTACTGTATAGAGGATGAGTCGAAACAAGATTGAAAGACACAGTAATTCGTAGTGCACAGTACGTAGATGATTGTACGAAGCAGATTTAAAATGCAGACGTCCCCTGACGCCAAGATTAACACCGATAATGAAGCGAGCACGTTATGAATGGGTAAAAAGTCATCAACATTACACAATTGAAGACTGGCGAAAGGTAAGACAAAATAACTTAAATGAAATCAAGCAAAATTTCTTTGTTTGAACAATGTTTTTTGAGTCAAAACTAGAAGCCTTAACCGAGAGGTCATACCATTAACGCTTGCATAGACAGTATGCCAAAAATAATAAGAGCAATTATAAAAGCCAAAGGAGGCATTACAAAATATTAGTTTATATAGCTGTGACGATGTTTATAAACAATTCTGAATAAACTTATGCTTGTACAATACGTTTTTCATTATATATTTAAACAAACTCGTTATTTTAGCAAATGGCATTAATAAATTGGATAGGAACTGTATGTGTTAAGGGGACTTTTAACAATTTATTGGTATGTACTTCTAGTAAGTATATGGAACGTCTCACGAGGTCTATATTGGTACTTAATTTTTCACTAGCTGTATTTCTACAATGGGATAGCGATTCAAATTTGGACCTATTAAGCAAACTCATATCAAAAACTATATCATTTGCAGAATACCATCCAATTTGAAACAGATTTAAGGAAGCTATACAAATACCTTACGACAATTAGATACATTTATAAGTGTATAGTAATAAATATTACGTTGATCTCTTTCTTGAAGGCGTGTATAATTCTATTGACTTTCTAAGAAGATAGAAAAGTATGTAGATGTATGAATTGCTAAGTCGGAAATAATATATGCTTTTATTTATTAGTTAATTGATACAAATGCTTAGTAGGTGCTACAGATGATGCTTCTGGAATTACTGTGTTGGACGTTAATTACCAGAAAGTTGGCCGATTTCAAATAAAAAAGAAATTATTTCTGCAAAGAAAGTAATTACACGTATTTAAACGTAAACAATTGTTATTTAACAAATAATATTTTGTGATTTTAAACATGTAACCAAAAACCTTTACTGTCGAACGCAAAGTCTGTGAAGGTTTGGTTATCGGAAACATATCAATTTCCTTGTTATTAATTAAAAAAAAAAAATAAAAACATGAAACGTTGAAATCTTTACTCATCAACGAGTTATGGCGGCAACTTCACGAAGTGTAGAAGAATACCCTTGTAGTGTGCGCAGAGAAGAGACAATTACATATAATTGCCGCTCAATTCTATCTAATATATGCGTTAAACCAACGGTGCGAGAAAATAATTGGGACATGATGTAATTTCGAAATTTATTACAAGAATATATACTTCCATTACCAGGCGACCAGCTATAGTTGCACGGGACTATGCTCTTCATGGAAAATAAATCTTTATTATGATACTAATTAGTGTCCAATAAATCGTTGCATGACATTAAAATTACAAAACTATTTTTATAAAGGTTACAATTTTACAGTATCGTGCTGTATATATCGGTAAAGGTAATACGGCCGTGATTTTCTTTTTTCCTTCCTTTTTGTGTAAACCCCATGGTTCATACTAATATTTCGCGATATAACTTTATGCATTTGGCGTTCCAGTTTGAAATTTTCTTGCAACTTCTGCATAATTTTCACCAAATTTAAAATAATTTTTAATAATCAAGCATATGCTCGTAAAAGAAAATAAAAAGACGAACCTACACAGTAAAAAAAAAACTTTCACTTTCCACAAATCCACTACTACATTTTGTAAAATTTACATTGGGCCTATCGTTCAATATAGCTCTATCAAATATCTCAGCTTTGGTTTAAACAGAAGAACATTTGTCCGTTGATAGAAAGACGAACGAGGACTTGAAACCTATATTACACCAACAATAAAACATGGAGAAGGATCAATCACGATTTAGGGTTGTTTTAGCGGTACCTCTGGGGACGATTTGGTCAAAATGGATGATATCCTTAGGAAAGAAGGTTATAGAAAGATTTTGGAACATGATTAATTGATGAAAATTTCGTGTTCCAGCACAATAATGATCTAAAACGCACCGCAAAGATATGCCGTGAATATTTGTAACAACTGGAGTACAGAGAGAAAACTGTTATCATGAAGTAGCCGCCCCAAAGTCCAGATGTCAAGAAAATCGAGCTAGAGGTTCGAAAATTTGCTCCAAATTCAACAACAGCACTTTGGACACTAGAGTCGCTAACACTGGCAAAGCTGACCAAGATTGTGTGCGACAGTAATAAAAGCGAATCGCAAATTGAAGTTAATTTATGATTATCTCTGTTAGCAAATTGTTTTTATAACTGTTATAGTTCTTTGTATAAGTACAAAATAAAGGCTTATTTTATAATATCGTTTTGATTTCTTTTTGATGATAAAATACAAATAAACAACAGACGAGGAGAACTGGGAAAAACATTATAAGTAGCTCTGGTACAAGTAAAATATTGACGAAACAACGATACAAAAAGTAGATGTAAGAGATCTGGATGATATAGATCTAACAAAACTGACAGAAGCTTTGATGGCTACTAAAAACAGAAAAGTGATCGGTATGGCTGGCATCAAAGCTTTGGAAAAACGGAGGACTTATACTACACCTAAGACTTGGAAATCATAGCAGATCTAATAGAGGAGGAACAAATGAGCTCTAGAAAAGGCAGATCAACCACAGAGGGAATATTCACTCTATAACAAATTATAGAAAAGCACAAGGAATACAACAGAGAAACACACATAGGGTTTATAGACTTCTAGAAGGCTTTCGATAATGTAAACAGATGTAAATTGTGGGATACTATAAAAATAGAAGAACAGAGATATCCCCATCGTTTAATAAGAGTTATACAGGGTTTGTACACAAACACCAGAATTATGGTAGATATAGACGGAAGATTAACTAGGGATATATCAACAAATAAAGGAGCTGGACAAGACTGCTATGTGTCGCCAACATTATTTAATATATATATAGTGTGACAAGGTTGCCTGCCAGAGCGAAATTTTATAGATGTTTAGGAAGAAGAGTAGGCAAATAAGGTGAAGAAGAAGAAGAAGAAGACTTATTTTTGTAATATTTTAAGGGTGAGTAAACACTTATGGCCGATAGTGTATATGATGCTATAACATATACAATCTTTATTAATTTATTTAATTTAGTACTATAATAGATTCCGAAAACAGCTTTCTCTTCCATAGATTAATATTATTAATGAAGTTAGTTTGTCGCTCTTATTTTTGTAATATTTTAAGGATGAGTAAACACTTATGGCCGATAGTGTATATGATGCTATAACATATACAATCTTTATCAATTTATTTAATTCAGCACTATAATAGATTCCGAAAACAGCTTTCTCTTTCATAGGTTAATATTATTAATGAAGTTAGTTTGTCACTCTTTGTACACCCTATGATATTTTCGAAGGATTTGGTACGTCGAGGGTTGTTTATATTAGTTACAGAGAAGCAAAAAAAAAGAAACGCCAGACTGAACTAACTAAATGAGTTACTTCGCTTTCTCACCCACAAATTCATTATAGGTTGTGACTTTCAGTCTCCGTAGTCGAAATGAAACTCATTTGTTTTTAGGCGAAAATCGGCGAAAGCAAAGAGACAAAACGTAGTATCGATTATTGACGTCGTGTACAAGCCAAAATTAATAAACTCATTCGCTGTTACTGGAATAACTTTATTCTAACAATTAGACTCATATTTCATGGAGTTATAATGAGATTTTTGTACCTGTGGTTATTTATGTCCGTGTTAAGATACGGGTAATTGATAATGAGAAGGCAGTCTGATGGTTGAGCGACCAGCAAGTACAACAGCATGCGGTCTTCTGGTATCCCGACTTGGATCGTTAAAAGAACCAACATCGTTCCCTTACCTCTCTATCCCCCTTTTCCGAAGCCGCGCTTTAGCAGCTTTTAAAACAAACAGAATTATCATAAGTTCTATGGCATGATCGATTATCTTATCTTGTTTTTAAAATGATAAACTGACCGTGTACGGGAGATTAAAATTAAAACGCGTCTTGGCCCCCCTTTAGTCGATGACAACTGGATCCCCCCCATGGGGGAGATGATCAATAATTTGTACATAGATCAGTAGGCGTTCTAGCACCATTTATTACCTCATTTCAACGAAACTGCTCCTTTTCTTTATACAAAGAAAATTTCTATGTTTAAGAAATTATTACGCTATTATTATTATTATGAATTTATTAAATATAAATAATTATCGAAACATATAATTTGAGCTGCCAAGTAAGTCGGGATACCATAGACGTCCACATCGGTGTAATAATTTATAAAATATACATAAACACCAACCTGCTGCCAGCCATGTTGTGCACTATATTTTTACCGTCAACTATGTCCAGCACTGAATATATTATATTTGCACTACTATATACACAAAAATTCCTACAGTATAACGAACATTACGGATCACAATGTCCTCACAGCTGTCGCGATATATCGAGACTGAACTTCGAGAACACACTGAAATTTTAACAGCTCTATACGTAATCCATAAATATACCTTTTTAATGCGAAATCTTATAAGAAAAATTTAAGTTAAACATTTTATTGTTCTATTATGCCAATGAGGGTATTTCCGGTGGAGAGTTTTATTTGCAGTTTTTTCTTTAAGTCTGCGCGTAGGTTTTAATCCTAATACGCCACAACGTGTGCTATAAATAAGTATACGAAGATCTATATATGCAAACAAATGTAATAAATTCAAGAAGAAACTTGCACTATATTTATTTGTTTTATCAGATAAGGCTTCAAAGTAATATAAAGCTAACAAACCAATATAATAAGTACCTGTGTCTGGATAAACTCCGCAAGTCTTTAAAACATAAATATTTTAAAAATCTTTTTTGCATTTGTAAATAGATATATATTCTAAACGATTTTTTACTAATGAATAGTATAATATTCTTACCAAGATCTTTAAGATAATCGTACTGAATAGGGTTGTTAGATTTGGGATATGGTACAACCTGACACTTTTTAATATTTATAGATTTCTTATTTTGTTGAGTTAATTGAGCCGTATATCTTTATATAATCTGCATGTGGAAGTTAGTTGTTATCGAGTTTCAAGACTAAGTCAATAAAATATACATATATATATATATATATATATATATATATATATACATATATATATATATCTTTTATTGCCCAACAGAAAATAATTCCACTTACAGGACAATGCGAGAATAATGTAACCTAGCATATATAGTAATAATATACAGCACAGTAATAAATTAAAATTAATCGAAAATGATACAACTGAATCATAAACATAAAAATAGCTCGGTGACACCAGAATGCAAGAACAAAATAGGACGACAATGTAAATCCATGTAGATACTTCAACAAAAAGGATCATCAAGTAATTCATTGGCATTTCTAATCATATGCATAATGGGTGCTTTAAGCATAACATTAGTTTTGTATGACGGGACCTTAAAATTAGGGAAGGACCTGGTATCGTACTGAGGTACCACAAAATTAATTTTGGAGAGAAGGAATGGAGCGTCAATAGCGTGATTAATCAGTTTAAGTAAAAATTGGCTGCTAAATACCTTCCTTCGATCCGATAACGATACAAAGCCGTGTCTTCTCAGCAGACCAGTATAATCAACATCGCGTTCAGGGTAAGTGCCATCAATTTTGAAGGACAGGTATTTCAAAAATCGTTTTTGCACTCTTTCAAGTAGTACTTGAAGATGGAGATAGTGAGGATACCAAATTATGGAGGCATACTCCAACCCAGTACGGACAAGCGAATAGTATAATGCTTTTAGCGAGGCAGGATTATTGTATGATCTGCAGGATCGTATGAGAAATCCTAACGATTTCATCGCAGAATTTCGTACGGATAATATGTGGTCTGCAAACCACAAATTTGCATCAAACAGCACGCCCAGGTCCATCACAGACGAGTGCCTAGGAACAATAGTCTGACTCACAGCATAATGAAAATTGTCTATGACATCTAGAGTAGCTTACAACACCACACTTATCCAGACTCAAATGAATTCCATTCTGTGTACACATCTAACAATAGTATCCAGACTGTTCTGGAGAAACAGACAATCTGCCGGGGAGGTTATGGTATTGTAGATCGTAAGATCGTCCGCGTAAGCCAGTACATTGCAGTCCACCCCCCTGTAGGAGATCATCCAAATAAATATTAAACAAAAGGGGACCCAAATTGGATCCCTGGCACACACCAGAGGAAGCAGAAAATGTTAAGTAGTGTAGTGAACATAGCATGAACGAGCGGATCAATTGTGTTACACTTGGCGGAAAACCAAAACTACTCACCTTAGATACCATAAGGGAATGATTGATAGTGTCAAATGCTTTACTAAAATCGGTGTATAATACATCTACTTGTTGACGTCGTTCCATAGATTCGGCAATATGCTGTGCTAACTCAGCAAGGTTGATTGCAGTAGACCTTCCTGGAATGAAACCATGTTGTCGCGAAGATAAGTAAGGCTTGACACTAACGTAAATTCTGTGAGACAGAAGATATTCAAAAATTTTTGCAAAGTTGGATAAAATATTTATTGGTCTATAATTTTGGAAGTCTGAACGATTACCTTTCTTAAACACGGGTGTAATTCTGCTAATCTTCCAAGCGTCAGGAAAGGTAAAAGAACTTACGGCCAAGTTAAATATTCTAGCTAGAGGTTCACATAGTACTACACAACAATCACGTGCAAACTTAACTTCTTAGATGGTTTTAAGATATCGTGTGCTGTAAAAGATCCAATCAAAGAACTACCACTAATGAGATCCCTATCAAGAGGCTGGGGCCCCAGTAATACTTGTGAACAAGACACAAACACTCTAGAGAATTCATCTACGAAGGTCTGAACAATGTTGCTGGGATCATCAACAGTGGAGCCGTTCAAAGTGAGACATCCAGGTATTCTTGATGCATTACGACGCGCATTTATGTACTGCCAGATTAGCTTTGGATTTTGTGCTATATCTTTTGCAGCTGTCGTCTGATATTCCACATATACAACTCTAATTTTGTCTTTAACTAATTTCCTCTTATCGCTTAAATTCAATGTGGTAAATCTCCCGTCCACTCTTGTTCCACCTACGAAGGTAATAATTCTTTATTTGAAGAAGTTTTATTATTTCGAAATTATACCAAGGCGGGTATCTTCGAGAAGGGTATTTGGACAAAGGTACAGAACAATGTCTAAGAAATTATAAAAAGCTGATACTGCTTCGTTAACGCAATTAAGATTCTCTAAAAAAGTCCAGTCAATTTCAGCTATATCACTGTACAAGGTCGGAAAGTTTGCCTTGCGAAAATTAAATTTATTAAATTTATTAATTGAATGTATTTGCAATTTAATATTATCCCTTTCAAAGTGCGCTGCAAAGGATGCTGAATTTATTTCGCTTCTTAAAAACTGGGATGATCTTAGTTGTCTTCTAAATATGTGGAAATGTAGAAATTTTAAGATTTAAATTAAATGAAAAAGGTAGTCGATAAGCGAAAGTATTAGCGCAATTGTTATGTGTCAAACCAGGAATAAGATCTCCTGAAGTCATGTCCTTTTTCAAATGTAGGAAGCCAGCAATAATTTCATCTTGTTTGATAGAAACAGTGTTAAACGAAGGATTATGAGATTAAAAAAAATCAATACAAATACATGTAAATATAGTGTAATATGTGCTTAATATAGATTACTCTGCACTCTTTGTTATCGATTGGTTCAATTAGAATTTACCAAATGCAGACTGATTTGTCTTATTGTCAACAGTTCTAATTTTTGAAGTAATTTATTCCAACAAACACTTCCAAAAGCTTCAGTCAAATCCATGAAACTTGCCATTATGTCCCACATTGTTTGGGATAATGCTTTACTTATCCTCTCCCTTTGGCATACCCATTCTGCATGAAGGAGATAAGATTGCATTCCTCAATGAAACAGTAAATTTTGTCATACCTACAGTAAAGTTCTTTTACTTTTTTGTCAAAAATATATCTTAGGTACTATGTTATCTGTTAATAAATAAATGTAAAATGCAATCTTCTTTTTATTTTCCGCTCGTAAAACCATTAATTATATGAATACATGGTACCGGGATTTTTTAAAATAAAATCAGTTCAATCTGATTGTAACAAAAGAAATTACTTACACCAACAAAGTAATTATTTCCTTATGAATGCAAGTGAAAATTACTAAGCTAAGTTAAGTTAATTACTATTAATTAAACGTCTGTAAAATCGTACAAAAATAATTAGTGAAATAGTAAGAAAATCTTAAGGCGTCTAACTCTCGAATTGATACAAGCAGATTTGTCATTGATAGATGATACAAGCCATTCATCAAGTTAGAAGCGGACCTCAAGTACCAGCCGACGTTTCAAATGGAGTGGAAAATGCTCAGATGATCACGAGTTTTCACCGTTTGCGTGTTTCGAAATACAGATAAAAAAAGCAGAGATTAAAATCACACGTAGGTAACGGAATTCGTTTCATTCAACGATATAAATTAAACAAATAATACAATCGAATGCAAATAAATCGAATATAAGCGGAGGGAATTCGCGTTTAAGAAATCATTTATCAAAAACGATGTGTTGTGGAATGTTCTAAGGATTCTAGTAGGCGTCGAAATGAAATATGTCACGCTGCGTGTCGTTGGTACTCAAACAAACCCAATCCTTGCAGCGACTTAGGGGAAACATTATTTCTACTCGTTTGGTCGGCTGTAATAAACTTAGAAGGGTCGAATTTTGCTATCTTTTTTCTTCGGTTGTGTTGACAGATGTACGTGGTTAATAACTTGGAAAACTGTTGTCACTTTTTTTTTGGATGAGGAAGTGAATAATTGCATTAGACCTTGGTCGATGACTACAAGCTTAATAGCCTTAGTTGTTTTTTCTTTTGCTTTTATTTTATTATTATTTAAGGAGAATTAAGCAATTAACACGTGTTTTATAATAACCTTCATGTAATTGAATAAATTTAACATATTAATTTTATTTTAAAAACAAATCATTACAACGAATAAAGATAATTGATCCTTGTAATTTTGTGCATCTACATATTGATGATGGGCCAATTAAAACATCAGCTAATTAGAAATTAGTATACAACGTATACAAGTGGCTGTCTCGAAAGTTCTAAATTAAACAAGTCCCTTTACCGTGTATTTCTTGAATCCATGACATTTTACACAAATTACAGCCTATTCAACTTCAGTTGACCATCGAGCTCTACGAATTCGCTGGTCAGCGCTTGAAGGCAATTAGTATTTGAACAAAAAAAAAAAAGAAAGAGAGGAAATAACCGCTTCGGGTATGCACTTTTTTTTATGGAAACATGTATATATTCAAAAAGGATGAAAGGTCTCCCTTGAATGGAGGCCCTTTTCGATCTTCAAAAAGAATTTCCCGATTTCCAGGACTCCGTTCATTCAAATTTTCGACGTTTGAATACCTGTCGGTACTTCGGGTCCAGACGAAAATTTCAATCATCGAAATGGCTAGACGTGCATTTCGCTTTAAAGGCCTGTACTGTTATTAATCTAATATTTATATATTATAATCTGTCGTCACCCAGTTTCTATTTTTTTAAGCATCAACGTTAGAAAAGAATAACAGATAACGTGCCTTCAAGGTATTGTGTAATACATGTGTCTTCTGTTACTAAGAGGGGTGCGAGATGGATTCTCATCCCCCTTCTGTTCCAAATGTAATATATAAGGTTACTCAAAAGTAAATTCGAAACGATGTTTAAAACCGAGAATATATAATAAGATTTTCTATATTTTTCTCTATCTATTGATATACGAAGGTTGCTAACATATATATCGTAAAGTTTGACATTATTAGTGACTTGAAAATTTCATCTCAGTCAAAAAATATATTTATTACAAATCAAGCAATGTTTTAGGTTAATGTCAAAATTTATATGAAAATAGTATTTAAAAGTTATTTAGTGAAAGAGATGAGAGTAAGTAAAATTATATTCTTTAATGAAGATACATAAAATACCATATTAAACTTATTGTCTCGTTTGTCGCAGCCCCCACTTGTAAATTATCTAAAAGAATTCTAGCGATTATTAAAGATAATATAAATTTTTTTTTTAATAAAAAGATAGACAATCTAAAACTAGCAGATAACACGAAACTAATTTAGTAATGATACTATTAATATTATAAAAGAGGAAGTTAACAAAGATAAACATGGAGATAAACACAATGATAATATCGGCAGAAGAAAAAAAATCAAAATTGAAGGAAAAGGCTTGGAACAAGAGAAAGGAATAAATGAGAGAATCGGGAAACCCACAAAAATATCTAATACATTTCTAGATAAAAAGAATACCAAAACAAATAAAGTCAGGGGTGTATAAAAGAGTGGTCAGACCAAGACTAACATATGGCAGTGAATCATGGACAACCACGGGATTCCTAAGAAGAATAGAATAAGTAACAAAGAGAGACAAAATCAGAAACACGACAATCACTAATAGTCTAAACATCAAGCCAATAGAAATAATCATAGAGGAGAGACAACTGGGATGGAGATATACACAGAATTGAAGAAGATCGAATAACAAAGAGGATTTTTGCAGCCAAAATAGAGGGCAAAAATAGAATAGGTAGACCCCGAAACACCTGGAAGGAACAAATGTATAGAACATTAGAAAAAAGAAGTATGGGATGGATGGAAGCCAAACAACTGGCTCAATAGTTGTCCACCGCAAGATACAGAGGACGCAGGATAAAAAAAGGAAGAGATTATGACTTCTCTTAAAGTCTGTTTAGAACAAAATTTCTTTGAATTTAATAACAAGGCATACACTTGTAACGATGGGTTGATAATGAGTAACCCTCTTAACCCTAAGTTATCTCTGATTCATAGATTATCGAGATGTATACATCCAAATTCCAAACAATTTATTTATTGATGCTTCACAGGAACAGAAAGACAATTAAACAATTTCCTGGAATTTATAAGTAATTTACATTAAAATATCAAGTTCACTACCGAAAAAGTGATGATTTAATTACCCATAATAGTTCGAATCACCCAGTTAAGCAAAACTTGGCTTCACTTCATTATATAATTCATAGATTAACTGCATTACCACTAAATAAAGTAACACTTTCTTAAAGAATTTGATAATATTTAAAACTTTTTGAAAAAGATAATAATTTCTAATACTAAGTATAATAGAGATTTTGTAAGTTCGGTTGCAAATAATTACTAATTAAAATTATGATTAAAATTATAAATTATAATTAAAAAATAAACATATTTCTTGAGTCCGAAACAATATTTTTTTACAACTTCGAAACGTTACTTTCTTTCGAACAACCCTATATATGATATACTACCCTCTATAAGTTTCTTAATGTGGGTTACTATGCTTTCAAAACAAAATCAATACAACCGTTATACCTCATTTTTCCTTTGATTTAATAAAAGACTCAATCCCAATCGTAATAATGCTAATTAAGAATCAATTTGTTTATGTAAGACGTTGAGAATTCACTTCGAAATGCTCAAACTAAAGTACTTGGAAACCGATGATATGAAAGTCTGCAGTGTGCATGTAATGACAAACTAATGTACATAGATATGACGTAAACAATCCACAATCCACAATCCACAATCCACTGATGGTCACGCTTTTGCAGGTAATGATGCAAAATCATAATTTGTAAGGAGGAATGAAAGATAATACAATAAAGGAAGAAAAAAAATGGACGCTATACGGTGATGTAGCACTTGAAGCGTTACAATATGTTGAAACTGTGTAAAATTAATTGTCATTATTTCGTCGGATAATAATAAAGACCGGTTCGGAATTAGTGTATTTAAAAATTACCTGTGTGCCCAACAAGAGTCTAATTGAGGCAGCCTTTGAATTATTCATGTTTTTTTTTATATTATTATACGTATGAGTGTGTGCCGTAGCTTCGTTGTACCAGTGGTTAAATATGAAAATGTAGCAGCGACGTTTCAAAAAATAGCGGAAATATAATACTTGAACTAATTAAAACAGCAGAGAAAAAATCGTTCTTCTACCTCGATACGTTTCAGTGTTTTGCTGCATATATTAAGGTGCTCGTGAAAGGAATTATGGTGAACAGTAGACGAGAATTGTTGTGTCCAGTGTCCATAAGATGTATATGAAAGTAATCAGTGACCGAAACGGTACGCTGTTACAATACACGCTTGGTCGGGACTTTCAAATAGCCAGGGACTACTGTCATTAGAGGATGATACATACAACATTACATATCGTAAAAAACCACATATACAAGCCTAGCGGAAAGTTTTGAATGTTAATATTTGATTTACTTGAACGCATCGTGTAGACGCACCTTTAAATTAGTTTAATTAACTATATGTTACATACTAGATGATATATACATAGCAGAAAAGGGAATTTATTTATTTATTTAATTTCTGTCCAACAGATTAAGAATCAAAATTGAGGACAAAATATAATGCAGACTCTCCTAAAGCACTAACTTAATCGTAGCAATAAGTTACAACTATAATAAAATATACGAATTCTCCCTTTTTTAATATCCTTCAACAAAGGACATTAGCACAAGCACATCCTGGCAAAGCCGAGTATTTTTAAGAGGCTATCACAATTAATATCGCAGGTATATAATATTGTATTGAAGTTAATAATAATAATTATTTTGCAATGGTTTCCCTTTCTTAGTGTAGGTCATTACATGACATTTAGACACATTTAATTCGAGCTTATTGCTACCTCACCATAACGGGATCTGGTCAATCTGTCTCTGCAAGTAAGCGCAATTGTTCGTTGTAGTTATCTCAACAAATATCTTTAGGTCGTCAGCAAAAAAGCACTTCCCACATTCAACATGGTCCAATAGATCACTAATGAATAAATTAAAGACAAGTAGCCCCAGATTTGAACCCTGCTGTACTTCCGATGTCACTGTGTAGATCTTTGATTTGAACCCATTATAGCATACATATATGTTTTGTAGATTTCAAAAAAGCTTTTGATAAGGTAAGAAGAGAAAATGTATGATAGAGCCTGGAAAGGAAGGGGGTAGAATGATAGAAATGATTAAGCCATTATATAAGAATAATAAGAATAAGGTGGATTAAAACAGGGATGCGAATTAAGTACATTGTTAATCTCTATACTAATAGACAAGTGAAATGGCTTGGGCGTATACACAGAATAGAAGATGATCGAATAAAAACAAAGAAGATTTTCGTAGCCAAAATAAAGGGCAAAAACAAACTAGGTCGACCCCGAAACATCTGGAAAGGGCAAATGTATACAACATTAGAAAAAAAGAAGTGTGGGATGGATTGAAACCAAACAACTGGCTCAGAACAGGAATGTATGTGGAAAACAAAAATAGTAGAATAGTAGTCCGACATCGCAAGGTATAAAGGACGTAGGATTAAAAAAAAAGCTAGATGTTACGATTACCACAAAGGAATAATAAAAATACCGGTACAAATATACACAATTATAGCAACATGCCCGGTTAATCTTCATATAACGTACAATAAAATAAGTATTTTTTAGTGGTCGATAGAAAGTGTGAGAGTTCATATTAAAATAAGGTGTGATACAATAAAATTTAGAAAGTTTTATCAATTATATTATTTATATTGCAACTGTTTTTAAAACTGTGAAACACAGATTTTGTCAAAATCTTAAGAAATAATAAAGGAAATAGCACAATAAAGAAAAAAATTGTACCCAAATTCTTACATACCACTACTTAAATCCTAGATTTTTGAAACTACTCGATAAATGGACATCAAGAGTATATGGGATGAAGCCAAGCGGAACTTAATGGAATGGTTGATGACCATAAGACATTTACGATGGTTGACGGAAAGAGTATATCACCGCACAACGTTATTGTACCCTGGGGCAAGAGTGCATACGAGTAACACCCCCTTCATTCATTTATCTATCAGCTTTATTACCGGGAGGCCATTGGCGTGGTATCTTTGTATTGTTTACAGCGTGCATTAAGTACAGGTTCTTTAAAGAAAGAAATTAAACGCTAGTTCCAGCGATCTAGTTGCGACCGTGCATAAAAAATGTTTATAATAAATTGCTTTTCTTCTTTTTGTAAAAAGAAGTATTTTTAAGCGATAAATTCTTATTAACGTTGACCATGTGACAGATCAAACATAATACAAGAACATTAGGGTGTGTAGTGTGAACTTCGGAAGACCTGCTTTCCTTTTTTTCCCCGTACATTCGAGCTTGGGGAGATCAATACTCAATTATTGGTGGTTGATAGACTGTACTCTGCTGATGGCCATACACTGCCGCACTGGTCGTTAACTGCTTTGATACCTTCCTTTTCTTTATCGCGTTTGTATTCGTGTTCTTTCTATCGTGTTCTATATTTGTTTTGTCTTTTAATACAGTATGTTTCTTACTATGCGAAATATATATATATATATATCCTTATTAATTTATTTATTTTAATTTATATACTGTTACAGTATAAGTATATTAAAGTTTTACATGGTTAGGTACTGCGGGTTATCAGTTGTTTCACAGATTAACAGCACTTATAGTAAAAGAGAACATTTCGAAGTACTAAGTTTTATAGGCTATCAACCTCTTTTATTAACTTTTTCTTATTATTCATTTGTAAAGTTTTAATTCATTGTAATTATACTCATGATTCCCAATTACTTCGTAAGATCTAGGCTGAAAATGTGGACGCAGTATATATGTATGGATACAGATGGATCCAAATAACACATGGGCTGAAAAGTCCCGGGCCTAACACATAGATGACGCTAGTTTTACTGCAGTCACCTTTCTCTCAGTTAGTACTAACCTTCAAAAGACAGCTGTTAAAATTTCATGATATTCTATTCATTAGTTTGTGAGTTATTGTGCTAAGAGTCACGCTACTTTTGTTATTTTCAAAACAATGGATCAAAAACAATTTCGTGTTTTAATTTTACACTGCTTCTTGATGGGAAAAAATACCGTTCAAGCGAAGCAATGGCTTGAAAAGTGTTATGGGGACTCCGCTGCCTCAGAAACAACAATAAAACGTTGGTTTGCTGACTTCAAACCGTGACATTCTCATTTTCGTATTTCACTAAAGACAACAAACAAGCCTCATTATAGCGTTCACTCTAATTTTTAAGTTTTTCATGCAACACCCAAGTGTGGCAACGATAGTGTTCTGAAGAAATATTTCCAAGTACTATGTATATTGACTATCACTCACTCATGCACCAAATAGCACCAAAAATTAACATTCCTTTGATCAAATATCTGTAACTATATAATTCTTGTACCGATTTTCATAAAATCTGATATGGTTAATGGCAAATAGTGGAAGTTTAATGTGAACAATTAAGAAATAGTATTAATTTTTAAAATGTTTTTTCTTCAAAAAGGAACCATGTTTCTTCTCGAGATTGCTTCTCATACGACTAGATACACTATACCCCCTGTATCATAAACACGTCATAACAAAGTCAAAATATTCGAAAAAATATGATACATCAAATCAACATCATTACGTTCTTTGCAATGTATTTTTTTTGCAATTTATTTTTTGTCGGGTATCGATGGAAAAAGTGAAACGGCTGCGACTAAGGGGTGGCGATGATTGGTGCGTGAAAAAGCAACGACACTCGCAGCAGGGCTACTATTCATCACAACATAGTGTTAATGACATGCTAAATCCACGCAACGCCGTTACACCACAACTTCCCAAACCACCAGAGCATTATTATACGTGTGCTGCCCGCGATCGGGCCAAATAATTAATGTATTTTCATGCGTTCAATTCACCGCAATTACGCTGTGAGGCTGCGACACACTGATTTAGACACCAGACACGAAATATATGGAATTTTTTTTCTTTGCTCTTTCGTTTCCTCCTTTAGGATTTTCATTAGTGTTAGTAAACGATTTTAGTCCTTTGGTAATTAAGTTTGACACTAGTTGGCATTCCCGACGCCTTTTAGCGTCTTTCTATTAATTGCCGGTTTGTGATCTGTAAGAAGTGCGTGAGGGGTGTTCGAAAAGGAGGGTGGCCTGATGAACAGCAGACAATCACAGCGCGATTCTCGAATCGAAGACCACTCAAAAGGAAATCAGTATTAAGTATTGACGGAGAAACTCTATACAGTTAATTCTCTTTATTTTTTCTCTTCTCTGTCTTGTCCTTCTTTATTTTCCAATTTTTAGCACGTCATATTTGTCGTATTATCACTTCCAGGCTTCCGAAATTACTGTAGAGGGAGTAATTTTTTCTTCGACGTCGTCCCCGACCTTTCGACTTTAGATGTTAAACGCGCCATTGAGGAGGAGCCCCTTGACAGGATTATGTCAGCTTTTTTTTAACATGAACTCTTTTAAGAGTATTAGATCTGTAACGGAAGATTATTCTATTAATAAGGGGATTCTTTCAGCTTCATTTTTAAATTATCGTCTTCCTTTTTCGACTTAATAAAATACCGGAATAAATCTTTTATTATTATGGAGATTTTACGACTATAATATTTTGACATTTTATAAGTATGTCTTGCGACTTTGAGTCTTGCGATAATTTCAAAGAATAACTTTTTTATTCACTTTTAAAACGAATGAACAACCTCGTAATTGTTCTCTAACAGAGAAATAAATGGAAATACAGAATGACGTATGTGGAAGCTCCCTCATTTTTACTTTTACTAAACTGTCACCTTGCTAATTATGGGTTAAAGAAATATATAAGGAAAAACCTAGAGTTAGTACTTGAAAAATTAGTTGCATTGATATGAATAATCGATAGGTATAGAAGATTATGTTGTATCTGTTGGTGATTGTAAAAGCGAGAAAAAGTTTTCATACAGGTTGTTAATATTTATGATGAAGTGAATTTATATAAAATACTTTTAAATATATAAAGAACGAAAGTACATCGATTTAAGTTTTATTCTATTTATTACAAGCTTCCCAATGGCTGTGCCATTCTTGCTTCAGAAATCGATGTCTCATCACGGTAATGAGATTCAATGCACTAATTACCTGTGAATAAATGAATTCTTTTGCTAGATTGTCTGCAATATTATTTGGCTGGATTCCTACATGTCCTTTAACTCAATAAAATTTGGTATTAACTTCAGCCTTCCCTAGTTCATTAAGCTCATTGAGTATGTCCAATATATGTTAAATAATTTAACAATGTGTGACGAAGCGTATTTTCACATTTTGGGATGAAAACTTTTGGTACCGGGCTACCAAACAACCTCAATAAGTTCACGAAGAATCCCTGCATCTTGAAAAAGTTACCAGGTGGCGCTGTGTGGCGGTATTCGGAATGCTAGCTCCGTACTTTTTTGAAGAAGATGACCATATAGTGACTTTAACTTCTCAACGGTGCTCCAAAATTTTTTACCTACTGAATTTTAACTATTTGGGGGTAGAATATAACGACTTAGGATTTCAGCAATATGGAACAACAAACCGTACTGTGCGAATTTGCATGGCTGTTTTTTTTTGTATGAGATTAATAAACGAACTACTTCCGGAATTGGACCATGTCATGAGCGGATATATAGAAAGGAAGTAGAATTAAGAGGAGAAAGTAATAAAAAGAAGAAAAATTTAAAAAAAGGGGTCGTGAAAAAGGAAGAAAGGTGGAAAGAGAGACAGAAAAGAGGGGGGAAAGAAAGGTGGGATCTCGACGTTTCACCTCCGTCGTAGGAGTCTTCTTCAGGAGAAACAGGGAAACCAAAGTGGCACGGTAACTCGACGCTATTCAAGTTGTGAAATATTTCTGACTGTTTTGAAAGTCGAAATTATTGTAAATTTATGAAGAACTGAGACTTTTAAAAAAGGTTTCAAATATCTCTATGACACTTTTTGAAAAGTTCTAAGAAGAATGTAAAACAGGAATTTATAAGATATGGGTAGGTTAAAAGAACTTATTTGCTTGATTTTGTTATAAATTATTAACTCAACTAACTTGTAAGTTGAAAGCTAAATCATATCCATTCGCAAGAAATAATGCAAAGGTGTAAAGGTGGTAATAAGATAAATACCATCGTTTCAGTTTTATGTGTAAATTCAGAATGAAGAGATATATGGTATGAAGTAATGAAAAAGTATCTAACAATCTTTAACCTAGACATTTCCCAAAGCTGTATATCTCAGTTAAATATCTAACGCGAACAGCTTTTGATTTATTGCAAAGACTTCCTAAACGATAAAACAATCATTAAAATAACCGCGAACACATTCTAGAATGTAATCTAGTAGCTATAATCCTAGCAAACCTCAAATGATCCATTGCAGAAATTAATAAATTATACGTATTGCGACTCAGTAAACAGGCTATTATCGCATCATATGTAAGTATACATATACGTATTTATTTCTTTTGCATATTTTCAACACAGTTTTATAATTATCGTTGTTATCAATTCTCTGATTTATATATTTAATTGAATTGGCAATATATCAATCGGTTTTGCGAAATTCTATCTGGAGACGTTTGAATTTATTGCATGTTTTAATTGGGAGGATCTATACCGGTCGAAATTTTTAATACGCGTTTAGATCCAAACTGTAGTTTTAGGTATATAATCTATAGCCATTTTAGTTCAATTAAAGTGCGCTACGCTTGCATTATTCCTTCAAGGTGTCATGCAGGACAAGAGCACGCAATTTTGCCATCACAACATCAGGGTCATACACTTCCACGCCCTTCTTGTGCACTCTATATCTACTCCGACGACTGTGCTTTCGATATCTCGGGGATTAATAAGTACTAACAACTAAACACTTCGCAAGGACATGAATAATAGAATTGCCGTATTGCTCGGTGTATCTCCGTACTACATTGTGTGTATATCGTACCGATTACTTTGTGCTTATAGATAATATCTTTTATTATTGTATTATTTGTTTCACGACATCATTTATTGACTCGCACTGGCATTAGCCGTATCCTATATAGCGTAATAAATCAACTTGCAGTACGCGTTGTTTATACGAATTAAATTGACCATTTATATAAAAGCTGTGTACGCAAGTTTCAAACCTATTTTACTCAAAATCGTGACTTCTTTCTTTTTCTCGTTTCTTTCGTAATAGATATAAAATCAAATTGTATAACCTCTTTGCTACAATTATTGTAAGTGAAAGATATTAATCAAAGTCACATTCTTTTTTTAACCATAAAGTAAGATCGGTTCATCCCATTTAAGACCAGCACGATCGTACACGTTCGAAAAGTACCTACAAATCAATTTCTTGCGAACTTAAATTCTTTCGGACCGTATCAGCTCTTCATGTGCGTCTAGACATACGCTGACAAGCAGGTGATCCTAACGTAGGGTTCTAAAACACGCGAGCAACGCATATCCCGGAAATTACGAATTTTTCTAATCGTGTAGGTGAGCTTAAATGGATTGTCACAACGATAAACACGAAAATTGGCCGATATAAACCGTTCATGGTGAACATATGCTCTATATACTATATATAAACATTTTTTGCAAGCAAATAGGTCATAAGGTGCGTCCCTGCGGAATCCCAGTTAAAAAGGATAATTATAAAAATAATAAAACCATCCAAGACGTGTACGTGTACGTGTTAAAAATTTATACACGCAGTGACGGTTCTATTTGAATTAACACGCTTTTCAATGTAGAAAAGAGATTTTACACATTTCATCATGCCATTAAAAAGTACAACTCAGGTTACACAATGTGCACATTTTACAGCATGTCACTCTTAAGCGATACAGCGAAGTCGTGAAACACCTGTACAACTTTGTTCCTATCGTTTTTATACTGCGAAACAAACTGTACTTGTACGGTTTATATAAAGCCAGGTTCGGATTGCTGTAGATGTTTTACACAAGTTTGAGGGCCACTATACCAATCCTTATTTTGTCTTTTCTTTCTTTTTGTTTCCGTTTAATATTTTCCAAAGTATTATTCTAAAATAACCCATATCATAGCAGACTATGGTGTAATGTTACGTTCTCAATCACAATAGTTTGTACTAACCTTACATAATTTTGAGTAATACAGATTAATTTGGGTAAGGTGTCAAAAATTGATATAAGAAACAAGCTGTATATAATGTATTCCCCAAAGTAAGTTTTAAACAATTTCATTTTGAGTAAACATAAATTATTTGTAGCTTTCCAATTTAAGTTTCGAATAAATAATAATAGTAGGGACCACATATTTGAAAGGCTGTAGTATAAAAAGTATCCAGGAACAATCTGTAGTTTTGTGCCAAATGCTTCGTTAGTCACAAAAACAGGATTATTATGGTGAAGTCTTTCTAAAATCGATATCTGGGAAGTTACTTCCAAAGTTAGATAACATTCCACATCACTCTAGAAGAATGTACCTCACGATCCACAAGCTGTTAAACTGGAATTATTAAAATTAATGAAACAACGTAGTTCAGATAAACGTCTGCTTTTATATCACAGAGAATTTAAGGTTGTCGAAATGATATGAGCTCAGAGCTCATGGACAGGGGTAGATACAGAGATGAAAAAGTTGTTAGGTTGACTTAATACTCGCAAGAACTAGAAGATATTAGAAATTATCAATATTATAACACCTGAACTGAAGCTTTATTCATTTACACTATTAAGTATTGTTTTTGGTCCTTAACGTTTCGTGAACAATTATGATTCATATTCTCAAAGGTACTGAGAGACATCAGGTACTAACAACGACCGTGAAAGCCTGAGATACTATTTAGTATTGTTTTGCGTTATTTCATCTGTATGCATGTGAGAACTGGACATTGCGGAAGAAAGAAGAAGTGAAGATAAATCCAATGGAAATGAGATATTTAAAAATAATAGTGGGGAAAACAAAATGAGATAGGATCAAGAATAAAGATATTAGAAAAATAACAAAATAAGAATCAATAATAAAAAAACGGAGGAGGCAATTAAATAGGTAAGGACGTATAATAAAGATGAAGAAAACTAATGGAGACAGGACACATAAAAAAGAAAAGAAGAAGATGAACCAGATAAAAGAAATAGATAGAAGAAAGGGAAAAGGCTTGAAAGAAATGAAAACAGTGGCAAAAAGTGGAAAAGAGTGGAAAAAATGGGTACAAAAAGAACCGGAATCCTCATCCGACACCAGAAAAGGTTTAAGGATAGATCTTTTTAAATTCTGACATTTGCTTGTTCTATATTCTTTTATATCTTTTCGTTTTCCGTACTTTTTTATTTTATTTCCAAGACACCCTGTAGAATAGGATTTATTGATAGTAGTGAAAAAGCAGACGAAATAGATTATAGCAATTAATTTATGTGCTACTACTAAGTCGTCTATATTCATATATAGATATACAGCGTTTTACTTTTAACCTTAATTAATAAAATATCGAAAAAATAATAAAAAAATAAATTTCAAGCTAAAAGAAATACATATTCAACAATAAATTATTTCTCATAAATATTGCTCTGAATACGATTGAATACGATCCTGTTTAAATTATATTATGTGGGTGAGGACTTGGCATCATTAGACAGATAAGTCTGTACACTAGCTCGAGGCGATGCACGCATTTGCCACAAAATAAGTTTGCATTTTGCCATTGTCTTTAAGTTATCCTTTTTCTTAAATTTCTTGCTGAACTCCTGAAGCGGTTTTACAAGCATTACAACGGATTGACAATTTTAATTAATTATATACTCCGCAAAAGAAAAATGAAAGGGAAGAAAAAAGGAGTTTCCTAAGCATTTTAATCAGTAATTTATCGTGCCAATTATTTTTAAACCATGACACATAAATCGTCTAGAGCAATACTAATATTTACTAAATTATGTCCTGTTCTCTGGCAAACAAGTCTGAATTGTATGACCTTCAATTAATATTGGAAAATGTAAGTTTAAGATGTCGTCTATTTTTTCGAACGTTTTATCTGAATTTATCAAGATCCAACTGACATGTTGACAAGGTCGTATATTCAAATGTCTATTCTTAGTATTAGTTTTAGCGAAAATTTTCAAATTTATAATGTATTGATAACGTTGTCGTTGCAAACTATTTTATTATGAATTCGCAGTGTGATAATGATGTATTTACTTAAACTTTAACCATTTTCTCCTTATATATCTACGACAAAATATAATTTATTGATTATTTATTCGCAGACTAATAAATTTTGAAAATATAAAAACGAAATGAAGGACCATAAATTCTCTTAATCATTTGCGAATCGTACTGTATATCATTTTTATAACTTCGTAAAAGGCAGTTTCGAGAAAATACGATTAAATTCTAGGAAATCGTTTTTATAAGAATATCCATTTGTATGAAAATTCTATAAATTCCTTAAAAAACTAGTTTTAAGAAAATACGATTAAATTCTAGGAAATCATTTTTATAAGAAGGATGTCCATTTCTATGAAAATTCTATAAATTCTTCAAAAAACTACTTTTAAGAAAATACGATTAAATTCTAGGAAATCGTTTTTATGAGAAGGATGTCCCTTTCTGTGAACATTCTATAAATTCCTTGAAAAGAAGAAAAGAATTACATTAATCCGTTATTAATTTCTTTTCGTCTACATTTGTCTTTTCTTCCTTTACAACAAAATCTAATGTGTATAATTTTCATCTTGTATAATTTCTGTTATTTCATGAGAATTTCTTTCATGACCGTAAGTGGATGGCGACCGTTCGGTTAAAGCCAATTTCAAAAGGCGCAGAATTCGAAGACTCGCATAAATATCCTGCCTGCCCGGGGCTCGAACTAACCAAAATTGAGCACGCACAGTGTTTAGACTTACAGGGACAACTGAGAAAATAATTTTCACGATTCAAGGATTGTTTGAAGAAAAATGGTTTAAGGTTTATTTCATTAAACTTATTTTTCATACATGATTTTAAGATAATTTGACGATATTTCCAGTATTTTCGCCAACTTATATTCTATGATCCTAGATAGAATCGCACCCACAGAATCGATTGCCGCGATTTCCATTCTCGTATTTATTTTATTTTCATTGAACTTTCTAATATTAACCTTTAATTTCTTTCTTAAAATTAAATTTTTGTTTCTAGAAAGGAAAAACTTTAATTTTTCGTTGATTTGCTTGCCAACATTTTCAAGCTTAAAACTGCGATGTAGTCGAGTTGGCCAGGAGGTTCCATCAGTAACGGAGAGGTTATGGGTTCAAATCCTATCGATACTAATATTTTTTAAAAAAATTTAAAGACACCTCAAATGTCTCCTTATTCCATTTTTTTTTTTCTTCAATTCGTATTGACATTCTTTTTTTATAAGTTTTAGCCTTGTTGTTAATATTATCTAAACATTACAAGAAACCACAAACAAATAAAAAATAAGTAACAAAAGGGATGAATTGCAGGACGAACTAACAAAAATCTATTGAAATTGCAATGTAGTCTAGTTGGTTAGAAGGTTCCGTCGGCGACGGAGAGATAGTGGGTTCAAATCCTACGGATACTGATATCTTTTCAGTAATTTAAAAGCGTTGCCTCAAATTTGTCCTTATTCCATTTTTCTCTTTTCTTCAATTCGTAATGGCTTTCTATTTTTATAATCTTTAGCCTTCTTGTTAATATTATCTTTAATAAATTAACAGATAGTCTCATTATTTTTTTAAACATTACAATAAACCAGACAAAAATAAAAAATAAGTAAGAAAAGGGTGAATTGCAGGACAAACTAACGAAAATCAATTAAAGTTTTTTAAAAAATTATGAATGGCAAAAGGGACTATGTTGATTTATTAAACAAAGAAACGGTGCAAAATTTCGTAGATTTCCGAGAAATTTAACTTGATTCAAGCATAAAGGTACTAATCTAATCATCTATTCCTATTGGTTGGAAAAATATGAGAAAATTTAACAATCTAGGAAATTTCCTGTTAGTTACAGCGGATTTAATTATATATTTTTAGATAAAAACAGACCCGCAGAATCGGTTGCCACACACCACATTCCCGGATCTACTTTACTTTTGGAGAAATATTTTTATAACGTTCTAAGGTTTCTATTTTCGAAAACAAAAGAGAGAAGTTCGCATTGAGGTCTATAATTTAATAATTTCGTCCTATTACTTGAGGAAATATAGGAAAATAATTTGACTATAATATTTTATAGCATTTTGACTCGGTGAATGCGAAAAATATATCGATTTTAGGATAGCTCTAACCGTATTCGTGATTTTAAGAAGCTTACAGGCTTATTTAAGAATAATATATAGACACATGGGGATGATTCAACAAAAACTTCATCTTCTCTATAAACTTTCTGATAAAGAGATCGTGGAGAGATCAATCTTAAGATAACATTCGTGCCCCTTCTCCATTGCATTTGGCAGAAACTTCTTCAAGAATTCCTGTTTAATCTAAAGTAGTCTAGTGAGAAAAAAAGCAGATATCAAAATTGTTGCTCTATAAAATCAAAATTGGAGAGGAAGAAGATCAAGTTTTTGTGGAAAGAAAGAAAACCTATAATTCCTGTGTCACTAACAAGCCGGCGCAAATAGAAGCGGGTGCTTTTTGTCCTTAATGACCAAATATCAATCAATACCTCCTTAAAACCGATCAGATTATTTATACGAGGTTTACATGTTAGGTATAAGATCCAGTTTGTAAGTGGTGAAATTGCGCAAGCGTAGTGTTTATTTATTGTACAACAATTGCGTGTTCAATTCGCATTGTAACGAAGTGGATTTGATTTCTCTCAATAGAGTTATATAATTACAGTAAAAAATTAAAGAAATACGTTTTCGATCTTATCTGCGTTTCCTACTTTTTTCCCAGCGATTTTATTGCGCTAAAACGCGGCGGTGCGAAAAAAAAGGAAGTCCTAACTGTCCACCTAGACCGACTATAGCTATTCTAGAGATGAATATCCACAGTGCGCAAAGACAAGTGAAAGCTGTACGCACGCTTTTGTGCGACACTGCGACATAATCCCTACATCCAACTCAGTGGTAGCTTGACTGCCGTCCTAATAGCACATGAAAATAGTATTTTGACTGCCCGAGACAAGTTACTCGCGTACTCGTATTACAGAAACAATTTTAAGCTGTTCGCGTGTTTTGAAGAATTTCGCCTATTAAAATACCGAAGATATACAGATCATTTATGCGTACAATATTGTTCAGATCGTAGTTACCTGTGCTTCTTAGTGGAATCGTCAAAAAAAACGAGAGTTTCCGTCGCAACGTCAAAACAAAAAAAACATGTCGATGATCTCATGAAAGGAATAATTTCTTCTGCAACAGGTATTGAAGTCTACAGTATCCCCTCTTTCCCCCTCTTCGGCCCACTAACCCTCGCAACAAAATCGCGGATCCCACAACCGAAAAAAAAAAAAGAAAACAAGATACAATCCAACCTGGCAGGCGGTGAATCGTTCGAAATATGAGAGAATTATTGGGTTATGTAATATTTAAAATGCTGCTTATAATCGGGGTTTCTGAACCTATTATATAACACTTTGGGCTATTAATAGGTTCTCAAATGTAAATATTGTATCTCCTCAAGACAGACCGGCTATTATATGCTCGCTTTGTATTGGTCTGCAAATGTTTCTAACAATTCATGTTTGCTTACACCTAGTTCCGTTCAGATCTGATACATATGTGTGTGTGTGTTCCTCCCCCTGGAAGCTGAAACAACCCCAATTCTAAGAGTATTAAAAATGAACGTTGGGGTTCGAATCTAGGTCATGTAATACTTTTTTCGCCCCCTATATACGTAAGAAACTATCGTGTATTCCGATCTTTAACGTAATGATCCGCCTAACAATTTTCTTTTAACACGGAATTACGCTACTATATTAAAAGAAACGCGTCTCATGTGTACAAATGCGTGTATATCGGAACCGGGTAATTTTAAAAATACGACATCACAATACTTAAAAGATATAAAAGTATATGTTTCAATGGCATCTAATCAAATCTAACAGCTGTATGCTGTCTGTTTATAAAGTTCTAAATTTCGTTTAAGAACTGTTTATATGTTACAGTTATTTTTAACATTTTTATAAGGCAGTTTTTTTTAATTTCAAGTAGCTTACATCTTTGAGGTTTTCGAATTACAGAGCTTGATGTAAATTTCTGGTTTTAATACTATTAGTAATATTAAACCGAATCGAAGCACTTGTTTAGCTTAGTAATAGGCATTATGTAATGTAATTTGGATGTTCCACACACATACGGATTTTCAGCCAAATTTTTAACACGAAGGCAGCTTGTACAGATATAAAAATAGTTTAGTTTGTAGATAGTGTGTTAATTAATGTGTTGTAATTTAAACTATGACGTTTTTGACACATTTTAATAATTTGATATGGCTTACACTTTTTATCAATATTAACACAAACTTAACACATTTAACTCTTAATATTTTTTAACACAAAATCATCTAATTTCAGTTATATTCGATTTCAAATCTCCCAGGAATTATTTTCATATTTAAATTAACACAAAAATTAAAGATATAAGATTGTTAATGAAATTTAAAACGTATAAACGTTAAATTTTCCTTCATTAACTCTCAGTCTACCAGGAAACTGTCGTATTACGAAAATATATTTATACTGAAAAAAGTATTTAATAGAAAAAAATTTCTTTTACAAAAATTGTAAAGCTGTACCTACTATTTGAAAAGTTTGTGAAATAAGAGTACATTAGCTCTATCGTAAGTGACGTGGCAAAAACAAATGTGTTAAATTACTTCAAGAAAAGTAAATTTAGTAAACAAATAAAGATTATTCAGCGTTTTCCAAAATGATTACTGCTATTACAACCAAAAAGAAAAATTCAAATCACATCTTCTAAATTATTGTTTTTTTAATTTTAATGGCGTCCTGTATATACGTTTTTAAATAGATTCTAAGAGATAGAGAATAGATGATCACGCTAAGTTGAACGAGAACAACATCTGACGTACCTACGAAAAAAAAAAGAAAAAAGACCTTTATGATTAGCCATTGTAAGCGAGTGTTTTAGAACTTCTGAAAGGTCGAAATTCGATCTCCACGGTGCTGCCGCCTGGTGGCTCGTAACAGACTTAGTTAGTTCGCGCTAGTCGACGTGAAGGGTGGTACATGTATCGATATTTCACCATCAGAGTAAATATTTTGACCGTACGCGTCTTAAAATTAACCCTTTGCATCTGAATGTGCACGAATCTTGTGCTAACGCGAACTTAGAAAGCGTGTGCGACGTCTTGCGTAAGCAGACGGTTCCGGCAAAAGTGGTATGACGCTTGTGAGTTTCTACATTTGTAAAAATTTCGATTTTTCATAAAAAAACGGCAAAGATTAACCGCGGTAAAGTGACAGCATTGGATAGCATAGGGACCAATAGAACAGGTGGTTACGCCTGTCACAATGTCACCAGGTAGTGGGGATGTCACCTCGTGCAGAGCGCAAGCGCGGGGCGTTAGTCTTTTGTCACCTGTAGATACGCCTATTTCACCCACTCCACAGTGCCACCTGGTGGGGTTTATAGACTCTGTAATAATTATACAAATCAAGCTTTCACACGGACGTCGAAACTATATTTGTAGGCAGCATCCAACTCGAGTTTAGCGACGTTTAAAATGCTTTATTATCGATTATATAACAAATAACATCCTTCCTTTACAATGTCAATTTGAGAGGAGAGCTGTTTCAAAAGAATATGTTTGGTTATCGACTTTTTTACGCGTGGGAAAGTCCGGCAAGGCCTACTGCGATACGAAACGGGATATATTTAAAAGATGTGGTGCGATACTACGTTGTACGTTAGATGATATTAGAGGCAGCGCATTTTGGATGCGCAGGGCGGAGCTACATAGATTTGTCACTGCGGTAGCGACTGTCGTTTGTCCCCATGGCTACGCATGCGCACCATGGTGGGGACCATAGGTCGTCGCGACTATTGCGACACGCCCGTCTCCCTGGGCGACCCTTGACCCATCAGTGCCCAACTGACATTCCGATGAAGCTGTACCTAGATTCCTAAAAGTTGCGGCCGAACTTAACCATACAAAAAAAAAAGCCAGTCGGTCCTTTCGCTATAAAGATCGCATAAACCGACACAGAAATACTTAAATATACACGCAGTGGTAATAATTTAATAATACATTTTTTTTATTTAATCACGTAAAATAAATAAAACTACTTAAATGTAATGCAGTTCTCAACATTTGGCTCCCCAATCCCAAAAAATGGTGAGTGTCTGATCTCTATGAATCAGATATTTAATAATAAAAACAAAATATTATATTCGTTAATAATAATTGTTTACTAATTACAAATAATAAGCTATATACATGTACATGATCTGTGTTGACCTATGACCCCTTACTCTTAGAGTGTGGCTTTCAAAGAACCATTTTCCTAATGACCCTTCACGATATCACTTGTTTATGCTTATAAATCAATCAAGCAGATGCAGATAACTATGATATTGCCACTATATTTGTTGGATAAAAACAGTACTATATTCAATTGGAGTAAAAATGCCGACTATATCACGTTGTAAATTATGTCTTAGTATGTCTACAGCTGCTTAATTTTGTAACATGTGTGGAAAACGATGTCAAATTTTTCTATTCAAATTCTAAATAAATTTATCGAATATAACATATATCTATCGGTACAAACGTCATAAAATAGATTTGTTTAAGAGAATGATGCAATCTCCAACCTTACCATCTCCATACCTTTTCTAATATCTTAGCCTTTTTGGCTTGTGATTTTGACGTAATTCTTTTTCGATTTTGTTATTTAAAGGCGATGGAGTTAGTCGCAATACACCTGTATCAAATCACAGGGACAGGAGTTCTTCGGATATGCCAGTATCAGCTGCTCAACCCTTTTGCGATCCCTACTTTAAAAATTCAACGGGTTTTGTGGAGGTGGTAAGTTTCATTTATTAGCATCATATTTACGATTTATGCTTTAACTCTAATATCTATCAGTTGGATCCAGTAGATCAAAAAAAAAATTAATTACGATAGAAACTTTTCAATTAGGGAGTACAGTTTTATATTTTTTGCAAAAATATTTTTTTTTAAGATTAAAAACGTAATATTGTCCCTGTTTCAAAGAATCATCTCTGACCAATGTCCTTAATCTGTTAAAATGTATAGAAAAGCTCAGATTTTATCAAGAGATTCTTACTAATCAGAGTAAGAATAAAAAAAATACCTTGGCATACATTAGTTTACGGTAATAATCACTAATCACCTTTTGAAACAACACCGTTTAGCTTACGATAAAGCGGAGCAAATTTAATAACAAAAATCGTCGAACGTTAAAGAGAGAGATATCGTTTTTTACCGTACATCTTCGGGCCTTGTCGAAGGATTAAACAATTGGTAGTGGGGAAGCGGCAATTGGTTAGTATAGCTTATGGGTAGATGTAGCGTTTGCAACGTTGAAACGTGGTTGTATATAGTAATAGTAGTTTATAGTGGCGAATAAGTAAATCTCACTTGTATCATGTGCTTCGAAAAAATAAATAAAGATTTTTGCGATTCTACCGTTGCGTTAGGTCGATCCGATTGACTTGCTATGCGCTCAAGTTTCGGTCGTTTCTCGTTCGAATTCCTTAAAAAAATTGTGCCCTTTTCGGTGGTATAAAGTGTTTGTTTTTAAATGAAAATAGTATAATGCGAAGAAAATACAACAATAACAACGAAATTAATCGTAGATCAAGTGATTTTAGTAAATAAAATTTGTGTTTGATGTGAAAGCTCTTATCCAATGCTTCTAATGCCTAATACAACAGCCAGTGCTTCGCATAAAACACCCGAAAGCTCCTCGAATTCATTCAGCCACCAACAAAATATTTTTACAACACGTGCTGTAAACATGGGAACTTCGCAACCAAGCGTAAGACATTCATTAAATGTAAGTGATAATTGTGGATTTTCAAGTTCCCCCCATTTTAAATTTAGTACTAACTTACAGTATTTGTTTACATTCGAAAACAAATGTAACCAAAAAAAAACCTGCCGACGGATAAATTAATTAATGAGATTTTGAAAATAATTACGAGATAATTGCTTCTAATTAATTGTTTATTATGTATAAGATTTTAGATACTATCTCTTTAAAAGTTTAAATTAGAAACAGCTGACAATCACCTTTATGTAATACATAAACGCTAAGCTTATAAAGAAACATGTATAGATGCCTAATAATGTTAGATATATACACTACTGTGTGAAAAAATAGGTGTGCGTTCAAAATTCTTCTAAAGATTAGGTAAATTGTTATAGATTAAAATATAACATTGAAACAAAAATATAATTGCGTGTGAACTTAAATGAGGAAGGAGTTTTCGAAATAAGTTACATAAATTAATTAGATTTATGATCGTGGCATTGATTCCACTAAAACTCTTGACACCTCTTAATGGGAAATAAGTACCATGCGTTCCTTACTTCTCACTACAAATCTTCACAATTCGAATGATTGACCTGACTTAATTTCCTTTTGACCCCATAGATGTTCAACAAGCTTCAGGTTTGGCAATTGAGCTCGGTATACCATAACATTCACCCCATGTGCCAAAAACCAAGTTTTTGCTGAAACGTTCATAACTTTTTCCAACGTTTCTACATAATGGGTTTGTTTTTATCCAACACCCCACACTATAATATTGCCGCCTCCATGTTTCACTGTTTTTATTGTATGTCAAGGAGAATACTGTTTTTCTGTTAGTCGTCGCACATAAGTGTTTACTCTATCCGGACTATTTCTGGGCATCCCAATCTCTATGTTCCTTCGCAAAGCCTAACCTGCGTCTTACATTACAGCGACTCAATAGTGATAACTTTTTCTGTACACGTGCATGCAAATTTTATTCCAATAGACGCCTTCTTATTGTCGAGGTATCAGTATTAAGTTTCAAATGATTTTTAATTTGTTTGGGGGTGATAAAAGTATTTGCCTTGTTCGATCGCTAGTTTTCCTTGGTCTTCCTCTTTTTGGGTTTTATTTGCCATATCACGGCATTTGTAATCATGTTTTCTGGACACCCCAACGATAAATTTGTATATTTTGCCCTCCTCTCGTTCTTGTGCGATACAATGCTTAGCTCGACCCATAACTTTTTCTCTTTTTGCCACAACCACCACATCGTCTGCAGAAACACCTTCAGATACTTCGACTCGTTGTAAATTAATGTCTTACTAATATCTTTTTACATTTCTTTAAGCATTTCTTGATTATTTCTGATGTATAATGCATGCTGTTTTGATGTTTGACTATATATAATGAACAATACTGGCCTTAGGTTTTCTCCTTGTCTCAATCCTTCTGTTATTCTAAATGTTTCTGATTCTGAGTTATTTGCGATGACAGCGTTTGTGTTTTACGACCAAATATAACGAAGAAATAATCTGTTTTTGCAATACTTATACAGCGCATCTGTTGGGGTATTCTCTGGAAATATGCGGCGAATACAGAAAACACTAGTGAAGCTTGTAAGAAATAATGTTTACTCATCATGTACGACTTTTTAATACAAAAATAGTATTAACACCTATTATTTTGCACAGTAGTGTACATAGATATTTAAATGTCTGGGTCTTCAATTCTTTTTTTATCGGAAAAATTTGGAAACCAAAAGAAATCTCCTTAGATTAAACAGCAAATTAATTCTAACACAAATTCTATATTCCTTTTATTCCCTAACCGTAAAAAAGCCATGTAATTATATTGTTGGAGTCAAGAAACATATGACTATCGATGAAGCTAATGTTTTTTTTTTTCCTGCTCACGCCACTAAACAACTGTGTATAGGTAAATAATAGCCAGACAAGGAGGAAATGCGGATTTGTTAAACCGCAGAAGGCATTTTCTTAAAAGCTATTCACTTCTATTGTTCCAATGCTTCGGCACATGTTAGATAAACCAATTAGTATAGAAAACGTGCGTGATGAGAGAATACATAGCCCCATTCAAATGGTGTACACTCGCAAGGGGAAAAATGACAAAATTATGGCGACATGTTGTGTGATATGTTGACAAGTGAGTAGTTTCTGGGTATCCTCTCAATATGCACGCAATAAATAAGAAACCACAAGTTCTATTAGCCCTTCTTCGTTATACAGCGCCGTGCAATAGTTATAATAAAAAAAAAAAACAAAAAACGCGTTTAATATCAATTTGATGTTATACTATTAAAATTTGCCCTCATCTTTGGCGCGTATACATGAATCATTAATATCATTTTTGCAAATTGTAAATATACGTTATTAATAACATAAAAGGGTAATTGGATGTGCGATGAAGTGTAGGTACTTGTTTTTAAACAACCCGAGGCGAGTTGAGGCCGCATACATTAAAAAAGATACTCTCTTTTCACATATGGAGTATTACAAACTTAATTTATCGCTGTTGCCGGATAGTTGATTAGTCTCTTCAATTCTAATTTATTAAATTGTTATTTATTGATTATTATCCTTCGAAACAATGAGTTTCTCTAATAATATTGTCACTCCTAACTAAAATACGTATTTGCTTTGATAATAGGTTAAATGAAGGTGTTAAAAGGAACCTTTTCATTTGCTGAGACATGCAAATTAATACACAAACTCTACTGTCATACTTTTTTTTTTTTGTTAAAATGGCTCGCTTAAAACACGTATAACGATATCAAAGCACGTGTTTAGACCGTCTACGTACACAGTTTTCCTTACATTAAGCATCTTCCACAGAGCTGGCTCCGGCCAGGTGCTGGCTTCTAAAGCAAGGTCACAGTACATGCCTATTCTCCTAATACAGCCTGTTAATAAATAATAAAGTCCGGAATATAGGGCCATCGTTTATACCTGCTCTATAATATATGATTATTTGATTTGGTATACTGCTATAGATACATCCTCCAGTGTTTTGATAGTATATGAATTAAGACCATGGCGAAGGTAAGATGGGTTTAAATAAAAAGAGCTTGAATGGATAGCCGAAAACTTCGTATATACATATATTCGTCTTCCTTCAGCTAAACATAATTCATTTTTAACGAACCCGATACATTCCCAGGTTATTATGAATTGGAGCTGTTTAGTATCGAGATTGAGTAAAGTATTAAACCAAAGTAAAGGTCTTAGATTGGCACCTTGAAGACGACGTATTTTTTTGGAAAAAATAATCACTGCATTAAAGAACAATTTTTTCTTATTTATTATAATTATTTTATTTATTTTTCTTTATATTAACACTAACACATGGACTGAAAAGTCCCGGGCCTAACACACAGATGACGTTAGTTTTATTGCAGTCACCTTTCTCTCAGTTAGTACTAACCTTCAAAAGACAGTTGTTAAAATTTCATGATATTCTATTCATTAGTTTGTGAGTTATTGTGCTAAGAGTCACGCTACTTTTGATATTTTCAAAACAATGAATCAAAAACAATTTCCTATTTTAATTTTACACTGCTTCTTGATGGAAAAAAAATACCGTTCAAGCGAAAGTGTTCCAAAGTGTTATGGGGACTCCGCTCCATCAGAAACAACAATAAAACGTTGGTTTGCTGACTTCAAACGTGGTCGTAGAGACACCGATGATGCAGAACGCAGTGGACATCCAAATGAGGCGGTAACACCAGAAAACATCAAAAAAATCCACAAAATCGTTTTGAATGATCGAAAAGTGAAGTTGCGTGAGTTAGATGACATCGTAAAGATATCAAAAGAACGTATTAGCTTTATATTGCATGAGCATTTGACCATGAGAAAGCTCTGTTCAAAGTGGGTGCCGTGTTTGCTCACTGTTGACCAAAAACAAGAACGTGTTGATGATTCTGAGCAGTGTTTGGCCATGTTTAAACGTAACAAACCGGAATTTTTGCGTCGATATGTGACGATGGATGAAACATGGATCCATCACTTCACTCCGGAATCAAAACGATCGTCATCTGAGTGGACAGCAACTGGTGAACCTCGTCCAAAGCGTCCGAAAGCACAACAATCGGCTGGAAAGGCTATGGCCTCGGTATTTTGGAATGTGCGTGGTGTAATATTCATCGACTATCTTGAGAAAGGAAATACCATCAACAGTGAATATTATATAGCGTTATTGGAGCGTTTGAAGGCCGAAATTGCAAAGAAACGACCGCATATGGCAAAGAAAAAAATTTTGTTTCATCAAGACAACGCACCGTATCACAAGTCAATCAAAACAATGGCAAAACTACATGAATTGAACTTCGAATTGCTCCCACATCCACCGTATTCGCCAGATTTGGCTCCCAGCGACTACTGGCTGTTCGCAGACCTCCAAAAAAATGCTCGCCGGTAAGAAATTTCGCACGAATGAAGAGGTTATCGCTGAAACTGAAGCCTATTTTGAGGCAAAAGATAAATCGTTCTACAAAAGTGGTATTGAAATGTTAGAGCGGCGCTGGAATGATTGCGTTGCTCTTGATGGAGATTACGTTGATGAATAAAGCTAATTTTGAACCAAAAAAAACGTGTTTTCTTTGTTAGGCCCGGGACTTTTCAGCCCATGTGTTAAGTCTACCAGGATATCGGCATATCATGAAAGTATTTTGATACTGCAAAAGTTATTTACTAGAAAAATTCTTTTTTGCAAATATTATAAAACTCTATCTCGTATTGTAACTATTGAAAATCGTTTTGGTCAGGAAACGAAAAAACAAAGACAGACTTACTTTAAAAGGTTAGCCAACACACCAACGAAGCGTTGCATTAAAAAAAAGATTAAATAAATCAGAGAAAATTATTGTTATTCTTAAATAAAATGACTTGATTTTCCCAAATAAATAAACAACGACTCAAAATAAAAAAAAGGACAATCAACAAATAATATTAAAATGGTAAACGGCTAGTTAAGATTACTATAGAAAATTTATTAAAAGATCCTGTTTATCAAGAATTTCGAAAGGGAGACCAAAAATTAACCAAAGTAAGTTATTTCTGGATTGTTAACCTTTTTACTGCATCTAACCACAAAGAGCAAATCTAGAAACCACACCAGGCAATTACTGGTGTCTCTAGTATATTTTGGCGAATTTATTTTCGACCAAAATTTGAAAATTCTTTTTATTTACAATTCTATCCAGTTGAAGATGCACCTCATGCAAGACTCTGAATAAGGTAGTTTCTGAATCAAAGAAATGACTTGCTAATTCAACCAATAGCTGTTTAGCTTTAACTTTTTGTACTTGAATATGCTCAAAGCACTCAATTACGTGGAATTGATTGTATTACTATTAAATGCCTTTAGATACTGTTGGAAGAATTTAATTATTTTGGGACAAACTTTAGAACATGTTTATCAAATGACAATAGTACGTTGTGTTAAACAAGCTAAAAAGGCAAAACTCAAATTATTCGCAATGCCCTGCATACACGTAAATAAGAATCAAAAGAAAAAGAAAAATTTCTTGACTATGAACGAATGTCTTCATGTGTTTGAATTGATAACTTTTAAACTGTTATTGACGTTCACAGCAAATGATGATTTCGATTAATAAATATAGTTCAATAAAATATATGAACTTACTAGCTGAAAAGGAATAACTTAGAGCTGCACTATTTTCTTCTAGATGACTAGTTATCTCAAATGTGAGAAATACTCTGTTACAAAAAATGTAAATATGTAGTTGTTTGTTAAATTTAAAATTTAATCTCAAATAGGAATATCTTTTATATATAATATAATATAAATTAGTTTTAATAGCGTCAAATTTTTATTAGTAAACAACTTTTGCTTACTGTACATTGTAAAAGATATCTAGGCGCCTTACTATGCATAACAATACAATACCGAATGAGAAAGCAGTATTGTACTATATAAAAAGCCTAAGTTCGATCATCTTTGTATAAATATCGTAATTACTATACAATTAGCAATACTAATATGCATTATAAGATTCGTTAATTTGATTTTCTTTGTATTACCAATGTTAAATTTTAATTTAAAGAAAATTACGTTAGATTATTTTAAGAGCAAACATTACATTTTTCAATCTAAAACTCTTAGCACTTATGAAATTAATTCAATGTAAGGCAGATTTAGATTAATAAATCATTTGCGAAGTACGGAATTAATTTTATTATTTTAAAATGCAATTACGCATTTTCCATGAAATAATTAAACACTAAATTGTATTTTTCCTTGGTATCACCAACGTTTGTAATGAAGAATTTATTATTATTAATAATAATCATTTTTAAGTTGTTTATAACACATATCCCTTATACAAAAGCAATTTTAAGAAATATTCTTACTTGACCAATAACTCATTCAAGTACACTTGAAAAATTTAAATTTAAGCTGACGTAAAATAAACCTTTTTTTTGCACCTATTAAGTAACCGCGTTTAGTAAATATAATGCATATATATACACTACCGTCCATATATCTGGGGACGACTATAAAATTGATGTTTTCTTTTAAATTATTATTTATTAAAAGATATTTCACATCGCGAAAATAAACAGACTACTTGACATTCCTCTAATCAGAGATTCCAAATAATCGCCTGTAATTTCAGTCCATGCTACCTAGAGCTTCTACCAAAGATCTCTCCTCTGTTTCGAATTCTTCTGACTAATTCAACCGCCCACTAGTTCTATTAGTGACAGATCTGGAGAATGACGTGCCAAATCACCCATAACAATTTGCCTTCTTCTTCGAGTGGTATCAAATAAAGTTTTGGCCACATAATCTTGCCCCAAGATTTGCAGTATCCCATCTATTTCTATCAACCTAAACCATGGTACTATTTCCACAATGTTTCACAATAGTAACCACACATTGGTCACTTACTCCTTCTCTAGTCTACCACCTCACAAATGATGGACGTTTTGAGGCAAAGGTTTTGAGTTTGGATTCATCGGTCCATAATACTTTATAGTATTGCTCAAAAGCTTTTTCACAGCTATTCTTCCCCTCAATGCTGCTGTGAGAAATCTCCGTTTAACTTTGTGCGATATTGATGTTCTTTTTGAAATATTTAGTTGAGTGATCTCTGGGGTGGTGAGAAGCCTATTTCGTTTCGAAGATACTCCTCAGTGGCTATCGTTGCTCTCTTTTGCCCTGCATTCCTGCATTCTCTTAAGAGTCATAAATACTTCGTTTTTTTTTAATACCTTTACTTTTTTTACCGATTTGTGCTATTGAATAACATTCACTACGTTACGTTATAATGGCTGAATCCTTTTGAATTGATGTTTCGGCATTTGCACGATAGCAAATGCAAACAATTCTTTCCTAGACTTTATCTGAATCTGATTACAGTAGGGATTAATGTCCAATAATTATAAAATGCAAATTAGTTTTAAAATGTACTGTATTAGGGTGTTGTTTGTGTAAACTGCGCTAGAAATCTATCAAAATAGAATTGAAATGTATAATACAGGATGATAAGATATTATATTTGTATACTTTTTATAGTCGTCCCCGTATATATGGACCGTAGTGTACATATATATATGTGTGTATATATACGAACGTGTAACTAAAAAAGGGGTTGTGATTATGAACCGGTAGAGAGGGGGTTTTGTTTGACAACTGACAAGGGTTAATGTAGAATGGACGTGGCTGCTAACTAATATAATAAAGGCATTTAACGTATGCTATGTATATACGTAGAGAAGCATCGTAAATTTGGTCCAATATGTAAAATTGATCGAAAAAAAGAAAAATTAGATAGAACAAAGTTAACATGAAGTATTAAAGAATCTAAAAGCCTAATAAGAGTACCTTATAACAAGGCGTGAACTCAGAAAAACACTTAGATCTGTGTCGAAAGGTAAATATTGTAATTTATTTCAGCGCCTACATTTAAAATGCTTTCGCCCACACGTTTAAACTCGTCTTCCAGATACATTATACATAACTTGAGTAATTTTTAGGTAGCACTTCTTATAACAACAATAGTACGCTTTATACTTTAGATCGCTACTAAAGTAAAAATGTTTGAATACCTTATGTACGCATACGCCTTATGCTAAATAGTATACCGAGCTATCTGCACTTGAATAAAGAATGAAGACCTCTCTTCTTTGCTATTGAAACAAAATCTACCGATTCATTCTGTTTGGTTTTCGTATATACGACGTACGTTTCAAATTTCTTTGACGTATTAAAAGTATTCACGACAATTAAATCCAATTATATCAAAATATTTTCTGCGAAATAAAAAGTAAAACCCTTTTAAGGAGAAAAAATTAAAGGGATTTAATCCCTTACTACAATAGAATTTACATTGAAGCAACATATTTCTGATCCAACCTCCGATATAATAGGTTGCTTCGTATTTTAAGAACCCAATATAAGGGGTGGTTGTAGTACATTATTACGGGCAACTCTCTTATTGCGAAAGGGTTAATAGAGCCCGTAGGGTGGGAAGTCCGCCATATTTGATCAATAATTACGTTAAACAACTGACGATGCGCCTCTTTTCATTGAAAGTCCTCTTGTGGGAACTTGATATCGCAGAAGGAAAGCTAAATAAACTTATCCGACTTCATATAAATCTGTATGATATTACGTCATTCCTAATTAATGCAAATCTTACAAGTTGTATTGGGAACTATCGCACATGTGTTCTATTGACATTAAAGGCGATTTTTAAAAGATAGAGGAGGCGACATAAAATGTCATTTGAACGCGAGATTACGCTAGGTCATCTTGATAACTTTCAAAAGATCTCGCTTAACGGTCAATTATTATCGTGATAAGTATGCTACAATACAGACATTCGTCAAACTATGAAATTGTAACTAAAAATTGACCCACATTTATGAAACATACTGTATAAACGCATAGGATTAAAAAAAAAATTATAACACGCATAAATAGATAAATTATTTCAATAATAAATTTTCTAAATAATAATTAGCGTCAATATATAAAAAAGGATAAAATCACGAATTTTAAACATGGACCAGTTTATCTGAAGGGGTATAGAGATTCTTTTAGAAATTTTAATCTCTTGTCGACTTCAACCGATAAAAAAATACAAAGAAAAATGGTAACATGCATTTCACTCACCCCTAAAGCGCCGCCATCCTTTCCAGATCCTTTCCTGATACTGTATCCATACACTGGAATCAAATACATAAATAAATAGATCAATTATTAAAAAAGAAAGAACAGGAATAAACCATTTTTTAACAATAATTAGCGTCAATACATCAAAAGCCACCAAATCATGATTTTTAAACAAGGATGAGTTTACTTACGTAATCCCGCAAATTTTAACACCAACCACCTCTTGGTTTGACAAAGAATACATCCAAAAACACGATTGCAAAATGAGAACGTTGAAACTGCAGGCATTTGCTTTATCGACATAAGCTTGACAGTCGCAACTTGAATGAAATTCCAAGAATTCACAATGTACGAGGTAGTTTCGTAGAATACACAATTCCGAAATTAATTTAACGATGGTTATTAAAAAAAAATAATAGGAATAGACACGTGTAAATAAAAAATAGCAATTATAATTGGCGACAATGTGTTAAAAGGCACTAAATCACGAGTTTTAAACGTGGACGAGTCTATCTTAAGGGGTGTTAGGTGACTCCTGCAGAAATTTCAATCTTTTGTTATCGCAATGGTTTCAATTCGTAAAGAAATTATCAAAAATAGATAACTTACATAATTCCGCATGTTTTAATACCAACCTACTCTTGGTTTGACCAAAAATACACGCAAAAACACGATTGCAAAATGAGAACGTTTAACTCGCACACATTTGCTTTATCGACATAAGCTTGACAGTCGCAACTTGAATGAAATTCCAAGAATTCACAATGTCTCGTAAAAAAGAAATAATAAGAACAAAGATGCGTAAATAGGAAATTTTCGCGATTTTCTATACAATTTATTAACAACAATTAGCGACAATAGATCAAAATCGCGAATTTTAGATACGGACAAATTTTTCTGAAAGGGTTTTAAGTAATTCCTTCCAAAATTTCAATCTTTTATCATCGCAATGATTTCAATCCGTGATAAAATTATTAAAAATAGATAACTTACGTAATTCGGCTTCTTTTAACACTAACGATCTCTTTGTTCCACTAAAAAAATACCTTCGAAACGTGATCGAAAAATGAGAGCGATATGCGCTTGCGAGTGATAACTTGAACAATGTCAAGAATTGATACTACACCAGGTAGTCTCATACAATGCAGTATTTGCCCAATTTTTATTTACCTCAAGCTGATTGATATATTTCAATGTAATTAATTAAAGTAAAATTAGTAAAGTAGACTGTCTAAATATTTGACATAGCATTTTATTCTTTACTTTGTACACATACAATTTGAAACACGAACTAGTTAATATTACCAACTCGCAAAAGGTGAGCCAACAGAAATTTCTTTTTTTCTGTAAAAAAATATAAAAATTACATTGAAATCATTTCCAAAACGCGATTAAAACTACGGAAGTTAAATTACGAGAACTTGGATTATATTCCAAGAATTAATAGTATACGAGGTGGTCTTACAAAATACACAATTCTAAAATTAATTAAATAAGAGTAGTTAATTAAGAACTTTTCTTTCCACTTCTCACTTACACCAAGTCCGATTTCTAGATTTCAATTTAACTAATCAAAGTGGAATTAGTAAAGTAAATTGTCTAACTACTTCGTGGTTTGAATGAATTTAATAGAGTATCGTTGCACGCGAGTATTGCATTATTTTTACGTAGAGACAAACGTTGGGGCTGGATAATAAATTGATTGATGAATTATTTAGCGGTTAAAATTGAACTTACAGTATTTTATTATTTTCTACATGGATTCTATTATTAATAAGGCTCTAATGCGTCATTAGTTTCAGCGAATTGTGTGCGATTTGCAACGACAATTCAGGCATGTCCTTAAATATTTAATAAACCTGGTCATTATAGGATTAGTAAATACGTGTAATATTGATGTTTTTGGTGTTGCATTCCGATTGAAAGGGAATCTCTAAACTCGTCTCAAAGTTATATGAGATCATAAAAGTACAGGTCATATACTTGTGTTGATATTTTTAGATGGCGGAGTATATAGTGCTAAGTAAATTCAAATGGTATGTATAGGTAGACTTTTTTTCCGTGTATTTCGATCTCTTTCCATCTTCATCGTCGTATCCTGTCGCTCCCGTTTCGGTTTTTAGTGATGTATGAAAGTAGACTGCATGCACCTCCGATTTCGGAGGCTTAAACAACAAATTGCTGCTTTCAACTAGATTGGATTTCCTGCTTTGCATTTTATATGCGGACCGCTGATCTTGGACGATCGGTGGCAGAGGGTGTTTCGGCGAGGTTCACGTAGAGGTCAGGTGGCGTAGATCGTTTTCCGAAAGAGGTATAGAGAGATATGGTGGTTGAATACGTCCCCTTAAACATCATATGACCGTAATATAGCCAACGGCGATTATGTTGGATACAAAAACACGGGACGTCAAATTTTAGGTACGTATTCGACGGTGAATACAAATATTAGAAGCGGTATTCCACTCCAGGCTAGAGTTTTGTTATGATACGCTTCCCTAGACGAAGTTTTCAACTTCCATATCTCTCGGAGAAAACAAAAACAGGACAACCGGTACGGTTAGAGGTAATGCCGGATCGCTTATATAGTGAATGTACAATATTAGACATTTTAAATGGGGAAAATTTCAGCGACATGAGATAGTAATATTTCAGAGAGAGAAAAAAATGTTGCTTTAATCATCGAACTGTTATGTTAACATTATTTATCTTTATCGCAAGTCAATGTTTTTGTATAGTTAAATGCTAAAGCGCATAGATGAGTTTCGAATTGTTTTCACAAACCAGGCCAATGTTAGTTTGAAATTGCAAAAACTACAATACCAGTGAATCTAAATAAAAACGTGCTTACTTTAAAAATAGCACTATCATCCATTTTATTTATTAACACTGTAAGGACTATTAGAATAAATTCTTCATTTATCTCAGTGCACACACATGGAGTTATTTAACCCTCAAACTACCAAGAAATCGACATATCGCGAAAATATTTTCATACTGCAAAAATTACGAAGCTATACTTCTGCTTGGTGATAATACATGAGCTGAAAAGTCCCGGGCCTAACACATAGATGACGCTAGTTTTATTGCAGTCACCTTTCTCCCAGTTAGTACTAACCTTCAAAAGACAGCTGTTAAAATTTCATGATATTCTATTCATTAGTTTGTGAGTTATTGTGCTAAGAGTCACGCTACTTTTGTTATTTTCAAAACAATGGATCAAAAACAATTTCATGTTTTAATTTTACACTGCTTCTTGATGGGAAAAAATACCGTTCAAGCGAAGCAATGGCTTGAAAGTGTTATGGGGACTCCGTTCCATCAGAAACAACAATAAAACGTTGGTTTGCTGACTTCAAACGTGGTCGTAGAGACACCGATGATACAGAACGCAGTGGACGTCCAAATGAGGCGGTAACACCAGAAAACATAAAAAAAATCCACAAAATCGTTTTGAATGATCGAAAAGTGAAGTTGCGTGAGTTAGCTAACATCGTAAAGATATCAAAAGAACGTATTGGCTTAATATTGCATGAGCATTTGACTATGAGAAAGCTCTGTTCAAAGTGGGTGCCGCGTTTGCTCACTGTTGACCAAAAACAAGAACGTGTTGATGATTCTGAGCAGTGTTTTGCCATGTTTAAACGTAAAAAACCGGAATTTTGCATCGATATGTGACAATGGATGAAACATGGATCCAGCACTTCACTCCGGAATCAAAACGATCGTCATCTGAGTGGACAGCAACTGGTGAACCTCGTCCAAAGCGACCGAAAGCACAATCGGCTGGAAAGGTTATGGCCTCGGTATTTTGGGATGTGCGTGGTGTAATATTCATCGACTATCTTGAGAAAGGAAATACCATCAACAGTGAGTATTATATAGCGTTATTGGAGCGTTTGAAGGCCGAAATTGCAAAGAAACGACCGCATATGGCAAAGAAAAAAATTTTGTTTCATCAAGACAACGCACCGTGTCACAAGTCAATCAAAACAATGGCAAAACTACATGAATTGAACTTCGAATTGCTCCCACATCCACCGTATTCGCCAGATTTGGCTCCCAGCGACTACTGGCTGTTCGCAGACCTCAAAAAAATGCTCGCCGGTAAGAAATTTTGCACGAATGAAGAGGTTATCGCTGAAACTGAAGCCTATTTTGAGGCAAAAGATAAATCGTTCTACAAAAGATTACGTTGATGAATAAAGCTAATTTTGAACCAAAAAAAAACGTGTTTTCTTTGTTAGGCCCGGGACTTTTCAGCCCATGTGTTATATTAAGAAAACTCGGGAAAATATTACCAAGCCAATGTATACCCATTTAAAATGTCCTATATTGTACAACGAACTCTATTTCTCTAAACTATTCTATTGTAAACCTTGTCGAGAATATCGTGGAAACTTTGACCTATAAAATCTTTTCTTTTAAATTCTAACGTATAAACTAGAAGGTGGTAAAGATCAAAAGACGCCGAGAAAACAATAAAAATGTGACAATTGAATAAAATTAAAATGCATATCTTTCTATAACCTTCCTACAACCTTACACTGTTTGTCAAAATGTGCTAACAAGGGACCCCCCTCCTTATATTACCCATCCTTACATAATAATAAGACATCGCTAGCGGTGTTTACCCTCAATAAAACTTTTTTATTCAATCTTAAAACAATAAACCACTTTTTTACGATAACATAGAAAGAGACGTATACGAAACTAGTTTTGGGAGTTTTAAAGCCGTCTCGTTAACAATAAAAATCAACACTACGGACGTAAAACAAGATATTAAGATAGAAATCTGAAAAGAAAGAGACGTAATTACACAACATAAAGGCTCGTATGGCTCGTACAAAAAAAACGACCGTTTAAAAAAATAATTTTTAAAGCCGATCCTACATTTACATGCACGCGATAAGGGATTAAAAGGTACAAGTGTGACATTTCATGGTTTGAAACTTCGTCCATTGGGCCGAATACAAATAAGCATTTATGTAATGTTAGATAGATAGTGATCGGCCACTGAGGGGTGCATTTGTAAGTAAAGCACGCGCCGCACTGGGTTTTTTATGTTGCCAGATCGGATAGATAAGGATTCCGGCGATGAAAAAAATGACAAATTTGTGACGTGCTGTTTCCCACCTGCACTACCTTTCCTATAATTTATCGAATGTGTACACAATTATTAGCGAAGCATTTTGGACGTTATAAAAGGAGAAAGCGTGTTTTAATATACACGTATAAGGTCTCGTTTTATCAAACGCAAAGATCTTTACTGAAATATTCTTCTTCGAGAACCTCTTATTTCTAAATCATACTGTATCAATCCTAATAATGATTTTTAAGTTTTTCTTTTAATCTACGGAAAAGATACTAAAATATTCTACTTCAAAATTCTTCTCTTCTTCTTCTTCTTCTTCTCATATACTTATACCATTGTTTTCATTTCTTCTAAGATCCTTCCTGTCGCCATTATTTTTCTTTTAATTCTATCTCTCTTCATCTTTACTATATATACGTTACAATTTAATACATCTTCCTTATTTCTTTCTATTATTGGTTCTTGCTTTGTTATTCTTGTAATACTTTCAATCGTATCAAAGGCGGGTTTCAAGTCTATGAGCACTAGAAACATTTCTTCTCCTTCTTCAATTTTTCCTTTTATTAAATTCTTTATTGCATAGATATTGTCATTTGTTTGTCTCTCTGGGCTGAAAGCTGCCAACTCTTCCTCTAGTCCTTGTTTAATATAAACTCTTAGTCGTGTTTCCAATATTCTTGTGCATAGTTTGTGGCTTGTTTTCTTGTAAATTTTCGATTTAATTTTTTTTTATGATCAGAAAATATTCATTGTGTTAATACACTTGAAAAATTGATATTGAAAATATTACATTGCAAGAGTTTCGTAACAAAATTACGGAATATTGCAGAAGAACTGATCTTAGTATATTTACAAATATTTGATATTACTATATGAATATTTTGTTTCTACTACTTGAATGAAACCTTTTACTGTGATGTCATACATTTGGCACTTGGTTCATAATCAAAGGAAGACCTTGTAACACATGGGCTGAAAAGTCCCGGGCCTAACAAAGAAAACGCAGTTTTCTTGGTTCAAAATTAGCTTTATTCATCAACGTAATCTCCACCAAGAGCAACGCAATTATTCCAGCGCCGCTCTAACATTTCAATACCACTTTTGTAGAACGATTTATCTTTTGTCTTAAAATACGCCTCAGTTTCAGCGATAACCTCTTCATTCGTGCGAAATTTCATACTGGTGAGCATTTTTTTGAGGTCTGTGAGTAGCCAGTAGTCGCTGGGAGCCAAATCTGGCGAATAGGGTGGATGTGGGAGCAATTCGAAGTTCAATTCGTGTAGTTTTGCCATTGTTTTGATTGACTTGTGACACGGTGCGTTGTCTTGATGAAACAAAATGTTTTTCTTTTCCATATGCGGTCGTTTCTTTGCAATTTCGGCCTTCAAACGCTCCAATAACGCTATATAATATTCACTGTTGATAGTATATCCTTTCTCAAGATAGTCCATGAATATTACACCACGCCCACCCCAAATTCCGAGGCCATAACCTTTCCAGCCGATTGTTGTGCTTTCGGGCGCTTTGGACGAGGTTCACCAGTTGCTGTCCACTCAGATGACGATCGTTTTGATTCCGGAGTGACGTGATGGATCCATGTTTCATCCATTGTCACATATCGACGCAAAAATTCCGGTTTGTTACGTTTAAACATGGCCAAACACTGCTCAGAATCATCAACACGTTCTTGTTTTTGGTCAACAGTGAGCAAACGCGGCACCCACTTTGAACAGAGCTTTCTCATAGTCAAATGCTCATGCAATATAAAGCCAATACGTTCTTTTGATATCTTTACGATGTCAGTTAACTCACGCAACTTCACTTCACACACATCATTCAAAACGATTTTGTGGATTTTTTTGATGTTTTCTGGTGTTACCGCCTCATTTGGACGTCCACTGCATTCTGCATCATCTGTCTCTACGACCACGTTTGAATTCAGCAAACCAAGGTTTTATTGTTGTTTCTGATGGAGCGGAGTCCCCATAACACTTTTCAAGCCATTGCTTCGCTTGAACGGTATTTTTTCCCATCAAGAAGCAGTGTAAAATTAAAACACGAAATTGTTTTTGATCCATTGTTTTGAAAATAACAAAAGTAGCGTGACTCTTAGCACAATAGCTCACAAACTAATGAATAGAATATCATGAAATTTTAACAGCTGTCTTTTGAAGGTTAGTACTAACTGAGAGAAAAGTGACTGCAATAAAACTAGCGTCATCTATGTGTTAGGCCCGGGACTTTTCAGCCCATGTGTTAAACCAATTTGAATTGAAACAAAATTGACACAAAATATTTCACTTCTTCGAAAGGTACGTCAAAAATTATACTCCATACTTGGTATCTATTATTTCGATTATTATAGAAACGCAGTATTGGTATATATTTCTCCTAAAATGTCAAATAAAGTAAACTTGAGTCTATTTTTATTTGCAAAAGGTCCTGCACTTTTAGCAAATACGTTATTCTACATTCATCTTAATCCTTAACTGGAGATGTGAAATATATCTTACTTATTGAAGGAAGGGTTTTATAAAAAATATAGAGCGTTTAGCATAATATTTTAATATTTTATTCTTTAATTTTTTTGCTTATAATTGAAGCACCCTGTATAATTTGTGTAAGTTGAACCTAATTATACTGGGTACTGTTAGATTCGTTATTTGTACAGCTATCACAAGATGGTTATCTTTCAACCATGGAACAGCATATAGTAAAACGTAATCGGAATTAATGGAACCTCTATGGGAGGACAAAAACAAATGGTAATTATCACTGAATTGCCAAGTATCACGGAAATATCCTGGGTTTCGGTTATCTGATCCTTTCTGTGTATCAACATTAAATCGTGTTGTAGTAAATTTAGTACTTGCGTCTCGTTTAACAACAGGAATTAATTCCACCTTCTCTCTGTTAATTTTCACCTTATAAATAGGGTGAATTTGATCGATTTTTGGCGCAAATTAAAAAAAAAATCCTGAGAGGTAATGGCAGACGTAAATAAAATATATTTATAGTCGTATAATAAAGATAGGAGCATCGAAATTATTTATGTACTCATACTCTAATATTATCGGGGCTTCTGTTTTTTAAAATTAAAAATAAAGCGCAATGTCTGTGGCTGTTCTTAAGCCACCATATGTCATACAATTAGCCTACAATATAGGATGATGCGTCGTATTTTTAAACCTAACTTAATGGAAACACTCTACACATTATCAGACATAATTTTCGTGACACATTTAGACTGTGTACGTGTGCCTAGTGGGTGTAAAAATATACGTTTTAAGTTACCCGAAGTGTTATATACATTGGACGCCCCCTGTTTTACGGCAGGACTTGTCACACGGATAATTTTTATGTTAGATACGTTTTAAATGATGTTTACAGCACGGAAGATATTAGTATGTAAATAAAAAAAAAATGTTTTATGACGTTTTCTTACGGTATTTCTTTCTATTTCAGTGGGCTTCAGTGGCTTCTTGGTTTTTTCGACCAGAATGTTCACTGTTAACAACAATGGCAGCCGGGGATCAAGCACAGATGAGCAGATCATCTACCACAAGACCACCAATTCCATCAGTCAGGTTCACAGAACCTACTAATCCGAATGTACCGCGTGAAACTTCACCAAGATCTCATCAAACGGTGGCTCCAGCAATTCAAGCTCCAGAACAAAAGGAAAGATCCTTCCAAGCACCTACCATATGTACCGTAAGTTTATTTTCTAAACCAATCACTATAAATATGGAGACAATTTGATTTTTATTTTTTCACAAGGAAGTACTCATGAAATATTGCGCAATAATCGGAAATTTATAAAAAAAGCTGCCCGGATATCGTGATAAAACGTAAGAAAACTTGTAAATCCAGCTGAGATTGTTTTACGTTGGTGATACGCAGTTTTGTGCTACATATCCTCACCATTTTCGAGATTTTCTTAAACTTAACTCTATAATCAAGCTTAACATATTTTCAGAAAAAAAAAACTAAATTAATTTGAAGTGGTAATAATTTGAATTTCTTGCCTTGCTAAATTTCTTTTCAGGTTAGTGATTTGTGCAGATGATAAAATATTGATAGGAACTGGAACTGTTCGACCAGGTTATTTAATGTAAATCCATGATCTTTAATGGAATAAAATGCCCGTTTTATGACTTACACTTAAATAACTATACACTAGGGTGACAGAATAAAATAGACACCTACTAATTAAAAAAAAAAGATTCTATTCTCGTTTTTTTAAATTAGACTAATATTTTGTCGATCCACCTTTACTTGCGTGAAGTGCTGCAACTCGTCGTGGCATAGAATCTATTAAATGATTAATGGTGTCTTCTGGAATATTTAACCACTCTTCTGTAACAGCTGCCACGACTTCTTCCTTATTGCTGGGTTTTCGGGGTCGTTTCGCCATATTTGTCTGGATTATGTGCGAAACATTCTCTATCGGATTCATGTCTGGTGATTGGCCTGGCCATGGTAAAATCCGAATCCCCTGTTCCTCTTTCCATGTGGTTGTTGTTCTTGCTTTGTGGCAGGGTGCTCCATCCTCCATAAAAGTGGCGTCTTCGTTAGATAAAATGGCGTAGTCGAATATCAGTTTTAGTCCTTCCGTTAATATTTGCCGCATTTATATTTCCATCGCAGATTACTAATTGCGATCTTCCACCATACCATATCGCGCCCCACACCATGACGTTCACACCGCCGTATTTCACTGTCTGATGCAAAAATTTGTCGTCCAGTTGCTGTGACGAACGTCTCCATACCCACGTACGACCACTATCACTGAATTGGTAGTATCTGCTTTCGTCTGAAAAAATTACAGACCGCTAAAACTCTTCGGGCTTCGTTCGCATTTCGATTGCCCAAGCCCAAGTTTTTGAAACGCCGTAAGGAGAGGTTTTTTTCTTTGCCACCCTTTTATACATCTCCACACTGTGGAGGTATCGCAGAACGGTGCGCTGACTTTTCTGTGAAGTTGCCGCAAGCTCAGCTGTACTTTTTCGCGGTTCTCTTAACACTTCGCGCACAAGCACCCTTTTACTTCTTTCAGAAGGTCCGGCACGACCTGGTGTCGGCTCCACTACTGTTTTTTCCTTGCGTTTAAATTGTGTAATCACACGGTTAACTGTGGACAACGGAATATTTAAAAATTTACTTATTCACGTTGCGAAGCGCCGCGTTCACTCTGGCCAACGATGCGACCCCGGGTGAAGTCGCTAATATCACTCGAACCTTGTAAGCGAGGCATAGTTGTAACGATACTAAACTATGAGGAATTCCTTCTGATACATCTACCCCTACCCTAATGACAAGAGAAAGTTCTTAATTCGTTCTTAAAATTTAGCTGTTTACATATTTATACCGCTTTACCTGGTGTCTATTTTATTCTGTCACCATAGTGTATATAACAATTGTTTCATGACACAGTGGCTTCTTCGGATATAATATCTGAAAAAGTTGTTATAGTTAGTTATTAAAATGTAAATACGTTTTTGCATGGTTTTTAAGACACCCTGTATAAATAAGGTCTTCTAATGGAAATGCCCCCAATAGAAAAAAAAAAGAGTAATGATTTATGATAATCTCGCGTCAAATTTTTGGAGATAAAAGTCATCAATTGTGTCTGAAAATGACAAAAGGATTTTCGGTGATCGGGCATGAACGACAGAAAATTGAACGCATCCAATAGTATAGGAAAGGGGGATGGAAACGCTCGATGAAATGTATTTGTGTGCGAAAATAGAGTACATAGTAGGAACCCTCAGGATTGGAAAGTATGTTTTCCCAAGCGTTACTTACTCGTGGCTGTCTGTCTTTGGTCCATTTATAAACATCTTGGTTGTCTGCATGCAAATCAGACAGTTTAGGTCGGATTTTGATTGATCTATTCAAAAGATTGATTATTCTGCGAGCTGGTACATTGTGAGAGGTACTTCGCCTTGCATTATATTCTGTAAAGTGCACGCATAAGGCTCGAGATGTATATGTATATAAGGTTATATTATATTTTTAAATGAAATTCGTCCTTTCTAAACTGTTATTAATTAATTCCCTCAACAACACGCTTTTATGTAGGTACGAAATGTATCGAGATATTAATGAATACACTTTGTGGAAATAATTTACTTCACTCCTGTAAAATCCAAAAACTTCCCCGACATTCTTTCGCATTTTTTCCGTTTAAATATTCATTCTGTTTAGTATAAATTAACATGTATATGTATATATATATATATACGCCCGTAGTCTAAATAACTTTTTTTTATTTCTGAATGAGAAAGGTACGCCCAGGGGTGTTTATTATAAAATCCATATATACCGGAGATAGAGACTTTTTTCCACTAAATATCGCATATCTCTGTTCAGTTTAGGAGTTTTATTTCGAAACTCGGCCTTTTTCATCCGTCTAGTTTTTATATACAAGCATCTCTTGCCTCTTTTGCCCAGACTGGCAAAAAAATAATTAACCGAGAACTTTCCTTGTTGATTTGCTCGCATCGCGCTCCATTATTGGCAACAATTGTGTATTGAGACCACTCTGAATTTTCCTCTACTTTCGTCGGGGTCTGCTCATTGCTTTTTTATACATTTTTAAGTAAACTCTCAAAGGATGCACTCGTAACTCTTCGGGAGAGATATGGATTCTATAGACTCGGCATTAATTAAATCCTTACCTGACATAGATTTGTTTTTCTACTCCTTTTCAAATATGACTTATATTTTAAACTTAGTGAAAAAATAAAAAATTTCTTGGCACTGGTGAACATTATGAGATGCATTGAAAGAGGAATTGTAATAAAAGAAATGAGCTTGTCCAAACAGATGTGTATTAACTGTATTAATAATAATTATCCGATCTGTCATTACCAATTTTAGGTAGTAAAAAGATTTTTTCATTTTATCACTCCTTCCAAATGGAATCATAAATTTTGCAGTATATTTGGAATTTATACACGTAACCAAAAATAATAACCGATGAAGTAACTAATAATAATCAATAGAATTTAGAAGTACAACATATTGTCATGTGATAATAAGTCTTTCAGAATATACCCTGTTCTCTTTGAAAGAAAGAAATAAAGAAGTGAAGTGTTTTAAGTCAGATATTTTCAGGTTTAGAAAGAAAAAAATAAACTCACTTCTGCTTGAAATATAAGATCAAGTTGAAGCAAAGAATTTTTTTCTATATATTCTCGCACAACTTGGTCAGTGCATTTCCTTATACGCTGAAAATGACATGATGCCACGTTACGGTATACTAAATTGTAAATTTACAAGCAACGAAGTAACGAAATTATATCTACAGTCTTATACATCTCACGTATGATTGCAAACTAATATTTTTTAAATTATTATTATATTAATCGAAAATGTGGTTTAACACCGGTGTGAAGTTAGCAATAGAAAAGTTATATCAGTTCACTATATTCAAGTTGTGACTTTTAAATGTGCAAAAATCGCGAGTTAAGTATGGCGAACACTACAGTAGTAGATGATTCTTAACCTCTTGCATTAGCGAATGGGATACTAAACTTTAATTGTTTATAAAAATTGTTACAAACATACCGACATCGAATAATAACCTAGTGTTTAAAAATCACGAGTAGCATTAGAAAATATTCCTAATTTCACGTCGATTGGTTTAGCTGCGATTTTGCTATTACAGCATGTGTGTAATAATGTATAATAAACACTTTAATATATTTAATTAGTATCAGCTTTACATTTGGGAAATATTATTACATGTTATTGTAAATTTACATTTTAAAAACATTTTTTTTTACACGATTAGTTATGGTGTGAAGTTATTAACGTTCTACAGTGGAAATTTACAGAATACTTTTCGTTATTTAACTGGATTTTTTCAAAAATAATAAAAAAGATAATAAAATCTAAACGTGCTTTGCTGATAATAAAAAATTTCCGTAGATATATACGTCCGATCCAAATGAACGTGAATACGATCCTGGAATGATGTAGAGAAACAAGTTACGAGAGGGCCACTGTATCTTTGATTTGTGGTTCGTTATGTTCCGCCCTCTGAGAGAAACTAGTCATGAAATTTCATGCCTGATCAACTTGGCATTGTAGAAAATAAAACCACTTAAGGGGTTATGGATATAGATACTTCTTTTTGGGGCCAACGCTTACATGCAACGTATGCGTTTCGTAAAGAACAAATGTTATTACCGCGATTTGAAGATGTTCCAGTGTATTGAAATCGAAAAAAATATAATACTTATGTATGTATATTATATAACGCGGGCAGGCTGCGGAGATTACATAACCTCGATCTGGATGAGGAATCTTTATTTCTAACAGCGCTAGATGTTTACAAGACGGGTCGGTATGTATGTATATGATGAATTAGAAGACTTTACAGGCTACATTTTTCTCTATTTATTTTATAGAACCACCTTATTTTTAGCACCTATTATATACTGAAGTGTTACATGCCTACCTGTAACGCGAGTCTTGTCTATTTTCACAGCACTTGCCTTGTTTACATACAAAAGTCCCAGTCGGCTAAGACCGAAAAACAAATACACAAACTCGCTAGAGTATCTGTACCTCTTTAACAACAGTTATGGTTAAGATATTTTTATAACAGATTTAATGTCTCAGTTCACTGCCGAGCTATTCGAGCTTGAAAATAATCCCTGACACGCAATAACACGCTCAAAGCAATAATTATCATAATTAGGTGTTATATTTGTTATCAGCCAAAGCACCTGACTTCTCAAATAACGTTTCACATGATAATATTTACCGTTGATACCATTAAAAAAGATCCCTTCGTCAAAAACGATACATCGAATGTCGTACAAGTCGTATAGAGCTTATCAACTTAGCCCTTAGTGCATTGTGACGAGGTTTTGTTTGAATTTTGTGCGGTTTTGCTTTAAATCTTTACATCAAGGTAACAATAATTGGATAAAATGGAATAAATCCTTAGCATACTCGTTAATAACCCCGCGAATATGTTATTATATCTTTATTTAAAAATAAATGCATTCAACCTAAATATCGCGTGCTCGATGTGATCTTTCTAGTCCTAGCTTGCTCTCCACCGGCAGAAATTATTGGTTGTCCTCTGAGAGAACACACGCACCTCTTGTGAAGACCTCGATAACACCCTGTTCGCCCCTCCCCCCTCCTCTCCATCTCACGGGCGCCCCTTTGCCTCCAAGTTAATGGAATTCTTTATGTGATATTGTCAATGGATTATTGTGCATTTGATTTCCTATAAATATGAAGGTGATTGGACGTATTGGATTTTCGAAAACGGTTGATACTTAAGCACGATAACTAAGTGGCCTTTTTATTTTGCGCGTAATAGAGTCCATTAATCATGTGTGATCCTTTCATTAAGGACGCGTACACCCTTTGACACTGGATGGTACAATGATTATAGAAGTCAAGTAGGAAATGAAGGACAATAAAATAGGGTATTGATTTAATAATATGTATGTAGCCCTTAAAATTGATAATTTGCGTTTGTACGAGGGTGTACAATTAAATTGGTGCCCAAATTCGGTTTTGTTACTGGTTTTAAGCTCAAGTTGGGCGTCTATCGCTTTTCTTGTTGGCAAAATAATTTCTATTTTCCTAAAACATAATCTCCAATTGCTTTGACATCTTATTTTATCACAGGTAACAAAATAAACGAGACTAATTGATTATGACGTTCCACCAGTAACGGAGAGGATATGGGTTCAAATCCACCCAGCCTCTAAACATCTTCAAGTTTATTTATTTTTAAATGTATAATAAATGTCTAGAGGTAAATCCCACGAGGAGAAAAATAAATTATTATAAAAAGGTAAGATTTTCAAACCAAGCTGAGGAAATAGGACGATTCCATTATCTCATCAACAATTTTATGAAGTTGGGCAATTATTTTACGAGGTTTTTCGAATGATATTTCTATTTCATCATTGACCAAGTTGATAGATAGTATGAAGATCCGGATGTTTGTTATTTTGAATAGAGGATCTAACACTCACTACTAAGTATAGAGAGAATTATATTTTTTATGTATTTATTTATTCTATTTATTATATTGCCATTATTGTGAATAGTTTCTGTATGTAATAATTTTTTAATGTTGTTTTCTCTTGAGATAAATTTCTGAACAGACCCAAGTAACAGTCTTTTGTTATTGGTTGATAGCAAGGCGTAATCACACTGTACAACATTCCCTTTTTGCTATATCCTTTTGATATCCTTAAAATTTTTTACATCACGTTTCCGTTTCGACAGTTTTGTTCATAATTGTTATATTACTTTAATTTCTTTGCGCTATAAATTAGTTCTTCTCAGAGCTTTTATTTGAAAACTGATAGATTATGTAAATAATATGCAAATACAGAGAACTTCAGTTGTACTGAAATCACAATTCTGTTCTTTTCAAATATGGATGTAGAACCTAGCACTAGTATAGTTAAAAGTACAGAGATGTATTCTCATCAAAAGAAACGAGAGAAAGCAAATCTACAATGACGTACTATTTGAACTTTTCACAACAAATAAATGAAGACAAATTTATTTATTTATTTTCATGTATTGTAACTACTACTGGTACAAATTTTATATTACAGACAGACCTTCAAATTTAAATTTTCAGTTTCAAAGTTCATACGAACTATAGAAATCCTTTTCATATCATTTAAATACAAATATTTTACCCCTCACGTTAGTAATTCAAAAAAGAAAAGGAAGAAAAGTAGATAATAAACATAGTCAGAACGTGAAAAGGATATCGGTTTCAAAAATAAATATAATTCCAATACATTTTTAGCATTGATGTAATACATTTTCAATGTAAATTTTACTTGTATGTGGTCAAGTATCAGTTTTCATCGTACGTATAGGTCTCGTTAATAATTATCATACTTACAGTAATATGAGGCATTCATATTAGATAATAAATGGTAATTAGTTAACATTGTTATAATTAAGGATAACTATAGTTTCGCTATTTTAAAATTAGCATTCAGTTAAAAATTATTTAATTTTTATTTCGCTAAAAATGTTTACGTACGCCACTGTTTCTATATTCGATCGAACGGCAAGAGCAGGTATCGTGTTAATTTTTGGCTGTTCCCAGGTCGCCGTTTGAAGTAACACGTGCCTCAATTAGAGTTAAGTTATTTAGTGTAAGTTATACATTCGAACTAACGCGTTCGGATATAATGTTGGAATTTATGTAACTGTTTGATCGATTAAGACATTGGATTTGCTTATTTTTGTTTTTACTTAAAGTGCCAAATTTTTCTCGGGCCCAGCCCCGGAGTATTTTTTTTTTGTCAAATTACCATGTTTACGTATTTAATTTTGCACCGTTTAAAAGGTATCTGGTTAGTTTAATTTATAATACACACGTTAAATATTTGTATACTATGAGTGATCGATGGATTTATTTATCATAATATAAAATGTTTATGGAATTAAACCGCTTCAGAGGTATACTTACTGAAGGCAGGTGACTTCGTTTAAACAAAACTTTCAAACAAAAATTGAATATATATATGTATATCTATCCGGCGAATCGATGATGACAATATATCAGGCACACGTTATTCGACGCTTTGCCTGCAAGGAGTTTCATTTTTGGACGTTGGCCATAAAAAAGTTAATAAATATCTCAGGTCGACTATTAGAACAATATACATTAAAATTATTTACGAAGCTCGCTTAGACTATTAATTTTAGACTGCATAATAGTAACGCTTAAATGGTTAATTTTTATTTAATCGATGGATAAATCAAAAACTTCTAACGTCTTTTGTTTGTTGTTGCATCAAAACCAAGAACGTGGTTTTAGGTTAAATATACTTCCATACCCAATTGCATAGGACAGCAGAATTTCACTTCTTTATAAAGTTAGATATTCAGTATTTTGTATGTGGATGTATTTAGTTAGTCTAAATCTGTTAAGCTGGTTTCATTACGCAGATGTCAATATATCTTATTACAAACGTCTGACATGACATCCATCTCCAAGATTCTGTCAGTGAATTAATTAATTACAATTGATTTATTTCTTATTATTATCAGCAATTAGAAAATATTGCTTCAACGTTTACGACCCAGAAAAAAACTCAAAATTTTCTATATTTTATTCCAAAAATAGAAAGACTAATTTCTGAACATATTACTTTGACAGTAACTTCGGAATTGATTAAAAGCAAAATTAAAGAACGTTGCTCAAGTTCTGTCAAATGTTTTAACATTGTTTATGGTTGAGTGTCGTTGTTCTGTTTATTATATTATATCTTCTTCATTTTAGCAGCTCTTTTTAAAGCTCAACACTTATAATTGACAGTGAACTTATAATTAGCACGCAATATACAGAAGCAAACATAATAATAAAGAAATATTGTATTACAATTTTTAATGCATTATTGCAGAATAATTCAAATAAAAGTTATTAAAGGAACATTGTTGACTCGGTGTGAGTATGAGTATCAAAATGTGGGAAAAAAAAATTAAACAATGGCTACAGGTTTCATACATATTCGCTCATCATCAGATCAAGACACTCTAGAAAAGAACTATAAATTCAAAACAGATTTAAACAGCACCGTTAACAGCATCACTGCAGTAAAATTACCGTTAAATAACACAAATTTAAAGTTGTATAAGGGCGTATGTAACAAGTTAAAATTCCAAGAAGGGGCTAGTCAACAAGAACTAGGATAATAATAATAATTTATTTCCAACAGACTATAGCACCTATAAAATTAAATTTGATATTCCAAAACCTAAACTAGGCATTTTATATTAGAAAATGCTCTTATGCAAATGAAAGTGACCAATTATTATCGTTATATTTGGATTTCTTTCTAAATTGTTCTTTAAGTACATTTCCGTTAAAATTTCAGCAATAGTCAGTCAATATGTTTGAGCTTCAACTTCGTTAACAACCCATTATTTCAAGAAACAATTCTCCATATTCATTACTTAAAGACCACGCTACAAAACTTATGTATTTAACAAATTTACACTTGACAAATTGTTATTGGTCAAAATGTAATCACATGAATATCTGGATAGGTAAAAAAAGAATAAAATTTACCTCTTTTTGAAAACATTATCGTGGTAATTAAATACGATTGTTTTCCTGGAAGTCTACCTCTCTTAAAATATGACATTATACCGTTTACATCTCAAATATCAACGTGGAAATCTTCCAATTAGTACTAGTAACCTCGGCAACAAGACCAGTTATCCGGCGGTTATGTCAGCACAATATATACGGATTTCATATCTACATACATATATACTACCCTCTTATATCATCACCACCCTTCATAATCAATATTGATGTAATATATTCTCATTAAGACGGGTTTCCTATGCACAAGTATTATAAACAGACATAATTTTCAATAAGATGCGAAGAATCTGTATGGGGGAGATTTAAAATCGTTGTTTTTTTTTTTTTTGTTACACTTCGAAATTTACCAACCCGAAATGAACATGGCCGTCACTTCAGCATAGCAAACACATAAGGGTTGATGGATATAACTGTTGATATACCAATACTGCAGTAATCCATTAATACACATGGGCTTAACGATTTGATAGATATTGTGCTGAGATTGTCAGTTTCCACGAACAAGCATGTTGTTTACGTTAATGGGGGAGGGACGGGGGACTTATTTGGGGTGTGGATATGCGGTCAAAAAATCTGATGGATTACCCCCTATTTACGTCGCGCGAAATGTTAAAAAAATAATAAGCCACGTGAACAAAATTTAAACGATAGGGTTGTACGTAAATGCGTGACATTTACACCTTTACAACAATCACGTCCTCCTTGCGTCCCCCGTTTTAGATACATGAATCAAGTTGGCGTTGCAATTTCGGTAAAAGCTCGTAACCGTTCCTAATAGGTGCTGTGCGACATGAAACGTAGAGGAAATGACGAACATGTACCGGAACCGCAGCCCGGGGAAGCATTTTTTTTTAAGATGGTGAAAAGAAAAGGGCGCACCTCTTCTGAATTAAGACTTAATGCCAGTTGTCACGATACACGGGACGCAAAAAAAATCAATATGGCACCGTATCTAACGTCGCAAAGCGATTCTCATTGATAAAATAACGTCCGAACCTCGTTTGAAAAGCGAAAGTATCCGGTTTCAAGATCGCATTCTAATTTTAGTAACCTACAGTGTATATTTACATGGTAAACTTCTCCTATCAGAGACTTAGAAAGAATTTATCAAAAAATCTACTCTATTATATATACACTTATATATACAATTCTAATCCAGGAGCTTTTGTGACGTCACTTCTCATATCCCTGGTGAATTTAGATATTAATGTAATGTATTATTTCTCCCTATAAACTTGACTCTTGTTACATTTACTTTTCCTATACTCTGGAAACGTATTAGAATAAGGTCTGTACATATTAAAAAAAGGTGATAGGTCTCGCATCAGCAACTACAGGCTTATCTCAATACCATCCAATGTGTTTGAAAATGTAATTTACAATAGTTTGTACTGAAGAAAGTGCCTGAGTTTGGTTTCCTCGTTCTTGCTATTAAAATCCTATCTAAGAATAGGTGTCAGTATGTCTTCTATAATGGATCTAAATCTCATGACTTTTATCCTTCAGCAGGGATACCTCAAGGGTTACATTTAGCGCCACTTCTATTTGTACTTTTCATTAATGACATACTGACATCCCTGTGCTTGCCTATAGGATGACTATTTTATTTATCTATATCGAAATTGAGCTAATGTGTTTCACTTACACCATAATCTGGATATAAGTAGACACTGGCACTTTGTTTATAAACTAAAATGTTAATAAGTGTTGCTTTGTTTCTTATCCAGTCGTAAGAAATACTCTTAAGTTTTTCAATAATTTACCTCTGTTTCAGGTATGATACTATAGTTTTGTGGTTAATAAACTTTATTATAGTTCTCTTGTTTGGTGTCCCCGTTATATTTATTTACAATTATCCATTGAGAAAGTCCAGCGCCACTTTTTAAAGTACCTTTCAATTGACTATGGTTTGCTACTTAAAAAACATGACGTCCAACCATTGGAGTGAAATCCAGAAAGCTCGATTTATGCGGAATCTTGTCCAAGAACCAATTTGCTTCAGAGCTCCCCATTAGAGATATTTTTCGTAACTCAATTAATCAGTTATATTAATTTTGGTTACTTTCGTTTCTTTAGTATTTTTTTTTGTGTTACAGAATGTATGCTATTTAGTTATTATTATTATAATGCAAACGAACATAAAACAACAATAACAAATTCCAAAAATAATGAAGATATTTTAACTTTTTTTTAAAGAAATTAAGTATAAGCAAAATTTAACTTCACACACAATTTACTAGAAAGAAGGGTCCTGAATGTGGATAAAAGTTTGTATTTTAGTTTGTACTGTATTATAGATGTATGACAATATACGAAGCATCAAAACAATATGCTGATGTTTCATTGTTTCTTTGTCTAAATGGAGAAGTTCCCTTTCATTAGCGGTATGAAATAATCACTTTCCAAAACGATTCGTAACGCTCGCACGCTTCTGGTTCGTATACTATTGCCGATTATAAGTATAATCGTTCTTTAAAGAAGCTCACTTTTTAATATTCGGTAGGAGTTATGTTGGGTAAAAAACTTTAGTGTAACGGGGTCGATATACGTACGAAACTTCCCCATTGCATGTATCACTATTCACCCTACGTTTCACAGCGTCTGCCTTTCAATATTTACTAGGCGATAAAAATTCACGCTTCTTAAAATCCATGTTAAAAATATTCAAATTGGTCCTTTTAGGGTTCCCGAGGGGGTCGTTGAGGTTGACGCCAATTTTCTTGACATGAAACAATGAGACCTGTGCCTCCGGGTAGGAAAATCTCTTAAGGGACTTTTTACTTATATTTACTTTCAAAATTAATTTTAATAACGGCACGTCTGAACGTTTGAATGGAAGGGTTGCCCTCGTACCCTTTCTAATTTTGCGAGTTATTAACACTTTTACTATCTTTATTGCTTTAATTGTTTTCATCACGGTGAGCGATGGTGTTACATTCAGTTCTCGTACAATTCTTTTCTGTAGCTTCGATATTAGAAATAACCGTAAGGAGCGAGGATATTATAAAGAAGAACTATTATTATTATCATCTGTCAATCTCGAATGATTGTTGTAACAATTCACTCGCTTTCTCGCTATGTAATTTTAGTTGGTTTAATTAGTGACCAAAAACCAGCGCTAGGGTATATATTATTGACGCTTCAGAAATAAATATAGGTACATTTTTCGTGAAGGCCAATATTAATTTTAGTAATCTGACAGTGTGAACGACAAGCGGGCTTTTTGAGACCTCAAAAGGTGTTAAATGCGGCAGTGACAACATTTCACAAAAAGATTCCGTAAAGTCATCTTCTTGATTAGGAGAGATCCAGCTCTCCTATAGACCTTGCCATGATTCGGCATAAAATCCACACTGTACTTGTCTACTGTTAAACTTTTAGGTATATTCACTATTTTTCAATTAATAGAATTCACGTCTCCGTTGAACGTATTTTATCACCTATGACAAGTAACTGTTAAATTTTTCAATAACGCCATGCCCGCGTCGAAATTCAGCTTTTAAATTGATATACACGGCAATATTCTGCTCGCAGAGATAAAGAAGATGAAGGAGGGAAGTTCTCAGTAAAACAATATGCCGTCGGAGGCGACAACGCATAAATAATACGCGTCGTTTTTGCTATTTTCACTCAATTTAGCGCCCTGACTCCGCGGTTCCATATTATACTATAAACCTGGCACGGAATTCACGCTCTAATATTGAAAGAAATACCTAGGGATTCTGTGGTTCTATTTGAGAAGGGAAAATTCACAAAAATTACACAGTAAATTGGGTATCCCCTTTATTAAATATAAACTTGGATTAAATATTTCAATTTAATGCATCGCAGGTGATTGTCTTCTGTATTTTACGCGGCTTTAGAACCTTTAAAAGATTTAAAACTTTCGTTTTATTACCGTATTATTTCAGGATTAATCAACAGCATCTCGGATTTAAATGCTCACGTAGAATTTTTATTTTAATGTGTTTAATTATAAGGTTGGCAACAATGTAATTGCCGATTTTATGTGTACATGGATAACTTCTGTCAATTACATTAAATTTTTAAGCGATAATTCAATTTCCTTGTTATTACCAACGTTGAATTTAATTGGATTAGATTTTTTGTGAAATTTCTAATAAGTAAAAATTTCACGGTTCCCAATAGGACTTGAACCTACAGCTTCAGTTCGCTGGACTTAATACCGTGATTGCTTAAATATCAGGGGTATATCTACAGCCACTATTACATCTATATAAAAAAAATTGTCAATTGAAATGCAATACCTTATATAGCGATTTAAATAAGAATTTTTTTAGACGGTCTCCGTTGTATAAATGGATACACAACAGTCTAGCGAACTGCAGTTCTAGGTTTAAATCCAACCGAAAACTGTGACATTTTTAATTATTAAAAACTTCACAAAAATCTAATCCAATTAAACTCAACGTTGGTAATAACAAAGAAATTGAATTATTAATGTTACAATTATATAGTTTCAGCATTTATCAGCTGTGAACTTCTTGAATTTTTTGTTTGTGTGGGTGCAATTTTAATATGGAGAACAAAAACGTTAATTTACGTCATATTTTGCATGATTATTTCGTAAAAGGAAAGAACGCAACATAAGCTACTAAAAAGTTAAGAGATGTGTATGGTGATGAAGCTCTAAAAGAAAGATAGTGCCGGAATTGGTTTGGTAAATTTCGTCATAATGAATTTTCACTCAAAGAATAACCACAATCTGGTAGGCCAAACGAAGTTGATGATGGTCAAATCAAAGCCATAATTGATTAGGACCATCATATGGATATCATAAGCTCCAACGAAAGCGTTCATGGTCTATAAAAGATATGGTAAAGCAGCGCAAACAATATCGAAAGCTTGTTGCCAGTTGGACAAATTAAACTCTTTTCTCTTTGGTGATTTCTAAAGGTATTATAGGCCACACACATATTTGATCATTCGCCAAAAATTATTGATGCTTGATTGGGAACTGATGTTACATCCACCATATTGCCCTGACTTAGCACTATCGGATTACTCTTTATACAGATCTTTACAAAATTGCCTGACTGGTAAAATCTTAAATAATGATAAAGACCAGAAATTCTATGAGTCTAGGATAATGCAGCTGCCATTGCCCAAAATAGAAAATATATTATTGAAAATGATTAAGAAAGAACAATGATATCAAGCTATCAAATACGTGTAACAACTAGGCGAATAAATTTTATACGTATTGGACGTGGTAATGCCTTAGAAATGCTTAGGACTTGAATAGCATCGCCATAATGAGGATAAGCTAATATCGAATTTCTTTTCTAATTTCAAAATTAAATTAAACACCAGTATTATTTGACATTTTTCAAAATCTTTTGAAACTTTAAATTATTTATGTTATTGCAATTTACAACTATAAAATATAAATCTTCTTTCCAGCAATACGTTGCAGCTATAGGCCAGTTTATTATTAGAGCTTATCCCGAATACCGACTCATCATGTCCAATACATTCCCCGGCTTGTATTTATTATTCGAATTGAGTCTAGCAGTCATTTGTACTCTGACACATTTAGGCTTACAATCGGTAAACACACCTCTACCCGCGTATATACAACGCGTATATGCAGAACATGAAGGGTCATATGGGAACGTTTAATAATGCCAGGAACACGAGCAACGTTTTCGGATTAATGTAGACTTTAAACACGTATTAAAAGTCCGTTATAAAAAGCTGTAATTCGGTTTTATACGTTTTTAAACAGATTCGAAACGTCAAACGATTGTTTTGTTGATGAATTTCTTTTTTTTTTTTTTAGAGAAATATGCGCGCTCTCAGGAATTGCCATTTTCTAAAAACGCGATTCAACAATGCAGATAGGAATTTTTTTTTATTATTGCCCGAAACCCGAATTCCCTCATTTTTTTTTGATGCTTTATAGTGTACGTTTATAAACGGTTTTTGAAAAAAACCTTTGCTTGTGCACATTACTACTTAATGTTTTAGTAAATAAATACCTTTGGGGTAGTTTAAATTTCGCTATATTGTTCTAGCGTATATGTCACAGTGTTGCCAATCATAGAATAATTTTGGTACACATACACTATCGCTCGTAAATATAAGACCACCTAGCAAAAAGTAGATAAATGTTAAAAAACCAATATCGTAGCAATATATCCTTACGTTATTCGAAGAAAAGTACTACTGTATTATACATGGTAAAAAAAGTTAATTATTTAACTTCAACTATTATTAATATTTTATGAATTGCTTATTAGTTCTATATAATTTTGTATTATTTCATTGAGTTAAATTCTTTACTGCATTGAGAAGAATAATGTCCTTATTTATCTACAGTTAGTTTGCTATAAAGTATTAGCACTACATTGTTATTGCTGTAAATATCAGGTAGAAGAGGGATTTTATTGACTACATATTGGTGGAGAAAAACAATAGAAAAATGGAAGGGCACCAGAAAGCACCACCAATTTATAATATTTATGAAATTATGTCTAATAATTACAAAGAAATGCATGAATGTACATAGCTTTGTTATCAAATCAATATAAAAAATTTGTTAATTTCAGTATTAAATTGTATTAGCTTCCGCAATGTTGGTACTAATTTGTAAAGAACTAAATTATTTCGTTTCTATTAGTATAATTACCTTGAAGTAATACAATCCTGAATATGGAGTAATAAGAATATATTATTGTACAATATTAAAATTTCCGATACAAAAAAGAAAAAAAACATTGCAAACTGGAATAGTAGCTCACGTATAATTTTATATTACCCCTACGATTTGTAAAACTATTACGATGTCAAAAAATATATTTCTATAGCACACTTAGAATTATTTCTATTCTTCTTCCACTAACAACGTCTCCGATGGAGATAAAAGAAGAAGAAAAGGAGTATTTAAAGACAAAGGTGGAGCAGACAGAATAAGTGCCGGGAGCAGGTCTTGTGCGCCTCAGTGCCAGAAATTCCAACCTAACACGACAACATAAAAACTGTACGGGTTGACATTCAAACATATTTATGGTATCCTTACGGCAAATGTTAAACGGTACACTTGATCAAAGCGGCTAAAGCGGTCCCGTACGAGCACATCGTCCATCAGCAACTTCGAAGCCCCATAAACGGCTTGCATCGGCACATAACACCATGGGGTATCCACTTATTTTATACCCCACATCTGATAGTGACATCACACCACTCATATATTGATTTAATCTCTTACCATAGTACGCCGGAGTATCGACGTCTTGTGTTAACAACGCGGCCTTCTATTCTATGGAACCTATAATGGTCTTATGGGTTTCTTCTGCCTGCTTCCCGTCTTCGAGCATCTATAGCAATTTTCATCAATCATTTAACGTGAAAAAATTGAAAATTGCTTAGAAATTAATTATCCGAGTTTGTACAGTGAAGATCTGCAATAAGTTCACAAATTGTGAATCGCATCCCCTTAAATTATTTCTTTTGTTTCAGGCGATACGTTGCACAGTTCCTAATTGCAGTTGTGAATGTTTTGTACCTGGAAAACGACATCTACGATATTGCGAAACTTGCAAACACGGCTGGGTTCCACACGGTGAGTTTTTTTTAAGATCAATTTTTATTGGAAGCAAACTAAACGTATTTCAATTTAAACCTAGATGACATTCAAAATATCTTATCCATATCCGGAAAAAAATTGATAGGATGTCATAAATATCTTCCTTCATACGTTCGAATAATATCTTACGTCTCTTGGGTGCGATTCTAACGTAGGACAACCTTTTGCATAAAACCTGCCCCTTCCTTATAGCCGGTGGTGGTCAGTTAGGCGTATTAGACTATTGATGCCAGCTTCTGGGGATATATATACATATATAAGAGGAGCATTCATGTGTATTGAGATGATGCTTTTTTTTCTTTAAAGAATATCCTCGGAATGATGAAAATAACCGGCAATATTTGGACAGAGAGTTTTGGTAATTAATTTTTTTTCCCGTCGAGTATTAATGCGACTGTAATTCTTATAAATTAAAACGTCAAATAATCCAAATTTTGACAAGAGAATAGTCGTTTTACCTTTAGAGAAGCGTGATGGAGTCGTCCTTGTAATTACGACGAATTTTGCCATTCATATGTATTTCATATGAATTATTTTTTTACACATTGATTATTGTAAATTCACGTTTACAAGAATTCGTTTGCAAAAAAAAAAACTTGCTCGTAAATCATACTTAAGTAAACCTTTTAAAGAATTACCTACACGCGACTAGTTTTAAATGACTAAAATCAAATTTGTTTTATCCGTAGCTTCCGTATATAGACGTTAATGAGCGTACATGATTTAACAAACAATATTTCTTACACACCCTAATAGCTAAATTGCTGTAGGTACTAATTTAATAAGCGTTGTAGGACCGTCGTCGTAACATTACGTTTTAATTTAATCCGAAACCTACAGTCCCCGGCCATAATATTTAATCCTTGTACACTGTCCCATGTCACAAAAGCTAGGGTTAGGATGCATTTTCCTACCCCAATAATTCATATTCATCCCCGGTGCGGTACTGTCTTTAAATTGCAAGGATAATAAATCTCAATATCAGAATTAAGATGCACGTATGAAGATTCTTTGCTTTTGATTGGATAATATTAAACTGGGACCAATCAGAAGTTTTTCTTTTTTTGTAAATTACAGTCCCTGTCCGTTTTATTAGGGCCACCTTATAAATCTAAGTTTTTGTATATTTCCAACGCGATAATTTGCATTTACAAGTATAAAATTCGTGAATAGGGTTTACAATACCTATAAAAATACTTTCACTAAATATCCTTCTAAGAAATTGAGAAAGTGTCACTCAATGACCTCTTGCCTATTATTATTCCCTTCATGAATCGTTCTGTATTGTATAGAAGATCGGTAGAAATAAGATTGAAAGACACAGTAATTCGTAGAATATTATTTCGATCGGTTACTATTGAAAGAATATTTCTCTGTTTATGTAACAACGTTTTTCCCATGTTTACGTGTTAGTATTGCAAATTAAGTTATTGCCTGTATGCGCTTTATACTCTTTCGTTATAAATAAAAAAAAGCACATACCAAATGAGAAAAACTATGTATAGAGGCGTTGTTGAAAGAAAAGATACCCACTACAAGTACCGGAAGACCATTTTGCGACAAGAAAAGGATCACTACTAATCGAGATGATGGACGTATCCTGCAACTAGCAATTGAAAACCGAGGTTTATCCGACAAAGAAATACGTAGCAATTGTACGAAACCGGATTAAAATGCAGACGCTCCATGAAAAAGCCAAGATGATGAAGTGAGCAACATTACACAATTGAAGATTGGCAAAATAACTCGAATGAATATGTAAATCAAGTAAAGTCAAAATTAGAACCCATGATTGAAAGAGCTCAATTTGTTAGACGACGTCGATCTGAACGGTTTGGCGAAACTAGTATACCAAAAACGGTGAAACACCCTTGGTCAATTATCGTATGGTCTAGTATATCAGTCGAAGGTCCTGGGCCACTGTATTTTTGCCAAGGCACTATGAATCAACACCAGTATAAGCGTGTATTGAAGGATATCTTGATGCCATATATCAATCAGTTAGATCCAAATGAAGGCCCTTATACATTCATGCACGATAAGCAATGCAATTGAGAACGTGTGGATTGTTCTAAAATCACGTGTGTATTCAAGAATAAACACTTCAAAAGAGGAATTAGTAAGAAATATTGAGGAATTCGACATATCATTAACGTTTGCATAGAGAGTATGCTAATAAGAATAAAAGCAGATATAAAAGGCAAACGAGGCATTACAAAATATTAATTATATAGTTATGACCATGTCTATAAACTATTCTCAATAAACTTATACGTTTTTCATTATATATTTTAACAAAATCGCTATTTTAGCAAGTGGCCCTAATAAATTGGATAAGAACTGTAAATGAAAGCACCTCGTATACAATACATATTAAATCGATACGGATGAATACAGCTCTTGAATATAAACTATAATATGATAGAGTGACCATAGGGCTTAAAATATCCATCACAGGATATTTGGCATGGACCATATGAGGACGTGATATGAATCGTATATCAGACTTATTTATAACAGGAATTTTCTATCAATCTTTATATTTTATACGCTTCGTGATGCTACGAGATGGAAACTAAATACGCGTTATATTCTAATTCGGTATTTCTTTTCCTTCAATTTTACTCTAACAATAATGTAATATTGACTCAATCCATTCGCTAAGGTAGGTCCTTGAGGGCAGAGGTTGCGGCCTTCTCCAATTTCAAGTCGTGATCCTTCGGGAATGGCTACCTGTTCCTGATTTATCACTAGTCTCTTCCACTTATCCTTTGGTGTAAGGGATCCGTGATATTTAGCTAGATTTAGGTGATTCAACGGGAATAAATTATTAGCCGAGGCTTCCGAGAAATCACAATAATTACAACGAAAGTGGCACGCTATAATTCAGCTTTTGTTTTTGCCGTTTTCCAACTTACTCCCACCGTATCGCCTCGTCCGCCATATTGTTTTCCGTTAGGTAAAATTTCCGCGTACGAACGAAATATAAAAAAGAAAAACCTGTACACATATACATAGATCGAGGGTATGGATAAAAAATTCAAGGGTGATGAAATCGTCAAAAGTTTACGATTGTATCGTTTTTTTTTTTTTCCTTTTGTTCTTTTTGTACCGCCACACAATGCTTTTACGTGACTTGATCATACTTGAAGAGCGAATCGATGGGGTAACAGACAGAGTGGACCTGTGTAAAGGATGATTCTCTCGCGGAGTATGAGGTTAGAAACCGGGAGACAATAGGGGGAAGTAGAATATCTTCTGGACCCAATGTATATTCCTGTCACATTGAATTATTTAACAGCGAAAGACCTCAATCTCGTAGCTCAAAATCACCCAATTCATCGTACCTATGCAGATATATTAGAGGCGAGGTTGTTCCATAACAAATGGATATTTTAATATTTCATACTGTTTAAGAAATCATTTTATACGTCGCGGTTAACGACGTTAAACGAATTAACGTAGAGCGAAGAATAGATTTATAAAACGCTGTCTTGGCGTTTTATTTTTATTATTAACGCGTAAATTGTGACGACAATTAGGATAATTAGGAATTATACGAAGGGTATATAGTATGCGGTGTTAGTTGAAGCAGAACGCTGTTTACATAAAAGCATGTGCTCTGCTAGTAGTACCAGAGTTGTTTCTAATAAACACACATCTGTGATCTGCGTCGGCTAAATGTATATATGTATATAGCGTCAACTTACCTCTCGACCAACCATCTATACAGCGCCCTAAGCGATGGAGAGCTATAGAAGTTAGTTATAGGCGCATATTCTTGTGGCGTCTTCATCATACAATCGTGGACACTATATTTACAACGCGTATTATATATACACTTCGTCTATTTTCAGTTTTTTCCTGCGTCATTGTTTTGTCGTAGAAATTAAGACAATCTATTTATTTGACGATCGTTCTCTAGTACTATTGCTGAAAAAGGAAGCAAGATTTTGTGCTTATCTCACAGACAAAGATCTATTTGGTTTCATTTTATTAGAGTGACAGACAAGGATAGTGGTATATACTACCGTGCTATTCAAGTGAACTGCTTATTTTCTAGCGTTTGTTGACATATTTTGAGAAGGAAAAAGAGAACGTAGGCCCTCCGTTACCTTTGAATGGTGTTTATGAGGTAGATATCGTAACACTACACATAATTTTATTTACAAAGAGTGTATTGCTGTAGAAAGTAAGCGATGGACTTGGTGTGACTCGACAAACTATTTATGCTGTCAAGAAGAGGAAATTTCAAGTTCCTGTTTTGTCATCTCTTAAACCTAAGGTATTTCGTACTAAACTCAAAGTGATCTGGGAGGAACAAGAAAAATGGAAGTGCGAAATGCAACATGTATCAACAAAGTAACAATAGTTATATAATTGGTTTATGATTTTGTTATGAAAATATTCTTTTAAGGAAATATGTTACTTTGAGGGGTATTTAAACAGTTCTATAACGCAAGAAAATAATGGAGATGATAATAAAATGTAATAAATTTATATCGTTTATGCGTGTTTATGTTTCCTTAAAATACCAATATTTAAAGCCCGTCGATTTCATTCCGTGTTTATTTTTTATGGTACACGAGTGTACGTTCATATACAGCACCTTTACGCACATGTTTACATTTCATGCCTGTTTAGAATTTCACCCGTTGACAAAATGGGTAATTGCCTTCGTCGTGGTTATTTATAATTCCTAACATTATCTTTTCTCGTAAAAAGCAGCCTCAGTTGGCAACTTTAATTATTCACTATTGACGCGATTCTGTTTTGTTTTAGAGCCGTCGAGAGCGCGCACAGAAAATTATTTTTGAATTCGTCCCAAAAATATCTCGCCCATCTCTTTATTAAATACTTCGCTGTTTACACAATCCCTTTGACATTCGAAAAATTTCGTCTACACACAGACACATCAATATACAATCGGGCTCTCTTACTTTCTTTTCCAAGGAACTATCCTGTGCGTTGTTTAAATTCATAATATGTTTACAATGTTCTAAAATGGGGAGATTTTATAGTTACAACTATATTTGTCGGTATACAAACACTATTTCTTCGACTTTTTTTTCGAGAATATGAAAAGGAAGTCGCTGACGCTTCCAATTGCACAAGGGAGGGGACACGTGTTTCGGAATTTTAACCCCACACTGAACACGGCAAATTTTTATATGTAATCGTATTTTGATAACAAAGAATAATACCTATGATTTTGTAATTACTAGTCTCGGCAAAGTGGGGCAAGTTACAATGCAGTGCTGAGAACAACGTGGAGGGACCGGTACTCACATCATTTATGATCGTGACCTTCATGAGAAATAATGATAAAAAATATATTATATAACGTGTTGAAACATTGATTTAAGAAGTTTCCATGAAATCATAAACTGGGTGGCATCTATTAAATATTGAATGAGTACAGCGTGCGGATTAAATATTCTTTAATCATGAAAACGACCGTTCCAATGATGTTATATTTGGAAATTTAAAGTAATTTAATGGATCTTTCTTTTTAGAAATACTGCGTTTCACCTCTCCGCGTTGTTGTACGCACGGCACTGAAACTTACCCTTCTATGCCAAGACTAGTAATTACGTTTAAAATTCCTTTTCAAACTAAAATTACACTATCGCTCATAAAATTAGGATCATTAATTTAAACTACTGGATGTTATTAAATGGAGTGTTACAAATTAATTATTAATTTATATTAATTTCATTACAAATTCGGCATAGAATTTTTGACCGTGTTTTTTCCAGTTGTGGTTAGCTTCTCCAAATCACCTCTCTTATATGTGCGTAATAAATCGTACGGTTCATGATATTACCGGAATATTACATGTCTCTTTATACGCCCACAGTCTGACACCGGCTTATAAGATATAAGGTGACAAAATAAAAATAAGAACACGCACCTTTTTGTTTTCATATCGTTGGTATAGTTTTTAGTAAATCAAAAATCTTTATCACGAATAAGTCTAAGAATTGAGCAGATCATTTTTCAAAACAGAAAATAAAAAAAAAATGTATAGTGTAGGCTTAAAGGTGTTTAATACAAAAACCCATTAAAATGCTATTTAATTAAAATATCTGTATGGTTCTCTTGTGGGACACGGCTTTGTTGCTATTATGTGACCACGCCGTTGTTCACCGTAGGGGGGCGCAGCTGTTGTTATCCGGACACAATCCCGAAGTCACAGCCGACTAAATGGTTGTTTTTCGATTCATTTCCCGAAGAATTAAAAAAGAAATGATAATATCTTTTCTCGACATGCCATTAAGGCACACTTTTAGAGGCGATCGATATATTTTATTTTAAATTTAAATCGTCCGATGCTCGAAAGCGATAAATTAATTTTTTCCTCTGTTCAAAGATGGCCTCGCAAAGCGCCAAAACTTTGATGCGAGCGTCATAAAGGAAGAGGGGCGCTATTCTGCGTTACAATTATGTTGAAATTTAATCATTTGTGTAGCCGATTATTTCACGCTTGATGATCACAGGGCCTTGTGACCCAAGGAATGTCCGATACAGGGCAGTCATTAATGTGTAATGTAAATTGTTGTAAATTGAAGCAAAACGTATTTCTGTATGATCAAAGCGAATCTAATTTTGTGTTTGTATCTGCTTCTGCCACTTCTACCCCTGGCTTCCCTACCATTGCAAGTATATACTTTTAATTTATCCTTACAAAGCTACGTATGATCTAAAAGCGAAAATAAATATTCAAGTACTTTCTCCAAAACAATGGATATTCCATATAATCGTGTCAGTTAATATAACATCTACAGATATTCTTATAAACAAGAAACCAAATACGCAAATTAATTTTAACTTACTGATGCTGTTTTAAATGGCAAAGAAATATACCTCGGTCAGTATTTAAAATTAATAATGGAAAATTTTGAATTTTAAATATTTTCCGAAATGGAAACACACCATAATGTGTTAGAAACATGGATTTCAATTGGAAAGTGTAACTTCCAGATTTTGGAGGCAAGATCAAATTAAACTTCTTCTTCTTTCTTCTTACATGGGGTAGGTAGCCTACTGGCTGTTCCTATGCCTCTTCGGATGTAGATGTCAGGCATTCCTTCCAACGTGTTAATGGCCTGCCCTGATTTCTTCTTCCGACAGGGTTATTTATTTTGGCTCTTTTTACCAGTCTATTATCACTCATTCTGCTTACGTGCTTGTTCCAGCATTTTCTTCGTTTTCTTATCCATTCTCCTACGTTTTGTATTTTGCTTTGTTGTCATAGGTCTTCGATTCTGATTCTGTCAAGTAGTGTTTTTCCATTAATGCTTCTTATTTTCATTTCAACTGTTCGCATCATTTGCTGTCTTGAAGGTGTCTGATCTTGTTTCAGCAGTGTATGTCATTACGCACCTTACTATTGATTTGTAAACCCTTAAGGTATTTATTCCTCCATGCATTGTGTGTTACCGAACTTCACTATCTAGATTTCCAGAGCTTATTATATCAGGTCCCAAGTATATAAACTGATTCACTTGTTCGACCACCCTTTGCTCAACGTCCAGTTTGCATCTCACCGGTTCTTTGGGTGTTGACCACATTGACCAATACCAAGAAATCATAGCTCCGGCTTATATGCCTAAAACCGTTGGTTTGCATTCCTTTTACTGCTAAGCATAAAAGTTTACCACATAATAATTTTTTTAAATAGTTGTTTTTAAGTATTGATATATGTGTGAAATTATTTTTTGATTATGAAATATCCCTTAATTATTGCGAGCAGTTGATACGGCCCAGTAAATTGTAAATAGCAACATATGTATTTAAAATATATCCAACGATTTCCCGTATGTTACTACTATTTTTTATGATTATGGCAATGAGAACTAGACATAACGCTTCTTCCTTCGTTTGTTAGATTAAAGTCATCTGGCATTTAGAACCTATTTCAGGCGGACGTTGCACAAAAGAAGAAATAAATTATAATAGTAAGAATAACCGTACTAATTACTCGGTTAAATTAAAATTGAACGTACTATGTATATATCAAGTAAAAATGTTTTCCTAGAGAGGAAATAAAAGTAATACTGAATGATATTTTAATTTGACAAGTTTACAGTATACATACTAGCGGCTTTTCTATAATATGTTTTTATCATTATAAAATGGATAATAAAATCAATTTTAAGACCTGAACCGTCAATCAGATACGTCTCTAAAACATATTTACTTCGAGTTAGAATGAAATTATATAATACTACAGCGTTTTATGGTCACATAAAATTCATTGAGGAAAGTTTGAAGGTAAGTGACTAAATAAGAATAAGCGAGAACAATGAAATATTATCTAATAATAATAAAGTAATAGTTCTGAGTAGCTCAGCAATGTGGTGGGGGAACTAGAAGGTGTTGCGCGAGGTATACTGTGATCCTATGTTGTGGTCTCATCGTATTGGAGAAAAAAAAACAAGAACTAAAATTACATTACAGGTTCTGCTAATGGTTTTTTAATTACACCAAAGTTAAATTACACTAGATGTTGACTTTCTGATCGTGGCTCTAATTACAAGGTGCAATTAACATAGCCGGCTCATGTCGATTTCAATTACAACTAAATTGTAATTTAACTATCTTAAAGGGTTTTTAGCATTTCTTCCGTAATAAAAACCATCGAGTTATATTTAAGGATACGAGATATGTAATTTACTCGTTAAAAACGTTTAGAGGCCCAACACAATTGTTACTATTAAATAACAGATGGCATCCTAAATTATTCTGATTATTGTTCTGATATACAGTAAGTTCCTAAAGAAGTCACCCAGTATTCTGTATTACAATTAGATCAATTTATTACGGTACATATGTTTGGGAATTGTTCTGTTCGTAAATCTATAAATGAATTCATCTCCGACTATCGTATAGCGATGTTAAGGTATCTAGTGTGTTCGAAAATTAAAATGAACATGTTTATAATATATAACACCGCTTTGGTCCCACCAAACACAGAGCATGGTCTTTTTGTCGAAGCAATTTGGGCTTGATGTTGAAGGACCGGTGAAGCTGGTCCCCGTCACAATTCGATACAAAAATGATTTCCTTTCGTGGTGTTGAAGCAGCATTTCACAGGTGACTTTGCGATTTTCTATTTGAAGTTCATTCAAATCGTGTGGGATTAATTTACCGAGTTCCTTTATCTTCCCCATTGCTAGTAAACGTCTGCTGATTGTTTCTTGTGACACATGTAATGCTTCTGCTAATTGAGTTTGAGTTGGGTTATCATCCAATAACTACAATTGGTCGTCTTCGCATTTTTGTGGTCTACCAAAGCGCTCACTGTCTTTCTTATTGAAATCACCACTTTTAAATTGGCGAAACCATGTCTCACATGTTCTAATCAATGGACCATGTTCACCATATGATCTTAGCAGCAAACGATGAGTTTCAACAGCCTTTTTCTTTTGATTAAATAAGAAAACTGATGCGTGGCGCAAATGTTCTTTTTAAGGCATAACACTGATCATGAACGATAAAGCAATGACGCTAGTTTTTGCCGGACTCAAATTGTATGTGTTTGTAAACTAATACGCTGCGTACTTTTCAATTGAGCCATCTCTTAGTTAAACCGGAAAAAACTTATGCATACATCTGATAAATTACCTTCTCTGCGAATATCCTACAGTGAACATGTATTTAATATGTTCAAAAATTAAAATAAACATATTTCTGTACTTATTCCGTACTATATTTAACATTATCGAAACTAAAATAATAGCTGCCATTATTAAATGAAAAGGAGATGGTAATAAACATTAATATTTATTTATTTTATAGTTAGATAGAATAGATCGAAAAACTGAATCTAGAAAATACTTTAGAATCTGTCTGTATAAAAAAAGGCGACCATAAAGTAGAATTACAAGATGTTTTAAAACGTTCACCTTTCCTTAGTACGTCTCTTCGAGCACACACGACTTTAACAACAAGCAAGAAGCAATTTTACCTTAAACACCTCCGTTTCGTTGATGTGAAAATGATGGCATGTAAATAAAGCTCTTATCCCAGAATATTAAATATGGAAGACAATTAAAAGAAGATCAAGGGCATCGCGTGGAAGGGGTGAAGAAAATGTAGTCGCATAAGGGGGATGGAACCTTCTACAATTAAGTTTAATTAATCGAGAAGGGGTATATGCCGTGCCACTTTGCGTTTGACATGCCTATGTCGCTAAAGATTATCCGCACGGTCGAGGGAAAGGTGGATGGAAGTAATTCGTTATAACCGGCAAAATAATTGTTAGGTAAAGACCGAAAAATTATACAGAACGTCGGTATTATGCATGCACCGCCTTGAATAATGAATATAAAGACGTCATTTCGAAAAGAACCTATGAAATTGGTAAAAATTTCGCAAATCGACGATTACTATTTATTTCAGTAAGTATTGACTAATGCTCAGGTAGTGAAAGGTTACCAGAGTACTGAGAATTAAAGGAACTTCAAAATTACGCGGTTCAACCGTTCATCTTTCTTTTTTTTTTTTACTGTAGCCCAGTTATAGAACTGGATCATTTACATAATTCCAAATTATACCCCAGACATCGTCTATGGAAGATTATTGAGGACCTATGTTTTTGGACGACAAAATTTGCATGAATTCCTATCGAGAAGGTACATATGTATATACGTGATAAACACGACAAAAGCTTATATTTCAAAAAATAAAGCATCTCAACATATGCACCGCACGGTATAAATTAGTGAAAGGACAAAATGTTACATTCAATCATCGTCCAATGACAAAACGATCAAGTTGGCCGACGTTGGAAGAACGTATTCATTTGTCATTTGTCTCCTGTTAAATCACGATATTCACTAGACGTCAAGTCAGCTATAATTAGTTTTGTATTATATGGCTCTAGGCGCTGAATCTGAACGGTTTGGACGGTACAAAAAATCAACGATTGCGTCACTTTATGTATATATACGCGTATACAACATCGGCATGTATGTATATGTACGTACAACTATATACGATATAATTATATTAATTATTATGCAGTTATATAATATAGCTAAAGTATAATCTCTAAATTGAACATCGTATTATCACTTTGGAATTTTTTTCCCAATCAATTATGTTTTTATGGCATCGAAAAAAAGCCATGACAACATTGTATATATTTAAAAAGGCTTTTCCTTTGTGTATAAATCGCGTCGCCGTATATATCGTAACAAGAGACAATAATTCTATGCCGAGATGCCTTATGAAACATGCTGAATCCCATGTATTAATATATTGTAATATATAGTTGCGCTCCAACTTGACGTTATATCGATATGCGGTGTTCTTTGAACTTCCGAACTTGAAAATCGCACCCCTATGTACAGCGTACCTTAGGGTTGTCTCATTTAACGCATGAATTATGAAAGCTCACGAAGAAACAAATATGTTTTTCACAGCAAAGATCGCGCATAGATAAGGACACGACTAGTTTTCTTATAGGGTGCCGTTTAAGACGTGCACTATTCTACGTTTTACAACCTTTGAGTGATTGAAAAAAATCTAAAAAAAAACGTTTAACTAATATTTCAATGAAATGTATGATCTCCCTCAAGATCAATACATTTATTTAGTCGATGCTCAAGTTTCTTAATGCCTTCACACGAGCTCCTTAAAATAGTGGTTCACGGTAGCTATCAGCTCTTCATCCGAAGCAAATCTTATACCACTGAAGTGTATCTTAAGCTTGGGGAAGAGATGATAGTCCGACGGAGCTAAATCCGGTGAATAAACGATTCGAACTTTAATTTGGCCGATTTTACTTCGACAATTCCGCTCTTGTGAACTGGCGCATTGCCTTGATGGAAAAGGACTTTTATTTGCTTTCTTCTAGCTACCAAAAGTTTAGAATAGTATTATAGTATTGTATAACAGAAGCCATCATTTTTCCTATCGTTAGAATGACTTTGGCCTTCTTTGGAGCCACGTTTAGTTCACTGCTTTGATTGCTGTTTACTTTCCAGGTTGTAGTGGTGGATCCACGTTCCATCGCAAGCCACAAGTTGGATATTGCAGAAACCGTTCCAAAATAACTGTAGAACATTCTACGCGTTTGAGTTTTTGCGGTGGTGTGAACAAACGCGTCTCATTTAATAATTTAAATATTCATATATTGTTCATTTTTAAAAAGTGCTATACTTTCAAGAAGTGTACGGAACAAACTACTTGACAGATCGACAAGAAGAGTAACATATATGTCATTGACACATCAAGCTATAAAATAGCGTCAAAGATTACCAAATTTTTCAGCTTACCCTCGTAACTTATTTTATAATGTATATAACAATAACTATTAAAAAATCTGTTAACACAACACAGCATAAAAATGTTTTTTTAAATTTTTGAACACACCAAATATTTTACTCTGGCTCTAAGATAATCGGAAATAAGCAATAATCCAACAATAACAAAAGAATTAAGGGTACTATTCATTTATTTTTATTTATTTAAAATAAAATTTCTAAAACGGAGCTATAATAATTTCAATGAGTGTAATGCAGCCTAATTCACGTATTGGGAAACATAAATTATGAATTCCCAAGATGATGCAGTGTATATATATATTTATAGGTAAGGGTTAAGTTGTAAGAAAGGGTTGATTAGTTCAAGTACAGAACCGTCGAACCGGTAACAGAATAAGTTTAACGTCGTATAACCCAGACGGTAAATATGACCGCAGGTAAAATCTAACTATGGAATGGCCAAAGGACAGAAGGTATGGCAGAGACTAGAAGCAGGATTTAAGCTTCCCGAGGTCCCAGGATCCTGTCCCAGGAGACAAGAAGATCGCAGCAGGAAGTTGCCGAGCTAAAAGGCAAGGGTTACATACTAAATACAAACGAACTCGAGCCCTTTCCCCTGTCCCCGTCACCGTACTAGCCCTGCTACCGGAATAACAATACAGTACTTCCGTTCTATGGTTCTCCCAGGAAAAAGCTGCGAATATTTATCATAATTAACAACTTTTATGTGGCTGTTAGAGAAAGGAGAAGGATTAAGTTGAACAAAAAGTGTGATTAAAATCCATAACTCGCACCGTTTTCATCATGGAATTTATTTAAAACTCGGAGGCAAAACGTTTTTTAGACTATAAAAGCCTTTTTTTTTGCATATTCATGTTTGTTCCTTACGAAAATTACCAACACAATATTAAATAAAAGATCCTTTTTTTTTTAAGTAGACAGTCATAGATAATTGATGTCAATTTTTTTTTAGGTTGTAATCTTAAGTGGCGACTAATACAAAGTAATTTTAAACTGACATTTACTACCTTGGAAGTCATTACATCTATACTGGACATGCCACAAATCTTATAGCATCAATGTCAAAGATCAATACCGCGCGCCAGGTAGGGACTTGTTTATTTATTCTAGAGACGCGTTATAAATCGGGGGTCGTAACTGTGGAATCATAATTCAATATAAATGTAAACAATAGGATTTATAGTAATGGATTTCGATTAGAGTTACATTTTTTTTACAAATTCCCAACTTTATGTATTTTATTTTGGAGGTTATATCGTTTTTGGATGGTAAAATGTTTCGATACGGTCCTGTTTGTATCCCAGGAGGGTTCTCCAGTAGCAAACAATGTCTTATAAATCATTTTATTCCCAATATATTCCCGATATCTTTGTTTTTGGTACCTTGGAAAATAATTTACCGCTCACATTGTTCTTTAAAATTTATTATTCAATAATTTTAAACATATAACGCAGTAATTTAATATTATACTGTCTTCGATTTAATTTTGTTGTAATATAATATCCTCCATGTTAAATAGTTTCAGAAAAGTTTCAACAACGCTGATTTTCTTATGCACATCTTTATTAAATTCCTACACTTTAGGAAGTCTGATCGATCATCTTTGCTGACAACTCTTTCACCAAAGTTCAACGCATCAGTTGCCCCTTAGAGCATTCCATACCAATATTAGAATATCCACTACTACAGAAAGATTTAATGGAAAATTTTGATATCTATAGTAACGCATACGATGGCGTTAAAGCAAAATGGAACGCCCGTCTTTATCTTATTAATAATAACATTGTTTGCGATTATCATCAATGGATCGCTACGGGTCTCTGTATTTGAATATCTACGTTCTCTAGACGTTTTAAATTGTTTGCCTTCGTTTTAAATAAAGCAAGCAGACTAAGAAGCAAGCAACTAAGTAAACATTGCGAGAGAAGGGCCTCGTAATCCTTCGGTTTTAAATAAAATTGACGTTCAGTGGAAGTGACTTGATATATTTAAGACGCGGGGAGTTGAAACAATGAGGGTTATCCAAGACGTCAAACAAGGTAATGAGAGAGGCTTTTCCGCTATCATGGCGTCCAATGCTACCTCCTGATTACATAAAGCCGAATTTACGTTGGACTATTAAGGATATATCAACATCTTTAATTTGTACAGGTAAACAAGCGATGTAACAATATAGTTTCTTCGTATAAAAGCTTCTCGTATACCTCCTTATATTGAGAGGATCACCTGTGAAATAGATCGGTATTCTTCTCTATTTCAACAAACCAACGGTCTCGATTATGTAGGGATGAATTCAAAGGTGCACCACGCTCGGAAAATCACACAAAAAACAAGTTATACGACCTGGTTTTAATTATCCAAAAGGTGTAAAAGGTTTCTCTATTAGAAGATTTATTGAATATACTTACGAGATGACGTTCTTTTTTGTTGTATTTTATTGCCCTCCCTAAATACAGTCGAAAAAATTACAGCCCATAGTAATTAAATTGGAACAATCCTGATATATAAAGATATGTGAATAATATCTAATATTAGTCCTTAATTTATTTTAAACGTTGAGATTTCCTAATAATATTAATTAATTAAAAATTTTACGGCTCTGGTAGGATTTGAACCTACTAGACTGATGTGTTAAGCCATTACACCACGGAACCGTCTGAGTAATTGCCATTTATGTCTCTAAATATCAATTCTGTGGTATACACACTACTATAACGGTTCTTTTGAAATTTTAACTTGAAAAAAATTAGAATATAAGAAAAAAGATTTGATCGGATATCCCATTAATTAAAGAAAAATTATCGTAAACCTAAGGAATGAGTAATAAATGATGAATTTATATTCAAGGGCATCTAACGAAAAAAGAAAAAATGCTAGAAGCTGCCGTCTATAACGTACGAAGAAGATTTGGTGATGGTATGAGGACGTTTTTCTATGAATGTAATGGAAACATTGATAAGAATTGAAGGAACTCGTCGAAGCTATGGAAAAAAAACTTACAACGAAAAAATGTAATTATATATGATATATGGGAGCATGTATGCAAAATTAGAACAAAATCGAGAGGAAAAACTAGATATATACATGAAAGTGCAACTTAGACACTAAACCACTGCAATCCAGAAACCCATTTGCTAAATTCCAGACAAATTCATAGCAATAAGTCTCTCTTTAAAGTTCTTTAAAGGAACCTATACTATGACGCTTAAACAAAGAATGGTAGTCAATTCCTCTAACTAGGTTTTAAGTTGGAGCACTGCGGCACACCAGATGTAGATAATACGTTTTGACTAATAAGAGTCCAAAACGATCCAGCTCACTGAACAGAATTCCATACTTATTTGTATCTAATGCACAGGAAAAGTCTATTATAAGTAGGTAATATATATAATACATTAATTTGACAACGATCATCAAGTATCTCGCTGATGTTTAGAAAATTACACCTTTAAGTACTCTAGAATAGATAACATGTTCATATACTTTCGCAAAATTAGATAAAATTACTATAAGCCTGTAATTCTCAATCAATAATCTCCCTTTTTATGCACCGGTATTATACGTGCAAATTTCCAAAAATTTAGAAATACATGTATATATAAATATGTAGACAAAGAGAGATTGATTATAATTAGCATTGGCCAGAACAAATCTGATATCACGAATTAGGAAGCTTGGAATTTATTACGAAATGTAGTTATTATTTTAAGTAGCTCATCTACAGTTGTGCCCAATACTGACAACACGGGATTATTAGAATGGCTAGAGCATGGAGAATTTGTGGGACGAATTCCATAAAAACGTAGATCAGAGGAGTCCAAGTACAATTGAAAAGATGTTCTGATGTGTGATAATTTGTATGTAATAATTATAGTAAAGGTCTTTACAAAAAAACAAAAGTTTTCTTCGTCTTGTAAAGGGAAAAAACTGTACCTTCAGTGGATTTGTAAGAATTTTAGTGGTTATAATGTGTCTTATTTTTAACCGAAAAATTATCTAATCAATATATTATATTTTTCGTAACGTGAAAGTTCATAGAACTTGTCGGAGGAAATATCATAATGTATCCCAAGGGCACATATAAACTCGTATATCAATTTGATTCCATCCCCTATATGCATCAGTCAGTGACAGAGTGGAGATTGCGGATAATTTTTCAAGTTGGTCATTTTATGGAACTTTCTCCTTATCCCAAAACGAATATATCGCATTCATTTTAATTATCTATTCTCTAAATTATGTTGCCTATTTCTTTGATAAAAACAAAAAAAAAATAATTTAACATAATCTACTTTTCGTATCGAATATTAATGTATAAGACCTTTACGGCCCATGCTGGGTTTGTATAGATTGATATATAGAGTCAGCGGCAAGCTTTTTTTTTTAATTGGAAGGCATTTTTTATCTTCAAATAATGGTAATAAAAAAAGCGCCCCCCGCTGCGGGTTTCACGGTAACATAAAGCATTGTAAGCTCTATGTAATGTTTACTATTCTTTTGTAATACTACATTTTACAACGGTAGAAAATTACAAATTAATCCCGAATCACGCAATGTAACCGCATATACAATAGTTGATGTGTTATAAAATAGAGGATCCTAAATAAATTTAAATTTCGTTTCATAACTTTTAACAAAAAAGGAAATAATAGATGTTTGCCGTGTATAACATATGCGTATTTGTACACATGAAGTGGTTTTAAACTGACTGCTGGCCAGAAAAGAAAAGTACACTTTTGAATAAGCCGCAAATGTTAACTAAAACACTCAAACAAAGCACTACAGCAGTTGCTGCTCCTGCTTTTCGCAGTCCTTTGCTACAAACACAAAAGTTGAAACGTTACAATGGACTTTAGTACTTTCAAGCCCTATTTATTTCCTCTTTTATACAGCACGTCTATTGTTTCATCAATTGGTATCTATAAACATAACTTTCGTACGTTACGCTCGTATATAAATATTAAATTAAAAACCCTCTTTGTTTCGGTAATCTAATAAATTATTAAAAATGAAATAAAAGAAGGGGGCATCCAGTAGAAAAAAAGAAAACCCTGAAATGAAACAAATGTTAATTATAAAGTGATCGATACTTTAAATTTGTAACTAATAGTGAATGTCGTGACGATAATATGGAAAGCAGCGGGACGTATATACCACCCTGCGGTCTGAAAACTTCTAGACCGGTGCCCCCCCTACCGTTATCTAAAGTCCTTACAAGATTGGACTCCGAGCCGCCTATACTGGACCATGCATTGTGTTTAGTACCTGCTTCAATTTATATTTTAATGTGTTTTGCCCAAAACAAATGGACATCTATTGTCGGTTTCTTTGATACCTCAAAAAAACTCCACCCTCGATTTCCCCTTTAATTTTATTTATTCTCATTTAGAATCGTTGGTAACTTTATAAAGTCATATTCACCCTTATATTATTATTATTGCTATCGTTATTATTCAAATTTTTAAATTTAAATAGATGTGTAAATATGATGAATATAATACGGATAATGTTTCGGCATTTATACGAGAGAAAAGAATCCTAAAATGACCACCCATAGGGTTACAAATGAATCCAAAAGACCTCTGAATGCTCACTTAAGCATTGTTATGGGAGCCATTAGGGAATAATACGTCCGAATTAAATGATACAGAATTCAAAAAAGAATATCTATAATAGGAAAAAGATCTACTACTTTTATAATGAAAGAAAGGTTAAATATTTTCCAATAATATGGTTCTTAGTTCTTCTGATATTTTTGTTTGCGCCCTGGCATTATAATCATCGGACATAATGCTATAAATTTTAGTGTCTTCTTTATTTGCATTTAAATTAGTCCGAAGTATTTCGTGAGCTGCAGGGCGTTTTGTCATAGGATACAGGATCTCACCGTTTCTGAGATGTGCAACGGCTTTATTTTAATTTGTTCTCGTCTCATTCCGGGCCGCTATTTTTGATTTATGTTAATGCCCCTCTATCAGGAAGTTTATGGTACAAAAAATAAGCTGCATATATATACGATGATCGCTAATAAAGTTTCTCTTTTTTTTTTGTAAATTATGCTAGTTCTACGGTTCCACGTAGTTTAATTTTCAAATTATTTGCTTGCCCTTGTATAACTTAATTATTTAAAAATATATGGCGACAAGGTTGTTTTCTTTTTTCCGTAGCAGAATACCTCGTCATATTAAATTCATATAAACATAGGTAGGCAGTGAATAAATTGGTTACGGTTTGCGATTGTCCTGTAAAGTACTCACTCCGTAATTAATGGCTGTATCCGTTAGTTTCACTTCATTTAAAGCTTAATTTCATTTAAGCCTTCAATGGAAGGTAGACGATCATCTTCTGCCGACAGATTCGGTAGAGAAGGACAGCTAAAGGAGTGTAATTGAGTATTTCCTTAATTTCAAAACACTAAGCATCGTCAGACCTCACATTTGGTTCAAGTTAATCCACTGATTTCCCAGCGATATCTTAGCCTATTCCGTTAAGGTAGTCACACAGCAGATCATACATATGTAAATTTGTACACCGTCTTACTTGGATGTGTTTTATACGTTTTACAAACATTTCCTTTATAAGAATCCAAGGGAATTAAATAAAATCAAAATTGCTTTTTATTCTAATTTAACCAACACCACTAAAGGATTAAATTACTATTTATTTTATAAATCTCGGCGAGCTGGATCGAATTAAGAAACGGTACAACGCTTAAAACTTTGAAAACCTTTTTACGATTTTCACCTATTTCAGGACTTAGCTGAAAAACTAAATCGGATAAGATATTGCGGTGTGCGGAAATCGATTCTATGGGTTCGTTTTTATTAAGAAATATAGCTCTAGAGGTCATGTATATTTACAAAAATTTGTACTTTGCACAAAGAATTTGTTTTAAATCTCAGTTTCTCTTATATGACATCCCGACAATCAAATCTATAATAATCCCGAATGTTATTCCTCGGCTAGGGCTTAAACACAGGAGTAACACGAGACACTTTCCAACAACTTGGAAAAACTCCTTATTTCGGTATTAGAATGTAAATATGAAGGACTGGCCCACGAAGAACAAATCAACAGTCCCTAACAACAAAATCGGGAATGTTATCAGGACTAGCTATCATTTTTCCCTTCAATTAACACGGAGGTTGTAAAACATCTTCACTAAATTTTTTGAGGAAAAATTAATCTAAAACCACGGTATCGTTATTTGGATGATTACTAGTAACGTTCGCATTAGACATGGTCACCGAGAAATGCGAAGTAAATGTGTTAGTAATCTCATCAGAGGACGAAAGGGTATAATGATAAAACGTTATAAACAAACATCAATTGCTATACTTTAACCTTTTAATTACTAGTATAACGATATTGCTTTTTTTAATTTTAAATTTTCTCATATAAGATCCCGACAATCGATTCTACGGATTTGTTTGTATTTAGTAAAATCTCGTATAAGGATCGCTAGATCACTTTAAATACAAATGTTTGAAAACGGAGTTTATATTTTAATACACTATATTATTAACTTGCAATTCAATCATTGAAAGTAAAGAATTTTCTGTATTATTAAAACATTCTTATTGTTTATTGTCTTTTAATTACAAGTATAATGATAAGATTATAAGTATATATCAATTGTGAATGATATATCGTCATTCGTAATATATTCTTGAACCGTCTTTAGAATAAAACAATTGTGAGTAAAAAAAAAACAAAGATAGTTAAGGTATGTAAGAAACCTGATTATTTATACTGCTCTAAGAATTTTAGTAAGATATTGAATATTATTTACATTGCATTCAGCGATATAGTAGCAACAGTATCAATTGTCTCTATTTCCAATAAGATTACATACTAAACAAGGTGACTAAGGATAAAAATTTTCGAATGGTAGTTGGCATAAGTGCTAAAATAACTGCTCTAGGAAGGGATAATTTGATGCAATAAGCATGGTCAAGTCACACGATTCGGAATAGACTGAATCGAAGCCTGAAGTCGTGACATTTCTTCTCTTTGAATTTCTACACGTAACTAGGCTATCATTACAGGTTGGAAACACCACAACAGACCTGTGCCGTATTATAACTCGTTGTTCGAGTTTACCATTCCTTTTGGCTATTGGCAACTTGTGCAGGTTTGGATTGTTTTATATATAGGGTTATCCATAAGAAATGCTGGAACTTTTTAGAAAAATGATGGAGGATTTTTTTTTTAATTATAAGCAAAGTATGTGCAGAGAGAAAAACAAATTTAACAAATCGAATACAGTACGCTGTATCAGTGGAAATGCTGTCATTCATAGCCATCTGCATTTGAAGCTTCACGTATTGATATTTGATTCGCGCCTGAGGCACATTAACTAACTCGCTTATCTACGCACGTAATACATATGTAATTTGTACAGTAATGAACAAAAGTATCCGTATATGATTTGCCGAAAATTATAGCGATAAAATACGACAATAAAACGAATGTAGGGAAAAAAAACGCATCCACATTTTAAGCATCATTTAGAATGATCTACACAACGCGATATTTTGACATTATTACGACGTAGCCTACAAGCCATTGTTTACGTTTACGACACCACTCACACAGCCTTTTTTTCTTTTCCATCTCTCTTTCCTAAAAAAAAAAAAGAGGCGGCAGGATTTAAAAAAGTGGGATCTGGAAGAGATGGCTAATTTAATATATGTGAGTGTGTTTCCTGGTCTCGAATTCTTCGATGTACCGACTGGAAAAGGTAAAATCGAATTAAACTCGCGTAATACTAAATCCCCTCAACGTTTTTTTATAGTCCCTATGTGCCACACATTGGCGATATTATGAGAGTCGGGGAAAAATGACAAAATGTGAATTGGAACGCCGCTCGGAAAAGGGGTGCTGTTGGGAGGGCAATTCTGGATTATATCTTGTTAAGTGTTTCTGTAGCTGTGAGGGTGCATTCTGTTAAAAAAGATATTAGGTAACACACAAGATACGTCTCTTAAAGTTTTTTTTTCCTCAATGTACAGTCATGTACAAGAAATATTAGTAATAATATAACATTTCTTTGACTTCAACAGCATTTAATCTCTTCTTTTCTTCCCTTAAAAGTTTGCGCGCGATTTTTATACGGACCCTGTATGTATACATATGTATATGAACGTATATAGGTATAAATGCATATATCTTAAACGATAGGCCCTCGGGATGACATTAGCCCGCTTAGATCGTACAACAAAGACTGTAAGGCCGCGCTGTCACAGAATAATATATGCTAATACGTTTTATACCAGAGGCACCACACAGGCAACGTTTCATTCCTGAAACGCTCTCGCATATAAGTTGCAAATTCTGGAAGTTATTGCATTAGAGGATTGCTCAAGGCCTCCTAGATACGTTACCCTGTATGTTTTCTGTCGCACTGTATAGTATGATATGCATACTTCTATCTTTTCTATAATCCTTGGGTCGTCACCTTAGACAATATGATGTGTACAACGTGGAACAATTGAAATGTCTTAATTTGTAACATCATCTTACAATAATTGCAATTATATACTCCGCTTTTTTAATAAGATGGACAAAGTCCCGTTTACATAATTCATTTTTTTTAAATTAAACATATTTGGCGGTACTATTAAAGATGTTATCACTTGACCTATCAGCTGGTACTCCGTATTTAAAAAGAAATCTCAAATAATTATACGTACAGCATGTTTCACAGTCTCATGAAAACCACTGATTAAATTTGTTTCTTGTACTCACTTATAATTTTAAAAATAGTGCTTTGCAAAAATGCTAAAATCAAAAACCAATGAGCTATATCCGAACTATATGGTGGGTGTTTCAATTCTTGAAAGCCACATTTTTAAGGAAGGCAGCTTGTGAAACGGTGGCTGTCCAGCATGCAATAAAGACGCATAATATGTGCCATTCACAGAGGTATTGGTCGACTCGACCGTTTAGCATCTTCCAGAGATTCTTGCCCTAAACGGAAACGTTTGCCCACTTTTTTACAGTGGAATACAAAGGATATGAATCACCGTAAACGCCGTCTAAACGTTGTTTTATGTGATTAGGCGTATGCTCTTCTTTTGTTAACAATTTGATGACTGCGCGTAATTAATTTTCATTACTGCAGACATTTTTATGTGCTAATCACGTAGGTTGGCTGGCTATGTTCGTGTATGCCATAACGGTGTTTGAATACGCTTGAACCTGTATAACCTTGTCAGGCCGAGAATTTATGGCGCCTACCTCGTATTCTATTGAACGTAATAACTATAGATCAAGTAGTACAGTTGCGACAAATTTATAATGTGCTGAAGTCAACAGAACTACAGATAATATGTAAACACTGTAGCTATAATATGCACGTTATTGATAAACAACAATTTAAACATCGGACATTTCGATTACCCCGTATAGTACATTGGTGATGTACAATTTCTATATTAACGCATTTTTCAGTTTATATGGAGCACGATTATAGAATAAATGTATGTATATACGTGAAACAGTGTCTTCGCACATGGAATAGATCCATTAGTAGCGGTTATCAGTCGAACAGACCCATCCATATTTATGCGACATGCGGTGTTCTTTGAAAACGTAACCACAAGCTAACGCAACTGTCAGTTGGGCACCCCATATCGCGAGTTCATGAATAATTCCATTGATATTTACGGGCCTGTCGAGCAATCCTTTGTCATGTAAAATGCTGTCGCAACGTCATCTCACTTGACGTAACATTCAACTTATTCCCGAAAATAGCGGAACACTCTACGGCTTCCGTTTTTTTGTTTACTTTTTTTAACTCACTTTAAATTAGGAGATTTTTGGTAAATAAGGTGTATAGAATCTTGATATGTACATAAAATTGTTCAGGTAATATTAAGAATTATTCACCTTTAAAGATTTTACGAAAGGCGTTACCAAATCAAGTCCATATTGAATTTTTTTGTTTCCAATTATGTTATTGTTGGTTATTTGGTCAATAAGAAAGATGATGCAACCGAAGCGCCCAAAAATATGACGTATCATCCTTTCCAATGGGGACATAATGACCACTACGAGTTATGTATATACAGAGGAATAGAAGTGTAATCGGTACCTCTGTACCTTGAAGCCATCGTTTGTAAAACGGCCTTGAGGTAAAATTTCATACGGCATCCTATACTTGCGACAGAATAAATTTTATTAATCCAATACAATCGCGAACATTAATAAGTGAACGCATTTCGTAAGATGAATATTTTACATGTTTACGATTCTCAAAATCCCGTTCTGCAAATCCTTTTTCGTATTCAAAAACAATTGTTTCGTACTACGTATTTACCTGCTACGTTTGTAGCCACAAAAGGCCTCTGAATATATTATTGGATTCTCTCGACCAAAGTGGATCAACCCCGTTGCCGGGCTTGCTTCTCCTATATACGCTTACGGAGTTTTACGAATTTGCGGACGAAGCAGAAGCATATACATCCACGGTTTATTGAATAAACCATATCTGTCCGACTGACTCATTACTCGAGGGGTTCCTATTATATCAATTATGAATCTGTGAGTCCATATACACACGATATAGAGCCTTAGTTCCGCAATATCAATCGATAAACGTATTGTTAGAACGGTCTGGTGGGAAAAGAAATGCTAGAAATACGATTTAGGTTCACTCTGTATATTTTCGAATTAATGTTGATGTTATGTTCCGTTTAATAATACAATCAAAACTTTTTTCTCGATATCATCGTCAAAAACTTGGCATCAAACGAGAAACATCTTAAATTATAAAAAATTCTAGCCTAGCCCCATTAATGAATTGTTTTCACTAAGACATAGTACATGTTTTTTTACGTCAAATAAAATTAGTTTTTCAAGTTTGACGGTTTGCCAAAAGAAGACAAGGTCGAGATTGTTTTCATTGCCGTATAAATCATGTCATTAAATATCCGTAAACGTAAAAGTTTATATGAAGAAACAGCAAACTGTATAATTAGCAGGAACATGAAATCCGCGGTATTCTATACAAAGGAAGGTGTTAGACAAGGAGGTGGGCTTAGCCCTCTAATATTTATAATATTTATGGATGAAATCTTCAGAGAAACAAGGAGAAGAACAAAAGCTTATTATGTACGACATCACAACTTAGAAAAGGTAGAAATTACAGAATGTGTATTCGCCCGAAATGAAAGAATTCTACAACACAGCATCAACGTTTGGAACAACACACCCACTGATTATGGAATGAAAATAAATACAAATAAAACAAGAGTAATGGTTATATCAAAAGAAAAGAAAAAAATTCACATACAACTTAGACAAACAGAAATTTCTAGTATTTAGGAATTACAATTCACGATAAAGCAAGACAAGAAGAAGAACTTAATAACAGAATACAGAAAGCCTATAGGGTATACCGTGTTATGAATTCAGGATTTATAAACAGAAGAGGAAAACAAAACAAACAAATATGTCTACAGAACAGTATTCAGACCAATCCTCATATTTGGATGTGAAAGCAAAAATACAGAAGAGAATAACAAGAGGGATGCCAAAAGGAAGCTGGAATAAAAAAATAGCCAATATTTTAGATAAGAAAGGAAACTTGAGATGAAGTTAAGAATATAGCACGCAGATATTTTCGGAGATTTTTTATTTTTGCCTTTGGTCATTTAAAAATGTATCCAAATTTTCTTTTGATATCACACTTTCTCACTTTCTAAATCCTTTAATGGGCATATTTATTTGCGGTGTTGGGCACTTGTAAGAATAGTCAGTAAGGAAAATAATGAACACTGTTTGTTACAAAAATTTCTATACGAGGTACGTCTCAGAATTAGTGGGAATGATTAGTTTTAAATGAATGTATCAATTTAATATTGTCCCCTTCAAGGTATACTCCTCCTGAATACACACAGCGTTTCCAGCAAGTTTTCCATTCCTGGTAACAATTCTGGAAGTCTTGCTCCATTAGGCTGCGTCGTGACTCTTTGGATGTTACTTATTGTTCCACAAAGGGAAACTTTTAATCTCCTCTTAAGCATCGGAAAAAGAAAAACGTTCCTGTACTCCCACACCTGCCCCAGAACCTAGTCATGGCTCCCAACACCCAGGTTTCCAATATGAAACAATAAATAACATCCAAAGAATCATAACGCAGGTTTTAAACAGTCAAACGGAATAAGAATTATTAGCAGGAATGGAAAACTGGCGACGCTGTGTACATACACTAAAACTAATCATTAATTCTGAGAGATATCGTATACTTCTTACAAACATAGAATTTTTTGTAAAAAAACAGATTGTTCATTATTTTTATGATCGCTTCCATTTTTGTAAATTTGACATTGTCATCTGAAGAATAAATGATGTTGAAATAAGTAACAGTGTTGCCAATGTTATCACGTGAATCCGTATGATTTAGAAGCTACATAAAAGGTGATTTTAAAAATAAATTGTATCTTTCAAAAAAGGCCAAATCGAAAAAAAACTTCAATTTACTGCCTTGTTTACGTACACTCATACAGTTCTATGGGACGAGATAAATTGATATATTAATCCATTCAATGCAAGTTTTAAAGTGTTTTTTTTTTCTTCCTTTGATCGTGCTGTAGTGGTAGAGTTCGTTCTTTAGTTTAGTTATGCGTTTACTTGAGTTGATACAGTAAACGAGGCGGAACCACTTTGTTTTCTTTTTTCACAGTTGGTATTCTAGATTGGTACTATATTGGAAAATCTTTCGTTACCTCGAAGCCATTATAAATAACGTTCACGAGATGCCATTTTACGAAATACAATAAAGAGTAGATGCGATGACAAATTTTCTCAAGACCTTGAATAGCCTTGTCGATTTAAAGACAGAGGATTTGCTTGTATGTAATGTAATTATATATTTTTACATCTGTTTAAGTGTTGGTATTCAAGGTTATTTCACGTAAAATCTATACTATTTTCCTATTCTTCGTGATTCTAAAAGAAGGAATCGCTTTTTTTTTAACGGATAAAATACTTTAATTATTTTCTGTATAATGGACCTCTCAGAAGACAATACCTCTCAGTCTAGATTGTTTATTTTTATCGATTTTCGAAGAGATACGCCGCGTGTAACAATGCCAAGAACATGCGTCCACTCAAGAATAACGTAATAACGTGTAGTTGACAACAACAAGCTTCACGAAATGGTTTTAAAATTCTGAGTAGCGTCCATAAGGTTGACCGCGGCCGATACAATGGAGCATACCAACATATACGGTATATACGTACACCTCTATCATCTTTTCTTTGTCCTACACTCGCCCGAGTTAATACCAACGGTTTGAGATTGTCCGCAAGCTATCAGGAGTTGATTGTGTTAGACATTACCAGTTCTTGTCACTCTGGTCTTCTGCTTCGTGCTTTGACCGATGTCATTTCACTGTTTCACATGCACACTATAACGGTTATATTTATTATACTATATATTGATCTCATATTCGCCATTACGCTGTTATTAATTAATTTTCTATATACCTTTTTTATTTTATTTTAAATTCATATTCTCTGGTATAATATCGTGCCGCTTCCACCGCACAAATAATAGGGTAGGACGATGACACTATATATTTTTGTAACGATATTCAGTCACCTTGTCATCCTTTTCCTTGACATCCACTTGTTATAGTCGAAGTTATTTTAAAAAGTGGCACCCTCTCTTATATTATAGAGGGAATCTCTTGAGTTTTGTTACTGTTGAAGGGATAGCAGGTGTGAGGATAATTCTTCAGACCGTAGCTATATCCTAATTCATACATATTTTAACAAATTATTGTATTAACATTTCTAGAAGCTCTTAATAATATTATTTTGTGTCAAAAGTTTCTACAATGCTTTGTATGAGATATGATTCTGCTGTATCAAAATTTTCAACCAATATAAAACCTCGATATCCTCCTTGTTTTAACGATCTTTAATACTTATAAAATGTATAAGAATAGAGTAAAATTAATAATCCAAAAAGAATTCCGAAGTTTTTGAAGAGTCTAGAATTACCACAGGATATATTCAACGTCTTTGTCGATATGTTTTCTTCCGTATATCCAATTTCATCTAATGAGCATGTATCCTCTCCATTACCTGAAGTTACATAGGTGGAGTTAAGCAAAATAATGCGTGCTTTTCCACAAGATATTAATACTGACGACGATCTCACTCTAATCATTACTGTGCATGATCCAAGATACGCTTTGGCCAAGCCTTTATCATGTATCACTATTGACGAAATTGGAAAACTACAAACCTTTGCAAAGGTCTTTGGGAATGTGCATTTTCCACAACACGAGAGCTTTCATTACTCCTTCCCAACATGAATTTATCTGTGAATGATCAAGAGCTGAGTAACCAAAGCCAGATCTGCACAGATGTTAGCCGAGCATTTGATACCATTGATCACTGAATGTTGCTCAAGGAACTTGCCTCGTTTGGATTTAGTTAGCCCCTACTATCTGATAAATATAAGTAATTACGTAGTTTATGGTTATAAATCGTTGGCATTTTATCCTACATTTGGAGTCCCACAAGGTTCAAATTTGGGAACATTATTATTTATTTTATACCTTAATAGAAAAGAAAGAACAGTATTCATAATATTTAGCCAATAATACAATGACGCGTATAGAAAAGTTTTACTGAAAAAAATTAATTGATTTTGAAAAATATTAATATATTTTGTTTTAAAGTCACTAAGAATACACGTATATAGGATATCGCGGAAGTAACTTCTATTTTGATGAATTATCAAAACAATGGCTGTTGTTCTGCAATCATGACGTAGTTATTCGACATCTGACAATTAAAAAAAAAACTGCTAGGGGACCCTAGTAATGCAGGACGAAATGCCAAGCTCGACGGTCTTTCCCTTTGGTCTTCAACGCGATGTACAATCTGCCTTAATTCGGGTATATCCATGTGGTTATTGATATAACCCACCCCTTTATATATACGCTAAGGGTTAATATGTACTCATTCGCCTCATTCGCAGCCCGTTTTACCGACTAATTATTTCAGTCGGAAGATCATAATCCATCCCCCTCAATATAATGACCAGTTTCCAACTTATCAAATCTGCCATCATGGCTGCCACTTGTGTACTTTATGGGGTTAGCTGGGGCAGTTAAAATTTTACCATTAATTTTGAACGCGTTAGCAAATTTAAACGTGAGGGATGGACCTGGCGGGAGGGGGCTAAGCGGGGGGAAATTATGACGCTGATTTCTCCGGTTACAATTGTTTAAATTTATTAATTCGAAGCTGTTAATTTCCTAATGACATTTCGAAGTTGGAACAGATGTCTTTAGCGACCCCAAAATTAAACGGGTGGTTGATATTATGTATATACGTATGTATATAATAATAAAAGTAATAGGTTAAAGCCCACCTCTCGATTCATCGAAGCCTCTTCTTTAAAGCCATGAAAACCACAAGGTATAAAACAGATGTCCTGGCAGATGTCAAATGTATTACATATGTATAGGTTTTAAGTATATAACGAATATAGTAAAGTAGGTAGCCTATTCATGCATTAAACTTTAATAAGTTAATATTTAATCGTTTATTTACTTAAAATTTATACAACTCGACATTTCATAGTAATTTATTATATTTATGAGGTAGATGCCATAAATTTTCGGCCTGATATAGAAAAAAGAAACATTTATTACGATTAATTTAATAATCCGATACCCTTGAAAAAATAATCTGAAGTTTTTCCATCAAAATGTTCTATAACTGCTTGCAACTCACTGTCGTCCTTAAAACGACGTCTCTTAAGGTCTTTTTTTAAATTAGGAATCAAATAAAAATCACAAGGAGCCATATTCACACTATACGGTGGATGTTACGCGAATGACAGCTTGTGAAACGGCGGCAGTATGGACGAAAGCATTGTAGTGCAATAATCGCACACCTTTTGTCAATTTTCCACATTTTGCATGAATACTATCCCTTAATTTATGCAATAAAGACGCATAATATATGCCGATCACAGTTATATTGCGCTCTTTAAAGACAATTAGCAAAATGCCCTCACAATCCCAGAATATTGTGGCCATCACCTTTTCCGTAGATTGAACAACTTTCACCTTTCTGGCATTCCATGGACTCCCTTTTCGATAGTGGATCGTAAAACAGAATCAGTGTTTCATCTTCTGTGACAATAAACTCCAAAATTGGTTTTCAAACGGCGATGTTCTAGCAGACATGATTCAGTCAGTTTGTTATTCCAGAGACAACACCACTTTTATCAATATTTCTTTGGGATCTTTTTCTCTCAAGTTTCGGATTTTTTATTATTTGCAAATCCAACAACTTCAAAATGTGTTATTATTTAAAAATTTCTTGAGTTATCTGGATCATTAAAGCTTTGTATAAAATCTTTAATTGCTACGATGGTATAATTTTGTAACAATTTTGGGATTGATTCTTTTACTAAATTTGAAATCATTTTTAATAGTAAAAACGCGTCGTTCAATGTTCTAATTTTATCTTTAGTAGAAAAAGAAAATATATATAAAAATATTTATAATAGCATCAAATCTTTATTGATAAACAATTTTTGCTTACTGTACGTTGTAAAAAGTATCTAGGCGCCGTACTATGCACAACAATACAATACCGAATGACAAAGCAGTATTATATTATATAAAAGACCTGATGAGTATACTTCTTCTAGACTCCTTTATGGCTTCTTAAGTGGGCAAGTTAGTTCAGCCCAGTTGCTGGCATTCTACAACGGCAGCAGCGGTCTAGAGACTGGTCCGTCTTCCTTTAAGAATCCGCTAACAGAGCCCGAAACCGATTTAAGCAATTTAAAAACTAATAAATATCAAGATTCTCAAGTCGCTCTCTTGTAACAAATATTTTAATGGGTTAGATCGATTTTTCAACCCTAAGTCGCCGCTTAAAAGGACAAAATGGTCTTTGATGGATTGTCAAAGGAATCTACGCCGATCGTGTTTAATGTTTTAGATTCGTTTCGATGATATATTTGATATTTCAAACAAAAGAATCTGTCATATAAAATTAGCAACCGGGGGAAATATGATACAAGCATAATGATCCCAAAATTTGCCTCGTTGCACAAATTCCATAATAATTTCTTTTGTAAACAGAAAGAAAGGACCCTTTTCATTGATAAAAATTTTTAACCTACGAACGTTCTTTAGAAAATAAAAGTTTTAAGTCCTTCCAATATTCGGTCATTGTACTGTCATTCACTTATGTCATATTTTTGTGCTGTCGAATATGCTTAATTTCATAGAAAAACGAGGGCACTTTTGAGAATTATTATGTCAATATTTCTGTTTGCGCAAACAAAAACCTGGGAAGCTGCATGTTACCTGGGAAGCTCTCTATTGTAATAAAAAAAAAGGTTGCCGAGAATTTTAGACCAATAGAGAAGATGCATACGAAGCACATAGCATATGTTTCGTTTGTCACTTGTTTTCCCATTGGTTACTTTTGTCAAGTACGAGTCCAACCAAGTAGCAATATTATTTAGAAGTATATAATTGAAGTAAGTCACGCAATGGTTAGCAGTTAAATTTCTCTACGTTGTCTCGTGTTGACAGTTTTCTTTTGTGTACATTGCAGGCCATAAATTTAATCGCACTTTTAAAGACTATATTCTTCGCGAAAAAGAAACGCATGCCTCGCGTATATAATTTTCACTTCTTTCTCGTGAATATGGAGATATAACACCTTTTGAATAATATTACACGTTCGCGGTGTATGAAAATTTCGGATTGCTGTAATAATATCCCTGTATATAGGACATGAAGGAAACAAATATTATCCTTCAGAATTGAATTTCCTATAACTATTATGCGGACTTATCAAAATGCTAACAACCATCTTTAGCAATGGGTAAATGTCGTTATTAAAAAAAAAAACACACCCACTAAATAAGCCCCTCTTTTGATTGGCATGGAGAAATGGCTCGGTACACAAATATTAAAAGCACTTGAACATGTTCTATATGTACGTATAAAAAAGGGTAAGGTACCTACATACTACGCCAACTGGATGCTTTATTGTTGAATGGAGGCCATACAATCCACCATGATTGTATAGTCTCCCCTGTGTTGCTTGGGAACTAATCATATGACAAGGTTCGTAAGTATATAATATGTTTAATAATAAATAAAATAAATAATGAAATGTTTTATAGAAACATGCATATAATACAGTCTGATCTGGACGAATATTTAAAGAAAATGAAAGGTTTATTATAGTATTACAAAGCGAAGAGGCAATGAAATTTGTGTCGTGACCAAATGCTGTGTTCATCAGATATGGTTCGGTTCATCCATCAAACCCTGGGTGTGAACAAGCGATCGACGAGATAAGAAAAACACTTTGTAACAACCTTTGTATTACTGATCTTTTACACAGTTTTACAAGAAAAAGTCATTTATCTTAAATGAGGGTTAAAATTACTTTTTTTCTCTCAACAAGAATGCCGCCTAAAAAATAGTAGGCGTGCGGGTTTTTGAATATGTCGTCCGAATCCTATATTTTCCTAACCGTGAACGTTACGAACTCCCCCTCCCTTTTTTTTGCCTTCAAAACATTATCATGTACGCATCTGTGGCCGTAAAACAATATAGAACACCACCCGAAGTTAATTGTAGGTTGTCAAAAGTGTCGATTTGTAGTCTCGAGACTTAGATTTTATCAAAAATAAATATTAAGCGCTGAAACTGTATACACGAACTTACTTCACCTTTGCATCGTCATTTGTTAAAGGCTAATTTGCCTAAACCACCGTACAAATTCACCATCGATCTTGATAAATTTGATTGAGAGAGTCTAGTTCCGATTGCGTGCTTACATTTGCTTCGAACGGAAACGGAAAACTATGCAGATGGCATAGTAGACACTTTACATGAGCAATGCAGGAAGTGCGGACCAAAATTTCATGCTATATATAAAGGAATAAGTATATGTAAAGGTTTCACGCTAAGTCATAATATGGAAGTTTTAAAAACTAATATTAAAACAAGAAACGTGATTCATAACAAAAAGAAAATACCAAATATTTTTGTACTAACAATCCAATTTCGAGATATAGTTCGAAAACTAAGGAAGATAGAGAAACAAGGTTGGCGGAAATCGATTCTACGAGTTCGTTTTAATCTTGGAATATCGTAAAAAGTCGTCAGATTGCTTCGAAACAACACTCATAGGTCTTGCAGTACGATATCATATGCCTTATTAATGTTTTTGTCTGTTGTTACCGTTATGGGAGGACCACCGGCATGTTGGTTTTCATAGGATGTTCTTCCGCATTTAAAATCTCGACACCAGCGTTTGATTATGTCATAAGAAACTGCAGACTCACCAATAGTTGTCATAATGTCTTTATGAATTTAAGTTGGTATCATGCCCTTCTTCTAGAGGTATTTTATCACGCCTCTTTATATTACAGGATCTATTTTTATGAACAATCATGGCATACAATTCAAAAATTAGCCACAACACAAGAACACTTTGAGATACAAACTTGATGTTATGCAGATATGATCTACAAATGTCAGTTAACTAAATATCAGAAACAACCACTTAGAAGCTTAGAAGCACCCATAGCTTTTTCCGCCGAAATAATTGCTTTAAAATGAAGTAAAATTTAGATTACATTATTTCAAAGACCATTAGAGATATGTCCAAACTGATTATTTTTTCGGATTCAATGAGTCAGAATATATAAGATTTGATGGAAAAAATAATAATTTTTTAAAATCTTCTCTGCCGAAAAAACTAAGAAATTAAATTAGAACTCCTTATATACGCTGCATCTCTAACAGTTCAACAGCTAGAGTATTTCAAATTTGCAGAATATTTCCCCAAATTTCGCCTTTCTGGGGGTGATAGAGTAACATTGTTGGTAGAAATCGATTATACGAGATACCTCGTTTACGCTTTTGTAGATCATATCGTCAGATTCCTTTAAATCCAAGAGTTTGAAATTCAAGGTTCAGATTCCGAGTTACTTTTTTTGGAAAACTGAAAACTATTTAGTAAATGTATTCCTACCAAATCAATTCTTTAACACGGTATTAAAGCGTATAACTTGTGAAAATAACATAAATTGATTATAATATTCGTTATATAAGGAAGGAAGGGTTCTTTCGGTATAAGGAAATAAATAAAACGAAATCGATGAAAATTCTTGTTAAACACAGGCTTGCGATTGTAAAACATTTCGTTTCAGTAAAATAAGTAACCGTATCGGTAAGATCAGCGTTACTGATAATGATGAACTTTTTAATTAACAGCACGTAACAAGTCATTACAGATAGGCGGCTCTGCAACGCGCGGCGTACTGCGGGGTTAGGCGGGGGTATGCGATATCACGCACAGGTCTTAGCGGTGTGTTCATCGCTACTTGCTGCTATGGTTCTTACGTTCTTCTCTTCGATGCTTCTTAGACACCGGAACCACTTTCCCATTACTGTGTCATTGTATTGTATGCAGATTGGACCAACAACTGTGACAATCTTCATCGTGTAACTAACGTTTCTCTCACATTTTATGAACATGGGACTTTCTTATATGTATATACACATAATCATATTTATATTGTTTATTTATGAGAACGCGGAAATTAGTTCTTGTTATATAGAAGGATTATATAATTATTTATGTGTGCATGAAAATTTTGAGTAGTCCTATATATTAATTTTTTACGTTCGACTTCATTCTTTTAGAGTATTTCTGTGTGGTCCTCATTTCTTACGAATAGAAACTAAAATAAATACATTACTGACCAATTATTCAAAACTATATACAGATGACTGGAAAGACCATTTACCTGGTTAAAATCCCATTCGTTTTATTGTTCTCTCCAGATAGTATTCTTTCTTGTAAGGATTTTCTATGACATAAGCTGTTGGTTTCAATTCAAGCGTATTCAAAATATTTACTCTTTTTGTACAATGCCGAGGGTCATTTTTCAATTACCACGGTGCTAACTCAACTTCAAAACTAATAGGGGATTATTTATTTGAGCAAGGTACTCTTTATTTGGTTATTAATAAGAAATATATTTCTATTTAATTATTATGATATTACTATATTTCTTTTCGCCATTAAAAAGAACTTTTTACAGCGAGAAACCATCAAAAGAATTAAATAGACACAAGATGTTTGTGTTCGTTAGTTCCAGGCTTTTTTTTTTCGTTGGAAGGAGCTGATTAACACGGCTAGTTAGATCCGTTTGAGAAGCGTAGCGGAAGCCCAACAATAAGATAATGGCGCTTATATTTAAGAGAAAAATCTATTACCTGCTTCTGTACTATGAAACGGTGCTTCTTTTTTCATCAAATGTGATTTAAATTTAAAAGATTTCAGATATTTCGAATATACAGTATACGATTTTCTTACACAATGGCCATAGGATGTTTACATGTTTTTTGAAACAATATTTCTTTCAAAACCAAAATATTCTATTGAAAGAAAAACACCAATTTTAATTCGATAAGATATTCACTCTTTTAGATACTGCCTATGGGTCTTATGATTTTATCCAGATTAATAATTTTTGAATGTTTTAAAAAAGATTAAAAATGTTACTACTTATGGAAGGTGAAGGTTTGAATTCTTTTTTAAATATTCATTAGTAATTTCCTTAGTAACACTCAGATTCCTTTCTTTCAAACTGATTATTTCTTTCGGATTTAGCCTGTTAAAATATATAAGATATAATGAACAAAATAATGATTGCAGAAAATTTTTTATTTCGTCAAATTTCATAAGGGATTTTTCTTAGTTCATTTTTCAATGTCTCCTCAACCAATGGAGCTAAGAGATTACTAGGGTAAGCTGAAACATTCGGTAACTTAAGCATTGCCTTGATGAAAGCTGCCTTCAATCTATCCACAAGTTCAGAATAGTCTGCATACTTTCTGCAAAAGTGGTTCTTTTTGGGCGTCCAAAACAGGGACCGTCATTTACGCTCGTACGACCCTTTTTACATTCATTTACCACATCAGCATGAATTTCTTTTTTCACAGGTGTTTAATCACTGCGCGAATTTCGGTATTGTCTATTTTTAAAAAGTACTCTGCTTTGAACGAGTGTATACAACAAACTACTTGACAGATCGATATGAAATCTAACACATTGAAATATGAAGCTATATAATAACATCAAGGATTGTTTTCACACAGGTTCATCTCGTAGTTAGTTACCGAATTTTTCAGCATACCCTCGTAAACTACGATTAGTTACATAGATTTCGACGAGGTGAATCTAACTGAGAAAACGCGACGTTCTATCTTTAACAATTCAGCAGCTAAATTCGAATTAACAGAAATTTTGCGACAATTTTTTCGCCTTCCTCGAAAAGTAGTTCAAAAACTAAAGAAGATATAAGAACAAAGTTGACGGAAATCGATTCTAGGTATGCGTTTTAATCTAGGTATATTTCATTTAAGCTTCTGTAGATTATAGAGAAATCGTCAAATTGTTTTAAAGTTAAGAGTTTGAATATTCGGAGTGGTTTTTCTCCAAAAATTTGCCTTCACTAATTTTCATCTGAAAATTAACATACTTTTAAAATAATTTCCTTGTCTGCAAGTAAATAATCTTCATGTAATTTAACTTCTTTAGTAATACAAAGGAAATTATGAAAGGTTAAGGTTTGTAATTTTAACCATCAATACCTTTCCAATAGAATTTCGAAATTAACGCATGCGTATTGATAAAGCAAACCTATTTATTGCTAAAATGAAAAATTAGTTAGGTGTTTGGAATTATATTTAAAAGAAACGGTTTTTAATTATTTCTCTATTGTGATTTAATGGACGCGCTATACCCGAAAGCGTTGTCAAACTAGTTGTCAATTACAGATGCTTTTGAAACCTTTTCACTTGTTGATCCTTCTTTCTCGGACCTTTGGTCTTTCTCTTTATTGCAGTGCCGGGTTTCTCGTTTAGAGTTTTTGTTAAAGAGAGATCTAATGAATACTAAAATCTTAATTTGAATTCGAAGATCGGACCATAGCTGTAAACGATCATCAATCTAGAGGCGTTTCAGGTACGAGGAGACCTGAACTAGACAGTGGCAAGTGACAGGTTCACCGATCTGTTGGTACGCCCTCTGCTAGGCAACAGAATTAGTTTTGCGGCAACACAAAGTACCTGGCAGGATGACTTGGACGTATGATATATGTATGTCTCAACGTTATTGTCTTGGCTAAGATCATTAACGAAAGCCAATCCTGAAGTATGAGAGTGTGTGTGTGTCTGTGTATAGGAGCTGGATGCGATATATAAAAGCCGCATCACGAACACATCTTCTGCCTTTTAAAAGCAACATTAAAGTACCCAAATAGTTAGGTATACATACGTATAACACAACACGTTTAGAGTTATAACTTTTACAAGGAGAAAGAAGTTAAAAATGTACACTCACTCATTTAATGTCTATAAAATGACTTGTTTCAATTATGGATACTTAAAAGAACTTCGGCAAATATGAAAAATACACTGTAAAAGTATTGTAATATTAAGCATATGTGTTAATGCGTATTGAAGGATAAATTTACAGCCTCGTTAGTGTGAATCTACATTTTAAAGTGAGGTTCTGTGTGATTGATTTATACATATATTGATTTATAAGTGTTTTTCAATATTTTGCTAATTTTGTTTTGATATATTTCCTGGTCTAGAATTATTCTCATGATCCACCTTTTTTTTTAAACCAAATAAATTGAAACGCCATGAAAAGGTATGCAAATATACCTTTCCATGGCCAACGTAGTACCTTCCACTAGGTTTTATTTCCTTAATTTCCCACAGTAGCGAATAAAACGAAGACATTGTTCGTAATTTACGCCCCATAAACAATTTTTCATCCGTTCAAACATCGCACAATCGATATTGTAACTCGATACAATATCAGAACCAACCAGAGTCCATTTTTTGCGTGTTTATCTTCTGATACAGCGTAACGAAAAGTATCCTTAGATACATTTCGAGTGGTCCATTGCCTATTGTGTTTGCAGATCTCGTGTATTACAGGGGCTCAATTAAATTATATGAGTCATGCAAGGTTACCGTGCTACCTAAGCAGCAGATAGCATCCTAATTTGAAAAGAAAAGTAGTCATCCAAACATAAATAATACGCAATAACAAAAAAGCGTATTTATAAAAAGGGTTCAGAAAAATGGGGGCTGTTGTGTATGGGGTTACAGAGTGACATGTACAGCGATCAAGATGGCCGATGCTAAGTACGTATAGGAGGCACCCCAATATATATCATCCGTATTTTCAATAATAACCACCCCTCTTATTTGAAAATCTGTCGTACTGAACATGGACATTACACACGAGGAGAAGCAAGAAATTAAATATGGTGGCATGAAATCCTATGCCCCCCTCTCTGCAGATATTGTTAAATTTTCCTGCAACATAATAGAGATGTGGATTAAAAGGACCCCTTATTGATTGAGGCATTTTGACATTCAAAATATAATAATAACTATATCCTACTGAAATTATTAAACTTGTATTGAAATTTAGGGATTTTCTTATAGTTCAAATATTTTATTTAATTATGCAAGGCCTCTTTTAAATTAAATAATCTAACATATCTAAAACAGATAATTGCAATCATATGTTACAGTGGAATATTAAATCATTCATAACCATTATAATTGAATCCAAAAGAGTCAAGTTTTTCGAACAAGATTCCGTGGTGAATCAAATGCTCGATCAAAATCTGTGTAGATCATATCTATTTGGCCTTGCTTATCCAGCTCTTAAGATACAGATTACGTTAGCGTTACTAGATTTGTTACTGTTGAACGTCTACTGACAGATCTATGTTGCTAAGAAGAAATGAAAGTCCCCGAGTAAATAATATTCTCGAAGACCTCTAATCCAATCATTTTTGAAAATAGTTATCGTAGGCTTTCACGGTATTTATTTTCAAGAATTTAAATTTCCGAGTCGAAACCATGTTGTAATTGGATGAGTTTGTCGACGGTTTACTCTCAGTTGTTGTATGTCGAAGCGCTGCTGTGAAAAGAATATTACGACAAACAGCAGCCCAGGAGAACACCCATTCAACTGAGAGCGAAATCCAAATTCTTTGAAAGGCCAAACTCCTGTTCTTGGAAAATCAGCAATTTTGATGGATACGTGCTAAAGGCAAATTAGCAAGTTTATTTTCTTTTAATCATGACAAAGCATATTGTAATATTGCCGATTTAACGGTTGGTTTAAAAAGTTGAATATTAGGCTAACGCGAGAAGACTCAGTTGCCCTACTAAAATAAAATTAAATATGATGCAATGGAAAAATAAGGTATTAACAATGTAATTGGAGTGCAGAGTTGTATTACACAAAACATAATTGCTTCCTATACGCATGGAGCAATTGAGAACATTATGCAAATTTCGACTGGACTTCTATTGGGACAAATTATTATTAAATCATTGCTAATCTAAAGGAGACCAAATTATGTAGAGGCAATGGATAAAAATGTTGAAGGATTTTTACATTTCAAAATTATTTCGATGTTTCGGGTTGTTGCTTAAACCTTAACATCATATAATTTTAGTATGTTTTCTGCTAATTTAAAATTTCCAATACCGTCTGATTTACGAGGAGAGGTCCAGAAGTTCGTGGAATGGAGGGTATGGAGTGGGGATAGGGGCGCTTGCTAGGTGTCATTCAGATTGGCGACTCTTCATTAGTATATACGTTAAGTTGCAGCCCTATAGCGTCAGTCGTTTACGAATAGTTGCCTGCTAAACAAGTCAATCCGGAAGAAAACTGAAACTATGGAGGAAATCGAACACCGTACGGTGATAAAGTTCCTTAGAAAGCAAGGAAAGAACGCTCAAAGCATATTGAATGAAATGGAAACCGTTTATGGGGAACAGTGCCCTAGTAAATCAATGATTTATAAGTGGCATGATCTTTTTAAACATGGTCGGGAGTCGATTGAAGACGACCCCCGCTCAGGACGGCCAGTTGAAAAAGGAGACACCACCGCAAAAGAAATTCAAAGTGTCAGAATCGTCTGGAAAGTTGATGGCTACTGTTTTTTGGGATTGTGAGGGGATATTATTGATTGATTACAAAGAAAAAGGTAGGAGCATAACCGGAGAATATTACGCAGCGATATTAGAAAAATTAAAGGAGGCCATCAAGGAAAAGCGTCGAGGAAAATTGACCAAGGGTGTGTTGCTCTTGCAAGACAATGCGCCGGTTCACAAGAGCAAAGTTGCAACGGCTGCTCTGCAAAAACATGGCTTTCAATCAATAGTTCATCCACCCTACAGTCCAGACCTGGTACCTAGTGATTTTTATTTGTTCCCCAATTTAAACAAAGACACGTGGAAGAAAGTTTTCCGACGACAATGAGGTAAAGGAGGCAATTTTGGCCCATTTTGTGGCGAAAGATAAAAAATATTTTTATGATGGTTTAGAAAAATTAATTCATAGATCTAATAAATGTATTGTGCTTAAGGGTGATTATATTGAAAAGGAAGAATAGATTTATTGTTTTATTTTATTTAAAACCCTTTCATTCCACGAACTTCTGGACCTCCCCTCGTATATAAAGGAATTTTAAATGGAAATATCTTGTTTTGTATTATTAGAGTTCAGGGACTTTTTCTTATTATTGTACACGTCCTTAAGGTATATGTATATATGTAAAAATTAAATGACAAGTCATACGATAAGCATTCTACAACAGAAAGAAATCAGTTGTTACTTGTCTCCAGTTGAAAATAAAAGGAACATTGTATGGTATGCTTGACAATCTCAGATGTTATTTCAAGATTAACCGTATGTCGTTCTAAGATCACATTTTTATCGAAAATAAGTGACAGATTTTTCGTGTTACTTTCTTAGCGGGATACTTCTACATATGTACAACACGGTGTAAAAAATATAATTACAAAAAAAGAAGATAATACGTGTGTCAATTTTGGTGAGGACGTTATTTTATGTAGGTATCGTTTAAGATGCGATGCTGGACAGAGAGAGAACAGACGAACTATACCATAAAACGTACACTAGAGATTGCCTATAATTATAGGTTGTGTCCACCATCCCATCTAAAGCTTTTTAAAATTGGTTTCAGTTTTGGTAAAGCACGACGGTCTTTTTTAACACACAAAAAAAGGAACTCGTTCCAAAACATTATATAGTTACAAGTCTTTTTTTTCTATATCGGCCTACCTTATATTCAGTTCTTCTAAAATCGATGTATGTATGTATACATATCGCTATTTTAAATTTATACGAAGGTCATTAGTATTATACTGATATGGACTTATTGTTTTAGCATGTCTTATTTGAAACACATGACATGACAAATTATTATCATCATTAGCAACAATGTGACGTCGTTCAAATTAAGTGACTACATAAAAGATGTAAGCCAAAGACTATATTGATAATTGATTCTAATGTAAGCGTAGCTCATCTTTACAACCGGCTATAAAGTCTTCACTTATATATCATCTTGAACCGAAAAATTTACATTTTATATCCGAAAGATATTCTACCTGTACGAGATGTCCAGAGATATTTTAGCCGGTGATAATTAACATGTAAATACAGCGGTAGCAATCTCAAGTTATTAACACTTAAAATAACGTAGATACACCAAAAAAAATGTAGATATAAATTAGAAGATTTGCTACTGAATTCTGACACTATTTTCCCTTGATGTAACAACTCGCATTCTAAGATTCGGCATTTCTCAAAAGGACTGGAATGAATAGGCGTCCCACTGATTTTGGTATGCTGTCCCTGTGACAAATGACAATTCCACAGCTTGTACCTGTCAATAAAACCCTTATAACACACCATAAAAATTAAGAAACAAAAGGTGATCTATTATAAGGATATCTTTACAAAATAGAGCGATATACGTAAATAAACTTTTTCCTTCCTTAGAAATTAATACCTTCAAATGTTAACAAATGATATAAGTAATCTAGATAGTGCCGGTAGATCTTTAGTACATTATTAATTATACTTAAATCTTAATTTAGAATCTGTGATTTTAAGCACGTTTGTTTAATAACTCGTGTATATACAGCTAGTTAGAGCTTTGATTTTATCGTTCTATTATTAATACCTTCTAATTTCTTTTATAGTTTAAATTAGGAAGGATTTAAATAACATTATTCCAGATATGCAGTCTGAATTTCATTCGGGCCATAGCTGCACGACTTACTTGTTAAATGTTACTTATGATTCGTTCTAATCTTACTTGATTTTAGTAAGGCCTTTGACACTCTGGACCATACCATTGGTCTATCAGCGGATGTTATTCAATTCCTCAATAGTTATTATTAGGACCCAATATGTTAAATTACCTAATGGAGCTTTAGAGTACATTCCTGTGACGCGTGGCGTCCCCCAGGTTTCTATTTTGGGTCCTCTGCTATTTCCATGTACGCTGTTGATTTTTCCATAGTTTCGACCTTTCTAATAGATTTGAATAATATATTTAAGCTGGCTCAACGATATTTCTTGATCCTAAATCCATCTAAGTCTGATTCTATCAAATTTTCTATTAATTGTATCCTATTACTCGTAGTGGACGAGGCCAAGAATCTGAGTTTAGTCATTGATCACAATTTTAGGTTTAATACTCAAATACTGAAATATATTTAAAATGCTTATTGTGCCTTAAAACTAATACATATACCCCCATCGTTATTATTTGTCTTATAAAATTAAAGTCGAGTTATGTGAGTCTTTACATTATCAGAATTTAATTATTACTCTCCAGTTTTTGGACCATATCTAACCCAGGATATGCTACGTAATGTTCAGCGTGTTCAGAACTCATGCATTCGCTTGATGTTTGGTCATTTGTCTGACTTGAATTGGTTGAATACGATATTTAGATTATATTTATAGAGGAGATATACATATATTAGTATCGTTGCCTTCAAGGCTCCAAGTTTTCGTGCTGACGTGTATCACCTGGGTTGCCAGAAATTAAGAGTTATTTGGTGCCTAAATTCAAAGCATTTTCATGAAGTGTGATAATGAATGTGTTGTTCAGTTGCTTTGTTGTAAGAACTATATTTTTGGGCTTAATCTATGAGTGACAGAATTTAGGTTTAAGCTAGAATTAGACATGTTCTCTCTTCTAATTTTATATTGTATCATAAGGCTGAATGGAAGACCAAAAATATGTCTTCTTTTTGTTTGTAATCTCTACATTTTGTAATAATTTGGTGCAGAAAAAATTAAACTCTATTATTATTATTATTAAAAAACCATGACCACGTTGTAATGGAATTTTTAAAGGATCTCACTTTTCCTGAAGAACATCCACTTTGTATTTTATTGCATTACATATCTCTGTCATTTTGCCCATTTTCGCATTAGCAATTTTCTTTAATCTAATTTTATTGTAATGGAGATTGTGTTCTTGGACTCCGTCTGATAATTGTTAGCAATTAACTTGAGGCAAGATCAGTAATTTTTTTCGCTTTCGCCCTTATTATTAAAGAAAAAATCCCTTTCTTAAAAAAAAGAGTCCCTTAATCAAGAGAAAAACTACTCATATATAAAGTTTCTCACACGTAAAATCTATTATAATTAGCAAAAAACACATCCAAAGCTAGCATCTGCGTTTTGCGAATATTTTAAGTTAATTAGAGGAAATACCTCTCAAAATAATAATAAATCCGTTGTATATATTGTTACTTCATTATAATAGACCTAATCTATAAAATCAGCAAAATTATCCTTGTAAGTAACTAAAAGGAAATATCGATTTAAATTTATTAAAATCCTTTCAAAATTTAGCGTAGGGATTTTTGTATGTAAGTGATATGATCTGTTTTCGTATTAAATATAAATTTTAATTCATTTATTCAAAGCAAAATTTTAAATAAAGAAATCCACTACAGAGAAATTTAATTTTGTTAGTCTGAATTGATACCATCAAACTGAGACGATGAACTTATATAATATACTGGTATATATTGCTGGGTCACTGGGGGCAGGTGTTTACTTTTGGAACATTGTATAAAAAAAAAGGAAAAGCCATATGTCCATTAATCCAATGCGCTTTCGACCAGCTATAATAACAACAGCTATTATCTCCTTTAACACTAAGTAAGATGTAAATTATTGGTAATTAGAACTGATTTTAAAAAATGTTTAAGTTGATTCGAAACAAAAGACGTAATTTGCAATTCCCATCCATTGTTACCCCCCTTAGATTAAATTAAGCATCCAAAATAAATAAAGTAGATATATTTTTGTGTCTCGCGCTATCGTTTTTCCGAGATGTTCTTTCTTTTCCTTTTCGGTGTCTGTTGTTCGGGGGATCACTTATGGCCCAAAAAGAAAGGGGTGCAACGTCACCTATATGTTATACAGTCCACCTTTGTCAATATCCCTACCAAAGTAGCCCCGCCTTCCGTGCGCACGCTGTGTTAAACCCCCACTTTGTTACAGCGTTGGACAAGTTGGGGTCGAGACATCTTTTTAACAACAGTACTCCTGAACCGGTACAGCCGAATGCGGCGTTTGACATTGCTAGTTTGGTATTGTACGGGTGCCAGGCATTGCCAATTCGTCTAAAGATCCTCCTGGATAGATTATTTTCGGTCCTACAGAAAGAGCAAGTGCTGCAAGTTCTTCACGGATTCGGTTGGACCCCTGAAGATTACGCAAGAGGTTACATTTTACAGGTAAGGTTGCCCCAATTATTTAATTCAATTATCTCAAATAAATCAAATCGTTGTTTACCGTTCTATCGGACATGAAACCGATTTAAAAGAATTCAAAGAGAAGGTAGCGTTAAAGGTGATTTGAACGATATAGAACGCATCATTTTAACATTACGCTTAGCCTCTCACTACGCTGCACGCTACTATCCGTCGGATACTTTTGAGTTGACTAAATTGTCCAAATGCATGCGTAAATAGATGAGGGATACTTCTGAGCACGAATGTATTTGGACCTTATGAATATTTAAGACCATTAGAGGCTAGGTAATTTCGTGCAACGATATGTGTGTATATTCTGAATCACAGACACCAAAATTATAGAGCATTTTGCATATCATTTTTCTTGGGGAGACGCAATAATTTTTATAAAGATGGTAGGGAAGGTATATAATTTCTCAAATAAGCGCCCAAGAGAAAAAGACGCTTTTTAGGACTTTTTGCGTTTTTTTCACGAAAAACTCTCCAAATTGTGGGGGAAAGGGACTCATTAAGTTTTTTACCCGTTGTATAACAACGTATTTAAGATAAGTTGTTGTGCGAGGTTTAGCAGAAATTACATATATTTTAATTTATTTAGTTCATTGATATGTATTGAATTTATCCTTCCCCTTGTTATCTTCCACGTTTTGTAGATCCTTTTTTTTTTCCACTAAAAAATTCTCCTCTAATTCTGCGATAATTACTTTCAGGAATCTCAAGGCAGTACGCTGGACAAATGGAGTATATGCACTTCTGAAGAGGAGCCGTTAGTTTTACAACAGTTTCTCAGATTCGGCGAGACCCGGGCGCTCACCCAACACCTTCTTTTGGCCCAACAGGCGCTTCAGGACCCAACACTGGAGCGCCTGGAACGTCGTACCTCGCCTACCACGCAACAAACTATGTCGCCTAATCGATGTCCATCGCCATCGTCGGTATCTTCAGTCTTTCATCTTCCACATATGCCAACCATATCACCTCATCAGAAGCATCCATTGAGTTTCCTAAATATGTCTCCTTCTAATGGCCCAGTTGTTTGTACATCACCTCCAACGACAGTCAATAACAATCCAATTAACCAATCCCCATTGAACCGTCTTCAAAACATGCAACCTTTCGACTTCCGGAAATTGAGTAGTGGTCTCAGTGGATTTCCATCTAAAGTAGGCCCAGATCCGAGAAGAAGAACATCCGAAGGTGAATCGAATATGGGTTTAAATTTGAGCATGCCTACATCTTCAGTTCCGACCTGTTTGCCACCTTTACCACCTCCACCAGTATCAACATTGAGCCATTCTGCAGCTGCGATGGCCGCGGCTGTTTCCGTCAACTCCCTAGCTGCGGCAACACTTGTAGCATCATCTTTTCCAAGCCTGGGGTCGAGCAAATCATCAGAATTCTTATCGTCAACCGGAAATAACGTCGAATTTCCTTCGGAAGATGATGAAGAATCTGAAGAGATCTCTCAGAGTGTTCTAAACTTAAGCAGAGATAGTGATATTGCAAAAACTCACAGGCATACGAGAAGTATCGTTGGTAGAAAGTCTTCAACGCCTACCAAAAGACATTGGGGATCCTCGAGCATACCATTAAACCTTGGAACTCAATTCATAAACCCGGCAACTGGAAAGAAACGAGTACAATGCAACGTATGCTTAAAGACTTTCTGCGATAAAGGTGCTTTAAAGATACATTTCTCAGCGGTGCACCTAAGAGAAATGCATAAATGTACAGTTGAAGGCTGTAATATGATGTTCAGCTCGAGAAGATCAAGAAATCGTCACAGTGCAAATCCAAATCCAAAGCTACATTCGCCCCATTTAAGAAGGAAGATATCTCCACACGATGGAAGAAGCGCTCAGGCTCATCCAATACTCATCCCACCTCAAACTGGTCTAGCTTTACCCGCGGCAGCTGCAGCATTAAATCCTTTAAATCCCTTCGGTCCTTTCCCGTTGCTAACACCTCCTCCTGATATAAGACATCATTCGGCATTAGCCTCCATGGACTTCAAGCAAAGTTTAGACTTGAGTATGCAGAAGTTGGAAGAGAGAAATAGCGTTCATTTAGACACCAATGCCTCATCAGCCACTACCAGCCACCATGAGGACGAAGATGATGAAGACGATGACGATGGCATAGTAGTGGTTGGAGGAGATGAAGACGAAGAGCATGATAAAAACGATAACTCCAATGGAATATCTGATCAACCTGAAGATTTTAGTATGCCTAATAAACGTCAAAAGACCTCTGTCTCGGATGTAGATGAAGATGTCACGAGTAATATCGATAGTAACGAAGATTCCCTTAGCGTTGTTGACACCCAAAGCCTTAAAGATGAATGCAATCTGCCTACAAACAAGAGGAAGCGTAAGAGTCAGAATCCAACGAAGTGTGCCGTTCCTTCTATTATGGAAGATCCTGTAAGTGATGGTGATTCATCCACAGATGTTTTTGGCGAACGCGTACAAGAAAAAACCGAATTTCAAAAGGAGTGTTCGCCAGAAATGTCGAAGGAATCTAACGTTGAGAAAGTTAAAAGTCCAAAATGTGAATCTCCCTTAAATTTAGGGAAAACCAGTCCAGATGTAAACGCCAACGAGCCTGAACGGGATTTGGGTGAAATTAAGACCAGTCTAACTCCACTTTTTACCTTGGATAAAGTTAAAAAGGAGAAGACCACACAGGAGAACGAATTGGGCGATGAGAACGATGAGAGACCAGCTAGCTCAGTCGAAAGCAATAAAAGTGACGAATCGTTTGATTCCTCAAACGCTTTACGCCACTTGGAAAGTTTATCTCACGGACATTTTGGAGAACTGATGAGTAGAGGTCTCCATCTTGGATTGGGTGGACAAAATTCTCAATTCCCACCGTTGGGGTTTATGCTAGGCCAAGGTCCACCTAGCCCGGCACGATCACAAGCTTCCTCAGCTGGCAGTTCGAATGGCGGCGATTCACCAGACGAAAATGGTCACTTACTGGGGCATTTCGACAACGGCCAATTTATCAGCACCATGGATGTGCCTATAGATAAGGATAATCCTAGAAGATGTACAGCTTGTGGGAAGATTTTTCAAAACCACTTCGGAGTTAAGACCCACTATCAAAACGTGCATTTGAAATTGATGCATAAATGCAACGTCGATGGCTGCAACGCTGCATTTCCTTCGAAAAGAAGCCGTGATAGGCACAGTGCAAATTTAAATCTGCATCGAAAGTTATTGTCAACATCTTCAGATAAGGGTTCCGCAGGGCTACTTATGGAAAAAACGCCTTTCGCTTCTCTAGGCGGTAATCCAGCGTTGCACGGTGACTTGTTGGCTAGGATTTATGCCGAGGAAGCTTTAAAAGGGCACCATCTTCCGCCACATCCTGGAATCGAACTAATGATGAACGGCGGAGATAGGATTCCACCCCCTCCGTTGCTATTACCACCGCTAGGGGGGCTGGCGTTTCCAATAGGGGGTTTTAATCATTTCTCCCAAATAAACGGATCGTCTTTAACTCCAAAACGCGAAACTTCCGGCTCGAATTCGCCTACGTCGGCGTCGCCACCCCTACCGCAATCTAGGAGTTCGCCGAATCCAGTTATTCTGATGCATTGTGTGGAAGAGGATGTTTGTACGCCGGATCGCGAAGGAAAAGTAACATGTAGACTGTGTAAGACTATTTTTACGAGTTTAGCGCAGTTAAAGGAACACTGTGAAAGACACCATCTATCCGAAATGTTTCGTTGTACTGTGTCGGGTTGCCCTAAAGTATTCATATCTCGAACGAAACGTAACTGCCATGCGGAAAACGAATCGCTACATTCTAGTTTGTGTAATCGAATAGACAGGAACGTCTCGTGACCGTTCCCGACTTATAGGACAGTGCCCTTATGGTGGTGAATATTTTCATTTAGTTTTTTTCCTCGAATTAAAGAAAATAAAACGAATATAGTTACTTAAAACGATCGACGGAATTGTCGTAATGTGATTTTTACCTGTACATTTTACTTATCTAGTTTAATTTTCCCCATAGTTCTTTTTTTGTTCTTTTTTTTTTTTTTTGAATGCCAGTTTTAATTTATTATGCTTGTATAAAAGTATGGAATATTAAACGAACTTATTGTATCATAAAAAAAAAACGCGTGGTGCTTAATCGAATATAAAAAGAAAATAATGCCAGTCCCAAAATGCAATGTATATGTAACATCATCGCACATGATTTAAATATATATATATATATATTTCACTAGAATTTAGAAGAAAGAATCATCTTTGTCATTAATATCATATTGTCGATATTGCAATTGCTCAGATAATTACATTTTTTTTTTATAAATAAGTAAAATCGACTTGAAAATTATCAAAAATTCATCGTATTTTAATATCGTCAAAAAAAAGGAGAAAATACTGCAAAATATACATACCTAAATGTGCAATAACTGTGTATATAATTTAATATTATTACCCTTGCGCTGTCACTGTATTTGTATAGATGTAAATATATTATACTGTAGGACTTTCTAGGAGTTGCGGTAAGAATTAAACGAAAAATAAAATAAAATAAATTGATGCAACAAAAGTACTGAAAGTTTTAAGAAGTTAAAAAGTATACGAATTTAGGGAAATGAAAAATAAGAAAAGGAAAATCAATACCAGTATTCTGTCTCCTGCATAGTTTTTTTTTTATTTATTATAGATGTAAATCAATTCTTTTCTCTTTAAAAACAGTGAGACCAAATAAAATAAATAAATAAATAAAACGAAGGTTGTTACTAAGATAATTGAAGAAAAAATAAATAAAATTTAATAAAACAAGAGACACCTTTTTGTAAACGTTAGTACTTGTTATTGCATATTCACTACTTGTGTACAGTCATCTATTGTAAAACTGCCTTTTGGGCTTCTTAAAATATAGCTGTCGTCTGAAAACTTTAATTTTTAGTCTTTTTCTTTTACCCAAACCCCAAAATAAAGTGAAATCAAAACCATTCTACAAGTGGAAAAAGAAAGGTAAGTAATTTTTTTTTAATACAGTGCGTCTGTAAACATTTTTTAAAAAATCAAAAATACACCGTTTAATTATTTCATTCGTATTGCAATTAAAACGTTTAGAAATATCGAGAAAAATAATTAAATTAGAAGAAGGATCATTAAAGTAATTTACCGAGCCTAAAGTAACACATAGAATTTAATGAATTAAAATAGATCATTTCTGTCATTAATATCGCACTAACTATATTAGAATTGCGGGGATAATTAGAAGTGCAGTGCTTATTTATATATAAGCTGTTTATAAATTGGAATATCAACATCAAAATACTGTAGCGGCCTCATATATCCTAACAAGATCGTCAAAGTTCAAATTTGTACCCTATTAATAGCTGAAATTTAGAATAAAGAAGAACTTTTAGTCTCATTTTCACGAAAAACACAGTTGGCGATGTTGTAGAACAATAAATTTGCATTTAATGTGATTTCAATCAAAAATATTACCATCAAATTTTGTTCATCTATAACGAATTTTACATAAAATAAATACGCCGATGTATATGTGGTATATAGTTTCTATAATCGAAATGGAAACATGGCAGAATAAGAACATCGCATACGTTATCCAAACCGGAGACATCCTAATGGAAATGTACTTCGAAGATTGGATCTACGTCACATAACTAGAAAAGGAAGTTTTAGGTACAGTACAAGAATTACCCGACAATTAGGTTCAAGATTTAAGATGATGACTTTTTAAGACGTATTCTTTGGAACGATGACTCTATGTTTACCAAAGATGGTGTAAATTTCGAGAACATGGTCACCAAAAAAAGTTCTCCATTAACCTGTAGTTAGGCATAACAAATCGTTTTGATACCAATAGGTATTTCAATATAACGACATGATTTACATGCATGATGATGCTTCTGCTTACTTTACTTATAACGTAAGAGATGGAGTTAAAGGCAGAATGAACCTGGCTAAAAAGGCTCGAAGGAGTAGCACAGACGATATCTCGTAGATTCCAGACGGATTAGAACAACTATTTACTACGTATTATTTCGATAATAAATAATTTCAAAGGCTATGATGAACAAAGTGTTTTACGGTATCTACTACTACAATATTACACGAATACAATGTATATTGCCTCCAAGTGGTTCCTGCAAACATTCGAAGCATGATACAAAATTAACATTTTTGATTTAGAATCGAATGAAGAATGACGCTGCGTGTAGCTTTTGTGTCAATCTATAGACACCCTGTATGACGTAAGTTTATATTTTTTTTCTTATTTAAAAACAATCAGATTAAATAAATAAGAGACACCATTTAAAAACATTAATACTTGTTATTGCATATTCATCTATTATAAAACAGTCTTTTGGTATTTTTTTCATTCAAATTTCAAATGGAGAAACGGTAAGTGATTCATTTTTTTGAAATACAATGCGTACAAATACGAGGGGAGGTCCAGAAGTTCGTGGAGTGGAGGGGGTAGGTGCGCTCGCTAGGTGTCATTCTAATTGGCGACTCATTAATAGTATATAAGTTAAGTTGCAGCCCTATAGCGTCAGTCGTTTACGAATAGTTGCCTGCTAAACAAGTCAATCCGGAAGAAAACTGAAACTATGGAGGAAATTGAACACCGTGCTGTGATAAAGTTCCTTACAAAGCAAGGAAAAGACGCTCAAACCATATTGAATGAAATGGAAACCGTTTATGGGGAACAGTGCCCTAGTAAATCAATGATTTATAAGTGGCATGGTCTCTTTAAACATGGTCGGGAGTCGATTGAAGACGACCCCCGCTCAGGATGGCCAGTTGAGGCCACCATATCAGACATCGTCGAAAAATGCAAAAATTTCTACTGCAAGATGCCCGTTTGAAGAAAAAACAATTATCTGCATTAGTTGGAGTATCAGATACCACCATTTTGCGTATCCTACATGACCACCTGGGTATGACAAAAGTCAGTGCAAGATGGGTACTGAGAATGCTCGCGCCGCTGCAGAAATAGCAACGCGTCTGTACGTCCAAACAATTTTTTGAGCTGTGTGGAGACAAACCTGCACAGATTTTGGAGCGGATTGTTACCGGAGATGAAACATGGGTTCATCACTTTGAGCCTGAGTCCAAACAGGAGTCCATGCAATTGCATAAAAAGGAGACACCACCGCAAAAGAAATTCAAAGTCTCAGAATCGGCTGGAAAGTTGATGACTACTGTTTTTTGGGATTGTGAGGGGATATTATTGATTGATTACAAAGAAAAAGATAGGAGCATAACCGGAGAATATTACGCAGCGATATTAGAAAAATTAAAGGAGGCCATCAAGGAAAAACGTCGAGGAAAATTGACCAAGGGTGTGTTGCTCTTGCAAGACAATGCGCCGGTTCACAAGAGCAAAGTTGCAATGGGTGCTCTGCACAAGCATGGCTTTCAATCAATAGTCCATCAACCCTACAGTCCAGGCCTGGCATCTACTGATTTTTATTTGTTCCCCAATTTAAAAAAAGACTTACGTGGAAGAAAGTTTTCCGACGACAATGAGGTAAAGGAGGCAACTTTGGCCCATTTTGAGGCGAAAGATAAAAAATATTTTTATGATGGTTTAGAAAAATTAATTCATAGATCTAATAAATGTATTGTGCTTAAGGGTGATTATATTGAAAAGGAAAAATAGATTTATTGTTTTATTTTATTTAAAACCCTTTCATTCCACGAACTTCTGGACCTCCCCTCGTAGAAGTAGTTTACGATAAAAGAAGTTTCTTTAGTAATAGCAAAAAGAATCTTTAAGATATTGAATAATTTTCAAGAATTAATTGTGAGCGTGGAAATCTATAGAATCCGCTTAAATTAAAAGGACGATCATTAGAGTAAAGCGTATATAAAATAATAATTAAAGATGATTATCTAAATTTAAATTATTCCATCATATCTATACGTATGACATTTTCGTTGGTTCTTTTAAGCGACGCTAAGACACACATAATACGTTGGGAAAAAAAAAATAATGTTACAGTGGTGCAGAGGCCTTAATAGGTTACGCCTCTTTGCTAGCCAGGAAAAAAATTCAAGATTATAACTCCCAGTAAATTATATTTTCTATACACAATTATAGAGTGTGCGTATGTCCACCTCCGTAAAGCTGAATATGTGATCTCGTCTCTTTCTAACCGTTTCTTTCGCAAAGAAAAATCATTGTGCACTTTCTTCTGGTGTAAATTGTATATTACATCTGATTGAGTAGGTTGTATTAAAAAATTAATAAAGCTACTTTATTAAATCGTCTTATAAAGTGATTAAGACAACATCAATCAAGCAGTTTGGGAGCAAGATGTTATTAATTTTGATAATAAATAATATCTGAATTAACCCGACACCAATATGTATGGTAATTCCTCAGTAAATACCGTAATTTTGCCAAGATAGGCCAGGCAATTTGTTTCTTTTTTTTATGGTCATGGTAATGATGATTTAATGCTCAGAGATGATGTGTGAATAAACGTCAAATTAAGATCGACTATAGAAATATTAACTATGATCCAAAATGCACCCATTCTAGGGATAAAAGGATTAAAAGGCCACCCACATCCCATACATACAGTTTATTTTGTATAGAAATTTCAATCCTTACAATATCTTACTCCGCTGTATATCATTCGTCCAAGCAAGATACTCATCATTGACACAAAACGTAAACAAAAATATTGTTTTCGAGCTTTGATTAATGTTGACCGTAAATATCACGTTTTGAATACGAGCATAATGATTGCTGTGGTTGTGTCTTTATAGTTTTAAAATTGAAAACGGTATTCGAATTGTATTTTTTTCTCTCGTCTCTTTATTCAAAAAAAAAAAAGGACAAACGTAATTATCAATAATTTTACACGTAACATTGAGAAAGAAAAGTATTAGACCATGTCCACAAAATTTTTGATTTACATATTATTTACGTATGGATATAAAGTCAGCTCCGTGTTCATACAAGCGTTACATCACTACTGACAGTTTACATTAGGATTTGTTAGGTCCAGTAAATGGGTGTTTTGAAAGCTCGAACTCACTCCATATACTTGTCCAATATAATTTGATGTTATTCCATCCATTACAGTAGAAAGAGTGGGATTTGCAACAACAAAAAAAAAAACAAATTCCACCCCCAAGGGATTTGAGGACGTCAAAAATATTTGTTTAACGTTTAATAATATCTTTTCGTATTTACAAGAATCGATGGTGTAGTTATATAAACGCCATAACACCTATGTCATCGGCCTGTATTATATATGAGCTCATATTTTATATCGAGACATGGGACTCTAGCAAGATATCTCGTTTAGTTTTCGGTAATTTAGTAGTCTGGTATACGTTATATATTATTTTTCGACGTTCTTGTTGCTGCAAGCGTTGAAAATATCACTTTATAACAGGGGGTTATCACAGTCTCGACGATTACGCTAACGTTAAAATCACCCAATACGTTATTTCGCATACCGGACTAGTAACAAAAAAAAATTAGTATTTATTTAATATTTTAAGCAGTAAAAGCAAATCCTAACGTTATTTATATATTTTAATTGGGATGAGTAAGGATGACACAACACTAAATCCTGTGCGCTTATGCATAATCAATGACCGAAACTGAAAGAGACGATTCCTTCCATTTAACGTTGGACATCCTCCTATTTTGTCCATTAAAGAGATCGAACGCAATTTAATTCGGGAAGCATAAAAAGTTCCATTTCGCGCAAAGTAAGGAAAAAATGTAAAATATATTATCTCAAACCGTACCTACGTCAAGACTTGTTAAACAAATTGAATGCGGTACCCTTTTTTGCATATAAAAGTACTTTATCTAATGTTAAACCAATCGATTTACATAGTTTTTCAATTCCCTTACTTTAGTTGGACACTCAAACGTGATTGAATTTATCCAATTTGTGTGAAAGGAGTTAGAAACGTAAAGATGCTTTGAATAAAGTTGATGTCCTGCAAGGAACGAGCATAGGTCCCTTTTTTACGTTTATATCGTATTCATGTCCAGGTATCATCCTATTTTGAAGATTTATAACCCCTTGCGGGATCAAATGCCTTATTATAATTCACATTTGGTGACTGAAAGATGTTTATATGTCATTTATAAACTTCCCGAGTAATATTAATGTATCTGCTACTTTTTCACATGTCAAAATAGTTTGATATATGGACGAGTCTTCATGCACATACATCGCGGTAGCATTGGCTCTTGCTCTCATCCTCTAATGGTTTTATATTCTATAGAGATTCACTACTACCGTGCATCGTCGGTATGGCCCTTTGAAAAACCTAATCAATAAATTATTGAATGATTTTCCCAATGCAATAACGTAAATAAATACGAGCTCGTACGTTACCGTATCGTTCCTATTGTTACAGATACGCTTCTATCTCCTTTTAGTTCTAACATAATAGTTCTTTAATGATAGACAATTTATGTATAACGTACGTAACTGTTATATTGTCAGACGATTTAAGAGGACCATAATAAACGAAAATGTCTAATTGTAATTAATTTACAATTAATTTTACGGTTTGAGAAAAACCTCAAAATTACATATAATTTAAAAATTTCTTAATTGGTATATTCTAAGAAAGACTGTAGACCCATATCAAAGTGAATTGCTCATCACACCGTATTATTAAGGTGTCACATGCAACCATCGCTTTAGACCATAAAACAAAAAATAAAGGAGAAAAAGGGATATAAACCAGCCGTAACACATTTTCGCACATATAATTGAGCCTTGCCTTCGTTTATAGTACGAAAGGACAGACTGAAGGACCTTCCAAAGGGATATCTTTGTTATATACTCGAAATGTTTATATTTTACGCATAATTACGTTTAATTCCAAATATATATCGATCTAACATTAAATATATTAAAAAATTAACGTTCCAAATGTATTTAAAATATCGTTTTTATATGTAGTTAAGACAATGAAATGGTAGCAGGTTAAAAAAGGCAGAAATGAACGGCGCACCATAGGCGTGCGTTTGATAATAGGTAAATAAAATAAATACACTATTATTATTTAAGGAATGGATCAACGTGATATATGCCGTAAAATTACGCATTGCTGTCGAATTGCAATGTTTCCCTGACAATGTACGTTAGGTTATACAATTGAAGGTTAAAATATGAAGAATACTCCACAAAAATTAATAAATAACATAGAATACAATAGAAAGAGAAGCAGATTAGAATAGTTATTATATATATTGTGACTATCTGTTTACAGTGATTATTTTAGGTAAAACAAGATCACTCCAACGCTTTCTAATAAATTTTGTATATAATCTCTTTCAATAGTCACTATATACAAGTTCCCCTGTAATTACCGTTTTGTATTAAGCCTACATGACGTATTACACTAGCAGGTAATTTAGGTTTAGTATTTTATTAAAACAATGCCTTATAGAGGTACTAACAGAATTATACAATGTTGCAATTTGGAGAACCAACGTTACTTATTACATCTATTCATTTCTTATATAATTAAAAAAACATCCTGAAACACTTACTTTTTTAAGCATCGTGAAAAAACCTAATAAAAGAAACGGTGGATTAATAATCAATTTTAAACTCATGTCATATTTGTTCCATTGCAATAGAGTAAACTTAGTTACGAAATTGCAATATACAGCGCTCCAAATTTCATAACAATATTTAGCAAAACCTTACGAACGAAGTATGTTACGGAATATAGAATAACGCCGTCAACGAGAGATATTATCGAACTTTCTTTGAACATGTATTGAACGAACATCCATTGAATCGCCGCGCGTTTTTGCCATCGCTACAGTGTAAGTAGATAATACAGTTTACGATATTTACAACGTCACATTAACCAGCCAAATGCGCCCTCTCTCATATATTTAGGTACTACGAGGAAAGAGCCGGTAGATGGTCGCGTCACTATATTGGATTAGTGGCGACATCTATTGAGCATTCGGAAATTTTATATATAACAAATCTTTAAATTTAAATAGGTATTTTTCTATTTTATGCTTATTTTAAATAGAATAAAACAAATAAGTTTAGAAAAGAACTTTATCTATCAAACAAATTCGTAAACTTTACAAATACATACAAAAAAGTTATCTAGGGCAGTACACGTACTAGATAGAATCTATGCAAAGCTCTAGTTACATCAAATTGTGTTATTAACGTGAATATGTAAATAAATATGACAATGGGTAATGAAAGTAAAATTACTTGAGTGTGTTGAAGAAATCGTAACGAACTATAACCTAGAAAGGTAATATATATGTAGTAACAAGCAGCTATTAGCCAAAATGTATTTCCAAGAATTAGAAACTTAGAATGGTCTCCAATTAAACCTGTTAACATAAAGGAATATAAATTTATAATTTAAAATTGAGAATACCTATACTTACCAGTATAGAAAAATAATAAACAGAAATGTAATATTGTTAAAGGTGGGAAAAATGCATTTAAATGGACATCAAATGTATATGCCCACTCAACGTCTTGATCAGTGCCTCGTCGAAAGTATTTATTAGAAATATACCTATAAAAAAGTCAAGAAATGACCCCCAAATCACTATGAACTTTTTCAAACAAGACATACCAAAATATCGTAGCTATTAACAATCCTGCACCTATACAATCAACAAAAATAACATACAGTAAGAATATTATAAATCTAAAAAACGTTAGATCTAGAACTATTGCAAATCCAATTGACGTAACTACAAAAAAACAATTTAAACAGGAATAGTTTCTTTATCTGGCTTTAACTTACAAAGTAACCAGAATGAAAGTAATACTAAGAATGCAGGATCATCCCTTGCGAATTGCGACTTAGTTTCTGTAAGAAAGTATTTCAAATATACATCAATAAGCTACGTTTTCATCTATTTACGTTTCCTATATTGAAAGTTCCTGTACACCTTCTGTGGCGCTATAAATAGGTACACTAATTGCCATATAGCAAATTCGAAGTCCATTTGATCAAACTTAAACATTCTTCTCATGTATTTATAGCGTTTCGTGGCTGCAGATATGCAATCTTTTGAATGATGAGCTGGTAAAGGTAGAGGTGATGAGCTTTTCACGTACGACATTACGAATTAAATTATTGCTGCTAAAAAAAGTAAAGTACATGTAAGGATAAAATTATAATTAAGAATAGTATTATTACTCACTCTTTAATTACATTACAATAATAATAACACAGGCTACATATTTTGACAGAACATGTCAATATTACTAATTTCACAATTGTGTGGAGTATAGTCTGAAGTTGAGTACGTTCTAATTGTGAAATAATTTTGTTGATAATTTTTTAGGCGTGTTATTATTTATTTAAGAGAGAATTATACATCATTAATGTTATATCGTTTATTTAAATCTAAAATTATTACAGTAAACGAGATTTTCTTTTCGTAATCACAGTAACTGTTAACGTTTCACTAGTATGTTCCTTGACGTGGTGTACTCTAAAAATCAATAAAAGTAGAAATAAATGTCTCCCTTTTAGAATTGTGCTTTTATTCGTGTTGGTTTTTTGTAGGAACGAGGAATCAAGATTAATTTTATTTATGTTGGAAGAAAATAATTAGTTCTAATGCAATTCCAAATTGTAGTAGTAACTACAAAGCGCTGTGAATTTACTCAGTATGAACGCTGCTTACATAAAACCGGTATGTTTGCTTGTTTGATGGGAAGGTTTTGTGTTGTATAAGCATTTTTGTTGAAAAATAATGAACGTAATATCGTTGTAGTATATTTTATTAGGTAATGAGGGTGATTAAAGTCTATATTTTTTATATAATTATAGTTTTTTACTCCAGTTCTTTTACATAAAGCCAAACCAGGGAACCGTAGAGCGGCGTGTGCAGTTTAGTTGTTACGGATGTGGGCTTAAATAATTAATTTGCAATTTAAAATTTTTAAAAAATGATCGCTTATGGACCTAAAAAGGATGGTAGTCCGAATACGAAATATTTTGAATCACCAGAAACACTAAACTCACTTGAAACAGTAAAACAATGGTTGCAAAAGACAGTAAAGAAGGTATGAATCATATTCTTTTAGATAAAGACGCTTATATATAGTATTGGTTGGTATGTATATAGTTGAAAAATAAATACAAATTTAGAATATTAACGCGTAAACGAGGCAGGTGAAATTAATCCATAATAATAAATTACCCTAATTTATTTGAGAAATAAAAAGATTCGAGATCGGTTTGGTAAATATAAATAGAAGATGTTTGCATACAACTGTCTTTTATTTCCTTTTAATATTTGCATGCTTTTGATTGTTTTTCTGTTATGGAAAGTACATTTTTTATTTATATTTCCGTTTTTTTATATATATATATATATGAATATGTACGATGTTTTTCTTTTTGTAGAATAGTGCCAGTTAGTTTTTTAGTTAATATAAATTAGTGTTTTTTTATTAATTTTTAGTACATACAATCAGATCCTCCCACAAACAAAAGTTTATCGTCATTAATCATTCAATTATTACAATTTCAAGAAGACAGCCTCGGAAAAAATATTCAAAAACCACCGATGACAAGAATACCTGTCCGTTTCTTTATGGACATGAAAGCTAATGGTGCCTTGTGCCACATGCTTGCGACAGCTTACAAATATAAGTTTGAGCAGGGATGGAAAAAATTTGAAACGCAAGTAGCTAAAGTAGGTTGAAGAATTACAAGGCATTTGAACTTCGATAACATAAAAAAAAATGTATTTTTAGAACGTAGCCCGACTAGACAGAATTGTGGAGATGTTCCAGGCCATGGAAAAATCCCTAGTACAAAACAAACTGTACACATTACCGATAATCTATGTAAAATCTGAAGTTGACAGAAATCTAGCGATAAAACTAAAGGAGATCATACGCAAACGAAATGGACAAGTTGTCGACTCAGAAGAGCTAGCGACACATATTTTGTATCCACATTGTGATCCTCTTGAGGAAGAATACGCTAGACCATGGCTGAGGCGCGAAAAAATGATCATGATGCATTGGTATTACTTTCCCGACTCTTATGATACTTATGTAAGCGTTGAAGGGACACTTGAAGGCCTCCAGGTTGAACCCAGTTCACCGCATTCGGGGCCTTGGAGGGTCTCTTCGACTTGGCTATTAGATTCAGATCAATATAATGAGTGGATGACAGAGGAGGATTATGAAGTTGACGATATGGGGCAAAAAAAAGTGCATAGGATGAGAATGTCTGTTGAAGATTTAATGAATCCATCAGGGGATCTTGATAGAAAGTGAGTTATATGTCCTTTATAACACTAGAAGGATCAAAAGTAGAAATAAGGGATAGAACGATGAAAAAGCTACGATTCAAAGGGATAATATACAGGCTGTCTTTTGAGAAAGTAGTGGGGAATCTTGGTTCTTTTTTTTTAGCTTTCCTAATTTAATTTTCAGGGGGCAACCTGTACCTTAAGTCATCTCAAAATAGTGTCAAGACATCCTTCTAGTGATATTTAAACGATTTTTTCTTTCTTTTTTTTTTTCTATATTTACCGTTTTTATATATGTATATTTTTTTTTTGTTACTTGTTTGTGTGTAGTTTATATGTTGAATGATTGTGTTTGCTATGCTTTTGTAATAGATATATAGGGCATATACGTATGTATTTCTTTTTTATATGAATGTAGAAAGAAATATATTTATCAGACTTGATCAATCAAAAAGTACCGAACATATGAAACGTGGAAAAGCAAAACAAAATGCAGAAAGATGGAAATTAAAACTCTAAAAGAGAAGTAAAAATTTGTATTTATTTTTAATGAAAAAATTACTCTTTTATATAAATACATACAATTAATAGTAAAAGAAATAATCTACCTAACCCAAAGTACCTTATATGTCTACTTTCCTTTTGCAATAACTGATCAAAAATGTACAAAGCTGTATTTAATAGGTTAGGTAGTTTATTGTTACAACATTTCTTTTTAATTTGTTCCTAAATTAGAATCGAATAATGAGTCTTTTATACAGGAAAAAGAACAAAAGGAAACGTTCACCAAGTCCGCCATTAAAAAATACTGGTAAACGTAAAAGCGGAAGGAGCCCTGCTACTTGTAAAAAATCTCGTCCGGAAGATGCTGAATCTGAAGATCTAACTAAAGACATGGAGGAACCTACAGTAGAACCTAATATCACCGAAGTAAGTCCCGCAACACCGATCCCTGCAGGTCAACCCACCAAAAAGGACCACGAACTGCAACCGTTGAAAGGCGGCTCAATAACCGACTTAGATGAAACCGAGGAACGGGGCGAAGACTCCCAAACGGGCAAAAATAGCGACAGCAACACTCAGGAGGATGGCCAAGAGGATAACGTTACGGAACAGACCCACCACATCATTGTCCCATCGTATTCCTCGTGGTTCGATTACAATTCGATCCACGAGATTGAAAAGCGCGCTCTAGCAGAATTCTTTAATGGTAGGAACAAATCGAAGACACCAGAAATTTATTTAGCATATAGGAACTTCATGGTGGACACCTACCGTTTAAATCCCACGGAATACATCACAAGCACGGCTTGTCGTAGAAATCTAGCGGGGGATGTTTGTGCGATTATGCGCGTTCATGCGTTTTTAGAACAATGGGGTTTAATTAATTACCAAGTTGATACAGATTCGCGTCCGACACCGATCGGGCCGCCCCCAACGTCACATTTCCATATCCTGTGCGATACGCCTTCGGGTTTGCAGCCCATCAACCCGCCTAAAACATCACAGCCAAGCGCTGCTAAGACATTATTAGATTTAGATCGTGTCCAAGATATCAAGAAGGCCGAGGGACCGGAACCGATTTCAGGTTTTGGTTTGAAATTAGATCAGTATGCTAAGAAACCGGCCGCTTTACGTAACAAGAGCGCCGCTTCCTTGACCAGAGATTGGACCGAGCAAGAGACCCTACTCCTATTGGAAGGGTTAGAAATGTACAAGGATGACTGGAATAAAGTGTGCGAACACGTCGGTTCGCGAACTCAAGACGAATGTATTTTGCATTTCTTGAGATTACCAATCGAAGATCCATATTTGGAAGATCCTGAAGCTGGCGGCGCTTTAGGTCCCTTAGCATATCAACCTATACCATTTAGTAAAGCAGGTAACCCGATAATGTCTACAGTAGCTTTCTTGGCATCCATTGTCGATCCTAGAGTCGCGGCTGCTGCAGCTAAATCGGCAATGAACGAATTTGCGAGTATAAAAGATGAGGTACCAACATCTATTATGGACGCACATCTTAAAAATGTCGAAGCTTCATCGACCGATGGTAAATTTGACCCTTCAGCCGGTCTCGCTTTATCGGGAATTGCAGGAACCGTACCCGAAAAGGAAGAAGAGGATAAAGTTAAAAAGGAAGTAGATAAAGACGATGATAAGTCTCACGACTCATCGGATTCGAAGAAGAACGGAATAGAGGGTACTGACGATAAGTCCATGGATAAAACGGCGATGAAAGCCGAACCAATGGATACCGATAAAGACGAGAAGATGGACACATCTGAGATAAAAGCTGATAAAGTAATTAGGGATAGCGAGATGCAAAGCGCTGCCGCTGCTGCTCTAGCAGCAGCGGCAGTTAAGGCAAAACATTTGGCCGCTGTAGAAGAGCGGAAAATTAAATCCCTGGTTGCTTTGTTAGTTGAGACTCAGATGAAAAAGTTGGAAATTAAATTGAGGCATTTTGAAGAGTTAGAGACTACCATGGAAAGAGAAAGGGAAGGTTTGGAATATCAAAGGCAACAATTGATAACTGAAAGACAACAATTCCATTTAGAACAGTTGAAAGCTGCTGAATTTCGCGCCCGTCAGCAAGCCCATCAGCGATTGCAAGCCGAGCAGGGCCAGTGGGCTCAACAGCAATCGTTAGTTTCGCACTCAACGGCCTCTACTGAGAGTGGTCCTAGCACTACGCCCACTCCTCCATCCCCACAAGCTTCAGCTGTCGCGTCGCCCGCTTCGTCTCACCATATTTGAACCGAGGACTCAAGGTTTTTCAAATTACAGGATGAAATCGAAGAAATGGACATTTATTGAATATTGTATTAGGGATTAATGGTTCTCTCTGGTGATTTATTCGCAAGGAGCGTTTTATAAATTGATAAGTGATCATGTGGAAATCGGTGTCTTTTTTATGAATTTATTTTCTATTATCCGATTATTAGGTAATGTTACAGTGTAGATATTCTATCATTATTAATCAATTAATTTCAAAATTTCGTACGTTTTATAAGAATCTAAACTTAAGAATTTTTCTATAGATAAGTTAAGAATTCGTGAGCGAATTTTTACGTTGAGCAGAGACTATTTGGGATTGGAATTGACGAGACAACCTTTCTGTGTGTGGTGACGTTGAGCTTAGTAGTTAGTACCTTCTATATCGTGCCCTGTTATTAATTTTTGTTTAGCCAATGCGCATAAACTATATTTACTATATTTTTACCTAAAGTTAGTAAATATTTTTGCGCACTTATATATCCCTAAAATTTGATGATAATCCTGTTTAAATTTATTAATTTCTTTATACATACATTTTTGTTTTTATTTAATTTGATAACCATATACATTTTTTTTTACTCCATCCCCTTTTTACTATATTTGTTTCTCCTTTATTTATATTTTAAAACTACATTTAATTTTTTTTATCAGAAAATTCTCATTAATTTTTTTATTTGAGTATTATATATTAAGTTCATTAAAATTAAGTAGACCAATCTTGTAGTTCAAAACTGCTTGATTTCTAAGTATTTCCATATTTATGTAATCAATTTTAAATATTTTGAGGATGTAAATAAATCTCTATATCATAAAGATTGCTTTTTATTTATTAGATATATTCTAAAAATTTAAGGATGGAAATGAGAACATTCATAACTAAATAATTCAAATTTAGCGCGTTTATCTTTTTTTGGTGACGTTCCGAAAGTTCCCTATTAAAATTGCAAAAAACCCTATTTCACTCGACTACTCATTTTAAATGGCGGTTATTAGTAATATTGAGTTGCGAAAATAGTTTCCCGTCTTTACATATCGAAAATGACGGTAAAGTTAGTTCGAAATGAATGAGAATGTGCACAAGAAATTAATTATGTTATGATGGAGTATAAGTGGTTCTTGTTGTGTGTGATTTTGAGTGTATTTCAACCTTTGTGTACAAGTTTAGATCAAGGTAGATCATCTCTACAATTACATATATGAAAGGGTTATTTATAGTACTGTTGTTTTTCATGAATTTTCAGCGTCTTTCTACGGTAATAGTTATATTTCCGTGCCATTTATAGAAGCAAAGAGTACAACAAGCATAGATTTTAAGTTCCGTACAAGACTATCGAATGCATTGTTATTGTTAGTATCTGGAGCTCATGATTATTGTGTTATTAAATTGGAGAATAGTCTGCTGAAAGTTATTATTAATTTAGGAGGGGGTGAAACTGAGGTAACAACTCCGAAGTCTGTTACATTGAATGACTTTAAATGGCATAACATTACTATAAATAGAAAAGAAGCAAATTTAACAATTATTGTTGATAATACACATAACGTAAGGAAAAAATTGCCAGGGAAATTTTTTGAATTAAATATACATACTGGATTATTTGTTGGAGGGCATGGAAATGATACGGAGACGTTTTTTGGACATCATGTTAATTTTAGAGGATGCATGGAACAGGTATATATATTTTAAATGCCCCTTGTATAATGTAATTTCTTTATTTTTCTACAGTTAGTCTATAATGGCTTCCAAATCTTGGACCTTGCAAGGAAACGTCAGTCTCAAGCCATTGTCCATGGAGTTACTTGGAACTGCGCATCGGAATTTGAAGCCGATGCTAATAAACCAATAAGTTTTATTGAAGATGGTGCTTTCATGCAGATTCCTCGCAACGTAAATCGTAACTTAAGACTTCAAGCTGAAATCAAAACGATACAAGACCATTCTATCCTATTTTATAATACAGGTCCTCCCTCGCGAACAGACCATTTTGCTGTCGAAATTTGGGAGGGAAAAATCAAAGTAACTCTTAAACTTGGTGCTTCAATTATCGAGAATCAAAATAATGTCTTCATTAATGATGGAAGGTGGCATAAGTTCACTATCAGAGTTACACCAGCTTCGATCGATATTACAGTTAACAATAGTATTACAAATGCAGTTATACCTCGAAGCCACTTTATTGATTTTGACAAAATGTTTTATATCGGAGGCTTGGAAGCTAGTAAAAAGGCCAGAGCTAACATGAAAGATCTAAAAACTACCGATTTTAGTTATAAAGGTTGTATCAAGCACATAATGTTTGGGGAGAAGAAGACAGGGCTTCCAGATGCTTATATTAGCACAGGATTATATCCTGGATGTCTCTGGGATTATACGTGTTTAAATAAAGAGTGCATTGATAAAAATAACTGTTTTCAAGACGGTGTTGACTGTTACAATGATACCTTCGAAAGTAGTTATATGAACCTTGCTGAGAAATTAGAATTATTGGCTTTGGAACCTCTGGAAGCACTTGAAGGTGGCATTGCTAAAATAAATGTTACGAACTTGCACGTCATTTTGGATTATCCCAAGTATAATATTTTGGATACAGGTGTTATGTTCAATGTAACGGAGGGCCCTTTGCATGGGGCTGTCAGCAATAACCTTGTTAATTACAAAGAAATTTCATCATTTACCCTAAACGATTTGTTCAAAGAAAAGATATTTTACAAACATGATGGCAGTGAAAATTTTAAAGATCAAATTGTCATGGATTTAATTTTTGTATCAGAAAACATTGTGCTTCCTCCTTATTTACAAGGGAAATTCAAATTCACCTTATATATAGAGATCGAGCCGGTTAATGATCCTCCTGAACTGAGGATACCTTCAACAAACATATTTACACTTGCTCAGGTATATTGCATGTCCTATCTTTTATTGAATGGATTATTTTTAGAGAAATTTGAATGATTTTTCTTTTGATTTAAGCATTAGTAGATTGAATGAATATTCTAATTATTATTAACTGTTTGAGGAATGTTTATGCTGCATTTTTATATTATTTTATATATATTTTTTTTATTTAAGATATGCTCTCAGTACTGTCTAATAACGACATAATACCATATGCTATAACTTCATGGTTTTCTTTTACGAAATGTAAGTAATACATCATTTATTTTAATTCTAATTTGCTTGTTGGAATTGTATAGATGTCTGACGTAGAGTTAGAAGAATTGGAAGATCCCTTTTTTTTATATAATAAAAAGTTACCTCATAGATGTATTCCTCTAATTCTACAGGGTGTTTCCGAAATAACTGTATATACTTTGATATGTTGTAGTATCATTCATTTTGAACAGAAAACCTTATATGAACATGCACGCAATGCTCAATGATTGCTGAGATACGGCTATATCATCTCGGTAACTATTGGGACTAAAATATCCATAATCCTCATTGAAACACCTTGTATAACCTTTAGTTGAAGTTACGCTTAATGTATCACTTATTCTTCCAACTCCGTTAATTATATAGAACAGTAGGAAAAGTTCTTTGTTAAATTGTTTTCTCCTTGTTTTAGGGTTCAAGAAGGACGTTCAGCAACGATTTACTAAATGTAAACGATCCAGACACCCCTCTAAATCGCCTATTCTATAATACGAACAATTCGAATTTTGGTCACTTTGAGTACGATAACAAACCGGGAATTCCTATAACGACCTTCTCTCTAACCGACGTGGAAAATGGCCAGGTGATCCTTTACCACCACTCGAATTCAAGCAACGATTCCTACATTTCTTTTGAAGTAACTGACGGCATTTTAAATAGTGAACCGGTAAAGCTGCGTGTGCAAACTTTTCCGCAAATGTGGGAACTGCAGAATAACACGGGATTGTTGTTGATGCATGAGGCTTCCGCTTATATAACATCTTACAATTTAAGCTTCATTTCGAATGTGAATTTAACTGATAACGCAGAATATCACGTCCTGAAAGGTCCAGAATTCGGGCAAATTGAGATTGAGAGGAACGGTGTCTGGAAGAAGTCTTTCAAATTTAGCAGCGAGGATATGAAGAGATATAAAGTTAGATATAGGCATTTGAGTTCGGCACCTTCACACGATGAATTCGAGGTAATTCTATGCTTATTCTTGTCTGTTATTCGAAAATTAATATTTCTTTCACGATTTACAGTATAGGACATCTTTAAACATGTCACGATCTTATGTATTCCACATTATGTTCGCTAAATGCGAATTGATTATTTTGAGAAATGCTCCCTTAAACCTAAATTCATCCGAGGAAGCTACTTTAACTATTTACAATGTTAGATACCTCACGAAGCCTGTGCAATTGCCGCCAAATTCGATAACCTACCTCATAATACGAGATCCTACTTACGGTTACCTCTATTTTGCTGATTCGAGATACAAGCTGGGCTATTTCGATACATTCACACAGGAGGATATCATTTCCAGGAATATCAAATATAGATTGCATAGAAAATCCTATTCACCAATCTCCGATTCTATTCTATTTAGTGTAATAGCACCTGGATGTCGTAATGTCACCGGTAACGTCACCATAATGCATCAACCCTCCAACGAGACTCTATCGAGGGTACACACTGTAATAGAGAGGCTACAAGTTGAAGAAGGTGGAAGAACCAATATAGCCGTTACCCATTTGAATATACACAGCGACTCCATAACGGATTTATTCTTCAATATAACAACGCCCCCGAAGCATGGAATCTTACAGGTTGTCAAGGAAAATTCGGAACGTAATAAGACAAATTATTTCACTTTAAATGAATTGACGTTGAATCAACTGTATTACGTCCACGATGATTCTGAAACTCGAACTGACGAGTTTGAATTTATGGCTCTATCACGAGAAGAGGAAAATTTCCAATACGTAGAAACGATCCACATCGATATCTTGTTGAAGAACGATAACACTCCTATAAGGGAAATCGAGAAGATCTTCTATGTAGTGGTTGGTGGGCAGAAATTGCTGACGAGTGATGATTTGAAGTATGTCGATCCCGATATTGATACTAAACCCTCAGATATAGTCTATACTTACAAGGATTTGCGCTCAGGAGGGATATATAGCGCTAAAAACACTTCGGTGGAATTCCAAAAGTTTACACAAAGCGATTTGGACAGGAACTTAGTGTTATTCAAACATAACGGAACGGCTCATTTTAAAATAAATCTCTGGGTAACTGATGGATCAAATTTCGTACAGGGATCTTTAGAAGTCAAAGCATCAGCCCCATTTATTTCCGTCTACAGCAATAGAAAGTTATACGTGAAACATGGGGCAATAGCCACCATCAAAAGCGATCACCTATCTTACATGACCAATTTATATGCTGTAGACGAAGATGTCGTATACGAAATCACTTCAAAACCTAAGTTTGGGAAGATAGTCTATGGAGAAAAATTTGAGGTAAATATTCACGATGTAAAATACTTTTTAATTTGATTGATTCATATTCCTTAAAAATAGGATATTCTCCGTTTCACCCATGCTCAGTTGAAGAAAGGTTATATTTTCTATGCGAATGAAGTGCACACTGAAAGTGTCGATAAGGTAGGGATCAAGGTGCAATGCAAAGAAGCCGTTACAAATGCTCATCTACTTATATTAATGCTACCACCAAGCTATTGGGAACCGTTGGCTTTGAAGACGATTAGAACTTTGATGGTGGAAGAATCAACGAGTGCTATTATTAATAAACAAACTTTAGAGGTATTGTTATTAATAAAATTTTTACATCAATTTATTATACTAATTACTTTTAAAGGTATCTCAACCCAACGTCGACCCATCGATGATCACGTTCTATGTGACAGAATTTCCTAAATACGGTTATATAACTATCTTACCTTCAACTAAGGATTCGGATGAACAAACTACAAATATGCGCAGCTTCACCCAATCAGTCCTAAATGAAAACAGAATTGTTTACATTCAATCTGTAGCTAATGAAACTAGCGATAGGATTATCTTTAACGTAACAAGCAGCATTATCTGGCTGAATAACGTCGTATTAGATGTTCAAGTTATCCCGGAACATCTTTATCTAGGATCTAACGCTTTGACGGTATACGAGGGTGGTGTCGTCCTGATATCACCTGTTAATTTATTCACACAAACCCACTACTACAAGAGCAAGGTTACCGATTACATCTTGCTCGAGTTACCAAAACATGGCTGTGTTCAAATTAGGAAATCGTGTACAAAATTAGCCAAATTTTCGTACAAGGAGTTGAAAGCGGGCGTCGTCCATTACGCCCATGATGGAACTGAAAATTTATCAGATGAGGTGAAGATCATAGGAATTGCAGGAGAGAAACGTAGTGCACCTTTAGTTCTTCCGATTACAGTGTTGCCAATCAACGATCAAATGCCTAGGGTTATAAATAATACTGGACTGACCATGTGGGAAGGTGGAATAGCTATTATTACAAATTCCATGCTCGGTGAGTATCGTTAAATACGATTGTTTTGTCTTTTAAAATTCATCTCGATTTCCTTTAGCGGCTGTTGACGCTGATCGTCCCGAGGAGGTTTTACGGTACCATATTCTCGGTTGCTGGTGGGGCAATGTTACTCCAGCTTCGGATCGTCACACGCCTTTACATTATTTTACTCAGGAATGGATAAATAAAAATTTAGTCGTCTTTAGGCATTTAAGTAAGTATAATTACACTGGTCAACATACATTTTGGTTCCGCGGATTTTATTAAGTGGAATTAAATAATTTTGAGGTGTCTAATCCAGAAATACCGTCAGATTTGTTGTTACGTTCTCCTGGTTTGAAGACCAACGCCGCTGTAGCCTGCTCGTAATTTCCTAAATTACTTGACCAATACTTACTTGTAGAGTATGTTCGCTTATTTACTAGAGGAGAGGTTGTACAGTGAAACTCAATGCGCATGCGCAAAAAAAATATATTTAAAAATGAAATGGTTACACGGTTTCCACTCTTGCTTATGTACATGTACGATGTACGTAAGATGTATATATTTGCAATAATTGCAGTTATTCGAGCTCTCTTATACATGTCATGTACATTAGCATTTGTATATGTATTTTCATTGGTAGCAACATAAAGTAATGCCTCAGCATGTACGTTGCAAAGCTATGTCTTAATTCTGTTTAAAAGGTTAAACTCTTATATGCTTCCGCTGAAGCTTTGTTAGAGGCATGTACTAATGCCTCTATCTGTTTGCATGCACCACTACCTTTTATAGGAGCCAACCCTATTTATTTTGTAAATTTATAAGCGCACCTCGGTGCTATGCTTATTTATATGTCCCTTTCCGGGAGCCTAATATACTTTCCTTGTTTTAAATTTGCCTAAGGGACTTGGCCCTGTATTATTGGCATGTATTTGTACTTGACCAAATACGTTTGTTATATTCACATTTATAGGGGAACCCACCCTATCTCTTAGAGCTTGAACGCCTGGTCGAGGGCGACAGTAGCGATAATAGCCGATCTCAATACAAAAGTAATGTCACAGCTACCCAGGCGTTCTCGTTTGAAATATTACGCTATGTGCAATCTTTAGCTCTGTACTACTGCGCCCCAAAGAAGGGAAAAAGACAGTAACCAGCAAATGTGCGAACTGCGCACCGACAAGTAAAACGGAGCGATGATGCCGACATTACATAAGAAAACTGGTCCGTGACACTCGTCCGCTACGACGAGCAACTAAATGAAAAATTTCTAAGTCCCGATACGACAAGGACCGAACAAACGTACAAAAGACAACGGGCGCTGCGGCCGCAACGACCGTCAGCAAGAAGCGGAGTGATCGTACTTGTAGAGGAGGTCTATACATGCGCGCCGACAATCTCACCAAAATAATTTCCGACACAAACTTAACTGAAGACTAAAAATATGTATAGACGACAATGGACACAGTAGCCTCGACGTACGATGATAGAAAATCGAGAATTTATACTTATTAAAAAATCTATACATGTGGTCCGACGACGTTACCAAATGACTCCCGCCAGAAATAAATGTATAGACAACGTCCTCGACGATTCCCGCCAAAACTAGAAAAACTTAGAAATCTCTAATAATCTTACGACGACGTTACTGTACACGTTACGACGAGGCACGAAAGGTGACCGAGAGTGCACGATCGCTAATACCTCGACTGTCGCGCGGGAGACGACTGCCTATGCTTGTGCACCTTAAATTTCAAGAAAACTCCCATTACATATCCGACGACGTTGCAGTGAATGATTTCTAATTAGGCAGTTTTAGCTAGCGTAATGCGAATGGCTGGCTTGCATACATATACAATGCGTAATGTACATACATATTAAAATAAAATTGGATATAAGAGAGCAAAATAAATAAATATAAGAATGAGAATAAATAAATATAAAAAGGAAAATAAAATAATATTCTAAATGAAAATAATAATGCAAAGAAGATAAAATACATAATAGTAAAAAAAATTTAGAAAATACAAAAAACAATGTTAAGTCCTTAACATTTGTTCTATAAGATCTAGTTTTCGAAATTCACTCTTTTTGCACTATTTAGGAAAAATTCATTAAAATTAGATATAACGTTATTAAAAAAATTAATTAAAAATGTATTCACTACAAATGAAAGAAAACATATCTGGGTGGTTCGCAGAAGCCATTGTTGTCATTCGAATTTTTAATATGCATGCAACAATTTAAAGGAAATATTTGGTACACACTGAGACACAAAACCACAATACTAAACTGAACTATGGGATGAAGACTGAGATACGGAGAACGCTATTAGGGTTGGGTTGGGTTAAACAGCTAGATTTTTCCAGTAATGGGAAATACTGAGAATTATAATTCTAATTTCAGTTAAGAACAGATAACTTGGGTCTCCTAAATATTTAGTTAATTATTTTGATTTTGCTATTTATCCGTATGAGTAACAAATTTTACCGTGGTGTATCTCAAAAACTAGAGTTGCTAGGAAGAAATGCCAGTTATTTTTGGAACTAGCACATTAGAAATACTCTAAATCAGTTCGCATTTTACAGGCACCACGAAATTTTTGTTTGGCGGAGTTATCAATCTAAAAGATCCGCTTAAAATTAAAAAAAAAACACTATTATATTTGATTTAATTTCTTGTTATAGACGGATCCGAAGCTGAGTTCACCTTCAAAGTTAGTGATGGATTGCATTCAACGAAGGAATATACTTTTCTGATTAAAACTAAACCTGTTACCCTTAACATAAAGATTAGACCACTGCACATATTCCCATTGCAAAGGAAATACTTGACGTCAAACTATATTCAAAGTACTGTGTCTGATCCTCAGCGAAATATTAATTACGAAGTTATAGTACCACCAACTCTAGGGCGTTTGATGCTCGAATCTGATACGTCTGGTATCTACAAGGTGGTTAATTCTTTCACGCAAGATGACCTCAATGAGAAAAGGATATTTTACGAGCACACCCACCCTTTCGCTAATTTATACGCAAACGATTCGTTCGTTTTTAACGTTAAAAGTCATCTGGCGAGACCTTTGGTTAACCAACGTCTTACGATAGATATCTCCGTGTCGTCGGGAGGTTTGGATGCTTTCGTGAGCATTCCTAAGGTCAACGTGAATGAAGGTGGAATCGTTAGCATCACAATGAATTTATCAAATGTGGTGTTCTTTTTGGAAAACCACGCTGGGTTGAGATCCCCTATAATTCATGCATCGGCGATGAATCCCCAGCATGGAACTGTGTTTTTGCAGAATAATTCGAATTTAACGACGTATACACAGCAACAGTTAGAATCCGGACAGGTCTTGTATCAGCATGACCATTCAGACTCTTTAGGTGATAATATACACTTTTCTCTGTATTTACTGCCTGGGTATATTCTCCTATGCAACGTGACGGTGCCTATAGTCGTGAATCCGATAAATGATCAGCCTTTTACCTTGGTAACGGCCCCGCCCCATTTCAAAGTTGTCCAAGGAGAAAATCATACGATCACGAAAAGTGAGCTGTGTACAGAAGACGCAGACACTGAACCTGGTGATCTGAAGTATGACATAATTACAGGGCCTGTTACAGGGTCAATTGTGATATTACCCGAAGCCATAGCAGTTACACATTTCACGCAAGCTGACATTAACGACAATAGATTAGTTTACATCCATAACGGGTCCGGTTTGAGAGATACGATTAATTTAAGGGTTTGGGATGGCAAGTTTCAACCTGTATACACAGTATTTAGCGTGGAGGTGATTCCAATAAGCTTAAACATATCAGCAGGTCCGCCAGCTTTCCTCCAGCAAGGCTCTAACGTGGTGCACCTTAGTGAGAGTCAATTTGTTATCAAATCTAACGCTAATTGGAATAATATTAAGTTTGGAATGCGAATTCCCCCTAGGCACGGGTTGCTGTACGTTAGAGATGAGAAGTCTTCAAAATTCACTTACAGGGACGTGGTGGAAAAGAACGTGATGTATATGCAAAGGGATATGGCCGCTGCGAACGATAGCTTCAGCGTATTCGCTGGAATGTTGAGCGGTAATACTTCCATTGGTAACGTCATTAATATCGTTGTAATTGTGCAACCTCTAATGCAAATTGGCCAATTGACCGTGTTAACCGGTGAAAACAATCGTATCACCTTAAGCGTATTAGATGCCACGCCCTTAGCTAAGTTAACCAACAGTAATCCTAGATATAACTTAATACGGAGACCAAAATATGGAGAAATCAGGAAAATATTGAGGAGCTCTGGTGAGAATCGCAACGTTCTTGATACTGCCGTAAATGCTTTCACACACGAGGAAGTGCAAAGTGGTCTAATCTATTACGTCGTTGATGACATCGAAGTGGGCTGGAATGGTATTCAAGATCGATTGGGATTCGTCATCGCCGTACCTAACATGTTTCAACCGGCTTTGGGAGAGTTAAAGATTCAGATAAAGTCACCGATGTTCAACGAGATTTATTCCACCTTAGCAGGACCTAACGATCCCGCTGGTCATGAAGGTGGAATGCATTTCGCAAGTCCAAATATGACTAGGGATTATTTCCTAATAGGTAAATCTTTAAATTAATGCAAAGCTGTCCGTTTTATGATGATAAACTATAATTTCCTTGCAATTACCAACGTTTTAAAAATTTTCTAAAAATATATCACGACCGGTAGGATTTTTTCGGAAAACTTGGTAATTACAAAGAAATTATAATTTATTTAAGATCTATATTGGAAGATATCGTTTTTATTAATACTTTCAGTGAGCATGGTTGCTGGTGTCGTCATATTGGGCGTGGCTGTTATAATAGTCATCAAATGCAGATCTTTGGAACCCGAGGAGTTGAACAAGGAAGAACAGTGCCTGCAACCCATACCATTACCTAGACCTCCAGATAGATTAATGGCTGCGTCACCGCCGCTGAAGCATGCGCAAAGTGGTTTCGCTTCACCGTTATTAACCGCTTTACCTCAATGTAAAGTTACCCCTCTAAATAGGAACGAATTGGATAGTCACACTAGGTACCCGTATGGCGTGGACGATCACCCAGACGAGTGGAGTAGCTGTGATACGTCGGATGCAGCTTGCCCAAGCAGAAATATCATGCTCCGTAGAAACCAGTACTGGGTCTAAATTTCGCTTACTACTTGTACGATAATGATGATAATAATAATAATAATAGTGATTTTTTATACGATTTATAAATGTTTAGAAAATGGAGAACAATTTTATATAGATTTTTCGTACTTGTTTTTAAGAGATTTTTTTTTATATGTATTTTTAAAATATTAACGTTGATAACGCTCAGCACACCACAAACATGAATATACTGCCTCATTTTATAGTTTTATACACTTGTGTGCAAATTGATTTTGCGGTGTGTTGAAGATTTTACATCAATAATTTTTTTTTTTTTAGTACAGAAAGAAACATTACGACTGAATAACAAAATACTTATTAACTTGTTTTGACTAGCTACAGTCTGCATTATTATTTTTTAATGCGATTAATTCGTTGTTATTTTTTATTATCGTAAAGGACATGCTCAATATGTAAGATTCAAATTGAAATGTATGTGTAGTGTATACAGCGTATTCCAAATTCTGAAATGTTTGTTTTTAAGAATCTTTGACAAGATGAAGTGGATGTTTTTGAAGTAAGAGGGGGGGTAATCCTTATATGTTTATAAAAGTATGCTCATATAGGTAAAAAAGAACATGTGAATTGGTAAAATGTATTTAATATTTCTTTTTTTGTACTTAATTTACAATAAATAGTGTTATACTGTACTCGCCTTGTTTTATTTAAAGCTTTTCCTTTTAGAAATCAAAAAAGATAAATTTAAATTTAGCACATATATTAATTGAAACCGTTTCGCACTCCTTTCTAATAAGAAAATAATAATTCGCAAGTTATTGGAACGGAGCTACTTTCACGCATGCGCAGTTTAATATAAAATTTCCTTCGCGAAGTTTGAGAACTATGAATCAAAAACCTCTTTTACTGCGCGTAGAACTTTCAATCTAATTTACCTCTGGTAACTCCAACCACAGCAATTTCGATTTAATAAAGGTATTTCCACTACAAATGAAACCGCTTGAAATGTAGATAGAACACTTTATTTTTCAAATATAAAAAATATAATTTCTTCTGTAACAAAGTAATAAATATGTGTAGTGCACTGGGAAATATTGTATTTAAAGCAAATTCCAGCAGCACTTCTTTGCTTATGACCTATTTATTATCCTAAGTTAAAGTAAGGCTAGAGCTCTTAGTTTTCACATGAAAAGTAGTGACAATACAAAAAATTCGCACAATAGTTGAGATATCTGCGTTTTGAATTTGTTGAATGAGCAACTATTTAATGAAACTATCACATTTTCTTTTATAATTCGACTTACCTGACAAAGAAATTTAACAAATATTAAACGTAAAACAATTAAAAACACAAACAAAACAATTAAGACACATGAGTCTGGAATTTTTTCTGGATATAATTTAAGGTTGATTGTATATTATGAACGAATTTATCGAATTCATCCTGTAGCATTATTGAAAAATTAATCCTATCTTCGACGTTGTACTTATTACAGCTTTTTGATTTTGATTGTTTCGCCTAAAAACAGTTGTAAGAGTTTATTTCTCTCAAGATTAGGGATATTTACCATTAATTTTGCTTTACGATGCTTCTTGACATCCAACATGAACCTCTCATATTCTCTTGAAGTTTTCTGCGACCAATAACATCTCAGGATTTCATATATTTTTCTTGTCTGCTCATTTGAGAACTTGTACTTCAATCTAGCTGTCTTCAACATATTGTCAGTGAATCCCTTGAATAATTCATGTTTGGTGAAATAAGGTTCGTTGAAAATGTAAGAAACATCAAGATTGTCTCTCATTCTAGTGAAGATTCTGTTCGGGCTCTCAACTTAAAAAAAAAAATTAAGTTACTATTATGATTACACATAGATAAAAAATTATTACCTGTAATCTCTTCTAGATCATCTACAGTTGACTTCAAGTAATTATAAGTTGCATCTAAGAGCTTGTATCCAAGTCCTAGCCTTTGTAAGAATGGTACGATGAAAAACTGACTGATGCGAGCTCTTGTTGTGATATCTTTGAACAGATACATGCTACAAAATCCAACTGGACAGTACTTATTCTTATTGCCGATACGGCATTCTTCATACCTAAATTAAAACAACCTAAAGACTGTTGTGGGGCTAACATGAAAATACATACAAATACAAAATGCGCCATGAAGGATCCTCTAAATCTATAAAGTTAGCAGCATCAATGAACATTATGATTAAGCTCTGGAATCTCTTATGAAACTCTTTAAAGCCTGATGAGGATAGATCGCAGTTTATAATACGAAAGCCAGTCCTCGTTCCTTTTTCTAAAGGTAAGAATGATATCATTTTATACAAGTAAAATACACAATCTTACCGTTTGTATTTGTGAAACAGTCTACGCATTCCCCATATATATAATCAGGCTCATCTTTTTTAATGCAGCTTTTGAACTCGTGAAGATCTGTCATGATATTGTTAGGGAACCAGGGCATGAGCAAGTTCATTATATTATCAGGTTCTAAACAGAATTTAGGTCCGCTTTTTAAGACCTCATCGTAGTAAATGTCGACAAAACAATACGCTGAATGAGCAGCAAAATATATATCAATTGTAAGGCCTTGGTATCCATAAATATTCTCCCTGCAAGCATAAATTGAGGGACTATAGATTGGTTTATACTGAAAGCTTCTATCACATACTCTTCGAATATTTGGTGTGTCATAAACGGCTTAAATTTTATCGTTGGAAGCATAATGTTATGTGTATTATAGACTGAAAAATAAGAAATTTCATTCATATAGGTTATGTATTTGTGTCACTTAAGTTTATTTACCGAATATTATGTTTGTTACATCGTTAGAATTGACATTATAATCTGCAAATTTCATAGAAACCATTTCTAAATGCAATAAGATAAATCTAACGTTAAACAAAATCGTATAATTTAGGAAAGAAACTATTTTCTACAAGCTTAGCAAAAGGGTAAGGTTAGTCAAAAAAAAAACAACAAAACTGCATTTTCTAAATTTGAATTTTGTTTCACTGCGCACGCGTAATTCAAAATTTAACGGTATCAATTAATTAAAGAGCGAAAATCAAACTCGGATGTATTACGAAAAATTTATTAACACATACATAAATTTGGAATACATAATTATAAAATAATTGTACAGTAAATTCATATTTTCTCTTATTTATTTTGCGTTTGTGTCTGAAATGATCATATGTACTAAATATCGATGAATAAAATCATTGCGTTTAAATTATATCTACTTCAAAATTGACTATATAAATATGAAACTTCTTTATTCTGATTCCCTTTTTTTTAATTAGAAACAAGGAATAAGTTAAACTTTCCAATATTGTCAACATATATTTACAAAGAATAACCGGATAGAGTATTTTTTTTTAGAGTTTTAGGAGATAACACGTAGGTACATTTTAATATATATTTTTAACACACTTTAGAAACATTCAATGGGAAAACTTCTATATATATACAAATAATATTTCGGAAAAACCGGAGGATTTAACGTAGAAGGGTATATTAGTGAAAATAACAACATTTACCAAAGGGGTACACATCTTTTACGTTACAATATTTAGTAATAACACCTAGTAAAGTGAATGAAAGGAATGAAAGAATTTTTGCTCCCATGGAGACAAAAAAATCTTTCAAGCTATTGAAAGTTGAAAAATAGTGATTCTAAAATGTATGTAGTATATATATATGTAAGTCTTATTGTTCTCTCGACAATGAAAACTTGAAAGGATCAGATCAGATTACACACATCGTATATATATTTATATATATATATATATGTATAGGTATTTTTTTTTTTGGTTTTTGTTTAATGCAACTACATCGAACATCATAAAATATAAGAAGTTCATATTCATATCACTACTCCTTTTTTTTTTCTAAGATTGGATTGGACACATTGAATACGTACATACACCGATTTTAAAAGAAATGGAATTCTAAACATTCATTATAAGTATACTTTTGAAATAGAACACTTAATATATACAGCGTCGTTGTAAAGTTCATCACAACACATCAGTCACTAATACCGCGTTTCCGTCTTTCACAATGAGAAGTTCTTACATGATGCACACACCTGACTTGGCAACGCTGTACAATGAATATGATCATCTTATAACATCAAAGGAGTCAGATAAGAAGTATATTTGGTAACACTCATTCTGAATATTCTTTTAAAGATAAAACTGTTTACCTCGTAACTTGATGTCCAAAACGGTATACTTTTTCGATATTTTTACTAATTATTAATTTATCTCATAAATACGTAATATAGAGTGCCAGGTGGACGGATAGCTAATCTATCTTTTAATAAGCATACAGATTCACGACATCGAAATATTATGGGGATTTAGAAGGGACAAAATGGCGATTAAGTAACATCCATTTCTTAGCTTAACAATACACGTTTCACAATTAGTATAATAGAATTGGATATCTTTTAAAATTTCACTTACATTTCTATGGACACCAAGTATTGAGTCACATCCTGATGAGCATTTTTTTTTTACATGTCCGATTGGACCTGATCAGACATCAAATATATAATAATTAATAATTATACTAATATTGGTCCGGTAGAATAATTTGTAATTTGTATGAGGGTTTTAATCCATTATCCATTGACATTTATTATTATTTAGATATACGTTATTTAATTAACTAATCGATGTTATAGTAGCTTATAAGAGTTGTATAAATAAAATTCCTTTACAAAAACTAACATTTATGTATAATAAATACTGAGATTATTAATATTACCATTGTATACCGAGTGGCTCAAGTCCTAGGAAAGTTACTTTAATGGATGACACTACATACAAAATAAAAACCACTTTTAGAAAAATCATTTACAAACTTATAAGGGTTTGGTTGGTGTACCACTCTTGGGTAAAATGAAATTCCCAATTATTATGAAGTTTGTGCGAATATTTCCTTCAAAATAGATTTTTATTAAGTAAGTAGTATTCTCTGTTAGAATAACTTCCCTAAGATGTATGACATCGTGTATAAGTATATATTTATCTATATATTTTACTAATTTTATGCGCATATATAATATATATTTACCATCAATTTTTCCTTAATGTTTTCTTCTACCTGTAACTACATTTTTTTTTACAATTATATCCTATATGTATATGTAATTTTTTTTACTTCAGTTTAATTCAGTTAAAATAAATAAATAAGTAAAAATAGGATGCGTCAAAAATATTTTGACGGCAATTTGAAGATATTATTTGACAGATAACATCTAGAGATTATATTACATATAAAGAGGGGGTCCATCAAATACATCTTTAAATGCGTCCGATTTTTGGAACAACCTGTACTTAATATTCGCAGAAAACTAGCGAAATAGATCCTAGATACAACACGATGGGTGCTATATTATGGCTTACTTTATTTTGTGCTTATAGCATTTGTACTGTAGGTTAAATGCGCACTGCGCATATGCGACGCCTTTAAACACTTCAAGGCTAAGAAAAAAAAAAAAAAAAAACAAACGTTAGATCAATAAATATCTCAATATATTGCTTCCTTTTCGATTAATAGTACAAAAAGTTTTTTTTTGATAATTACATAATTTCTTACAATTTTCTGTATTAGTTTTTTTTTTTAATTAATCAACGTATAAGGTATAAGGTAAAATAAATAAATATATACGTGTATAAAGAGGGGAATGGGGGATTTTTCTTGATAAAAATCGATACAAACTAAGAATTAATTAATCTTAAAAGCTACGTAATAAACAACGTAAAAGTAACAAAAAAAATATTGAAATAAGCAATATCGTATTTATAACTTAAACAATTAAGGAACAAACAAGGATATTAACTTCTATTATGCCTCCTCGTTAGCACAATATTTATATATAAATATATATACAAATAAAGAATAAAATGAAGTGAAATGAAGTCGAATAAAAACATAGTCAGAAATGGGCGCATTCACCAGAATAAACGAATAAAAACTCAAGGTTAAGCGTAAATATGAACTGTTCATTGAACTATTATTTCTGCTGAACACAACCAATGTTTCTTTTATAAAGATTAAATCTAAAAATAACAAAGAGAAAGGTAGGGATATTATTAGTAACGTCTTTTTGTGGTATGGATCATTAATTATCAATTTAAATGATTAATAAGCATCAAAAGAGAGGTATATAGGATCTATTTTACTTTCTTAGCAATTCGGGTAATCAGTTTTAACCGCTTTATCCGTGCCTAAAACCAAATCTATAATATTAATAATCGCATAAGAAACAAACGACGAAACGAGAAGAAAATTATAAAATATAAAAATCATTTTATTAATCTTGTGCTATTTCGAATGCAAATATTTGTTAAATTTGGAACTTCACAATGTCCCTGGATATTAGGGGCGATTCTGCAAAGTAAAAAAAACAACGTAAATGTTACAAAATAAAACTATCGAACAAACATCTGTAACATTAAGAAGGGAACCATTAAACAAGAGGATGTGCATGTTATAACAGGGGATTCCCCAGATTAAAGAACCAACAACAGAATTAACAAAACATGAATCGTGTACTAGGAAAGAAGCTAGAAGCGTGTTTTCTCTCTTTTTTTTTTTCTCCTTTTAGCATACTAAACTAACATCTTCGTAGAATTAACATATTCATTTACTTTACGAAGGGAAGGTGACCTATATATGCTATATTTTATATCATTTTTGATTAATATAACTAGTAAATATGTACTTTATATCTATATCTACATCAGTCTGATAGACATGAACTATAATCTGCAATTCTATCGTGTTTTTCATCGTAATAATGACAGGCAAAATGGGAAATTAAAAAAAGTACGGAACACGTAGAAGTCAGGACAGCTTCACTTGATTTATTTGCATGCTGATCAATTAGCTTTGAGTGGTACAGTCCTGCTCCCTATGGATAATATACACACAAGTGCAAGATGGTTAGGTTATATGATTTTGTGCGTACGACCCTGTTGCTATAATTGAAGAATAGTATCGTTTTAATGCATGTATGAGATGATCTAGACATCAACACAGACATCGAAAAGAAGTTGGTTGCAAAACTTATACAGGAAAGAACGAATAGTAGGACTAATAACAGTACAAACATCGATACATTTAGAGCGAAAAACAAAAAAAATAAATAAATAAAAGATACCAATTCTACAGACTGCGCCATATCTTATTTACAATATATAACTTACAAACTTGGTTTTTAGAATCTGGTAATATAAGATATGGTGCGTAGAGTGATGAGATTTTATGATGAATGTTCGCTACCATCTTCAATTATATCTTTTCCATTCTAATACATACAGAGCTCGGCATTTAAAAATGGGATGAGTCATGCAGTATCCGTGACATTGGGAGGGGGAAATAAAGACATCAACTCATGCACCATCTACCGAGCTCTTATACTTTTAAGGCGTAACAGTTATGAATATACATATCTACACATAGTCTGTGCAATTTAAGCGACTGTGAGTCGGGGTCCCACTGCCTCCATACCTTCAGGGGGCACTCGTACATTTTCATTGTTCAACGAACCATTTGCAGCCCCATTGGCCATAGCGTATAAGTCTGGTGTGCCATCTGGCGGGCAACATAATGTCTGTACGGCTAAATGTAATCGCAAGTAGTCTTCGACCGAGGACCAAATACCAGGACGTTTGTTATGGTAGAGTTTGGCATACATATAGACATCGACATGGTTATCGTAAATCAAGTGCTTCTTCAACGTTATTAAGGAGCAGAAAGTTGCTGCTTCAGCGCTTCCAAATCTAAAAAGGCGAATAAAATAAGTAAAAAAAAAAAAAAAACTGAACGAAAGACACTTTTTAGTTATTCAATGGAAAACCAAAAAAAATAGGGAAAGATTTTACCTATCAACTACAACCACAGGGCCATTTTGATATCCCAATTGTGTTTCCTGGACAGTATTCGGTAGATGATAAATTTCAGCAATCGAAGCGCAATGATGAGGCCAATTTGTACAATGTACCATCCGCACGTGCAGCTCATAATCGTCTTGAAGTGATTGCATGGTAAAATCTCGTGAGACATAAGTGGATTGGGCCTGTTCGTTCGTCAATTTCACCTTGAAATTTTCAGCATCAATACATTCTTGTTCGCTAGGCCAGAATACTTCGTACTCCTGCAAAGAGCGACGTTTTAATCCGGATAAGAATTGAAATACTGACACGTGGCGTACTTGGTTATCAATAATACTAAGCATTACAATCGTTTGTGCATTGTGGTCCCAAACCATCTGCCAGAAATCCTTTATCGTAGTCCTCATCGGGTGCTGGGTGATTATGAATTCGCGTAAGCTGTGGAAGCCTTGTATCCATGTCGCGTTCACGTAATCAGAGCCGTCTTCACCTGGTTTTGGAGTCAAGTGTACCCTCGAGCTTTCCACTGATACAATATCCATCCTACGGTTCTTTGGTTGGTTTATCACCTTGGTTGCAGAGACTAAATTAAACTCTTTACATTGGAAACTGGTCACTAGCTGCGAATTTAACGGCGTATCCAAAGAAAAAAGATCACATTTAGGATATCGAAGGGATATTATGGTGGATATACAACCTTAAACTGGGTATCTATGGATTTCCATTGGCCTAGGTTCTCTTCAGATTCATCCTGGATCATTTGAATGTATTTGGGGAATTGTTCACGGTTGATATTAGTCTCTCCAGATTCGATAGCTTCAAGTAATGCATCATGAATGAATATATACTGCTCCTCTGTCTGTACCAGGAAATTTCTTTGGGTGCGGATATGACGCAAAAACCCGAATATGTTTACTTCATTACGCTTTCTAATCTGCCTAATCATAGCATCTACAACGATATAGGTTCCAGTCCTGCCAACTCCAGCGCTGTAGCGTGTAGAAAATTCATAAGAAATCGGTATAAAACTAGAGATTCGAACATCCAAATTACCTGCAGTGGACGATAATCGGGCCTCCATCTTCGGGGTTTGCTGATGCAGACTTCTTCACGAAATACAATACCGGTAATGGATGATCGGGGGTGCCGTGATCGGGCCAGTTGGTGTAATGATATTGGTAGACGATTTTCTCGGCCATTGCAGCCTTCTTCTTCTTGATCTGGATAATCGAAACTTAGATATCGAGTTATATAAGGAATGCCGGTAAAATTTACCCGGAGGTGACGTATTTGCAAGGTACGAACAGTATAAGTGGCCATTACATCTTCTTTAACCAGCTTCACTTGAATTATACCGTAGGTTTCGGTTCCTTCCTTTGGCCAATACATATCGCATTTCCTCTATAAATAAATAAACAAATGGGATTTTTTTTTGATAGGATTCCTTAGGGTGGTCCAAAGAAATAATTCTGATAGATATTGGCGTTATTAGAAGTTAGTATGATTAGTTTAGTAGCAGGAAAATCTTACCACATATTAATGTAAAAACTATTTAAAATATGGCGTTTTAAATAGAAGATATCTCAAACAATTATAAAAGATATCTTCTAATTAAATCTTTGTAGTTATCACATGAGAAAAACAATTCACACAGTGTTAGTGCAAGATGGAAAGGCAAAACGAATGAAATAAAAAAGAATGGGATTCAAATAAAATTATACCTCAAAATGCTCAGAACCAAACTTGAAGATAGTATCCTAATAAAGATAAATAAATTTACCAAAAAAAAAAAATACCACTATGTAGTTATAATATAGAAATAAGTTTCCCGATGAATGTTTGTTAAAGTATAAAACTAAATAAAATACCCACCCTTCCACGTTCGACAAGGTTGGTGATCATGACAATGATAGTGACTCGCTGTTCCCAAACCATCCTCCAAAAGCAATCAAAAGTTGATGGTAAAGGTCCTTGAGTGCCGATGTAAGCTTTTGAAGCACCAAATCCATCGATGTAATTTGCATTAATGTAATCGATATTCTTTTTCTGACCAGGCATTTGCAACAACTGAACTCTACTATGATCGTCTTAAAATACACAAAGCAAAAAAAGAGAATCGTGAAGGTGAAATTGATCTGTCAAGTAAAAGAATTCACATATCTTACATGCAATGATATTTAGGTATCTATTTTTAACACGGTTGTCAGGATGTTGTGAATGTTCAGAAGTATGTTGATCTTGATTCGATTGAATAATTTCGTACTCTTTACTAAAACCAATATCTCCATCGGCATGCAATTCAGCAACATGTTTACTGAACATATTAACTGGAATTGGACCTTTATGCTCAGCAGCCTGGTTCGGTGCTGCATTCCACTCAAGAGAAGCTTGTCCGGAACAAGCAGGATCGTCCAGATAATAGTATGGTGCATTAAAGAACTTCCTGGAATGGAAATGTTTGTTTGGAACCTTTTAAAGGGAATAAATTTAAAAAAATAACCCACCAAAACATTTGTCGAGCTTGTATAAACCATTTTAACATCTCTAATTCAATTAAAACAATAAACGTAATTATTCAATGATTATTTACATCAATTTTTGCTTCTATTTAAACATTGAAAAGTGATAAAAACCTCATACGAATGTGGCTGGTGTATGTCTCTGTGTGTACTCACTAATCATACCGTTTTTGTTTTATTTGCTCAGCGCTGTTTTAATATTTATCTTATCTGCGTTTCAGCGTAGCATTATACTAACATAATGGGCGTTTATAGTTGGAAACTATCTTTAATTAAACGGCCGAGGTGATTTGTCTTTGGTATTTGGTGAGTAACAATAGTTTAATCGAAAAATAACCCACACGAACGATAGTAGCGAATGAGGAATTCCCTGGTTCCTCTTGTATTATCATCAAAACAGAGATAAAACAGTTAAATTTACATTAGATTACATATGCATAGTAATAGAAGGGGTGCCGCAATTCGTTTATTTACGTCTCAAAACTACCGACCAAGCTCATATTAATTTCTTAATAAAAATCATACAGAATTGACATATACAGGGTGACCGGTAAGTTCATGTATTTTTCTAACGGAACATTAGTAACCGAAACATTAATAATGTAAACATTGCATTAATAATGTTAGCTTTAATAACTTTTTATTTTTGTTATTCCTTTTTTTTTTGTTTAAGGCATACATCATGAAGATTACGATAATAAATCAGATTTTTTTAAAATTGTGAATTTTCATTCTTACATGTGTTAGAAAACGTATATTGAAAAATTTCCTCAACAATATCTCCTCAAAGGGATACCTCAATTTAATAATCGCACTGTATACATGAACAGAAGGATGTGGTTAATTTACTGCCTGCTTTGTCAAGGGGAGTTAGCATGCGGCTAATTTAAAATTAAATTTTTACAATCGAAAAAGGATGTTCCAATTTTCACTTACTTCTATGACAAAAATTCAATATTTCCCTTACCTCCATAGAATAAAGGCCATTACTGCTAAAACGAAAGCTGTAGCTGCGCATGCAACCCCAGCAATCATTCCTGCACTCAATTCATTAGTTGTATGTCTCATATAAAGCTGCAGCTTATCACAATCAGTTCTCATATGCACCTCCATAGGTTTGGAAAGATTTCCGTACAGGACACGTCCAGTATATGAACTTTTTGAAGAGGCCCCTAATCTTATTTCGTACTTTGTATTTGTAGTAACGTTTTTAATTGAGTACTGTAAATGAATGAGGTGAAAATAAATAAAAACAAGCATAAATTAAATACATACAGAGGTCTCGAAATGATCTGCGTTCGTAGGTAGTTTAATTATGTTGTTTTCTTCAAGGAATTCGCTTGTTACATAGATATAATAGAAATTTATGGCATTGTAATATTTTATAGGTTTCTGCCACTGAATATAGATTGTATCTGAAGTCTGGCAAGTCAGATTTAAGATGTGGGGAGCATTGGGGGCACTGATATCTGTTCTATTGATGACAGCATCTGAGGGTTCTCCTTCGTTCCGGAAGGTGAAAGCTTTCACCCATAATTTATACTCACTATCTGGTTCTAATAAATACAATAAAGCACTTTATTTATTGAATCGTAAAAATATATTTACTTACGTAAATTGGTTAGGTTATGTGTAACATTCGGATTATCAGTAATATGGACTGTTCGTACATCTGTAAAATTGGCATGGATAAAGTAGACTCTATATCCCTTAATCGCCCCATTAGCCCTTGCTGGCTGATGCCAACCCAAATGTATTGAGCTTGAAGTGATATCTAAGACAGTAACATTCAATGGTTTGCTGGGAACTGAAAAAATTAAAACAAAAAGTAAAGATAGTCAGTCATAAGTGATGTCTGATGGGAATGGATAAGATAACAATTGATTTTGTACAATGTCTGTCTACCTTCCACTAACGTCGTCGTTTCGTAATTTTCGGTTGTTGTTGTATATTGTTCAGCGATGATTAGCGCATATAAAATCGAAATTAGAAAAACGAGAACATGATTAACATGACCCATCCTATACACAAAAAGAATTGATGCACGCTCACTCCTCTTCTCGATATCAAAATATAACGATCAAGAGTATTTACACCATCTTTTTAAGTAACATGTTGGGATCAGCACGTATTATAATAGCCGAGATAGTTTCTTTTAATGCAAGAAAAAGAATAAACAAACAGTATCGATGTAAATATATTGCGCATTTTTACGAATTAACAAGATATCGACATTAATTCGCGTTACATCTTAATGAGTTATCTGATTCACAATTATATGCACCACCCAGCGATAATTGTGACAGTAGAGTTTGCTGCGATGTGAAGGGGTAAAGGGTCGTGACCGAAGCACAAGCACAACTAAACCGGACAACCGAAACGCTAAAAGAGAGACGCGAGGGGTTCACATTCAACCATCTACTCTATTCTACCTCACCGTAAGTCTGCATCTGTCATCGCTTTACGATTTCAGATATTCTCATTTATCCTAGATCAAGAGATCCAAAGTATTTTCTTTCTGTTTCCTGAGATTTTCTGGTTTTGGCCGATAACAGGAATCGAAGTTGCATAATTTCTTTGAAAATTCAAATAAAAACAAAAAAAAAACTAGCGGAGACACTAGGAATTAAAAAAAAGACAAAATCGAAGCGCATACAATGAGATCAAAAACCAATGCGACAATGTTTATATTGGATATTTCCTTATTTGTATTTATTTTGGTAGAAATCATACTTATTTTGCTATTAAAGTCGCGATTAACTTAGAAAAATATATAATTAAATTTACTTCTATTTTTTTTTGTCATTTCCGCTACAATTATATACAGTACCATTCAAAAATATACGAATAGGGATATAAAAAAGAACGTGTATTTCTTTGAAAGTTTAATATCCACTTTGAACCGTCCATATTCGATATATCTAGATTATTACGTCACGTCTTCATTGCTTATTAATATATGTTTGATTTTACAAACGGACATCTGCATCATTTATTCAACACATTAGTACGGATAACAAATAGGTGTTGTCTGCTTAAATCGTGGCTATCCATAACATAAAGCAATTGATATACAATATATTTGCGCAGTTTTTTTCCAAGCTCCTAATTTATCACCTCTCCAGTATTCGTAAACTTGTTTACTTGTCGTACTACCTTGTACCTATTATTAAATATGCGATATGAAATGGATCTCCTCGAGATGTGCATTTTTATGTTGACATCTTGTGTACATAGTGCTTGAAAAACTGAGATCTTTTTGACGAAATTAATTATATTTAAGCAATAAAGTTTACAGTTTTGCATTTAATAGTTTTCAAATTATATCACGTTTTTAATATTAGTACTTGGGTTTGTTTGCGTCATTTATTATTAGCAAAGTCATAATCAAAGGTAAACTTCATAAATAAGATGTTAATAGCCTTAGAAGAAAGTGAAATTACGTTTTCTAGCTACAAGATTAGGAAGAGAATACCGATTAAATTACTAAATGAAGTTCTGTTTATTTATTCCTTTTTATATTAGTAAGAGAATCTTGTCCAGTATTTAATACTGCTAGATCTCAGGTTTATTCGTCCAGTAAGAGTTTAGGCATAGTATTTTTAGCACATTAGTCGAACTGGAAGATGTTTTAGTTTACATTTAAAATAGCTATTCTTTGAAATGTAGCTCGGCACGATATATGGAGGGATAATATACAAAGTGTTACAGAAGCAGCGACAATTGATTAAAACTGACAAATTTTTGATGGCGACCAGCTATTTATATGGCAAATTTTTCCTAGCATAAAAGAGTTATTTTTTTTTGCCTCTTAGCTTATTTATAACGACAAGACCTTCTTGGTATTCAAGGACTCCTTTCGGTAGGTACGAGGCGTTTGAAACTGCGAACTATTGTTGTCTAGACATCTTCACAAATGATATGTTTAAGAAACTTTATTCTCGAACATCTCGCGTGGCTGTTACGAAATTCCAAGGACCCGTTTTAAATTTAAAAACATCGATTTTCAATTCGTACTTTTCACAATTGCTTTACATCTTTCCTGAATTTTTATCACGGTCTGTTTCATGTTTCTTGCGTATTCCGCGAAGCTATTTTACATATGCAATAGGTGTTGTCGATGTTTTAATCAATGTCAGAATTGCTAATGTTTCTCCGACTAACATTGATACGGCGAAAAAAAATATATAGATATATATATATATTTAGGGTACGTTTAGGATTCTTTTCTTTTTCGATTATTTACTCCTTGAGCATCGTGAAATGAATTTAAGAAATGTAATTATGTAAATTAAAGAACGTCATCAACCAATTTGCGGTATTCGGTATGACTAATATGAATCTATTTCAGTTATCGAATTTAATACGCAATTGTTAGTTGGAAACCACAAGGAGAATTTAAAATCTAGCGTTTAATGGGACTTGGAATTAATTAAAAAATTCTAACTTCCTCATAAATAATAGACAATTTAATATTTTGAAATTACTTCAGTTGAGGTGATTTATTGTTGTAATTAAAAGTTTTTTTAAGAGCTTAAAAATATGATTTAGATATGATTTTTAAGCTATAAAAAAGGTAACAAGGAGTAAAATTGAAGTTTATTAGATACAATAAATAATCTTTTTTCGTAACGGATAATTGCAGTTACCTCACATATATTCCATGTTAACAATACGGATATTCTGCAACAGATGTCGGTAGTTGTAGACATCTCACGCTCTCTCCGTATTTACAATATATATTCAAATATTAGCTTTAAATCTTTTTAACTTCGAATAACTATTCTTTTTGCTGCAATTAATTAATTACTATGTATGTGTGTACTAGCTTGTAAAAGTTATAGCGATACGGAAAAAGATGTTAGTTTTACTTTCGGAAGGAGTTAAAATATTATACAATCTGACTTTCTAAGTAGTTAAGCAATCAAGTAATAAAACAAGAGGAGCTTAGAGCTGTGTTAATTTCAACTAGTAAAGACAAACTTAAAGGACAAATTACCAAAGTTATGGCTCTACGTTTCACTTTAACAGATGTTTTTCAACTTTTATTTTCTTTAAAAAGGAGGTATGAAATAATATTGATTTATTCTTTTCATTTTTCCTTAACTTCAAAATTATGCAAACGTCATCTTGTTAAAATGCATAAAACTTTATTTCTTTTTCTGTTTTCTTTAGAACATTGTACTCCTACTATAGATGATGCATTTTATGCAGTAACATGGAAAGCTCATCGCAGCAGGCGACGAGAGTATGACAAAAGAATACCGCGACTGCTACTCCTTATGAGGGAGAATTTTGGTGTCGTTCGGTTAGTCTACTGGAGACAGACGGCATATATAGATTCACTGCACGCTTGCTTACACGTACTTAGCTAACTCAGCTATAGTATGAATCAATACCGCAAGTATTCATTTTGTCAAGCACCGTTTCACACTCGTGCAATGCAGCGAAGGACCTTTGTGTCTCGTTTCGTCTTTTCCAAGTCCCTATGTTTATGATTCGGTTGGTCATTCAGTATTTGCGACATCAGACTTAAGTTAGAAAATTAATTAGAATGAATAAGAAGTTCATTATATGCTAAAAAATCTTCCCAAAATTACGATTTCAAGGACATCCCGATCGATGCAGCAAAAAAAAATACGTGCCCTTGCATTAATTTCAGCTATTTTAACGTTGTACATCAAATATTTGAATTGGCCAGCCCTTTTGGAGTCCGTTGAAATATTATACAGAAAAAAATTGTTAGGTGTCACCTTTTCATTGTTTAATTTTTCGTATTACCAATTCTTTGGGACGACCTTATATAATAAATTGAATAGAAATATGGTTATTGCATTTAGGATATTTTACTTTTATTTGCCGAGAACATCGTTACATTTTATAACATGTTCTCTTTAACGTGAAAACATAAAAAATAATAGATATGCTATCAGTCCAAAGTTGCCAATCGTGCTTCGAAAACGTGTGAAAAATTTATGGTATATATCCCGATTGCGTTTTATATGAGACAATTCAATACTATTTCGACCTTCAATGTTGCATTGTTTTGTATAAACCAAAATTCCAATTATTTTTTATACTTTTACGCATAAAACAGTTTAAAATGGTACATTAACAAAACGCCTGGACTAATTTATTAGTAGTTATGCTGTAAAGTTTACAATCTAATTTATAAAACGTGTTGAAATGAAACAGACCGAAATAAATTATCTTGATTTAATATAATTTTAATTGTCTGACAACAGATGTTCGAGATGTTCGTTGTTTTCCGGGGAATGTAAGGGCTGTAAATGAACTCCCTCCTTCCCCTTTTACATTTTTATGACGATTTCATATATAATTCCAAACTGTCCTGGAGCGTATTCCTAATTAAAAATTATGTTTTAGGAGTATTCGCAAAGTTTGGACACGATGTTGATCACTTTATAACTTCACCGTAACGTCTGTCCATTTTTATTCGTCATTAAAAGTTTTATTAACCTTCCATGAGGTAGTATACATTTTAAAATCGCTACGTATTAGAATAATGTAAATTAAATTCAAATAGCAGGGATGAAACGTAAACAGCAAAGAAGAGATTATAACGATATCGTGGCGAATTAGGAGAAGCATATGAAATCCAGCAGAGGTTGCTTATTGGGCGGAAAGCACTGGACCGGAAGTTTAGTCCGTCACTGTTAGGAGGATTGGGACCTGAACCTTATACGTTTTACATGCTAGATGGAAACTTACCTCCCTCATCAGTCATTACTAAAACGGTTGTACTTGGTCCGGGCCCTTCCGGATTGAACACCTGGAGTGAGACTAAATATTGAGTGTAGGTTTCCAAATTTTGAATGGTATGGCTCTGTAACATATATAAATTAAATGCATAATTTAAATATATATATATTTTTTTGTAATAATATCTAATGAATATTCGTCTTAGTGTTGTTTTTTAATAATAAAATGTAACAACAAAATGTTAATAATAATAATACAATTTATTTTATATATATTTCTATATATTCAACATTTAAACAGAGTGCTCTACTTACCGGCATATAGAGCTTAGCTCATTTGCTGACAGATGGCACTCGGAGTATGCTGTGTTACTGTCTTTGAAGGAACGTATCGTGCAATTTTTACGGCGCGATTTTTACAAAAATTTTAAAGAATTTAATAAATATCACGTGTTAAGTATGTGAATCGAATGTAATAGATAATAAACTAAGTGAATAATGCCGAGGGAAAGCGTCAATTTGTAAGTAATTCTTTTAATTTTCTTTCTTATATTTTTGCAAAAGCGGGCGAATTTAAACGGGACATGCTATTCAAAATGGGGAGGGAAGGATGAAATGCAGGTGCAACGGTTTACCTTAGGAGGCCGAGGAAATATTTTGTGATGTCATATTTTATTTAGCGAGATCCTAATGTTATTATGCGTGTATAAAATTTCGTATTTAATACCGATAACTTTCCCGTTCTCTAGTTTCGAGGTACTTTGCACGTGATAGAAGCGCGCGAATTAGAGGTGAATATTTTAAAGTTAAGCCAAAGTAAGTAAATAACCTTTCTTCCTCGTTCGAATTTGCAGCGCGTTTTCTATAAAAATTTTTACGAATTCGCTAGAAATCGCATGTAAATTATGTGCATCGAATGTAGTAAACGATAAAGTATGTGAATAGTGCAAAAAACCAGAGGGATACCGTCAATTTGTAAGTACTTCTTTTAATTTTCTTTCTTGTATTTTTGCGACAACGGGCGAATTTAAAACAGGGATATGCCATTCAAAATGGGGGTGGAAGTTTGGATTGTAGGTGCATATGTTCATCTTAAGAGGCCGGAAAAATATTGTTTGACCTCATTATTTATTTCGCGAGATCCTAACGTCATTTTGCGTGTATGAAATTTCGTATTTAATACCGAAAATTGTTCCGCTGTTCTCTAATTTTGCGGTAGTATGCGCGTAAAAGAAGCGCGGGAATTAAAGGTGTACATTTTTAAATCAAACCAAAGTAAGTAAATAATATTTCGTCCTTGTTGGAATTTATGGCGCGTTTTCTACAAATTTGTTTACGAATTCGCTAGAAATCGCGTGTAAATTATATGAATCGAATGTAATAGACGATAAACTAAGTGAATACTGCAAAAAACCCGAGCGATATCGTCAATTTGTAAGTATTCCTTTAGTTTTTTTTTCGTGCATTTTTGCGAAAGCGAACGAGTTTAAAACAGGGACTTGCCATTGAAAAGGGGATGGAAGGTTTGATTGTAGGTGCATATGTTCATCTTAGGACGCCGGAGAAATATTGTTTGACCTCATTATTTATTTCGCTAGATCCTAATGTTATGCGTGCATGAAATTTCGTATTTAATGCCGAAAATTGTCCCGCTATTTGCTAGTTTTGCGGTAGTATGCGCGTAAAAGAAGCGCGGGAATTAAAGGTGTACATTTTTAAATCAAACCAAAGTAAGTAAATAATATTTCGTCCTTGTTGGAATTTATGGCGCGTTTTCTACAAATTTTTTTACGAATTCGCTAGAAATCGCGTGTAAATTATATGAATCGAATGTAATAGACGATAAACTAAGTGAATAGTGCAAAAAACCCGAGCGATATCGTCAATTTGTAAGTATTCCTTTAGTTTTTTTTTTTTTTGTGCATTTTTGCGAAAGCGGACGAGTTTAAAACAGGGACTTGCCATTGAAAAGGGGATGGAAGGTTTGATTGTAGGTGCATATGTTCATCTTAGGACGCCGGAGAAATATTCTTTGACCTCATTATTTATTTCGCTAGATCCTAATGTTATGCGTGCATGAAATTTCGTATTTAATGCCGAAAATTGTCCCGCTATTTGCTAGTTTTGCGGTAGTATGCGCGTAAAAGAAGCGCGGGAATTAAAGGTGTACACTTTTAAATCAAACCAAAGTAAGTAAATAATATTTCGTCCTTGTTGGAATTTATGGCGCGTTTTCTACAAATTTTTTTACGAATTCGCTAGAAATCGCGTGTAAATTATATGAATCGAATGTAATAGACGATAAACTAAGTGAATAGTGCAAAAAACCCGAGCGATATCGTCAATTTGTAAGTATTCCTTTAGTTTTTTTTTCGTGCATTTTTGCGAAAGCGGACGAGTTTAAAACAGGGACTTGCCATTGAAAGCGGGGGTGGAAGGTTGGAATGCAGGTGCATCGGTTCACCTTAGGAGGTCTGAGAAACATTGTTTGACCTCATTATTTATTTCGCGAGATCCTAATGTTATGCGTGCATAAAATTTTGTAGTTAATACCGAAAATTGTCCCGCTATTTTCTAGTTTTGTTGGTAGTATACGCGTAAAAGAAGCGCGAGAGTTAAAGGTGTACATTTTTAAATCAAACCAAAGTAAGTAAATAATATTCGTCCTCGTTCGAATTTATGGCGCGTTTTCTACAAAATTTTTTTACGAATTGGATAGAAATCGCGTGTAAAGTATGTGAATCAAATGTGAAGACCGAGGGAAATAGTTAATTTGTAAGTATTATTTTTAATCGTCTTTGTAAGTTCAAAAGAGCCACTTTTTAGGGGGTCGGAAAAATATTTTTGGTTGTAATTATTTATTTAGCGCAATTCTAATGTCATTATACGTTCATGAAATTTCGTATTTAACATCATTTAGTTTCTTCGTACTTCGCCCGTATAAAAAGCGCGCGAATTCGAAATGGGCCTTTCAAAGTAAACTTTTCTTTCTCGTTCGATTTTGCGGCGCGCTTTTTACAAAAATCTTTACGAATTTTTTGATAAAAATCGCGCGTGAAGTATGTGAATTTCATATTTAATAGCTGAAACTTTTAATTAAGCGCGCGAATTCTACGCGGATCTTTTATAAATTTTAAAGTAAAACAAATCGGTGTAAGTAAAAGAAACTTTTCCGTGATTCTCCTTCTTCAATAAGACATGGAAGAAGCGATCAAATATTTGTTTAAAATTAATTTCTGTCGTTCTTTAAAATGCAAGAGCGATAGTCTAATTGGCTTTGAGCTACTTTCGTTTGTTTAAATAAGAGAAGTAGGGCAGAAATCGTATTCCTCTTTTAAGGTACAATTTTTTTTATTCAATATTTTGCCTTGTTTATCATAATAGCGTACGGATAATTTAAAATTAAAAAGACATAAATCTGGATTAATAAACAAGAGATACCGTAATGTTTTGCGTATATAAACTCGGTTATTTTCGGTCGAATGCGAATAACGAATATGTCAGATTTTGTTTACGTTCTGTTTTCAATAATAAATAATATTTTTTTTCCATTATATAGTAAACACTGCGTACATTTGTTGTTTTTTTTTCGTTGTTTATATCAGCGGTATTGTTAATAGCCGAAGGCTCTACTCCGTTCTGCGTACCGCGTATATGTAAATAAATATTAATAAAGATTATAAAGAAAAATATATGATTTGGTATTATGCGGCAGGATTTATAAAAGCTATAAAACGGTTTTTTTATCGTAGTATATACACGGTAATCAATTTAATTATCGTATAATATCTTTGTTACGTAATCCAATTGTAATTTCTCCTATTTTATCTTGAAAAATCTCCATTAAAATAGTAAAGCTGGTAGTTGAGATTCCGTTGAAAAATAATGTTCCTCATATTCACTGTTATCGAAAGTAATGGGATAAATGGTGAAAATGCGACGTGGAGTTTTCGGAAAATTAAATTTTCTGATTGGATTCAATCTCTACAGAAGCTGACATACTCAATCGAGAGAGCTAGATCCTGCACTAGAAGTGAACGGTTTTCTGTTTATGAAGCTCCCTGGATAGACTTTAATGTGAAGCTGGATAAATATGATATGGAAATTATATTTGGAAGCATATACGCGAAAAAATCGAGATCTTCGAGATTTTCTTATTTAAAATGCGCATTTTCACCCGAATATATTCATAAATTCTTTAATAATTTAGGGAAAATCAAAGAAGCAGTCCTTTAAATTGCGTAATTTCATTCCGGAATCACGGCCTGATTTCCCGTGAGCATATCATCTACATAAACATATTCTAAAACGCAAACTAATGGTATGTTTGCGCTATATTTTTTTCGCGCCTCTCTTTTCTTTCATCAACGTTACCTCAACCGATGGATCACGGATGTAAATCTCTTTTATGGCGTCCGGGCCTCTATCACGTGGTCTATATGAAATGCGATAGCCAAGAAATTCTCCATGGATGGTATCATGGTGTGGGGGTCTCCAGCTGATATGAAGGGCACTCGCTGACGTATTATGGGCCGTTGTAATCGTTGGCTTACCAGTCGGTACTAGAATTACAAGGAAAAAAAACATTATTTAAGTAATATCCCTTTTACTTGTTTATTTGCATAAAAATAATTTATAAATTTTCTTTTTAAAATCATTCAAATTCACTGCAGCAAATTGCATTAAAGAAATATGACATTTTTCGTATTAATTTTGTATCAAAATGCAACGTTTCGTTGATGTGGTAGCCAACTTCTTCAAGCATGTCTATGTTCTTTTTGTTTCCTCACTAAAAAGATGTAATTCTTGTATTTCTCTTTTCCCTTCTTCTTTCTTTCTTTTTATTTTCTTTGAAAGCAATAAGTGACCAGAAGAGAAATTGAGAAAACAAATAAATATAGACATGCATGAAAAAGTTGCTCACCATACCAACGAGAGCAAAATAAAGCAAAATAAATAAGAAAAATTTTGAACTATCATGGTAAATTTTATTTTGATTTTCAAATGCCTTAAATTGGAACAACATAGTATTTCTGGTTAATTAAATATTGAATTCACCTAAAAGATTAATATTTCTGTTTTGGTGAGTAGCGCCAAATTTCTACCATAAACAAATATACACAAAGCTCGATTGAAATGTCCGGGAAATTTATCTAGAAACCGATGAAATCCATTATTGGATAAGGGTTTAGTTAAAATAACATCGTAGATTGGGGTAATCAACTAACTGGAACTATTATTGAAAGTTTCAAAACGTTTTAGGAAGCACTAAAATCTCATCAAAATGGTAATGTTCCCATGTTTTCTTTAAATTCGCATACGACGTAGACGCTTGTGATTCTCACGTCGTCGTTTTCGGGAGAGAAAAAAAAAGAGTCAACATTAGTAAAACAACCATTTTAAAAAATTCTTTTTTCTCCCTTATCTTAATGATAAAAAGAACATTACCATCATAAAACTTTGTCTTCGCACCACTGCAAACGTACGTATGCTAGCGTAATATTCTCAGGAAAACCTTGCTCCCATAAATCATTCCACCCAAATGCCTTTTATGCTATTATGAAGATTATCACATCGAATATTTTATTTCAGTCAGTTTGTTTTTATAAAAGTTCCTTGAGTTCGGCGCTAGAGGGATGAGATATATATATTTTTTTGTAGGTCATGTAGATACTTAATCGAAAATTCCTAACAGGATATTTTTCTTTTAATTAAATAAATACATTTCCTCTGATGAATATCCCGATTATTTGCATCAGAATTGCATCCTTCATCTCATTAAGCTTTTCCGATTGTTGGAATTAACCCGGTAGTAAGTCGCATGCTTCAATCTACTAATTGAGAGCCATGAAAACAGGGGGAGGAAAATCGAATAATGCTTTGTTTTGCTACAAGTGTTTTGGGAAAAAACCATTGATCACCTTACACATTGCGATTTCATTTATTCTTCGTTACTGATGGGCTCTAAAAAATCGGTATTATTCTAGGTCGTACCCACATATATACGACGAAGGGTAAAAAGACGATTGAATTGAGTGCATATATGTACATACGTATATCCATGTATGCTTGGTACCTACTGAATGTATTTGTTCAATGCCTCCAGGGGAAAGATAAAATTGAATTCGTGGAAAACAAACTTAATATCTTTGTGGTGGTGCTAACAATGTAAATCACCATCTGAATATGCTTATAGTGCAGGGTAAAACCCTGGGCGTTTGTATTAATATGGAAATATGCAAGAGGAAAGTTATATGCCAGGAAGAAAAAGCTTATACTATTACTATTAAAACATGTTTCCAAAATTGTCTAATAGTATAAATATTTTATCGATAGAATCGTGTCACATTAGATTTAGTTAAGCCACATCACGTCACGTACGATTTACTACCTTATATACCAAAATATTGCGCCTTAATCTATATTGACATATCCCGCATTACTGACCCGGCATCATGATGTGTGAATCGAACTTTAATTTTAAACAACAGCAGAATATCCAAACGTTTTTTGTTTTACAACAACGCTATGCGACTTGGTTGCGATTGATTTAGTTCATGGACCGCTGGATCTTTAATTTCCTAATAGTGCGCTGCATTTCACCCCTATCGATTTTATTTAAATGTCCGGCCAAATTGTTGCAGTTCGATTTGTGGCCATTTCACTTTGAAAACCTGGCTAGCGTATGTGCGTCGTGAAAGCTGGGATATCTTCCTTGTTTTTTTTTCTTCTTTTTTCGATGTGATAGGAAAAATAAATTTAAACTTACTCCGGCTAATTAACTCCTCGTTTTGTTTCTGTTTAAATTTGGACGAGATAATATTGTTTTTATATATATGCGATACGTGGCATTCCGTGCAGGATGTGACATATCTTCTTAAATATTTAAAACTGACTGTGGATGCGGATAAAACTCTATTTTCTTTGAATTATGTCACTCAAAAATGTAGACGGGACGTTAAAATAATAAATTTAAAAGGATGTCTAAACAAAAGTATATTTTTGGTAGAAAAAATATTTCTTTCGTATTTAGCTTTGTTAGTTTTCTATATGTCTTTGTAAAAGAAAAAAAAAAGGAGTTTATTCTTCGTAACCTTTTTTTTCTACGTCCCTTACATGCTATCTGATCACCAAACTGAAGCTTAAACTTTGTTACAAGCCAGACAATAATAAAAATGAAGTTTGGACAGTATCTGCATTGTCCTATCGTGTTGATCTGACGATCCTTGCATTCCTTTTATCCCTTATAGGGAACGAAAAAAGGAGGTGTAAAAGTAAAATCCCCAATAATACAGATAACGATATCCCGATTTGATCTGTATCTACTCCTTGAAAATTATATTGTTTCCTCGAATAACAAGACAAGCGACACAGGGATAGGTAATTTTTTCAAATAAGTTTTAAATATCTCAATTTCGAAGTAAATACGGACTATCTCTCTCAAAGCTTTATGAAATACGAAATTTTATGATATTTTTATAAGAAATACTCTTTCAGATTTTGGATTAATTTTGATCTATAGAATAATTGTTAGCTTGCCTTAAAGACTAGAGTTTGAATGTCGGTTTTCAAAATTTAGACTAAAAGATAAATACAAGTACAGGTCATTCAAAAAATGCTCTTAACTAAGTTAGATAATCTTCACTAAAAGATGTACAAAATACTAGTTTTCAAAAAAACTATTTTATATTTTCATAAGTGAAATTTTCTCCTCAAACTTTAATGTACTTGCTTGAATATAACTCATAAAATAAAGGAGATAGCGTGTTCTGGTTGACGGAAATCGATTCTACAAGGTCGTTTACACCTAGAAACGTTTTACTAGAGCCTTTGTAGGGACTAGAAAAGACTTCAGGGGATTTCAAAGTAAGTAGTCGCGTTTTAAATTTTCTGTGAAATTTTAATAAAATTCTGAGATCTGTAGTTTCCGTTTGAAAATCATCTAAGGATTTTCGATAGTCTCTAGTAAATATGTAATAAGTATTTTTGGCGTATATAAGTGCATAATTTGCTTAGAAAATATTTTGAGGTGAAGTCATTTCTTCATTGCTCAAAAAGTGAGGGGATGGAATCGATTCTATACATTCGTCTTTGTCTTAAAACGTGTAATTTATGCTTCTATAGATCGGGAATGGGTCCCCCCATATTGATTCAAAGACAATCGAGTGAAATTTTTGGTAAAATTCTGTAACTTTAAATTCCAACCGAAATCTGATTAAGGGATAGGAAAGCTTTAATACGTACGGAAAATCAGAAAAAGTAACATAAATCCTTTTTTCCTATGTATGCATATCATTATTTGAATGAAAGGGGAGGCTGACACCTCGAGTGGAAGGTCGTAAACTATATTCGCTTTGACCGAAATAAAAATCGTTTGTTTTGACCCATATCAAACATATGCTTTTGTTGTTGTTCTTTGAATAACCCTTCCTGAAATGCTGTAAGATATGTGACGCTTTCACACGTATCTTTTGCCCCGTATTTTTTATATTTCATTGTATTCATTCTTAGGATTGTCGATCGATATGCACAGCATGGACTTGGACTCTTTTTTACTACAAAAAAGTGTATGTCGCGTAAAAATACAGAATGTTCTCCTTTGTTTCGTAAAATCATCGTAATAATAACAATTTAGCAAGAATAGTTCGGATTGTAGTAGAAAAAGTACAACTGAATACATCCACTCCATAAGTTTCAATGTAGAAGTGACAACAAATTGGAAATAATCAAGGGATGAAGCTGTGGATAGTCGAGAATGTGTTTCGGAGATTTCTCCCCTTGCTCCGGTGAGTAAGCGACCAAAAACGCTATCAAGGGACACATATGCAACGTAATACGTAAACAGAGAATGTGCTTAAATGTTTAACTAATCTGCATGCGCAAATTCCCCAAACTGACGTGCTAATCTGATAACAAAATAAGGAAGACAATAAACAAGCAGCTTGAATACCCCGACTACGGAATTAGCCTCCTTAAAAGATGGCTGGTGCGGATGACTTTAAATGTAATGGAAGTTTTTGATGTAAAATAAACCTGTTCTAATGTAAAATCGATTCGAGTGCATCGTCAAAACGCCTAATTGGATAATCGAAATTACATGAATTACATGCACGTTTCTAAATAAGAAAATGACCCGAAAGCACTCGTTATTGAGAGATTGATTAAAAATCGGAAAGAAATAGGGGTTTTTTGCAATAAATTAAGTTACCAAAAAGGAGGGGAGTTATAAATTTAACACTTTGATTCTGTCGTCATTAATTATAGTTGAAAAGAACAATTAATTATAACGGCCCTTGCTCTCTCGCAGTCTCACATTGGCGTATAGAAACGGGGGACTAAAAAATCCCAACTTCCGGTGCCCGACGCTTGCCTAACCGTTTAGGAACTTTTTGGGAAAAACTTGTCCCAACACGCAGGGATTAGAACTCACCCTCTCTTAATGTGACCATGTAGTATGATTCTTTACTCGGTGAGCTTGCACCCATCTCGTTAACGGCTAGGACTCTGAAGCTGTACACCGTATATGGATGTAATCCAACCACTTGGAAATTCGTCTTATTGTCCGGAGTTAATATGGCCTCCGCCACATTCCAACTACCGTCCTCTCCAACCCTGGAAACATAAAAAAATCCTCTTTATTATTCGTGATTGGAATAGTTGATTCTTCAAAGTTCTCATTATTATTCGAGAATTATTTGATTTCCGAAAGTTGTCGCTACGTTGTACACTTGTCATTCGCTATTTGAACAATTCTATTTCGGCAAGTATCACGTTGTACAAATTATAAGCTGAAATTCATTTTATAAATATTACCAACGCAATAGTTCAAGATATCTAATTTCCTATGCATGTCACAGAAGGCTAACCTCTCTAAAATCGATATGGAAATTCTACACAGATATAGAGGTATATATATATATAACCTAAGTAAAGGTATTTGGTAAGGTTGTACGCGAACGTTATATTAAGCGAGATTTATCGTTTTTTCCCCTTTTTTCTTACAATTGAAATGGATATTTCGTACTGTAGCACGTAACAGAGCGAAAAACATACTTTGGAAGTCTAAGATTCTATACGCAATTAAAGCAAAACATCAAAGTACGCTTTCCCGTTTCCATTGCAAATATTTGTCAGTCACTTAAAATAGTTTACGGAGATAAACAGGCTGAACGTAGCTTTGTCATTTGTTTTGTTCCAAAAGCGTTACTGTAACATCGTTTCCAGATATAAGCTGAAACGTCTATCGTCGCCTCCGCTGCGGTTTTTTTTTTTTGTTAACTCCTTTTTTCGACGCCGACGGTGTTTGGAAAGCGACGAGGAATTTGTATTCAATAAAATATCTTTCCAATTCCATTTCAATTATTATGATTTCATCGGATTGTGTATGCCTTACTAAGTAAATTGACGGCATATTGTGCGGAAAACGCGATGGAAAATATTTTTGAAGATGGATAAGATTTATTACTTTGCTTTTAACGAAAAAAAAAAGGAAAGTCACAATAAGCCGAAATGGAAATAGGAACGTTAAATGAAAAAAAAGAATCATTAATAATAATAAATGGATATTTATTTATTAATTTGTTAACAGAGATAATCATCCCAAATTTTTCCTTTCTTAAGTAAAATTTTGTCTATTTCTTTATTTCAGCTTCCTTTTGGCCTGCATCTTTGCTTTCCAGATCTGCTTAACTGGAATTGTATTGTCCATCCTTTGTAGATGTCCTCACCATGATAATTGTTTTTGTTCAACATAACTTTCTATTGATTCTGTCTGTAGCTCTGTTCTGATTTATTCGCTTCTTATCCTGCCTCTTCTAGTTATGTTACATTTTTCACTTTTCTTAAATATTTCATCTCTAGGGCTTGGATCTTACTTTTTTCTTGACGATTGTTAGTACCCAGGTTTCACATCTAAACGCGAGAATTGGTTTGTATGCTGTTCTGTGGACCGTCATTTTTGTTTGTTTTATTTCTTTTCTATTTATAAATCCTGAATTCATAGCATACTATACTTTGTTGGCTTTGTGTATTCTGTTAAGTTCTTCTTCTTGCCTTCCTTTCTCATGTATTGTAATTCTTAAGTACTGGAAATCTCTAACTTGTATTTCTGTTTCTCCAAGTTGTATGTGTATTTCTTGTTCCTCTTTTAATATAACTATTACTTTTGTTTCGTTTGTATTAATTTTCAGTTCATTATCAGTGAGTGTGTTGTTCCAAATGTTTATGCTGTGATGTCCTACATAAAAAGCTCTTGCTCTTATCCTTGTTTTCCTGATAATTTCATCCTTAAGTATTATAAATAGCAGAGGGCACATCCTTGTCTAACACCTTCCTTTGTATAGAATACGTCTGTGAATATTTGTCCTCTTTGTCTTTTAATCCATTTTTCTGTCATTTCGCATATTTTTGAGTAGTTTAAAAAACAGTCTTCTGTCTCCTTTACTATCTTTTTCTAATTTTAGTCCAAATTCTTTCCATGATTTTTGTTTCGCTTGCGTTACTGCGATCTTGACTTTTTTCCGTTGTTCTTTGTATATTTCATACCATTCTTCGTTTTTTTACTATTTAAATAACCCTGTCATACCTTCTTTTTTATTTTCGCTAGGTTTTTAATTTTATTAGACCACCATGAAGTTTATCTTTTATAGTTAATGTTAAATTTAAGTTAATATAATGTAAGTTAACTTAAATTTGCGATTCGTCATTGTGTCCACCGTTTGTATCCTCTAGTTTCGCCCAGCTCTCAAAAATTGGAGTTATTTCCTGAATAATTTATTAATTTATCCAATCAATTCTTATAATTAATTCATTACAGTTTTTAATAAGATCTGCCTTAATTAGCCTTTGTGTAAGAATTCTGTCGAAGATGAGTAATTTAAAATCTATAGGCGAACGATATTCGAATGCTAATAAATCAGTTTAATACGATCTGAATTATTTAGTAGTTGGGAAGGGGTGAAATATCATCCCTTCCACTCGAAATTCAAATTGACATGGGAGAACGTTTAACATATTCAAATTGTTTTAATGAGTAAACACTTTAAGCGCCAATTAACTTAAGAGGGTGTGATGTAAAGCAGAAAACACAAAATAATACTACTCAGAATTTAAATGGAATAACGTGCCTTTATACGTCCTAAACGTGCATTATATACCGATTTCGTTGTTCATATTTTAATTCGGCTACGTAATTATTGCGCGTTGTGTGTTTTTTTTTTGCTCCTTAAAATATCCCCTGCGAGCGATAATGACGAAAACAGGAAACGGTATTTGATTGTTCACCGAATTAATTATTAGAGAATATACCTACCTTTTTGTTTATTCTGCGTCAACCAGTTAATTACCCGGGGGAATATTTTTAAAAATTCAATTATCAACCTCTTTTAACGGAAATTATTTGATAATTGACAATCTTATCGAAGAATGGGTGATTAAAACTTATTAAATCTATTATACGAACAGTTTGATTCATGCGGTTTGTTATATTAGCCACTTCTAAGTGAATTCGTATTCTTCTGAGGTAATAGTCCGCCGTTCGAATTGAATAATCTTTAATTAAGATTTGGGCGCATTCATATTATACAAAGTGCAACTCCTTAATAGCATCTTGATTACAATTGGAACTGATTTAGACGAACACGTCGTCTTCAGGAGGTTAGGGAAAGCCTGTAAGGGATAAGGGAGGTTATTGTTTCCCCTCTATTAATTAAAACAGTGCTTTTCATCCTTTTGTTTAAGTCTCGAAGCATGGAAGGAAAACTGACAAAATACTGGTGTTCCACGAGATGACATAATCCTTGGAAGTAAAGTTAGAAATGAGGGGATGACGATGTTTTGTAGTTAAAAGTTAAGAATCCCTACTAATTTGGGAAACGCTTAGAATAAGATATTTTTAGTAGAAATCGATTTTAAACTCTCTCTAATTAATGTTCTAAAAATAAATAAACATCCTCCTACTGTATATACTATCTTAGCAGCAGGATTGGGCATTGATTTTCACTCCATTTCTTTGTCTTATTCTTTTTTTTTGTCCTCAGCAAATCCCCGCGAAAAAATGCGCCCAATCGTTTAATAAATTTGACAAGATAAAAAATGGAAATAATTTCAGAGGATCCTGTAATTGTATAACTAATTGCGATATTAAATGAACTGCGAAGATTGATTACGTTTTGTTCTTTTCGACGAATTTATTATCTCATCGCAGACAATTGATTACATTATATACAGTGTGAAGAATTTAACGTGGTGTAACACGAAATACCATATTAAGGGATAGCTATATGAAGCAATGTAAATTGGAGTATTGCTATTCTGTCTATTGATTCCTATTTATATTATTCATGCTTTATCTTGTGTACATCGAAGATTTCTAAAATTTATGTTATTCAAATTGGATGGAGAGTATGTGCCAGAATGCATTATTACAACGGCATGGATTATAGTCTTTATCTCAACGGTGTGATAAATATTGTGCTAAGTTTTTATATAACATCTTTGACAACTAAATAGAGTTTTGCATCTAGATATATGTCAATTAGTTTAACTCCTACTAACTGATACCGGTAGTAACATGGAAAACGTGCATTTACTATATCATGCAGATTTTAAGAATCTAACGTGTTTCTTTTTATTAAAAATGTCTACATCTGAAAGTGAGAGAGTTTAATTGAAAATAGTTTATATATGATATGCGTAATAAAGGAACTAGTCCAAGAATTTTCCATGAAAACTTATTTGATCATTACCTTATGGGCGAAGTGTATAGAGGTTTCCAAAATAAAGAGCCAATGTCGCTCTGTATTGTATTTTAATAACACTAAAAGCTATACACTAATACACTAAAAGCATAATCACTTCAAGCATCCTCCCCTTGAGTCATAAAAAAGTAAACCTGAAAACTGTAATAAATATCAATAAATTCATGATCTGTTAAAACTTCAGAAACAACACCAAGGCATTTTAGATTGATTGTTGAGTCTTTAGTATAGCCACGCTGGAGATATATCGTTTTTACAAGAATATAAACATGTCTCGAACCATTATATTCATTTTATACGCACCAACAGCTGTGCAAGTTTGTGCTGGTAATATATATATTTTTTAATATCGTTTATTGTTCCTTCGTTTACGCAATTTTTTTCTTATATGCCAATAATATACATTATATAACTTCGACATCGGCGTAATAGGACATTCTGTATAAGTAATACACTTATAAGTTAGAAATCGAAAGATACTTGACTCTAGACGAAGTAAAAAAAAAGTAATTTTTGAACATTCGATTGGATAGATGATTAACAAACTTTTTTGGTAAAGTTCTCATTCTTCATATGTATCTAAGTATTAAATAAAGTTATATATAGGGGAGGATAAAAAGAAAACGTTCAAATAACTTTTTGAGGCGCTTAATAATAATCAACCGAGAAGTTTCTATTTTTTCATCTCTACTCTAAGTTTTAAAAAGATCTTAAATGAGGCGATTCAAGTTAGGGGATCGAATATCAGATTTGTAATTGATTTTTTTTCTAGCTAATATGATTGCATTCTTATATTTCATATCCCACTTTCGCCCTTTCGAGTATCAAAAACTGAAAATAATTAAATCAGCCTTAGGTATATATTTTTATCAAGCATCTGCGAATTCTCCACCTCCTTTTTTAACCCCCTTCTAATAATGTAATTTAAACCGTTTCGTTGGTAGCAGCGTATTTCCAAGGGAAAATTACATAAGCCCGAAAAGATTAAATTATCCCAGAAAAACTCGCGCCTCTCTTAAATTTTGTTTTTTTTTTTTTGTTACTTACTTTCTTTATTATTTAGAAACGGTAAGTCTTGAAAAGCATCACACAAAGGATACAGCCGAGTGTGTGAAGTTACTCTTACTTCCTCTTTCTTGAAATATTATTTTATTGTGAGACATTTCTCGAGGCATTAGTTCTATACGAAATGGGGAAAGGAGTGAGTTGCATTGTATTATTCGGAGTACGCGCAAAAAAGGAAAGAGATAAGGAATTTACATTTTTTGAATATAAATATTAAATGCGGCCTTTAACAGTAAGAAGAAAAGGAAAGGGTTTCGTTTAGGGAAAGTAAAAAAAAAGAGACAAGGAAATGGAAAAATACATACCGGGTTAATTAGAGGTGATCCCCTAAAACGGTAGCGATGTCTAAAATCATAGCTGGCTGTATAACACAAGCGTCCCATCTCTATTGTCTAATGGTCTCCAGAAGGCGACAAATACGGCAAAACTTTACGAATGATAGAAACTCTACAGACAGAAGAGTAGTATTTGTAGCAGTCGTAGTACTATGCTTTCATGTTATCGCATAAATAGCTGTCCTTGTTCTTTGGCGAAAGAAGTAGAAACTTTAAATTGATGTTATCCCGTAGTCGGTAACTTTATTTGTTCAAAAGTGTTTGCCATAAAACTCTCCCATTCCAACCTCGACAATTGCGAAGAGCAATATGTTTTGGATATGAATATCTTCTTCTAGGATACGTTATATTAACTTGAGAATCTTTTTCAATTATTTTGCATCATTTGTTTTTATACCATCACTATCGCTTTATTCTTTCAGCCTACATATATTTAATTAATGAATTTTATTTCCCTCTGCCGTATAATAGCGTAGTTGTAATAATTAATCTAGGGGTCTATTTAACACGTAGATAAGGATACTCTCGTGTACTCTGTAATTATTACACTTTAGAAGTTAGGTCCGATACAAAGGAGTATGTTTCGCTAATACATCCCTAGTTTAGCCCCTTCACGTTAAGTTTAAGCCATGCAGTTCCACACACCTTCCTTGATAACGACCTAGCTTCTACGAACTATTCGAAAATTTTGGCCAATAAACTCGAAGAGCTGCGGAGACGCGCTCAAGATCTAAACAATCAAATCGTTTATATTAGTGGAAGTTAGCTCGGATATACAGGACGGATTTTGAATTAAGAAGTTAGGATAGGTAATATTACAAAATGTTTTCCCTTGAACGATGTGCATGTCCTTCTCATCTAAAACGTACAATTTATTCGAGGTGGGTGGCAGATGTTTTATTTGGACCTTTTCACAACTGGCTATTTACTAGATGGCTGCACAAAACATCGATTCGAATAGTAAGTAGAAGACAAACGATATCTTACTGCTTTACGAAGGGAGAGGTTTAATTTAGATTAATCGCACCGCCGCGTATATTACCCTCACATCTTATTAATTATATCATTTCATTTTAACTGTAATTACAAGAAAGATTAATACGATCAACATAACAGCTGTAGCCATGGTGATGGATACCTGGCAACTGCGTTTGGATGGCAACAAATGGGTGTTATACAACCAGCAACAATAAACGTATTAATTCGATATTTTCCCTTGTAATTATAAATTCCTAATTTAAGTCTTTAAATTTGCGGGGTTAATTTAATCTTAAAATCCCATAGCGGAGGGATGACCACCATTTTTATCGCTAAAACTATTCCGAATACGTCAGTCCCGAAGAAATTAGGGTTGCCACCCTTTTCGATTCCATAAGAAATGAGGTTAGGGTAAAAAGGACGACTGCTAAGGAAAAAATGGGAACCTAGAAGATCTTAGCGGTGATATCCCAAATTGTACTTTTTTTCGCGACCGTAGGACGTTTATATCAATAGATGCACGGATTTCTACTGTACAGGATGTTAAAAAATGTTCTAGGAAATTTTTACTCATTTACAATTATCATTAAGACAAACAAAAAAGACTCAATGAATATTGTTTCAGATGTTGTTTTTTTGTTTCACTTAAAAGTGGATATAAGAATAATAGAGATACATTTCTGGACTTTCTCTAAACACCTGCATTAAATATTTTAAAATATATTTAAAATATAGGAAAAAGGAAGAAAGTAAACGGGACCAATTTCCAGTAGCTGAGACAATTTAATCAGTCAATGGTCACCTGTTTCGTGCAAATATGCACATCATGAGGACATGACACTCCAGAAAAGGACTACAGAATTAAAACAGATGCTAAAAACAACATCAAAAACATCACGGTTTTAGAACAAACGTAAAAAAGCACAAATTAAAATTGTAAAAGGGACGTACACACGTTTTTGGCATTTTGATTTATTGTGTACGTCCCCTTTACAATTTTAAAGTTTGTTCTACTGTCGTGATGTTTTCGATGTTGTTTTTGTATCTGCTTTAACTTTATAGTCCTTTTCTGGAATGTCATGGCCTGATGATGTGCAGATGTGCAGCCATTGACTGATTAAATTGTCTTAGATACTGTGAGATTGGTCCTGTTTTCTTTGCTTTTTCCTATATTTTAATATGATAATTAAAATAATAAACCTTTGTTGATTAAGACACTCTCTTCACTGTTACGGAAGTAAGTAAGATATCCTAACAGTTTGTTAACATCTTTTACATATATATGCATATCTACATATTTGCATATTATGTAGTATTATGTAATGTTTCGTGAACCAAGGTTAGTTAATATTAACCCTTTTGTAGTTTGGATAGCTGCCATTATAGCCCCAGCTTTGTTTCTGTCGGTCCCATTTAGGAATTAATTAATATCTCAATTTAAGGAATGTAATAACGCCTTACCATCATGCCTTTTGCAGTTCATTTATTACGAAATTAGATGAAAACCAAGGTCAGAACGATATATGTACGATTACTGATTATAATATAATCCAGAGACCGTAATATTCGATGGTTTTTGGGAGATCTAAAGGCGAGTCAACATAGTATAAAAGGAGACAAATGTCGCTCAGGACGTTAATTTATTGTTAGAATTTCGCAAAATAGCATTCCTATCCGAGCATAAAATCTATTGTTTGCGAATATGTATCCATACCTACCTAAATAAATTCGCATTACCCTTCCAAGGCACGTATTTTTGCTTTATCTTTGTATAATTCATCACTCATATGGGTGTCAAGTAAACTTGTATTATTTTGATTAGTACTACGTCCTTTCTTCCAACTCGAGATATAACCAAATGTATTAAATGCTATATCTAGACGTAGAGAAATGTGAACCAGTCTAAAGTTGGATTAAATTTATGTAACAACGTCCTTACACTTACATTTTTATTAAACCTAACTCAGGAAAAATGTCGCCACTTCAACTCAAGCTTTGGATTAAATATATTACATTTCTCTCGGTGGACTTTGTTAAACGTTAAAGTTTAATTCGTTTTTTCCGTTGTCCATTCATTAACAAAAGAAAAGAACCGCTCTGATAATTGTAGATTACAACCTCGGAATTTCTCGCGCGTCATTTGTAATCCTCAGAAAAATGCTGTTCAATTCGCCGGCAACTATTTTGTGTCGACTTTCGACGGAAAAAAAAAACGGAGATACCTCCTATGCTTGTTCATTTTATCCTGGTAATTTATCTTTATAAATGGGAAAATATAACTATAAATCACAGGGTTGTATCGATATAGGGAATAAAAATCCCTAAAACGGATGCAAGATTATCATTCATTCTCTTTCTTTTTGGAATATTGCCGTTACAGCAATAAATAAATAGATTGGTCACTTTAAGGATATCACCAGTGTACCAATTTAAGTAAAATAGGATGAAAATGTAGTTTAATAAGTTAACGGAACAAATTATCTCTGGAATTGCCTTAAAACGTTTTAGGAAATTAACTTTTACCTTCTTTTCCTCAAGTATAACTTCATTGTTTTTGATTTGTTGCGATGATTAATTTTTAAAACCTTAATCCATAGCTTTATGTTAGTACATCTTACATACCCACCATGTGAAAATCCTTACGAAATTACCCCAACATTTTACCACAATTTTAAAGGTCCATCAATTAAGATTATTAATCTGCATTAATATTTATTACTTTAACGGCTGTAACAGTCTTCTGTGCCTCGCTGCCGCCTTACTTGCAATAATTTAAAGCAGCTTGTGTTGTGCATTATGTCCTAGCGTCACGACGCTATTACAATATGATAATAGGCAATATTATGTTGTACTGGAGTGTGTTGAATTTATCCAATAAAACATTCATGAACAATTTATATTATCGCAGTAAATGCTGGGGAAGATTAACAATTGTTAGGCTTTTGTGCATTTAAAGGGATACTGCGTTATATAGTTAAATAATAGCTCTAAAATAATAGTACACTGATGTTGGTGCTATTTAGGACGGTTTAATATTTGAAAACTAGATGCTTTAATTATCTTGACGTTTTAAGACGGCTAAAAGAAAAAGTGAAATTTAAATGCTCTCAACTACTTTAGGGAATAGAACTGGAAACAGGGGGCGATATTTTATTTAGAAAATAGCCGCCAAGAATGAAACGGCTGCCACAAAACAAGGATAATTTTTTATTTGACAAATCGCCTCGCTTAATGGAAACTTTACATGGAGAGTTCTTCAGTGGGAATTGCACGTTTTAGAACCTTACATTGCACCCTAATGACCTTTTTAAAAATATAATTCGGACTAGGTTACACGGGCCTTAACAGCAATAACCGAAACTTTCCCGGCGAGTGTAGTTAATTCCTGACGTCCTCGTTTTTGCTTTAGTTAAAAAAGGAGGTTATACACAGCAGTGATAATATACTACGCAAATCATATCTTTCTAAATTAATTAACTTGCGTAGATTAAAAAAGTTTTGCTTACGAATTCGAAAACAATAAACGAAGGTAAATTAAAATCTACAAAAAAAAATGTTCAAAACATCTACTAAACCCATAATGAATTCATCTCTTTGATATGGGTACGTATCCCTTTTTTTCCCTAAATTTCATTCGCTTTTTGGTGAACGCGAAACCAACCTGGGCATATGAAAGGACTTCGTGCGTCCGAAAGAGGTGTCGAAATTATTAATTTAGTGTCGACTTTTGATTAAGGACTGGTCGGCAACGCATTTAAAAGATCGAACTTTTTAACCGGGTAATACACTTAATTTGAATACAAATATACACGTATGGGAATCATATACGTTTCGTACATTATAGTATGCAAATTGGTAACATTCCCCTGGGGTATCTCGTGCTTATTAGTTAATTCAACAATATGAAAATCTAGTCAATTGTAAACTTTATATTCTTGTTATTCTAGGTTATCAAGCTTTCCCGTATAAATTTCCATAAATTACTTTGGTTATATGCAATTGCCAGCGTAATTACATCATATATTTATGTAGATACAAAGAGGAGGAACAGTGATTGAAAAAGAAATTTCTTTTAAACATAATATTATCTTTTTTCAAGTTGTAAAGGGAGGAATCTTTAATTTCCAAATTTCTCAGCTAACGCTAAACTTTCCAATGCATTAGCATATTTCGCTTTTTGTTTCTTTCAGAAGTCAATGCGTATTAAATTATTTCTGCCGAGTTAATTTAAATGTTCGAACGAAGAAAAAATGCACAGTCTATCTGTTAATAATACAAATATACTACAATCAAGAGAGCAGAAGTTAATTGGGCATACCGCAGGGAATTATGTTAGCACCGTTAATTTAGCGTCTAGGTATTTGTTTCAGTTTTATATCGTTTAAGTTCTGCTAATTACGAACGAATTATTTATTTTGTAATTATCCCACCATATGCTGTAGTGGACGTGATGCGGAATGCACAACATCCCGTGTAAAAAAATTAAAAAGACATTAATCAACATTAGTGTACGTAATAATTTGTTTATCATGCTTACGGATATAAGTTGGACGCGGCCGAAGTTCATGTGCGAGGGCGTTTTTCAAAATGAGATTTTCTGTTTAATTTCCTCATCGATTTTGCGTTCTTTTGTTTCCCCCGCTTCGCCTTGCAAATAATTAATCTCCAATACCTTGCACGCTGTAAAATTGCACTCTCTACCCGGCCTTTTTATCCAACAAAGCTAATAATTCAATTTAGAGTCCTTCTTATCAATATTCATTTCCCATCTTGCGTAGCTGTAACTTCGGGGTATAGAAATTTTCAAAAGAGGGACCCTTTCTTCGACAATCGAGTCACTCGGATGTACTTAAAGTAAACTAAAAGTAATTTAAATTCTGGAAGGACGAAAAACTAGCTTATTTCGAAAAGTTGCGAGGATAGGGAACTTTTTTTATACCTATGTATTTCTATTCAGAGCCAATATCCCCCGATTGGACTCGTGCGGAAACTTTGTACTTCTTGGACACCCGGTAAGGGTTCGGTGGAACAACCCTTCGTCCTGTGTCGGAAGCTTTAAAGATAACCCGCGGAAGTCAGATACCTTGACAGCGGATCAAGGTATTTGGTAAGGCAAGGAAACAACGTAATAATATGAGTTCTGGTCGATTACATAGAAAATTTATTTTATTCGTTTGCTTGAGTGAGTTTAGACGCGACAAAATTGGCTACCCTTAACGATTTTTATGGTCCAAAACACTAGCAACGATCCATTTATTTCATGAGAAATATAATAATTTAAAAAGTAATTTTGGTGGAGGCGCTAGTTTTCTAACTTAACTTGATTCCTTATTAATTTTGCGCCATTCAATTTTAGTATATGCCATGCTAAATTCTTCGCCAAGTCCAATATCTCTCTTTTATTAATTCCCATTTCCTAGAATTCAATCCTCTAGAGCTTCCTTAGACGTATATGTGGCTCAGAAAACAATAGGTAACCTATTATTTAGGTTAAATGAAATAAGATTTAACCTAGACGTCTGTTAATTAGTTACCGCAGCTTTTGAAACATTAGTTGAATATTAACAGGTGACGTATTGGTTTTAGCGAGCTTCAAACATTCCTCTCGGTCGGCATCTGCAAGATAGGGAGAGGCTGCCTTATATATTTAATAATGTATTATAACCCAATTTACATACAGCTGCAAACTTTTGAGCTTCTTCTCTTTTCCCGTTCATTCTGTATTCTATATATTTTGCACTTGTAAAATAGGTAAGTTATAGATGTATGGCAATATTTTCAGTAATAGTTTAGCAATAAAAACACTGTATTCGGATTTCATGTGAAAACCGAGAAAAAAGGTACGAATTAATTAGAATGCTATAAAAATACAACACGCAACCGAGTTAAATCTATAATTAAACAATGAATTCCCATGGTAGAAAGGCAGAACGTAAAATTGGTATACAAATCCGGCAATTTAAAATTTGAAATATACGAAGTTGAACATGTATACACTACTACTCATAAGTGTTAAGACACTCTACTTTTCATATTGTATTATTGATACAGTATTATGTTTACCAAACAAATGCATTAAGTAAAATGAAATCTGTAACGCAGTTCAATTTTATACATATTTATATATTATAACTTTTATCATTTATTTAGTATGCTTTCATAAGTGTATGTACATATATGTGTGGATATACATAAAAGACAAGTATTTTCACGTTCGTAATGTATTTCAACATTAATTATATTTAAAAAGGAAAAAGAAACCTTTGTGTATACAATCTTGTTTTTAAATTAAATATATAGAAAAAAATAGTCCGTAAAGGAATATAAAACGTAGCTCTGAACAATGCAAGCTTTAAACTAAAGGGTATGTAAAATGAAGAACAACTCTGAATATTCTGTAATTCTAGGTTTTTTTTAATACTCTTTGTACATTTCGATAATTCTACAAGAGGGTTTTTACGCTGTCAATTGTAGTAGTAAAAATGAAAGCGAGTTTAAAAGTACGATTCTATTTTTAAATTGCCGTTCTTCTCTTTGTTCGTGTTGCGATTGCCTATGGGCAATCTTCTTTTTACTGCGCTATACTATACGTTGCTTAAAAGATAAATGAAGCTACATTCATGGCTAGTAGGACAAAACATAATGTTGATCGAGTTTGGAGGAAAGCCCCGGCATGCACAATTGTTAGAAACAATACGTAATTTAATTTCGTAGTTTGGGAATTTGACAGTTCAAGTTTGTTGCGAAATTTCACGTCCTGTTCGGCCGTTTTAATGCAATCAATGCTTAGTTCCCATTAACATAATCTCTGGCAGATTAAACGCCCGATAGTGCAAATTTATTGTAATGAGTTTAACTCATCTGTAACCCGCACAAGCGAACTCTTTGTATGGAAACTGTCGCTGTTTAGAGAAAAAAAAATGAGACTTGACATTAAAAATTTATAATATACATATAAATACTTCACTTATTTGAAATTAACCGTCGAAACGTGTTAGAAACTCTCTCTCGTTTTACCCCCTTATGTTATCGCTGGTTTTACAAGTAAATTTAAGTCAAAATAACAATAATTAGTGTACAGCAAAGTGCTAACCGTTTATAAATTCTGAACCCCTACAGATATTTACTTGAGAACTTTATCAATTAAGATAAAACACTTCTCCTGTATCCTGCATAATACAGAAATAATTATAAAGTTAAAAGAAACTTAAATTGCCTTGTATAAAAGATATAATTTAGAAATTTAATTGAGTAAGTACACTGCAGTATAGTACAAAGCGTCCATTTTACGCTGATAAACTCTATTGCTTTGTTACCGGCTCTAATTTATTATAATTAAACACCTTCCAGGCTAACTTGATATGTGGTAGGATCCATATAGTATGTGGCGTTAATTTCTAAAGCAAATTCCGGAATAATATAATATAGCCGTAACTATTAAGCCGTATATATTCTGGAGTATCTTGCCCTTTCACAAAAATTCCTCTTTGTGTAATGCTATCTATATGATTTGTGTTATACTTAATAATTTCTGTAATAAACCCTTTATTTACGATGAGATAAAATCATATTGACGGTGCTCTATATTTCGCCATTAAATGGATATATCGAATTCATATTGTCATAGAGTGGAGTTATATTAAACGAAACAAAAACTGGTGACAGTTTTAAATATTGTTTAATTTAAGTATTTTGATAAATGCAATTTGTTTCAATGTACTTTGTAATGTAAAATTTAAGAAAATAAAAGAAGAATCTCTACGGTGAGAAAAAACGTAAATTTACACTGAAGAACATGTAGCTTAATTAAAATACGTAACATTAGAATATAACCACGTCATTTTATCTGCTGTACCTTGCAGTTTTACATATCGAACGTAATCCGTAATGTATCAGGAATTTAGCTGAAATGAAAAATCTGTGAAGCTATTATTCACTCTCTGCGGCTTATTAGCATGTCGATGATTATTTATATATGTATACGTGCCTAATTTTAACGTTTCCTGCTTGCACGTGATGTCATTTGCCGAATTTCATTCTATAAATCTGAACATATATATATTGCTTTCCATAAAAATTACATGAAAAATTGTGTGATGCAGTGACGGGATTGTGTGGTTGTCTTAATGCGCGTTTACTTGAACACGGTATATTGCAGTATTTATATGAAAATTTACATTTCTAATAAATTGCGTGAAGATGTATTTTTTCGGTTACATGACCAATCACTTAATATTACAGTAAATCTACTGTGATATCAACGTTTATTTCTCTTCGGGAGAAACACCTAAACTTAAATAGGGAATTTTTTAACAACCGTCAATAATAAAAAAATAAACCTTCATATCAAACTAACCCCCTTTTATGTATTGACATTAAAGCCCCGTGTTTATTTCAGTAATATTTGACTGAAGATTCCACCAAAATGGAGTGGAGCCAGTTATTAAACCTGCTGAGGGTGTTTTACGTTCCTAGCAAAACAATTTTGTAGTTTTACGACAGCGCGAATTATTTCTTTATCGTTCTTTTACGATAATTAGGAAGTGCAGCGCCCCCACGGAAAGCCGTGCCGAAGTTGTAAAATATTATTCCAGCTGATGACGTATTCGAAACGTCGGAGTTTACAAGTGTTTTTCCTCAAAATTCGGATGGCAAATTCGGTTAGGGGGAGTTCGTTAAAGTTTGTTCAAGCGTCAGAGTCCGAGACCACGGCGTAGAAGCGAAGACATTTTATTCATATTTTAATGAGTAACAGCATAGGGATACCAATTAAAAATAATTATGTTAGGGACTCTTCCAATATAGGCTCTGAATAAACGCTTGATTATCTACACGAATAATAATATCGAATGTTATACTTAATTATAATACAGGATGGAACAATTAAATTCCCTTTATCGATGCTGATTTAAATTTACTCTAATAGTGATGCCTAAATCTCACCCTAGTTGTCCCTTTTCGCATATTGAATAAGTTTAAGGTCCAAAACCTGAAACTTTACCAATACAGAGCCTCCAACGTCCTAATGAGTAAAAAATGTAAATTTGTTCCGACGAAAATCGCCTACAAAAATGTTACTGTAACAGTAACGGGGTTTAGTAAAAAGTGTTAAAATACCAATAAGAGTTCCAGAAAATTGCAACGATCCTCGGGTGTGAAACAAAATTATCTTCCGTTTTTTTATATTTATTTTTAATTAAAAAAAAACAGTCAATATTCGATCTTAAAAAAGAATCTAGAAGAACAAAAAAAATGAAAACGCGTTAACATACTTCAAAAGAGGAAATTTAATTTTAAATCGGAAGTATTTAAAATTAAGGTTGGGAATTTTTTTCCTTCTTTTTAACCCTCACAAATATTGAGTTAAAAAAGATTGATTCATCCAACTCCCTGCACTTTATTTTATAGTACGGCCATAACAAAAGGGAGAACAGACTCAGGAACAGAGACGGAAGAAAAAAAGCGAAAGCAGAAGCGTTTACGAACTGTTAAAGTTATTGATCACAAATTTTCTACGCTTAGTTGAAGTGGCCATCATATTGTTTCATAGAAAAATCGATCAAGTGGAAATGCCAATTCCTCCAGTTGATATTTTTTTTTCTTCGGTGCGCTGCCTCCCACCGCAACAAGCAAATAGTGTAGCGCGTTAAGGGAGCGAAGAAATTTCCACCTTTTTTATCGTTTCCTACCGTAGTAAATGTATTTTTTTATAGGACGCAATTTAAATTTGTCAAACAGGGTGAGAGTAAGGAATAGAACCCGGAAACGGATGAGATTAAAAGCACTAAAAAGTAATTGATATGATTTCAAGCAATAACACATTGTGTAAGTCCATATACGCAAAATACGTTAGGCTGTTAAAATGAAACGTCTAGATTTTACGAAAGACGTTCAAAGATGGGATTAATTTAATTAATATATTTAACGTACATTTTTAATCTAAAACTCACCTCAAGACTTCATTAAAACAAAAATAGATGCTCTAAAAGAAATATGTTAATACGGAAGCGATAGCCTACTTTAAATTTAAAAACTTTCTCTATTCAACGTCGAACCTGAGGAATTATGGGGTAAATATGTTCATTTATGCGACTGAACAGACACACAATCGGCTTTCCTTTTTTTTGGGAGTTGTGTGTTCGATAGAGTATGAATGAATAATATCTTCTTTGCAGAGCAGTATCAAGTTCTATGTTTTTCTTTTTCTTTCTTCCTTAAATATCTTTCCCTAAGGCTACAAATATTTTCAGTTATATAGATATTGCAATACATAGTAAAGGTGGACACATTCTGGATAATTTTGGTAAAAAAGTTTGTTTTACTTTCATACTTTATTTTTTATAATGTAATATCACCATATTTTTAAAATGCGAGATGCTAAAGGAGAACCCAAACTCATTAAATATTTAATAAGAATACCAAAAACTCCAAATTACCACTTCAATTGTCGGACGTCAATGAAATTAATTATCATTTCTTTAGTTTCATACGTGACGTTTGTGTCGACACCGATTTACTAAATTATTAGAAATCTCAAAGGCTTTTGATAGTATTAATCATTCTCTTTTACTTGCTATTTTAAAATATGTCGGTTTTAGTGCTAATTCCGTATAAAACAGAACTCAAATACTTTCGTGTGATGGCATGTCATCTTCCTCACTTCCTATTATATCCTGTATTCCTCAGGGTAGTATTCTTGGTCCTGTACTGTATACTATCAATATATAATGCCTGATGATACGCAAATCTATTATTCTTTTAATGAGAAGAAAGCGCGTGAGGCTGTTTGTAATATAAATAATGATCTTCGAATGCTTGTTGACATACCGCTAAAATATTGTCCTCAAATTAATACAAGGAAAATTTCAGTCTTACTTTTTGGTCACAGTAAAGCTCGTAATGTTGCTATGTTCCTTATTCGGATCACAGTTAATGATGAAATAATTTCAGTATCAGATCATGCGAGTAATTTAGGACTCTATTTAGATACGAAACTCTGTTTCGAAGAACATGTATCTTATATACTGAGACTTAGCTACTATAATCTGAAAATTTTATACGGTAACAAAGAATGTTTAAATGCAAATTTAAGAAAATTATTATGTGAATCTCTTGTTCTGTGAAGATTTAATTTTTGCTTGGATGGTATTGACAGAGACAGAATTCAGGGATTGCAAAACTCTTGGTTAAGGTTTATTTACGGTATTCATAAGTTCCAAAGAATATCTCGTACTTTGAGATGGGCAAGATGGATGTCCATGTGACGTTGAGCTGAGTTCTCTTGTGCTGTTTTTTTATCACAAATTAATTTATCATAAAAGGCCTAGCTATCTATCGTAAGATTATCTTTAGAACGGATTTTAATAATGTTAATTTGAGATTTAAAGGCCTACTTACTCCTCCCTCTTCATAACTTAGAGATGTCTGAAAGGTCATTTTCTTATAATGGAATTCCTTTGGATATTCGGGACTTGAATCTAACACTGTTTTCTCATCAGTTGCGTAATCGGCATTAACGAATTCTTATTAAATAATAATTTTATTCATCGTATTATTTCGAAAGATAATGGTACAAAAACAAGAATAAAAGAAGAAGGCGAATGTAACTTGTACTAGATGCGCTTGATGTATTAGTCTGTTGTTTGCCCTTTGATTATAAAATACCCCTTCTTCCTTTCTTCGGAGTGTCCAGATCCTTCCTTTTCTCTTTTTCTCGTTTAACTGGCAGCCAAGAAGGAAAACACAAGTAGTATTCGGTGTGAGCTTGACCGTAAATCTTAAAAAGATCTAGTAGAAAGGAGTTCTACATTTGAAACCAATGTTAATAAATCAGTCAATAAAGTGAACCGTATTTTACGCTTGAAAAAAATAGAAACGTTAAACAAAGATCCACTTATAACTTCTTCTGAGAGGGAAACGGGTGTTTGGAAGTTTTCAAAAGTAGACATAAAATACATTAGGTTTTATGGAGTTAGAGTCATTTCAAATTCGCGAAACATTTCATATATACATCGAGAAATACATGGACATGGATGGGGGATTTTTATGTCTTGAAACTAAATGTATTTCCTCCGGAAATAACATTATAAACGTATCGAAACATTTTTCGGTGACCCGCTTTGTTGTATGCGATATTTTTCTGTTTTTTTTTTTAATGTTCCATATCGGCGAACAGATGTCAACATATTTAGAATGATATCCGAAAATAAACTAAAATATATATATATTTTTGTAAAAGGTTGAATCCTCATCCTGTCACTGATTTTTTTGATGGAACACGCTGTATGCATGAAATAAATAATCAGACTGAAATAAGATCTGCTATATTAGACATTGCAAGCGTCTACCTATTCGTAAAGCCGCAATACTAAACCTCAGATGCAACAAAAACGTTAATGCTTCTCGGTTTACTATCTGCGGGTTCTATTTGGCGAAACTTAACCCGCAAAGTGTGCTGTGCTAGATACTGGATACTGAAATGTTATTACGACGTAGCAACAACAAAAACGAAAACAAAGAAAAAACGATAATAGTGAAATTTTCATAAAGATTTCGTGTTAAATGCCAAGGTAAAAACTTTCGTAATATTATGTATTACGCGAGGAGGATGTATAATTCTAAGGTACCATCTTTCAACCCTTCTAGTTAATTGACATGGGTTAGAAGGATAACTCCTCATTTTCATGAGCCTCGAAATTACGGTGGTAGACATTACAGAACCGCATTTTAACACTAACAAGTAACTAAACTGATTACAACCAAATTTGACGTTTAACAAACAAAATTACATTTTTCGCATAGTACGAATGCGTTAATAATGTTCGCTTCATTACTTTGAAGAGAGTATCATACGTAATTGTTCTAGTTCGCGCTTAATATGGGAGATGCGGTGTATGTAATAATGTAATTTCCTCTATTATTCCTTTTGATATGATAATTTTGTACAACGGTGCAATATTTAATCGGGACGGGAATAAATAAATTGTGACAGATGAATTTCCAAACAATTCTCAGTATAAATCTCTTCGCCTTGTATAATTTCTCTTTAATTTTATGCTGACATGATGCAAATAGACACATAAACGGGAAGTGTACGGCCTGACGAAACTAACCGGTAAACCAATTTTCTGAGGAGGCGTTGTACTGCTTGGAAAATTGTATCAAGCTAAGAGGACTTCTGCTTGAAAAATTCCAAGCAAGTCCTTCCGCAGATAACGGTGACAATATCTCTCATTTAATTTTACTTTATGGGACTGGATGAGTGAGTCATAGTGTCCAGGCAATAATAAACTAAATTAAATTCTTGCTTTTCTTTGAAACGCTAGCGCTACTGCCGACGGCAGGAGGGTGAGTTGTTTTTAGATACATGAGATCGTTGCTTGTTGAGGAAATATTTTCTTAACTTAATTTATATCCTTCCCGACTGCCGATGTTCAATATTAACTGTATTAGTTTTAAGTAAGTTAATAAGATTAAGTACTTGAACATGCCAAAACTGATTTAAACAAATTTCCAACGCTGAGATGGCTTAATCTTATTAGGTAATCCCTGTCTAACCAAATTTATTGTAGGAACTTTGAGTTACTTTTAAAATTACCTATACCGTTTAGAATACCTGCTTTAAAAATATCGTATTTTAATTTCATAAAATAATTACCAAACTAGTTAGAAAAAAGGACAAAGAGGAATAAGAACGAAATACAAAGTATATACAGATAAAACAATTGTTCTGTGGTCTGCACTCTATTCTTAATCTTAAACAAATAAAAATTCAACAAGTATTCTTTTTTGGAAAATAAGCTGAAGCGTTCTGGACACCCAAAAATCGCAGAAAGTGTACAAAAATGTTTGAAATTTGCTAATCGCCGATCGACATTGAAAGATATTGAAGATATTGAATGAAGAATGGGTGACGTACATTTTAAATGTCTAAACGGTGTGTACGATGGGTGCCGCAAAAGATCAAACGCGTGAATTGTTCTACAGTCATTTTGCAGCGGTTTTGGTAAAATCCAACAGATTTTTTGCGCCAATTTGTGACTTGCGATGAAACGTGGATCCACTACTGCACACCGGAAAGTAAACAGCAATTAAAACAGTGGATCAAACGTGATCAATCGGCTTTAAAGAAGGCCAAACTCATTCTGTCGGTAGGAAAGGTGATGGCTTCCGTTTTCTAGGATGTGAAGGGAATTTTGCTTATAGATTACCTTTTCGATCAATTAAAAGCAGCTATCGTCGAAAAAGACCCAGGAGATCAAGCAAAATTGGCCAAATTAAGGTTCGAAACCCTTGGGCATCCCCTTTATTCACCGGATTTAGCTCCCTGTGACTATCATGTCTTCTCCAAGCTTAAGAAACATCAGCTTCGGATGAGGAGTTGATAGCTGCCGTGGACCATTATTTTGAGGAGCTCAAGGAAAATGAGTACTGTGAAGGCATAAAGAAACTTGAGCAAACCGACCAAATAACTGTCTTGATCTCAAGGGAGATTATGTCAGAAAATAAAGCACGTTTCATTGAAATATTGCTATTTGCTATGCTTCAGCTACCGTATTTTTCAGCTTGCTCTCGTAACTCCAAATTAAAAATTAAATATGTTTAATTTATTTATTCGAAGATTACATTTTTATTCAGTCAAATAAAGTGTTGCGAAGTACCCCTCTACTTCGCTCTTCTATAGGTTTTCTGTTTTATCTGTATATATTCTATACGGTTTACGTTTTTTTTTTGAATAACGAATGTTACACGCGCAGCACAAACAGGTTTTGAAAAATTTGCATTCAAAAACAATATCGCTAATAGGGCACGTTTTATATAATATGGAAATTGTGTGTGTTCCTTTTTGCCTGTATATGTAATCGAATTACAATATGTATGTACCTGGCATACGGCTAATTTGAACGGAAAATATAAAACGAAAATGTAGATCAACCATTCAACTCCTGTTTTGTAAAACGTCATCAATTTAGTGGTAGAATTTCCAGACGGAATAAATGCGACGCATTAAATATATTTATTTGGAGAATGTAATTGCATATTAAAAATGTACTTTCGTTCGGAACGATTTGATTTGATCGAAATAATCAATGTTTTCGCCCTTTACTACAAATAGATGACTCACACTGTAGAACGAGTAAGTTTCTCTGTTGCAAGTTAGCAGTTCTTCTGTTTAACTTAAAAATATAACACAAGAGCTTCGCTATTATTAGTTTTATAAACACCTCGAACTTGTACACGCCATACGTGATAGAAGAAAATAGTATTGCGAAGGACAAGAAGAAGGAAAAGTAAACAAAACAAAAAAAAACAAAAAGGAAAATCCACGTAATGTCGAATAAAACTAAACGGAAATATTATTGCAGTAACGGATATTATCTTATTGATCAATAAATTCGTTATTTAAGACTAATAATAGCTCAATACGAACTTCGAAATTTTTAATTTACGACATGATATATTAAAAATTGCTGACACATTACTAAAGCGGAGTTTAATAAAACTTCCTTGATATGCGGTAAAAGAGGGTAAAGAATAAATAAATTATTAAAAGTAAAAAAATATATCGCTCAGAGAGGCCAATAAATTTTAGACATGTTAATATGAATTTTATAGGTCATTTACCCTTAATGATCAAAATATAGTTTGAACCTGGCTCTGAGTGATATATGGGGCACCGATGTGAGGAAAAAGTTCTGTCATTCACAAATATATTGATTAATATCTCGTTATTGAGAGTTTGCTGAAATTTATGCCGTTCGTATCCTAGCGAAATTTTCGTTTTTTTTTTGCACATTTCGTTTAGACTCGCAGAGGTAAAGGGAATATATGAATCCTAATGCAGTTTTAACTTCGCTCTGGGAGCTTTCGCTTGCTTACAATTGTTTAGAATTATATGACAAACACTTTTCTTTCTCCTAACTAAATGACCGTTTAGTTAATGCTTATTTGATACAAACTTCTGAAATAATACGCATATCGCCCGCTTTGGTTCATATAATGGAACATTGTCCCATTTTATTGTCCCAGAGTTTGCAAAAAGGATACTGTTTAATCTTGTCCAGGCTTCCTGTTATAATTTATGACCCTTTCAGTCGTAGTTCCTAGTTTTTAAAATGCAATTTTAACGGTGCGAAAACTATATCGCGGAAAATGTTAGAATGTAGCTGTCCTCATACCATTATATTCCCGTTCTACCATCAGAACTAGTGGTGTGTGTATAAATTTCTTTTTAATCATCCATTCGCGCTTGCTTTTGTTTCACCATCCTCTTCAAGGGTCAGATGGAAAAAATCGCACGGATTTCGGTTGATAGAAGTTATTAATTTAGTTAGACTTCGTTTTCAAATAATAGTATTGTCATCAAGTAACACGTGTTTGATAAGATTTAACTAATATTAGCAGAGATGTTAAGCCATTAAAACAGACATTTCCAGTCGGTCTATATGTGTATATAAATTATATACAAACGTTTGGAATATAACCAGGAGCTTAAACCAACAAAAGCAGATGGAAGTAGACAATGTAGAGGACTAAATCACCAACACACCAGAAATGTTATGCTAATTCTGCAAACTAAAGGTGTCCTTTAATAATCCTCTTATGCTGTATTTACAATTAACTAAATTTACCCAGACTGTATTTGTAGTGTTATGTGTATATGCATGTACATGGAACAGCGTTCGTATTGAAAAAAAAATGCGCTTATTATTTCCGTTAATGAAGGTGCATTAAATTAAAACAGCAGCATTTAACATCATTTACCATTTATAGCGTCAGGATGCAAAGTAGGGGGTGATGATTTTTTTCTAAGACCTCGGTGGTATTTTTTTATGAATTCTTAAACACCGCGGAAAAACCACCGCTTCCTTTAACCCCGGAAAATAAAGGAAATGGCACACTCGAAAATCGAGGTTTCCCTTAATTTAACAGCGGATTATTTTGTTCATCCACGGATTTTCTTCCACCCTAATTTTATCAAAATACTCGAAAAAAAGTTTTTCGCTCGAATAAACTTGATCAACTCAAGTTATAATTTCCAATTTTTCTTATATGCCGCACCTTTTCTTGTTTTTGCTTTTCTTCTGACGTTGTAAATAATCTTAATTAATTTATTCGTTTATTTGCATATAGAGGGAGAATTAGACGGCGTATTTTTGTTGCTGACATCTTCATTAAAAGAAAAATAATCATTGTTCATCTTCTTCTTTAAATTTCTCCTCAATATTTTGCATATCGTAAAAGGTATAATGGAGGATCTCCTTTCCGAAATCGTTTTGAGGATCCGACCTTTTCCGCAATGGACCATGAAAGCTGCAAGAGGTGGAAGATTCGACATAAACCGTTATTCTTTGTAGTTAGGATCTGAAAAAATAAAACCTACTACTGCATTACGTCAATTTGACTCCCACAACATATTCGAACTTTCTTTTCTCATATTTTATTCACAAATAAAGATTCCCCTTCTTTCTATTTATTTTTTAACATCATATTTGATATCTAACGAAAATAAGTTAGAGCTGAAGAAAATTCTCTTACTCGAGTGAAATTATTTACATATAATTATGTTGATACTGTTTCCAAGACGTGTTTCATTCAAAATTTAATTTATTATTCAATTTACCAGGCTATTTCGCTATTAGCTGAGCTTACCAGACCATATTTTTGTTTGATAACGCAAATATTTAATATATGTATGTATATCTCGCTGTTCTCGATTTTAAATTAGAAAAATTTTTACCCTCCATACCTTCCAGGCTAACATTTATAATTAATGGAATGAGATAATCGAATGTACTCCTACATACGACGGTGAATTTCTATGCTGTACCCCTAACCCCTTTACAGTAAAACTACAGTGTCATTATATTTTTTATTTTTCGACAAAGTTTACCTATATACTAATGCACTTGGTCCATCGATACTCTAACATCTCAATAGCCTCCTGTCCCATCTTTGCAAAGCCCCTCTGTACAACTTGCATCACAACGTAAGATTTCTTTTAATTTGGGGAACAGCCTGTAATCACTAATGGTCAGATCCTGCGAATATGACCGGTACTCCCCTAATTCATATCATAAGAAACTGCAAACTCATCAATAGTTGCTATAATGTTTTTATAAATCTGAGTTGGCGTCATGCCCTTTTTCTGGAGGTATTTTGTTACGGATTTTTGTTCTACAGGATCCACTTTTACGCAAAATTATGACACACAATTCAAGAATTAACTACAACAGAACACTTTGAGATACAACACTCGTATTTTCTTTCTTATCAAAATCAATAATAGCATAAATAAAGAAATATAGATCGAAAACATAAACTCATTGCTTAGAGATCAAAATTGCGTAATACTACTGTTTCATCCCTATTCCTTTCAATTTAATTTCGTTCATCGAGAGTAATTTGGAAATAATATTTTTAATTTAAACGAATCTACACCTATGAATTTTCGGTCGAACCCACGGTTTCATTTCGCAGAAATTCGATATATACATACATATTTTGCACGCACATTAATTAACTATTCTACAAAAGGTTTTAATTATATCATATTACACTATAATTCTCTATTAACATGCTACACGGATTTTGTTACATTTTCGGCTTCGTAATTTAGCCGTGCAAAACATGATATTTACAAATTCATCTATTTAACTCACTCACTTAAATGTCGGATATCGGATACATAGGATTTATAAAAAAAGAGATCTATCCGACAGGACCCTAAAGAGTTTTGCTGTCCCGAACAGCAGAGATAAACCGATATTTTCGCAGGGCCACTCCATGAGAAGATTCGAATCTAAATATTTTGTTAGGGAATTGTGTGATTGTTGACAAATCCACTTGAAAGACTGGTGTGAATCGTACTCTACTCAACGTTTTGGGATATATATATAAAAAGTACGGAAACGTACGTGGCTTCAACCTATTGGAAATCAAAACCAATTTACATATTCAAGGTAGAATCATGGTACTTTAAAACGGAAATGCTAAGAGAAATCGTAGATTTTTAACTTAAAAGCAGTTGTGTCATGTTAAACGCTGCACCCTGTAACCAAGAAATTTACTTTTAGGGGGATCAAACAAGGTCAAGAAGAATGTAGGACCTTACCGCATAATTTGCACATTTCTAATTTAATGGAAACGGTGGTTCTATGAGGTTGCCATAGGAAACAACATGACACGGTGTAACAGTTCGATATTACACGGTAGACGTTGTTGTATAATATCTCATATACAAGTGTTAATAAGGTGTTCAATTATTTAAATGATTTATAACCTTCCGAATGAGTTGTATAGAATCGATAACCTTTTTGCGATTTTCGTCTTTACACATCCAACGTCATACACAAGATGTTGAATAAATTTAGAGCTCGTAAACCTCCTTTTAAATTTGAACGATTCCACGACTATGCTTCTTTCTTTCCATTGTTTCTCACCTACCAACGTCAATTAAAAGTCACCCCTTTTCTATTCTGACCCCGAAATGGCTAGGGGTGTCTTTCATTTAATCGTTATATTGTAGAAAATGCTATTTTCTCCTTTGTTCATTATAAAATCCGGCTATTGTTTTGTTTTACACCCGTTTTAACTGATACACTTGAAGAATGGAATTTCTATATCGTTTTATTTTATATACAGTCTGTCTTATGTCTATTTTCCGATGTATATACTCGGAAATTAATGGTGTTAAAAACTTGTGTAAAAAGTAAAATCTAGTGAAATTTGCTTGTTTTCTTGGGTATTGTAACGTTAAGTATTATAATAATTAAAAATAGTTCATAGCTGGAATAGGAAAAAATAAATTATATATACGAGGGCAATCCCGAAAAAAAGGCCTCCTAGAGAAAGTTTTAATACGGTTGTTGGCAACACTGTTGTGAGTGGTGCCTTCTCCGCTACCACATAAGCACGCAGTCGCTTCGCTCGGATGCTCAGTCTTGGTAGCCATTCGAAATGGAGCTCCCGATACACGTTACCGCCAAGTGCGAAGTGCGCGCAGTTATTCGATTTTTGAACGCAAAAGGGGTTAAACCGGTTGAAATTCACCTCCTATTGACGGAAGTGTATGGCCAGTCGTGCATGGATGTCAAAAACGTTCGCAAGTGGTGTAGAGAGTTTACAGCCGGTTGTACTGAAATTCCTGACGAAGAAAGGAACGGGAGGCCGTCAATTGCCGACGAGACAATCGTGAAAGTTGAGGAACTCATGCGTAAAGATCGGAGGATCACTCTGAATTTTGGTTCCTGAGGTTTCCAGAAGCACCATCCACAGGATTTTAACGGAAAAGTTGCAATATCGGAAGGTGTGTGCAAGATGGGTGTCGCGTATGCTGACAGAAGACCACAAACAGCAACGGGTTGATTCTTCCCGCGAATTTCTTCGCCGCTATGGAGACGAAAAGGATGACTTCTTGGACTCGATTGTCACGGGTGACGAAACCTGGGCATTCTACTTTACACCTGAGACAAAACAACAGTCACGCGAGTGGCGGCATCACTCTTCGCCCAAGCCACGAAAATTCAAGCAAACACAATGTGCCGGTAAAGTCATGGCAACTGTGTTTTGGGACAGGAAGAGGGTACTGTTGGTCGACTTTCTGCCTGCTGGGTCAACAGTCAACGCTGACAGGTACTGTGAAACACTGAAGAAATCACAAGGGCAATTCAGAACCGGAGAAGAGGGATGTTGAGCAAGGGTGTGAGCATTTTCCACGACAACGCTCGTCAAACCGTCGGTCTCCTGCAAAATTTTGGTTCGAACATCATCATACACCCACCCTACAGTCAGGATTTGGCACCCAGAGATTTCCACCTGTTCCCTAAGTTGAAGGAACATTTGTCTGGACGGCGGTTCTGCTCCGATGATGAGGTGAAAGATGAGGTTCAACGCTTCCTGAAGGGCATGGCGGCAAGCTGGTATGACATGGGCATTGTAAAACTGCCACAGCGTCTATAAAAATGCATCGACCGAAATGGCGATTATGTTGAAAAATAAAGCATTCTTCAATCTTTAAAGTGATATAGCAATTATAGAAAATAAACGGTTCTTTGTATATCTAAAAATATAGGAGACCTTTTTTTTTGGAATTGCCCTCGTATATACGTTGTATAATAAGATGATGTTGAAATATTATACCTTAATTAACGAGAAATATTCTGAAATGCACAAATATTATATAGTTTCAATTAGGTGAATCGGTTTCCTGCAATATAATATTTTGTCGTCTTATGATATTAACTAAATGTTTTTGCGTTGTTTACCTTTTTATAACGCGCAAAAAGTTTGCTTTGACAGCGTAAAAACATATAATTAAATGTCAGCTATGTAAATATAAATTGTAGATTACAAACTCTCATGTTTCGACTACCTCAATTAAAAGTTATTTCGTCTGTTAAACTTTTTGTGTCTAATAACAGGTATGTGGAATCAAGAGTTTAATTTACTGCCTGCAGTAGTCGTAATTGTTAAATAATATTAGTACGTGTACATAAACTGTTTAAAATAATATTTTCTCTTGGTTTTAAATTAGAAACGCTTTCGTTTCCTTTGAAGTTTAAAACTTAAATATAAATTGACATCTTATTACATTACATTTTTCTTTTCGAGTCCAGATTTTTCTTATTCCTTCTCTTCGTTTATTTTTTGACAATTTCGTTAAAACGCTTTAGTTAGATCGACTCCACCTCGCTGGAGATCCGTCTATATTTTGGAGGATGTTAATTTTATTGTAGAGTGGCTTATACTGTTCATCCTGAAGTGAAGACTTAAGAAAATAAATTAACATACAAATGGTGGGAACTAAGTTGGAACTTTGGACATTTAAGGTCTTAGATATGAAAAACAACTAAGCTCCGGGTAATCAGACTCTTTAATTATAACCGACTTATTAGTTTGATTAATGTTTTAGTGTTAGATTCTAGGACGTTTAATTAAATTATAAAATTAAGCTTTTTAGTCAGATAACTTTTCATTTTAGTCCTCTTCAAACATTATCAACCGAAATTTGCTTTTAATTTAGGTTCCCGCATACACATACGTGGCTTTAGGAAAATATTCTCGTACATTACAAATATTTTAATCAATTCGTGGTGGTATTAAGATAGAAAAGTAATTTAGACTGTTCGTAAATGTTCGATATTGTTTCAGAGATATCCATTTCGCAGATATCAACTTTTAGGTATAAAACGAACAATTAAAGTCTCATAAATCGAACCTTTTTTTACCCGCGAAAAAAGAGCTTAAATTTAAATTCCCTGATATCAATTTATAAATTATCACTGGGACTATAAATATGTCCAAAGCGCTCAGATCTAAACAATATATGGGCGCTAATTCAGCATTGTATATACAATATTTTACTATTTATGTCGAACGTTTCTTTCTAGGGAAAAATCGTGGTTGGTATGATAAGTAAAATATGGTTTTAAACAGTCTGAAACCGGTTCAGGATTATTTTAAATTATTTCAATTATGGAGAATAAGCGCAGCTGTAAAGAGAGAATATCTTGGATTATTATTTTGCTCGTTATAGTCGCAACTCTATTTCAAAAGATCGTCTTAATTAATTTCATTCCTTTCCTTTATAACTTTGTATAAAATTGCTACCGCTTGTGACAGGGAAATAGGAAAGTCAGATACAATGAACTAGAATATTGACGGTTCAGCAAAAAGCGAGCTCCATATTTAATTCCGAAAAATGCTCCGAACCCCGTATTATCCTATTATGTTTCTTTCTAATATTTCAACGATGTAAATGGTTATGACAGCAAGGGAGGAAAAAATAGGACGAATCAGTATATATTCGGTGTATATGCGTGTATATGAAAGAGCTATACTAAAAGGGCTAATGGTTTGTTGGCCCATTTCAACCAAAATTAAGTTAGCTTTAATTTGTTTCAGTTTCAGGTAAATAGTTGTGGGCATGATAAGCGTTCTCGAAGTTCGAAAATTCCCAGTTAGATCCGAATATACCGAAGCGCTGTTACACTCAGAGTTGCCTGCATTAACATGTGCAATAACTTTATGACTCCTAAAGACATATTACTGAACATGCCGATTTTGCCTAATCTGCATATATATGCAAATTTAATTAGAGACAATTAAAGCTGTCTAACTTTAACTAAATTCCGTTTGAATTTACGCTAATATGATGATTTTTTTCCAATTTGAAGGACCGCGATAATAGCAGCAACATTACAGTAGAATTAATAGCATTGATAATGTGATAATAAAAATGTGCGAATTAAAAAAAAAACAATTAACCCTAATATTGATAAACGGAATTAGTTATAAACATATATTTAAGCGATTTAAAAAAAATATTAATAAGCCACCTATTAAATAAAAATCTATTCTAAAGAGATTCATAGTAACTGAGAAATTACCCGTATGTTTTGTCGTAAAATTTTAGTGGCACTAGAACTAGTTGAATTACATTAAAACGTTAATTTGTGCGAGTCTAACAAACGTCATCGTATATTTTTTGAAGACGTGCCGAATCGACAGAAATACGGTAGCAAAAACAGAGGAATACAGGGAAATTAACATCCGTTCGAAATTTTGCTATGTATCTGTAAATGGCGCTATATGAATAAAAATACACTCAATAACACCACAGTTTACTTAAATGTCATTACTTCTACTCCAACTTTAGCATAGTGTGGCTAACGCAACGTAATCCTTTATTTTTTTTATGCACGCTGGTATTTTAATTCCATAAATATCACGTGGCCTATTGAATAAAAAAAGACCTTTGAAAGCATGACAATACATAGAACTCGCTAGTAAGACAATGAAGGGGGTTGAAAATAATAGGCAATGAATCAATAATCGACGTTAGTAGTACATTCCAAGAAATATACAGGGCGTGCTTTAATCGAATATTCCGTTTCAACAACAATGAAATAATCAAATTTTTACTATCTCTTCAGGACAACTTTGAAAATTCTTTATGTAGGTTACATATTTTATGCGTAAGGTACAAAGTAGATCGATACATTTCAGTGTGTACTATTTAACTTTGTAATATAACATATTTTGCGATTATCCCGGCCTCTAAAAGCGTACACCGAGGTACCGAATTGTCAGAATGCACTCACTGGAACGGATTTATGTCTGAATTTCCAAATATCTGCCTACTAACAAACTCTAAATTTATAGGTCCCTATTGAGTTCCGTTCTAAATGTTTAAAACCGGTGGCTCACGACAAAAATTTCAAACGCCAATCATGTTCAGGTCGACAGCAAACAGGCGGAAAAAACAAGCCGTTTTTTAATCAATACTAAAGTTTGAGCAGCATGAGCAACAGTCCATATATTAAAGACTTGAAGCTAATTGCCTCTTGTGTATCAAATTCGATTTATGCTTTTTAATTCCTATACCGGCTTGAAATATGGACTTTTCTCCCTTTTAAATCGGTGCGTATACGAGGAAGGTTTAATAAGTAAGATTCATAATAACTTTTCAAATCAGTACTTTTGTCACTTTGCTTAGGGCGTAGTTTAAAAGATGAAAGGAATAGCTAGACTTAGTTGACGGGCCCGTTTTCATCTAAAAACTTGTTACTAAGGCTTCTATAAGTAGTGAATAATTGTGTTTGTGATTGCTGCAGTTTAAAAATCGTCAATTTTATCAACTTAATTTCCACCTATATTCTGCTAAAAAAGTCTAGATCCATTAGACAATCTCCTTAAGTTAGTTCCTTCAAGAGAAAAGAGCTCTGGTTATATTTAAACGTCATTATTCGGAAGCAAAATATTTTTCTAAATCCAAATTTACTCATATTTTCGCAGCTTTGTGGATTTTCATCGACTTTCACGCGCCATACCGAATAAAAAAGAGCATCATCCATTATCTCTTACCGTTCTACGGGTTCGTCTCTACCTAAAAATCCTTTACTAAGTTTTGTCTGAACTTTGGAAACGCCATTAGGACATTTAAAAGGTGCGTTTCAAATTTTGAGCAGAAATCAATTATCTTATATACATTATAAAAGTTTATAGAAACGAATCGGTGTAGTAGATTTGATTTTATGGAAAAGACGACTGCCCAATATTAATTATCAAGAGTTAGATTCGGCTCCGTTACGAAGAAAAAAAAAAGGCCCTGCCGGACATTTCAAAACTAAAGGTTTTATTAAACGAAAGAAATATAGCCTTATGTCAGTTTAAAATCAGGTTTCTTCTGCTTGCGACACTTTGAAAATTGTCTTTCTCTCTGTTAAACCCTCCTTTTAACGTTCCGTTTTTTTCCCTACCATTTTTTGCTGTATATATAATATATACGACATAACAGTTACCGAAGGAAGAGGTTTATTTTTTTTATTTAATGAAAAAGAAAACGACTCGGAAACTTATCGACTTTGAAATGTGGAAAGTTAAATGCTGACATAAATTTGGAGAAATGTATTTAAGATGTAGTAATACAGGGTCGTTCAAAATTTGGTTTCTAAATTTAATGACTAAATAAAAAATATGTATTGTATATTACATTTTTATGTCTCTGCTTCCCTTAAAAGAGAGGTGGATTCTAATAAAAGCACTTGCAAAATTGTGCAATACAGGATGTCTAGCCATGCGTATTAAAGGAATATTTTCTCGTATCTTATTGTACCATTAGCCTTTCTCTCGGTTATTTCGCAAGTAAAATTGTGTGTAGCTAGTAAGGATAAAGGTTGTGCAAAATTTTCATAATTAAATTCAATCCTTGACGGGGATTGTCATTTGGAGAAATTTGCTGGTGTAATTATCGAAACCTATAGCAAAATTGCGATGTGCATCTAGCGTTCCGTATTTGCACGATGATGATGATGCAAGGGTGCGCGGTTGATATTCGGAAAGGGGGGATACGGATAGAATACGTGTGGGGACAGGCGTCGAGAAAGGCGTAACAGGGGAAACGAAACGGGCAACGAGATTCACAAGCAGCGAGAGACACCCGTCAACAACGTTAGAAATGTAAGTAAGGAATATTATGCGAGCATAATAAACCAAGTGAGTGAAGTTGCTTGGTTTCGTTCATATTAATTTAATACCCTCGTATGATTTCAGTTTGCCGTTGTTCTAAGGGGTTGGTTATATTGTACTTGCTGGGTAACAGCAATGCGATCTTTTGTGTACGTATGTACATGCAATATGAATATATATTAGGTTTGCGAACAAACGTCTTTTTTAGGGGTCTATTTTGACAGTTCATTTAAATTGTAGTAGGTAGCACTTTAAGTGTAAGTAATATGCTTTTCAGAGTACAGGTTGTCTCTATATGAAGTTTAATCGCTATTCTCTAAACACCCCTGTATATTATCGAGAATTCGTAATAACATCAGCTGGTTAAAAAGAGTGTTATTACATGCTGTACCTCTTTATTACATGTTAATTCGGTTACCGAAATTACTTACCTTTAATACCCGTCTATTTTTACACCACTTAACTAGCTCGATATTGTAGTATTAATACGGTTACGTCCAATTATTGAACGTTAACAATTGCTATACAATTTTCTACTTTGAATATTTAAACGTGTAATTTATATCCATACACAAACTCTATTTATTTGGAGTCGATTCAATTGATCTCCCTCAAATATTGGACACTAAGATAACAGCAACTGTATCTTCCGGCTACTTTAAAGTGATGTCTCTTTAATAATAATTTCCCACAATATTTTATATAGCTTTTTCACCTTACCAATTATTCAAGAGGTAATGTTATCAATTATTAAAGGTATTTTCGTTGAAAGGATGGTGACACCACAAAAAAGAACTCAACAACTAGACGGTTTTAGAATCTGCTAAATATTTATTTTGATGATAAAGGGTGATCTTTAAAATCTGAGAATAATAGGTTTTGTAATCAGTAGCGTTCCATTTCTTAATAATTAATAGGTTCGAATGACTAACGAGGGTCTAATTTGCTTCGAAACGAATGTTAGGAAGAAAGAAAGAAAAACAGAGGAAAAGGGTACAATATCTGTCGTAGGCTGTAGGTTTATACGTTGGCAATTCTTGCAAATAAAAAACGAAATATTCGTCCATTTAAAACAAAAACTTTTTAGCTACACTCTTTGTTAGTACGACTTTACCCAACTTTCGGTTCCTATTTGTAACAGTTACAAATGTGTGTACTCGAACTTTGTTCCTCGCATTTTGCCTGTAAATGTAAAAAATCAATTTCCGCGCATGTTCTTGAGATGTAAAGCCAAACCTATTACCACGAGTCACATAGATTTCCGTGATTTTTCTTCTTTGGCAAAGGGAAAGAGGATGATATTAAAAAGTACTTTGAGTTAAGTAAATCTCCGCTCTCGTATTTTACGCAAGATTATTAAAAGTTTTTTTTTTTTTTTGATTATGATACGTATGAATGATGAAAAATAAATTAGAAATAATTTAGAGATAAATATTTTCAAACTACCACTAGAATAGAATTGTTTAAAATTGTTGCTGTTCAATAACGGTTATTGTTAGAGTATTTTTATTATTTTCTCGTTTTTTGACTGCGTTTTCCCAGCTAGTCGTTGCGAAATGAAATTTAGTCGTTTTTATTGGTTTTTATCGGTTGGTTAACCGAAATGTATGACATGAAAGGAATTATTTTTCATCATCTATCCGCCATTTTCAAAGCAATCTTTCTGGAACAGCAGTATTTTACAATTGTTGTTGAATAAGTATCCTGTCACAACACATATTTAATTGCATTTATTAATACATCTCCGAAGAATATTCACCAATTTAAGTTACCGGATTACACGACCATATTTTCTGAAACTTACCTTGGAATACATTGCTATTCTTAAAATAAAATCTGCTAGAATTCTGTCAGATTCTAGATCTGTGTTATAAGGGGTAAAGGGTAAACCATACTATCCAGGAGATTACATTTAAATTAGCTGAATTAAATAATCTACATTTTCATAAATTTTATGTGGGTTAAAGCTCATATAAGACTGAAGTACGATGAAAAAATGTACATCTTGGCAAAAAATAGTTTGTTTAGTCAAAGATCAACAAAAAGTAAATTGGAGGTAACAATGAAATGAATATATATCGACAACTTCTTGTAGATAAGGCTCAATACATTCTGGATTACCTGGTAATACTTGATTCCCCAATTATGATATTCCACGGAAATAGATATCTACCATTAGTCGACCTAAGATTGGACAGGGGTGTTACCCGGTTCATTTAATTAGATTAAAAATAGCTGAGAATAATAGATGTAATACGTGCAACACTGTAGCGAATATGGATCATATCCTCTTCGATTGTGAGAAACATTATCAAGCTTGTAGCTATGATAGTATACCTGCATTAAATGTAGAAACGCCATGCAATCTTCAACATATATTAACCCTAAATAGAAAGGACATACTAGACCTCTTAATTTTATCTTTAAAACAATCAGGTGAAGATATCTAATTTAGTTCTATGGTGTAATATTATCACATCATAGCCTAGCGTAGTTTGTGATATAAAGTCGCCTTGAAGAGCTTCTAGGTGTGAAAACTAATTGTACAACCTTGTGTTACATCTTCGAATGTCTTCTAATATTGGTTAAGGCCTAATGTTCGTAATGCGATAAAAGGTATGAAACTATAAAATCGGTATAAATAACATTTACACCCTGTATACAAACTTGTTTAAATATAAATCTTCCGATATCACTCCGCACTTTTAAACAAAACACCACGCCATCCCCATTTTCAGTTAATTAGTTATTTCGTTTAACAGGGAGGAGATAAATGATATTGGTCACTAAAACCTTTCCACCTAATTGTCACAAATACCCTTGACAACAACCGTTTAAAAAGAGTTCAACTGACTAACGAAAAAAAAAAAAGAATAAAAGGGAAACAGACACATCCGCGTGTGCTGTTCCAATTTCTAGATGACTTCATGCAGTTTAGAAGGAAGGAAAGCTACTAACTGATCTTGTTTTATTAAAATCGCATGGACACAATAGCATTTATAGAAAATGGACGGTTGTAGTGCGAGAGAAAATAATAAAAGTAATTTGTTAAGATACAGCGATACGATTATTGCCCAAGAAAAGGCAACAATAAAATTCGATTACCTGTATTTATTTTGGGAAAGAAGCTGGAGATAGAAGATTAGCTATAGATGTTTTCATACAGGGTTCGTTTAAAAATCACCGATAAACTTGTAACGATACTGGACGCCTCGTATTCAACGTTATTTAATACTTTGGAAATATTTAGTTTACAAACGAGATGAAGCAGAATGTCAACTGACTTGGGAATATAATATTATAACCATGACTTGACAATAGCGCGCAGTTAATTTGTTGGTACATGTTCGCATGTTGCGACGGTTACAAATGACATACAGAAGAACATAAGCGTGTTTCTACTGTACGAGAATTTTTAATAAAGGTGGTATTTTATTCCGAACTTAATTACTCTGGGAAAGTGTCTGGTATCTGTAATAAATAAGTAAATTGCTGCAATACATACATACGTACGAAATAATGGTGTGTAATTCGGGCAATGTTTAGGGTTCTTAATGTACTAAACATTTACGCCGAAACGGACCTCCTTTCCTACTATGGCTGAAAACTTTTTATCCGGAAAGGAAAATAATTTAACGAAATAATACGCGTGGACAATGGAATTTATATTAAGCCATTAAATATTTATTTTCCGCAGTTTACACCACTAGTTATATCGATGTATATTTAAATTTCGACAATGGATTGTCAAATTCTATATATTTAACTATAACATTGAAATTGTTTAAAATATAATGTTACAGGAGCCAACACAATTTATAACTCGTACATTATTTTGCGGATTATAAATGCTAATTTATAATCGACAATTACGTTATAATGTATTTTATTACGTTAATATATATGCTGATTGATTTAATCAGTCTATATATAATGTTTATAGACATCGGTCTTATATTGATTAGTATAAATTTTGAAAAAAAAATATAAATTCCAGGGTTATAGTAATAATAATAATATAATAGTGATTTATTTATTCAATGGGTAACCCATTACAGGGAAAGTTATATGATACATACTTACATACAAAAGGACATGAAATACAAACTCAAATAATCTATGGAATTCAGAAAAATATCATCGTAACAAAAACCTGAAATGCGACACATCATCGCAAGTCGAGAGGATTGAAGTTGAAGAAAAACGGAATGCAATTCTATGAACATTGAATGAATTTAAGGAATGGACTCTATATGTACTCAGCAGTGCGTAATAAATTCCTGTCTGTTTGAAGGACAGGTATCTCAAAATTGTCTCTGCATCTTTTGAAGACTTAGCTGTAAGTATAAGTGACGAGGACATTTGGTTATAGTGCAGAAAAATAAAATAAAATAAAACAGTTGGTTTATCAAGAAGAGAAACCTCCAAAGACTCACAATATAATTCCAGATCACTTTGACAAAACATCGGGGGTAATGTGGACAGCAATAATATAAACGTAAGAACTAAAGAAAACATTTACAAGCAACAATATTAATCACATGTACAAGAGAGGAAATAATGTCAGTATCCACAACGTCATATATAATTGATTTAGAGAAGAAGATGAATGGGCAGATGATGATTGCTGCAAGGATTATTTCAACTTTAATTCGAAAATTGCAAATTTATACTAAGATCTAAAACTACGCACATACGTATACAAATTTTATCTAAACTTTTCCTTTGATAAATTTAGTGAATGATTAAAATATTTGTATATGTGTATGTTGTGAAAGTAGCAAAATCCTAGTTAAATGTACGCCATTGAAAATAAGCTTTATTTCACCTTAACCACAGCGAGTTGCTTTGAGATTAAGTCTAAATGAGATTTAAATGTATAAATGATGCAACTGTTAATTGATCCTAATTTTGTAGCAGAGGTAGATGTCAGCGATTTCAGTGTAATTACGTCTAATAGAAATCCTATAGCTAGGAAAATTTATCCAAAAGGTATAAAGGCACGAGGACTTTTATCAAATATTAATTACATTCGCTTTGGGGTAAAGGTGTCAATTGGAAGTTGTAATTAATTCCTCTAACCCTGTGAAGTGATGTTTTTTTTACTATGTTCTGTCAGTAATTGGTTTGCAGTGGTTAAAATTTAACGAATACGCGAAATAACATAGAGGAAGGTAATTAATATTGAAGGAGAATGTTAAAATAACATGGAACTGTTTACGACAACATTCTTAAAAAATATGGAAGTTACAAATCCATTCTATTGATGTTCCTTTTTTATTTTCCTTGCGGCAATTTGAAAAAAAAGAAAAGAGGAAAATGCGACCAGGGAAAGGGGAAAAACAACTCCGCCTATAATTGTTTTGTCCACTTTGTAACAGTCGGTGGGGGATGATGAGACAGTTTCCTTTTATTGGTTTGCGGTCTACAGATGGTTTACAAACATTTTCAGTTCTTATGTAAACACCGAAAGTGTTTTTCTTTTTCCTTTTCTGTCCTTTTGCGCTCAGAGTTTTTATTTAAACCGGTTGGACGCGCATCACCCCGTAGCCCCGCCGTTTTACCTTTTTGCAGCCTTCATCTTTACTTCCTTGGCTTCGGTTCTTTCGGTCCCTCTGCTTCGAATTAAAAGAACGAAGAGGAACGAAGCGAGAGAATGGAAAATGAAGGGGGTGTAAGGTAAGGGTGGTTACATTGTCGACTTCTTTAAAAGTGATCACTTATAACTAGACATTTCTAAAAGAACAGTTCGAATAAGGGGTCTTGGTACCGGTCGTGCTTGGAATAGTTTCGCCCGGAAACTGGAAATGAAATCTCTTAAACGTGTCTTGAAAGTAAATTGGCATTATTGCAATTAACTACCTTAAATAAAAGTCGATAAACAAATTGAACGAACCGACTTGAGTATGCCCATTTCATTTTATTAAATTCTTGCTTGTTACGTTCCGTTTGATTGGTTCTAAATTCTATCTTTTATTTGTCTTTTATTAATGTTAGAGCATTTTACTTCATTTATGACGAACCATTATAGTTTGTGTCACTTAAGAGATCGAAGTATTGTTTTTATGGATGATATAATACCGTCCAACAAATTTGTCGTGGTGCCTGTAAATATACGAACTGATTTAGTATATTTCTGATGTGTTGGTTCCAAAAAATAATTGGCATTTCTTCCTAGCAGCTCTAGTTTTTGAGATACACCACAGTATAATATATTACTCATACGAAAAATTGTAAACCTTCTCCTCGGGCAAGTGGTTAGACAAAATATCCTTGTTTTCTATGCCTTTGGGACAGCAGAGCTGAGGCTCAGTACTGGATTACCAGAAACTGGCCTTTAACAAATGTTTTAGTTCAAGGAGAACAAATTAACAAATTAATAAATCATGCAAAATTCAAGTTATATGTGTACCAAATTCTTCAGCAATATTATTACTATAAGTAGCAAGCGCATTAGTTTGATCGATAACAATAATTTCCATACTTTTCCGCGAACACTGCAGCATTTTCATAAAATTCATTTTTAGAACGAAATTTTCTAAGGATTTTTTTCCGTGGTGACAATTTCGATTTAAACGATTGATACAACTTCTCCATATAATAAATATCTTAGGTATTACGCTAGTGAAAAGAGGCGTTATTTATTAAAACTGTCATATAGTAAGAGATATTATTTAACTTATTTGCTATCGCGTATATTCTCGCTATGATACTGTAAAGTATCATGACAGCGAACAAATTTATTTAGTTAGAAAAAAGCTATGTCAATGTTAGTAGTGTAGTGTGTTCGTGTTTTAAAAAGGAAGAAAGGAAGTGTATATTTATTATGGTAGTTTTTATCGGTTTATGTTTTGAGGAGTTCTATAGTTGTACTTTGTGAAATTAAAGCTAACAACGGCGACGTAATATAGAGAGCGTTTACGAAGCGATGTTATTGCAAGCTACACTATTTGCTTGTTTATCCTTTAACTAAACTATTTATCGGGAATACATATTAATATACGGATTCTATTCAAATCAAAACAAGGGTGCTTTGTTTTAGTAAACTTCGATTTATAATTAATATTTATGAGTAGGTATTCGGAGCTTATTATGTAGGTATTGCAGTTGTTATTTTATGCCTAAATCAGACTATAAGTCATAATTGTAGCCAATATTTTTACCACAGTCTGTAAAGTAAGAGTGTGTATGGCATACATGGCAATTGGCTTGTGTTCCTTTGTTCTTACTCCAAATGTCTAAAAATGTCATATGTAGTGACCGTTAAATGCATGGCAAAGATGTTCGTTGCTGAGTGGGTTCAGCAATATAAGAAAATCAAAAATGTCGATGACTTGCGAGAATGTGGCTCGATAGGTAGTGACGCCAAGTATGCAAAAGAATGCATTTGTTTAAGCGGAACTTGGCCTTAACATTGCGAGAAAGAGTAGCATGTCCAAAAAATGTTTAAAATTTATGAAAAGTATTTGTGCCGACGGGGTCTGGATCTTATAGGAAGACGACGGTCCAAAACACCGCAGCAAGCTTTGCACTGAGTGGAAAGAGCAGTCTGGCATCGTCACACTTGATTGGCCATCGCAGTCGCTAGATGCAAATCCCATTGAACATGTGTGAGCATATTTTAAGCACAAGAGGACAAAGAGTGTGAAGGTCTTTATTGAATGAATACGGAGTCAACTTAGTGGAAAGTATACCTCGGAGATGCCAGGCAATTATGACTAGAGACAGTATTAATGGTGTAGCATTCTTCTTCTCATGGAGTACAACAAATCCATGTACTAAAAATATTTTTTTCTACACATTAACCCGTACACGTTCTTACATTAGAGACTGTACAATGAAATAATCTAGTGAGATGTGAATTTATCGAAAGGTGTGACAGAAATGCTGGGATCCAAGCTGTAAAGACTTCTAACTCGAGAAACATGTCAAAGTTTCTTTTAACAAAGGAAGAAGAAATTTGTTTTTATTATTATTAAATTTCTAAAACTAAATAAAATTGAAAATACTTAACAAAGAAATAATTAAAAACTGAAAATTTGTTATTCCACGTTATTAATATTATATAAGATTTAGATTGTTTTAAAAATACGTTGCGTAAATCGACCTGTTCGGTCCTTTCTGCTTAGTACAAAACGTTTACCGGATTTATTACGCTTCACACTTTACTCTGTTTTTTTCTGTCAGGGTTCTATAGCATGCCATATAATAAGTGACTATTGAAAACGGAAATACCTCTAATAAAACCCCTTGGAAATGGTGGTCGTGCTATTTATTATTTAGTGGGATTTCATTTAGCTGCGCTTGTTATACGGCTACCACCAACGTTTTTATGGGTTTTGGAATTAAAAGACGGGCGAGGTACGGAAAAAAAGCAAAAATTCGGAAAAAATCGTGATAGATATCAAGCATTCTATGTAAACCTGATGAAAATGATGAGAATTATAAACGGCAATAACATGCCTTAGGAGTTTCCTGGTGTAATATGTGGTGGAAACGTTTCATCCTTCTTTTCCCTTCGTTTAGTTTTATCTGTTTGCTGTTCTTTTTTATTAGAAACGATAAAATAAATCGAGGGCTATAAAATATAATTCCTTTTTCTTGACAAAAAGTATCGTAATTTTTTTATGGTTTTCATTTTTTTATACGTAAGTTAATTGTTAGATATTGTTTATTAAAGCTATTTATTATTATTATTATTTTAATAAAATAAAAACAAACAATGTATGTCGTCTTCTATTTCGGGATTATACCACAAAGGATACTCACGGGTTAGTTCCAGATTCGCAACTCTGAGAACTTGTAACTTAAACCGTTACCTTAGGGTCAGTTTTGACCTTACCGGAGGACTCGTAGGTTTAGTTTCTGGTCACCCTCAAGAAGTTGCTAAATTCTTCAAACAAAAGACGTGTATATCTTTCTTTAAATTGTAATCCTGTATTGTTTTATTAAATTAAATTAACGTTTGAATAGCTCGTGGTGTACGTTGTATTTAATGTACAGATTATGCCTATATATAGATATATCTATTCATTCGAGATATAACTAATTCCCTAACTTGGTCTTGATTCAATTCAATAATAGAGAGATGGGTACAAATTTCCCGGATTATTCCACTTAACAAAGAGAATTCGTCTGGAGCTTTAGAATAGAAATGGAATTGTAACGAACTCACTAATTATTGTTCATTATTTCTTGTATAATTTTAATACACGCATGTTACAACGATACTCAGGGAAAAGCTGAGGCGGTTGTAAACGCTAGCGTCGAGATACAGCTGCGAAATAATTTGGAAATTGGTAAAACCGCATTTTCATCGTCTAGAGGAAACGTTCTAAATTAGTTTCAGGCGGTCAGTATATGTGCAAATAGCGCTCGGCTAGTTAATAAAAACTTTTCCCTACGTTAGCATTATGCATTTGCATAACATTCTTTAAATAGCTTTGGAAATCAGGGGAAAATCAATTCGGCGAATGTACGATGATATTATTCTTAAACAGAACGCTCTATGAACTTGCATAATATTATATTTTCCAAGCAGGAAAGTTGAAAGAGTAAGCGATACCAATAAACAAGTTTGTTACAATGAAGAATTAAAAAAAAGAGCGCCTAGAGGAGATTGGAAGAAGAGAGAGAAAGAGACTTGAACACACTAACTTAATTAGCAAGGTAGACTTGGTAGTTCTTCTGTTTTATTTCCTTCAAATTATTATTTTCGATTGTAGATTCTCTTTTTCTTGTTTTTCTCTTGTCACCTTAAACTTCTTTGATTCTCCACTTTTTGCTTGTTTGCTGTTTCATCTTTGCTCGATGTAGTAACGTCCAATTTGTACACCGTTTGATAATTGAATTGTGTACATCCTCCTTGTAGGCTTATACATGGGTAAAGCCAAATAAAGCCAATTATATTTTGAATTCGTGTCCTCTACTGGAAGCGAGGTACCTCGACTAATTTGTGTGTCTACATTCTATTCTATGTTATGATTGATTTATTGACATTGACTTCAATTGTGAATTAATACAATTTAGTTATATGTCAAATACGTTTCATTATTATTATTATTATAATTTGGCGATGTTACGTTGCTTTTAATCCTCCATAAGTTTCCTAATCATCCTCCTGAAATGGGTATATAAGTATTCGCGTTAAAAAAACGAATAAAACATAAAGCAATTTTGTATAATGGAAAGTTTGAAAACGTAACGAGTGAGGTATATATAGTATATACGCTAGTAAGTTGCATGCTGTTATCTGAAGCTAAGCTAGCACTGAACGTATAAGTTGAAAGTTAAAATCGATAGTATTTTCGTATAAAATCTTTGCATATTTGAATAAGAATAGCTGTTTAGGAATTCAGCAAGTTAAAGTAGAAGAAGATATTTGATTTTCAACACTTAAGCTTATTTACAATTTGATGCTATTCCTTTGTTCAATATTTGAAATTAACTTTCCTTTGTATTTGTCAAGTGGTTTCCATCCCCAGCTGTTCTTTGCTTTTGATTTTAAACTTTTCCTTTCTGTTTTAACGACTCTAAATTTACTAAAATTTAATCACTGCATACTTCGCCTTAAGCCCTCTGATGCGTTATTTTGTTGTTATTTGTAGAATAAATAGACGCTATCGAAAATATTGATCCGAAATCGTAGAAGGGTGTTTGTTCAGTGTAAATATTATGTATACATTTAAATGGTTATTGGAAGGGTTAGAGGTTTACGAACCTGAGGGTGGTGTTGAAACTAATTTTCAGGTATTTCTGTCACGTTCGCCTATACCTTTCAAATATTCAGAGGGACGAAATTATATACAAATTATGAATAAATACAAATTAAACTGTCTGATAATTTCGCAACGCAAATATTACAGGTTTATCATTTAGAATTTAATCAATATTAATTTTAATTATGAAATATTTGCAGTAATATGATTTATAGCCTTGAATTTTCGATATAATTAAATTACCCAGTATAATACTTAGGATATTACTCCGATCATCAGCTATAAATAGAGTCTTGATTCTATTTAACGCCGTTCGGGCATTTTAATTAGAATTAGACTGGTCTCGTACAGTTCTTTTAATTGCAACAAAACCGAAAATGAAATGACACATTAAGCAGTATTCCCAATTGTGCAAGTCTTCGCATTCCATAATGAATATTTTAATAGCCGCTTGGCTAATAGCCAAACATGTTACTTAAATATACACAGAGACACAAGGGTCTTGTGGATACTAATTGTATCGATTTTCAAACTATACAATTCAGAATCGGTTAGTAGATGGGGTTCATGCAAGATGTACTAGTCAAACGAGGTACCAGTCGCTTTAATTCGACACACTTGCATACATATAAGTTTATTGAAAGGAAGTTTGATTTCGTTATAATTTTTTGATGAGAACGATTCGTGGGTCATTGAATTCAATTTAAATGTCAACTAATTTGTTCTTCAGCAAATAAGCTTATTCTTATCTTGTGTATAATCTCTGAACCCGTACCAATTCAATCGTATTTTAAATTCAAATAATTTAGTATTGGATGATATATAGATTGTATATAGAGTATCGGATGTAGTTAATTGAGGACAACCACTATCCCATTCTATACATTACGGTACCTTCCAAAGTACGAGGTGGGCACCATAAATTCTCGGCCTGGTATAGAAAAAGGAGACATGGAATAATACAAGAACTTTTATTTTTCAAAGTAATCTCTCCTAACTTCTATACATTCATTATAACAATTCATTAATAATTCAGTTTTTCCGTCAAAATGTTCTATGACAGCTGCTTGCAACCCAGTGCCGTCCTTAAAACGACGTCCCCTTTAAAAGCTGATGTTTCAATTCTTGAGAGCCACATTCGCGGATGGTAGTTTGTGAAACGGCGGCACTATGCGTGGGAGCACCCCTGTATAAGTCTGTCAGGGTGAGAATTTATGGCGCCTACCTCGTATTTATATTTCCTTCCAGTAATAAAGTAAATTATTAGAATGTACACTCTGATTTATAACCAAGCAATTGGTTATTTCTTATGAGTTATTGAAATGTTAACTTGGTTGTACAAGGTTTTTATAACAAATTCTATTTTATCTAGAATTGATAATCTGATAATAATGAATTTTGTTATATTATACATTCGAAAAATTTGAAGTATATTTTTTAATTAATTATATTTACCTTTAGCAACATTCCTGAATGGTTACCTGGGGTTGTATATATCACGATTATTTTATCACTGTAGACATTTTTTTTTTGTAAAAAGAAAAAGGACGTCATCTAAAGATTAAAAACTATGAGCATAAAGTAAAGAATGGCGCGTCTTCTCTTTCTTGTTTTGCTTTTTTTTATCGCGTTGTGTCCCATTTATTTGCATAAATAGAAAGGAGTGGAGTAAAGGAAATGGGTCACAAGGTTAAAGAACTATCTTCGAGTCCCATGCAGCAAGTATATACATACATAGACTTCTCGATTGTACTGGCTGTTACATCCTTTTTATACTTTCCATCTGATCATATCTGTCTATAATATACGCGGGTTATATTAAAAGAAAGTGCCACTATCTCTTTATTATAGAAGAGGCGGGAGATATATGAAAATGTTCCACGCCCAGTTACTTTTGTTGATTAGCGAAGGAAGCAGACGATCATAAATTTCTGCATTCATGCTCCTTTTTTTTTTTGTATTAACGTGAAATTCAATTAAAGAAATTGTTTGGTTCGTGATATTTTCCTTTTATTTATATTCTCGTTATTATTTGGGATTCTACCTGTATTTGTACGTCATTAATGGATTTTTCCAGACGACAAGGTACTAGATACCTGATTTTCCTAATCACAAACTTGTCTAGCCCCTAGCGTTGTACGGCTGCACTCGTAAAAGGTACAATAGAACTAAATAAAAGAACGATCCCGTCTTTTAATATAATTACCGAGAAAATAAAGTAATATTTTTATATTTTATAGACTTCTATAAACAATTCCCTTAGAAAATTTTAATGTATACGTACGTGGATTTCGAATTAAATTGGGGCCATTACAGCGGGTTTTAGGAGTTCGTTTTAGTTTAAACTGTCCAACGGCTGACCCCTTAATACGCAATCAAAATGCTTCTTGTGAAGTTAGAGTGTTTTGTACAAACACTGTTTGAAACCCTTTCACTAAAAACAATATAATTAAGGCCCTCTATTGTTGTCATCGCACCAATTTAGAACTGGATAGTTAAATGGGAATTATGCCGCCGGATTTTTCGATAAAAAATAACTTAAACAAAGAAATGTTTATATCCGGACACTAACTTATTGGTGCAGGTGTAAGAAACTACCCTTGCATCTGTTGTATAATAAAAAAGGTCCAAGAGGAAGCAAATGAAACAAGTAAAGAAAAAAAGAGGACAGCCGAGCTAAAAGAGGGAAAGGGTTGATGTAAACATCGACGTAAAAATCCGAAATCCCACGGGGAAACCCTAATTAAAAAAAATTATTAATAATAAATCGTAAACAAAGAGAAATTTATTCTTTTAATTTAAGACGGGGCATCTCCGTTAATGATCTTCCATTTACTCGTGGCAGGCTTCAAATTCCACCGCCATTATCCCGGAGGATACGGAATTGTACAATTTGTTTTGGATGAAATGAATATTGTAATACACAATTATGTCATTGCCAGCGTAATTCTCAAATGTGTAAATGTAAACATGTACTTTGTCTCAAACAATTTAGTCAAACGCTAAATATATTCTAAGTAGGCCATAGGGGATTTTCGAAATGTTAGGCCTATGTATGCGTTTGTGCGTGTATTGTTTATAAAGGGGCATATAAGCTAGTGGAAGTCATTTAAAATTAAACGTTACCGTTTAGAATTTCTTGTTATTAAAGTAAGGGGTCTTGCGGTGAAATTATAATTGTTTCGGAGTACAGAGGATTTCAGTATTTACGTCAAATTTAATTCGGCCTGAAGAAGTGTAATATTAGCAACATACGAAAGGGTAATATTTACCGATTAAACATTTGCTATGACAGAAACTGTTTAAGCTGGTATAATATTTTTATGAAACATTTCAATAGAAATTTTAATCCTAAACGCATAATTCTATTTCTTGAATAAATGTTATCAAAATTGATAAAATTAGAAGTAACGTGTTTTTTAACTAATACGGCAACGGCATCGTTATTGTTTTATTTGCGATAATGTCTAATATTTCATTAGGGCGTTCCGTGAATGGTTGGATATTTGTGTTAGAACTGGTGCTCCGTTTTATAAACACACAAACGAGCGCAATCACTGTTGCGCTATACGCGGCGGTAGCATTCGTGTAAACAAAGCTTGACAATCAAAATTATGCCCGTATTAAAATTATTAATACGCGCTATTCATCAACTGTCATAGAGAGATTTCCCTGTGACTACTAGGGGAATGGGAAAGATTGGCAAGGAGATTATTTCGGATTGCTTCCTTTTCTGAAAAGTAAAAAAAAAATGGAAAAATTAAAATCGTCACCTTTTTGCTGTCCGCGAGCGTACGAACGTAATTTATTAATGATTCAAATACTATTTCGCATATTGTTGGCAATAATTGTTGTTAATAATTAAAACGAATAATACCATTTGTAATTAATATTTATACATTGTAAATTTATTTAATTACATTCAATTATCTACAGATAATTTTAGATTTGGTTTACTGCTAGACTTTTTGATTTTGTTGACAATTTCGTTGTTAAAATTGAATCTTTTAAATACCTATTTTTGGCGTAGAGAAGTACGTGTTCGATTTTAAATTATGTAAAACGCGAAGGGAATTTAATCATAGAACGAATCTGCGCTACTTTGTATTTCCTTTATACTAAAATTAGATAATCCAGCTTAAGCGACGTAAAGTCTTTACTATTCCTTATTTCTAGAAAATGTAAGATATTAAAGAGATGCCGGTTGTCTAAAAGGAGATTCATTCTTTATAACCGTTTTTAATTTACGAGTTTATTTATTTAATAAACTTAGAATTTGGCGGAATTCCTTTGCAAGAATTTGACTGTGGTCTTCAAAGGCCTTGTAGTTCCTAGCTTGGCTATGCCATAATTAGTATTACGGGAATAGCTTGATGAGAAATTCCATCACGTTACGTATTATGTGCATATAATATAACTAGTTTGGTGACTGCATTTTGCAATTGGTTAGAGTAGTTCTGTAAATTGCATGCTTACCAATTCAATAGAGGTGATTGACGTATATGAATCAAAGGCTTATAACTAAGGGAAGTTTACAACCTGTATGCCTATATATATATACACCGACTCAAAGTGAAAATGATGCAATTGTATATAATTTGGTAAGATGCTGAAAATGTTAGGAAAAGTTTTATTATTATTATTATTATTATTATTATTATTATTATTATTATTATTATTATTATTATTATTATTATTATTATTATTATTATTATTATTATTATTATTATTATTATTATTATTATTATTATTATTATTATTATTATTATTATTATTATCATTATTAGGGAAAGTAAATTGAATATATTATATAATAAAACAAAACTAATTCGAACACGTATTACGAATTCTAACTAGATAACATTACGGCGGTTACATATTCAAGATCATAGTGAAAATGATGCAGCCCAGTACACATTTTTTATACGAATAGGGAAAGTCCGTTAATGTACGTGTACTTTACCTCTATCTGTTACATGCACGTGTTCCGTGGAAATACCGTAAATGGAGAAACAGTTCGAAGAACTCCGCACAGACGAATAACCAGGAAAAAAACCGTTTATAAGCCAGAAGGATAAAAGAAGTCGCTTACAGTTTGCATTACAGGATCAAAATCAAGATTTCGACCTCTGGAAAACTGGTTTATCCTCCAATGAGAGTAAATTTAATCTTTTCGGCTCAGATGGGAAGGGTAATGTGTGTAGTAAAAGGAATGAAGAATTTAAACTGCAACATTTAAAACCAACTGTTAAACATGGAGAAGGGCATGTAATGGTCTAGGGGTGTGTTTCTGCTGCTGGTGTTGGAAACCTTCATTTTACTGAAGGTATTAATGATAGGTTTATGTACTTACTTGTAAGCATCCGTAAACAGAATTTAGAGTCTAGTGCCAGGAAACCTAACACAGAAGATGATTTTGGATTTTTTTTGGTAATTGTCGCAGTATGGTGAAACTCCCAGCTCAGTGACTTGATATAAACACTATCGAGAATTTGTGGCTTATTGTTGAAACAAAAGTGCATAGTCATCGAATACCGAATAAGAATTACCTTACAGGAATGAAACAGTATTTCTCCAGATTATATGTGTAAGTTAGTTGGATGTGATCCAAAGAGATTACAATGAATTATAAAGTCTAAAGAAAATCAAACTAAATATTAATTGTTTCTGTTTCAACTTTCAAAATTAATTAATTCATTATTACTGTAGGTGCATCAGTTTCACTGGGATGTTGAATATGTAAAGTGCTGTAATGTTATCTGATTAGAATTCGTAATACGAATTCCGAATTAGTTTTGTTTTATTTTTGTAATGTATTTCAAGAATAGATGTAGTATATTTGATTTACTTTTCCCATACAATTATTTTACCTAACATTTTCAATATCTTACCTCTTAATCACTGTATATAGTAATATTCAAAGATAAAATTATTTCACTATGTAAATTATAAAATGAAAGTTAAAATTTCAATTGAAATAAAATTTATTTTCAATTTGATAAGCTAGTAATTATTTACGTACTATGTTTTTGGTCAACACAGTTTAAATTCAAATCAATATCCCGAATAAACAATGCTACCAACATGGCACAGCAATAATTATATGGTAGGCAGCGTTTGCTTTCCCAATTAGAAGCATGTGCAAAACAAAACAGCAAATTGTTTCTAATTCGGTTGTTTTGTCAATTAGCTTACAAAACTCTAATTATTGTAGTCGTTAATGCAAAAGGGAATTATAACAAGTTTAAACGTGTTTAACATTTGTTACATCCATGTATGTATATCTTTTGCATGCAACACTATTTGACGACGGTAAAAGCTAAACAAACACAAGAAATAATCGCTCTATGTAAAGGATGTAATTTATTGAACATATCGGCCAGCATTACGCGGGTTTAGCCTCAGATTTAAGGCCAGGATATATAGAAAATGGCGGTAATTTGCTGGGACGCCAAATAATTTTATTTTAGTAGCGTATAGTAGAGCTAGCGTTTGAGACAATGGACTTTTTCCTCGACGTAATAATTCAAGCATTTTTTCCACATCCTTTCCTTCTCCGATATATATATATATATATACGCTTACGTCTTACCAGAAAAGAGGTAGAGGTGTATAAGATGCGAAACATCATGGAGTCGAACCCCTGCGTTCTTCAGACAGTCCGGAAACGTACGTGTTTGAAAGAGTAGTCTCATTAGTTCTGAGACTTGAGTACTCCTTTAAGGATATACTGTCATTTAAATAAAGATTTCTGAAAGCCACTACATATTACGAGAACTATTTGGTCGAGTATGCAACTTTCTTTTTCAGTGAAGATACCTGTCTCCTTAATTCACATAATTAGATTTTATTAAAGTCTTGTCACGTTTTCTCTTATTTTCCTTCTACGTACAGACGCTTGTAAGCCATTATTTTTAAAACCTAAATTTCTTAAGAAATTTTAAACTCGTGCATTTTTTTTAATTTTGATTACATAAATTATTTTGTAGTAATCATTTCATTGCTCTTACCTTTGTCCAGTTCTCCCTATAATTCTTCAAAGGTCATAACTCCTAATTTCTCATTTTAACCATTCTTTTCATTTCCAAAATTGATATTAATGCAGTACTTACCTTTTCGTGTCATAGCAAACCATCAAATATTAAAAATATGTCTATATTTGTCTTATCCATATATTGCATATTGTGATCAAAACATGTAAAAATAAATTGGTTAATGTCTCTAAGGCGCCCAGAATGTGGTTAAAGCAAAATTCAAATGCCAAATCTGGTAGTATAATTCCAGTACCGTAGAGCATTGCGTATATCTTTTCCTTGTAAATAGTTTCAAAGAATTCTTCTAGAAATCGATAAAAAATTTATCCAGATAGTATTATTTTAAACGATGTTTTAAGTAAATAATGTAATCTGGGGCAAGTCGTGTAACTCGTCCTAGTCCTCGACATTAAAACCACACTATTAGACAACCCTTTAATTATATGTTCTCTGATGTCTACAGGCATATTATCCTTTGAGTACCCAATATTAGAGGTTAGATTAAGCTAAACATAAAACTTTTTGTCGGATGGGCAGATCAAAGTAACCCCTTTGCTTGAATTGTCGATCTTATTGTTAATGTGTTTAGATTAATAATTTCCTAGTGTGCTCCATTGCCTGGAGTAATACGGATCTAAGGGTAATTAAGTTTTAAACGCTATAATATGTTAGTGGGTTAACGCTGAAGAAACTATGGAAATAAACCCATAAATAATATAATCATAGGCTTTATCCTTGGGTTAACATTTAAACGTTACATTGACCATAAAGGCACAGCATCCTCTTTGTGCTACTTACTTAAATAAAGAATTATTATTGTAGTGCATTATACATTGTATCTTACATTTACCAGATCACAAAAATTAATATTTTATTAAGTAAGTACAAAAGGTTTTATCTGTTTTGCAAGAGGATAAATTTGCGAATATAAATTTACACGTGAAATCCTATCCGAAAATAAAACTTTCACTACTTTATATACATACGTATTCATGTATTGCTGGTTAAAATCCCTCTATTTACAGTCCATATTTCGCAATTATAGACGCTTGGAAGGTACATGTAATAAATATTTATTTTTCATATTCATATTATAGGTTAAATTACAGTTCAAATTTATTTGTTTGCCATTTTGAGTAGATGGTTTTTACATATGTATATATGTACATCCACGCAAATGCTTGAAATTATTGCTCCTCGTGTTGACAGTTACCGTAAATCAAATTTTTGGAAGCGGAAACATTAACAGCTGAAAAAATATTAAAATGTTACAAAAACGATTTAATTATTTTCCATTTACCTCTGTTGTTAAATTATTTTCCGATCCATGTGTGTTAAGTTTAATTTCAGAAGATATCAATATTTGCATTAATATCATTTGAGATACTTTCAATCAAATTTTATATACTAATTTAATCCTATATTGGAAAGTTAAGTACTCTGCTCGATTTGTTATCACAACATGGTTTTCTTTGATAGTCTTGGATTCCAGTTGGTGTTGTCAATAAATTTGTATATACATTAAATATGCAGGATGTCGATAAAATAAAAATAAAAAATATGACAAATGGAAAAATCTAATTGTATTAGACTTAAATCCAAAATATTTTGCGAAAATTCTTTCCCAGACGCTAGAAAAGAAAACGATAAAGACATCTTTATTATTCATAGCAGAAATATTCGCACGTGAGCATGTCTAAGCGTGCTGTTTAGAAGGTAATTTTATAACAACGGCAGCTATGTTATTGCAATGTATGCAGTCTGGTTTGGTTGGATGTATGTGTTATATATACACACTCTGCATTTTAGGATTTCTTTAATTCTGACATTCGCGTCGTAATTGATTGAAAATTTTTTGGATTTATGTTCTTTACAGCTTTTCATTTTTCGTATCTTTTATTTAAAAGACATCCTGTATACAGTAAGTGATGTTAAAGTTTTTAATTCACGAATTTCTAGACGAACCTTGTATAAATTCTTCATTCCATTAATTTCCAATTTTTAATACGATAATAAAAAAGAATATTTAAAGAAACTATATCTAAAATTTAAAGACAGTATATACATTTTTATCTTGTTTCAGACATTCCGTATTTAGGATTAATAGTTTTCAAGATCTTTTTCAAAATTGGAGCTATAAATATCTGAAATAACGTAACTTTTAGCTACTTTGAAAAAGTTATTTTTAATTGAAGGAAAGTAGATATACTTCCGTTATTACCGGAAGTCAATACAATAAATATGTGTAAATGTTTCCATTTCATTTCACAAGTTACGATCCTCTTCAGTGATCGTATAATCTTTCCTTTTCTTCGATTAAAGGCTACTATCTAATTAATTCTTAACGTACGTAGTTCTGCTGGATCGTAAATTTGAAATATCCATCTCCTCAAACGATAAGAAAACCGAACTGGTGTTAAAAAAATATACCGTCACCCCTCAAGCGTTTTCAGAAAGCGAAAAAAGGAATGTAAATTACGTAACTTTCATTTACTGGCTTAATAAAAGAGACATTTTTTAATACGTGAATATTTGATAGATTCAGTGATATTGGCAAAATTCTCTTATTTGTAATTATTTTACATTTAACGATATAAAATCATCTTCTGGCGAAATTGTGTTTTGAAGGTTTGTTGTTTTTAAATTAATTTCAAACGAAAATAATCCCGTATTACCTGGAGAAATTACATTAATTAACAAAAACAAAGCTCCACAACGAAGAAAGAAAATTAGGATATTCGAGATAGCTTTGTGTTAAAGCAGAAATCTTTCTCGCTGTAAACGAATGTAATTAATTAAGTCTAATTGACCTTTAATGATGATTATATACGAGGTTTTCTGCGAAATTATCTAAGAAAAAGTTTTATAATTTTATTTGCGTTCTCAAAGCCCTACGACCAGCTTTTATTGTTCTTATGTAGAGTATCAAACGTCTCTATAAGAGCTTGAGCTTGCCTAATGGCACATTTGGACTGCTGGGAATTTTCAATAAGACTTCTCACAACTGAAATAGTCTCAATCACTCGAATAGTCGATATATTTCAATATCTTTTTCTTTCCTCTTAGCTCTTTTCTTATTCACTGCGAATATATTTTATACAATCTTATCTTGACCAGCATACCGTTTTAAGAAATTCTCTTTTTAGATGATAGGGTAATAGCTGCTTAAAATTGAATTACGTACATATAGGTATATATGTAAAGGTGTAGGGTGATCTATAAAAACTTAGATATTGTTTCGTCGGTATTCCAAGCCTTCGCTTCTATTTGAAATTTAAAACAAAAGAATTATCACCTTATTAAATTGAAGGTGCCCGTTTTTTTTTATTGGGGGCGATATTTTCTCTTTTACTGTTATCAATCATAAAACCGTTCCATATCTATAACGCAAGAAAGGCGCGGAAAGGAATAAAGTAAAGGGTAAATATATCCGTTTTTCCAAGTAACAACACATAAAGAAAATTAAATTGACAAGAAATGAAGGAAACTGTGACTACCACTCACTATGTATATATGATGTTGAATATAAATCTTGAATAATTCTTGCTTTAATAGAATGCTGGGTCTCTTTTTCGGGGATCATAGCGTTTTATATCCCAACTAACTCAATTATTAAGGTACGTTTTTAGCTCCTCCCAGGGGGTGGATAGCCTTTTATGAACTATAAAATCGACCTTTTATGCTATATAAGCAAAAGCGAACAAATATTTTGGAAATATTTCTTTCTTTTAAAATCAATTTTCCCTTTTGTTTTAGAAAGGCGCGCTCGGTTCCCAAAGCCAATAATGACATAGCTAGCAAGATTTATTTAGAATGTTATTTTATTTTCCACAAAGATCAAAAGCAAAAAAAAAAAATAAGAGGCGTTTCGTTTCATCGTTGCAAGTAAAAAAGCGTGAGAATGAAATACTTAGTTGTTTATTTGGTTCGCGAGTTCTTAAAAGAAAGGACAACACACAATTTCTGACGGTCTCCTTGTCTATCTTTCATCCCCTTCATGCCTTTTTTCTTTGCGCCTTTTTAACCGTATTGTTATGCGGAGTCCCCTCCCCGTTGAATTTAATGAGAAAAATTTTATTACCCATCGGAAGATTATAAAGCATTTTTCCAATTTGGTGACGTCATCGAGATTCTGGATTCGCCACCCTTGGCGTCAGCAAGTAAATCTAATTACCCTTAACGCTTTTATTTACCTTTTTTTTTGTTTTCCGGCATAACTTTAAATACCAAGGGAATACTTTTAATATTTTTTTTTTTTTGGCTGGAAAGAAAGGGAATGATCTTCGCTTCTTTCGATGTAATTAGCTTGACGTAATTTATAATTCCATAGCTAGGTTTGTACGCGACTATTATTGAATTCGAGATCGTCTTTTAACATTCTGTACTATATTTGAATTTTAAATTTAAAGCAATAAATACCTGACTGAATTTTTTCCTTTATATCCAAACTGCTTTTCCTAGCAAAACCTATTCTAAAAAAATTGAATTACAAATGCCACTTTTCACACAGATACATTTATATTTGCATATGAAACGGTGTTTAACAGGATATCCTTTTTGGATGAAGAGCTACAACAACCACATGCAACGCTTGATAATTCAAAAACGTGAAAAGGAATTGAGTATAGGATAATTTTGGTCTCTTGTAATCGCACAAAAGGTTTACATTATCAAACGCTACTTCCACGTAACATTTTGCATTAAAACCTGCATAAAATTATGTTTTGTTCCATTCTGGGGGTTTGTATGTCACTTTAAAATTTAAAATTAAAATCGGATCGTTGATAAAAAGAAAATTGGTGTATGCGTTTGTGGGGAGTATTATTTCTTATTTATGTATGTAGTTAAATTCTCTAAGTATAACGAGAAACTGACTCCAGATTATGTTTAAAGGATAAATGTAACGGAGATTCTCAGGTTAATTAAATTTAATATACAGCTTTACAACGGGTATATTTTTACTGACAAGACTTGAGCCGACAAACGTATATAAAAAGTTCGTAACCACAACCCGCTTTTATCAAAGAAAGGAACAAGTTCATTAGTGAGATTTGAGGTCTTTGTACATCATTTCCAATTTCTTATTTCTGTTTGGATATTAGGTCGAAAATATTAAATCAAGTGTGTTTTTTTCGTCGAATTTTGACATCGTATGCATTCATCAATCGTATATAAGGATTAACTTTGTATATGGATTATTATGCTTGTCAAATTAAATTATTTTCTAAATAGTAGACAGTAAAATATGATAATTCTTGCGTTTTTCAATGTAAATTTTATTCTGAATTTTTTAATTTATTTTTATAATATTGGTATTGTTAAATTTCGCTAAATCATTCTTAATTAATCAAATTATTACATACTTTTACTACTACTATTTAATTTTTAGATATAGTTCCTTTAAATAATCTTTTTTTGACAAATCTTTTTTTGACAAATATTTTTTTGATCAGTTATTTTAGCGTTTATAAAATAAATAAAAAAATGGAGATTAATGGAATCAGAAAGGTATACAGAGTCTATTTAGAAATTTATAAATTCAAAACTTAAACACAACTTAACTGACGATTGCAAGGACTGTGTGGATATAAAATAAGATAGTTGAAAAAAATATTACTGACAAAAAAACTTTATTGTAACATTTTTTAACATTCTTTATAATAGGAAAATATTTAAAAATTATTATCATGACAAAATAACTATGGTTTTTATGTACATATGATGTAATATTTCCTAAGTTGTAAAAGTTTTACTGAAAGTGCCTACTTACCTCAATTTAACTTGTAAACTGCTCATATCTGGTTCCAAGAACTATTAGTCTTTTAGTTGCACAGTTGAAATGTATATTAACACTTAAAAAGCACTACAACAATTATTTTATATAATGAAGCCAGAACTGAAAATATATACACATTTTTTTCTGATTAAAAATGCTTAGTACATATTTCTCAAAGTGGTTATAAGCGGTAATATATTTAATTCTCGTCCAATAGTAAACTGAATACTTCCATTTTTTTTTGTTTCCATTTTTAAAAGATATACGATGACGTTTCATTTTCGACTTTTTATTAGTTATTGTTATGTGGTTTTTCTTTGTCGAAAGAGTTACAAAAACCGGCGATAACTGAAATAAACAAATCGAAGTTCCTTTTCGAAACAATTATTCGAGCGCAATAAATTCAGATTTATGAAATGCTGGCGTACAATTTTTATATCTCGACTTAAATTGCTCACCTGAGCAAGCGGAACTTCTATTGTTCATTTGTTTTCGTCCTTGAAAGGACGGCCCTAACTCTAGCGATTTTGTTTTATTATTGTCTCCGTATCTTACCTCTTATGCGAAAGCATTTAAACTAAAACTGGAGCGTTTATCGTTTAGAACATTTAGAAATTTACATGTGTGTGTGTGTAAGTAACGCTGCATAAACCAATAAGTTTGCGCCGAAAGTATTTATAAATAAAGTAGTACTTGCCAACACAAATAGATTATTGAATACGAAATATGCACTTCTTAAAAATTGCGTCCAAGTTATAAAAGTTGTAAAACTATCCGTGCAATGCATAAAATTTTACATGCTTAACGCTTCAGCAAGAGCAGCGAACGCATTAGCATGTTTTATAACTTCATAATCAAATGCTGGGCAAGGATATATATGTAGAGCTCGCGTGCCATGGGGTAGTATTAGTTTAAGATTAAATTTAGTAATGTACAAATTATCCCTTGCATTCCTTTATAGGTATATAGATATCTAGATAACATCCCTGCCATAAATTTGTTTGCTATAAAATTTTTATTAACCAGACATTAATTTCTGGGAGTAATTACGTAAAAATACCTTTATATTATTCCTTGAGAACTAGCGAACGATATTACAATCTTATTCAGAGCATTTTAATTTAGGTAACCGGGTTTGTATGGCTGTACAATGCAGTGTTACGGACGGTCGATACGTCAATAATAATTGAGAAAGTTTAATTCAACTCTAGGGTTTTATTAATATTTAAAAGACAATTATTAAAAATGTCGTTGTAAATTGTAAAATCGATACGTTTTATTGATACCTATTGTGGTAACATTTCCATGGAAATTAACACTAAAATTTTTCAGTTCACCGGTTAAACTTCAACTAAGTTTATAGTATAGAGTATTTTACAGGAAAAAAGAACTAAATATAAGACCTTAATCAAGAAAATGGAGCTAAACCTTTTTCCCAATTTAAATTTTACGCACAGCTTGCTATTAAAGGAGAATCAAAATAGCCTTTCTATGTCGTTTAACAAAAACCCTAGGAATAGTTTCTACATTGTACGTTCTAAATATGGTTTAAGTTTATCCCATAGAAGTACTTCAAAGATCTATCCTCTTAGATTACTCTCGTCAAATATAAGTTTAAAAATAAAGATCTTTAGGTTTCCAAAGGGGAAGCCAACCTCCTCTACCCTTTGTCGTTTCGAAAAGGGATGATGCTCCATTTTCCTCGTGAAAATACATAATACCTTTTCTTTAATTTAGTTAATTGTTCAGTAATTTCGTTTCCTTTGAAGCTTTCTTTATATGGAATAACATCGGATTTACTCTATCATTAACTACGTCAAATAAATTTATTTTACTTTCGACGTTTAATTTAAACTTAAATAATATAAAAGAAGTTAGTAATAGAAGAAATAAATTTATTTTTTAACCATAAGCTGTTAAATAAATTAAAAATTAGAGCAGTGTTTACATACATATTTTCTTATGTATTGTATGTAATTTCCAATGCAACGGAAAAAAAATCATATTTGGCCTAGTCTCCATATTAATAGCCGCGTTATTGCTTTGATCTAAACATTAAAAGTACACCGGAAGTTATATGAGCAATTTATGTATTTTTACATGCTTTGATCTGTTTGAAAGTGATTGAAGTACCTAACTAGTCAATAAGCATAAAGTTTGATTTCTAATTGCAAGGATATTAAAAAAAGAATCCTGTAGTTTTTGTTTAGTATGCTTTGGGGAATCAAGTAAAAGTTTTTCATGCAGAGTTTATCTTTAAGCGTTTATAGAAAAACGTTTGTAAATTAGCTCCGATTAATCCTGTACCTTTTGAATATATCAAGTAGGCTTTATAATCTCGGTGTAAATAAGACGTAAGAATATTTTGGATTGAATGTAACTTTACTTCTATAATTCTGAACAAAGTATATTGTTTACCACAACATGCATATTAATTAATATAATTTCATCAAATAAAAATTACATTCTTAACTTAAGGTTATTTATTTTGGTTTTAATTGCAACGTTTCATTGGTGTGGCGGCCAACTTCTTCATCTCTAGAACAAGATTTACAATATTTAGGAAGGGTTTTAAATTATGTTTAATCCATAATTTCATTATTTGCATTTTTTAAATTTTTTTCCATTGCCTGACTAAAAGTTACTACTTTTGTATTTCCCTTTTTTATTTAAGACAAACGAACAAAAATTAAAGACCCGAATACGTGACTATATCTCGATTATGCTTTGCTAATATTTTTAAGTTCCTAAACCTAAGTATATGGTACTTATAAAGGCTAAGATGCAGGCAATGTTACTTTATTAAATTATTATAAATGGCACTAACTACATTCAATATTATTTTTTTTCTTGGAATTTTTGTTTGTGTTAGACTTTCCATCCATATTTTTATTAAATCGTTTCCGTGTTTCAAATGTGACAAATAAAATTTCTTTTTAAATTTGATCTTCTTTCATTGCAGAAGGATGTGAACTAACAGGGGTGAGACGAAGCCGTAGATGACAACGATTTAAACCAGGAGGACTTGCGAGTCGTTAGGTTTGTTTACTATATGGCAAAGAAGTGAAAATGTTTGCGATTTCTCATTTTTGCCTTTTTCTCATTACAGATGGTGCACTAAAGCGATGATAGTGGTTGTGTGCTTTTGAGAGAACTTGCGAGTTGGAGGGTTGAGGCTATCAGCATGACGAAGGTGTTGTTTTTAAAGTGGTGATAGTATAGTAGTGATAATGAATGTGTGCTTCTGAGAAGGTTTGCTATATGAAAACGTTTGCGATTTCTAATTATTATCTGTTTCCCGTTTCAGACGGTGGAGTGTGCTTCTGGGAGAATTTTGCGAGCAGCTGGGTTGCGATTATCAGGGCAACGTATCATGGAATGGAGATGTTGTTGATATATATTGCGGATAAATTTTATTCCTTCATTTGAAAAGGCTTTATGTTAATTTGTCAGTTCTTTTGTTGTAGCTAATATCGAAGAGACCTTCTAATGGCCCCGGGTATCTTCGCTGGATTAGGGCGTTGTTTCTGTATATAGTAGGTATGTTGTAAGGCAAGTAAAAATGTGTGATTTATAAATTATTGTCATTTTTTTTTCATTTCAGGTAGTGACAGTAAAGTGGTGATAGTGAAGTAGTGATAATAAAGTAGTGATAGTGAATGTGTGTAAATTTATTTACTATATGTAAACGTTTGCCATTTCTAATTATTGTCTGTTTCTCATTTCAGATGGTGGATCGTGTTTCTGGGAGAATTTTGTGGGCAGCCGGGTTGAACGAGGGTGTTATTATAAATTTTGTTCCTTCATTTTGAAAAGGCCTTTTATTAATTTGTCACGTTTTTGTTATAGCCAATATTGAAGAGCTTCGCTGGATTAGGGCCTTCTTGTATGTGGGAGGTATGTTATAAGAGAGATAAAAATGTGTGATTTCTAATTATTGCTATCTTTTTTTCATTTCAGGTGGTGTGAGTAAAGTAGTGATAGTGAAGTGGGGACAGTAAAGTAGTGATAGTGAAGTAGTGGCAGTAAAGTAGTGATAGTAAAGTAGTGACAGTAAAGTAGTGATAGTGAATATGTGCTTGTGGGAGATTTTGCGAGCAGCTGGGTTGAGGTTATCAGGCCGATGCATCGCGGGATTAAGGTGTTGTTCCTGTATAATCCGGGTAAGTCTTATTCCTCCAGTTCAAAAAAGACTTTATATTAATTTGTCACTTCTTTTGCTACAGTGAGTATTGAAGAAACTTTTTAATCGTCGGCAGAGCTTCGCTGGATTTGGGCGTTGTTCCAGTATAACGGAGGTATGTTCTAATATCGCTTTAAAACTTGATTCCATACTAAAAGGTTTTTCTTATTGTTACAGTACAGTACGTATTGAAGATTTCGGTGTTGTGATAAGTGTGTTGTTCAGTGAGGTAAACTACTTCGTGGCGGTAAACACCAAGGTAGGAAATGTGTAATAAACAAAATTTATATTCTTTCTTTTTTTTATATTCTCTCTTTACGTGAGGATATGAACTGCCAGGGGTGAAATTTCATAAACTCTGCATTGCTGGCTAATGAAGATGTTAATTTATTTTCTAATGTAAGTTTTAATGTTTTTAATATTTCTTTTTTTTGACTTTATGCACTCGGTTAATTCGCGCTTTATCGTGATTGTCTACGTCTAAAAATTCGTCTTTTATCTTTATCTTAATGAAATCTGACATTAAGGCTAATTTCCTGTACCTTGCCTGGGACACTAAGTTTTGTGTAGTTTTAAAGTACTCAATGGTCGCTTTTCCGTATTTCTCGTATTCCTTCATTGTGCCTTCTTTCTAATATTTCCTTATTTCTTCATAAAATACATATTGTTTGTATTTTTGAATAACATTTACACTATCGAGATTGTGAAGTTTATTTCAGTGTAATCAAATTTGTTTTCAATGTGTCTTCCTTTTCAAATGTTGTGCGCATATCAGTCTGAATCATCTTCGCGTGTTTACAAGTACGCTAGAGGTGCCCCCTCTTTCTCCTACGTCTGCTCTTTATGCATGCATTACATAAATCCATCTCGTTTTTTTTAAATATTTTTTGTTCCCCGGCTCACTCCGTCTGTGAATAAAATCGCGTATACTGACAAAAGATGCGAAGAAAAGGTATATTTCCTTTAAGCACTAACATAGGACCAGACGTCTAAAGCATTGAGGAAGTTAATTACCCTATAAAATATTTAAAGTAGAACTGTGGAATACTAAGAGTACTTTTTCTTATACGTAAAGTACACTGAGGATAGTAAACCTTCTTCTAATTGATTCTTTGTATAGTTCTACGTATGTATAGTGGAAGGGGTAGAAAGAAAGCTTTAATGGTAGCGCTATTGTTAAATTGCGTCAGACGCGATATTTAATAATTTACTTAAATCATTAGAATTTGTATAAACGGGACTTACCTTGTATGAACGATGTAATGGGTTACTACGCTGTGGTGGGTGTCTTGTGACGGTGCCCAGGATAAGTTAACGGATCTAGATGTGAAGCTCATGATTAGGGGTCTTCCTGGAGGATCAGGGATGTCTGGAATATTCAAAAAAAAATGTTTGCTAGTGTTGAAAAAATTACGAATCAAACTTAGGCTGAATAATAGATGATTTGAGATATTTTCCATATGCAATCTATTACTAATCCTTGTTGAATGCCTATTCTGTGGAACGGTTCAAAGCTCATCCCACCGTAAAAGATACGACCAACCATATTAACGGGATGTCTTTGATTTATTCAGTATTATCTCTAAATGTTTAAGATATGAAATGAAGTGTTAGGGTTAGGCCCGTTCTGTTAGTTTGGAAGTTCGTTTCAAGCGAAAGATCTCTTTAACAACTACTACACAACACGTGTGACGTCCTTCCGCATGTCCTGGCAAGCTGTAGGACCTCATGCGTGCAGTGTAAGCCCAATCGATTACCACTACCGCTTGTCTACCATGTCTCATCTAATAGCTTGCGTGTCTCAGCCGATAATTGCACTGCTTAAGTTTTGAAGGGAAAAAAGTACGAATTTTATAAACGCTTTATTTTCCCCATCTCCTCCATTATAAAGCAGATTGAACGCTCTTTCTATTCAAATTACTACAAAAAAGGAATACGACGCTTTTCGAATTTATTGCAGGATAAAAAATGATATGCCTTTGGTCGATTTCCAAGCTCATAAGAAATACTTGCTTTCAAATTATGTCGGAATGTTAAAGCACAACGTGGTCATTCAACTTAGTTTCTGCTGCTATGCTGTGAAATTTATTAATTGAAGTACATATGTGTATTAGAGAATTTACATTTTTTCACAGTTCTTTTTTATTTTAAAAGAGTACATTAAACCGTTCGTGTCCTAAATTGACAACTCTCTGTTAGATATCGAAAGATAAAAATTTCATTACGTTCAGGACATCATACGGTTGAATTTGTTTCCTACTGTTTCGAACTAAAACGAAAAACGTCGTAATCACTTTATCGCTCATACTTTTCTAACAAACAGGATATGGAGTAGTCTCGTAGTATTCTTAATTATTCCCTTTTTAGTATTAGGTCGTAGTAGTTAGTGGGTTCTACGTGTGTGTGACAAAAGAATAGAACTTTTTATTAAAAATTTATAACCTGCTTATTCGGCATCAGCTACGGATAGAGTTGCAGAGTCATTTTGCTTGCCAGAACTTGCAAGAGAGAGCAAACTTTAACCATTCTTAGGGTATCATACATACGTTCAATTTTTACTTTTTAAATTTATCAAAAGTTTGTTTGAAGTTCGAGTTAGACCCGACTACATGGACAGTTTTATAAAATTGTTAGTCTACAGATATAACCACGAATTCTTATATATTATATCTTAAAATGATAGAATTAAATAGGCGACATCATGTATCATAAAATTTTACTATTGAAATTTCCTTTTTGACTAATCAAAATAAAATATTACTAATGGCTGCATTTCTCGGGACGTAGCTTAAAAATTGCGGCAGTTAACCGTTTGTGAATCATGGAAATCGATTTTAAAGCTTCGCTTTCACCTATAAATAACTTATTTAGTTTTATAAAACTGTCTTATGATGAATTTTTGGATTTTTAAAATTTTTCGGAATTTAATGGAGTTTTCACCTTTCCAAAAGGATACTTCAAAAATCAAGAGAGATATCGCAACAATCGATACAAACATTTCATTTTTGTCTAGAAATTTTTATGAAATCTCACTAGTTTGAATAGAAGGTAGTTTCAATCTCATTTCCCCTTGCGAATTTAATTTATTTACCCCTTATTTTTCATGTTATGTAAAGAAAATGAGATCTGTTCGCAACCCTTAAAATCGGTTTTCGTCTATATCTAAAACTCGTATACAAAGACCTAATAAAATTTCTTCTTAAAAGGGAACCTTCCCTCCAAAAACTTATTAATATTTCCCTGTGGCCTTCTTATTTTTAGCTAACTCTTCTCTAAAGATCATTTAATTACAATATTATTCGGTATTAAAAATACAGAAGGGGGCGCTCCTGTCTTGGTTCCTTGATATAATTGGTTTTCCATCACCGATTCTTATCTGGAAGTTCGATTATTATATTTTAGCCAAAGCGGGGTATCTTTTTGAGGGAACAACCACCACCACAAAGGAAAGAGAATTGTGTTTTCTGAAGTGATATCTAGGGATGAGGTTTTCTTTGTCTTTTTATACTTATTTCATCGTCAACAATTGATATACTTGCTGTTGTCATTTACTGAAATTGTTTTAAAATTTTAATTAACGCTGAAAATTGTCAATTGTTTGTATTTTTCCTTTTTTCCTTATGGAAACGCAATAAATTAGTTTGTCAATTAATTTTTAATCTGTAAAAAATTTAATTGAAAAAAAAAAGGAAAACATTCAGGACGTATCGTTCATGTATGTGACATTTGAAAAATGTATATGCGAACATATTATTTCAAAAGTGCATATTTCATTTTTCTAATTAGATATGGATCACACCGCGTAACTTGGTTATTTTTACCCTTTTAAAAGGTCGATTGTGGTAAATTAAAAAATACGATCCCTATATGCGATCCTACCTACGTCTCTTTGTTCGTGTATTTGCTCTACATTCGCTATACAGTTATTATTGAACGGCTTGGGGATTAGGAAATATCGAAATTAGTTAATCTTCCAGAAATGCTTATTTAGAATATCTTAGTAGGCTTCATCTTAAATAGAAGGGGCTGCTTTGAATATCGAGTCGAATTTGTCACACTCGAAGTAACGTTTATGTAAGCATATACAGGATGAATAATTTCATTTTATAGCTGAATTAATATTGACATTAATATGGAGCTGCTTAATATGGAGATTACGATTTCCTTGTATTTTACTAACATTTTAATAACATTGAAAAAAGTCTTGGTAGGATTCGAACACAACCTCACCGTTACCGATGGAACATCTTAACCACTAGGCTACGGGATTGAACGGAAAGTAAATTCAAATTACTTTTAATACCTAGATATCGTAATGTCTGTACATGTAACGCAATATCTCAGCAAAGATAATATTATTAAAGGCAAATCTTACCGAGATTTATATTTTTTGAGAAATTTTAAAATGTTAAAATGGAATAAAATCGTTTCATTTTACTATATACTGTTAATATAACGATTCATCCTATATACATCATTAATAGTAAATAAAATTTATCAATAGTGATGCATATTTTACGTATTACAAAAGAATATTTATTTTCAAATAATCTACACCTTCTTTATCTTATCTTTTAAAAGAATAATCGTCACAAGTCGAGAGGTTATCGTTTTTAAAAAATTATTGGAGCTTCGTATATATTTCCCTGAACTCCGTCTAGCAAGACGAAATTAATTAGACGCTAGACATGTTATCGTAAAGGTTAATATGTACAGGATGTTATATAAAATAAAATTCCATCTAACCTTGAACTATTAGTCTTACGAGTACATCTGGTTTGGGACGATTGTTGACCAGGCAAATATAGTCTCCGCTGTCTTCGGCAAGAGCCGGATGGAAACTAAGCCCAAAGGAGTCAGAAAGTAATGAAATGCGATTCTGGTTGACCCACACTGTAGTGCTATCGCTCATATACTCAACAAGACTCAGATGACCTGTTAGAGAGAGCCATTCCAACTCCAATACGAGAGAATGTTCATTTACCCCTGGACAAGATATGGACTTGTCTTCCCCGGCTTTTATCACGATGCTGTGCACTGGCAGTCCGGTAACATCTGGAAATTAGAAAAAAAAAAAGTAAAGTAAAATATTAGAAAGTGGATGTAATCTTGTTAATAATATAACAAGAGTTAGCACATAAAAATCTCCACCGGTATTAAAAGCTGATTTTCAACGCTTGACTGATGTTTAAAGAGATTCAAGGTGTTAGTATCGCTTGAAGGGGTGACAAGCAAAGCAAAAAGGGAACATCACGGTTATAGAGATGTATGTACGTACACAAAAGAATCTCTGATTTTCTCTTCTCTTTTGATTTTTATTTTCGAAAAAAACACGCACGATTCTGAGTTAAAATATTTACGCTTATTAATATGTATTTTACTTTGACTGAATATCTAGAGCAAAACCGCACTAGCTAGTTAATTACTTTAAATTCTAGGTTGTTACGAAAGGCAGTAACGTTAAACATGTTATCATTTTGTTTGTGCGTGCTGTTGAACAACTCATAACACTTTTCACACTGCGAAAGTAAAGAACGAGATTCTTTTTTTTTTAATAAATATTTAAGCCACAATGAAACGTCATCGTTTTATCTCGCTACTTGCAGTCCGATATTTATCATTATCGCGATTGAAAGCAAACTCAGAGGCGTACATGACTTACCATTGGAATGAATAATATTTAAAATTCAACTTAAAACCTTCAGCGTTGGCTGATACTCTACGTTTTTTTATTGCGAATAAATACATTAAAAAAAGCAATGCAGCAGCATTGCGAGATTTATTACAGCTGCTATTTGTTTTTGTAAATTTGTACGGGCGTTAAAGCTTTGTTTTAGATTTTCACGTATATTATTTATGCACGTTTTGGTAGATTTCTGTAGTTACAACGTAATCTTTATCAAAGTGATAATACCGCAATCAAATTCAATAGGCTACCATAAAGGAAATCAATGAGTTTCATTCTGAACGATCCCCGCTTTATCAGCCGGTGCGGATATGAAATAAAATTATATGTAATTATGAAATCTTGACGGTTCTCTGTTATAATTATTTCCGTTTTCCTTTTGAAAACTTTATATATTTCCTGAAATTTAAATACTCCTGAATAAGCGTGTTTCATCTTCGTCCATTAATTATTTTTTCCACCCCGCGCGCCCTTATACGAACGAAAAGGAAACGTTTGAATTATTTAGCCATATAAAAGACCATATTCGAAACGCTATGGTCCAGATTTTCACGGCGCAAAGGGGCGTTGTTTAAATGTGAAAAGGGTTATTCTCTTTCTATATTAGAGAGGGGGAAAATTATTTCTACCAAACGCAGGAAATTGCGAAATTTAATACAAAAGACATGAAACGTATTCAACGTATAATAGACTCGATTATGTATGGGTATACAGGGATAGGAAATAAAATCTATTTTATTAAGCAGACCCTGTATGCATAGAATGAAGAACTATATACATAACTGAATCACGAGCTGTAATTATTAATTAATACTTAATGACATTAGATAGAACACGTATACTGACTATATTTATTACACTCTCGACCATAATGATAATATAATTAATAGCTTAGTAATTTTCCTTAAAATTTATACCTCTAACCCTTACGGAGATAAAAGGGATAGTGCTAGGTTAAGACGGGCTTGTGTATGAGCAAAATTTATTATCTTAATTATAATAAATTTATGCGAATTTTAGGGCTTGGGTACGTGAAAAAATTTCCGTCTAATCGACGTTAATAGTAGTGTAGGGTTAATTTATATCTAAAAGCTTTCAAATACTCAAAATTTTATATTCGTAACACCTTGCTTAGGTTTATTTGGAGATGATTGAAATTGACCCACCGGTTATCAAATCTTTATTTTCCTGGAGATTTCACGATTTTTTTTTTATTCATAATATATACGGTATTGAAGGCAAGTCAGATTCAATCAGGCTTTGAAAGTAAAAAAGGAGATGTTAAGGATTTATATAAGCGGCAATCTAAAAGACTTTTATTATACAGATACCGCACACTTCTTCTTTTGGTTGAGAATTGAAGTTTTTAGATTGCTGACAGCGGATTTCCTTTATTATTCCTTCCGTTTTTTTTTCTCCACTACTAACGGATAAATATTTAGAGAATTTCTGCTCCATATCTGCTGCATATTTATCGTATTTTATCGCCAATTATTTAGAAGAACCGATATCCCCGGTCGTGAAATTGAACCTTGAAGTACGCCAGTTTATTTATTGAATACTGTAGCAAGTGGTTATTAATAATAGATTTAGTTTCTTAAAGTGCAACATTAACATCTTGTAAACAGCAAGGTAGAACGTTATAACTTTATAAATTTTATTATTTTTCCTACTTTCGTAGTTGCCTACTTTATTTATGGTACCGTTTACTTATAACCTGTGAAGCGTTCTCTAGCATTTACGCTCGCATAAAAGTTATGAGTGTTAGCAGGGAGTATCTTACATGACTCTTCTTTCATTTCATTTCCCGATACTAATTTTTTCCTCATCGTTGAAAGTAAATTGAGTTTGTAATGGGGAAAATCTTCCTTAATATTTGTATTCAATTCTGTTCAATTTTTACGCTGTTTGTTTATCATATATTCACGGATCCTTCAGTATGTTGTGGATACATTATTACTAAACTAATATCATCACCGAATGTGCACTATATTTATTTCATTGAGGTATACAATGCCATAAATGGGAATAACTTCAGAATTTGGCGGGAACAATTGTTACACACGCCACATGGAATGCTAGCGGAAATCAAAAACAAGGAAAGGTTCTTTCGAAATGATAATAAAATCACAGTGCACGGCTTTTATACTACTCTCTCATATAAAAGTAGAAAGCGCTAGTCCTCTTGAAATATACATATATATATATATGGTTTTTATGACTATAGAATTTAACCTTTATACTTTATTTTAATGGAAATGTTAAGGCGAAGGAATTTTATAGATTTAAACTCTCATATAACGTATCTATTGTTATTTCCTTAAGTAAAGTTATACAAACTAATGGATCTAGGTTCGAATCCTACGAGAAACATTAATTTTTTTACAGTACAAATAACCCCTTAATTTATAGTATGTCCTATAAATCCTAATTTTTTATTAAAGTGCCTTTTTGGGAGGTAATGAAAAAGAAGAAGTAATTAGGTGCTTCAACCCTACACAAAACGGTGTAATGAATTAATTATGTTTCTGAGTTATGTGCGCGAATGTATAAAAATATGTATATATACGGGTGTATATGTATATATTTTCCCTGTTCTTCCCCATTGTAAATTGAGTTCGGAAAATAAGATAAGCTTATGAGGGAAGCGTTCGAAAGAATTGCAGCTATACATTCTTTTTTTTTTTTTCATGCAGGGTAGAAAAGTTTTTGCGCGCACAAAAAATGTTTTATTCAGAATAGGGAATTTGAGGCAGGTATATTTATGGATATAAATATTTATGCTACGAGGATAAAGTAAGCATTTTCTTAACCCACTTCTGTATATTCCTGCGATCTATTCTTTTATCCGGATTTTAATGAAAAAGTAATAATTTTTTTCCGGGTATTCCACGCACCCGGGTTCTAGTTATTTTGGGTAATCTTCTAATGCAACAGCACGGAAATCTATAGCCCTTTGTATCGCGCCCTCATTTTTATTTCATACCCGAACACTTGTCAATTTTTCATCTATATTGATAGATTCCTTGTGATAATCGTAGTATATATGTAGTGTATCTAGGTCAATTGCCCCATGGTCAAATCATCTAAGTAAAATATCGTCCCAATCTATCCAAGACAAACACAACCTGTAATATGGTTACGGGCAGCAAGTACGTTTATGTGTGTTATATACGGTCTAAGGATAACGGGGCCACAGATAAATAATTCTAACGGGTCGCATCTGTCCAAGATAGATTTTCCATCCTGGTGGTGAAATAAATACGTTCCCAAAGGTGCGTTTTTAATAATCAATTTTCGAGGTTTGTATTTTTTACGTGATAATGGGTCCCCATACGATAAGATGCGTAATGAACAATTTTTCTTGTATAGCGCTGTATACCTCGTCGAATATTTAGGGAAATAATTACGCTACTTTATTCAAATATTTTTGTAGATTATTGCATAATACGCTGGACGGTAAAGTATGGCATTTCGTTGGAATTTAGTCATGTACAATTCATATCTTTCACATTACTTAAATGAAACTCACGCAACTTCACTTATGTGTATATAAGTTTTCTTGGCCTATATTTTCGCAAAAAAGTGCATGGTTATTTGTAGCTTTCCACCTCTCATATTGGACATTTTTAGCATATATATAGTACCATTATGACTATTATTATTATTATAAACCCCTGCTCGTACCTTGAATGGTGATTAAATGGTTACACGCTTGAGGGTAATTACGTGGCTTACGTTTAAGATGGGTCATATTTCTGTTTTATGTGCACTGTATACTTGATTACATTCTAATTACATGTTAGACTAGACATGATTGGTGTTATTCCCACAGCAACACTTACATTTCGGTATTCAAATACATAGGTCTTTTTAATATCGTATTTACAACTTTATGAAGTATCTTACAGCGCGGCACATCATTATATATGTATAGATGTATTGTTCTGTCAGCTATCTCCTTCAAAGATATTGATTAAAATTTGACAGGCAAGCCTCCTGCTAATGATGTAGTTTAAATCGTCTTTGATAGGTTATTAGAACTAATTATATCGTAACATTTCCGGAATATATAGCTTAGAATTTTCGAACGAAAAAAAACCTACATTTAGTACTTTAAAAAATTGGGGATCTCATTCTATGTAAATGAACTGAACGGTCAACTGAATGTAAATGTTATTACAGATTAAATGAACATATATGACTCGACGATAGGTTAAAATCTCAATTCGATGTTAAAATTTCATCAATAAATTAGCGGATATTTCCAAAAGCGAGCGATCTCTCCAGGGAACATGAAATACTTCGATCCAATTCAAAAATTTTGAAGCTAAATGGAGTACTTAAATTTAATTCACATCTGAAATATGTAAAGTATAAACTGGAACAAAGGGTCGATTCTTTCAACCTCGATAAAGTGGGATGGAGATACATGTACAGTATAAAACATAGGGATAAAGCGTGCTTTGTTCAATGGTAGTCTTTAAATGAAGATGGTAACATTTTGTTTTATGTTTCTAATAAAGTGAGCGTTACAATTCCATCTCCTGCTGGAAGGATTAAATTTATAACCCCGTACGTCTTTGTCGGTTATATTATACAGTCTTTTTTGCTAATTGTATATCTTCCGAAATTTGAAAACTCGTGTTATGCCATTTCAGATTAATTTGTCCCAAGCCCAGATATCTGGGGATCATTTATTTGGAAGGCTATATTTAGACATTCAAGACCCTAGATATCCCCACTCATCGTCAGCAAACATCCCCCACTTCAAACCCGTTTTGATTGAGCAACTCATCACGCCCATTCTTCAAGGTTTTTGGACTACCAATCAATTCTCCCAGCCCCACTACCTTGAATCAAGTGAAGGGTGGGGCGCTGAAAACCAACTTTCAATTTCCCATCAAGTCCTGGTCCCCAAACCTTCGTCTTTTTTGAAACCAACGAAGGGAGGGGGATGGAAATTTCAGAATCAAGAACTTTCTCCTGTAAATTCAAGGTCTTACTAGGAATCATTTTCGTTTTTCAATTCATCCAAATTTCATCAATTTTGGAAAGATTCTTTGGTTTAGATTTAAGCATGGGTAGTGATAGACAGCTCAAATTAATGTTGGAGAATCTCAAGATAAGATTTGTCCAAAATATTATAACAAGCACTAGCTATTTCGTTTTTAAAATCTCTAGAAACTATTAACGTAAATTTATAGTTTAGCTCGTCCAGATGAAATTTTAAATTGTTCTAGACATATAAAACGTTTATTCCCGTTTTATTTTTTAATATAAATGTGTATATAACGGTAAACAAATAAGGCTAACGTGATGCATATCTCGCTAACATTTTTGCCCATTTAAGAATATTATAATAAAGATATTAGCGAGAATAAAGGTACTGGAACACCATCATGCGGCATTCCAATATACCAACTTTGTTTACATGCTTAATTTTTAACTACCTACCGTATATGCGCTTCACGCCGCCGCCGGTTACAACACCAATGGTGTAAGAGTTGACGTTCGTTAAAAGGACGAATATTATATACAATTTCGACCACATATTTCAGGTGAAAATTAGGGAGAAATTTGTTGAGAAACAGGGAAACGTTTGAATGATGAAAAGACGCGGTCGTTTCTCGACAAAAACAGCCGCCAAATCGTTCTCACATCAGCAGAATATTTTTTTTAATTTTTCTGAAGAGGAAATTGTTTTGAAAATGTTTTCTAAAGTTTGAAATAATTTCGAAATATTAGTTTAGAATCAGGGACGATTTAATATAGAAAATAAATTTTATAAGTTGAGAGAATGGTCACGATATGTTTGTGTTGCGTTTTGTATTACTGAAGCGTTCCCGCTGTGCTCGCGATAACGCGCGTGAAACAGTACTGACGTTCACCAGTCAAGTCGCTGAATTTTAGTAGTGCGGGCATCGCGTGGATACAAGGAAAACTAAATCAGAAACCCCGAGGCTATGCCGCCCCCAACCGTACTACCCCTACTAGTGTATATGAGGCTTGCGCTGTGGACACAAACGATTGCGCATCCTCTATCCACATTTGCGACAGTACTCAACCCCGCGAAAAAGATATTCTTTGGCGACGCTCTCAAGATTCCCTCAAAATCCTCCAAGACCATGGGGGTATAATTCACTAAGATTCATAAGTAACAATACTATCCCTTAGCGCCTCAAGGGGAAAGACCTTTTCGTTTCGCGAACTTTCTGATAAATGCTATGCATATGTCCCGATAAAACCCTCGTACGCCGAAAACATTCAAACGAAACTAATTTAATTATCTTTGCACGCTTAATTTTTAAGATCTCACTATATCCATATCCTCTCTTATCTATTTTCCATGCGAAATTTCGTTTTCTTCGCTAGTATTGATATCACCTAGAATGTCGGAAGTACGAGAGAATATAGCGCTTTAGAAATAAGTACGAAACATTTTCGTCGTGAAATGTGAGAAAGCGTCGCAGTTTTAAGTGCAGCAACATGTTTTATTTTAGATATTTTCTGAATAACCTATTTTCACCTTGTCTTTTAAAATTATTTTTTTTTTGTAAAATCTCTTCTAGAAATAACTCCCTTTTTTCGATTTTAAGTATCACATTCAAATAGTTTACTTTCTTGAATAAATATCATTGAGTTAAAACAAGTAAACAAATAATATTTAATGTAAAATGCAGCTTAATTTGAACTGGACATGGAGTTTCTTGTCAAAAGATTAATGGGCCAAAGACCATACAATTTTCGATTCGTGGTTCCTTTCCATAAATTTTCCGTGAAATGAGATTCATAAATTTACACTGGCAGGGGTAAAACTCATTTTAGCAAAGTAACCATTGTGGCGTAATCTAACATAGCGTGATTCAACACCCACATTTGTAGACGTTATTTCTATTTTTCTTCTAATAATTCCTTTGCTGCTACTCGCAATAATTCAGTCGTCTTAACATCGAACCAGGTTCGAGATTTTTCAACCAAGAAATTCGTCTTCTACCAATACCCTTCTTTCCCATGTAGAATATTCTGCAATAGATGAAATCTGTTCTTATTTCTCATTATGTATGCTATGTATTGTAGTTCCCGAATTTTCTTTTTTTTTTCTTTTCCGATCCTTCTAATAACTTCGATGTTTGTTATGTGTTCCGTCCACTGTATTTTTAATATTCTGCGATATAACCACTTCTCAAATGTTAGGCCTATGCTTTTCAGAATTTCTAACCTTTTTTGGAGTTATATAGAGTAACTGCCTCATATTACGCTACCAAGCATGTGTGTCAAGTATAGTATTGAATCGAATTTTAAGATATCCTACTATTTTATAAAATAGAAAGAAATTCTTTGCCAATTTTCAAATTGTAATTATTCTAATTTTGCTGAATGTATTATGTAAATAAATTATAAAACGATTCCGTTAGGAATACGCTGGAAATAAATATAATATTCGGACGACAATCCGAAGAATAATTCGATTGTTTAGATTCAAAGATGACATTTTGAAAAATTTCCCGATATTAGTATTCAAGTGCGAAGGTGCAATGGCAAACCTCGGGAAGAGGTTGAACGTCGGGCCTCGTGGGACTGCAGAGCGCAATCCTCAGCATGTCAACCAGCTAACGCAACGCACCAAACACCCCGGCGTCACCTGAAAATTGAAACTAAAACAACACAAAAGACCGGCTATGCAGAAGATTTCGTAATAACTACAAACATAGTACGCGCCGGTTCTGAAAACCGAAGAAACGGACAAGGACGTCTCCAAATATCTCTCTCCATTAATTACACGTTGGAAAGCGCACAAAAGCAGTTCCCTAGCTTCTCGACTTCCTATTAAATTTCAAACGTTCGAATTGAACGTTAAAATGGAATCATACGCAAAGTATTTAGCGTGCTACGAACGCTACATTTTAAAATTTAAGTTTGCGAATGCAATTTTAAAATAATCTAACGGAAAATCCGGGAAAACGAGGGAAATGCCGGAAACAGAGAGAAGCGTCCTTTCACGCGATGTGCATGGAATGATTCTTGAGATATTTGAAGCTGTGCGTAAACACGATTGCATCGGGATGATTTATGTTAACGATGTGTCCAATTTAATAGCTCCCAGCATGCTCATCTGTGTTTCTCAAATGCCTTGCCTAGGGTCGAGAACTCCGAGTCGCCGGTAGCCGGGTTATACAAAGAAGGGATAGGAAAAGCATTTTTATTCGTACCCTCTTGGGTGAAATTGAATCAATTGGGATATTTTAACGTTATGGTTTTAGTTAGGTCGACACATCGCGGCTCTAACTTAATAGATTTGCACTGATACGCTATAAATATATTTAGGATATAATTGCTTATATGCACAGTAAAGAAATGCACTGCATATCCATATAGAGCGTAGGGATTATTTAAAGACGTTCTCGATTTACGACCATCTTAAACGCATTAAGAATCCCGGAGACAGGTTGGCAGGGATCCGCTGGAGCTAAAGGTTCCTAAAACGCACTGAAAAATCACTTGCTCTGACGTATTAACATTCTAATCGCCGGTTACACGGCAGCCCGCGAATCATTTATCAAGTCTTTGCTATGTTTTAATAAGAACATGTGATTCAAGTAGCGCGGATACACTTCGCGGAGAAGGCGGTAAACTAATCCGCGTCACCCCTTTTCTGCTTCGAGCTGGCGTTATTCCACCCTAATAGGTTAGGGATTTTTAACAAGGACCATCATTCAAGAGATAAGCTTGTCCTCTCCCGATGTATATAGCTGCTACCTACTACCTGGTGTCGATAAATCATAATTTTTCCCATTTTGTGCGAGCCGACCCCACGCTCAGGACCATTTTATCTGATTGATGATAATTAAGTTCGCTATTAAAACAATTAAATGCTTATATCACCCTATGTAGCTCTCTGCTTTTTCCCAAAGTGTCAAACTGTGGAAATCTATGGCTATCGCGATTTTAGACTGAATTAATCCCGGAACATTCTCAACAATATGGATATCGGTGTTGAAAAAAGTTAATTTAATCATCAGATTAAATCTTTTAAATTTAATTTAAAGTTCATCGGTTAATACGAATACATCTAATAATTACCTTCCTTTCTTCTTTCGTTCTTCCGTATTTTTACTTTTACTCCATCATATATGCGTGACTCTAAATGGCATATAAAGAAATTAAAAATACCACATTTGATTGGTATCATTAATCAAAGAAAACAAAGAATCTAGGAAATCGATAATATATTCTAAACAAAATTATATTTATTTATTTATAATTAGCAATATAAACCGTCTCTGTGGTATTATTATATTCTTCTTAATAATAAAAAATAATACGCAAAACTAGCTCGGCAAAAGTATGTATTTAATGAACGGGACATGCATTGCGTGCCAATTCTTATTATTAATACTAATAGTTACTTTAGAAACTTTGATTTACGATCGCTATACGGCTTTCGCTACATTAAGATATAAAACTTCTGTCCCTGATTTAATATCATGTAAGATTATATTTCTATATCATTTTAAATGTATCTCTGTTTTTACATACAAATTAACATTACATACATAAAATAATTGTTATTTTATAGCTGCCCATAGCAATTTTATTGTAAAGGAAATTATGGTTCTCATAAACATGGAAATAGCATTTTCAAAGGTGCTTGCAACCGTTACAGCTACGTCAAACGGCCGTGAAAGTCTGAGATACTATTTATGGAAATAGTGACTTAGCATTTTATACTATTTTGGCTTATTAAGTAGGGGAGTATGAATTAAATAAAATTGATCTAAAAGGATAACACGCTGCTTATTCAGTTCAGTTCAGTTCAGTATATAGAATTGCTACATTGATAGTGAAATTTGCGAGAGATACTGAAAGGCGTATATATATATATATATATATATATATGTGTTGTTTACAATGTTCAATAAAAGTGAAAATCCCCAAGCGTGCGAAGCTAGATCTATTATTTGTTTTCCGAATACCAAGAGTATGTAACCTACAGAAATTCTCCGTCAAATTTGCGACGCTTATGGATAAAGTATAAGAAAGATATGATATCATTAATTGTGGATGATTTCGCAGTTCTCAATCAATTTTCCTAAAATTTTACATTCAGTACTTTATAAAATTGTCTCGTCGGATACCCAAAACTTCTACGGAGCTCCACAATTTTTTGCCTCGGTACTAGTAGCCTACTAATGAGACTAATTAGCTGGTGACAATGAAGTGAAAGTAGCTATTACAATATGATTGACATTGCTGGCAGAGTCCCTTTATGACAAAAGGATACAGAAGATGGTGTTACGCTGTGATAAATCCTTGTTGATATACTTAATTTCCTTATTTGTTTAATAGACAGTAGCATATCCAAAACTATCCTTATTATGACTTGATTTAATATTACATTACAAATAAGTACCATATTAAGCGACAACTATATGAAGCAATGATAAGTAGAAAAATTACCGGAAGATTAAGACTAAGTTGAAAATTAGATGAATGTAACTAGGAAAGGAGAGAGTGAACACGTACATAGATATTAATAAATTAAAGAAGCATCGCAACGTAATAGCCAATACGTTATTAATATCGCTAAACCTAAAATTCATTCCAATGCTGAGACAGATGAAATCTTCGATATAGTTTCATTGAAGTAAACATCGGATTGTAGGACTATTAAACTTTGAAATTTATTACAAATACGGATCTATCAAAATCATTATCTGGCGAAGGAACTAGTTACTGTATTATGTACTGTTACTGTAGTATTATGCGGAGGTAGTAGCTGTAGGAACTTTGTTGGACTATACTTTTTCCTTTTGCTTGCATTATACAGCCTACGAAAATTTCTAAATAACCTGGACATCTCTCATCTACAACTGTGATTATACGAATACTATTTTGATGGGAGACACAAATATTGACTAATTTGAGGATTCTGCAGTCACGCTTGATAATGAAAGCATATTAGCATCACATGGATTCAATTATTGCTATTGAGCATATGCTTAGTGGTGAAGAATTGTATTTGGATATGTCGTAAATGTTTCTTAGAGCTGTGGTTCCTATTCTATAATTATCATAATTGAGAATAGTTTTTACTATTAATAGAACTTATGCTTATGTCACTAATATGTTACTATGTTATTGAGTTGTTGCATATGTTACTGATTTTGAAATTAAAACTTTGGGGAAGCGTGTTGCGGAGGCATCCGCTGGTTGTGGATCGCATGGTTCCGTGGCAGCCGCGACATCTGCGACGCGGTCTCTTGCGTGATGAACACCCGGGGACCATGTTCGTACTGTCATACTTGCATGTTTTCTGGGTAAAGGTGGTGTGTGTAGAGCAAAAAAAAAATAATTAGTGATAATAATAAATGCGATTTTGGGGGGCCGTGCCGGCGGCGTTCTTACACTTATGCGTGGGAGCGTGGTTGGTGCGGTCTCAGCGTGAGGACTCCGGGAAGTGGGCTTACCGTGGTGGGTCCTCTTCCTGGGCTAGGTGTTGGGGTGGAGGCAAACAAATAGAATTAAAATAATAATAATAATAATAATAATAATAATAATAATAATATAATAATAATAATAATAATAATAATAATAATAATAATAATAATAATAATAATAATAATAATAAGAATAATATAATAATAATAATGCGATTTTGGGAGGCAGTGCCGGCGGCGTTCTTACGCTTATGCGTGGGGGCGTGGTTGGTGCGGTCTCAGCGTGAGGACTCCGGGAAGTGGGCTTACCGTGGTGGGTTCTCTTCCTAGGCTAGGTGTTGGGGTGGAGGTAAACAAATAGAATAAAAATAATAATAATAATGTTTTTACGTACCGCTACAATTTTTAGAATGTTTTAATATTCGCTTTCTCTTTATAAACATTCAAAATCCTCTGGTATAATCAAATTAAACATTTTTCTTAAACAATCCAATTATAGCTGTTTGAATTTCCATATATTCCCTTTATAGTTTAAATATGGCCCTTAGTACGTTAGAATCTAGCTTAATTGTCACGCTTCAAGAAGCTGCATTTTAAAAACAGTAATAGATTCAACACGAACTCGGATCTTACCGTTGAATGCGGGTGCAACTTCCTCATCCCCGATCTCCGATAGGTTATTATGGTGATGCGAATCTACTTTTCATCCGGCTTCATGCAGTAGTCTCTCTCGGCAAAGTTGGCGCAAAATTTTCAAGTTAATAATTGTTAGAATCTCTCTGACGCCTAGATAAACTAATTGCAGCGACGTCTATGTAAATATGTACTAAATACACAGTTTAATGACTCTATATTACCCCTCTGGAACGTGTCTTATACTCGAAGTACGATGTGCCCAATTATCTATCTACGTCATTGCAGAAAAACAAAACATTCATTAATTTATTCGCGCTCCTTCGATTTAAGTGCGTGTTTATTAATTTCCTTGTACTTTTTCTTTCTTTTATAAATAAATTGAGAGTTTAGTTTCTTCGACAAAATTTATTTATCATTATACAATACATCTTGTTCTTAATACTAAGTAGACTAAATTTAACTAGTTAAAAGAGATTACCTAAATTTACTATAATCTGAGTAAACTTTTGAAGATAAATAATATACTTAAAAGGTACAAATTTATTACTCAGTTACATGTAATCATCGTATTCAAAATTCTCACCCGGTTGCATTACCATGAGTAGTTCATCCTCGTTCAATCCCTGCAAAATACAATGCATTAGTAGCTGAACGCGTTAGTCGGGGTATTCTAGTCTAGTGTAGTGTAGAGGATTTGCCGCGGAACGTCATTCAAATTTCAACGAACCTAGAACGTCCTTAAAGTTGGAAACTAACAAGCTTTCGAATGATATATTTTCATTGCTCCATCACATTCAATGCTAAAAAGGCAGAGGGGAAAACCCTTTCATAACAGTTATTTTATCGTCACAATGGTACGAGAGCAAATAAACAAAGGTACTGCAAGCTCGCTTTTTTGCACCTCTTTGTTTTTCAGGTGTAAAAAAAATGGTTTTCGCGTATACCTACTCACGTTTTTATGTTAATTACTTTCTGTTTTATGTTACTTTGAGATATTTGTTTTTGGAAATTAAAACAAAATCTACCCGTTACCCTGTCTAATCACCATGACAACTGGAGAAAAGTAAATAGATGTCTCTCAAAAAATGAAATTCGTAACAATCATCATCTTCTTCACTTCGGGTTTTAGGCACTTTACCTGTTACAATAACCATCTTTTATATGGTCTGTCTATACTTTTTCTTCCTAAACATCTATAAAATCTCGCTCTGGCTGACAACACTTGCATCCGCGTCTTTTGTTTTCCTTTATTTTCTCATTTATGTCGACGTTGTTTAGTTGTGTTCCTATATCTACATTTTCTATTCTATCAGATCTTGCACAACCTTTCATTCTTCTTAAAAATTTCATTTCTTCTGTCTATATCCTGCTTTCTTGTTTTTTGGTTGTTGTCCATGTTTTACTACCGTATAGGAGGGTTGGCACTACTATCGTTTTGTAAAATGTTATTTGTGTATCCTTTCTTTTTTGTTTTTTTAACGTTCTGCCGATTGCTTCACAGATATGTGTAAATTTATTCAGTTTGTCTTTTATGTCTTTGTTTCAGTCATAAGATACATCGCAGTCTAAATACTTAGTGTTTCACCTGTTCTAGTACAGTATTGTTTATGACTATATCTGTCCTAATGTGATATTTACCCAAGAAAGCCATGGTTTTGGTTTTATTTGCCGATATTTTCATTTCATAGTTTTGATAGATTTCTTGTAATATATATATATATATCCCTTTCTGTTTCTGTTAGGAGTAGTAAGTCGTCAGCATATAAGATAGAATTTAGGGTGGTTTCTGGTCTAGGGCATTTCTTTTTCCATTCCTATATATTTTGCCAGTCTCTTGATAGAGCTCTCTTATACTTTCCTCTTCAAGTAGATATATATTTTAAAAACTTCTTCGTTTGAATTCGTTGTATTTTTGGTTTTCTTCCACTTTTTCTATCGTTGCTAGTACTAGGAAATGATTTGATGCAGTGTCTAGTCCTCTATATGTCTTTGTGTTTGTGCGATACCTCTGTATTTAGTTGCAATTGTTATCTTGAATTGATAACAATTTAGAAAATATTGGAAAAAGGAATTAAAATTGCTACTAAATTCACAGGTATCGTAAACTTGTCTTAACAGTGATTATTAATTTGTGTGGCGACATCTGTCAATTATACAACCACATAGTCCTTGTAATCGTTATAATTACTACTAAAGTTTCATTTGATCCTAATACAAAATTATTTATGGTGTTAATTTGGTGTTTCCATCAGCACACTCCTATCGATATTGATTTCGACATAGAATTAAACTATAACAATTTAAATTATTAATTATGCCATTTATAACTTACTGAAAAAAAAAATAAAAATAGGGATACATTTTTAGATGTATTTGAAATATTTCCAAATATTGAATATCCATCTATGAATATTTTGAAATTCTGTTTTAGTAAAAATTCTCAAGCATTCGGTTTTCCCTTTTTAATTAAAGGTCCTTCAATACCTCACGAGATCGAAATTTAGTAAAAATATTGAAGAAATTCGGGTTCGTGATTTTGTCAAACTTACCGAATACGACGTTATTGGGGTTGGATAGCTGCAGGGGTAGCATTCCATGTACGAAACGCCGGTATTAAAGGCAGTGCACTCGCATGTTTTACATTGTTTTGGCTCGGCTGACCTCGCTATCCTTTTTGCAAAGACCGACGCTGCTTTCGGAGCCATTTTCGTCTCGAATTTTTTTCCAGTGAATATCGAACCTGTTTAGGGACAAATTTAATATGAATTTAATATAAAATAACTAATTCCTTAACCTAACAAAAGAAAAGATCGAATAGAAGGAGATATGAAGGGACGGAGAAAAAGAATCGCAGCATTTCATTTTATGGAGAACGGCAATCGAATACATAAAACTAACGCATGCTTAATGCCCACAGTAAAATGAAGAAGTAAAGTAAATAGTTTCTTTGGATATCCATTAAGCGTTGCGTGTTGCGCCTTAAGAGAAGAACTAGTCGGGTTTATCTCGGATTCTGACCGGCGGCGCTAGGTAGAATAGCCCCATTTGGGGCTACATGTGCTCCGAGTGTATACGGTGCACGGGGTACAACAAAGACAGAGTTACCATTAGATTCCATCGCCAGGGGCATACAGAAACCGAGGTTGGTCTTCGGCAGTTGAATTTCCTTCCTCAACTTGCCGTCTCCTTTAAAATCGTCCAAATCTTTTTTTGTGTACGCCACGATCCGGTCTATACCTAAAAAAGGAAAACTAATTAAATTAGGAAGTCTAATCGATATTTGATATAAAGCATCTCGGAAAATTCGATTTCACCGAGCCGGATACTACGTAATTTTCAACAACACATTGGAATGATACATAAAGGTATATTTCGTGTTTTATTACACCTATGTACAGCGAACAGGTTCTTATACATCTTCTATATACATAAAGTAGCTTTCGGCGAAAGAAATATATAAAGAAATAAATAAATATTATTCCAGAACATAAAGCTAGAGATGCCGGAAGTGAAAAAAGGAGTTGCACACGTTTATATTTTGAGAACTGGAGTTGGGGGGAGGAGAAGGTAACGTTCAACGATAAGAGAAACAGTGGCGTGGCGAAGGGGGGAGTGTATGGAAGGTTGGGATATCAGCGAATGTGAGTGAGGAGAGTTTTAAGTTCCGATCGGTGAAGCGCCAGGCAAGACAGATCGTTACCTTCGTAATCGTTCCGAGCTTGCAGAGTCCACGGCGGAGCATATTTGAACATGCGATGATACTTGTTTACATTGTTTTCCATACGCTAATTTCTAGCTCTCGAATATCGTGATTTTTAAATAAATCGATCACAGAATTTTAAAGCTAATTTTCTCATTTTCACACCGAAGTCCGAAAAAACTTTTCCAATTAATAATTTTATTAATTATCAAAACATGACGTAAATATACAATCAGAAAATCTTCTTAGGTACCCAAAAAATAATTAGTCCCTTCCTCAAATTTTTAATTAACACGGGAAAAGGAAACTGGAAGATAATTGAATGGAATATTGGGCGTTGATTTGAGTTGGATTTCTGACACCTAATAATGTTCTCGAATTTTTCGCGAAAAGAAATCTCGTAAATTTGAAATAAAACAAAAATTAAACTTCACAAACTTGTTATTTTTCCGTTTGACAGGCTACGTCAATGATACCGGTGTACCCTTCTTAAAAAATAACTCTAATTAAAACGTTCCGAAGAAAAATCTAATTAAAAATAATTTCTGCTTTATTGTTAAAACTTCGAATGCCTGAATTATACATTGTTCACTGCGAAATAACAATGGGAAATTGTCCTTTTCGTTTCATTTTTAACAAGGAGATATACATTGCCGTTCGTAAGTTTGATCACACTATATAAAATAACAAAATAAACTAGACAGATAATGTTTGCGAGAAATTTGTTTACTCATTAATTTTAAATGTTTTATTGATAAAATAGTATATACTATTATAATGAGCGGCGGCATCTTTAGAACTAATCGCTATTCGTCTATAGCATTCCACACTTCCTATAGAGCATTCCAGACACTGCCTCGTCAGTCGGAAATTTTTCCCGAACCTCACCATCCAAGTGATCTCACAGAAAATTTGTCTTCAAAATAAGCTTTAACCACCTTTGCGATGTATTTGGCGTCGTTATCTTGCTGGTAAAGGGACCCCTCTCCAATTAGTTCACATCCAGGATTCCTAGGATTCGCAAATACTCACCGTTTGCCATTCTTTCATCTTTAATTAATTTCCTTCCGCCGTCTCCAAACCAACCCCATACCTTGATGGTTCCTCCTCCATGTTTCAATGGTTTTGAAATACACAGGTGTAACAATCTTTCTGAAAGGTGGCGACGAACAAACATGACGTTTACTTCCGAATAATTCGAATTTCGAATCATCCGTCTATTAGACACTCCAATTTAGTCTTTTCCGTTTGTCTCTATCTACACTACTATCAACATTTACTTCATATTCATTTATTTTTGCCGGCCAGAATATATACATAGGTTTTACTATTATTTTTCTCTTAATTTACACGATTAGGATAACGTGTTTATTACTTATTTACATATTTATTTGGAAATATTCTTTACAACATAAAATAACGTAACAAATAAAATGGAACGATATACTCGATGTGTGTATATACATTGGCTTTGAAATAGCATCCCGTTTTGCAGTTAAAAGTTATTTGGAAAGATTTATTACTTTTAACTTCGTAGACTCAAATATATTCAATGTGTACTTCAGTGATAACTGTCGCCCAAATCTTTTGCACTCTTAGCTTTTGCCTTTTCCCTGGTAAAACTGGAGTCAGCAACAATAGTTGTTGCAACTCTCAGATGCACTTACAATTCAAAATGTTAGAGAATATTTCTCTTGAAATTGTTATAGGGAAACGACGTACATACGTTTTCCATTTGCTTTTTACGCGTTAGTTTTGTATATTCCACAACATTTTCACCTTGGTAAATTATTAGACTTTGGATTGCATTTTGAAAGGGATTTAATTGCTAAATGAAATAAGTCTCTTAATGCAATATTCAACGTAATCCAAGAACTAGCGACTTTATAATCGCCTTTACAAACGCAGGTTACATCCGGAGAATGTATGTTCATATATATATATATATATATATATGAACATACATTATGATCCTTAGGATATAACTTAATTCTTCTAATATTATACATTCAAATACAAAAATACCCTCTGGTATTCTATCGTTTCAACATAGGTTTTGCACGTCATAATTCTCTAATTAACTGAATATATTAATTGCGTTTCAGGCGATAAAGCTACAGTTAATATTGTAGTGGGCTTTTATTGAGACCTATTGAAGTTTATTGAACCCTCAGGGTTGAAGAGGCCTTTACCAGGTGCGTTCAGCCATGTTTTATTGATGTATAGAAATTTATTGTATAATACAAGCGATTCCCCTGTTCCCGCAAGTCCCCTTTTATTAACGTTAAAGGCATCATTGTATTATTTAATAAGGCATTAACGAATTTGCTCGAAGGTTTGATCTTACAAGGGTTCGCAGGAATCTATCGGGAACATCTCCGGTTTTATATTCGATCTTTCAAGCGTATATGGACAAGTGTTTTTCCGATAATTTGAACTTTAAATGTATTGATTAATCGCGTTCGGTAACAACTCATTCCCTATGCCTGTACGGACAAGCTATCCTAGAAGTTGGAGATTTAGCGGTTTGACTAGTTGGTTGGTAGATTCCGCAAGTGCGATCCACATTCTGATACTAATTAATTAGGGAACTTGTCTCGGAATTATAACGTTATAATGAATTAATAAGAAATAAGAGATCCGAATACTGTTACTCCGTTTCCAACGGTCCCGCTAACCACATTTCTTCATTAATGGCGACAATAATTAAAAAAAATAATTAGCCTGTAATATTATATTACGTTTCAAGTCGGCAGTTGTAGCTCTAGGAATTATTTTGTTCCAGTAACAAAGAGATTAATGGTACTTTAAAGCAGTCTACCTTTACCCTATCTATATGTATCTATATGTACTATGTGAGACAATTAAAATGTCCAGCATTTTAAGGAAAAGGTCCTAACGGGAGAGGAAGTCTGTGGTTCACAAAAGGGTGTGTTGTATAAACATAATCGTATTCTTAATAAAAGAAAACAATAATGTATGTGATAGAAAATCTGTCATAAAATACACTTAACACATGGGCTGAAAAGTCCCGGGCCTAACAAAGAAAACGCGTTTTTTTTTGGTTCAAAATTAGCTTTATTCATCAACGTAATCTCCATCAAGAGCAACGCAATCATTCCAGCGCCGCTCTAACATTTCAATACCACTTTTGTAGAACGATTTATCTTTTGCCTCAAAATAGGCCTCAGTTTCAGCGATAACCTCTTCATTCGTGCGAAATTTCTTACCGGCGAGCATTTTTTTGAGGTCTGCGAACAGCCAGTAGTCGCTGGGAGCCAAATCTGGCGAATACGGTGGATGTGGGAGCAATTCGAAGTTCAATTCATGTAGTTTTGCCATTGTTTTGATTGACTTGTGACACGGTGCGTTGTCTTGATGAAACAAAATTTTTTCTATGTCATATGCGGTCGTTTCTTTGCAATTTCGGCCTTCAAACGCTCCAATAACGCTATATAATATTCACTGTTGATGGTATTTCCTTTCTCAAGATAGTCGATGAATATTACACTACGCACATCCCAAAATACCGAGGCCATAACCTTTCCAGCCGATTGTTGTGCTTTCGGGCGCTTTGGACGAGGTTCACCAGTTGCTGTCCACTCAGATGACGATCGTTTTGATTCCGGAGTGAAGTGATGGATCCATGTTTCATCCATTGTCACATATCGACGCAAAAATTCCGGTTTGTTACGTTTAAACATGGCCAAACACTGCTCAGAATCATCAACACGTTCTTATTTTTGGTCAACAGTGAGCAAACGCGGCACCCACTTTGAACAGAGCTTTCTCATGGTCAAATGCTCATGCAATATAAAGCTAATACGTTCTTTTGATATCTTTACGATGTCAGCTAACTCACGCAACTTGACTTTTCGATCATTCGAAACGATTTTGTGGATTTTTTTGATGTTTTCTGGTGTTACCGCCTCATTTGGACGTCCACTGCATTCTGCATCATCGGTGTCTCTACGACCACGTTTGAAGTGAACAAACCAACGTTTTATTGTTGTTTCTGATGGAGCGGAGTCTCCATAACACTTTTCAAGCCATTGCTTCGCTTGAAAGGTATTTTTTCCCTTCAAGAAGCAGTGTAAAATTAAAACACGAAATTGTTTTTGATCCATTGTTTTGAAAATAACAAAAGTAGCGTGACTCTTAGCACAATAACTCACAAACTAATGAATAGAATATCATGAAATATTAACAGCTGTCTTTTGAAGGTTAGTACTAACTGAGAGAAAGGTGACTGCAATAAAACTAGCGTCATCATTGTAGATGGAATTAAATTCCTTTAGGGTTAACTACGTACCACGGTCAGCCATTTAAACATCTCTAACGAAACTTTAAATATATACTAACAATTAAGAAATGTACTTTCGGAAATGGCAAACTTTTTAAAATTAACCTGCTAACGATGTGGTAATAATGTAAAATATTATTTTTCTTGTAAGAAGTGTAATACCTTAAGATTCAAAGGATTTAAGTAATTAATACATTGAAATACAGTCCGTACTCCCACAGAGCAGTGTATTCAAAATTTTATCCACGTCTGCAATATTCTGTACCATTTTTATTTAGTTTTATTGTATGTTAAACGATATTAATAATAATTATAAAACTATGAACTCAAAACCATTAGAAAATCCACCAAATTTAATATTACAATATTTTTTCATATTTATAGAAATTCCAGCTAAAAGAAAATAGCCGGTCATTTTGGTTATGTCTCTTTGTACGCAGCTGTCTCACCGTATATTGTAATTGATTTTTTTCTTTCGGTTGACAACTCTTATTCATACATTATGATTGAGTTTCTAGGGTGCTTTACGCGTGCAAAAGGGATGTGCTACCCCTTATCCTGAGATAAGCAAAAAAATGAAAGAAGGGAATAGTATACATAGATGAACGTGACGTGTATCATATATATATATATCGGATTCCTTCTGGTCTATTTCGTGGTGTCTTGGTTGTAAATTTTTCTTGATATGTAGATTTAATCTTATATTTAAAGAAGGTTAGGTATTATACGGATGACAGCTTACACACGGGAGACAATAAGAAGGGCGCAATGCCCTCTCTTTTAAGTGCATGATATACTACTGCGTGTGCCTGTATGCCAAGAGAAGAGTCTGGGTATTATTTCCAACAATGCGTATTCATTGTAGACGAAAGAAAAATGTCCGCGTTATATATTTTACTGGGGAAAAATGTCACTATCGAGTTTGTTCTAATCTGTCATGCGTATGTATATATGTGTATACATATATATGTACATACTTAAAGCTGCTGGTATGTACTTTTTTATCCAGAAAGTGGTTTTGTAATCTTCAAATACACTAACATTCAGAACAAAAAAGGAACTACAGGTTGTTATTGCAAAACGGGAGATAGAAAGGGTTTAAGCGCACTCATCCGTTTGGTGCGATACAAAACCATTGGGGGAGGTAAAGCACCCCCGAAAGCCGCTGGGAAAGCCACGTGAATTTTATCAGGTTCACCAACACTTAGAATAGAAACAGACCAACGAAGTTGTTTTCATGTTTTATTTAATGTTGATTAAATCACTATGGTATTCCTTGTTTTCCGATTGAGTTAGTTTTCAGGGTTCGGGTCTCTTTCAATTTGACGATGTGGAAATTTTTACCGTCGAAACTTCGACGTCGGGGCGTTATACTAAGTAATACTACAATTCATTGAACAATTACTACTTCCAAGGGTGCAAACACCCTCGGATAGATCTTCATCTATACGATGCTTACGTAACAGTACATATATTCTACTATCGGTCATTATTATTCATTCTTCTTATGTATACAGACGGCATGTATAGATGCAAAATTGCGAAACTGGGGCATGAACACATATTACCGAAATCAACATCAACATTTGTTATGTTTGACTAAGCCATCGATTTGCGAAATATTTACCTCGCGCGGGAGAAACTAGGGTTGCTGCTGACTATTAAGGTTGTAATTTCAATAACATTTACCCTAATCCCCAGTTGCTAGTGCTGTCGATAAGAGGATAATCATAAACCTCTTTGTAAAAATAAAGTTGATCTTGGTATACAGATATTAATCTAACCCTTTCTGAATATTTTCCGGGTAATCCAAATATTTATTCAAGGCAAAAATGATTATTACATAATTACTGGACATCTTTCGAAAACAAATTACAGAAGCTCGCGATACGTCTCTAAATAATCTAATTTGTAGAATCTATTGCCGCAAGCGGCAGTTATGTGCGGTTCAGTTACTGAAATCAAACAAGTCCTACTATAATTCTTCATAAAATTTAAAAGAAAAATTCTATACGATTTTAATTAAAAAAAAAGTGTCAACCTGTCTTGTACAGGGTGGAGTATATTTTGCTTTTTGAGGTAACCCCACAAGAAAAAATCTAACGCTGACAATGGGGCCAATGAATGTTACCAAATAGTGAAATAATGTGATTACCAAAAAGCTTTAGGGCGGCTTCATCTTGTTGGAATCTTGCAGCAATTATTAACTTATAGAATTGTTGTCGTTGTAGTTTAATGGTGTCAGTTCCTGCACAATTTGCACAAATTTCAAATAACTGTGGAGTATTCGATCGACGGATGTTCGGTTTTAGATCTAATGCTGATGCATGTTTCCTTGCCGATCATATCGGGCTTTTTGCAACTGATGCCCGAACACCTCCAATGTTTTCTGGGGTTCCTTTTCTCCTTGAAATTCCTAACCTATTTATTGATGACATGTCAAGATGGTACGCAACCATGACGTCTCACATTGTAATAACGTCGCAATGTTAAGCAGCTGTCATACTGTAGCCATTTTTGTAAAATGCCTTCACAGCAAATACATATTATAAACATACTCACTGGTCCATGATTACTCCAGATGTTACTCTATCAACTCCACAGAACTACCACTACGCAATTAAAAATGTCTCGTTTCCCTATGCCACCCTGTATTAGCGATGATATTGTTTGAGCTTTAAAAGTTCTAACAAAACTCCAAAAGATAAATCGTCTTAATTAAGCTTAAAAACACAGGAGAGGCATTTTTTGTTGTATGTGCGGGAACTTTATTAATTTCGCTTGTTTACCTGTTGTTTTCATTTTCTTGATTACCTATTTTTAATCATATTATCGTTAATGAAATTTCTCTTTTTTAGAGTGCCAGGCAGAACGGCCGGCATTGCTCACTTATTTTTTTAGTCTAAATGATGGGGGGGTAGTTGTTGATCACGGAATAGTAATAAATAAACGCGAGGCAGATCTGCTAAAAGTGGAAAAAGGAAATTATGCAGCTTCCTGTGTGTGTAGTTATGAATTACAGACTCCAAAAACTTAATGGGAAAAAATTAATTTCATCTTCATACCTGGCGAACACGTTTGCAGCAATTTTTAAAGTCACGGCTTGAATTATGTAAAGCGATTCACTCGGTAAATCTGGTAAAATGGCTTTAGAAAAATTGCCAGCCATTAACGTGGCTAAAGATCATTTCGCAGAGCCACCATTTATAGTTAAATTAAACGGTATATTAAATATTTTAATATTATTTTTGGTATTTAATGTAGTAAATTAAATACAAATGTGTATATACAGGGTTGTTTAAAAGTATCTGAAGGAGATCGCTTCGAATTTAGATTTGTACACCATTTGAATTCAAGACCTTAACCGATCGAAATTAACTTTCCACTTCTTCGCTAGTTTTCCCCTTGTCCCCCCGATTTGGTGAGCTTAAAGTCGCGAAACTGCTGTCAGATAAACGGAACGAGAAAAAAAATAAGCTAGAAAAGGAGAAAAATACTCACCGAGGAAGGTTTTGTTGCTTCTCGATTTTTTCGTCCGGAATTCTTCGTTCATTAATATGTGTAAGGTGATGTCGTTCTCTAGCAGCAACTGGTGTAAGATGGAGTAGTCAAGCTGAAAAGTAATTACAAAATAATAGTGTGTACATTCGAGGGGATTTAGTTACACCTTTCAATCCCCTCGCGCAATTTCTTGGGGATTGGGGGAAGATTGCAAAATGGGAGGGGGGATTTATCGTTTATAACGCTGTCTGGAAAATATACATACCGTATATTATCTTACGTGCCTTACATATACAACCTACTGACAACTGGTAAACTGTTTCCAAATTGCTTCTCTACAATCCGAGGGATATAGATTACTGGCCACCTGGCCGTTTGCAATCGTGACTAACATTCGAAAACGGCGTTATACGCTCGCGGTGGTTACTGGAATTCCTTGTATTGTGTTTTGGCAAATTGCTTAAACTAACTCTGTGCCGCCATATAACTGATTTCGTTCACTTAATAATAGTTCTAAAGTTCTAAATCTGAATTAACCCCAGTAGTTAGGGGTCAAATTATTCATATTTGTATGCGTCCTTTACGATCTAATCAAGAACGAGAATTTAATGTCGACACTATTTCGGTGAACAGAGGAGCTTTTGGTCGTTAAAAAAAAATCAATTCTTTATTTGAAATTATTTGTAAGAAGCGATTACCAACTTTTTAGACGCTTTTTTTTCTAACTATTTAAATTTTGCAAATAAAATAGAAGTGCTTAACGTAAAAAAATCATTATATTAAAAGTAATAGATGATAGAATGATTTTTTTAGTAAATTGTAATAAAGGCATAAAGGTATAATTTCATAGAATAGAGTTTGATGAGAATAATAATCACAAAAAAAAACATACTTCGTTTATTTTATGTTTAGAAGTTATTCAATTCAATTTCACTTGTATCTTAATTTAATTGAGGCTCTAAACCATTTACAAATAGTCTCGGCAATGAGGGGCAAAATATAATTAATTTAGACGACCGCCCATTTCGGCATGCCAATCCAACCAGATCGTTTATAATATAAATACAAGATATTATTGATTTGATGAATTATATTAGTCAATTATCGTTTATGACTAAATCAAACCTAGGAGACACCCCGTACATTTCCGTTTTTCGCAAGCGTTACGATAGGGAATAGTGGTTGAAAGGAAGGGTACAGATTGAAATACAGTCCACAATTGTTTTACGGGGGATGTTCTATTTTCATCACGCTCATCGCCAGATCTAAAGCAATCACATCCTTAACCTTACCTGCATTCTAGATTCACGACAATCCGTACATGGAAATAGGACGAATGTCTTGGATACGCCAGCTCTAAACAAGAGCTTACTGGCTGACACAATTGCTTCGAATACGTCTGACGTACCATTCTCCCCTGAAGAGAGAAAAAAAAAAACCGAAAAGAAAAATAAAGAAAAGGGAAACAAATAAAATTGAGGCGAAAACAAACGCCCGTAACGTTTCAATTTGAATGATTTTTTATCGTATTATTACCGAATTTTATGTGATCAAAGTAAGACGCTATCAACTGGTGTTCCGTGAAGACTGTGCTATTGATCACGATACTCCGAGGCTCCCTAAATGCGTTATCGTTGCCAAAAGCCAATAGCGAATATCTGTAATCACGTTAAGGTGTCATTAACTTACTTGTGGCACTTACCATATCATCGTTAAACCGCTGGTAATTTCTCCGCAAAAAATATATAAGTGGATAGTCACCTATTATCAGTAATGTTTAACGCCTGCAATTCTTTTTCGAGATTTTCTATTATCATATCTATCTTTCGGTTTCGTCTAATGTTCACGTTGCACTTGTTTGCTTCGACGATAAAGACGATATCAGCAGAACGTGGCACCGAATTATTTTGTAATATAATGAATTCTCCTTCCGACACAACGGTTCCATTCAGCAAATTACATCTGTAAGGTTGTTTGTTTTTGTATCAATTCCGTTTGATTTAATTAACAATATTTAATTCAGGTAACACATATATATATTCTTCTTGCCTAAATCCGAATTCGCCTAAAGGCTTTTATTAACATAAAACCCTTTTATAAAGTTAAACTTTTAAACAGGTCGGACATCGCAGAGCTATGGTAAAAGTTTCTATGGTCAAAAACGGCATTTTCAAACGAAATCTCACATACTTTCATATATTATTTGCGGGGTACTGTTTATTCTGTAATTCTAAGTAAATACGGCGAGGTTTTTTATGTATTATTTACTACATGAGTTTTTTAAAAAAGTTCGCATAAAAAGAAGCTTCCGATTCGCGGAATATGGCAAAAAATGTTTTGCGGTGAACAAACAAACCGGTTTTCTCGTTTTTTGCGACTTAGGTACGGGAGTGGAAGGACTACAAACGATCTAAAAATAGAATTCTCTTAAGTTATACAAGTTGGGAAAATACCTTATTATGTTAATCTCTATTATTAGAATAAAAAACGCGAAAAAATTATATAGATTTCAATATAATATTTGAATTTTGTATGCTAGATGATAAAATCTAAATTATACGACATACATTTTGCCTCACTTAACCGTTTACAAGATTTCAATAGAGAACACTCAACCCAAGACAACCTGTATATTCGACCCTCCTATTTTATTTCGTGTTTATTCTAGGATAACACTTACTTAATACACGTGTCCGGAATACGCAGCGGTATGCTTTCATACGAGCAAAGATTCATATAAGCAACAGCTGAACTGCAAACCTGCTCTTCGCTTCTACTTTCAAGGCAAATTTTCAGGAACGAATCGGGCGGAACCCTTGGGAAACAAGTGACAAAAGGAGATACTTTGTTGGTGAAGAAAGACTCGCAACGCATTCTAATATCTTCGGTCGCATTCTTGGCTATATCGGTCGGGTATTGCGTCGAAGTTGTTGAACATCCAGTAGTATCGAGACGCCAGCTTTCGGTGAATGCCGAAATATCCTTTACGTGCTTCTTTTTGGATATTAAAAAATCGTCGGACGGTTCATTATTCATAGTACCCCATAACCCTCCAGTTTTACCAAAGTACCAACCTATAGCAGTATAAAAAAATATTTAACATCAGAACACCTGGCGCAGCCACCAAAATTATTGTTACAAATACAGCATTCAGTGAAATTACACGAGGTAGGCGCCGTAAATTCTCGACCTGACAGGCTTATACAGGTTCAAGCGTGTTCAAATACCTTCACGGCATGCATGCACATACGCGAGATCTACCCTGTAAATATGACGGTTCGAGTAGTAGTTTTTAGTAACGAGCCAACCAACGTGAATAGCGCATGAAATTATCTGATGTAATGAAAATTAACTATCGCACGGTCATTAAATTTTTAACAAAAGATGGCACATATGTATACGTCTGTATTGCATAAATTAAGCGACAGTTTTTGTTTTCTAATTTAAGAAAGAGCTTGGGGGACGTCATTTTAGGGAGGATAGTGAGTTGCAAGCAGCTGTTATAGAAAATTTTTTTTTTACAAGGGCATCGAATTATTAATTAATCATTGTAATAGATGTATAGAAGTTAGGGGAGATTACATTGAAAAATAAAATTTCTTATATTGTTCTTTTTTCTATATCACGACGAGAATTTATGGCGCCTACCCCGTAGCTGAATACTTTCATGAAGACCCTTGCATAGAACAATTTATCCATATCATTAAATTAGCTTATGTAGCACCAATAAAGTAGAAAATTTGTTATGTGTGTTCTCACCTGATACCCTAAAAATGCAAATATCAAATTTCAGGTTGCATTCAAGCAAAAATCCATAATCGCTGCTTAAAAATATTATATCGGCCTCTTGGTAGACATAAGCCCGCTCGATTCGGGCCGGCAGCGCTGACTCCTTGCTATTTCCAATTGTAACGGCCTGTAAAGGAAGAAGTTCTAGAGTTATAAATCCGTCGTTATGATTTAATACGGCATCCCCTTCTGGCACCCCGATATACCTTGTTTTTCATGTCTATTTGTATCGGGGTCTTTTCGATTAAAATTAATAACTTGTACGAGCGTACATCGTCCTTATTATAGGTGACTGCGATTGAAAAATTACCGTCCTTAAAATCGGTTGCCAAGAGATAAGTACACTGGCCGTGATAGTCGTAAATGAAACCGTCAAACGTTATATAATGTCGACCTCCAACTATCATTGCTTGCGCTGCAACAAGATTGGCGAAATTGATTTGTGATATAAATTTAAGTTTTCAACTTTGAAACATTTACCTTTAAAGGGTGGCAACCATTCTGTAGGGTCTGCAATGAGGTTGTAATCCATATACAAGTTCATCAAGGTTAACTTATATACACTGAAATATTTTCTCATGCTTTTAATTGTTTTATATTCTTCAATTTCCTAGAGATAAAAAAAATGTTAAATAATCGGCTCTGAGAAGTGGTCACGAGTTTACTTAAAAATTAATGGAGATACAAGGAAATCGTTTATTTCATATATGTAAAAAGATATGAAATACACACTTTACATAACGTTACATTAAATTATTTCTTCTTACAAAAGTGCCATATCATATCAATATTTTTTTAATTAAGTATGTTTTTAGATTATTTTTAAATGACTTTTATAGTGTTGAGGAAGCTGCCTTCACAGCATGCAACCAATCTATTAGGTATGATTTCAAGAGGTCATGTATTTTATTATTATTATTATATTATATTACATGTTCTTTTCGAGAAAGTTTTCTGTTAGCGCAATTTACTGAGACTAATAATATACTATCTCGTTAGAATTATATTCTCAACTACTTTTGCTTTCACAGATGTTAAAGTAATTGGTTTGCAATTTTCTATATTGTTTTTGCCTCCGGCTTTATAAATTGATTCGATAATTGTTTTTGGGAGTTCCGGAAATGTACCAGTCTATCAACACCTACTATAGTGTTTCTGAGGTAGCATATTACATTATAAATGTCAACTGATTCAGTATCATAGAAACAACATCGACTCATTATTTGTCCTAACATATTTATAGACATTATCAAACGTTCCGATGCTATCTTTGCTTATTTCTACATAAAATGAGTTCATGCTGTTCATAATTTCAGTTATATTTGTGTTGTGATGACTAGACAAATTTATACGATTACATTTCAAATATTCTATGTGTTATATATTTCTAAATAAATTCATCGAAAAAAATAGACGTGATATACTCTGTAAACTCTTTCTTATCTATATTAATTAAATCTCATTAATTAATCAAAATCTTGGTCTCGCCGAATTATTTCAGGTCTTTAACGAAGTATAACGGACTGAAGAAGTTCCTTCAGCTAAACGAGAAAAAGGAATTTAAAAGCTTTTTCAAATAATTAGGGAGGCCATTCTAGTTTATAAGTAAAAACAAACACTTCAGGATTTCACGGATTTCAGTTTATTAAAATTAAACGTGTCTCTGGCTGAGAAAAACACGTTTTCGCATTTTCTCGCTTTCCCCCGCGAACTTCCCCACGTTTTCCTCCTCCCTTGCCCCCCAATCTCCGTTAGAAAGTTAATTTATCGGTTGCGAACAGATCTTTATCCCACGCGAAAATCATGTAGGCATTCGAAACAATGTCGGGTCCCTCAAAAAAGATAATCGCCCCTTTGCCTGCCCCCCAGTTTTCCCCTTCCTTGCTGCGAGAAATCTCGGCGAACACGCCGTCTTAAATATTAACGAGTCCCCCTTTTTCGCCCGATCGAAAATGAGGAAAAGTCAGCGTCAAAATTAATTATATTTTGCTTTTCCTTCGAAATTCGACTAACAGCAAATATTATTCATTTCTCAAAATTTCATTTTCAAAATGTCTAAACCATTACGTCTCTTGTATAATAAAAGAAATGACGAAACCCTGAATGGGATTGTAAATTCTTTGGTCTGTAACGTTTATGATATTAAATCATTCATTTAAACTAGCGCAATCTGGAAATGGGTACTGTTTTAGCGGTTATACTTACATCGAATTTAGGCGTTTCGTTAAAAGCATGCCATGATACCGGTAATTTCTGCTCCAGATACATTACACCATCGGCAGGTTCGAAAATAAATTTGGTCTTGGCTTCGCGATACCTAGGCGTTGATAAAAATTCAACTCAGTTTGAGCTCTAGGACTCTCACTTACCTATTCTCTGCATCCAAAGCATTTTGGCTAGTATCCATCAATCTGACTTTAATTAAAGTGATGAATCTCTGCAATCTACTTTGTATATCGAAGTAATCGTAGAACCACTTAGCTTTATCGTATAATTCGTCCAATTTCTCGAGTAGGAATTGTATGGAAGGTAATCTTTTTAATTCGATTATCTCGTCAACGATTTCAGAAAAGACCTCCTGTAATTCTTTAGCGAAAGGCACCAGCTCGAAATACTTTTGCTTTATGAAATTCCACGATATCCTTGAATATTTGTAAATGGCGGCTAGGGTGTCATTTCCTGTTATATCTTTCCAGAACCTATCGACGTCCTGCGAGAAATTCGCGAGCTTGTTGAAGTATTCGGAACCGATGATTTCCGATTGTCTTATATACAGGAAATCTGCAAGATCGTTATAGAATTTCATTAATTATTTCGCGAAATGTTTGTTTGTATTATATAAAAAAATTATTTTAATTTTATTTTAAGAATTGAAACGTTACGATTTTAAATTAATTAATATTATATTCGAATTATTAAATATGTTTTAATCAAGCATCCCTCCCTCTTCAAAAAGGCATAATATATCACCTAAACTAACTTACCAAGAAATTCCTGCCCAGCGTTCCAAGCTATTGATTCGAGGTAATGTATTATTTTGATGAACGTGGGTTCAATAGATGCTAAAGTTTTATTCCAATTGTTAACCAACATTCTGTAAGTTTTATTCCATAAATCTTCTATATAACGTATAAAAGCCACGTGCATTTCCTTAATGAAATTATCGTATTTTTCAAGGAATTCCTGGAAGGTATCCGAAATATGTTCTAAGGACTCCCCTTGCAATAGACCGTTGATGAAATCGTTTAAATTTTTATAATACATTTTGATCTAGAAAGCGATATATTTAGTTCCTTTACGAATCCATTTAGTGTAATGCAATTTACCTTTTCAATTACCCACTTTATACTTTTCTGGATGTTTTTACCTGATTCTCCCATGACTTCCCATACCTCGCTGATAATTGCGGGTAAAGATTCGAGGTGGTATTTAAATGGGAGATCATCAAGCGTGTTATTTAGGATATTAACTATATCACGAACGTAGAATTCGTTTGCATAATAGGAATTGTTTAGGAATTTCTTTAGTTCATGAATATCTTCTTCTATTACCTTCAGGTCTCTATATTTTTAAATTGAAAAGATTAGTCCAATAAAGACGATCATGAGTGTACTATATATTTTATTTATTTATTTATAATTACTCCCCTATTTATATTCGTAATAGAGTTAATAAGGTACTCTAGCTATATCCATCCTCCCTAATTCATCAATGTTTTATTAATTATTAACCCTAATATTAAATTTACAGCTGACATGAATTATATCTTTACCTAAATTAGCTAAGTAAGGTTAGGGTTGGCTTTTGGTGACGTTAGATGCTAATATCGAAACTAATTTGATAATTTCACTTAAACTCAATTACGAACGGTGGAAAAGGGATATGTTTTCTATTAATATTAAAACGTAACTCGGATATCGTGAGATCCATATATGCATGAATCTATAAATAGGATGTTTGAGGAAGGCTTAGAAAGAGAAATAAGATCAAGATACATATATTCGTATCTATTGGCGTATAAAAAAAACAATTTGTAAATCTTGTTTCTCTATCCGAGTTTTTGAAATATAAAAAGCATATTTATTGATATATTTTTGGTAAAACGGATATTAAAATAACACAGTGAAGAAAATCAATTTTCTATTCCAATTTATGAGTACGTTTTATAAAGCTCCTCAATTTCGATCAAACAAAAAATGCAATTATCGCTAGCTCTCGTTTCGGAAAGTATCAATGAATATTTGAGTTAGTTTTGTTGTTATTTTATTATTACCTTTACCTTTAGCTAAAGAAGGAAAAAAAAAAAGAAAAAAATGAAGAGAGTTGAACTTACTTGACATCGTCTAAGAATTGGTGTATCTGCGGCTTAGCGTCCCTCCAGATAGCATATATAGCGTCTGTCATTTCTGACCGCACATATTGTCTGGCATTGTTTGCCCCTTCCGTAAAACTATTGTACGCGTTTAAAAGAAAAGATCTTATACCGCTCTGGGAAATAAAAGAAATGATCAGAAAATTGAAAGAGATCTAACTTGCCAGGGGGAAAGATCTACAAAAGCACGACAGGCCGAGAACGACGTACCTTGATGTCCTGTTTCAGTTCAGGTCTCCACTTTAAATTAGCCACCAAGAGGCGCGAATGGTTTAAACGTAAAAGATAGGAAACGTCTGATACCCGGATATCTTCATAATCTCTCCAAATATCAAACGTTGCACTTCTTGCATCCGGAATAATACCATACATATGGACACTCTGACTACCATCTACGTACATGAAATTAAAAAAATAACTATAATATTGTAGGCGAAAATTGTTAAGAAACATATTCAGATTGTGCAACCGCGAATTCTGTTAGAAATATTTGCTTTTTCCATCATACAGAGTGCTTTACAAATATAAATGAACACGATTCACAACAGCAACTGCAACGGAATAACAATGTCACTGCATTAATCTTTTAATTAATTTACGAGTAGGTTACAAAAATATTGTGAGGAATATTGAAGTAGATACGCGATAGGATTTAAATTACCGTATTTCTATCAATTCGTTACGTCCCGTAATGACTTATTGCTATTTTAATTTCTACGTTATGTTTTGTAAGTTGCTTACGATAGGTTCTTCTTAGTGCGAATATTTCCCAGGCGATTTTTAAGTACAAGTTCTCAGACTCGCGATCCTTGTTTTTTTAACTCGCACAACATTTCCAAAATGTATTCCATTATATTATAAAATACATCGAACTTAGTTACACATATATCGTCTGAATTCGCAATTGCACTCCCCCCTCCGCTTCCTACTTGCTTCCACCGTAAAACGGTATTTCCTGGGAATTATACGTACCTGTAGTCTTGTTCAGTTCGAGTTGAACCAACTTTTCATCGAAATTGAGATAAAATGCTCCAGAGGCGTTGATATCATTTCCGTATATAGCTAATACATCCGCGGTATATACTGGAAACTTTCCAATATGCTTCCCCCAGAAATAAGTCAACTCCGAAGGTGTTTTTCGCTGAAAAGAGTATCATGGGAAGGGTATAAAAAAATGACGCATTTATTTATTTTTCTATTGAGAATTTTACAGCGTAATCTTTTTTTCGGAATTTCTGGATATCAAAAAAAGATATTCGGGTAATTTTAATGAACGCATCCGGTTTTGAAAGATTTACTCATAAATGTTGAAATTAATTCATACGCGATATGGTTCCCCGAACATTAAAAGCTCATGCAAAGGCAAATTAAATTTCCTCCGATTTTTTTTACGTTGGAAATAACCCATTAATGTATGCGGTGGCATTTAAAAATGCCTAACCTAACCATCCTGGGCATGCAACTTGTATTTGCATAACAGACATCAAAGCCAGTAATGTACTAAGATAGTTAATCACTCGTTTGTACCATAGCCATTGCTGAGGTTCTACTTGCGGATGTGTGCGAATGTGTATTATGAAATGAAAATTTAAATTTAGGTAATTTTCAAGTGCTTTGCAGGCTTTAGCACGCAATTTTCCCCTTTTGCATTTTAGGTCTTTATAACGTTAAATTCGTAATTGTTTTACTTCGGTCGGCCTTTTTGGCTTGATTTAAATCCTCTAATGCCAACTTATGATTATATGAAATCCTGTTTAATGACTACGGAGGTCTAACGTTTCGCGTTTTGAAATGTGCGGGCTTTAAAAGTGTTTCGAATAGAATTTAAAAGAAAATTAATATTTTTCTTTTATTAAACAATTATATTACATTATATAACCGTAATATAAACATGGCATCGTATATATGTACCGACATAATACCTTGGCCATATTTTATCCAACAGGGGTTCTTTTTTTTTGTGTGTGTTGGTAATATTTGCACACCGGATATTCACACGCTATATCACCGTTCTAGGCATCCCGTTTTCTCCTTTATTTAAAACAAAATCATATCGTAAAACATACGATTTTCATTATTCACTTTTTTGTCCGTTCCGTCTCATGGTGAAACATTTACCGGCTTCTATGTGGAACGGTTTAGAATCTCAAATTAGGTACCAATTAATGTACATGTGCAGTCAGAGATGTGACCTCAAATCAACGAGTTAAGTTTGTTTAAAATTCCCCGCGATAATATTTCACCCCTAAAGATTCATTTGCAATATTATTACGAAATTATTTTTTTTTCCTTTGACTAATAAATTCTAGTTTCATTTAAATTATAATAGAAACGTGAAAATATAAAATTATACTTCTGCTACGCGATGCGAAACCTTCGGGAATCGAGTAGAATTAAGGTAATATCGGTTTTCTTATGGGCACTTCGAAAATGATACAACTGTTAAGGAACTTTGTTACTTCTGCGCTAATATAATTCGAAAAACATGGCCGCTCCTTCTATACCACTAACGATACACCCGATAAACCTCAAGAGTAATCAGTTGGATTTGATAACTGCACCGGGTTCTCTTTTCACTGTACTATATAACTTCACTTCAACGGTCTTAAAATGTTCTTGTTGTTGCTGGTTACGTGATATGTAATTTTAAAATGGAATTCTTATAAAGGTTGAATCATTTAGTTTGGGAGACTACTGTACAGGAAATGTTTTGCATTTTAATGTTATTCACCATTATTTGTCAGAACAAGATATAAAATAAGAAATATTGACGCATTTCATATTAAACCATCTTTTTATAAGGCTCGAAAAACACAACTACAAATTTTACGTATTTATTATATACAAGCCCCACATTTAAATATCAATGGCTCACATACAATCTATACAGTCTTTCCGAATGGGTAACTGGAAGAGGTGCTATGAATCTTTATTAGGTGATGAAACAAGCATCGCAGTAAATTCCACACCACACAAATTAATAATTTAATCAGAACGAAGCGTTTAAAGAAGACGTGGATTCTTATTTGTGAAAATCTGCGTTCGGAATAAATGATTAATTGGTATGGTGTGGAGTTTACTGCGATACCTGTAAATTATATAACCACACAGACCTTGCAATCGTTGTGAAGGTGATGAAAGTTTACTTCTTATTTTTTAAAGAGATTTGGTTCACTTTCCTTACCTTGAATTCTAATTCTTCATTATCGATGTCGATCATAGCTAGAGCTTCCATAGGTTGTGGAAAGTTAGTTCTATTATATTCGGTATGGTGTTGAGATATAAAATACTTAGGTCTCCAATAAATTCCGCCATTCATGTCTAGGTATAATTCGGTGTGAGGATGCGATCCCTTGATATTATAAGTGTAGTTCATCACGTGTTTCTTTGAATGATTTTCGAGTAAGCCGGTCAGTAAAACCAATTGTTCCGGGTTCGGGGAGTAATCGATAGTAACTTTAAAGTCGGCCAACTTCCTTCCTCGCGATTCATATTCACCGTGCACGGTAACGTTCTGTAAAACAAATTTTAGTAGTCGAAAGGGGTTGGGATGAAACATAATAATAATAAAATTAATACTTTTTCAAATGAGGGGTGTTTTATGTCTAGCCGAAGTTCGTGATGATTCGGTAGGTCTTTGTCTTTTTTCCACTCGAGGCCAGTTTGCACAGTTTTCCTTTCCTTGTCCCATTCTAGAGATACTTCAGACGATAAAGAGAACTCGCTGATGTTGTAAGAGCCCAAAGCAGTAAAGTTCCGTCTCGGGTAAGATAGGTTGATCTGTATTTGCCTTGCTTCAGACGTATCATCCTAAACATTTGAAGTATTTTCAATTTTCCCTTTACCATATGTTATATACGGTAGAAATAAATGCAACCGCGGATAGATAAAGCTAATCTTTCCTACGCAATTTAAAAATAATTTGTTTATACATTACCACTGTTTGATTTAGTAAGCAGATATCGTAAGATATCCATACTGTTGGGGCTAGATTTAACCGCGAGTAGTGCTTCAATTTTCTGTCGCGAATGTCGTAGGTTGTCCACAACTTAACCGTACGATTCTTGTGAGTGGCACTTAACGTAATATCCTGTCCCGTTTCACTTGTTTGCACCTTCATTTCCCCGCTTACATTTAAAGCTGTTCTGTTGTACAGGTTATATACGTGAATGTATTTATTATCCTGAAAAATAAAAAAAAGGAAATCAAAATGAACATATGACGCCAAAATGGCGAATCCTAATCTGGATTAAGTAACGAAATCTCAGTTGTCGATTCTAACAATAGCCAACTAAGACCCACGTGCTTATGAGTTGTGTCCTCTCCCGATGTCCTTTTGTTTCCCTTTTTTCGGTCTCCACATTTCCTGTCTTACATCTGCCGAATCTCTCTTCACCCCCGCCCTTACCCCCCCATTTACCCCCTTTCCAACGAACCCCTCCGGATAGATGGTTTGCCTCTGTTCACATTCATCACTTGGGATATGTACTAAAGTTTAAATCAATAGCAGGCACCGTGTATACAGTGAGATAGATATATGGCCATATTGAGTGATGGAGATAAAAGTATCAAAGTAGTCAGTAACGTGAAAAAGATACATAAATATCTCGGGCTGGGCGCTGTATATGTACATACATATATATACATATGTACACATCCATGTATAAGGTCCAATTGCCTGCTAGCGCCTTTTTTCGGGAGCTTTTACGTAATTTTTTCAATCGGTTTGAATTTTTAAAGTTTAGCACGAGGCTTCTAAGAAATTATCAAATCGAATTTAGGGGATAAAAAGGTTCTTACGCTCCGTTTTTGCTTTGGCACATTTAAATTCGAGCTCGAAATCGAGATTTATGTAATTAATTTATTTTCGTCGCTTCAAGTTACACGAAGATTGGGATAACAATTTAAAACGCAAGTAAACGTAATATATGTATGTACGTCAAAAGAGATATGTAGACATTGAAATTATTATAATTCCATTGGATATTCCATTATATATTTTTTTTAGATTGAGGTCCTGTATTATGTTGTAATAGATCATATTTAACAGTTTTAATTGTTGTGCTGAATTTACTCAGTTGATCTTCGTATCTCAGGCCTGTCATCGATTTAATTTAATTATTTAAGTGGGTCTTGATCTTTTATTAATGGATCTTTTGATTTGCGCAAATGCTGTAGCTTTTTCTTTTTTAGTTTTCTCATCCTTATTTTAAATACATCGATAAGGGGATTGTGATCTGATTGTATGTACATCAGCTCTTGGGTAGGTTTTTACCGACTTACAGCTATTTCGGCATCGTTTGTGCCTAGATTATCCTCTCATAATTACCAAGTATCCATTTAAACAATTTATACTAGCTCTCTACGTCAACGATCCGATTTAACTTATTAGACATACGCATATCCCTCCATATAAATATAGACTAGGTTAATGAGGACAAACAATACTAATATGAATTACAAGCATACGTCGAAAAATCCATCTTATTAACGAAACAATGATGTTGAAATATAGAGGATTTAACCTGCGAACGCGAAAGGGGTTTGCGTGATTCAGACCTTCCAGTTCATTTGTTTCGGCTGCTTTTGCTCCTCCGACAACGTATCTAACGATATTTCTTTAATGGGATTTTACTTTCGAAATGAAACATCTCAATTTTTTCCCCTTTCACGCGTTCTCTCTTCAACTAAAACGCGGTTCCGTTGCCTTTGTTTTTTCTTTGCGGGAGGAAGGGCCTGAATTAGGTCGAAATATTCCTACGCTCTGTTATTATTTACGCAACATCATCAGTACAATCGTGTTTGTTTCATGTTTTCTTGTCATGATTATGCTTTTTGCGAAATAAATGTATTTATTGTGAATAAGACGATTGCATTCATGTTTTCGTCTTATTTGAAGGTCCTGTATAGAAACGTCCTAGTTTTTTTTATTCAAATAATCTACTAAGCAATCTTATGTTGGAATTATTTCAAAAACCATTTGAGAAAGCTTCAATGGGCAAAGTATTCCGATGGTGACAGAATTTTTCTCAATTTTTTAATTTCCTCCTTCAAAGTTTTGCAAGATTTTCTCAATTTTTTTTTTCGCGTATTTCAAGCTGTAATTCAATAAGTCATTTAAATAGAAATTTGCGGCTTGCGGTAATCGATTCTACGTTTTTTCTCCATATTACTATGATCAGCTCTAGTATAAGAGGGCGGCGCTTAAATGCAACACCTTGTATATACAAACACGAACCTTTTCTTGTTACGTGTACGTTAATGATTTTTTTAAATGAATTAATTTTTAAATCATTGTTTTAGAAAAATATTTGCTCATTCTCTATTTTTATGCTCTAAGGTATACACGTTAAAATTGAATTTTGCAAGTTTTTGGGCGGCGAACGAAAGCGCTTGCCATTTGTTTTTGGGCTCACATTTCGTTGTTATGTAAAGGAGTTTTATTACGCTACCACCGCTAAGAGATAATACCGTACACCCCTATCGCGGAAGAGAAAATTTAGTTAAAGCGCGAGTTTTTAAACGGCGCGTGAACACATTTACAAGAGGGCGTAGTGTTGAAATACACGACCATCGCCATCGATCCCCCCAGCAGATTCCCCGCACGGCTAAAGGGATGAGAAAGCTGGGGGGGTCAAACGGGGAATCGCTGGTCTGGCTATAGATTATCGTGGATTTATTTGATGCACCTACCACGGTTAGCCTGGTGGAACCGTAGTCGCGTCCATGAAGGTAGTCTACACCGATAGGTAGTAACTTGTTCTCCAGCTCCACGTGGATTGTATCCTTATCGAAACCTCGCTTGGTTTCGGACAGGCAATTATACTTGCCTTCCAGGATCTTGGTTCCATTATATTCGACATTGGCCTGTCCGGTGCTCAACAGGGGCTTCTCCTATAATAGTATACTTTGATAACCACACATGTATCTTTCATTAATTTCTTTTTCTAATGCACGGACTCGAGAAAAAATATATACTTACAGAGTAGCCATAGGTAATCTTTGCTTTATGTACAGTAGCCAAAGGGATCTCGAGCAAGATAATTCCGTCACTATCTCTTTCTTTGTTTGACTTTCTAGTGACTTTACATTTCGAATCGATGGTAGCTGTTTTATTTACCCAAAAGATTTTCGCGAATCGATTGATATTTTTGCTGGAAGAAAAAAAATTCAAACAAACCCTTTTTGTAATTAAAATTTTATGATTGCATAAGAACTAGTTGAAAGGCCGTTTTCAATAATTCATCAGTAAAAGAGTTTTTAAAAGTATTTTTTTGTATTATCCGTACTTAATTTAAAACTTTTTCTCTTGCAAATGAAAAAATCCATTTTACCGCGGTGAATATATTAAATGAAGTAAAAAAAAAACTTTTTCCTGGACGGGAGCAACGAAAAGAGAGAGTTAAAATTGATGGTTGCCTAGATGTAATAAAATATACTTTAATTAAAAGCAGTAATATGGTAGTAAGAGGAGCGGTGGTGGAGGCATACTAACGAATTAGTCTCGGTGATGAAGTGAACGCCGGTGTAGTCAAAGCCTCGAAAAGGTGTGGTAACATTAACCGTGCCATTCATATTACCGAACTCTCTGAAATCAATGTCCGCCTTGGCTACTGAACGTTGCCCTGGATGAAATACTTCGCATCTAAACAAAGAGTTTTAAACTGTTAGTTACGAGCTATTAGACGGGGTTGATCCTGTAAACGACATAAACGTCACTTACGATATGTTATGATAAGATGAGGATTTCTTATAGGTAACGTAAGTCCTTACGGTGTCGTCCTGTTTGGGTTTGCGTAACCTATAGAAAACGTTAGTTACATCGTTCTTTGTTTTATACTCCAAATAATTATTTATATGTGTTCCTCCTAAGGTAACATCGACATCGCCGTATACATCGTGCAAATTAGTAAATGAAATCTAGAAGAACAACATGTTGAAAATAAACATCGATTCTATAAAGCAGATTCCATCCGGAAAGCTTACATTTCCATTAGAACCGTAAAGCATCTTCGTATAACTATTTTTATACCTCCCTAAATATTCAATTTCGCTATAATTATGGAGGGCATAAAACTTTCCAACCGCATTATGCACTTCGTCACTGTAAGGTGACAACCTTATGTTGCTCTCGACATCTATCTTGTTAGGTCCCGGCAAAGACAAAGTTAAGTTGCCTCCTACCCTACAAGCAGAACTACTTGTTATGCAACACATCGCAATTAGCGGTTCAACCTTACGCCCAAGTTTTATTCAGATCTATGTCGGTGCCTATTTTCAGCGAGTCGAACGTTTTCCCGGGATTCACGTAGAAGGCGTTTAGACTGCCTCGCCTTAGATAATTGTTGTTTCGATAATTGCCAATTAATTTCACGCTCATATTTTCCAATACTATCCATGACCAGATGATTTTACAGTCGCCATGGAAATTTTGCAGGGAATACGCAGCAGTACCATGGAAATATTCACCAACCCGTCTAGAAAATAAGAGTAAACAAAGAAACTGTTTTAATTAGTGACGAAAGCAGCTTAATGATATTATTAATCGGAATATTAGTAATTGGATGAAATTTACAGTCCAATAATTCATTGAAATTATATCGAGATACAGGTGATCGAAATCATTCAGAATTTTCTTAAAAACGTCTGCTCCTACTTGGGATAAGTTAATTTTTAAATAAGTGTTTAATAGTATCCTTGATATTAGTCCCGGCAAAGAGGGGCATGTTTATCGTTTGTGGATTCTGTTCAAATTGCGGATGATGTTCAGTCACGCTTACGTAGGGCGGAAGCCGAAAAAAAAAATTAATGTGTAATACGAAAATTTGAAAGTGTTATTGACAGGGATTCAGATTTTCTCATACTAAAACAAATTTGTGAAGGTGCGTTGAAAGATTCATTAAGTTGTCACAAGGATTACTTTAAATTTGTAAATATAACATCACTCGATGTGGAACGGTCGTTTTCATCATTAAAAAATATATATTTCGCACGCCGTACTAAAACAGTAAGTGTTTCAGCACGTTATATAATATATTTTGTATCATTATTTTATGTGTAAATATCGCCTAAGCTCACTCATGAAGGCCACGATCATAAATGATGTAGGTACGTAAACGTTACTGAACATTCGCCTTGATAGGACCGCTCGGCTTCTCCACGTTGTTCTCCGCACTGCACTGTAACTTGCCCCACTTTTCCAAGACCAGTTTATATAAATTCTTAACAAATAGCATTATCACCTAATTTCATTCGATCAATTATTTAACTAGGAGTTTAATTAAAGAAATTATTACTGCTTATCTGTTGATTCGTCATATCTTCATTCATAAGGTTTCTTAGATTCGCACAAAAGCTTTTCCTTGTAAAGAATTCCTTTTATTTAAACAGAAAATAAATTAATATTTCGTACATAGAAATTTAATATCCGTACTGAACGTTGTCAAAGAAACATTGTAATTTCAAAATATTAATAGCGATATCTAAAATAGACCAGTGCTTAGCAGTATGGTTTATATAAATTCTTAAAAAATACATATCTTCATCGCCTAGCTTTATTCGATCAATTATTTCTATGTAATATCAATTGATATAATCGAAATACATATTTTAATAACCGAAATAATAGGATTAACTAATTCATTATTGTCCGTCGCTAGTTTAACGATCAAAAATTTAGTACCAAACACAACCGAAAATTTTACTGGGTGTTACGTATTCTATGTAATTGTGAGGCTAGTATCGATTTTTCAATTAAAACGTTATTAATGGAAAGCGCTATATTAATTTTAGAAAGGAAACAATTGCAATCAATAACCGAGCCGGTAATAAAACAGGAGGATATAGATAAGGGAGTTGCTTGGCGTCCACAATGATAAGTTAGTTCTAGCAGACTTACGCTAGGGATACTCCCAGGTTCGGTTCGCCCAAATCTGCAAACGGAATCTTTGCATTGAGTGTAAAACTCGTGTTGCCTCCAATTGTATTTGCTCTGGCGTACAGCCCCATGTTCCTGTAAAGCGAGTGGGACGTGTTTACCTATTAAGTACAAGTTTGAAAACACAGCGTTCGATTATCGGCCATATAATTCGTCGATCATACTTGCAAATCGAGGTCCCAATCGTATTTGTGTCGAACGGCTGTGGTAGAGGTAACAGTGGCGTACTGTGCGCCATAACGAATCGTGCTTGTTAGATCGTAACCGCTAGATTTCGGCCGCAACTGATATATAAGCGATGGCTTCTCGTTCTTATCGCTTCCATCTCTAGCCGACATCTCTAATTGAAGATTAGACAGGAGATCCTGCCTTAATTCGGCAACACCGTTGATATCGTAAGGTCGTCCATTTACCATAAGCACACCTTCTACTTCCTGTTGATTTTCCGATATTGGTTTTAGAATCGCAGCTAATGTTGCATTATGTCTGCGCGAAAAAGAGAGATTATTAAGATACGGATACCTGTGTCTCCGTACTTACGCGGCTGGCCCGTTGAAGAATAAAAGCAACCCATCTATTTTTCGGTTATGAATCTTTACATTGGATTCGAGCTTGTACGGTAGGACAAAAATATTAGCTTTAGCAAATTTTCCGTTCTCATCGGACCTGACTTCAATCTCCCCCCTGCTAGCAAATACTAAAGCGTCAAAATCTACCTTCGCTTTGAATTTCTGCAGCGAATAAAAGTTCCACAAGGCGCTACAATTAATCTGGAAGAAAGGGACTCGATGATATCGATTTTACGTGACCAAGAGAGGAAACATATTTTTTTAAGCATCCTAGTACGAAGGAGAGATAAGTCCGAAGGAAAATAAAACGATAATTCGATAGAACATAATGATAATACTGATACTTCACACTTACTTTATTTGACGGTGTCCTCGGAGTATTAAAGTAGAATCCTATTTTGTTCTCTGCTTCTGAAAACTCCTTATAAAAGTTGAAGACCAGAGCTGGGATATTGATTACCGGTGAAGCCACGTACAGTTCAACTTGAGTTTCTAGTATATTTTTTATTGTCTATACATATAAAGGGAATTTGAGAAGGATATAATAGAGTATTAAAGTTATAAATATAGATTTTGATTAAGGTAATTAATTTAGTGACGTTACATTTATTACAACTTTGTTTAGCTTAAGCATTAATTTCATGTTCTTAAGGTTATTATTTTCGTAATATTGTTACAATTATTATTAAAATTTGCTTGTTTTTTATAAGAAAACGAAAATATTACAGATACAGTAGTGTCGATATGTTAACGATCATTAGAAGTTTAATTGAAACTGTTAAGAATAAAAAGAAACCTAAGTTCGTCACTAAATCAATTATTATTATTACAACAAAGAACTAACCTTTAATTTGCCTTTAAAAGACGCGTCGCTCTTCACAGTACTTATATTAAAACCAAATTTATAAACCGGTTCCTTAATATTCAAAGAACCAGCCATATCGAGCTTTGGAAAGCTTGTCGATGGTGTGTGCAAGTGAATTAATAAATTATACATACTGGTTTCGTCTTGAGGTAATATGTAATGTACTTGTGCACCGGACTGTGAACGGAAAAAAAAAATAAAAGTTAAAGAAATGCGACGACCCGAAGCTATAAATAGTCAACCTCGATCCATTGGCTGTCGTTTTGGTAGTTGAAGTCTAGCCCGACTAAATATTCATGTTCGGGTGTGATGTCTAAAACGCAATCTGCGTTAACGGTCTTGAAGTTTTTAAACGGTAAACGCAGATATAGGCGATTTTTGATCTTGTAAATGCTCTAGAAGTTTAAAAATCGTTTTATATCGTTGACAAAACGGTGTAATTTAATGAAGACCTACTATAAAATCGAATTCGTTCCTAAGCTCGGCCTCTCCCATCGGTAAATGTAAAGAAGCCAATATATCGTAGACTGTACCTTTCTGGTCAATATCTATAGTTCCCTTCATTGTTGGATAGAGTAGAGTATCTATTTCAACGGAACCCTCCCAGCTGAAAGGATCCTCTTCTTCCTTGCCTGCAACTTGTTTTATTCCTCCATCCCGGTCGGCCAACTTTTCTTTATATATCGCCTGCGTCTGGATTCCGAGTTCTTTCAAAATCATGGGCTTCGGTTTACCCTTAGCTGTAATTCCTAACTGAAAGTATACAATATTACCACAACAGCTATAAACATTCAAAGGGAGCTTGGGGAAAGTGTTGAGTTGTGGTAATCGGGCGGTGAGAGATGTAAAAGCACCTCCGTGCGTGTAACTAACGCGGAAGAGGGTTTGCGGAAACTTTTCAGGTTAAATCGTGTAGGATCATTAAATGTATAATTCGTTATAATAACCGAGATCTTGAGATTTTAACGTACCGCAGCGCGTTATTAACAAACTAATCGATGTGATTTTATCTTTTTGAAAATTTATGGTTATTTTTATTACTACTACTATTATTTTTATACTATACGAAACGAATGAGTTAGATCTTTATTTAAAGTTGAAGTTGGAACTACATACAATAAGTATCTAGTTCTCGTTCAAGTTAATATTGCAAAGAATGTGAAAACTTTCTGGAATTTCTGGATCATTGTTCGATAATGTTATCTTTGCTCAATCAACCATTATTGAGTAAAGTTTCACAGATATATTTTCTGACGTATTTAATTCTTCCACATCTATACTGATTTCTGCAAAGTGTTTGATGTAACTGAATACTCTGTGTTAATCTCTAAGTTGTTATTGCTTGACATTTTTCCGAAATCTGTCGCCTTCCTTGATGAGCAAATTTAGTTCGTTTGCTCTTCAATGTCTATATCAATGATCTTTTACTGCTCCTTCGCTATAAATTTCTCGTATATGAAGATGATCTGAAAATATTCAGTAATGTCACTTCTACAGCCGACTGCTGAATTTTGTAAAAATTAATAATTATTGGTGTCTTCTTCACTTCTGGTTTTAGGCACTTTACCTACTACGATACCCATCTTTTATTTGGTCTGCTTATACTTCATCCTACTAAATATCTATAAAATCTCGCTCTGGCTTCCTTCCACTTACTTTTGTTTTCCTTTATTCTCTCTTTTTCACTCTTCTTAAAAATTGCATTTCTTGTATCTGTATCCTGCTTTTTTGTTTTTTGTTGTTGTCAAGATTTCATTACCGTATAAGATGGTTGGCACTCCTATTGTCATATTTTTAATCCTTTATTCTTTCTGAGTTTCTTCTTTTTATCCAAGACTTCAGATCCACCACGTGGCACTGATTATAATAAATTATCTCGTAGACATAATTTTATCTCGTTGATTCATAGAAGGGAAGAAGATAGCAGTAATTTTTTAATAAATTTAATCAATAATTGTATTGATTCGCGCTCACTACTCAGTCAGATTAACTTCGTTGTGCCTAAATATAATATTAGATCTTCCGACACGTTCTATGTACGTAGAGTACATTCTAATGTACTGTGTTTACTTATTTCGAACAATATATTATACTTATTCATATTCGTGTTATTTTTGCTCTCCAATTGAGTTTGGTCTGTTGAATAATAAGAATTACTATTATTATTAATAATTGCCGAGTCAAGTCCAAGAATATATCATCCGAGCTTACTAAAACATGTGTTCAGGTTATAACGCTTGTTATATTGTTAGTGAACCAATTTCCAAATTTTTCAATTTAAATAAAATTAAGAAAGTACAATCAATTTATCTTCACAAAGTAAAACAAGTGGATTAAATCAATTCCATCCCTTAAAACGGTTGTCTTCTATTGAATTAGCAGTGTGTAACTCCTAAAAACCGAAAGCCTTTTATAGTTAATTTGTTCGCGTAGCTTGTAGGTGGAGAGTTACAAGTGTAACGGTACCTGTAACACGATTTAATTGTGAATAAATTTAGCGGTGTGACAATCTTAGATTCGCTTTTAAATTTCAGCGGATAAGAGGAACGGAATCGATAGAAAATAAAGCTAAGAGCTCCCACCAGAGGGATGCATCGTGAGGGTATTAATCAATCAAGGTAAATTATAAACTCTTCATATATAAACTGTCTCCGATTATATTTTCGAGTTTATTTAATACACACCCCGTACATTAGTATATTTACCCTTTTCTCAGCTAACTTGATCGAAATTTCAAAGTCCAAACCAACATCGAAAATTAGCTTGGCCACCACACCATTTTCCTTTAGTCCCTCAATCGGCGTGTAAACCTTGTAGGAATGTTGAAAGTGTGTGATATTTGCGTAATGCCAGATTCCGGTAAAGCCTATAAGCAAATTGTTCCAGCCCAATCGAAAGTCCGCCTGTAAGTTCGTCAATTTGAAACATTTCATCGTAAATAATCAAACGGTGTTCGACAAAAGAACCGAAACAACGTGGAACAAAGGAAAGGAAAACCAAGAACGACAAAATTAGCTAGCAGTGATTTGATATGCCGACAGCAGTGATGGCTTTTTTCTGGATCACAGCGATGCGGGAGAGAAACGAATAAAAGTAGGGGAAATAGGGTGAAAATGGAAATAGAGCGCATTTTAAATGTTAGAGATTTAGAAAAAAAAATAAAAGTTGGGGGATGGTGTATTTGATTTGAATATCGGGCAATTCCGAAGGCTAAAACGTTTTTCAACCTTTCACGTAAACGCCACTAAATGTAAAATTGAACTAACCTCCTCCTCCTTTATTTTTCCAACCGCCAGGACGTTTTGTAGGAAATCTATAGGAGTGGCCAAGTTGAATATGACATCGAAGTGCGTGAAATTATTTAGGAGCAATTTGACTTCAATACCAGTGCTTCCTGTCGGATAAGTTACCATACAAACTATGTGGCGATCTTCTTCCATTATTCCGAATCTCCCAACTATTTCGTTGTATCTTTCAAAGGGCGTTGTTACATCAAATTTTAACATGCTTCTTGTTAATCTATGGAAATTTCCTAAAATATGTTAACATTATTTCAGGTTCGAGTGTTCCATTCTGTACACTTTACCCTGTACAGACGCCCGAAATTTCCTATGGTCAACGTCTAAATCAGCAACTCCTCTGATATTCTTTGATTTGGTGACGTAAATTTTGCTCACCAATAAACCTTTGTGCATTCCCCTAAATGGAGTTAATATCGTCACGGTTCCAGTCAAATTCTTCATATCCTCGTTACCGTCTATTTTCCAAGAGCTACCTAAGTCTATAATTTGTTTAGGGTCATACTGGAAAAGTTTCAAAATTATTTAAGAAAGTCATTAGAAATTTTTGTAAAAAAATAACCATTATATGGAGACTAGTGTCGATTTGCGATAAATTATGGCTATGTTTCAAGCTACCACTAATCGATGGGATGTGTTTGATTGTGCTTGATATACGCGACATTAATTCGCATCTAAAATAGGCAGCCATAACCTCGTAATCTTCAAATAAATCAATAGCCACGTGTTGGTCATGTTGCCAATGCACGCTGCCGTTGATTCTGTACATATTACCGCTATGGAGGAATCTGTAAAATTTTAAATAGATATTATGAAACCATTTAAAATCAAATAATTACCCTAAGTTTAAAGCAGTTCTTCTGACATCCTCAAAAGGTGTTAGCAGCTCTGATTTTAAGTAAAAATTGGTTTCTTCACCATCCCTATATTCGACACTTAACTTAGTCGTAAAAGCGTCTTCTGGAGACCATGCTAAGTGCGCAATTGTTGAGAATTTCTCGGCTAGATTAAAATGAGATCATTAAGTGAAGATGATTTTAGTTTTCTTGGGAGAAAAAAAATTACTTATCCATAAGAAATTGTACAGGCCATTTATTGTCCTTCCAGGATACGCAATTACGAAATTTCCATCATAGTTGTAAGTTGCTGGGTTTGAAATTTGTGCGGTAATTACGAGCTTCTGATTGGGATCCCTGTTCGCATCCCATTTTATTTCAAAACCTATTGCTTTATGCGTCTCATTATTATGCCCCCATATCGCTAAATGTATATCGCGCAATCTTTAATAAAACGAGAAAGGTTTAATTTAGGAAAATTTGTTGTATATTCAAAAGCTTACTGATCGACGTGCAGCTCTAGCTTAACTTCCTTTTCATCTTTCCAGGATATGTAGTTCATGAGCGAGTAGATTTTTGCTTTATACCTGATTTTCCCCACAGTCACCATCTCCAAATTGGATTCCGCTACGTGTTTTATATAAAACTCATATATGTCGTTGTTGTGATCAGCCTAAAACCAGATTTTAGCACGGAGATTGTGCGGTAAGCGGCGAACAAAAAAAAAACGGAGACTATGTGACGCGTACAACATTCAAATATTCAACATGAGGGGCACGTTTGTGGGTGACCCTTATCGGCAGATCTGCCCGTCATGTCGACAGTTAAATAATGAGAAAACGTCAGACGCAATTAATATAGGTGCATGACGAAAATCCCATCATGTATACAGCGACCTTACCTTTAAATCTATCTTTAATTCCTTGTTGTCTCTATAATATTGTAAATCTGCATTGATTTCGTTAAAACTTGGCGAACGTAACATCATTTTTAAGTGGTGCTGGGACATTGTAACGATACTGCGATAATTATACATGCCTTTCATCGATACATTGAAACCAGTAAACCAAACACCTTCAACATCAATCTAAATAGGGATAATAATAAATATATAAAATAAATAAATAAAATAAATGATACGTGGAAGCATTATGCAAAATACTAGTTAGTACTGTACAAGGAAACGTTTCCGGTTGTCAAATTCAAATCTTAATCAAACTTGACAAGTAAGTAGAGTATGCTAGACTTGAAAATAAAGATAGAACAAAAATTTATATGCAAATGTTGTTTCTTATCGAAAGGTATTCTAGGACATATGTTATGAATGTTGTATACGCAGGGTGTTGTATTTAAGCGCTGCCCTTTTATGCTAGAGCTGATCATAGTAATATGGGAAAGAAATTAACACATCCTGTATTGATTTTAAAGCATTATTAATTATACAGGATGTTCCAAATAAGTCATACCTTATACTACTTACACCAAAACCATCTATATATTCCATACACATGTTTTCTATTAAGAAAAACTTTCATTAATTAGTAAAATTGCATGAGCTATTATGCCCTAATGTTCATAATTCATACAAATGTAAACACGGTATTACAATTTTGTAGTATATTATCAAAATATCTAGACTCGAACAAATACCGCTAATATCAAAATATGTATATCTTTAAAATTGGTATTAAAAGTCAATAATACCTTAACCATGAGTTTTCAAATAGCCGGATGTAGTTTGTAAATGTTTCGTTTTAAAGAAATGTGATATTTTTGAATATTTACGATAAAAAACAACTACACACGGTAATGCGTCAATTGTGTCGGGTTTTACTTATATCCAGTTAGACTAACAACAGCTGTATCTGATACTATATCAATTGGCGCTTGCAGTTATCTACTTCAATAAAATTGAATCAAACAATTTTATTTAATTAACACGAAGCAAGATAAACTACCTAAACTGCATGAAGTGGGACTATATAGAGTAATTGTTTTCCTTTTCTGATGTATGTACATGTAGTACCTGCGTACCATAAGATATAAGTTCTTAAGTTAATCCCTTTGGAACACCCTCCATAAAATGAAAATGCTTTGAAATTAATAAAGAATGTCAAGGATGAACAAGTTGTGTTTATTGCTTTTTTATAACGAGCTTTATCATAAGAGGGTGGCGCTTAAATTCAACACCCTGTATATACTACATTCACGTGAAAGATCTTTCGATAAGGTACAATATTTGCATATAAATTCTATATATTCTCTGTGCAAGAATTAAATCAAGAACCTAAAAATCTCTGAATTTTTGAGGAGGTGTTTCAAAGTGAATTTCAACGCAAACAAAAAATTTCTATTTTCAAGTCTCAACATACTCTATTTACCTACCTAGTTTCCAGATCCAAATTTGACACCCGGGAACCTTTCCCTGTTAAATACTAAACCAACGCAATCGATAAATCCATTTGCCAATTTCAAATTCACAGCAATACGTCTGTCTACGTTCTTTAAGGGAACATTATGACGCTCAAAAATGTAATGGCAGTCAGTCCCTCTAGGTGGATATTGATCATCAAGTTTATACGAAAGAAATTTAATAAATCCATAAGTTTCCAAAACTTTCCGTTCGTAAGATAAGATTTAAAAAAAAAATTGTTCAAATTTCAAAAATAGAAAACAAACCAACAAGTTATTTATGTACATAGTTAATTAACTAAATAAGTATGGAGCCGGCGTGTCGGATTTAATTCCAGGTGGCGACTCGTAAAAAAAAAGTGAATTTAATTTTATTTTTCGTAGTAAAAAAGCCTGGACAAAACGCAGACGGAGACACAAATAATGGCATTATGTATTCTCTGGAAGTTTTTATGAGTTTGTCAAATTCATTGCAGCAAGCTATTAACGACTGTTTGCCGGTTGTACATCTCCTGCATTCCATTTTGTGGTCAAAACCGCGTCCCTCTTGCTTTTTTTATTTTTTCCAACGTATTTTTTGATGAATTAATATATTAAATCCAATTTTCCGGACGAATATTTTTTTCATTCCGTCGTTTTACGACTTTATGTAAGTTAAAAATTAAAGTTGAGAAGTTAAACAGTTCCTTTTCTAAAGAGGTCTTTTGGACATCTTCCTTGAGATGATTTCCATCTTATATTCATAAAACAGTTAATATTGCATCCTGTTTAATGCTTTCCGAGTTATCAAATACGTGTTCTCCGACTGTTGCAAGTAAACATTATGCAATTTACAGATAGAGATGTGAAGTTGTCGGAAATGTACCCTTGAGCTTTTAACTTTTATTACTTAATGTGAATAAAAAGAAATAATTTCATTAAGTGACGAGGCAACGGAAGATATTAAATTATAGTATATTGAATGTTGGAATATAACTCCGGGAAATAGTGCGAACTGGTGCAGAAATCTTTAATAACACGCGAACTCCGGCAAGAGAAAAATCTTAATGCCTTGTTTCATTTAGCGGCTATAATTTCTATAAACTGATATAGCTAGTAAGCACGAGATTCGAGAGAATACATCATTCCCTTTATAGGTGTATCGCGATAAAGCAGCATCATCCTCTCTAAGGTCCATTTCATCTTCATATAATCTAAACTTATCCTCCTCTTTTTTTTTCCGCCATCCCCACATAGAACGAAGATATAAATATAATTAATGCGAAAACTTACCGCATAGTTATGGAAGTTCTGCTCTTTCACTTTAACTTTTAAAATCATAGGTGTGTACGAGGGAACCGTTATATTTAACCTCGCTTCGATATCCTTCAATACTTGCTTCGGATATGACCAGAACGCCTGTATTAAAATTTCTTTCCCGGTGTTGTACCTGATTAGCGCCTTCGTATCAACCCAATGGCCCATTCTTTCGTACGCTAGAGCTGTTTTCAGGTCCAAACCGGATGATGGCTTGGCCAGGGAAGCGTCAATTTGCAGTTTAGTAGCGTTGACGAGTGTCCGATGTGCTAAGAACGCTTTAATGGTCGTGCTTGGTTTATGGACGCTGTGGAATAGTTCTGGACCACATTCGAATTTCATGTCGAATTCAGTGTAACCAGAGGCTTTCTGTAAAGAATTTAATCCTTTTTAAAACGGAATTATTCCATTTGGAATATTAGCGAGAGAGAATTACAAACACACACTCGGTTTTAACACGAAATGTATTAGAGAAGGAGGAAGATAAGCAAAGACAAAGTTCGGAATTGTGTATAGTACAATTACTTTTAACCACCATCTGCGTAGCTCGTGTTTAATATACACTTACACGCGGAGAAGTTAACATTCTCCCCCCGTTTAATTCTAGCGGTTGATTCCATTTCACACTATTCAAAAACCATTCTGTTATTACAAGCAGCGCTTATTGTTTAGAATAACAATTATTGCTTAATCTTTAACGCTTTTAATAAGAAAACTTGTTCGTCGCCATACGAACCTGAAATTGTACCGATGTATTGAAATTCATGTTCGGATACGCTGTCGTCTGTACTTGGGCCTGTCCAATATACTTTGCAATTATCCTTTTCGATTTATTCGCAAGCGAAAAATCCAATCTAACTACCTCTGATCTTGTATTAACAAATTTATAATCCAGTTTCAAGTTTGCCCCAACAGAGTTGTCTGTCTTCGATATATAACCGAAAAGTTTAGATGTGAGTCGTTTAGTTTTAAATTTTAAATTGACGTCGCTTTGCGATATGCCCGATTTTTCAACCCATTTTAGTGTTCCTGAAAGAAAAGTTAACGTACAGGGTTCGTCCAAACGTCAACTACGAATTTTTAGGGATGCTGAATAATTGTTAAATGAAGGCAACTGTATAAATGTGTTGTTAAAAACTCAATTATTTAACAAGTTAGCGTTTTTCAAAATAAAGAAGAAATTTAAACGAATAAATAAAATAAAATAAATTAAACTAATAAATAATTATTTATTTATTAATTAATTAAGTTTAAAATGAACTTAAGGAGGAAGCACAAATATTAAGACTACTATTAAAATAAGTAAACAATCAAGAAAATGACAAAATACAAATAAACAATATAGACGAGGAAAAGATCTTCAATTAACAATTTTCTGTTATCCCTAAAAATCTGTGTATGTTTTTTAGACGACCCCTGTATTTCATTTTAATTCTCGTTGAAATATTACCTTGTAATTCAGCTACGCTTTCATTATTAACGCTAATAAATAATTTCGGGGTGTAGTTATATCCGAAATTTATTTTCTTTTTCGATAAAGACAGTACAGTACCGAATTTCCTTTGTCTATCGATATCCAGTCCGATATCTATGTACTTTTCAAGGTCGGTGTTCTTGTATTTCCCATGCGCTAATACATGACCAGCTGTGGAGAACAATTGTAATGTTAGATTTCCGCTCTCCTTATTATGTGTGATATTAATCGAAACTAGCCGCGATATATGAGCGCCCGGTGTGTCCAGAACGAAGGTAATATAATTTTTGTTATCGTCGACTTTCCTCTGGTATTCCATGAAATAAGTTCGGACCTTCGGGTCGATTTTTTGAAGGGCCAATCTGAATCCAGACGGTCCGGCCAATACAAAGTTTGCGGTATTATTCATTGTGGTCACGTTTATGAAATGATAGTCTGCACACAGCTTAAGGCCTATAGTCCTGTCTACAGCTGGCCAAGTACACATCGAATGGGATACCTTATTTTTTTCAATGCCCGATTGCAGCTCCTCTAAACTACCCTTCATAACAATCAACTCGGACCTGAAATGAAATTTATTGGTCGCCTTTACACATAGTTTTTCTCCTTTTTTTGCTTTTTTTTGTTTATTTAAATAAATGTGAGAGGATTTCGTACTTTTCAAGCTATTTGGTTGATGAACGAAATTGCTTGTGTCTATTATTCAAACATAAAAAAAAAACAAGAATATATTTTTAGGGCAAAAAAAATGGTGGACACGCCGGTATTTTAACTAAATATCTTCTTTTCTGCAAGTATCACAAATTTACATTAAAAAATTTCTCTGCAATTAAATTCAAACCCTTTTCAGGCCTGAAGTCCGCGTGCATTAAATTTAAATTATCGCCGCTTTTATAAAATAAAAGATGATTAATACGATACATAATTTAAGTAAATTCGTATGTTAATGTATCTAAAAAGATATAAATCACAACGTCGGGATAGCTGAAAGCACGAAACAATGGGGTGTCGGAAAGCAATTAGCAAAGATTTAATATATATATTATGGGTTTCTCACTTAGCTCCTAATATCCCCGTTGTTTGTTTAGGTACACCAAATGTTACTCTAATAAGCTGTGTACCACGTATTGTAACGCTAGTCTCAACAGCCGAGGACGTGTACAAACTTGTCTTAAGTTTAATTCCGGTGCCTGCGTAATATGCGTCAACGGACATGGCTCCGACAATATCGAGCGCTATATTGGGCTGAATGCTCGCGTTCAGGTCCACGCTTTTATTTTCAATGAAATTTGTTGAATTCAACTTGCCCAATAGTTTCATATTTATCGATGCTGTACCAACAGCGTTCAATGTCAACGGTAAACCAACTCCAATTGGAACTACGTAGCTGGTGTCCATAAACATCGCCGCCTTGTTATATTTTATTTCCTGGAATTAATTTAACGTAAAAAAGAATCCTTCCTTAAAGAATCTTTTAGATACGACGTACCTTACCGGAAAATATCTTTCTCAAGTGCTCTATTGGGTTCAAATTATTTAAAGCCGACATCACTTCTCTATCACCATTAAATGTTGCGTATCTCAAATCGTTTCCAAATATCTTCATTCCGAGGTTTATCTAGAAGTGCCGTTAAAAATATCGTAAACACGCTAAAGATTTGGAGCTTTGGTATGATTACCTTTGGATGATCGAAATTATTGTCGATAACGTCGGAGTATTTATCAATTTCCTTTTGTATCATATTTCCGTCGTCGATATCCCGCGTCCACTTCATCTTGGTCACCTTATCCTTTACATTCTTTCCGCTAAAGGCTCCCCTAGGACCGAACAGCGATTCCAAACGCTGCTCAAAACCCTCGAAACGGCTATACACCTGAAAATAACAAAAAAAAAGGGCGAAATCAAAACTAAGCGCTCGATTTTAGCATGCGAACGTCAGGTCCGACGTACCTCTAACAAGTTGATGGATTCACCGAATAAATCAACGGTCAGGTTCAGCATGGCAGATCTAGGGATGTATGACGAGGGTGAAAATATAACATTACTCTCGTAGTTAGCACCTATAATGTAGAGAAAAATTGGTTTAAAAATGATGTTGTACACACGCGTATTTTTATCTACGTCATACTTAAACACTCACCGATATTATATTCGTCGAAAAATACAGAACCCTCGTAGTTATTAGAAAACTTACGAACGTCACTGCTGAACTTTTTCACCAGCTCCTTGTCGGAAAGTAGGCCTTGAATTTCGACCCTGCTCGGGATTGATGACTTCAATAAATTGTGCAAATGACTCCAAATAAAAGATCCAACTGAAACCAAAACGTTATTTAAGCAAAGGGACGGAAAGGGAGATTGAGAACTATTACCTTGGTTAACATCTTCGACTTCCAAGCTATGGCGAATAGTACTGATTACGACGTAGTTGGGGCATCGCATAACCTGCAAATACGCCGCTATACGGAGCTCAGGTTCTTCTTCTTTATTCCTGAAGATGTCCTCGAAATAGGACCTAGTTTCCTCACAGTTAGTACGACGATATGCTTCAACAGCGGTCACTCTAATAGATATATCTACCTCGCCGTTTTCTATTATGTTATACAATTTACTTTTGAATGGTTCTCGGATTATACCGATGTTTGCTATCGATTTTAAACTTACTATAATCTGAAAAAGAAAATAGAGAAAATTCGATAAATATGAAATGGAGCGAAGCGAAAACCAATTTGAAATATAACTCTAATAGTGGACGAAGAAATACCTATACTCCATTCACGTTAAGAATGCAGACTTAGAATAGATATGCCTTAAAAAACGTGCTTACTATAGGCTAGTCGGTGAGGCATATTCACATAGAAGAAACGGATGCAATTTCTTCATATGGAACTTCTGGCAGTTGATGTCAATTGTCAAATTTACTTAACACTTTGGTGTCGTTGTTTACTGCTGTTTCCATTGTATTTTATAACTGAATGGCTTACATCAAAAGGAATTTTAGCTGGTGAAACATTATTGAAGCTTGAACTACTTGAGATAATTAAAAAATATGTGGCTGATAATCCTATGACATACTTTATTGGCCAGATGATATCGGAAAGTGGTCGTCTACTGAACTTATATCGGCATAAGTAAAGCACCACCTCGCTGCCAATAATAAAACATTTAAAATATCAGAGGTGAAAGCATTATTGCTGGAAGAGATAACTGTGTCAAACACAATATTGAAGAAGAGAATAAAATGTATCAACTTGATAACATAGTTGAAGATATGGTTGAAGAATTTATTATAACTATAGATGCAGATTCATCGATGAATATGTCAGCCTCCGAATTTACCTAATAGAAGAGCTAATACATTAATGAAATGTGTGTAACACTTTGAATGCTCTGATTGCTCATTTATATCTTCATGCATTTCATATATTTAGTTAACGTATTTTATACAATGTGTACAAATTAATTGTATCAAACATGTTATCGAAGAAGAGAATAAGATGTATTAACTGAATAATATCGTTGAAAATATACTGAAAGAATTAATTAAATCATAATAGCCATTACATCATCTTCGCCAGACCTCCATCACTAGAATCTGATTCAAATGTCCGTTAAGATCAATGGCATAATAAATTGACATTATTTGTTCACTTTTTCACTCTACCCTTTGATTTATAAATCAAACTCGTATGTTTATTAAACTTTGACGCTTACGATTTTGTCATTTGGCAGCTCCATCACCGCGGATCGTAGTGATATCTACTGCATTCTTAACGTGAATGGAGTATAATCACTATTGGCATTTTAAAAAGATTTTATATCATAACTCTCAGTCTACCAGAAAACAAGCATATAATATAAAAATCTGTGAATACAAATGGATTGGTTCTACTGTATGTTAAAAAAATACAACTCTTGAAAATCGTTTTGAGTCCATTATTTATTACATATAACTAAGGTCTCTAAGACCATTTAAAACCAGTAACGGTTAAAGGGAAATTGCTTTCTCAGCAGGATAGCTTCCTCTCCTCAATTTTCAACATGTAACTGACAGGTTTGAAAATATGTCATTTCCCGTATTACTAATACTATTTCATATTTACCGAAGTTCTTCAATAAAATACTTTAAGTAAAAATATATTTCTCTTTATTAAAGTTATTCGAAATGCCGGATGAAAGGGGCCTCATTCCGCGAGATTCATTTCAAAAGATACACGTTTTAAGGGGGTATGGAATGCTTTCGCGAATCTTTCCAGCCTTGTGTAAATACCAACCGTTACGCAACGAGATATTTTCTTGTCTGATATTAATTATATCCGTACGGTATGAATTAAAATGATTTTCTCGAAATACCGTGAAGCTTTGTTAAAAACCGCACCCTATACATTTCGAAAATTTTAAAATATATGGAATTGTATGGCGAATTCCCTTTATGTATGTAGATATATACGTTTCGCCTTTGCAAGAAACGGCTTGCCATCCTCTTTGAATAGAGAGGGTACAGCCGTTAAACGACAGAGTGCCTCTTTATTAATTTTCCGCTCGAAGGAAGCTAACATACGCAATTAGAATAAACGTTAAAGGTTTTTAAAATTACAGAATCGGGTTCATGCTTACTGAATACTGCGTATCTTTGGCTTTACGGTGGCGGCATGCAATTTAGAAGCCCGAACAATTTCAATTGCTGACAAACAGCGGAGAAAAAAAAAGGCACGCCGCACAGAGGAAATGTGTTTATTACTTTTTCCATATGGCTTCACAGTTAAAACTTGTTTCTTTGTCACGGATTTAAACATGTTTGTTTTGAAGGGGAGTATATTACATTATTCCTTTTTTTTAACAATCGATTCTACTAGGTTGTTTTCACACAGAAACATGTTAGGAATTAAAAAATCAACTTCCATTTTCTAATTTCATTCAAGTTACGAAATATGTATGTATTTATACGTCGGGATGAAAGGAAAAAGTCCGTAATTTTTTGCTTATCTTTTTTGTCGTACGTACAGACATCTTCTGAATTCCCTATTGGTTAAATTGTATTTTCGTTTCGAATACAAAACATGGAGATAAGGCTTGCCCTCTCTCCAGTTATATACATTTCATCCACCACGCATAACATCTTTTACCGGTTGTTATTTTTTAATATACTTATGTAGACCCGTAAACAAAAAGGCGTTCAACGAATAACGCGCATATCATGACGAAATATTCTTACCGTTTCCTGTGTTTTCCGATCGTATTTTTTGCTGGCATAAGCTTTTCCGGCCCTGATTTCGAGTAACTGAATAATTCGGGCGACTATTTCTTGCGATGTGCAATCAACGTTCTGAATGCAGTACGTATACGTCAGCGATGAAACTGCCAACGATACCGAAGGCATTTTATTACGTTCCAATAACTGGAATAGATATTCCAGCATTTTTAAGTCCGGCCTGGGTATCAACGCTACGGAGAGCATCCACTCATTGATTGTACTTTCCGATGTTATGTCACGCATAATACCCACAGCTGCATTAGTTCCGAGGTAGGGCAGTGCGTCCAATATATGCTTCCTGTAACATATTCAACATTCAAACGATCAAACACTGGCTATGTAATGGAAACAATGTATTACGAGATATGTCTATTATGTTTTGCATACTGGGACATAAACTGGCGCTGCTAATCAAATGTTAATACTAAAAATTAACCTCCATCTTTAGTTAACCTAAATCGAAAACAATTATCTCAACAAGAATGCTTCACTGAGTTGGTTTCTGTTTTTGGCACTGAAGGTTGCTATGGAAAATTCTAACGTAGACGAATTAGTCTCAATTCAAAAAATTTTGCATGAAGAATGGTGTATAAAAAATTAGTTTTCCAATGAATACCGCATCTGTTGGTCGAAGAACAGAAAGTAGCTAAGCGGAATTGGTGAAAAAAAAACTCTAGACCGTACAACATTGCCAATAGTGATAAATCGTGGATGTACACATACGAGCCAAAAAAATAAGTACTAGTAAAGGAAAGCCGATGAAAGTCATCCCTTTTCGAAGTGTCTTCAAAAAAATGGTCGCGAAAATTAAAGACGGACTGCGTGGTAAAAGATTCCAGTCAGGAGCAGTTGATGCCTTCAAAAACACAATTTTGATAGTACCAACAAATGAATTGAATAACTGCTTCTAGAGAATACTTCGAAAAATAGTAAAGTCTTTAAAAGCTATTTAATGTTTCATTGTAGCTCTATATGCAAAACTTAAAAGATAACCCCTGTAAACATAAATTACCCTGTTGAAAGCACTTCGAAACAACAGCTGCGATAATTTTGATATAGAAGGTAACATACTTACTTTCCAGTAGGACAGATAGTTCCAGCTCTCTTATATAAAACATTTAAGACGTTATAAGACAGGAACCTCGCTGTATGAATGAATTTCGTGAATAAATCTGAAAATTCTATTTGTAGTTCATCCCCGCTTAACCGGCAGAGTTTTTTGATCAAATCTCTTGATAGCTGTAACTCATCCGTTAAGGGCTTCGGTGTTGGAACGGGGTCATAAGATAATGTCGTTCTCTTTTCTATATAAGCCAAATCGTCTAATTCCTTTGTTTGTTCTTCTAGAAGTATTAAGCGTTGTTTTACCAAAGTCGTAGCTCCCGCATTTTGATTTGAAAACGGTTGGAAAACGTGTGATTCAACGCAGTTTATTTCCGTGTATACGTAATGATTAACTGAAATGATGCATCTACTCGAGGACTTTAGCAACTTCGATTCGTGCGATACCTGTAAGAGGATGTGTCTAAGACAGATAAGGGTGGAAATAAATTTTGTACAGAATTTAAAAAGGGGAGAAATTGTGTTTGTTTCCGGATAGCATTTGCATTTTCCTAAACTTTTCCATTAACCTGTGTCTACCGGTTGAAAAACCGAGATTATTGGATGATTGAAACTTTCCGTGGAAGTCGCTCTCTAAGTAAAATGTGTTGTTTGTAAAATATTTAGTTAGTTTCCTTTTTTTTTCTCAGATCTCTAGCTTTATAAAGTAGATTGTTACATGGTTTTTCGTTTATTTTTGTTTAAATTCATTTATTGGCTAGCCGTGTTTTCTACTTAACTTGATTAAAATGTTTCTAAACAAAAGCTTTTAATTAACTATTAAATTAGCCGCTAATGAACTAGGCAATTTCGCGGCTCCTCTTTAAGAAGAACTAGAGCATAGATTTTATACGTATGTAATAATAACAGACGTTATAATTCAAGCGAAACAGTTGCTGAGACATGTAACTAAATTCCCTCCTTTAGTACAACAACGGCGAGCTTCCTAAAAAGAGGATATACCAATACGAATGCCTAAGGTGTCGTTTCATAAACGTCGCTTGATAATGGAGGCAATACTGATGTAATATAATGTTACTTCGTGCCCAGACTTGATTATTGAATTGACACACCGATGTCGTAGTATATACACTGAATAATCTGTAAATATGCATTAAGGAAAATGCAAATTTAGATTCAAACGGAATTGGTAAAATTCGTATTAGGTTTCTAAGCTCTTTAGTTAAAATGAGATCGTTAATTTATTATGCAATGTGAAATTTGAATATTAAAAAAAGTGATATAACTGTTTTCGTAAAATGGAAAAGTTTAGAAGTAGACAATGTTTGGATGGGTAACTGTTAGTGCTTAAACACTTAAATTTGCTTCATTTTAAAAAGACATGAAAATTGAAAAGTAAGGGAGATCAGAGCTAGTTATAAGTACACTGATAAAAAGGTTGATTTGATTGGAAAAAAATATACGTTGCATTCGAAATGATTCTATTCAATAAATAAAATCAAATAAATATTTTCACAGGTATACTTTCTAGTCGAAAATAATATCTATTTGCTTTAAAGAAGTAATGTTGTTGAAGTAAAGGAAAAGAACGACGATGTTCTGTTTGAAATTGAATATTTGGAACAAGGAAATCTTCGTCTTAAAATTTTTCCGGAAAATTGTCGGACCCGGTAAGATTTGAACTTACGTCCTTTCGCTATCTGGGCGAGTATCATACCACGGAACGCCTCTAGTGATATGACACTCGCCTGGGTAGCCGACATTTTTTCGGCAAAATTTTAAAGAATGATAATTGCAAAAAAAATTGATTTATCATCAAAAATCAATGGAAGCTTCGTATTAATTTAGGGAAAATGTTCTATAAATAAAACAATCCTTTTTTGAAAAAACAAATACTTTGAAACTTGTATCTCTGTACGTTTTGGGAACCAATATTATTGATTGGGACATGACAATAGAAGTAACTACCAGTAAGAAAACATTCTCTTTCAAGAAAAACATAAAAATATTACTTTGACATTGTTAAACATAACGTTTGATATTATTAAATAAGAACTCTGGTCTCTCCTACATCTGGATAAATGAAACAGTGTATACGAACCGGTCTAAAATTATAAGAACTCGATTGCACAAACGAATGCAATTTAGATCTGCTTTCGCAATAAGTTAGGTCCTTCGTTTTTTCGATTACCAAACTAGTTGCTTTAGGCTCGAGTACGCGGTAGGTAGTTTCGCACTTCCCATGGATATCGTTTTCGCTTCCTTGATGATCTAAATCAAAACGCTTCATAGTGTTCTGCAGCAAAGATAAAAGACCTTTCTTAAAATTTAACACCCAATTCTTTTCGTTTGCATCTGGGCACACTTCCGATATAATACCGTCTTGAAACGCAAATCTTATGCCGAATTCTTGTAGCGCCTCGGCGAAAGGCTCGTTATTTTCGTGTGTCAATCCCGATTCACCATCGTCATCATAGTAGTCCGTATCATCCGCGTTTGGCGGCTTGCTACTGGGATTTTCGTTCAGTCTAACGTCTGCCAAGGTTAAAAGGCCGTCGCATTCGGAAACGAAATCAATTTGGGCCTCGGCTTGGATATAGAGAGTCGATTCGTTCTTACTTGTTCCGTTAAATAAAGATCTTACATCTACTGTGTACATATATCGATGTTCGACCCCTTTTGGGTATCTAAATTTGCCGTCACCTACAATCCAAAGAGTAATATAATTATTAGCAATTTTAAGATGAAAGACTTTCTCATGCAAATGAAAAATTATTTATTCCTGATACGCTTTATTCACATAATATTATCTAGTCTATAAACTTAAAGACGGATCTCAGATATTAAAGAGAAAACTTCGCCTCCCTCAACTTGAAACTCATCCACACAAGCTCTCTATATCGGATCCCTTGCCGCCATACCTCTCATTATAAAGTTGCTTTAAAACCTGCCACACCGCCCTGTTTGTTATAGTTTTATGTTTAGAGACGCAAGGTGGTGCTTTAGATTAACATTATTGCTTTAAAGCCACCACAGAATAAAACCAACACTTAAAAAGAAACTTTATTAATTACTTGTTTCAAAACAAAAAAAGGATTTCGTTTAATAAAACCGCTATTGCAATATTGAATTTTATTTTAAATTCTGTAGGTATTTGAAAAAGAAAAGGAAAAAGTAATATAAGCACGGTTTGATGGCATATACATATAAGACATAGACATACCCATCTAATTACTTTTTAATTTTGAGAATATCGCAAGAGAAACTATTGTTATTCTGTTTTATTTTTTTAGTATCTTCCTAACCACAACACTTAATTAAAAACTGGTCGCACGTTTCGACAGCTAAGCTATCATCTTCAACAGCAATACTAAAGTAATTAGAGTCGTTGTTTGGGCTATATCCATCGTTTGTTGAACTTATGTAGTCCGACATTTCGGCAGTTCGTCTACTGCCGTCTTCAGGGTAGCCATAAGAAGGGCTGTTACTTGCCAGATCAATCATACGTTCTGACGTATTTGTCTTCCCTATTTTTTATCGTGTATGGGGATCGAACTCGAATTATTCTTGATTTTCATATTCAACTTGACTTAACCACTAAATTTAATACGGGGGAGCTTACTGGCAGTAGGGGAGCTAACAAACAGCAGCTCTAATTATTATGAGAATCCATCGTCAACAATATCACGTCAAAACATACTAAAGTAGTTCAGAAAATGATAGCTTAGCTATCGAATCATGTGTCCAATTTTCAGTGAAGTGGTTTAATTAGAGAGATAATGAAGTGTTTCAGTGTATAAGTTTTAGGATTTATTATTGTTATTGTTAGACGCGTTAAATAAATAATTATGGGCATGTCGGATTTCTTATTACGATTTCACGTTGAAATGATCACGGTTATTAAAATTTATTAAATGAAATTGCTAATAAAAAGCTGAATATGACTTTTGAAGCATTTCGTATACGTATGCATGTGTATAATTATAATAATACGAATCATACTGAGTACACAATCCCTCCGGTTATATTGGGGTCTGTTGTGCAAAGAATGAGTTGCGGATGTTAGAAAATATTTTCTAAAAAGCTATTACGTAATATTGAATTTGGCTACGCCAAAAATCCATAAGAGCTGGCGGCTCTGTAATTGTCTACAGGATCTTAGCAAATATTTGTTTTTGCTCGGCTTATGGAGCCCCGATAGAGGGAGACCTGCATGCGCGTGAAAGGGTAACAGCTACTCGAACCCATCTTCATGCGTGAAGAATCCGAGTCGGAGGGTTTCTACTGTTCTTAATTATATTTTCCCATGCCGGCTTAATTATAAATCAATCCCCGAACATTTTTACGCCGCTTTGCAAACGCTTTACACGCGAATTAGGAATCGATTCCTTTTTTTTTTATCATTTCATTCATCCGAAGCTAATTCCCTCTCGCCAGCTTTTTCCATCGTTAAAAGAAATTATTTTGAATTTAAGTTCTTGTAACTACAGGCAAAGCCCGGCCTAATTATATATATCGGACTTGCCCGTTTCTGGCCAAAATCAAGAAGTCTAAGCGGAGGGTGGTGTCTGAAAAAGATTAATTACGTGGGGTAAAACTAGGTTTCAAGATTTCCTATTTCTAAATACAACCAGTCGAGGAAGAAGATGGTGTCTTGCGATAGAGTGAAGAGCAAGCTTGCTAAAGAAGGAAAAGATTCTACGATTTCTCTTTTTACGCGATCGGTTCCCTTTTCAGAACGAAAGGGAAGAAATGATGATTAAATTAGATTTGTACAGGATGTATATAAATTAGTGAGAAATTCTATACAGGGTGTACAATTATTTCAGTTTGCACATACTTTTTAACCTAACCCCGTATTAAAAGCCGTAATAAATAATAATACAGCAAAGATATCGTTTATAGCATGTGTATAATCGGATCTGTTTCTTCTATTATCCCCAACCTGTAGTACCTTGCCTCTACTTAATTCTGGCGGTTGACCAGACAGTCCAACGCTGTCCCTTTTATTGCTCAGTTACCCTTCTAGATATAAATACAAATCAACCTTTCCCATTTAAGGGACTAATAGAAAGAGCCGTTGCCAAATAATTTAGACGTGAACTCTATATATTCAGCCCCGTTATAAGATCTTGTAACGTCTTCTCCACAAACAATGGCCCTTTGATGCTCTTTTACTAAACTAATAGCCGAATTTTATTCGACCCTTTTTACCTTTTGTTATTATTGCCTCTATAAATCATTTATTAATGCTATAGAATTTAACACGTACCTTTACATGTTGGCCTACCGCAGATATGAGGATTTTTTAAAGGGTCTGAAAGAAAAAAAATTACGCATTAAATTCCGACATTAAAGAGGATGAACTTAAACAACGCGATAGCAATTGCTTGCAATTACATCTGCGTTATCTCTTATTCGAGCAATGCGTTTAGTTTGAAAAAGTGTTACACGCACATAGGGATAGAAGAAGTAGCTGGTAAAGAAATAGGAGCGAAATGCGCTGAAGTAGTCACGTGTGAAAAGCATTTGTTATTTTTTACGAATCATCCTAGATATATGAGTTACAAAAATATTGCCGTGTAGTTTTCAACGATAGGAATTTGTTTTCACAAATTCTCTTATATATTATTAAACAATTCACGTCCATTTGCAGTTTATTCTAATTTGTAATATAATTGTAATAATATAAATATAATCTCTATTGTTGAATTTGTAGCGGTTATTGGGATATCTATTTTCATCATTGTTCTCTACATCTAGGCTTTAAATCAGATAAAACATGTTCAGTTTCAAAATCAAGCTGTTTAATTATAAAATGGTAGAGATTGAAATTAATTGTGTAATTTAAATAACACCAAGCTTCTGTTTTGTTTATTTTAAGCTAAACCAGCGGAGAAAAATGGGAAAATTCCAGAAACTTCTTTTAGATTTCGCAATTATCCTCTTATCAGTAGTCTAGCTCTTCGGATATTAAATTTACAAATACGGTTTATGTCGATTAAATCAAATAAGGAACTTACTATTTTGCGTACTGCTAGAGAGTGTTATAAATAATACTAGCGTCAAGATCGCAGCGAGTTTCATTTTGACATAACTCATTTGCACTTAGAATATTGCAACGAAACACCAAAACACTGTGAACTCGTAACATTCACCATCTGGTATTTCTTAGTTCTTTAAGCTATAACTCTTAGTAGCGGATATAACTCACGCACTGTTTTCCACACTGTAAATCTCGGTACTACTACAAAACTTCAATACACCGAAAGATTTAAATCTGTCGACCCAACTAATATAAAGGTCAATTTCAAACATTTATAGATAAGACAGTTCAAAGGGTACTCTACTCCAGCGTTCTACATCGCACAGGCAAGCTAACGTACAATTGTCGAAAATTAAATTGTAGGTGTTAAATTTTTTTTATTATTACAGTCGGACTCTTTAAAATGAATAACACGAACGGCAGGCGTAGTATAACTAACAATTTGTCCTCTGTATCAAGCCTTAATTAGATCTGTGCATTCGCTGACATAACTCAGTGGCGTGCGGGGGAAATTAGTAAGTCCCTCCCGTCGTCAGCTACATTATTACGTCTTGTTATTTTAGAGTTTAGATTTAGAGATCCTTTCCGCTGTATAAAATTAAATATCGCATACAGGATGTTCCGAATTTATTAAATTATTAAAGAATAGCTTTGTACGAGGCTTGTCTTGAAAATAAACCACGAAGAAGGTCACGTGCTAACCTTCTGAAGGTTTTCGCCTCTAGCAACACGTCGAGTTACCGTGCCATTTTAGTCCTCCATTACTTCTCCTGAAGAAGCCTCCTGCGACGGAGGCGAAACGTCGAGATCCCGCTTGTCTCTTTTTTTTTCTCTTTTCTTTCTTTCTTTCTCTTACCCTTACTTCACCTTTCACTTTTTCTTTCCTTTTTATTTCTTCTTTTCCCTCTTCTTTTATTTTTATTTCATTTTCTCTTATACCTTTTCATGACACGGTTCAATTCCGGAAACAGTTTGTTTATCACTGACCCTGGCCGTGAAAGCGTACCTATTCATTTCAATATATTGGTTATAACATATTTTCTTTTTTCATCGAATACGCACTCAAGGCTCTACTTAAAAAGGGACCCTCGAAAAGAGGTTACGCACCGCAAATAATTGAAAAGTTAATAACGTGTTTTGCGTAAAATGAGTTTCGTGTGGCTTCAATTAAATTAGAACGAAGTTAAAATAGTTCGATGTATGTGTACCCAAATGCTACATTTAATCTAAAACGTATTTAATTTAACTCGTTTAACGTTCACAGAGTACTCTAATTTTATTTATTTTTTTTTTACCGTTACTAAATTACTAAAATTAAAATGTTAAACTTCCGTTTCGTATAAGAAGCAATTTTATAAATTCGATCTGTTTGTGTGGAATCTGACAGAGGTTCGATGTCCTTATTTGGCGGAATCTTTGTGTCTCATATTTCAAAAGGGTCGCCGTCCACTTTCACGAAATATTTTATGATAATAGGGCTTTAAAAAAAAAGAAGGGATAGAATGGATTGACCGCAGCACACAAAGAGATTATCTGGTACTTTAAAAACAAAATAACGTGTTGTTTCTTTTTAAAAATAAATACGTCTTTTAACTTTTGAATACCATTATATATAATTGAGTGCAGATTCATCAGCTTTGTCCGTAGAAAGTTTTAAATGTATAATTAACCCCACATCCGGGGTCAAAATGATTCCCTTCTTTCTTCTCCCGGGCTTTTTTATTGTTGGTCAGAGTTTAACGCGGGTCATAAGTATTTTTGTTAAAGCGGGTTCCGCCGCTGGCTGTTAATTACGACGCATGTTTCACCCCTTAAATAAAAAATCGCTATATCCTGTAAGAAAGTTGAGAATTTGTTCGTTCCGTACGTCATACACATCCAAAGTAGAAAGGTCGACTCTGAAATTAGATAATTGTAAACTTTGAACTTTAAATTATATTTTTTTTAATGCAATACAATTCCGTAATAAACATGTTTAAATTTAAAGACTTGACATATCCTGTACGCTACTGTAAGGTTTAAATGAAACAATACGAAGTGCTTTTGTAAATACGTAGATAAGTGTATCATATCGCTGGTTGCATTTGAGAATAGCACCATTGCATTCTTAGATATTTGTCTATAAAAGTGCAATTACGAAAATCTTTATTTCCTAAGACTTGTAAACATTATTTACGTCTAACATTATCTAGTCACGACAAGTAAATGATTCATAACTTCAAATAAACCCAAACGAAATTGTAAACAAATTGATTGTTTTTTTGATTAGTTATTGATGTTCAAAGGAGAAAAGTAAACATCATGTATCTTAAATTTAATTACTTATATCACGAATCTATACCAAAACTTCTCGTTTTTCTTTTCCACTTAATTTTAGATTTAAATCGTATATGCCCTTATTTACATTTTTTACTATTCCAAGCAAACTACATAATAGTATTTCTGATGATTGTGCTTTCAATTACGATCCACAATTATACCCTTGGAGACTTTTTATGGGCTCATTTTATAGCCCGTGCGACTCCGCTTTAGGTGGTATTAAAAAACAATAGATTTTACTTTTACGACGTCTCTAAAATGTTTTTTTAAAAACTTTACTTTACTAATCACAGGTTGCCATGCTCCGCTGAATAAGTACACTTCAAATTTATTTTCTACGCTACACAACAACGTGAATTCTGTACTACTTGATATAAATTATGAATGATTTTATTTATGGCGGTATTTTACACCTAATAAGCGCTTAAAGAAACTTAGTAATAGTGTCGACGAAATGATAAATTTCCGTATTTTAAATTTACAGTTTCTATTTAATAAAATATTGATAAATCCTTAACTTGTGTAGCGTCTTGAAATATATCCTAAGTACTTGAAGCATTGTTAAATGTTAACCATCTATTAAACATTTCCTCGTTTCTCTCGATGTCCTTTTTAAATTGTTCGTTACTTTATTCTCTCTTCTATCTGGTAAGTGTTTCCGTAAAAGCAAACAAATCATTAGACCTTGTACATTACACTTGGGAAATGAAAAAATAATTTTTATTACCCAAATATCTTTCCAAGAGTAACAGTGAAGGATTACTAAAGTAACCTCAATCTCAATGTATCCTTGCATAATATCCCAAACATTTAAATCAGTAGATAGAGTCGTCTCGCATTATATTCTTCAATATGGGAAGGAATTATATATATATATATGGAATAATATTCCCAGGTTTCTGGTCACGTATGTTATTGGTTCCGAAAGACACCGTTTCGACGAGCTCTTATTCATCTTCTTCTTGACGCTCTTAGTTAGTTCATCTCTGATCGCTAGCCGAACAAGAGCATCCAGAAGAAGATGAGTGATATCTCGTCGAAACATCGACCTAGTCGAAACGGGACCAACAGCGCACGCGGCCAGTTTCCAGTTTCTATAATAAGAAACGCAGGCTAATATCTATTCTAGGAAAAGAGATAGAGGGGTGATAATGATATAGCAGATAACAATGACCTTTCCCTTAGTACGCGTAGTAAGTTGCAAATTAGTTCTTATTCGCTTTTGGAAGAGACGGTGGTATAAGTAAATATGGTCGTAGTAGTGTATGCAAAGCGTCTTGAAGCAGTGTTTTGTGGAATTATCCAAAGGGCTCAAGAATGCATATTGCAGCGACTTCCAGGTACTTACGTAAAACACTATATTATATACAACGCTGGAGAAGACGATACCAACAGACAGGAGTAATAGATGATGTTACAGGACGTGGTCAATCTCGTATGGCAACAACTAGGCAAGATAAGGCAATAATTAATTTATTCAGTAGAAAACCGCATTTAACATTGCGTCAAGGGTAATGCATGTTGGCGAGGAGAAATATAAATATTAGCTTAATGACTCAGAAATCGATTGCTTGAGTAAGAGATTGTTTATCGCAGCACGCTATAGGAACCATTGTTTTCGGACAAACACCGACAGGCGCTTTTAACATGGACACGGGAAAATATCGTCGGAGACTGGACGAATGAGGTGTTTACAAAGGAACCTTCTTTTTGGGCCGAGGTACCAGGAAGCAAAGCTTGGTGTAGCCGTACAAATCGAATTGTGGAACGAACTGTAAAACATGCAGCGAAGGTCCATGTTTGAGGATGTTTTAACGTTCGTGGTTTTGGGACATTATGCGTGTTTACTGGTAATTTAAACGTTCAGCGGATGGTGCAGTTATACAAAAAGAACTATCGACATCTACAAAGATCTGGTTTAAGAATGGCACTGAGAACTGGATTTTACAAGAGGATGACGATCCAAAACACCGAAGCAGACTGTGTACAGGCTCCTAGTTGGAAAATCACATTACAATATTGGATTTACTCTCGCAGATGAATTTAAATACATCACCTTTGGTTTAAGCAGAAAGACATTTGTCCTTAGATCGAAAGAGGAATGAGCACTTTAATCCTGTATTAGACCAACAATAAAACATGGTACTTCTGCCGACGATTTGGTCAAAATCTTTGTTAACAAATCGTTTTTATAACTGTTGCAGTTCTTTGTATATTGATAGAATAAAGATTTATTTTATAATTAATTTTGGATTTGTTCTTATAATTGAATTTGACAAAAAATCCAATTTAGTTCGTGTTATCAGTTAATGTATTTCATTTGCAATATGAAGCTATATGAAAGATGAGCCTGATTAGAGCTGCTAGATTATATACTAATGTCTCTTTGTTAATTAATACCCATATATGTATGTTTATGCTATAATTACAACATCTCAAATTATTGATTTCTGTTTATTAAATTGGCATCTATGGTAATTACGTAAGCTCGTATGAATTGGTTGAAACAATTAAGTCATACACAGGTTGATTTACAGAATAGGTATATAAAACGATATCCCCATTAAAGTTACTTTAATTTTTAAAAAATATCTTGATTAATCAAGTACGCTTCTTGAGAATAAACAACAACCATTAAAAGAGATTTCATTGTCTAAGCGGAACATCTGCGAATCATAAGGCGAGATACTTACAATGGAGAAATTTAATTAATTAGAGTTAAATTAATATTCTCTTTGAAGAAACAACAAAGCAATTTCACCTGTAGCTAAATACAAGGGCCAAGGGAAAAAAGAAAAGATAATTTGAGGATATTTAATAAAAGCAATTTGTTACGAGATCTCGTGTATTAAATATAAAAACCTGGAGTTTCCTTTTAGCGTGCGCACCCTCTATAAACGTAAAATAAAAGTGTGTTATTCTTTTCTTTTCTCCGTTTTCTTCTGCCAATGCATCTCGTCATTTTTCATAACAGCTTTTCAATTTTTGCATAATATATTCGATATAATATAAAATCTTTTGTCGGTAACATATTTGACGGCAGCTTTTGTGATAATACATACATCTATAGAGGGTAAGTTGCATATATCTGTGACAAATATAAGCAAAGGAAGAAGATTTCTGTATTCCTCGCTACGGAAAAACATTTGATGCGGCTTGCTATGATGTGAAATTTTAAAATCGAATTTAAAATTCTATCTGTATTTCTTATTTTCTATCTGTGCGATCTAAATCCACGCTTTTATCCTGTAAAAAGGGCAAGAAACAAAGACCATCTTATTCTCTGTGTGATAAATCAATAGACAATTCATGTGAAATAATTCGATCAGGTGGAATTCTCCAAACGCCAAACCTGGAAAGACAACAATAAATACAAATAGTGAAAGGAACATCGAACGAATATTGACGATATACCGGGAACGTTCTGAAGATGACCGCCGAAACGTTGCGTTTATATTTATCCTCGTTTCTTTAGTTTTTCCTCCTTTTCAACAAACATATCATCTGGCGCTTGCTTTCAGTTCTTCTTTTTTCGCCGCTTCAAAGCGAGTGCACTCATTTCTTTTCTAACTGTCGACGTCGTCCTCGCAATAAAGTACACATAACGCGAGTAATTTTCGTAAATTTTAGCGTGTATATATGGCTTTTTGCTTGACGATGCAATAAAGATAAAGTTGCTTAAATCTTCCCTGTTGTAGTGTCAGTCTTCTAATTACTTATCCGTTCAAGAACGGGTCCATATATTTCATTTACCTCTCCGAGGGTGGTACGGACGTGTGTTACTTTAACGTGTCCTATACGGTATAAGCGAAAAGTTTTTATCCCTCGAAATACTTGGTAGAACCCCTTATAAGGTTGCTTACGTTTTTCGCTTCGTCTTGCGGAAAAGGATAATTTATTTTTGTAAGGATTAGATATTTCCATACCGAACTCGTTGAAATATCAAGTGTACACATTAAATTAAGTAGTACTTTCAATTTGCTTAATTCACCGAAACCTTTGCCACCCGTTAAAGGAGAAACAGCGCGAAATACCTACCTGGCATCAAACATAAATACAAAATTTAATTGAGGTTATATTAGTGTTTATTTTCTTAAAAATTAAATGTAGATTCTATGTTAAACGATTTTGGAGCTGAAATTATTCGTTTATAAGCTTTAGATTACATGCTTATGAATACATTTAGTAATTAATAAGATTCACTACTTGGAATTCATTTATTTCTTTATTGTTTCAAGTTTCGAAACATACAACAACCGATGTTTCCAATCTTATGTGAATACCTTTTTTCTAATATTGCATGTGTACGCGTTTGCATTGTTTTTCTATGCCAATATCATTCGTTATTGTAATATAAAAGAAATGTTAGGGCGTAATTTCTTGCTTTTTAAGTTGTCTTCTTATAATCACTTTTTTCTTTTTCGGCAAAAAACTTAACTTAAATACCATTAAACTTGCAATGCCACCTATACAATGGTGTTCAGGATCATGTTTTACTTTGTAGAATACCTTTACGGCTATCATTCACAATGCGCCGAATCCTTTTTATTGGCCACCCGCTTTCAAATATAAATACAAAAAGGTTCACACCGAGAGACAATAAACGCGTTTTGTGAATTTTATGTAGCTTATATTTGAAATGGGGGAGAAGTTTTGAAGTTTAATTGCTCTGCTGTTTCCTCTCATATTACCTGTACGATATGCGCTTCTAAAATAGCGAGCTGCGGTTGGTTTTAGTTTCGAAAGGTTCTCGGAAACATTAATGGCAAGTTTGTTTATAATATTGATTATATAGTTTTAAAGAACTATTAATTTTGTTGCAAAATAATGGTGGAGGTACCGGTTTCTCTAAAATTATAAATTGCTTAATCCTGTCCATTAAGGAATCGACATATCACAAAAATTATTTATCTATTATTTATAAAATTACTCCTTACTTGAAACGTCTGCTAACACATTAACTTTACCCTAAGTTAAAAAAAAAAAACTCTAGAAAATCATCCAGTAAACGGAGGGTTAACAACAAAATCCAATTCAAACCGAAAGGAAAAGAATGGGATAAATAGGGTTCCAAAAAAAGAAACTGTTATTCATCAAAATCATGTCTCCTGTTTCCACTACCTCAAGACCTCAATCAATGTCATCTCTATGCCATTAGGTACATCTCCTTAGACGTACAGAATCAATAGCAATCGTAAGGGCCGATAGGTACGAATAGTCTGAAACCCTTTCGAGTTTCGCATTAGAAAACGGCTACCAATATATTACAACAAAGTGCCAATTTAATCATTTGCCGGCATAGTGTTCTCAATTTTTTTTTCAAACCGCACCAAATACGTGAGGCAATTTAAAGCTATGGTGGAAAATAAATCCCCGCTTTTGTAAGTGAGATATAAGTCGTATCACCACAATGTTTTTGCTTTTTTTTGTTTAGGAAGGTTAAAGTATTTTTTGTTAGTAATGGGGTAGTTTCATTCACAAGCACGCGATAGGTTTATTGGCCCAACATTATTTACGGCTTTATTTATAGCTCTCGGTAGTTAAAATTATATAAACTCGGTATTTATCATGTCGTAAATTTCTGGTTAATTATCATGAAGTTATTTTTAGAGCGAAGGTTTTAAAATATCTGCCTTTAAATACTTACCTATTATTACGTAGCATACATGCTCTGGTTTATTCTAAAATATTCTCTCTATTACTGAGCCTACCAGGTGTTAAAAGGGAAATAAATGAAAGGCGTAATTCTTTTTTAAATACATTTTATTATACACATAATTGCAGACAATTTTTGTTCTCCATAAAAATACAATAAAAGGTATAAAAATTTTCTTTAAACTATAGTGTGAATATTAAAAATCTATAAGACCTATATAAAATAATAAAATTATTAATTTCATATGTATAGTGAGATATATTGCTTTTCATTTGTTCTCTCATTTTGAATATCTAACTTTATAAAAAATAAATTTCAAGACCTGATACACACAGTTATGTATCTCTAATATTTTTTTTATCTTATTTATTTATTTTTATTATTATTATTTTGACATATATATATATATAATTTAAAAACGTCGACCACTAGCGACACGTAGAAAAATCGAAATATTGCTCTTTATAGGAATCTTTAAACGAAGTACAAAAATATGAATTAAGAATTAAAAAAATTGATGTAGGTATGTATACAATGAAAGCGCTTTTACATCTTTGGACCACTAAGGTAGTTACGAAGCCATGTATAGATCTCAGGACCGTTTTGTGACACCCAATTTATGTTGAGCTTGATAGTTTCCAGACTCTGTTTAAGGGCCCTTTGAGCTGAACCGACGTCCATACCGCTAAAGTACGTTGATACCTGTAATTCAATTTTAATAATACAAAGTTATTTATCGATTAGCGACGCCTACCCGATTAATATAAAATATTTTCATTATCACTTCCTACGTTACGAAATAACTCGGATATAGGGTTGGAATTCTTTCCCAGCGACAGATTATTCGGAATTAATTTATTAAAAAAAAAAGTAATTTTTAGAACGCTTCAAAGTTTAACAAAACAGGATTATATAGCGGTCTAAACTTTTCGAATGAAATAATCCCCAAACGGAAATATGGATAGTTAATAAGAAATTTTGACGTGTATCACATTTATGCGGTTACTTCATGAAAATTTATTGTTCACGCTTTGTTGCCTCCACCTCCTCATATCCGCTTAATCACGTTCATTTTTTTTTACTGTCTATCCAGCCGTAAACAGAGACATACATGTGTCATTTTCTTTTCTAGGGAACTTGCTTATTACCGGCGAAACATATCGATCTGTCTAACCGTGTAATGTCTTTGATTTCGACTTGACAACCCTCTCAAGGAAGCAATCTTTATTAATCAGGACATTATATCGACAATTTCGGTGTATTTTTTTTATGAAGGAACCTACACGAGTTCCGTGTTATCACGTGTTAAAATTGCAATTTCGTGCTAACTACACATAAATCGCGTTTAACGTTTACGTAATCCGAATAAAAATTAAACCCTGACGTGTGTAACATTTACAGCGCTAGATAGGTACATATATGTAGGATGCGGGTATTAAAATTACCTCATAGTAATCATAAGGGGTAGATAAGTGCGCCGTAACTGCAGATATGAGACTACCCATCATGAACGTTGAATTACCGAACAGCGATTGCATTGTCGGCCAGTACGCTTTCAAGTGTCTCCACGCCAAAAGCCGTCCTTCCGGATTCTCAGCTACGACCGCTAATACGGTCTTCACATCTTGCGGCTTCACCTTGCTGCTATCTAAAGTCTCTAAGAGATATCTGCGAAAATTTAACGACAAACAAAAAAAAAATGTCTTCAGTTTTAAAGAATTAAATTTGAAATTGTCTTTTATTAAATTCGAAAAGACGAACTAATCAAAAAATACTATCGTATACAGTAGCTGCCATAAAATTAACATCAGATGGAATTTGCAATGACCTTTTTTATATCTGTTAAATTCTATTAAAAATAAGACGAATGGAAACAAGTAATTAAAGTATTGCAAAAATTGTAAAGCTGTACGTTTGCGAAGAAGAGAGATAAATTTGATTTCCGAAATGTAAAAATATTGGTAAAAGAATATTATTATAACAAACGAATTATTAAGGAAATGATTCACATAAAATCTGACTAAAATAGCATTAATAATAGAAATGATATTAAAAATTTAGGCAATATATATATCAATATACTTCTGCTATGTCCACAAAATTTAAACACACCTACACTCCTTACGTTAAGCAGTCTATAGAATGGTTCTAATATAACTTTAGCGTGTTTGTGTTTGTTATATAATATTTTTAAACATTTCTTGACTTTTCCTAAAAAGGACAATATATAAATTAAATAAAATAAAAAATAGAAACCAAATTATTCCTATGTATTTGTATAATGATGTTTCTATTACCATTATTGCCTTTAAGAAGAAAAATTAATTAGTTAATTTATCATTAATCTAATGTCGATGAGAAGACAATAAATTTGTTTATTTCTTTTTAAATTTAAATCCGAAATATTTTTGTTTCCGTTTAATATTAACTTTTTGGCGATCATTATATATTAACTACCTATACAGCAACCACGGATCTGAGGCGACACCTAACGCCTTCAATAGCAATTTCCTCTCGCTAGGTACCGTCGTTGAATTGTACACGCTCCAACAATGTTCCCATTCAGGTAACCCGCCATATTTAATGCCTGCCGAGTACACAACCTCCTTCAAATCGGATGCTATCGATTCGTTTCTGGTCATCCAACTCTGGAATAATGCCCTGGCGTGCGTTACGGTGAGGTTCAGTTCGCACAAAACGGCGTTTGATAGCACATCTGTCCGCATTAACCTAGAAAAAGAGTTTCGGTCCCGATTTGCCGACTTTTCCTTCATCAATATTTGACTAACTGTGTAATTGGTTTGGTCGGCCGAAATTGAAATTTCTGTCAATAAAACGTCAAACCAAACATTATACAATACCGGCGCCTCCACCATAATTAAAACCGATTACGATTTGAGAAAATAAATTGTCTAAAAGGAAATTTGTAAAACTATCGAATTCTACACAACCACGACGTTACAGGAAAACGACTCGTTAACATTTTCGACGGTTCTTATTTCTCGAATTCCGGTAATGACTTCTGAAAGCCGTCTCGTCTCGGTTTGCCCGTAGATAACTCCCCGGAGGGGTTAAAAATCCGCTCAATAGCCCGAGTGAATATATTTTACATTTCTTTCCGTTTCTCGTTGAAAATCTAAACGGCTGGATAGCCATTCGAGGAAAGCGGTATCCCCTATCCGAGAAAGCTCTTTTTTATACACACGAGCGGTAATGATTGCTTTTTCTTTCCGAATTGCGAAATGTTCGAATCGTGTTAATCCTTATTACGAACATATAACGCGATCAAATTCAGGCTTTAGTTCGAATTAGCGGGCGTTATTGTACCGGATTATCCAAAAATCCATTACATATTCATTACTACGCTTGTGTTTCAATGCTGCGCGAAATCTACGTAAATATTTGATAAAACCAGATTATACACGGGCATTATCAAAAAGCGCGAAAATAAATTAGACTTACCTTTCAAGGTGCGATCCCTTCTGTTTCCAACCAACGTATTTAGTAACCGGTGTTAGTAAAGTCCTCATGTACTTAAGAAACAGCTTGTAAGGCAAGGCTTCCGAAAGTCTTCTGCTCCAAGATTGGAAGTGTCCGATTGCGGTAGCCCACGGGACATAATCCCTTTCGTTTAAAAGATATAAAGATAGCTCTAAAGGTACGCTGGCATTTAAAAGACCAGCTCTAAAATATAATACGCGATTTCGTAGATTCTTCAAAAGAAAAAGTAATAAAAGTACCTGCACAATGTAAATGCATCGTCAATTAAGTTTGCTCGATCTGCTGCATTGAAAATCGTATGATTTTTACGTAAAGTTTCAATAATTTCAGTCCACATATTTTCGTCGTACATTACCCTATAGAATCCTGATTGATTTACATTAGCTTTAATCCATTTTATTTCCGGATGTATCTCAAAACGAACTATAGATTTGATGTAAAATAAAAAAGCCGGGATCGTTTTTAAATATTAAAGCTTACCATCGGTCATATTCATCCAGGTATTGTATACAATTTCAGTATCATTATCGGTAAAGTATGTCAGAGGCACGTACCATTTGTAATCGTATTTAGAAGCAGGTAATAATCTAGCTGTGCTGTTCATATCGTCAGTTGTTAATAAAAACCTTTCTTGAGTCGCTATTATTTCATTCTCTTCTCTTTTAAGCGTTATTAGTGGGAAACCCATTTGATTTGTCCAAGTATCCATAATTGTCTAAAAATTTTATTTGCCGAAGAATTAAAAAGAAAATAGCCGAAAAAATTTGAATTCAATCGAATGGGGTATATAGAACGTCTCGTGTTGGATGCTGGAACTAAAGATAGGAAAATCAATACTTAGAGGATTCGTTATTACAGCGACCTGTAATCGTAGAGGATGCTTACGGAAATCAATACATTCTCAATGGAGGGGGTGGCGAATTATTAACAGTTCATTAAATTAAAACAATGCCAAACCTTAATATCTAAAGATTGATTAGTATTCCTACTAAAAATACTCCATAGTTCTTTAGTGTCAGCGTTTGAATACTTGTACGTGTTCAGATAATCATTAAGGCCATTTTGTAGAGTCTCCTGTTGAAGAAATTTTCCCAGCATATGTAAAATTGAGGCACCCTATAAAAGAACAAACAATATTCTAGTCCAAAATCTCAATATCAATCTCTATTGGTTAATTTACTTTACTATAAGAGATAGTATCAAAAATAGCTTCTATTTCAGAAGGATCATAAACTGATACTGAAATAGGATGACTACTGACTAGGGCATCTAGGGCTAGAGCCGGTTGCGTCTTGTCCAATATGAATTGATCCATCATTTTCCAATCAGGAAATATACTATCGACACCCAAATATTCTAAAAAACTAGCGAAACCTTCATTTAACCATAGATCATTCCACCATTTCATAGTCACTAGATTCCCAAACCACTAAAATATCATTTATAATTACATAATAATTGCACCGGCTTGCCGATAATGTGAACACTAACTTGATGAGCTAATTCGTGAGCTATAACAACGGCTACCCATTGATGAGCTGCTGTTGAAGTTTCTATTGGATCGTATAAAATCGCTGTGTCCCTGTATGTTATTAAACCCCAATTTTCCATAGCGCCATTCACAAAATCAGGGATGACGATTAAATCTGCAATCAATTTGTTCTTGTGGTCATTCCCTTTTGGAAACAAGAAGACTAACCTTGTTTTGGTAATGGATATGGTATCATGAAAAAGTCGTCGAAAAAATCCATTATACGAGTGGCTGTGTCTAAGGCGAATGATGCTTGTGATACAAAAGGTAGGGGTGTATATATTGAAACCGATACACCTTTCTTAGTTTGTCTATTTAATGGAGTATAATCACATATTATAAATGCGACTAGGTACGTGCTCATTTCGACCGATTCTTGAAAATCATCCCTCAGCTAAAATATTTTACGTTTTCATCTTTGAAATCGCTACCAATATATTACTTACAAGACCTGTTCCCATATAAAAACCGACATCTTCAGTGGTCACAACGGGCATATTAAAAAGCGCGATATGAAACCTATCCCTAAATATGGACATTTTAAATCTCGCTTTGAATTGCGGCTCATCGAAGCATGGAAATGCAGCTCTCGCGTAGGTCGGTTCGAAATGCGTTGTTGCCAAATATCTACGAGAGTATCTTCTTCTCATTAAAATAAATTAAATCCCGCGCATATAGAGGAGAAAGTACAAATATGGGCCAGACATTTAATATGGGATACTTTGATTTTCAAGTTACTAAGTGGTGCCATCTAGTACTTACGGTTCCTCCTAATCCCAAGATAGTGTAGAACGCAAACGTGATGTATTATATTCAGTTTATATTCAGTTGCCGACGAAAAGTTGTTTCGTATATGTCGTATATGAAAATTTTGTAAAGCTCTGTTTTTAAGTAGTTTTATGAAGATACGTTGTTTTTTTTTAATTCCACCTATTGCATAATGACTAGTCTCGCCAAAGAGGGGCAAGTTTTAGAGCCGTACGGAGAACATCGTGGAGAAGTGAAGCGCGTGGCACAGAGAACCGAGTGCCCATATCAAAGTACATTTGTTCGGTAGTATTCGACTGGTTGTGGTAAGATACGTTTCGGAAACGGCATATTTAGAATAAACTAGAAACCGTAATAGCGAGTATGCCAGATTTAGCATACGAAGGCAATGGAGTTAAATGTGTAAAGTGCGATAACTATTTAATGTGTACCAGCAGGTGGAAGTGTGAACGCCACCTAAAAAGTATAGAACACTGTTCTGCAATCCGTGGCAAACGATGCAGCGAACAATTAATATTTGATATAGGTGTTTCTTTATTCTATGTAATGTACTGTTCACTTTACTAAACCAACAAGCATTTGTCTCCTTCTGGAGCAAGCATTCGGCTTATACATTACCAAGTCGGCCATCGTTAAGAAACTTTATGCCATCTGTTCGTGACTATGTTGAAAGAAGAATTAAATCAGAATTGAAAGATAAAAATTGTGGTTACGTGCGGACGAAACAGTCTATCGGCAAAAACATCATAAAAAAGAATAAAGGCAATAAAAAAAATTAAAATACCTCGGAAGAAGAATCATCAGAGGAAGAATTTCATCCAAATGATGACGATGCTGATGATTTAGATGATCCTAATATGATGATTGTTTTAATGCTGTAGTCATTTTTCATTACATTTAGCAGTAGCCATATTTTGCTCTACCCATGAAATTGCACTTATTGGCTAAATTTTTAATTGCATATAATAATGTATCTTCAATTTTTTTAATATACTTCAGCAAAACATACCAGTTATCATTTGAGCCAGTTTTCATACAATTTAGAAGTAAAACATCAAATTTGACAACAAAAAACAAAATGGTAGCCCATATTTATACCTTCTCCTCTAATTTTGATATTTCAGTATTTTTTTACCTCTTTTCACCGTCGTGGTTGATATAACTTGATATATAAAAACCTTCAAAATCCCTATTTAATTTTGACGTGTACCTTAGACTCAAAGTATAGTTGTTACGTTTTCTAAACTTATCCTTAATTTCTATGTATAGTTGTTGAGCTGTTGGATATTCCAATAATTTTGTTATTCTAAGTGTATGTCCTTTTTTATCTTGTACTAACTAGAATTCGCAGTTCTTTTTTCGAGTAATAACAGTAGATGGTACAGGCTGTTTTAAAATTACCATTAAAGAATTAAAGTTATAATTAACGTCATGGTGAAATCTGAAGCTTTAATGGTAATTTTTTAAACATCCTGTAAATTTCAATTTACCTTGTCAGTTATGGTTAAATTTTTACTATGTAACACTATAAAATTCGTATCTTTTTCAATGTAAAATTCAATGGATACTTGACCTGAAAGAAGACGATTTACGTAGTACATCGAAAGAGGAAACCGTTTTGATGACCGCGTGAAATATTTACCCTTTACTTCATGCGTAGTGAGATTGGGGTGGATTGTGATGTTGTAACGTATAGGTTTTATGAAAGAGGGAAGACGTATGGTAGTCCACGGAAATACTTGACCGTTCGTGGCCCTAGGTACATGCGGTTTTGTCACGTTCCATGTATCGTCGATATAATTCGAAGGTTTTTCTCCAGCGCAAGTGCAATCTGGAAATAGAATGAGATTCTTCTCTAGAAACAGTAATAAAAGTACGTAATTTGGAAAAGTTGAACTTTAACCTTTTAGAATTTCCTATTTTAAAGCACGCAAAACATTCACAGGTAAATTAAGATATGTAAATATTTACCACTTTGCGGTCCTGTATAGGCAATAATAAGTGCGACGGTGACCAGTAGAGCAAAAACAATGACCGTAATGAATAAGGCCTTTTTCTGCGAACAAGCAGCAACACCATTATTTTCATACAGGCTCTTTTTAGTCGGACCGGCAGGGCTGTCGGTTCCTAGAACACCGGCTGGGTGACATGGGTTGCGGGTTATGATTGCGGATGATTGACAGATGGAATATGTAATTTGTGCAGTATGATTATTAATAGCAGTACCTGTAAGAAAGGCAACATCGTCAACATCCTGTTCGCTCATAACTGCTGCTCCGCCCTTTCTCCAAACGACAGCCTGTATGTTTTTCACGCCGGTAACCACTGATACCTTAATAAGTTGTTCCTTTGATCTGCCCTCCACAATAACTGATTTTCTTTTATTATCCTTATTAGCAAATATAAATTTTCCTTTCTTATTTCTATTTATAGTAGGTTTTAGAAAACGGTATATTAAAAGAAACTACATTTTCCTATAGAAATATGAACACACCACGTTTTTTTTTTCCCCTAGATCTGATTTATTTATAAATTTATTTGGTTGAGATCACCTTTTCGAGTGAATTCTTGTACTCTTAATCTTATTTTTCGTATAATTTATAAACTAATAAATACCGCGCACGAAAATTTAGGTAACAAGAATAATATCCCTATCTATATGTCACTGTAACTACGAATGACACTTATTCAAACTCCGGAACGCATGCCCTCCCGGACTCTAACAGGGAAAGTCGATCACGATGCTGGCGTATTTATGTGCCACACGACCTGCGCACTCTGATCCACGTGGTAAATCGAAACAAAAATTTCAAAACAGAAAGGAATGGAGTCTCTAGCATCCTCAGAAACGAGTTTGAAAATGCATGCAGTAATAGTGCCCCAAAGAAAGAAATTAAACTGAAAAGAAAAGGCGTGCATTTGCTTTATCTTACCGTGTGAAAGTGATGAAATAATGGTAGGCAACGACAATAAACGATTGAAAGATGTGATATCGCAATCGTTTCGTTTCGAAATGATATAAGCAAATCGTCACTGACGCAGAAGTGTAAAATAAAAATTGAAACGGAATGCAATATTACAGCACCTACCTTGTTGTATATTTCCATTTTGTGTTTGCTTGTACTTTCCCAATGGTTCCATCCTAATGATGTCAACGGTTCCAGCACTCGGTGTTGATGGCATTTTTAATCAACTAAATGATCTAGTTGAATTATTATTTAAATAATCACTACATATTGAGTTAAAATACGTATGATCTAAGTCTGTTATAAATGAAAGCGATCCATGGTATTAAACAAATAACGGCAACAATGAGAAATGGAAAGAAAACCTAACTCTAATCCTAAAAAAGAAATAATCTACAAGATTTGAAACGAACTCGCAAATACCATTCTCACATGCCTAAAATACTAGGACGGTTATTGTCTATTAATACCTGTTGCTGTAAGGTTTTACACTTTTTTTTCCCTTAGAATAAACGTTAATCGTTCTTTTAAATCTTTTGTACTTTAATCTTCTGCGAGTACATTAACCTTTACATATAACATACATAAACAGAATAATCTATATACATACATATTACAATATACTAAACGGAACTGGCACTGCGCGATTCTATCGTATGCTCAACATTAATTTGGCTTGCGCGATTCAAACTTTTCAAACAATTCAAAGTGATTTAAGCGTTTTGGGTGCAAGTAATAGAACAGTTCAGTAGTTGCAGTATTGATTTTATATTATGTAGCCAACCGAACGTGGTGTACCCATTTTAACGACCCTAAACATTTTAAAGGATATCCTATCCCCCGCCATATCGCAACCCCTTGTTGGACTAGCTGTAGTTGAACTAAGATGATGACAAAGAGAGGGAATAAACTATATTGATTTTATTTAGTAATATCTGCGCATGTACCATCACCTCTTAGCAATATTCATTCCACTATAAATGCTAAAAAAGAAATGTTTGACGTTTCAAAATCTCTTCTCATTTTCAAATTTTTCATTAATTCTGTCAATTCTCTCCTAATCCCTCATTTTTATTTTAGCTATTAATACCCCAGTCCAAATTTAAATGTTCGCTTTTAATCTATGTCGCAAAAAGTGTCTGGTATGCTAATTTTCAAACTTAAACATGTACATTTAAAATATGAATGAGATCATGTTTTAAACATATTTTGGACCTTGAATTCTTATACGCAGTTTAGTGATGTTTTGATTATTTAAGTACCCTATACTACAGCAAACTATATTCATTTTATGCGCATATTTATATACGCATATCTCGCCGATGTATAGACATTTGTTTATTGTATAAAATTGTACATTATAAACTATTTTGCATTAAAGTTCACAATCATACGAGTGTGGATCTCTTTGCTGTACCCCTGACCTCTTTCAATAAAGCTACAGTGGCATTATCTTTTCATTTTTCGACATAGTCTCCCTCTACACTAATGCATTTGGTCCATCTTGACTCCAACATCTCTACCGCCTCCTCGAAAAATGTTTGTCTGTCCTCTGCAAACCACTTTTCTACAGCTTAAATTATTTCATAATTACTAGAAAATTTAGCCCCACGTAAGATTTCTTTTAATTTGAGAAACAACCTGTAATCACTAGGGACCAAATCCGGCGAATATGGCGGGTGCTCCACTAATTCAAAGCCTGCTTGCATAGCAATACCAGATGTATGGCTAGGAACATTATCCTGGTGGGACAGTACACCGTACTTTAACCTTCCTCGGCGCTTCTCTTTAATAGCGTCTCGCAATTTATAGATCATTTGTGCGTAGTAGGCCCCTGTAATGCTCTGTCCTTTTTTGCAAATAGTCCCTTGTGCATCCCAGAAGACAGATAGCAAAATCTTCCTGTGGGAGGGGAACCGTGATGTTTCCACTCTCTACTTTGCACTTTGGTCTCGGGGTCAGTGGTGCACCCATGTCCCATCCATGGTCACATACCGACTAAGAAAGTTCTATTTGTTTGCTTGGTACCTTTACAAAAGACGCTTATAAATCAACACCCGATTTCTTTTTTGATCAATGGTTAACGTTCGGGGTACCCATCTTGCACTCATCTTTTTCATATCTAATTTTTTAGCCACAATCACACATATTCCACAATATCCTTGATGCATACTCGTCGGTACCTTTTTAATTTTATTGTCTGTTGTTACCGTTATGGAAGGACCACCGTCATGTTAGTTTGCAGAATGTTCATCCGCATTTAAAATCTCGATACCAGCTTTTCACTATATCATAAGAAACTGCAGACTCATCAATACTTACCATAATGTTTTTATAAATTTGAGTTGGCGTCATGCCCTTTTTCTGGAGGTATTTTATTACGGCGCTTTGTTTCATCCTGTCAATTTACGTTAAAACACCCACCAATATAAAATTTATTATATTTAAACATACAAGAGGTTATTTTTCATGGTGATGAAATTCCTCAAAGAAATGTATAAACACAGCAATTTATTTCACCATGCACATCATAAGAGAGAGATGCACAAAATCTTGTGGTGTGAAAGCAACATTTGCTTGGTTCTTTGGTCAACGTATCCTCTTTTATACGAAGCGTAAGCAACTACATCATGATATTTTGGAGTCCAAAATTGATTATGAATAGGAGATATATAATATCGTAACCACATAGTAGTACAAATTTTATTACAAAGTTTTCCCATATGCGAGACTATGTACATCAAAAGGTTGTATTATTGATATAGTTTTCTTCGGTATCATTACTATTTTTACATGTTTGTTGGATAGTATACTATTTTCTAATGTAGCAGGAAATGCAAGCAATGCTTAAGCATTACTGAAATAGTTCTTTATTTAATTTTCTACATGGGAATACTGTTAAATGAACATTCCATGGTCGAAAGAATGATGCACGTGGACCGAAATTAACACTTTTCTTTTTGAGGACAATGAATAGAAATGAAAACAGTTTTCTGGAAGGTGATATTGTTGGGAGTATGGTATAACTATACGTAGTTGTGGATATGGACGGAACAACTGTACGGCTAAAGTGCAGCCAGAATGTAGCTCAAGATTAAAACCACTCTCATCGGCATTAAATGTATTATCTATCCCAACCTGCCTTATATGATTTTTTGTACTATTAACAAAAATTGAGACAATTTCCTTCAATTGCTCTGAATCTGTACCATATAATCTCGTAATAAGTTTATTTATTTTTCTGGAAATTATTTAGTTCTTTTTCATTTCAAACCTAGTGTCGTGAATCTTTAAAACTAGCAGAAATTAGTCCGTGTGTTAGCGTTTTTATGTCTCTCACATATCTTTCTCGTGAATTGATTTCACTAATACCATGAAAAAAGCTGTATTTACAGCGTTTTCGTATCTTGGTCTTATTTTCTAGGCATTCTTTTTAGGTGAGTTTTTACGTAATAGCGTTGGCTTTATATTCTAAAGTTGCAATATCCTTCTTCTTCTAGTATACACTCTTCTTCAGCTTCTATTACTTCTTCTTACGTGGACGTCGTTGAGCATCAAGGAAAATATTTTTTATGTTGTGCAATTCGATTGCAGTAGTATTGGTACGCGTTCCATTATAATTACAGGCAACTTCGAACGTTATTATTAGCAAACGAAATACATTTATAATATTTATGGCGATCGTTTATGGCGATCATTTTCAACATTGTACATGTTTGTTACACAATCAACTAATCCCTATTACCTATCATTAATTCCAAGCATGTTCACCTACTAATAAAGCTCATCCAAACACAAATTTTTTTGTCTTTTTCTGCACCTCTTACTGTTAGCGAGTTATGCACATAGGCAGAGTGGAAAAATCCCGATTTTCAAAAACTTCTGCAGGAGAAAATGCATAGTACATACCTACACATGATCTAAATGTTTAATAATTTTTTGAATTTCCAAGTTCGGAATCTTCCCTTATTGGATAAGCTACATTATACCATCTATAGAAAGGTAGCTCAAAGTATATAAAATCTTTGATGAAGAGAACTGCATTATATAGAAGCATTTCTCTATTTTTATATTGTTAAAAACAAAAAATATTATAAAAATAAAACTCCAAATAAGTAGCCAAGATTTTTTAATTTCGAATAAAACTATAGGTTTTTATTACTATAAAGGAAGTATATACATTATTTTGTAACACAGCACTAATACCTCCCAAAATATATTAAAATAATCTTCGATAAACCATACCAAACCATCTGTACTCGAATAGCTCAAACTAATAAAATCTGTGGCAAAGAGAACTGTGTTATATATAAAGATTTCTTTATTGTATAATTTTATATAATTGAAAAAAATATATATCATAAAATAAAACCCAAAATAAGTAGCTAAAATATTCTTGTTTACTTTAAATAAAGCTTCAATAACAGTTTTCTTATTAAGTACATGATACCATCTGTAGAAGAGTAGCTCATGCAGAATCTTTGATAAAGAATACTGTTATTCTAATTATTTCGCTCATTTAATTTTATTTAAAATTGGCTCTAAGTAATTAGTAATAGTCACCGTGCCAACAAATCATAAATTAATACAACCCTATTAATTCGTGAAAATGAGCGGAATAATTAGAATAACAGTATTCTTCATGAATGATACCACTTGAGTTACTCTTCTACAGATGGTATCATATAACTAATAAAGAAAACTATGTTAGTGAAGTTTTATTTAAAGTAAACAAAAAGATTTTGGCTACTTGTTTTGAGTTTTATTTGAAACCGCATTGGTTTCAAAAATGGTGAAATCGATTATTTCCAGTGTATATTTTTTAATTTCGCGAAAAATTTAACAGCAATTTCGGGAATAAAAGCCATATTTGCATACATTGCCCTAAAAAAATAGTGCACAAGAATTTCGTATTTCTCCCTTGTTTTCTCATCTGCAAATGTCTGTCCAAAAATATGAATTCCGTTTCTCGCACGTGGTTTGCATTATTTTCCTTATCCGTAAGTTCAATTCTGCTTTGCAGTTACCCTGATTGTTGGATTATTAAAAGATCAGAGTACATAAGTCATTGAAATATCGAAAGAATTTCTTTCCACTGCAAATCAATACTTTCAATATCTCCATACTTCTCAGTAGAGTCTTTTTTTGGGCCAAACGAAATTGTTTACATAAACTACAAACCTTTCGTTTCATCTACAGATTTATTGAACCTATCAGAAGTATGGAATATCGCACTCATGAGATCCACTATAGAACTTAGCTCACCTGTTTATTTCTCAGTTAGTTTGTCAGTCCATACAAGGGTCTCACTTTTGCAGATTTTAGAATTTTTTGGACACATGTTTAATAAATTGAGAATAAACAAAACTCTAATCTTAAGTTATAGTTTTGAACAACCTTCAAAGTGGTGATTTCTTATGATTCTGGCAAACGTAAAAAACGTGATTATACCTTATGATTCATAAGTAGGGTTGGCCAAATCTTCTGTACGCCAGGTCTAGACTCTCCTGCACACACGACCTATACGAAAATTAACCGAGTTCGTTGAAGCAATCTGTTTATTTCCCTGCTGTATATCCACGTATAGCGCATCGTATTACGCGTTATAATGTATTCATATTTATATTATATGGAAGAATATTTTAATTAATTAATAATTAAAATATATAATTGTAAAATAGGGCTAATCAAATATCTCGGCTCGGCACAATCTAACTAAGCTGGAGAATGGGAAAACCTTTTTATGTATTTTTGTCAAAAACTTAACTGTGGAAAATGTTATATGTAAAACAGAAATTTGTCCCTTTTGCAAAATAATTTGTCTTTTGATGTTCTTTGTATTTTAGCACGTATGTCGAAAACACGAAGGCTTACCTTCTTTGTAGGTATTGCCGAGTTCAGCAAACGTGTGTTCGACATGCTTAATTAATTATTATTACGCGTAATACGACTTTCTATGGTTGTCAAACAGAGACTACGATACGGTTGAATCATGCGGAGAGCACGGTAGATTTCCGCATTGGCCTGGGTGGGGATCTGGCGTGCTGAAGATTCGGCCAACCCTAATCATAAAAAATGTATATTACGTACTTCGTATTTTTTTAAATATGTAAATTAAAATTGTATTAAACCTGTGACCACCCTAAACTGTAAGTAGTTGACTTCAACGTATCCAAAAGTGTTTTAACGTATGTCTTTGCTGAAAAGACGAAAAAATACGCCTATTTGTGTTGAGGAAATATATTTTGCAGTGATGGTTTATACAAAATATAAGTGTATAACTATAATAATTGTAATTATATCATGGGGAATATGTTACACAGAGATCTACACTTGGCACCAGTAACCATAATAGAATTAAAAAGTAGGTATTATATGCGAAATTTCGTAATGCAAGTGTATACGTAGTCGAATTACATTAATTATATATAACCCAACAATCCGCTTTACATTTACATATACTAGACAATATGCCCTATTTATGTAATTGTATACTTACTACATATTTAATACACTAAAACAAAGTTAGCATTGAAGACCCTCATCTAACATTCCAAAAAGATCGTGGATTCGAAAGAGGAGGATCCCCTGTATGTTTTTTTTTGCCTGTGTTTCGCATAATTCAAAACAGAAACTACATACACTTATTTATAATACAATGTACAAAACCTAGTTTAGTTATAAAAAATATTAGCCTATTTTATATCTTCTTTCATCATTGAAATCTAACAAATCGAAAAAGATAAAAAAGAAAACGTTACTATATATTGAAAGGGTACGATTACCTCGAATTTACTTACTTTTGTTTAATTCCTTCAGAACTAATATTGAACTATAATTAAAGTTATCGTTATATAAACATTACCGTTTAAATCACATTTTAATCTCCTTATATTTGAAAATAGGAGCTGAAAAGTGTACGATGCATGATTTGGATGTAAAAAATATCAAGAACTCCATCCACGTCTCGTGCAGCGTACACCCTTTTAACATTATACTAATTCATAAAGGTAGCTAATAAACATATTGAAAAGAAAACAACCTCAACCATTGGCTAAGAATTAGGACGCTATAAAAATAAAATTAAAACGGTACGAAGTAACTCAAAAAAAATGAAGAAAAAAACGAAAGAACAAAATGTGCATTCATCGCCATACACTCGTATCATTACCTTACCTACAATATTTACAAATGACATAATAATATATTAATTATTAAAAAGGCAAATTCATCACCTGGATCCGTTTTGTGGTTTTTCTTCTTCAGTTTTAATATAAAAATAGATTTTGCTATACCGAACGAACGAAATTACATAGTAAAACATATGCATAGACTTTTGAATAGGCCAACGTTTCTTTTAAGTAAGTGTAAATATCTGTAAAAGCTGTAAGAAAAACTATAAACAGCACGTAAATTTACCATTTTAAACGCTGGCCGTTTCAAAAATTATAAAAAAGTAAAAAATAGTAGTACCTCATTTACTGAAAACCATTAATTCTCGTTAATAAAGTATAATTTATCTTAACATCGAATTTGGATAAGTACTGAACATGATTCCTTCAATTTTAACCAGCTGAATTAAATCTAAATTGAAGAATTTCATCTCGTATTAACCCATTTATCCAATAATTATATAGGATGTTTCATAACTTAATCGAAAAAAACTAACCAGCTATGCACCCTTCGGTAACAAACTGATTAAAAAAAAATTCTACTGCGAAGTGTTTTCGGCAATGATTTTCTTTTTTACAAAAACTTCTTTGTACTTTTGTCCATCTCTAACGATAAGCGAGGTACGTAGGTGCATTTAATCAACAATATCTTTCCAGAGGTGTAAAAAAATTGCTGAAATAGAATCTTTTGGCTATCTCAGCCAGCTATGAAGGTCAATGACTTCTTTATTTTCAAAGTTCTTTTGTAGGGGAAAAAACTAGAAACTGATATTTTTGAAAGCCAAACATTTCCCTACATTTCTTATTTACATATATTTTTAAGAAATCAACTTATTACTTAAAAGTGCATATTTAATTCAAAGTTGAATTAAGTTGTGAAGCACCTTGTATAAAGAAATTACAATTAGTTTATGTTGCATTTACAATTACTTTATCCAATAAAAAAGAGTTTAGCGATTTTTACTCCATAAAGAATTATAATAAGTACTTTTACAAGACATTCTTGGAAAGTTTAAATTTCAATAACACCGAAAACTACTATCGAATACAAAAGAAGTTGGTTTCTTTACTCCTTACGAGCTGGTGGAGGCGGATCCTTGCGTTGTTCAGGATTCGATATACTCGAATTTGGCTTGGGCACCACTAAAATTGATCCATCAGCCGTTATCTGAAGGCTGTAGTGGAAGGGTGAGTATTGGTTTCCGTCCGGATCTCTTAGATTCTGACAAATTAAAAAAAAAACAATGAAAAGTGCGATTAAAATTATTAGGTGAAGTTTTATTTTACCTGGAAAACGTGCCTGTAAAGCTGCTGGTATTTGTCACGAACCCTCTTGTTCTCAGAAGACACGCACTCGTATTTTCCAACCAGTCTCATCTTGCGGTCTCTCATGGATCGTACTTCATCCGCCAAACTTAGGATCTGATCCAGTTTCCTCTTTCTGCAATTCTGCGCTGCCACTTTATTTTTGCCTCGTCTTCTTATATCCCTTATCAAGCTCAATTGAGTCTCGCTGAGATCGTACTTCGATAATCTTTCGTTGAATTCATCCATTGGTAGATTAATTATATCATCGACTGCAATGGGAACATTCAAAGCACGAGCACGCTTTTCATCGCGTGTCAAGTGTTCGGACTCCCCTTTCCGAATTTTCACTTTGTCCCGTGAAACGGGCCTCTGCATTGCGCCGGTATTCTCGACAGGAAGATGGTAAGTGTGATTGTGCTGTATATGGTCAATGGGCGATCTCCCAATATTATGCCTGCCGAATTCTACCGAGCATGAGTATTTCATTTCCGGAATCTTATTTGAAACTGCCTCTTCACCTTGCGCGGGGCTTGTAAATGAGGAAGCCGTGGCAGGGTCCCTGTATTCGTATTTTATCGGAGTTGGCTGGGGATGAGCTACAGCTCCAGCTTGATCCTGGAAATTTCAAACAAAAGATTCTCCATACAGTGAGCGCTCTTTAATGTTGAACTTAACAACAATTACCTGAAAGCAACGTTTTCCAAACATTTGATGCTTCTTCTGAGCGACTGGAGGTAACCTGTTAGCATCTGAAGTGCTCATGGTGGCCGAATGCTGCCTGCTTGTGTAACTATAATCGTACGGTCTAAATTTGCTGGAAAAAAAAGTAGATTTTTTCACTCCTTTAACTTAGAAAGATAAATTTTCATTTTTACCTTCCATGATAATCGCTGACGTAGTGATCCCCTGTATTGTGGCCGGAGTCCGACCCTGCATCGCACCATTCCCCATCGGATAGGGAGGGTACGCGTTCAGATCCCATAGAACTCACAGCGCTATCGCTGGATGTGTCCATGCGTTCAACATCGGCTCGAGAGATCGTTGTTATTGCGTTGGCACTACCTGCTGTCATGCTTAGGTTACTGATAGCATTGTTGCTATCTAGCATGCGCATGGTATACATTCCTAAAAATCGAAATGATTTCGTTTCCTACGAATGTCTTCATTCAGAAAATAATTGTGAGAAATTAGGTGTCCTGATTAGTTTTTAATGATTATACACAGATTTATTTGTAAACTAACACGGGTAACCAATGTCATGATACAAGAGCATTTAAATAATTCTGAACGGTGATGTATTTTTGACATTTTTCCTTTAAATTAATTTTGTGTCAAGAATTGTACAACTTTTCTGCGTTAATGTGTATATTTTATTTAAATTAAATACACATACGTTACGCAAATTCGTATTTTGATATAATTTATTTACTTTACGTCTGTCAAAAACAATACGATAAGAATTTTTTACTCCCAAAAAAAGTCTCCGTGTCTAAACATAATAAAAGTTAATCACCTTAGAAACAAAATTATTGCCTACCTACGGTGTATGTATGTATTTTCTAGAGTGATAAGATAATTTCATATCACATCTCTAATTGTAGTTTTAATTTTAATTCCCTCCCGAATAAGATATCTGTGATTCTCCGATCAAAGTAGGCAAATATGTTATTCATTCGCGACCAGCTCCGGCAGAAATAATAATAATCGCGATAATGATTGGAATTGAAAGAGAAGCATGTGCCTGTTAAAAACAAGTAATCGATTTCGATAAGAAGAGCACAAAACGTTATTTCTCCGTACCGAATTTATCGCCGAAATTCACCGATAAGTTTCTGCGTGTACTATAAGTTGTAACTTTTAAATTCGGTTGCATAATCGCGAAAAGAAACGTATTTTTAAAATTAATACGTAAAATCCGCGTGGGGATTTAAAAATAGACGCAAAATAAAAATAAGCGTTTCAAAATAATAAAAAAAATATATATATATGGACACACCGCCTGATTTGACGTATACAGTAATTTTTGTGCGAAAATAATAGAGGGAAAAACTATTCTGTACTTACAAGGAAGATATTTACAGCTACAGCAATTGTGAAAGATGCAACAGGGACCTCTACAGCAACACGTACAAGACATCGCTACGCTAACAACAGTATATGAAAACAATTCCTAAACACTAAAACCACTGCCTGCATTAATGTTATTCAAAAAGGATTATATTAGCTGGAGCAATATATTTCTTATCTCTCATTATGTCTCAAGGATATACTGATAAAAAGTTGTATATATATTATATTTAACATAACGCCACGCCACCTTTTTTTTTTTTTTAAAGAGAAGATCTCATCGCGAAAAGTGCTACTCGTAGGATCTAATTCCGCTCAAAATTTCGAACACTGAACGCGGGTTAGCGAAAGGAATTTGCGTAAATTTCCATCTTTTAGATGCGACGTACAGCACGACGGCTCTCGAAACAGAATGAAAACACATATGTAAGTGCTAATTTTAAAAATAGAATGATTTCATATTATGTATGCTACACTAAGTTGTTTATTTTATTTATTCTTATACGTAATGCATTTCGTATTCGTCGATTTACGAGTGTACCTCATGAGTATGACACAGCAAAATTTAAATACCTATGCTGTAACATAGATGGATTTCTGACTGATGTGATAAGCTAATTTTATATATACACGGACATCCAAATAAGCTTGTACAGATCAAATGTAAGTTTTAAATTTTGTTTACTATACGTGCTTCCAAATAATCAGTATGATTGTTTTAAAAACTAAAGAAGACCATAATTGTAGAATACAAAAGTTTTATAAGTTCTTGGAACAAGATTTACAAACAAAAATGTTATCCTCCTAGATGTTGCCGGACTTATATTTATCTCTATACCACAAAACAAAATTATTAGTAACAGAAGCTGACCATACCTTCCTTACAGGTGATCTTCGGACATCAGAAGATATAATTACTGGTCATTTAATTGACAACAACAGGATTTATAATTTCGTTTTAGCAATATTGGAAGAAACTCTTCTACACTTTTAAATAACGTATTTACTAAGTAAAATATTAGTCAGAACATTACAGCTGATCGTAACTGATGAAGATTCCAATATTAAGAATGCGGGAAGTAAGCATTTATGTAGCACATACTTTAAATTTAGTTACGAATGAACAATTAAGTAACAATAGAGATTCACTAGATCTGATTAAAAAGTGCCGCCGACACTTATAAAAGCAATGTAATTTGCCTAAACCTAAACTTAAGCGAGATGTATTAATACGGTGGAATTCTACCGTAATTCTGATAGAAACAACAAATATTTTATTAGAAATAATAACTGATCGTCTTCTAGAACAATTAGATGAAATTGAATGGAATGTTATAACAAAAAAATTATCTGGCAAATAATTAATTACCAACACCAATTACTACATTTTTATATCCACGTTTTAAAAACGTACCGCTGGAAATGACAATAATGTTGAACACTGGATACAAGTAGAAATTGAAAGTAAAGTTTCAAGTACCTCACTATCAGTCACAGATACACGAACTATGGAGCCAATGACCAGTTGTAGCCATGATTCATTTTGGGAGCAATTTACACATCACCGTTCAAGTATTATTTCTTCCGAATATATAATTAAAAAATATTTAGACGCTCCGTATTTACATAGAAAAAGGAATCCTTTAGATATCTGGAAGGATTACGGATCCTTGTTACCAGAATTATCCTATCTGCAAGAAAAATATTTATCCATTTCGCTAACATCAGTGCCAGCAGCATTTCAATTTATTATTCTTATTATTGGTTGCTTTTGTATTTATTTATATGAAAGTACAAGCTAATGTTAAAATTTTGATAAAATTGTAGATATCTCAAAAATTGTTGAATTACTACACAATTCATTCCGTTTAAGCACAGAAGTTACTATGAACTTCCACTATAAATGAAACGTTTCTGGAAAACGAGAATATTTATAAATGATTTTGCAGGTAAGGTTTTGTTCTAAACATTTTTATCGCACTAATCTAGTTGCAATAGGTCGTATAATTTTCTTAAAAAGTTTTCATATAGTGTAGTTGTTATTAGATAAATAATTGGCTTGTTATTTGTTTATTTTCTGCTTATTTAATTGCGTTATTTATGTTATCATTTGTTAACGTTTACTCTTGTACTGTGTGCATCTACTTAAAACTGTTACATAATTTCAAGAAAAACTTCGATATGTAAACAATCTCAGCTACTGAAATGTTTCGAGTTCTTTTCTTTTCGAATTCTACCTTTTTAACGAATGTATGATTGTTTGGTTGTTAGTAAGCGAATATTCGTTTGTTCTTACCGAATATGTTCATTCGATTTGCTCATCACTATTCAAAACGGATACATCACCGTTCAGAAAAAAAAAAATAAATAGCACTGACCTTCGTTCATAGCCATATCCATGAGCTGTAGGTCTTCATCGTTGAGGAACGAAGACAGAAATCCATCAGTCTGATTCAATTCGGACGATGTGTTCTGTTTTTCGAATCCGATAGGAAGAAAAAAAAGTCAAATTAGAACACATCATGCCAAATTGATATCCGAGCTAGAAATACCTGATAATAACCAATCATATCGTGAGAGGGCTCTACTTTATAATGCGGTGCCGAAGTCGGTTCGCCCATTGGTTCGCTGCTGTTAGTAAGGTTCATAGAGGTCGCTACCGCGTTACCCAGATTAGTGCCACCTAAATAAATAGCAACAAGATGCAAATTGATAATCAACTAGCGTAATTATGAAAGGGACATAGGAGAATACGTCCAGGTATTCAGAATATCGTGTTCTCCAGGCCGCCCAGACAAATGTGTAGAAATTATAAACAAGTGAATACATTGACTTGCAATACTTAATTTTAATAACAATAGACTATATTAACATTACATGAAGCACGTTTATGTATTCCGTCCATTATAATTTCCCATTGACTAAAAACTTTTTTAGGCAAGTCATGCTGATTTGAATTAAAGCGTTAGTTGGAAACTCCTGTATTTACTACGACTATTATATTGTTATTATCTTGTCAATAAAATTTTTACAATTTCAAATTTTATCCGTACATTGACCCTCGTATGTTATGAATTTATATCAACTCACCTAGATTACTGTAAGGGACGGAACCATTCAAATCTCCCATTGGCGGAGTTAGGGTGGCATTATGCAAAAGAACCCCACGTGCTGTTTCGGGTCCATAACTCATACCGTGTGTATGTGGGTGACTATAGTTGTGTAAGGGATGATGATGGCTGAAGGGATGTGGCATTGTGCTGGCATCGCTAGGGCTGGGTAGGCTTAATAGATTAGCGAGATCCTGCCATCTTTGCTCCATGCTTATAGTACGGCCAAAAGGCATACGGCTCTATAAGTGAGAAAAATTACTTTTCCGACGACCACCGTACATAACTCAATTCGAATCAAAACGGGAAATCATGACGTTTGAAATTTTAAATAAAGTAAACATCCTCGAGTCAAATTAGAAGTGGTTAGGTAAATATTGACTTTCTAAATATTACGTTGTTAGATTCCAAAAAAAAAGAACTATTTTTCCATCACAAAAAGCTTCCATTTCTTTTTTTAATTTCGGCAACCTTCTCAATAGCGTAGGATTATCTTGGACTTCAAACTTGACATTATCGAGTATTACAAGGAGATACAAACATGATTGTATTGTGTATAATTAATAAAAGCAAGTGGATTTGAACAATTTACTTCTCTATATTACGCGCGCAGTACAAATATAGTCCTTGAATTTTTTTAAACATATTATTCTACGATAAATATGGCCCAGGCGAGCAGTACAGCATGTATAAAATGAGGTATTATTATTCCACAATCGTTATGTAATAGGATGCAATACCTCATTAGTAGATTTTTAATTTTTTGTTTTCGTTCGAATGGGAAAAAGGAAAACATATTTTTTTTAAGTCTCTTAACTATATATACACCTGTTATCCCTTTTATGTATAGCGTATATACTACCTAGCAGGTAAAAGTGTATTTCTAACAAAAAGGTGGTAACTTTTATTCTTGAGGTAGACCCCTTAGAAGCCGAAGTGATGATAATTTGACAAGTAAAAACCACAAACGTTAAGGCTCATCTGTCATCATAAAATCCTTATCTTGACGGTAAATTTTATCCATTTAAGATGGTCCAACAGCAGCTGTATAAATAATAAATCTAATTTGTTCATAGTGCAAAAATACGTCAGTGTGATACAAAAGAACTAATTGCCATAGAGTGGGGATTTTACCGTCGGTATTTTCGCGTAATTGCGTCTCTTACGTTTGGAAAGAGAGACAAAACGAACACACAAAAAAACGTGTATAATCTAAATTTAATCATTTCATAAAAAAAAAACTATTATCAAATTTAACTTGACCTTGAATAATTTCTTTGTCAAAAGGATTCTGTAGTACAATTACTTCTAGTCATTATGTAACTTGTTTAAGTGTGAAATTATTTTAAAATTATCTATTAAAACGAGGAAAAACACGGGAAACCATAATAAGGGGGCTAAGCTTGAAGAACTCCGGACAAAATTCAGCTACTTACTCGTATACATCTTTCCCGTGAGTTAATCGCGAAAATGTATCACAAAAACGGATATCACAGCGATAAAAACAAAAATAAACAACATATTATAAATAATATCGAGCATCTCGCCTGATAGAATCGGTAAAACTAAATTTTTATTGCGGCTTTTGTACTTGATACCCCTCTCTTGAATCTAATTCAACTCATACTAGTCTCAATACAATGTAACCTTCAATTTTTCGTATATTAGTTGAAACATAAAAAAAATCGTATTACGTGCTTGAATGTTATTTATATTTCCACGGGTGTTAATGAAATTTTAATTATTTAATCATAATGTTGTGGAATTCCTTTCGGGTGTATAGGCTATATTTAATATGTAAACAAAAAAAAAAACGATCATCCATTTCCTGCTTTCAATCTTTTAGATTCGAAACCAAATAACCTTAGAATATTTTAAATAACTTACCTGAAAAGCCCTATGATGCGGGTGATGGAATTGAGACGTTTGGATCATGTTGTCCAACAAGCTTTCCTCTGAAAAGTTATCCTTATTTCCAGATAATCCGGTATCAGAGAACGCTGAAGATCCGGAAGCAATCGGGGAGGAAGACGGTTCAGACGAACTAGATGGCGATAGATTTATATTTTCAACTACTTTAGCGCTGACACCTTCCTAGATTTTAAAAAATCAACTTTGCTGTGTAATTTTTCGGCGAGATTTGACGGAAAGAAGCAATTACCTGTGGTGTGTCGTCATCCAAACCAACGAGTTGAAGAGCTTCTTCGAGCAAAAGTTCTGGTAGCGGCAAAGCAAGGTCCCCCAATGGCAGATCACATGAGGGACCACAATCCGCACCAGACAAATTATTATCTAGTTCACCTTTTATGACATATTCCCCTAGAATAAGAGAGGAAAAATTGTATCCAATCCGTTCGCTTTTCACTAATGGTTTTGTCCGAATTGACCATAATTTTGCCTTGTTTTAATGTCATTATCAGCCGAACAAAGGGAAACGAATTGTTTCGAAGGTTAAATTAAACAAAGTTTTAGTAAATTGAATGATTTGAATTTAAATTAAATGTTAAAATATACAAAAGAAAAAAAAAGCGGTTGTAAATAAATCCAATCATTTAAAGCATATCTGATTATGAATTTAACGCAGATTTAGTTCTAGAAGGTTATTTTTTTTATCGTTTTCAAGTTCAGATTCATGTTGTTATAACTTAAATTATGTTCGTAAACATTTGACAATCTTCTGTACCCTCCAAAAAAATTTACAGAAAATAAAAGAAGATTTAGACACATTCTTTGCTTCTAAATATTACCTTATCTAGCTATCTTTCATCTTCCATCGTAAATTAAGAAAAAACAAAACTTCCAAAACCGCAACAACCAATGAGCACATTTTTACCACCACAAATACTTAGAAAAAGACCACTAAAACAAAAAGGCGAACCCCCATACATAAGACGTACCATTCCCTATTATTTTTTTAATTCTATTTTTTAAAGTTATCTTCTGTTTCATTTATTATATAGACAAATTTCGTAAAGGTTTTAAAAAAGCCGACATACCACTGAAGTTACCTGGATACGGAACACCCCAAAAGCAATAATCCCCCCTCTCCCCCTGCTATTTTCTGAATTACGTCGGCATTCTTATTGGTTGCTGGATGTACCTGTTCGAAAAATAGAACACCTATGTTCTTTTTTGTGTACCTCTCGACCGGCCCACTTTGATCTTTTCTGTTGGCTTTTATGATGTTAAATAAATTATAATGGAAGAAATTGGATTAATATAATAATAATAATTAAACAAATAATGTTGAAATATTTCAAAACGCGAGTTACTTTAAAGAAAATTCAATAGAAACAAGAGATAAAAAAACAAATAAAACGAGAAAGATTAATTATTGAAATTAGAAATTATTGTGTTACACAATGCAACCATAAAAAAATAATAACGATGAACTTATTTCAATCTATGATTAATCTATGATGAGTTCTATTGTAAATGGGCGTCCTACAAAGCGGTAGAATATAAATCAAAGGACGCCGACATGTTGACGACCATTTTGTGATGCGAGAAACTTTTATATTATGTAGCCTTCTATGTTAGTACAAAGTCGTGAGTACGTAGAATGGATTACTGATTCTTTAACGGTAATTACAATATTAATATATTTCATAATCAAAATTTTCTTCCAAAATAATCTAACTCGAAGAACTAGGTATCTATTTTTTTGGAACTTCCACAAAGATTCCGTCAAAACAAATGGATAAAGAAGCATAAATTCCTTCTCAACAATATTATTATTAGCAACAATAAGATTGCGCACAATAAGAATGCTTAGAATAGTTGTAGAGGCTTGACGATGAATTGAATTCTTCCGCAAACAAAACGGTTAGTTCAATATAAACAAGATATAAACAGTTAATAAAAGATAGTTGGAAGAAGAGCATCCGAGACTTGGTTAGCGTGTAATAAAGAGGCAAAAGTCGTTGACGGTGCGTCCTTGAAAAGGGTTCATAATAATAGTGTGTAAATAGTGAAAAAGAATATTGCTTAGCAATAGTGAATCTACAAATATCTAAGTAGTGAATATATATGCTGAGCAATGATGAGTAAGTGAAATGGCTTTTAAATAACCGTACTTTTTTCTTGCCTTTTCTATTCGGAAAGAGTATACTCAACAAAAGGAAATGTATATTACAATCGTGACATCTGGCAACTCAATTTCGGACTGTTCTATTTACCGATAACTACTTTTGAGTCAATAGTATCTATTTATTGTGAATTGATTATTTCATAACGTCGTTTACGCCGTTTTTGTTTGTTAAGTAACCCGAAATAGGCGCCAAAAATAATTTGCCGTTCTCTCATTATATTCATTACGAAATTTAAATTGAAAAAAATCTCTCGAAATTCCCGAACGTCGGCCTGTCCTGCTGGCCCGTCCATGTGGTCATTTCTCTCTCACAGAAAAGAGTACTTGAGTCAATCAAACCGATCTTCATCTTAGAAATCACAAAAAGTTCTTAAGAAGTAAAAGATTCGTATCTTGGTGAAGTCTAAATGATGTGTTTTCGATTCTACGGATCCTTTTTAAAGTGGCCATCCTGTTGACGTTTTAAGTAAATGGATTTTTTTTTTTCGAAAGGACGCACCGTTTTTAGTTTTGAGCGAGGCCGAATATTAAAATTAAACTAGTGGCCTCTCTTCACATTCTTGTTTACTTTAGAGGTTGCAATTATCCGTCGGGTACCATTCTTTTGACGTTTTCTAACATAAATCTTTCATATTTTATATTTTTACAAATTTAATAACGCGAAATTATATTTAAACAATAGATGATGATCTTTTTATATTCTACTAATTTTCTAAATAAAATTGTAACGTTTGAAGTATAAAAATGATATAATACATTGTATAAGGTTAATTATTTCAATGCACCTCGTATATGTGGAAAATTTAATTTGATGAAAAATGATGTTGAATTGAAATAAATTATGATAAAAACTAACGAATAAAATGGAAATTTTATTAGTTCAGAAGTACCCGACGGCAAAAGACAGATATATGTCCACCATTTTAATACACTCTCTTCAATGTTTTTTTTTTAATTAATCTAAAAACAAATTAGTTATTACATTTAATTTTTGTCGGCTTCTCCTTATTCCGTGTTTATTATTTGCATTTTTTCCTAAACTAATTTTGCAAAATTTATAAAATGCCGATAAACAAACAAAATTGCAAACTTCAGATTTGTTTACTTGTCATTTACAGTACTTTAGGGGATTTACCAGTATGAATATGATAGAATCTAGCTGCCTTGTTATGTTTATAGTAGATTCTAAGTAAAAATCCGATTGTGTAAGTTACAAATTTGTTTGAAAATTGTTATTTTAGCTGGACAGATGGGAGAAAACGTTAAAAAATCGAAAAACGTTACCGAAAGAGAAATATTGAAAAATAAAATCTCATAGTCATGGTTCAATTCCCTGAAGTATACCTAAACTAAGTATATCATTAATCATACATCCGAGGTATACAATAGAAAAAGATTTTTGACATTCATCTCTGAACTAGAAAAATATGACACAAACAAAATTCATTAATATTTTTTCAATGTTTAAGGCCTATTGTGTTCTGTGAGCAGTACAGACCTTTCTTAATGATTCCAGACTGGAGATTTTAAAATGCAACGGTCTCATATCGATGCCTTTTCCTACGTTAGATCCTACGTACCTCAGAGGATAAATGACAATAACTTCGAAATCCTAACAATGAAATCCAATAACATGTGTCCTGTCACTCAACAATTAAATATACGTCCAGTCACCATTCAGTCCGGCACAAAACACTTTAAATCGACACATCACAACGACACACACCGAAGACTAGACAGTGAATGTATGACGGCTAAACTACAACTGTGGACTACGAAACAAGCAAAGCCAATCAGGACCAAGCCCAGCGGAGCAACTCAAGCTAATATGGCTGCCACGTAGAATGCTACAGACAATAGGAGAACTGAGGGGGAAAGGGAAGGCGAAGGGGGCAAAAACTAAGAAAAAGGGAAAGAGGGGAAAAAATTATACCCCCTATATTTCTTCACCGTAACCCCCCTTGGTCTATGATATGTGTTTTTTTGACTGCGTTGCAAGTTTTACATCGGACAGAGGCATATACATATTACCCCGGGTACTTAAATGCTATCTATGAATTTCAATGTTACGACAGGAATTTTGATTACTCATCCTATACCTAAGGATGGTTTCCCTATATTACAACAACAGTTGGAGATTAACATTCTTTTTTTTGTATCCGCTGTTCATTTCTAGAATGATTTAAATTCCTACAGCATGTAATGATATACTGCTTAATTGATTATGTAATTATCGTAGTAAGTGGAACTTGTAATTACTATTGCAAATAAATTAATTCTCAGTTATTTATAGGAATACTGATTAATTTTTCTTGACATGGGCTATTTTTGAAAGTACAACTTTAATAGTGTAATAAGTTAGAAGTTACAGGCAACCCTAATAGAATATTAACAACAGAAAGGAAAAGGGAAAGAAAAGGTGCTACTACTTAAGACAAGATAACAACATGTTCTGTTAGAAATTTTAACAAAGGATATGGCAGCTTTTAAAGGTATAATCCACTTATAGAGGTAGCATAAAGATAAGAGGGTTGTCAGTTTTGTATCTTCTTTTCTTAATATAATTAATTAGGGCAAAGAAAAACCGCTCATTTAAATTTAGAAATGTTGCAAATTTATTTAATTGAATGAAATAAAACGAGCTAGAAAAATCAATATGCTTTCGTTTAAGTTATACTGTGAAAATGTAACCCGAAGAACAGTATGTTCAGTCAACCAGTTTCTACGACAGAGCACCATTTTTCATTCCCCTCACTGTTTGTAACTGTAGCAGATCATCTAGAATGGATATACAGAGAATGTATTTGCAATGTATATGGGATTTGGTTCATTCAATTTATTTCCTTGCGGATCAATAAGATTTAAAAAAAGTCACCAAAAAATAATGATGTAACAGTAGGTGTTAAAGGGGTCAATTTGGTAAATTCTATAGTAATAAAATAAAACGCAATGTCACGTTTGTGTAGAGTGTGACTTAAACTAAACCACTACTGGCCAATGAATGAAATATGCTTAGTGATTCCCTATCACCTGAGAAATGTGCCGTCATGCACTAGGAAAACACAGCAAAGTATGAAGTCATGACAACTTGCAACGGAACACATTCTCTTTGCTGCTTTGCGGGACTGGCCAACAGCAATTCTTGACATGTATTGCTCTTCTCCTTTAATAAAGAACATTCTTTAATTGTAACAATACACCGTGTTAGCCTGTTGAAAAGTTTCTGATAGGCAACAAAACTGATTGAGCATAGGATATGCTAATTTGAATGCCTAATTATCACAAAAAAAAGAATACAAGTGGATTGAGAGTATAATTGAATCGAAATTTATATTTGAATTGTTTTATATGGGACAATGTTACAATAAAATAAGAAAAATATTTTATGACCAATAAATTACGTCGGGGTAACTGAGTAACATGCTTTTCCTTTGTAGAGTTGATAAAACAAAGATAAGCTTGGGACTTATGAAAGCTGAAAAAGCGGCTCAGAGTACAATTAGTAAGGACACGATAATAGAAGTAGAATTTTTACCGTACAAGCAACTAAATAATTATAGCAAGAATAGTAAGTTCTCCGATTTATGTATTTGTTTTAATGCTTATTTTTTAATCACCTGATTGAGAACTAAATTGTACATTCTGCTTTTGGTATTTAGTTATTGTTCTTGTACGGGTTTGTACCTTAGAAGGTTACCAACTGATGTTTAATCAAATTTTGATCTTCCACGACTATTTTCCTTCTCATCGAAGACATAGACAAATAATAAAACAATTTTAAATTACCTAATTTACCGACAGGTGCCTATAGCAAGAATAAAAAAAAATCTACCCGCCTATAATGGTTCAGCGTTATTAGAAAGAGCGTATAACATGACTGGACACTTTTCACCAGTACCGGGGAACGATTCCAAGAAAGCCAACCCCAATGACTACATACAAGGTCTGTTGAGGACGGACAGAACAAATTTATATTTTAATCAAAATGCCCTGTTTTTTTAACATAAAAATCATTGGTACTTTTTTTCATCATTCAGTATCTCTCAAACAAACATCAGTCACGTTTTTATCAGTTTCTCAGCAGTTTACCTAGGATAAATTGATATTTTAACAAATTTTTAACGGATTTAATCTGGTTTTTCGGTCTATTTGAAAAAATACTACAAATTAGCAATGTCTTGCTAAATTTTATTTGATTTAGAAAGGTTTTAGATGTGTTCAGTCTTGATAATGCTATTTGTGCTAAATTTTACGTGGATCATTTCCTTAATAATTTATTTGCTATAACTTCTCTCCTTTTTTTCAATATTTTTACATTTTCGAAATTAAATTTAAGTCCCATAGTAACAGCATGTTTGGTTAGAGCAGTAACATCTCCGTTCTTATTTTGATTTGCATTAGATCTATATGCATACATTCTTTTATTAAGGTATTATTGAGCCTATCCTATAGAGCTTTACAACTTTTGCAGTACAGTAGAGTCTCGATAACGTGAACAGACAAATTGATATGCGTGTATTCCAAAACGTGAACATCAAGAATATTTTGCCTCTACAACGTAAAGTTTCATTTTATTGTTTTTGTCGGTAAATTTGGTGCCTTTGTATTAAGCCGCCAATTATTCGGAAGAAATATCCAGCATTAACCTACGTTTAGCGAATGGAATAAAGATAATTGTACTACAATACAACATTCTGATGGTTCTGAAATCGAATACATCACAGACCAAAATGAAGAATTCTCTAAGGTTATAGAAAAAATCAGTTACCTGGAAGCAATTCGTATAGTAGCAGAGTTTTGTATGGGCTGAGCAAAATCATGCTGACATCCAGTGTATTCAGTTCCTACAAAAATTACTTGAACTTGCTACTATATTGTCAAACAAACAACGTTTCTGTCGAACAAAATTGGATTACCTCCTAGAGAACAAAATAATTACACGAGTTACTTGATTTACATATGTACTACACACTTAAGTTAGTTTTAATGTCACCTTATCTTGTGATTGATTGTGTGTATTCGGTAATATGAACTTCTCGAATATATAATTACAGCCGTCCATGTTATCGAGACTGCACTGTATACGTCTTTTTCATATCATTAATCAATGTTGTTGATTATTTATTTCAAATACGATTTTTTTTGTTACACTATATGCACTATAGTGTAACAAAAAAAATCGTATTTGATTCGTTAGTTGAGACTGTAAAAAAAACAAGCTTTGGAGATCTGAAGTTAACAGAGAAGTGACTAGGACGCGTTAACAATGTTATAAGAATTACTATTACAAATATTGCTACAAATTTGCAATACTTGTAATAGCTTATATTAAGTGTTACCGGTTAAGTTTTCTTGTACTAAATTTTATGCAATCAAAATTCATATACGAATTAACGCTTATATAGGGCTATCTATCTTACTACTTTCCAGTTTAAAACTTTAATTTTAAAATATTAATTTATTCTATGATTTTTGTAGTACCTAAAAACTGGGTTATTTTATTTTTATTTATTTGATTTCCTTTTTTATATAGAAACAAGATAATGAAAAGTATTACTGATTTTTATTTGAATTCGAATTAACTTGGGTAAATATTTTTTAAGAAAATAAAAATCAAGTTACGAAAGCAGATCGTACTATACAACGGGAAAAAATGCTTAGCTCATGCTTGTACCCTCTCATGTCAGAAAGGAAGATCATTATTCATAAATGCAATGCATCGATAAAAGCAGATACACATGTCCAGGATAGTGACGTGGAAGATAGAGGTTCCTATTGTCTGGTTATTAATCTAGAGTTTCTAACAGTGAATTGACTTGCTATTTAAAATTTTTAAATTGTTAATCGTCCTCTCCAACGATACGGAATTGAATTGGTCATACTTGATGAAGCCGTGTTAAACCATATCCGTTTAAATTTTAAAAAAGATTTCGACTTACCAGTTTCTGTATCGATCGTATATTTCACACCAGCCCAAGGGTCTGCATCTTCGTCCTTATTTTCGCTACTATTATTATTAGATTTCGCCTCAAACTAAAATGGGCAAAATTAGATCTCAAAAAAAAAAAAAGTAACATAAAATGTACCTCATCGTTTCCTTTGTCATTGTTGATATCCTTGAGAGCTTTTAGTTTTTCGATATCGTCATCGGTTGGGATCGTTACCGAGGTTGTAGCTTCATCGTTTCCCCCAGATCCTGCAGAATTCTCCAATTGTTTCGGCTTTTCAATAGAAGGAGTTGAAATATCCGGAGCGTATCCCAAATCTACGTCTTGCTTCCAAAGTACTTCTATTAAGTCCATATCCTGTTAAAATAAGGATGAATGTGGTTAATGTTTTTAGAGTTATTGTCCATGCACGAATTTCTCTTACTATAGTTTAATAAAGTAAATAGAATTAATATAGTTGGAAAGCTAATCTGGTAGATTAAATTAATATTTTTATTTTACTTATAAAAATGAGATTTTGAAAGTAATTATGTAACCCGCGTATTGAGTGTAGAAGAAAGTGTATTTATCCTACAGTTGAATAGAAAAAATCAATATTTATACTCTGAAGACTTTTTGAAAACGTAAAAAACGTTCTGCCAATATTTGTTTATGTATTTTAATAGTTAATACGCGTAGAACCTATTGTGCAATATGTTCTAAGTGAAGATCTGTGTAAGCACATTTATGAAATATAATAAAAAGATAACATGCTATATGTGTACGAGAAAAGATAATAAAATAATCTCTAGTGTGGATCACAACTTAATGGCATGATAGTATGCATATATATTACTTTAAATAACTTAAAATCTATGGAAAATTTATTTAACTTAGTACTATCTTCAGCTCATATATAAACGCATAAAAAATATAACAATCGAAATTGGGTTCTTTTGTTAACGATAATAGAATAAAAGTGATTGTAATAAATCAGTCGAGCTGTTAAGTAAGCTGCATTGTTAATCTTACAAATATATTTTATATAATTTAATTCTGCTTCTATATAAATTAAAAAAAAGCAAATAAAGCAACAAAGAAAAGAAATTAAAGCTTCGAAAATGATTACAACTCGTATACACGAGGTATGTTATTAAAACTGGGAGGAGCATATAAGACAATGGGTTTGGTTCTGTTAACAGTAGGGTCGCCAAGAACCACACCTATAGTTTCTCCAGCGGTTGTAGCATAGACGCCATCTTGTCGACCTGCAGAGTCTATTTTTTTTCTCTTTTATCCTTTATTCTTTTTCTTTACCGTCTCTTCAACTGTTTTCTTCTTTCTTTACAGCCGCCTTTTAACCTAAAGGCACGCTATAATTTTATTCATATATTGAAACAGGTGCCTTTTATTTTTATAACAAAAAAGGAATAACAAACTTTAATTAGTAGGAAATTGGAATTTTTTTTCGCCTTAAACTCAATTTTTGATAAAGAACAATTAACCGCAATTAATACTGAAATAATTTCGACGCTAGTAATTGTAAAAAAAAAAACATGTAGAAAAAGAAGATAATAAACGAACATCTGAGTTATCTAAACCCTTAACGCGATATCTATAAAGTAGAATTACTCATTGTTTGTATGAATTCTTTTTTTTTAGATTAAGACTTATCTCGTTGTAATATCTTTAAGGTCCTTCCGATCTTCTTTCCTTCTCCAATATCTCCAAAATAAAATTTGAAAAAAAGAATAAATAATGACGACGTTAAAGGTTTGATATAATCCCTTGTAAAATTGACGCTCTACATTACAAAAAAGGACGTCAACAGTTGGACGTGGAGATGCTGATGAAATGCAATGAATACATTAAGTATATAATTCCATTAATACAAGAAGAAGAACAGTTTAATCGTAAGATGACCAGCATTTCAAGCGATATCACCATGTCATCGGTCCGAGGTTCTTATACTGGAGCAGGCCTATCTATATATGCATATCAAGCGTAGGATCTTAATATTTCTCCATACCAATTTTGATAATCAATAATATCGCCTTACTTACGGTATATTTTTATAATTTACGAGATTCGCTACATTCTTTTCTCTTTTTTTTTAGTATATTAAAATAGACACAAATAAAGATGTTATCTCGTAAATTAAAGCTCTAAAGGATTATTATTTAAATTTAAATTCCATTCAAAATCGAATTTCAAACCTTCACCTTTCGCGTTTAATTTTAAATTTTGCTCCAACAATGGATGTTGTTCCTATTAAATAGTTTATAACAATCTTATTATTCAAGATAGCCGTGAAGGCACGATCGGTAAATGAGAATCGATTAAGAAAATAAGGAGCGGGGAGGGGGAAGTCTATAGGCTCTCCTTTCCCCGTTTGGGGTCCAACCCAACAGGACCCAACGCTTTCTCATCTCATACAGCAACAATGCTTTGTAGAGGTGCATATTTTGTGTTCTTCGCTTCTTCAGCTAAAGCCTCGTCGCTTATAACTTCTATATCATTAGCGGTTTCTTAGCGGGGACCTTTTAATACAGAACCGGATTTGGGACGACGAAAAATATTGATAATAACGAAAAGAGTGTTATCGAATAAGCCTTGCGGGAAAATAGAAATTTAAATGGGAAAATAAGATAGATCAATAAAGCTGAAATTTACAAGCGCTCCTCGATGTGCGAAGATGATCGATTTGGAAAGGGAAATTCGAATAGAATCCTACCCTGTGCTCTTATCTGCTGTACCCCGTGTATATACAACATGTATACACCATTCTCGGCGTTGTGACAGATGATGAATGATAGTCCCTTTAATAGGAATCCCATACTTCTTACAGCCCTCAACTCCATTCGAAGACGAGCATTTTATTGGTTGAAATTCGAAATCCATTTACGCGTAATTTAAATATAAATACTTCTAGGAAGGTCGACGAAAAATGTTCTGATGGTGTTTTTCGATAGTAATCCATTAAAAATAAGTCGTAATATAAATTAGAATTACGTAAAATTGATACGGCGAACTTACAACAAAATCTCGAAAAACAAACAAGCGTTTTATGCAATGGCATAACAGAGCCGATCTGAAGTTATTAAAAATAATGAATATATGAAATAGATACGAAACCTCAGCACTGAAGTAATTACAAAACTATTCGATATAAGCATATCTTGACATGCAATCTGTAATACTTCTAGCATGATTAAAAATCGAAGTTAAACAAGTCATTTTGTTAATGATCAGTGTACCAGTACACCGAGCCGGTGTTCGACTTGATTGGGACCAGTTCTAAAAAGTTTAGATTAAACAGTCGTTTCATTGTTCTAACCATGGTTTCAAATTAATTAATATCGTTAAATACATTGTTTACAGTTATGAGAACGAGATGTTGAAAAAATTGATTGGTCATTCTGGGAGAAAGAAAATGGATTACCGATAATCTAAACGATAAACAAAAGTTAGAATTACCATTTATTTTAATCTCTAATTGATAGTTTTGAACTTTCAAGTCAATTTGATATCCATTGAATAAAAACTGATTGATTGGAACATCTAAGCAAAGTAAACCGCTCCCTCTAAAATTTTGCAATACATCAGAAACGAACGTTTAAAAAATACCTTATCGCGAAATAGATTTTTATTAATTTTTGAATCAAGTAGGCCGACGTACAGCATATAAATTACTAATTTTCATCTTGAATAACCTACACATGTGCTCGTTGTACCTACCAACCATAATGCTAGGAAAATAATTTATCAAAATCCCATTTGACTCGGACACGCGAAGAAAATATTAAATATGGCGGAAATTGAACAAAAAACAGGTATACTCGTGCGGGAAAAGAGACAGAAAGATCGGGTATAGCCTACGACTGCATAAGTTAATGAGCTAGACGTATCAAAATTAAAATAATCGGAAAAACAAAACATGAAGGCATGGCCGACTTGTTTCACACGAGGGGGTCTTGTCGTGGAAATAAAAAATGGTGTGCCCCATACGATGAGATCTAGATAGTCATGACATTAAATGTTACTGTAATTTATATATCTACTGGTTTAAATACGTAACATAAATAAGATTGATCGATGCTAGTATTAGAAATAATATCTTTTATTTCCAACTATAGTACAACAAAATATTTTGACTTACCTAAGCTTTAAGAGAAATCATCTAAAACGAATTTCTGTAGTTGCTTACGTACGCCAAACTAATTTTTGCCATAAAAATCGTTTAGTGCCACTAACATTATCGCTAAATGATAATATATCTAAATATTACGAACAGCGTTCATTATATATAATATTCGTCAATATTTGCTATTAAGTAAGTGCGTTTTTTACATAAAGGATCTCGTTTAAAAATTACTCTACTCAGTTTTTGTTAAACAAATCGAAGATAAGTTTGCTTCATCTTCTTGTTGTCGTGATATCTTAAAAGGGTGCAAAAGAAAAATAAACATTTCTACAGAAGATTGAAGAGAATGGAAAATGAAAAAAAAAGGTATTAAAAAAGTATGACAAGGGGGGCAGACGAATGATCTAGAGGTCAGCAGACGGTAAGAAATGAGGCATGACGAGTTAACAAAAGAAGTTGCCGACATAATCAATGCTGACCAATCAGCAGGCACTTTAAAACCAGCCAACAAAACATATCGCAGTCAACTTTGGTTGGTTCAAAGCCGACGGCGTAAGAAAGAAGACGTATACCTTCGCTAAGCATATCGACGTACACTTATTATATAAAATTACATTCCGGAGATGTTATTAATTTTCTAAAAAGTGCGTTTATTTTATGAAAAAAAAAGGCAACCCGCTTTGAAGTTGTCGGAATGTTACGTTTGCGGTGGTCCTGTCATTGTATTTTAAACACGACAATAACAACAACTGAGATCTAACCCTTAGCATCTATTTGTCATCTTCAAAAATCTAAGCCGATAATTTGAAAAAGTCATTTGTCAAACACGAATCGTAAAAGTGTCCAGCGCAGTCTTCCGAAGTGACCTACCGTGCGGTTACTAACTGCTTGCTTATCTTTCGAACAACCCTTTATCCATTTAACTTCAACATCGCTATTCATAAGGAACTAATTTTACCTGTACATTGAAGAGAACACGGGAATTACTATAAACATAATAAATACGTAGGTTTACTTCGACCACTAATTTCTAAAATTCAAAAAGATAATATGAGAATTTATTAACATTGATGGCCAGTTTCTGAGGTAATTAAAAAGATGGTTGCTCCCTGGGCGGTTTAAAGTGCAAATTAGAAATCGTGCCCAAATTTGAAACACGATTTTCAAACTCTTAACTTTCGGATAATCTGACAATTTTTCCACGGCCTATTGAAGCATAAATTGCCGTAAACCGCAGATCGTTGCCTCAATTACTTTGTATGCTTTTAAGCTACGGCTTAAAGCATAAAAAAAAATGGAAAAGACAGAGCACCACGTTTTTTTTATTCCGATTCATCTCGTCAACATCTTTAAAATGAATCCTAATTTAATCTTGTATTCTCATTAGCTAAGCAAATCAAAGAATTAAGAATCAATCGGTTTGGAGTTTTTTTTTCATTATTTTTGAGATAACACCGTCGGAAGGTTGTGGTTACTGCGTGCTTATTGATCTTCAAATACTCCTTGATCGGTTTCAAGTGCAAATTAGAGATGGTGAATTTTTCGAAGAAAGCTCGCTTAAATTTGAAACACAATTTTCATTACTTTAACTTTCAAATAGTCTGAAGATTTCTCTACGATCTCCAGAACCCTCAGTTATTGATTTCTATAGTCCGTTCGCACCTTAAAATTCAGTATGGTTCTTATGTAATGTTATCCTCCCTTTTTGTTGACAGAGTTTGTGTATGTATTTCAACTTGGGCAGAGTTGAGCAATTGTAATAGTGACTTTTTTAACAGCTGTATTATCAACAAATAAATTGATATTTAAGTTTTACTTAATGGTATCAGCTACTCAGCTTTAATTCTAAAAAGACCTTATATCTGTCCTTACTATTAATAGCCTAATATTCTTAACGTTTGTTAATATATATACAGGGGGTTTCAATAAGAGCGCAAGATTTGAATTGCCTGCCATATTTGACAGTCATAAAGACACGTAATTACGACATGACAGATCAAAAGTTGACGGATAGGGGTCAGTAAACATAGAACAACGCATCCTGGTTGTTAAACATTATTATCAAAATGGTGAATGTTTGACTGCCACTACTCGTAAAGTGCGTCCAATATTCTGTTGACAGATTATTCCTAATTCATCCACTGTGCAAAGAATAATCGAAAAATTCGAAGGTACTGGTTCGGTTAGTGATGTTAAACACACGACACCAGCTCGTAGAGGTAGTTCAGAGCAAAAGATCGCGGCAGTTCGATTCGTCATCATGCACAAGGATTGGACATTACAGTAGCCTCTCTTCAGCATATTCTAACTAAAGATTTGCATCTCTACATCTAGAAAGTCCAGTTGACTCAACAACTTCTCCAAACAGACCATGCACAGCGAATAAAGCTCACCAATTGGTTACTTGAGCAAACAGAAGTCAATGCGGATTTTGCGGACAAAATCTTCAGTGATGAGGCCCATTTTCACCTCGATGGCTTCATTAATCGGCAAAACTGTCGCATTTGGGACTCAGAACATCCACAAATGATTCATCAGAAAGCAATGCATTTAAAACATGTCACAGGTGTGTATTCTGGTATGGACGAATAATTGGACCGTATTTCTTTGAAGATGAGGAAGGTAATGCAGTAACGGTGAATGGCGGACGTTATCGGTGTATGATAACGCAGTTTTTGTGCCTCGATTGGAAAATATTGCTTTTGACGACCTGTGGTTTCAGCAGGACGATGCCATACGTGAAAAATTGACTATTTTACACAAGTTTGGTCGTATCATTTCCCGGTTTGGTGAGCAGAATTGACCGCCTCGTTCTTGCCATTTAACACCTTTGGACTTCTGGCTGTGGGGTTATCTGAAGTAACGACTTTATGCCAACAATTGAAGGCCGAAATTAGACACTCCATCAACGAAATACCGCCACATGTATACGATAGTGTTATTGCAAATTTTGTCAAAACCATGGCGGTCACTTACAAGGTATTTTGTTTTATACATAATGCCCAAATGTATGCATTATAAACCAATAAATATATCAATACTAGAAAACCATGTTTTATTGAACCTTAAAATCTTGCGCTCTTATTGAAACATCCCCTGTTATAAAAATAGATCTATTTGAAGGCAAAAATTAATCGGTTTGATTGAGTTTTCAATGGCATTTGAAATTTTGGGGATATCTTGGGATATCTCTTAGTAGTTCTTAGGGGCAACTTATGTGTTGCTAGTGCCAGTGGGAAACATTTTAAATTTGAATTGTTTCTATTATTTTTGGGCTATGACATGAAATACGGAGAAAATTTGGCAAAAAGGCCTCAACATTTTAAAGCGCTTTAACTGCCAAACCGGAAAAGATAGAGATACAAGTTTTTTTTTAGTTTATTCAGCATGCCGAGATCTATAAAAACGAATTCCAATTTAATCTTCTATTTCTATTATTTGAAAAGAGAAAGTTAATAGAGATTTTACCATTTAAAAAAGTTAATCCTACAAAATTAGCGAATTTAGCTTTAGTATTTCTTTAAGAAAATCTGTATTTATCCCTTCACAGCTTCCCAAAACGGAGTGAACGTAACATTCCGGATCTTTCTGCGATCAAAACAAAAGAGTATACGACGCGATTATGAAAATTATACACAACTACCTAAATTAATAAAACTATGCAACCCAATATGCATAAATTACACAAAAGCATTCATTTGTAATTCAGTGATTTTGTTGTGAAATACGCGGTGGTTGGAATCTGCGGCCAAAGATATCGGAAAATAATATTGGGAAATGGAAAAATCCAATCTGATCTATTGAAATCGACCTGAAAAATGCAGGATAGCCGTTAGAACTGTTCCGCGATAACGTAAATAAATTCTTCTCAGCAATCGAGACATGTTTAATTTTATGATGTCATCATTAATATTTGCTAGTTTAACGAATATGTGAAATCGGCATTGAATCGATTGGACAGATTTACATTCGAAGTACGCATTACGAGATAAAATATATTCTTTTCGACATGTCTGAATTTATCAGGAAGATATTATAATTTATTGCGCCAGATAAAACAATAGGTTATATTTTAGAAATACTATTAGAAAAATAAATTACAAACAAAAAAATAACGATTAGTGTAAAAAGATCAATATATATATACTCAAAAATTCTTCCAATTTAATTTTATTTGTATATAGTTTACACCCTTGTTATTGTCATACAATGGGTTCGATAAGAATTGAGTCATCTATCCCAAGATGTCATTTACATTGCTAATAAATGCTAGAACCGAGTATAATTGTTTAAAATTACTCACCATCTTTTGTTTTGTACCAACAGCCAACACTTTACAAATTAATTAAAACAAAAACACTTCTATAGCGACATTTTAGCGTGAAATGTTTAGAAAACCGAGTTGTATAGATAAAATATTCGCTCCGACAGTGATAACAGACTTTAAATGTTGCTATAATACGGTAGAAAGCGTCAGAATTATAATATCCTTGACTTTAGTGTGTGTAATTTACTGATATATAAACAAACACGTGGTTTTGATGTAGAAAATATTTTCTCCCTTCCTTTTGAAATATTAATACAACTTAAATGTTTTAAAACGCTTTAAAATTTAAATGCAATCATTGATCAAAGCCACTTTATTATATATTCCACGTTTGTTATATACGAACGTATGACATACATCCAGCTATCTATCTGGATTACGTCAGAGATTATTTAATTAAAATATAATTTCTTAGCACACTATTTAGAAGGCAATAATATCGCTACTACCGTACTGGCTGCTGTAAAAAGCGCAGGCTGTTCTTTTCTTTACGTAATTCGTCAAAGTTCGATTCAAGCGAATAGGAGAAAACCAAGGTCGCCAATTAGTTACTTTACAATTAAAATAATTATGAATTTGTAAAAATCATATACAAATTTTGCGCGCATTACAATTATGCGCACCCAACGCCATCTAGAAACGCAATGTTGAACTATTTCGTTTTACACGTTTCTGTATAAGTACACTAGAGGACGGTACGGGTGCTTCGCGTTTAAATAAATATGAAAAAAAATGGAGGGAAATTTTGAAGGAAGCTAGTTGTTCTTTCTTTCCCACGAAAAGGATAAAAAACGGTGACGTTTTTTTTTTACTTGAGCTTTTCAAATAAATAAACACAGAAAGTCACCTTCCCGATAATTCCTGCGAGTTCAAAAAAACGTTTATCCTGACCTAGGAGAAAGTGTATAAATAAACGTGAATATTTTGGGATATCCAGTTCTGTTCGGAGAAAAATTAATGGGCACAAAGGATATCATTTTTATTGTCTAAAATATATTGCCTAATATTACATAAAATAATCATAGGAGGGGTAATGAAATTCTTAAAAAGGAGAATAATTAAATTTCAAGTATGTCCTTGTATGTTGTGTATTAACAATTTTTGCGCATGTCATCTAATAACTAGTAATACGCTCTAATCTAGTGTTTACTGAATCTGACGATCATATTTTTTGCGTAACGAAATTGAGATGGAAGTAAAGGATACATACAAACAAGAACATTGTTCCTAAATACGTTGTTATTGTATTAGCATCGTTCGAATATGAGGTACAGAAATTCACAAATTTTCATGTGGGCTTTAAGGTCGTCCGTCTAACGTGTTAAGGGTCGACGGCACCGGTATTCGTTTTTTTTTAATAGGCGAGGCGTCCAGACGCAAATTGCACGTGTATTATTGTGTAAAAATCCCGACGTACGCAGTATAGAAGGTTGAATATGCAACACCCGCTAATAAAATAGATATTTTTAAATTTCGCTTTGATCTTGAGACGCAGTTTTATTTTTGTGGACGACCTTCTAAATCACTGGCTATTTTCAAAAACATACGCAGAGGGGTCACTACACTAAAACGCTTTAGGTGTTGCCTACGAATTACTAGATCGGAACCTTTGTTTTCTTGTTTTTTGCTTCGAGTTTTATGATTGAGGTAAACCGCATTAGATTTATACGAGACACGCGAATGTGATATGAGAAATTGATAAAAGAATTGGAGAAATACATTTTTTTTTTTTTAAAATACAAATTGTAATAGTGAACAAATAATTTTGAACCTTATTATACGTATGTTAAAAATGGAAATGATTAGGATATATACCGCGTAAACAAACTATACTTACGGAGATTTGAATACAATTATTGTTGAATTCATCGACACACGTAATACTGTCAAAAAATATTCTTTGCGAAGTTCTTGGTCAACAACTAAATTATATTTGATTATACGTCTCATTTTAAATTATATGCGTGTCATACAGAGCTCCTTGAATGAAATTAAACGCGAAATACAATGTGTTTAAGATGCTTAAACCTCGAAGGATTCCTGGTTAAAATAGATTTCATATAAAATTAGTTCAAAGTACTTTAAAAGGATTTACTCGCGTATACTTTATTAAATTAAAAATACGCCTTCAAATAGGTATATAAATACTTCTTATTTCATGTTTAAGGCAGGTTAAGGTAGAAATACGTGAGTCATCAATGTAAAAACCATATAAAGTAAGACAAGCATGTCCTAGATTCTGCTTATGGAAGCGAGCAACATACAAAACAAACCTGCTTTAAATTTATTTGAAATCGCGTTAAATTGAATTAAAACTAAGCTGCGAAGTAATTTAGCACTCCAATTAAGACTTCTTTCAATTAAAAAAATTATTTAGCATGACATAAAATTCATTATGATATACAGGGGTGGATCAAAAAGCTCTAACTTAAGATTGTTCTTCATTACATCGTTACATTACAAATAGGACAAAATTAAGCGTGAGCAACGTGACCATATGTTGCTGAACATGTTAGTAACTCATTCAAATGACCTTCATGAATTGTGAAAAACATTCAAGATTAAAGACATTGAAATACTGCCAAAAGAGATCCGCTCATTAATGTCGAAAAAGAGGAACGTTTCAAAAAGGGTATTCCTTTGTTCGTTTTTGTTTGGAAACGCTTCGAATTTTCGAAAATAGGACGTCTTCAAGAGACGAATTCTTCGATGTGTAATAGGATAACGTATGTTATTAATAATAGCACGTATAGATTAAACCAACAGCTTATAGCGCCTCTCGTCGATAACGCTGATAATTTTTCGCCGTGGGTATTGTGTTATAACGTTGATATAACGATAAAAAGGAACGAAATCGCACTTATATTTTCGAATGAGTCATGCCCAGTAGTAAAATTTGTCATGTAAATAATCGAGATTAGGTGTAATCCGAATACTTGCCAAGATTAGAACAATATCATGTTGAAATGCTAAGCGATCCTATCAAAAGACATGCCGATTTTTTTGCAAAACATTAAAACAAAGAAACGCTAAAGATACCATACCATGCAGAGTATGAAGAAAATTAATTTGATACTCATTTAATAATTTTCTCATTCTATAATTCCAACTGATAAAAAAAGCTCACACAAATCTTTTGGAGTAATATTTACAGCCTTAAAATATGGATTAACTACACCCTGAATAAACCTTTTGGGAAATCCCCCAATACAACTGATTTAGCATATATTGAAACTCAAAAACAACTCACTTCCTGAGTTAACTCCAGTCCTAAATCCAGCTGCTCAGCATTCTCTTCGTTGTTGACCAAATTCAGCTCATTTTCATTGTTGAGTGGGACAGATTGGGGAGGTGTTATCTCAGGAAGAGGCTCTTCGATGATATTAGGGCCAGTTCGATTGACATTCAACAGGTAGGCTGTGATATTGGAATGATGAAGTGAGTTTACTCGATTATACCTTCCAAGTGAATTGAGTTCAGCAAATACTTGTCTCTCATGGTTTAAGAGTACGGAGTCTAGGCTTTTTGGATGGATGTAATGTGCACGTAGGACACCAGATCCTAGAGATCTCCAGCTGGTGCCATTGTCTAAATCGAAATCAGTAACATTGTAGAGGTCACTTTCGAAATAGGCGTCTGGATGGACACGTAGAAGGCTTAGGATTAAAGCCAACTGTAGCAGTTCGTCTCTGTACACTTTCTTTAAGCTCAACATTTTCGTATCCACAAGCGTTGTAGTCTTTAAAATTTAAATATCAACACTTAACCTCAAAGGATCCGATGTTATCGTTGGTTTTCTCTAGTTTTCCATGTCGTAATCAAGTTCTAACGTAGCACATTTTCGCGCATTTTCACTCTAATCGCTGGTAATGTTTGTATACGAGCGATCGCTTGTAAACAAAATATTAAAATTCTCCTTATTCATCTAGTTTGACGTTTCGAAAATGTACATTTAAAACCGGCACACTTGATTTTTTGAACGCAATATGATGTAATTTCACCAGATCGCGAATTTTCACTGTAGCAAACACTGAGTCTTTGTCAGGGTTTTCGTATGGCAACGTGTTTTTCACCTACTTAGAAAATATTTCTCATTGGAGAGAAAATTAAGCACTTCAACACTCCTAACGACAGTCAATTTCATACTACATTATGCATTTGCGCACATTTCACTCGGTGGGGGGATTCTAAAAAGTAAAAAATCTGTACAATTTATAAACAAAGAAATGACTAAATTTAAAACAAATCACTTTCAAAACGTAAAATACTTTGGAGAGGGCAAGAAAGATACAAATTTCAATAACATAATGCCCTGAAAATGGGATAGAAATTTTTATTACATTTACCCGTATTCTATTTATAAATCTGCGTTATTTGTTATATTCCTGCGAAAATAACACGTGGATTCGACGTATAAACAAAAAAACAAAAACACTGAAAACGAAAGCTACTCCGTCTCAAATTTTCCAATAAAGAAAATTTTCTCAAAATTAATTAAAACGCAACTGTTACTCGCAACGTTTCAAAAAAATATTACACATTCCAGACCGATATACTACTAAACATGCCACTTTTGACCCTTATTTAAATTTAATGGAATTATTAATTTAAAATTCCAACATGTACGATTGGAAGAGGCAATAGATTGGGTCTACTCAAATACGATTTGAGAGAAATTTATTACGCTTTCGAAGATGCTTTCTCTAACGTACAAAATCAAGAATAACAAAGAAAAAATAACATTGGATATTATGAAACTAAACCATTCATAAAGTGTTGGACGATTTTTCCCCTGTGTATTTTAAATAACCCGGGTATATATCAGACATGCGCAAAGTTCATTGAAGAAAGTATGGGATTTTAATATACGGAGGACGATCATAAAGTTGGGATGGTTTAAAGAAACAAAACATTTAAATTAAATGTCTTAATTCTACAGTATCTCGTTTAAAGTTCTAATTTCGTCGAACTTCTCCAAGATTTATGTGATTTCTTTTACCTTCCAATATTAATAATATTTCTTTCATTCTGGCATAAAACAATATAAACGTTCACATTATCAATAAAGTATGTTGATGAGATAGGTTTTCCATTATCTTTCGCTTTGTTTCCTTTCTATTTCTCAGCTCTGTATGTATTGTTTTGTGTCGTGAAGTGTGTACCCTTTTTTGAGGGTTTTATTCTCAAGATATTACGTGGCTAGACTATGTAGGCGAAAGGTTTAAAAAAAGACGTTTAACAACCAGAATAAATTTATTATAAGAAATAGTTAAGAAAATACAAAAATACTTAAACTACTCCGAATAAAACATTTAAAAATATTTATTTCGTTTATCAGTTTAAAGCTTCTCAGTCTCATCAGTTTCATATTAACCTATTCTTTTAGAACAAAATAACTATATAAGAACAGGTACTCAAGTTTCGTCGTTTAATAAATTTCACAGCCTTCTATTTTCTGAAAAAGGAGATGTGTTAGTAAAACTAAATTTCTAGATAATAAAATTTATTCAAGTACGAAAATATTATACAATTCTAACTTCTATGCAAGGAACTTAACAAATAAATGATGTAGTTGCTTAATTTTAATTGGAAATGAATTTTCTCTAAAACGTAAGAGGGTTCTAAATATATTGATGATTGGTTAAAGTCTTGGGGTTCACTTAAAAATTTTAAACAATTTCGTAAAAGATTTCTCTGTGAATCTGAATTGCTTAAATATAATCCTAAATGATTTAAGAGGGCAAATAGAGCTGCCTTTGGTATTTTAAAGTGTCCTGATGTTAGAAAATAGTATATCTTATATAATTTGAATTGATCATTTTCCAAAATAACAGTGACAATAAACAATGCCAAAAGGTAATTTAATGTATTAAAATTTGAAGAGAAAAAGAATTTGACAGTATTCTCTAAAATATTTAAAATTATATCAACAATACTATTATTAATATTATCAACTTGGCTGTGTAATAAAATTTCAACACAGTTTTCCAAAATTGGATCAATATTTTGAATGTCATATTTACTTAAAGATCTTTTACGTGAAATAATAATAATAAATATTTCTTGGACGCGAATATTTTGGATGTTTTGAATTAGTTGATTGCAAAATATATCTTCCAAAGGTTTAAAATTGTTCGAGAGATAATTCAAGGTGTCTACGATAGTTGATTTAATGCCGAGAACGGTTTCAATTGAATCATTTCCAATTAAATACTTAAATAACTCATTAACCAAATCCGCATGGAAACCATAAGAGAATTTCCTTTTATCAATAGATTTGTTGTAATATTTCAACATTACCTCTGCTCCGCCATCAATGATTGATAACGTTTCTTCAATATCAACTAATTCATCCACTGGGATGTATTTCATTTTGAAAATACAGGAATTGAGCTTGTGGACATGTCTCTGAAGATTGGTATCATCTTGCCACAAAGTCAGGATCTTCTCTAACGCATCACTAACCATGGTGCAGTGGGATGAGTCCGGGAAAGATTCGATATAGCGTTCGGACAATTTAACCAACAACTCTATTTCGTTGGTCAATTGCAATTCATCTTTTTGTTCCATATCGATCGATGTAATTTCCTCCATAAGAACATCGTAAAGTTTGTTATTTGCACAACAAGCGACGAAGGCTTTAATTGCCGAATCGCAGAGCAGTTCGTCGTTAAAGAAGGTCTTTAAATGCTTAACGTCGAAAGAACACGGGATCCAGAATAGATGGCCGTTCCTATTCGATTCGCCCAAAAATCCAAGGATGCAGATTTTGACGGCCTCTGAGGATTTCACGTCGTAAAGGTTCCTTATAACTGTGTGGCAGAAATCGACATCGCTCGAAAAATAGTCCGGTGAACACAGTTCTCGGACTCCTTCTTCGGATAAAGGTCCTAGTGTTCGTGTAGCGATGCCGGATACCAATTGAATAGCGGAATTCCTGGAAAATAAATCAGAACTGAAGGATCAATGAGGAAAAATGTAAGACATACTTGATTAGGAAATATTTATGATTCAAAAGGCTCAGGGCCTTTTCAAAAGTCCTAGCGACGAAAGATTGCGTCTTTTTCTTTAAATCAGCATCAGTTATCAAACATTCAAGTAAGTTGACTTTAAGCAAAAGTTGATGCACATGTTCAATTGGATCCTCTATAAAATACTTCATTTCATTATGCAAAAAGTTCTGAAAATGATTAATAATGACTATAAAAAATACTATACAAAGTGATTTTTTTAACATACTCCTCTTTTAATAGTCTTCAAAATTACATGCATAACATTCCTAATCCCGGCAGACTTTCTTAAGTTTAAAACGCAATTAGTTTGCATGTACTGAGCTTTCTGACCAAAATAAAATTCGATGTACTTTTCCTCAAATTGAGGTGTCGCTTTCACAACTTCTAGCAAGCGTTGGCTTGTGACAACAACGACCTTCTTCATAGGAACGATACTGATGATGTAACTAATCGATTTTAAAATATTATTGACTGATTCTTCTGGATATTTAGCAAACTCAGCTGCAGTAAATAGGTGATTAATTAACGCCTAGAAGCAACAATTAATGAATCATTTCGGATAAAGGTTTTAGATTTGATACTTACCACCAAAGACCTCTCAATAGCTTTCTTTAAAAACCTATGTTTTGGCAAATCTTTCTTGGAGTACAAATTGAAGATACCAACAATTTTAGATAGATGAGTAGATGCAGTTTCGCATTCCAAGTCATAGTCAAATTTTACAGTAGTAACTTCCATCATTGTAGTTAACACTTCAATATGAACAAATATCGCGAAGTCCTCAATATCAGCTGTTCTAAGTGGATTAAGGAACTTGTTGATTTTTTCAGTAATCTTCTTATTAATTAAGCTATGCATTATCTCTAGAGTGCGGTGCCTCTCAAAATGTTCGTATACTTTCAATAAAATCTTAGCCGTAGTGAAGCTTTTATGATTAGCCCATGGCGAATTTAGGGATAGTAAATCCAAGAATTGATCTAATAGAGGAAAAACCATCTCCTTCCTCAATGTTTGGTAAAATATTCTCTCTAGGACCTTTTCTATAACTGGCAATTCGGTCTCCATTATCATGTAAGTTTTGTACATTTTATATATACTTTGGAAATACAATTTGCTGCATCTTTTATATAAATAAATGTATAAAGGGCTCTTTACATATTTCTTAGTGAAGGTGTATGGTGTTACCAGGTAATTAGACGGCTTCACAAGGACTTCCATGGAAAACGAATACACCTCAACTACAATATTAGCAAAATCCGTTTTGGCTATAGTATTAGTATGTAAGAGCTCATGTGTCCATTCGTAAAAAGCTACAGCTGTCAAGATGATTTTAGCAGATCGAGTTTGATTGAATGAAACGTGAATTTGACTTATAAAACACCGAATACACTTTTTAATATTCGGAGTCATATTTGGCAAAGCAATTAACATCCTTTTAAACATTTCTAGGTCATACAAAGATACAGCAACGCTCATATTGGGGTAATGACAAAGCAACTCAAATCCCATTACCGAAATTGATGGGTTATTAGATCTAGCTGCATTCTCAACAAGATCCATCAGCAGAGCACGACTTTTAAAGCAACGTCTCGCAATGCTGATGTGTTTCGCCACTATTAGACGGTAATATAAATGCATATCAGCAGAGAAATTATAAAGAAGCTCTCCAAATTTCTTCGTATAAATTGGAACAACATACTTAGCAAAGCTTGTGTTTAAGGTTCGAGATCTATAAAGAAGATAGATATTGGAGCAATGTAACGATAAAATACCTAATATGTTACCTTTCCTCTGGTGGTCCACTGAAAGCACCCTTGATTATGGGATGCAACGAATAAACCATATCATCTTCTAAGGATTTCACAATGGTCTCAAATAAAATGGAAGCAGCAAACGCTAAATTGTTATCAGCAAACCCATCCAAAACATATTTCATTAATTTTTGCATGTAAAAATTGCAAGATAGTTCCCGGTCAACAGCATATAGACTGCTGCAGATATAATATTCCAAAACTCCAAAATTGGCCAAATTAAAAAGCTCATTTAGCAAATTAGTTCGTTCTGGGAGCTTAAAGTTGCATATGATCGTGTGTACAACAATTTTAACTATTTTTTCACAACGTTTGCTAATGCAAAAGCTAATCTTTTGCATGACCTCCAAAATACGGAACCATTCACCATAAAATGGGAGTTGAGTATACATATAATTCATTGCCTTAAGGATATCGCTAATGTCGTCTTCAACAGCCAAATTTTCCACAAGTTTCCAGTGTAGAGTTTTCGCAGTGTTGATATCAACCTTACTTAAGTCTAGTTTTTGTAAATAGCGGTAGAGTAAAAGGCGACGATGTGGTAGACTGGTAACAGCATGGTTTTCCCCATACCTTTCCAGAGTCTTTATAGTAACCTTACTATGTTTAAGAATCGATAATATATTTTTTAACACATAATTTGGATTGTTGTTAGATATGGTATGTAAAGAATTTATATAGAGACTGAGATATTTGTGAAGTCGCTTCTGTTCGAACGTCTCAAAGCTTGTAAGGTTCCTTAGAGCGGTATCGATGTCCTAGATATAAAAAAACAATGCATTAAAAACTAATAAGTAACGTTAATAGAATAACATAACCTTACTTTTCTAATATTATAAATAAATGTCATATAATTAAAGTAATCTATCAAAAAATCCATATCAAAGTAAAATAGGATAAGGAGTGGACAATATGGCGATAAATCCGAATACTTACCATAATTCTTTACACATATTTACTTAAAATTAAAATAAGCTATCACAGACGACCACATTGCCGCCATTTCACGTTTGAATTTATTTGGTTTCTTAAATTTAACAAAGTTGGTAGTAAATACCCGCCAAATATGAAACTTTATATATTAGTGAAAGTGGTAAAATGTAATAATTTAGGAAATAATTAATTATAATAGAGGAAATAGATATTCTAAAAATAAGGAAATACGATATTTTATAATAAATAAAAAGAGTAATACAGAAATTGATACAAAACGAAACAAAAAAGAAGTAGAGTTCGCCTTGTTATTCATAGATAGCACCACTATGACCTTCTTTGAAATAATTCAAAAATATTAAAATAATTTATACATTTTTCTTTACATGAAAATAGTGTAAATACCTCAAATTTCAATTTCTACTGAATATTAATTTATCTACGCGGGAAAATCGTAACTAAACAATCAAAGCGATAATGATAATAGGCTATTGTCAGCGAAAATCGTTTATTAGTAGTTTTGTAATTATTTATTTATTCGCTTTATTTATTGCTTGTGTAAGCTCTAAACATCGTAGTTATAACGCCATAGTTTATTACAAAATGCTTATCACCAATTGTTTACTACGATAATTTATAGCATTCGCCCAACATAGGCAGCAACTCACTCAGGTTAACACGTACGATATCGCCCGTACGCTAATTAAATCTGAATTTGATGGTTTCCACCGCAGATTTTTATTTCTATCGATATTATTTGAGTTGTAGTATAAACTTACCATTTTGATTTTGTCTAAAGGGATAACACAACACACCAAACAATGTTAGAGTTACGAGAAATACTGAAGTTAATTAGTATTTCGTTGAAAGTAAATGAACGCCTGGATTACCACGTACTTATAAGCTTACTTAACGTCCGTTAGGCTTGATTGTTACTACGCACGCGTTGTCTAGTAACCTCATAAAATGAAAAGTACTATAACTAAATGTAACCTCATAAAATGAAAAGTAATATAACTAAATGTAACCTCATAAAATGAAAAGTAATATAACTAAATGTAACCTCATAAAATGAAAAGTAATATAACTAAATGTTAAGTGTTTAAAGATGTTTTATTTTGTTAATACTTTACATTAGCTAGTAAAATTTGTAAAGTTAGGGTTAGGGAGCCGAAACAAGCCGATAATATTCGTCAAATATCGCTTTATACAACGGAACTACTTATTGTAACGTAGTAATTATTTAGACCAATAATAATGACGGATTTCAATTATTTTAATCTATTATATATTTGAATGTTAAAAAGTACTTTTCATTAATTTAGATTCGTAATTATAGTTATCGGAACAGCTATAAGCACTGGAATTGATTGAATGAAAACAATTTCTTTATTGGAACTCACCTGCTTGTGTCCAAACAATAAATAAACGTTTCATTTGAATGTAAAACTCGCGGCAAATTTAATCGAAGGGTTTCGAAATTCATCAAACATATGGACGTGATATTACATTCTTTCATTTTAAAATGCAACAAGACATAAAGACATAGATAAGTGATTCCCTTTGGCACAAACGAAATTTAATTTAACTAATTCTGATTTATACGTATAAAGCTTAAGTTTACGCTTTAGTAACGTCTTACTCCCTATTCCCTACTAAATAATTCCATGTCGACCTTCAAAAACTCTTTCGTCTTTTAGGTAATTTAAGTTTTTTCGAAACAGGATTTTTAATGAGAATTTTCTGCCGCAATGGTCAACACGAAAACTAATTCTGTATTCGACCTGGGAACTTAGAGTTTGTTCAAGAAATTATTTACGCCAGAATGTTTGAATGTTCGCTTTTTACATTAATTGGAAAAGTTAATTGATTTATTATTAATAAATGAACTTCTAATTTTCTTTTCGATAAACTAATAAATATTTAACAAATCGCCTCGCCGATTTTAGAACGGCCGGAGAGGAATATTAAATAGTGGTGAATTGAAATGGGGAAGAACTTGATCGAAAAATAGGGGGTAATTTTAAAATAATTTAGTCGAATCGTTTGCATCGCGGGAAAACGACGAAAAACAACACGCGAATGTAATAAAATCAATTTCAGGTACATAAAATGTCTATCATGAGTATATAAAAAGTTTTTCGTTTTTCCAGGAAACTGGTAGATAATAATTTATAGTTATATATGCGCGTGTCTTATAAACTTCAGCTTGTTAAACAATGCATTGCTTTCAAGCTGAGATCACATGGGAGTGCTCCCTTTCCTGAAATTAAAAATTTTCTCTTGCATGATGCAATATCTTTCTATCTAGAGTGTCTACGTGAAAATATACAATATAACAATTTACTTGTGCGCTGTTATTTAATAACATTTTTCCCTTTGAACTCCTCAAATTTGCCAGAAGAAAGAAATAGGTGTATGCGTATCATAAAACGAAAAATTTATTTTCTGAATATGATACGTATCTCGAAATTAAAAAGAATTGATTGCCTACAATATCTATATAATCTTCCGAGAAGCGCGAGTCCTCTGAAATTTGATCGAATTAAATTAAAAACGTAAAATTGTCTGAAAGCAATTCATTTTGCACGATGCAGTGGTTCTGTTGAAAGTCATCCCTAACTGTAAAAAAAAAACCTTAGAAACGAGGAAAGGTTTTTCTAGAATACGAGTCGAAACCAATTAGTTCTCCTATGTTTTCTCCATTTGAAATATAAGAATTAATTGAAAAAGTGGCTTTAAATCCTACTAACTGCATCATATTATATTCAACAGCCAGTCTGTTGGGAAATTGGCATACACTATTTACCGCGCGGATCCATTCTACCTACATAGGCTCGTCATGTGTTTGCACTGAAAGGGCGTGATTAGTTTCAAATAAGAATAAATTCAACTTTTTTATATCTCCTAATTGAAAAGTCTGCGAATACGACTATATTGCTCTACCATAAATTAATATGAAACCGTTGTTTTTTTTTTTTTCTAATGATAAATTACAATTTCCTTGCAATTACCAACGTTTTAAAAATTTTCTAGCGGTATAACACTCACTCGGATAGCAAGAGAGCGTAAGTTCAAATCCTATTGTGAAAAAATTAGAAGCGTTGGAAATTGTAATTTATCCACTCTACCGTAAATTAAAAAAAAACAATTCCTGAAAATCGTTTTGAGTCCCTGGACTAAAATGGAAAATAATTTTTAGATATTCATATCCTGAATGATTATCTACTATCGATTTTTTTTATTTAATGTCATAGTTGGCTATGGCCCTATTTGATTCGTCCAAGTTCTTCTATCGCGTACTTACTAATGTAATATATTCCGGGTTAAAACCTGATCACGTATAAAGAACAGGAACCGTACACAGGTAGCTGTTAATTGCAATAGCCGCAGGATAAAGAATTCCAACGTGGGAAATGACGCCTGTTAACACCAGCCTCGGTAGTCGCGTAGTTCTGTGAGTCTGCAAATTCGTTTCAGAATTTTAAACATGGTAATTTTAGTACAACATCGTACGGTTCTTCGGAGAAAAAGACTATTATAACTCTTTAGGCATCGAAATTACTGGAATGATCGCTTATATTTTCGTAATACTTACTTACCGTTTTGCTTTCCCGATGAATTTTTTGCTATTATCTTGCGAAGGGTGGCAGGGTTTTAAACAAAAACAACATTCGTTCAATATAACTGTCTTCATTTCAATTCCATTTTCTACTATATAATAACCTAGGTCTGTTTTCTTTTATATATATGTATAATAATATGGGTGCGTTCCCAGATTTCACGCATTTTTTTTTGTAATCTGTGATATAAAACACTTTTTTATACAATTGTCACCCTGTTATCAGCTAGCAAAGGTCGAGTAATGTATTCGTTCTATGTAATAGTTAAAGATCTTTCTATTATTTTGAAATCACTGCTTCTTGTTGCTTGGGTTCTTTTAACCTTTGCTGCCGAAAAAAAAATATTTTTTTTTTAAATTTAAATTAGCATCCACTACAATGTAATACTAAAATAACACTGGCCAACAAATAATTATTTTTTTCTGCTGACTAAGATCTGACACTTGTTTTTAACTAATATAAGTACACCCATTTTTTCCTATCATGTCACGTTTTTATCTACGTCATATTTTGTTTGTCGATTTCAAAATTCTTCAAAATCCTTAACTAAATGCAGCAAATTCTTTATTTTTCAAATAATTGTAAGAATATTGAAAGTGAACCAAATTGGGTCTTATGAACCTCTTTGAACGAAGCTGAGAAAGTAGCCTGAATTTCATTCACTTCAATTACAAAGATTTAGTGAAATGAGTATATGCTTCATTTTTTTTTCATAGTCATCTTTTATAGGTTGCGCGAGATTTAAGTGCTGTAAGATTTCATTAAGATTTAATGGCCAATTATTGTTGAAATGTTCAAAGGAACTGCCAAACCAAAATACACAGCAGAAAGTGCATCAAACGGAAATGTATTCCTTGATTATTGTGTTTTCACAAGTACTTTTTACAAGCCGCATTAGTGATTCTTCAAAGAGCGTAGTATAGCATAGAGTTAAATTTTGACGTGATACGTAAAAGCAAATATGATTTTCAGATTCAGTACACCCAAATTAGTAAAAAACAAGTCTTATATAGAAGTTAGCAAAAATTGTGTTGGGCAGTGTAATTAAAATGAATCGTATAAAAAAAGACATTTTGATTCTCATTTTTGTTTTACAATAACAGCGCTAACATGAAAAAGTATTATAACAAAAATAGTTTTTTGTGGAATATACAGAGTGCCCTGCATACTCGCAATTTTGATTAGTACTTTTGATTCTGTTCTTGTTTTTGATCGAAGGGTACTTTTTACTAAGTTGTAATATAGGACATTCTGTATAGAGATCCATTTTGTCAAATATTAAGATTATTACCCTCAATTTCTTTTCCACATAACTTATATTTTATACTGTTACATTTTTTTTTTATAATAATCTATAATACACAAAAATATTTTTGGCCCTTTCGATTTTTCTTTGTTTATCATTGTATGAAAATTGTTACTATGGAAATGAAATTAAGCACATAGAATCGTTTTTTTTTTACACATATCTCATTTAAATATCTTAAACATTAAATTGTTCATTTACGTAGATTCTAAAACACCAGAATATTTTCAGAGAAAAAATTGAACGATGCACAAGTATAACATTGAAATATTTATTTAGTTTAGTTTATTTCCTTTGTCGGTAGTCCAAAATAAAAATGTCGACAATTGTGTTTGTCTTTCTTTTTATTTTGTTTATTACCTGACGAACATCATATTTTAAAACATCTCTTTAAGAATTGGAGGCGTAGTATGCACAGATTCCCGCACGTTCTTGCTGAACTAGTTCGAAAAAGAATCTATGCTTACATTATAAGCTCTCTCATAGAACCAACATGGACAAACAGATAGTAGATCGTTTATGAATATACACGAACAATTTTTTTTTACATTTACCGTTTTTTTGATATGTTCTAACTCCATCGAGACTATTTAGCACATTCCCAAGAAAACGAATACAATATATAGTTATATATTATAATATATATCTAATAGGTAGTACTTTTAAGATACATCACACTTATGTGTTCACAACATTTAGAGATTATAAATGTTATATGTTCATGTTGGTTGAATGTAGGGCTAGTAACCCAGCCAGAGATAAGCGGATAAGAATATTTTTTTGCTGCTTCTGTTTTCGTATCGTTTTTTCTCAGCCCTAGGTAATTAAATATATACAAAAAAGAATATCATTTAAATTTAAATATTATCACAGAATAATAATTGTAATAATAAGTTTGACTAATTGTATACAATACTATAGCAGAGGATCATACAATTAAATGAAAAAAAATATATATATCCTCCCTCTATTTAATCCTATGATCCTCTTCTATAAAAATAACAAAGATAATAACCACTAATCGATATATTTTAACGAAAATCCCTTTTTAGGTAACTAGTTTTATTACTCGATTATTACTTATATATTGTACAGGGTGAATTTAAATCATTCTAGTTTGTGCCTCAATTTGTATGGGAAATATACTCATTACCAGTTTAAATGTATACAAGTTGCCCTTTCTAAATTTATTTAAAATGGTAAAAAGTACAGATTTTACGTCTTATTATTTTATATGGTGGTCCTGTGTTTTCTTTACATTAAACTGACCGGGCTACAGCAATATTCTTTTTAATAATCTCATTTCACCAGATTGAAATGACAGAGTGCTAGATAGTAAGTACATAGTTCCGGTACCGATAAATACATACAGTTACCATAGAGACTTCAGAATGATACAGAACACGTATATGAACATCTAGAAATGGAAATGTTCAATTCATTTTTTTTTTATTTTTTTTTTTTGAATTTCTTTGTAATTACTTAATTGACTATCGAATGTTTTCCTTTATATTTTCGGTTTGTTTTAGATTTTAAACAGGGTATGGCCTTTATCCTGGTCCAAACAATTTTTTTTGACATTTTTATTAGTGTTATTCCTTATTACACTTTATTATTCTTTTTCTTTCAAATGATATATGTTAACAACCTTAATTGATATTTGTACAACCATATTTTTAAGGGCAGGGCGAGTGGTTCCTTTTACACTTACATGTATATATATATTTTTTTTTTAAATTCTTTTTAACACTAATACAGCCGTTACATAATTTTTTGAGGTGCTTCTACATTTAGCGTGCAATTATTTATATATAATTTATATATATTTCATATTTATATATATATATATACTGTCAGTAACGAACATATATATAATTAGTATGTATATAAATGCTACATAATACTCGTCCCTAACTGAAATTATTCCACTTTTAATTCGCCTTTGTTAATTTATTAATTTTTTTTTACTGACGTGCAGGTGTCCAGTTAATGCGTTCTGACGTGTGTAGATTGTCTGATTTGAAACGCTACCTTATCTTTGAAATTGGATTAAATAAATTCTTTTAACAACCTTTACTACGCAATAATTCGACACCGTATACGTCATGTCCATTCTGTTCTCTGTGGAATTATTATTGTTTCTGGCCAGGAAGTTATTTATAAATCATATGACTTTTCAATCCTCCTATGACAAGCATCCCTTTCCAAGTTAGCTTTATTTACAAGAATATTACTCAATAAGAATTTTGTCAATTTATACCGATTGTTTGAAATTTAATGTCTTTTTATCGATAGACCGGGGGAAATAACGTAAGGAATTTTTTGTAATATTGAGGTAATATCGGTATTTTCAACATAGAAAGTTCATATAACAGGGTAGTAATTTGACACAGTGACCCTCTTTTCAATTTTTTTTTAAAACACATTATGAGACACGTTCCAGATAGGTTACGGTTATATATTACACACATTACATTTATATACTTTAACATATATAGGACAATGAATACAATAAATTCCACCTCATATATCGTTGTACATTTTGTTGGTCAACTGTATCATTCGAATTCATTTATTTCTTTGTCACGTTCCCGAAAAATGATCTAGGAATACTATATATTTATAGCCAATTTTTTGTTTTTTTTTGGTACAGCTCAAAAGACAACAGAAATCGCGTTTTTCATTTGTTTCTCCATTATTTTCTTGGCTAAATCTTTACAAATATAAACTCTTATATTCTAAACATGTTTAACATGTTAAATTCCATAACATTACTACTTTACTGCATCATGCGTATAATAAACATAACGAAATCGAAAAAGTATGTACTTCTTTTTCTCTTTTTGGTTTATCTTTAGAAAATGAAAACGGAATGATTTGATTGTTCAAACGGTTGTTTTTTATTCTTATTATTATTAGTAATATTACTATTAGAAAGTTGAAAAAAGCGGCTGGCAAATATAATTGGATGTGTGCGTTGCTTGAAGTTGAAATCGCATCGTTGCTTCAATATATTTTTGAGCCGCCGTATTGTTTTTCTCCCATTTTAATTTTTCAATCATAACTTCGACGCTTACCATCACACTAAAAGGCTAGGAGCTAACCATTCTTCTTCAGCTAACTGCTAACAGATGTCTTATGAGCAGGATACAATTGGTTTGGTTTGGAGTAGTAGCCACTCATGCAAGATCCAGTGTACTAATTTTTTTTTTATTGTTTTGGGCAAGAGCATTAACTAGTCTTGGTTTTTAATTACTATAAGGGTGGGGTGGGTTTACATGTATACACCGAGAGATTATTAAAAAAGAGGGAAAAGGAATCGCATCCGTAGACGTCACAAAATCCTTCGATAACCTTTTTATGTTTTGTTATAACATTCTTCGCAATTACGGATGCAAATTCTTATCCCTATAAGATTCCTTAATAAGATATACACATAGATAAGTTATTTAATCAAACCAAACTAGCTATGCGCAGTGCAGGATTTCACAACCTCTCAACATTCACTCCAACACAGTGAAATATTTTTTTTTTGTTTTGTAAATGGCCGTCTTCTGAAGCTAAAAAATTATGGATGGACTTGTGTGTTAAATAAATTAATTCCTTATACAGCCCGATATACAGTGATGAGATGCTAGAACATCTCATCACTGTAAATCACCCTGTATATTACAATATATCGTAATAATAATCATACTAATAACGAAATAAATAGTTTGTTGTATTCGATCAATCTCTTTTAGTAAATTTGGCACCGCGATAATTTTTTTATCTTTTTTGTTTTTAATATCTTTTTAAGAACTAAAAATAGAGAATTCTTGAGAATTGTATTAAAATATCACTATGTTGAGTTGGTGACTTATGTGTGTGTTTCATTGAGCCTGAAAGAAAAAAATAATCTATGATACCGATTTCTTTATTTCTCTTACTGTATATATAATATAAAATTAATATAGAATACTAAGGTAAATATTGTCGAGCATAGTGTATAAATTGAATATAATATAATCCGAAACCAAGCTACTTTAAAAAGAAATTAATAATACAGTTCCCCACAAAATTATTATAACGACCCAGGATTCATACTTCCTTTTTCTGTGAATCCTGAAGCCTAAAGTAATAGCAATTAGAAAATAATATTTTTACATTGAATGCAGAAAAAAGCGTTCTATTCGATTATTTTAAATATTAGCTGAAATTAAAGGAAAAAAAATACTAAAAGAAATACGATTTACTTAAAATTACGGTGTACAGTCATAGGCAAAAGAAGAGTTTTAAACTTTTTAAATGATAATATAGCTTCTTACTGTCTACTTCTCCAAATTGCACATTTGTCTTAAAACTTTCGATGCTCTTGTAATTTTGAATAAGTCTCTGTAGCAAATACAGGGCGAATTGATTGGAGTGGACCACCAGACAATACGTTGGGCGTTAGTATTAGAGGCATCCGATACATAGAAGCTATTTCTAACAATAAAGCCACGCTACTACCAAGCGATCCACACCAATTAAACCACCCTGTATATTGCAAGTTTATAAAAATATTATGTCATGCACCGTGCTCGATAATACAGGCAGAAAAACACCACACAAATTATATATATACATATATATAGGGTGGATTAGAATGATATGAATCTAGGTTAACGATTTCTTTCAAAAAGCTAACATGCTCTAAGTTTATTTCTCAGACGTACTTCTTTCACACAAGCATCGCAAGCAATTACTGTTGTTGTCTAAAGTTTTCAACATGCAATAGGGTAATCGGCAGAAAAGCAGCGTTGTTACATACTTGATATTGCTGAATGGGAAACACCAGCCCCGGCTGTTGCAAAGCAGCGCCTGCGGCCGTCATCTGTTGCGGGGTTGTCGGTATTTGGGGTTGCCCCGGAATACCTTGCCATGTTGTAGGGACCTGTACCCCCATCCTAGTGTTGGAAACAAAAAAGAAAGTCGAATATATTCCCTACCATTGCATATAAAAGACAATTTAATCATACCCCATATAAGACTGTTGATAGCCAGCGAATTGACCATAGGTATACCCTTGCATGCCTTGAAGGAATTGACCTTGCATCTGAGCAGCTGTAGCTGTCGGGAAGCTTTGGGGGTACCAATAACCCAATTGCTGACCATAGGCTCCATATGGGTATTGAGTACCAGTCAAAGCCTGCGCGGTATGGGACAATTATACAATATAAAATTTGCTTCATAGAGCTTAATAGCCTTACATTTACTTGTCCTGCTACTGGGGCATTGTTAGGATCCCCAGATTCTTTGCCCCAAGAGCATTTTACAACCTGTCCGTTGATATCAGTGTTATGAACAGCTACGATGGCGTGAGTAGCAGATTCCTTAGTCGAAAAACTGTAAATTTTATTTGTAAAAGCACCTCATTGATCGGTGCATGCTTAATAAGAAGCGAATTCAAGCTCACCGTACAAAAGCATATCCCTTCTCTTTGAAGACTCGTATCTCCTGAATTGTACCGAACGGGGCAAAAGTCTTTTGCATCAATTCTTCTGTTAGACCGTTGGTAATACCGCCGCAATATACGGTACAATTAGTAGGACTGCTCTGGTTGTAAACTTCATCAAATGTTAAAGGTTTCGCGTTGACTGTAACAAGGAAAAGTTATGTGTTCATTTTCTAAAATATATAGAATTGGAAATTTGAAGTTTTATATAAAAACAAATTATATGTCTTGATAAAAATATTGCTGCCCGTGGAAAGCATATAAGTGAGTTTGAAATTTCGGGGGAGTCCCGAGAGATCGTGCTGTTCCTTTTCATGCGTTTGACCCAATCAAGTGGCGATTCTGTAAGTGTCACGAGTTACTTATGTTTTATCTGTTCGCTCTATTTTAAAACTGTACCTTTTTACGTGATAAATAAATTTCGTTGACATCCAAAAAGGCATATAACATCAAATGGAAACTTTTTTTTATATATAATATTTATTTAAATCTAATAACATTTTTATCCGACCTCAACGGTGTACATTCCGGTATCCATAATTAATTTGTTTAGAGTTAGATGCTAAAATAGAATCGTAAAATGTAGCGATAATAAAACGGTTTCTCAGCTTAAAAAAAAAGACGTATCCATTGGTAACAGCTGGCTTGACTTTTACGGAAATGATTTCTGCCGTGAAAAAGACTGGATAATTTTATTTAGCGCAGGTAAATATTTACGTAACTCAGACCTAAAGCTTTAGGAATCGCGAGTGGGAATCTTATTTAAAGCTGTCTAGTTTCTTTTCGATTGGGAGAATTTATTTAGCATCTTCATTTTTCGATCGGTTGGTGTATTAAGGAAAAGAAAATGTTTAGCTAGCAACAGAATACTCAGGGAACAAATTATTTATGCGACCATAGAGTAATGATTAAATGGATCCTTTTTAGAAGCTTCTGCTTACGATGTTGAATCAACATTTTTTTTTGCAATATGTCAATATTTATACGCTAAAACGATTTTCGAAAATACTGTTTTAAAATGTTTCAAGGCATTTTATTGCTTTAGAACGGGTTGTTTTATTACGTCAGATTAAAACTTTCGTTTACAGAGTTAGTGAGCATATGAAACACAGGCGACTTAACCAAAAAAAATGTGTAATATTAACGTGGTGGCACTCGGAAATTCACATAAGCTAGCAATGATGGTAAATCGACTTCATTAGAAAGTAATTTAAGATTGTGATGCTGCAGCAACGTCACATAATCTGAACCACGATCTGGGTAAATACCATTAACCTTATAGCTGAGATATTTAAAGAATCTCTTTGGGATGCGTTGGCACACTCAAATATGGACTGAACAGGGGAGTCTTTATCACCGATATGTCACGTAAAGCACGATAATTTCTTATTAGAATGGAGTAAGACATATAGCAGCTATATGATCAGAGAAGCTTAATTTTGAATCAAAAAGCACTCCCAAATCCCTTGCAAAGTTAGTGTAGACCACAACAACCTGTCCTCGCTGGTCCAATGTTCCAAATATATATTGAGTTGTATTTGCCAAATTGTTTACAGTAGATCTGTCCGACATAGATCCGTGTTGATGGATTGATAAAACCGTTTAACATTAAAATAAATATTGTTATATAGAATATGTTCCCTTAATACTTTTGCAAAGTTCGTTAAAATGTTTATAGGTCTGTAGTTTCCAATATTAGCCCGATCACCTCCCTTAAACACTGGGGCTATTTTACTAGTTTTCCAAATTATCGGAAAATTGGAACTTTTAATAATTAAATTGTATAATATAGACAGTGGATACGGAAAGACGTAGGCACATTCACGAACAAGAAAACTAGGTATGTTATCATCACCCGATGTCCTATTATTCTTGAGTCTTGAAGCAATCTTCAGCACCTTATCCTCAGTAAAAAAGGAAACACCAAAAGAGGGATAGATCGTATCTATGGTCTACGAGGTCAACGTAGTAATCCCAAATGTATTAGCAAAGTGATGTGTAAAACTATTAACTATATTTTGAGGTTGAGTAGGTTGTTCATCGTTGCAGAATATGTTTCCAGGAATTCTTGAAGTTGTCATATGACTCTCAACAAATGACCAAAATACCTTAGGGCTAACTTTGATATTCGCTTCTATCTACACTTAATAATGATAGTATACCTGGTCCGCCTCTAATAATTATAATATATTTCAACTATTTTTTTGGCAGTTTACTGGAAACCAGTTAAAACTCTAGTTGAGTGAACATTCCGTTTTTCTTAGTGTGCACTGGTAACTTATATATCGAAGTTCATAGACAATGCAGTTTAATAATTTATTCGGAGTATATTCGATAGCTTCGCTTGCTGAATTCAAAGCAGATTTGATTATTTCGACAGTATTAAATCGTTTATCGCTAAAGATAGATGGCTTAAAACGTATGTTGTATATATATACATATATGTACATTTGCATCGTCTACACCCTCACAAAAACACCCCTATACGTGGATACGTGGATACGTATGTCGTTTGACTATACTACCTCAATTCTATTACATAGTGCACCCCCTAAACCTCCCGACAATCCGCCTTTCTGTTCGAAGTGAGCGGATTTTCGGTAACAGTCCTCTATCCACCCGTACAAACCGTTGGATGGGCATGCGACTGGTGTCAAAGTACGACCGAGATATCTGCAATGCGTACCGATGCACAAGTCTAACAATAATACCACAGCTCTCCATATACATATAGCATATAAACTATGTTGATACATTCGTATCAAAAGAACATATAACAAATTAGTGAGGGCCAACGCATATCAATAAATTTGATGTTGCGTGAAAGTCTCTGTGCATTGGACCTGCTTGCGTCTTTTTTTTTTCTTGAAAACGAAGCGTTTACGAAAATACACATACAACCGCCTATGTTTGTCGTAGAAAAGGAATGAGAGCATTTGAAAAATTATTCAGCACGAAATTTTAGCTGCATTCCATCTGAACGTTATTTTAGATTTAATTACTGCAGTTTTTGCGCGTGGAAAGGAACCTTAAACGCAAGTAGTTACCGCGTTCACCGTACGTTTTTGCAATTGATTTATAAAATCGATGTAGTGTATATTACAGGTTACAATAGTTTTGTTACAGAAAGCTCCGCTACGAACATGCATAATACCAAGTGGTTCGCAAATTACTCTTTTTTGTTGATCGTAGAACTCCGTTACGAATTTAAAATTAAAGCAACCTAATTTTGTACTTCATAAAGCTAAAATACCAAATCTATACTGGGAATATTCAAAAATTTTATATACAACAGATATGTATAAATTGTTTTCGTTAAATCTTAACACTAAAGTCTTTAAACCCGCATGCTACAATAATACGAGGGTCACGTCATATATTTTGAGAGAGAAGTTAGAACTGGAAACACTGCACTAAGTCCTGACAGTCAGTTCAGTAGCTGTCGTCACAGAAACGTGGTACACGATTTGTTATCGAAACATGGATTTGTCAAGAGAACGTCTGGGCGCAATGATCTACTACGATTTTAAAGTCAGTTTAAGCGAACAGTAAAGTCTTGATCGAGTGCAACTCGCATTTGGTGATAAAAGTCCGTCACACGCTATTCCCCTGATTTGGCTATATGTGATTTCTGGTTGTTCTTTCACGACGAAGGATGAAGTAGATGGCACAATTCATGAGAATATTCCAAAAAATGATTGGCTTCAAGCTTTTACATTGTGGAAGCTTCGGTTACAAAAGTGCATTGATGCAGGAGGTGATTATTTTGAACAAAAATAAAAACTATTTCCGTAAAAAGACTTGTACTGTATCTCAAAATATATAACATGACCCTCGTAGTATGTACCATAACACGTGAGTGTTAAAATTTCCCCGCTAGTAGTGAATAAACCGAAAAATAGGTTAGTTTGGCTTGCATTTCTTATGAATTAATATGGTTTTAACATTAGCGACCTGGTGTTGATAATAAATGACAATTGTGTTAGTATCAATTTTATTTTAATGTGGTTTTCGACCATCCTGTATAAATTGTAACAAAAGGTTTTCGTTTCTAAGGTGAGATTTAACAAAGAAAATTTGGCCCACTTGTCATAAACATTTTACATTAATGTTTCAGTTTCGTGTTTAATACACAAACATTATAACCTGTTTAACATACAGCCTATTTCTAAATTACCTTTAAAAAATTACGTATATGTAGTTTAAGGAAAATTAATAAAATTGCGCCATACACATTTTAGCTAAAATGTCTAAAAAATCAAAAATTATTTAAAGGCTTAAAGTCTGATTTAAAATTTAATAGAAGGTATCGCTACCAATTTATATACACGTTGTATATACATATTACCCTGTCAATTACTTTCCCATTTGCCGTCTTACATAAACAATTCAGACGTTGAAGTTTAAGAATTATTATAAATTTGATTGACAGCAAAAGAGTATCCAATCAACAAGTTGTTGAAAAAAGAAAATTAGCTACTTTGATGGATCGAAGTCAGCAGACGCTTTTCCCTTCATCCACAAAAAGCGAAGGATATTATATTCTAATAATAATACCTAATGTACAAATTATATTGGACATAGAACAACGTTACATTCGTCTTATATTCATGTATATTATTTTATATAGGTGGAGAGATACCCTTGTCAAAACTAATTTATATAGTCGTCAGCACTTCCGTGGGTTCCTTTTTTTCACATGACCTAATAATAACAAAATACAGTCCAGCGGTAAAGAAAAAGGAAACACGTCGATGTGAATTATGATGGATAGATCCTGAAATGCTGAAAAATGGTGAGTTTCCGAAAAAAAAAACACAACAGTTCCTTTCGCCTCTTTTGTGTTACATCATAGTCAAAAGAATTAGAATATTCAGTCATCTAAATGCAGAGAGACATCTTGAGAACATCAATTATCTAAATCAAAGCCTTTATCTGGGTTTTATGTTGCGAAAATCGCGAATTGCGTCTACAATCGGGGCGCAGAATGCGAAATAGTCAACGTAGAAAGGGTGTAACTAGCGGAATGACGTTATAAAACGATATCTCAACAAACTGAAAGACGCACAACAACATGTTATCGTGTCTTAAAATGCTGATTAGATATTTAATAGAGTGTATGGTACGGAAACGTGAGAACATTCTATCCTTTCACCGAGAGGAATCTCCGACGGTAGAACTCCCTTGAACATTCTTTATCCGCCCCCTTCGCCCCTGTCGCCTTCCCCTTCTAAAAACAACGCTTTCACAATTCCCAGCTTTTGTGTCATGATCACAGGTACCCAAATGAACAATTTGATTGCGTGTTGCAGGGTTTTGTCATGCCAATGCTATACGATAGAAATTACAGTCACGCACGTATTACCAAAGCAACCCCTCGTTGCGAAGATGATCAGTGGCGTAACAGATTTCTTTCCCAATAATTATTTATTGGAACTTTTAATGGAAACTTGCGCCCTCCAACAAAAAGTAAATAAGAGCAAAACAAACAAAGTAATTATTTGATAAAGATTCAACTTCCACAGAACTTTCCTATAATCAAAATGTAAAAGAGAATTAGCGAAGAAAAAGACGTCAAAGGTAATTTTAAATTCAAATTAACCAGAGCAATTAATTTAGAGAGACGGTGTTGTAATTTATATCTGTATGTATACATACTGAGAGAGAGAGAGGGGCATTCGAGATGTAAGGTAAATCAAATGCTCTTTGTCTAATGCGATAATAAACACATCAATTAATTATTGAATTATAATTTCAGTGTCACAAAGACGGCTCATTTCCATTGTGAAAGCGTTTCGGGAAATGATGGAGGAAGGGATAAGGGGTGAAATGCAGGCATGTCGATGAAATTGTTCTTTGTTCGGCCCTTATAGTATTTGCAGCTTCTCTCTTATATACCCTGCGGTCGTAACAGGTGTTGCACACTGGAATTCTTGGCAAGTTAAAACGTAAAAATTCGCTGGCATGGCTTCGTATGTGCGGAACGGAATGTATCACGGAGTCGATTAACCAATCTCTAATCTATTTATAGCCCAATACTAGGATACGAATCCCTCAAACCGCAGCATTCAATTTGAATTCCAAAAAACGAGTTTTTAAATTCTATTAATCAAAATTTAAATTAAACATAAACTACGACCATTAAATACGTATAGAGAGGAATCATTTTTAGAGTGAATCGCAAAAAAATACGTCGAACGCAAACAACCGTTGCATAAAATCGTTGTATTTTGCCGTTGTTTTTTTTTTTGCTTCTGCTCTGTGACGAAAAAATATATGAAATTCACGAAATTCTTTCCAACAGTGATAAAAATTTTTGTGTGTAGCGAATGAGTTGCTGAAACAAAACAAAATTCCGTATTTTTTCATATTATATATATCTCCCCTGTATCAGAATACATATGTAGATATGCATACACATATACATACGTATAATATCGACTCTACTAACTTGGAAAGATATTTTTTCGTATGATATAATATAGGATCTTGTTCTTATATGTTTTTACGAGAGGTTTAATTTCACCTTATTGAAATATTTTGCATATAGACAAGGATTTAAAATTACCGACTGTTAGATGTATCTACATACAGAAGAGTACATATACAGTGTGTTAATTTCAAAACGTTCAACCCTAAATTTCTGGATATCTGGGAATTTATAAAAAATTTCCTGAAATACGTAAGAGGTATTATTCACGGGGATAACTTTTTATGCAAAAAATGACTCAAATGCATGAAAGTCGTAAAGGCAAAGTTACTATATTATCTTAAAAAATTCATAAGTATTTTGAACAAGAGAAAAAAATATTGAGTCATATTTGTTTCAAATGATTCGAAAACAAATGAAATAATTAAGAATACGCGTTGCTATTAAAAAGAAAATTTGTGTATAATATTTATGTGACCAGAAATTAATGATTATTTAAATTAAAGTTTACCTCGTCAAACTGGGGAAACTGGAAACAACATTAGAAGATACTCAACATGGATTTAGAAAAGGAAGAAGCACCCAGGACTTAATATTTGTAATCAGACAATTAGGAGAAAAACTAATAGGAAAAGGAAAGGAAATACATATATGTTTTATAGATCTTAAAAAAGTTTTTGATAGAGTAAGAAGAGAAGATGTATGGCAGAGCCTGGAAAGGAGAGGTTTAAAGAAAGGAATTATAGAGATGATTAAGGCATTGTATAAAAGCAATAAGAATAAGGTGAGAACTTTCAATGCAGAATCAGCTGAATTCGAATCGCAAATTGGATTAAAACAGGAATGCGTATTGAGCCCATTGTTATTCTCTATATTAATAGACGACGCTATTAAAAAAGCTAAACAAAAAGAAGAAAATATGAAAGCAGGAAACTGGAAAATGAATGCAATTAACGTATAGGAACTAATGTTTGCAGATGATATGGTACTGATAGTACACTCGGAAGAGACATTACAGCAAAACTTAAAGTTATACCAAGAAGAACTAACAAAGATAAACATGGAGATAAACACGAGGAAAACAAACACCATGATAATAGCACCAGAAGAAAGAAAACATAGAAATAAATAGTCCGACACCGCAAGGTATAAAGGACAGGATTAAAAAAAAAAATTAAATTAAAGTTTACCTTGTCAAAGTCTTCATTTAGAAATAACAAAATTTATATTAAAACTATATTTACTTATTCAATTCTCTAAGCTTACCCTCATTTTTAGGTGCTGGCGGCTTCCTGGTAGCCCAGTTTGTCCGAATGCTACGGCTGCCTAACCATTGACCATTCATGGCAGCTATAGCGCTTTCAGCTTCCTGAAACAAATAGATTATCATTTAATATTAAAAAAAATAGGAAGGGTATGAGCTGCAAATATATCAATGTTTACGTTAATAAAAATTTAAAGATGTACTAACAGTATCTTGCGAAATTCCCAATAGAGTTAGCAGGATAACATTTAGATTCTGAATAATAAATACTCTGGGATATCTGAATTATTTGCTTGTATTATGTTAAACTCGTTATTTTTTAATTGTGCTAATGAGTTCTGCAAGAAAGTTTAAAGTAACTAACAACATTTAACTACTTCCATACTCTATTACTGTATTAAAGTGTAACTGAATTGAATTGTTTTTATTTGAGACGGTAATTAAGGCGGTATAATTGAAGTAACTCGATAATTAGATGCCTTATTAAAATTCAAACTGTTTTAAATTTAGTTACAGTTAGTTAACTTAGTTTTTCTGTTCGGATAAACATAATTTCCGTCTCAAATATACAATACGTTTGTCGTAATTTTCACGGAATATTAAACGGTAAATGTACCTTTTTTTCCCTACTGAGAAAGCAATTTGAAAATAGGATCGTTTGGGAAAGGAATTCTATTTTCTTAAAAACAACAACAATAGCAACAAGCCGCAAAATTTTCATCGATTACTTGATCGCGATAAAAGCTACAACGAACTACATGTATGGTTATACGGTTTAGTTCTTTTGGCTTTTTTGTATATATTTTTTTGCTTCTTCGCTACTGGAACATTTTCCCGAGGCAGTTTAGGAGCAATCAACCAAATAAGGTGCTCATAGTACGGCAAGCCATACGTAAAAACATGGCCGAGAACTGTATACGACTAAGGGACTTAAATAGTAAACACATACTAATATACTACGTTTACATTCCGTCTCAACTTTTATGACACGTGAATTATTTTTTTTCTCACATGATATGGCAAGCTATTACGTTTTACGATGTCTTACACTTTTTTTTCACTTTTTCGTGTTACTAAGAAACGCAACCATAACAATATTGATTTAAATTTTCAGGGAGGATAAGCTAAATTTTAAATAATGTCAATCAATTACCTTACGTCATACTAAAGTAGCTGCTACTTTATAAAATATGAAAGCAGAGAACTGAGTTTAATATTCTTGAAGTTGCTCAAAATTAGTTCGATGGCTGATGACTAAGAATAAAATTTATTATCTCTTTGTTTTGCTAAGTTGAACAAATTAATTGTAAGCGTAGAACTTGTTCAAGTATTACTTATGAGTTTCGTCTTTTAATAAACGGGCCGTTCTGTAAACTGAAAATAAACCCATCTACCGGAACTGATTGAATGATAGCTTTTTTTAGACGGGAAGAAGTTAAAAGGACTCTAAAAACATCGTGTTTTAGTATTTTCTAACGGTCATTGTTTACAATACGATCTATCATGAATAATAGGGCTTCTCTTTTTAACCAACGACCAGTTGAGTGATGGATCTATACAACAACAGGAAGTGAGCGAGAACATGTCAGAACGTAAATATTGAAGCTCGTGGATTTATTAAATAAAAAAACTCTAAACGCCGATTTAGAATTTAATCTTGAAAATTTACACGTTATGTACAGGTGTCTTAGAGATCTAATAGTAAATTTTAATTTATAAAGAATGAAATGATCTTATGCTTCGAAATAAATTCTAATTATTCTCGGCAAAGTGGGTCAAGCTACAGTGCAGTGCAGAGAACAACGTGGAATTCAGTAACATTTACGTACTCACATCATGAGTGAGCATAGTAGATGCCGACGCAGGAATGTTTACACTTAAAATAATGATAAAAAATATATTATATATATATACATATTATATAAGTATGTGTGTACTGATAAGCACTCACAACGACCAGTCGAATAATACTGATACGGGTACTCGATTCTCCGTACCGCCCGCTTCACACCTCCACATTGTTCTCCGTATACTTATACTGAAACTTGCCCCTTTTTGCCGAGAGTAATTTTAATCATGTCAGTGAGTTTTTTAAACTTTTCAATATACGAGGCGTGTTCAAAAATTAAAATTTTTTAATTTCATCTTGTAATACAGATATTTTCATTATTTCTTAAAATGATGATGGAAATATTTTACGAATATAATGAAAATAGGACGTACTGTACAACGGTAATCAATTCAAAGTTTCGAAACAATGATTAATTTGCACTAGATAGAGACCGGATATACGCACCTCTAAACACAAGGCATTATATCTATTTCGTTGAAATTCTGAATTAGCCTTTCATCCACATGTTAGATAACAAGTGTTCTATGCTGAAACTATCAACAAGTAGGTCATGCAAGTTGTTGAATATGCATTATTACATAAATACGGACACGGACCAGCTGTAATATGACTCGCTAGATAGAGAATATAAGAGATCAAACGACAGGATACCAGGTAACTCGTATTAGACAAGCAAAAGGAACTGTATACAATTCGCAATATTTTGATCGCAAGGTAAATATAATACAAATACTTCCCGACATCATCCCATACCGCAATATAAACGTCGCGTACCTCGAACAAACGGGGGACAAAAGAGAAAGGGAGGTTGGCAATCGATTCCTACGGAAGCTCTATTCCATAGATATTATAATTAATCAAGAATAATAACTATGTTATATGCGTTTACTAATACATTATAGAGTATTATGGAGGGAAATATTGATGTTGTGAGCGTATAAGGGTTAGAATAATGTGGAAGAGGGTTTATTTAATAATATCATAAATCAACGCCTTAAAACTTTTTATTGGTACTCTATACTTTTATTAAATAAACGTGTTCTATCTACCGCATTAATGTATGCCGCGTCATGGAATGCTTGTTTTTATAGAATATAATGCCGTATACATTTAAAAAACAAAACAAGCGAAAGCCACATGTACACACATCGGTGGAATAAAAAAAGCGCGAGCTTTCGCCAGCTTTAATGTCTAGCGCATTGCACCATTAGAAGGTTGTTTAATCACAAATACATTTCATACGCTTTATGTTTCTCTTACTGTTATACACTGTTGTACAAAATTAATTTACTTTTTAATTTTTTTGAAAGAGAAAGTTGTTCCATGAAGCGATAGCGGGAAATATTTTTTCCTATAGCCTTGTCGGTTTTATTTTTATATATAAGTCAAGTTACCGTAGACAATATTATTTTCCACATCTGTACACATATCGATGTTCTAGCAGTTTGACCTTCACAACCACCGTGTAGATATTTTTGCTCTTCATATAGAAATGGCAAAAACTGATGCTTCGGATTTATATTGTTTCTAAACAAGAAATGATTAACTTTTATCCTGATTTTATTTTATTTGCTAAAATAATGAAGTTGTCATGTAATTGCATTTGTAATAGTAAATCCTATACTTTGAAGAGGATAATATTAAATTGTAGATACATTCATTTAAACACTCTAAAACTAATCATTCTCATTAATTCTGAGAGATACCTCGTATATCTATTAGTATACCGCAAAAGTATTTACTATATTAGCAGGTCTAATAAATTAAATATTATTGTATTTCATACGTCCAGGTATTCTACTAGGTTCGCGTTTGTTTTGAATATAAGACTAAAAATTGGATCTGTAATATTTAAATATTTAGATTTTAGAATGTATTAATTACTTAATGTAAGCTCGAGAAACTTACAGCACACACAAAACACCTTTTCATGATTACCTTTTGTGTGTAATACAAATAATACGACACACAGCACAGAAAATATTTGCTTTTTACCTAACGATATTACTCGCAAATAGAGAAAGGCGCTTTCTCCATTGTGCGAGTAAAAAAAAATCATATGGGATGGGCCATCCCTTTAACATAATTAGTTATATTTGCATGATAATACTTTTAATTTGTCTAATAGTGTCCCCGATACAAAGGCAGCAGTAGTCTGCGTATCATCAAGTAATAATACCGACCTCAGTCGTGTGATAACAATAAGGGGAGGACAAAATTCATGCTTCAATTACTAGGAAGTCATGATATATTCCGTTTCAGGAAATTGTTCGACATATTAGCAAATAGATGTTGGGGTTTGATTGATAATAACACGTGCTTTTGAATTCTAAAAGTTCGATTGGAATCTCGATGTAATTACGCAACCAGTTTTGTCGGATCTATTATTGATAAGTTTCCGTTTTGAAATCCCTAGTTCATTAGTAGGTGAGAATTAAACAGTACTGTCGATAATCCATTGTGGATGGAATACAATGAATAAGCGGCGTATAATTTTTAATTATAATTCAGAGTTATTCTAATGGGGAATCCCCTAACCAAACTAGACATTTAGAAACGTAATAGTTTACATCCGAATTTCAATAGAATAGCCTGCCGACCAGTCAGAAAGTTGTCGGTCACTTAGAATTGTGAGCGGCTATACCCCACACGCGCTTTTCGCGTCGAGGAAGTAGGTGGACACTGATCCGCCGACCTTGTCAGGCAGTTTCGCCCCTCCGACCCAAAGATGTTTACAACCTAGATAATATTTACGCTGAAATTTACACGTAAATACAAGCCAGTATCAACGCCATAACATCCTAACGCCTACCTATTCAATATTAGAAAGGATGCAAAAAGCAATTTCTTTGGATGGGAACCTTTTTCTTTTTGAAAGAGAATTGTGTTGCCAACTTTATTATTGTTTCTATCTCAATATGATGGGAATGGAAATGTAAAGATTATCTTCGAGATTCAGGAATTGACGCTATTGAAATTTGCTTGCGTAAAAGTGCTGAATATATTCTAAAGAACTTTACAAACACATCATGTTTAGTTAGGAAATATTTTAGAGACCGCCAATAGTATCCCAATTTAAATACAAAGATATTTGACACTGTTTTTAGTGACATGAACCGATACCTTTTAGCAAGTGTTTAGACGAGAGCTTGGGCGTGAGCCCTTCTCCTCATTATAATGTCCCCAAAAGCGCCTTTGAAGTATAAATTGTTCGACTATGCGCGGATACCGTTATCCTCTTAGACTGTAAAATTTTGCTGGCTGTTTTAAAATTAAATATTGTATCTGATACGGTCAATTTACAATAGGAAGATTTCGATTCTAGTTAGATAGTGTCGTCTGTATCACGCAAGGTAGGATATTAGATAACAAGCTTCCTGTTTGTAGTAAATAAATGTGTATTTATAAACTAAAAGTAGATTTATGTTGAATCTAAGTACAACTCAGATGCAGCACCACCGATATGTTAATACAGCGAATAGATAATTAACTAATATGTTAGATATAGATGGTATTAAATGCGATTCGTTCAATGGTATTATCTTGTATGTTAACCTATTTCACGAATCATTTCAATTTGTCATGATAATTTGTGCTTTTAAATTTTAAATATGTAATACAAAATTCGTTATTGATGAATTTCTATACATATATAAGAACATAAGTTAAACAATACTATTTTTTACGTACCTACTTATACTTACATGTTCTCTTTAATATTTAACTCTATATATGTATCTACAGGGCGTCCGTGAAATAAAATAAAAAATATGAAAAATAGAAAGATTTAATGCTATTAGACTTAAATCCAAAATATTTTGAGAAAATTCTTTTGTAGACGCGAGAAAAAAAAGATATTTACAATAAAACTTATTCACAGCTGAAATATTACGTACGTAAGCATGTCACAGCTGTGTTATTGCAATGTATGGATGTATTATGTATATGCATATTACAATTTCCTTCTCTTTCTAATTCTGATGTTCGCGTCGTAATTGAGTCAGAATTTTTTGGCTTATGTTCTATATTATTACACCTTTTCATTTTCCGTTCCTTTTTATGTTATTTCGAAGACATCCTGTACAGGATATTGTCGTAAAACACATATAAAGTTATCAGTTTAAATTTATTTTAAGGAATATATCTTCATTTTTAATACAAATTATCTTTAAGATTATTTGGTATTTTAATTATGTTGAAATATAATTTTAGTAGCGGAAATGCGTTTTTATTTCTATTTTTCGTGATTTTTGGTGTTGCCCCTTAATTTTTTTTTTATATTATTCTCTGAAATTATTAATGTTTAGGATTGCCTTATTATCTATGTAATTTTCGCATATCTATGGAATATCTATTAGGGTGGGACCTAAAAACGATTTTCAAGGTTTTTTATAAATAGCAATTTTTCTGATAAATAGTTTTTGTAGTATAAAAGCACTTTTGTGGTTTACCAGAGAGGTCCAATGTACCCATATGGTTTTTACTGAATTAAGGACGTGGCTTCTTGAAATCAATGGCATATTCTTGAAATTGTCAAAATCTACTATATGGGTCCAATGGACTGGGGTGCCAAGTAGCGGTATGCCGATTTCCTGGTAAAATTCGACAGGTCTTTATTTATAACCTTTCATATATAGTATTTGTTGCAATCTATATGTTTTAATTGAACTATTTACAGCTCTAATATCCATAAAATGTCCAAATTACTAGGATTATGTTTCCTATAATTATCTTTAGCTTCCAAACTTTTTATTATTATGGTGGCTATTACTATAATCGTTAAAAAAAGGGATACAGAAAAGCACGCGGCCAAGCTCGAGTCGATATTTACAGAATAAAACGTATAAAATGGGGGAAAATAACCCCCGAGTATAGTTACTACGTTTGGTATTCTTATTGTCTGTACGTAATAACAGACAAAGAAGATAATTAATAAAACAAACAAAACAAATCGCAAAAAGATTGGTCGTAACCTTATTCTTTTCTTTCTTCACTTTGTATTATCGTCTACAATGCGCTTAAAAAGAATCTAATAGTTAACGGTAACCATTAGGACGTTATGGAATTCCGCGGCACACTTTCCTAAAGAAGGTGGTTGGGATGCAAGACAGAGATTAGGATGAGGTATGGGTTGGCGGTGGGGTATACTAATTACTGTGTTGCCTGAAATACATATGGTCTCATTAATAGTCCGTGCACGTTTCACAGTCTTTTCGTCTTGGAAAATATGTCGATAGATTTAATTAAATTTATGTAAATTATACAGGGTGACTATATTTCTAATTATGGTAGTCCTGGGGGTTACACCGTTCTGCTTATCCTATCAAGTAAAGATATAATATGCCTAGCACAGCAAGCCATCTTTGCGAGCTAAAATTATGTAAAGCTTTGCCAGGATAAGTCTACCGATGAGAATAGGTAATGCTAAGTGGCAGGGATAAATATTTTCGCAAAACGTATGAATGAATATTACAAGCTATATATCATCCTAAAACGAAAAAAATATTGAAGCAAAATTCTACGAATTTTTTATAATAATAATCTTCCAAGAGTCGTTTTCATTTTTAATGCATGTTTTACTACCTTTTGTGTATATCCCGCCGTCAGATAACACAACGCGAACTCCTCATACCCCCATTCACGCACAAGAATATATCTGTAAATTGTAAAAATGGTAGATAATTCCAAAGGTAGCTAAAAGCAGCGAACCCTTAGAATTTATAGTGTGGTTTAATAGATTATTGTGCTGTTATATTTATAGCCCGAGAATGTATGGTGGTACGATGTTTATTTATGCCCTTTTGCGGTAGCAATTTGTTTCCTAATATTTTATAGAAGCACTTATTTGGGCTATAATAAATATTTTAGCGGGCCTCAAACAAGTAATGAAGTAATAAGATACCTGAACACATGATAAAAACATAGAAACACACAACAAAAAAAATTGAATGAACTTCCCAAAAGGCAAATTAATAAATGAAATTAATTAGCTTTAATAAAATCTGGATATTAAAGAGGACAAGCGGGAACCGGGAAATACGGATTTAAAAAGAAATATATATTAATGTAATTACTTATCAATAAATATAATTTGATGTGATTGGTTTGCGAATGAATTCTCAGAAAATTGTTAATAATTTTAATGTTTTTTTTTATCAATACGAACATACGATTTTTGATACTCCAACGTCCAACATTCCGAAAAGAATCTGTTAACGATGGGAAGCTGAGGGGCAATAAAGCATGCGATATATCCCTTTCTGTCGGCCATGTCCCCCCATCTGGGACTAAATTGAATATATTCCGTATTTCGATTCAATTAAAAGCGAAACGGGCGTTAGAATTTATTCGAAATTCGACTTGTAATGAGTGAATTTAGTATCAATTCCATTGGACACAAATACCGGGCAGCTCCTCACCCACAGTTGCCCCCTGATGAAACCCATTTCCTCCCCCCCAAACAACGGAACGATAACGGAGCAATCCAATAGACTGGGTTAATGGGGTTTGTCACTTTAATATTGTGTACAGATTGAGCGCCCTTAATGTTAGGGGATGAAAAGAAAAAAAAAGGACCAATTACATAGATTTTTTGTGTTATTCAAGGAGGAATGTTTACTCTTCTTTTCGGACAATAAAAATATCGGTCCCTTTTAATTTATCGCTTTAAAAAGGAGGAAAGAAACCTATAAACGCGTATGTTGCGAGATACATTGGCCACTTTTTAACTGGGAAACTGTATTTCTCCCTTCCTGGCAGGATAACTAGAAGGGTGAGGTAGACAATAGCTATTTTTAAAAATAGATTCACCAGTACCTTTATAGGTTTTCGTGACTATATTTACTCTTCATAATGAAACCACACCCTTCCAGCGTACGTTTGGGAAATCATAACACCTTCTATAATTGTTTTTTTTTCGCACTATGCTTTATATATTTTAATTTAACTTTGCGACATTAGAGATACAACATACCGTTTGAATTTTTGATGTTTGCGATAGAAGTTTGAACGCAGGTGTGAATTTTTGATAAATTAGAGGAAACATTTACTTACCGCCTTCTTAATGAAAGAAACGAAGCCGTACCCTTTGGATTTAAGGGTCTGTGGATCTCTGACGACCCTGCAGTCCCTGTAACAAAAATAAATACAATTATGTAAATGAGTAGATGAGTTGATGTAGTCATGCACGGGGTATGCACCATAAATTCTTCGCCTGATATAGAAAAAATAAACTTGGAACATTATAAGAAATTTCATTTTTCAATGTAATCTCCCCTAACTTCTATACATTTATTACTACGATTAATTAATAATTCAATACCCTGGTAAAAATAATCTGAAGTTTTTCCGTCAAAACAGCTGCTTGTAACTCACTGTCGTCGTGTATTTACAAGTGACGATCCAGAACACAGAAATATTATTATTATTAAAATAAAAATAAAAAAAATTAAAAAAAGAATATTAATATACTGTTGTAATTTTTATAAGATCAACAGCTGTGTTATTGCAGTTTATGCAGTGTGTGTATGTATACGAGTCTGCTTAGATGGACGTATTGTGTATTCTGCATCCATAGGCGGCACATATTACAATTTCTTAGGGTTTTTTTAAATTTTGACGTTCGCGTGGTAATTGACTCAAATTTTTTTGGATTCAATATATTTACAATTTATAATTACACCTTTTCATTTTCCGTACTTTTTATTTTATTTCATACATCCTGTATAGGATATAGTCGTAAAACATATTTATAGTTGTCAGTTTAAATTTATTTTACCCACTCAGAGTATTTTTTCGCAAATAAAAATTTGCATAGTACATATTTATATGTGATGTACGTGTTCCCAAGGTTTTAAGATTTTTTGAATTTTCGGATTTGTGATCGTACTTTGTTACTGCTGGTTAGTTACAATGGTCAAAGGGCGTCTAAATAGATAGAGTAGTGAAGTTTGATAAATTAAAATGCGTATTATATTTTTACAGAGGACCAAAAGAGAATTACGTACATTAGAAAGCTTAAAGATAAAATACTGTAATAGTTATTTAATCTGAACTATAAAAACTCACATTTCCCCGGTGAATTTCAAAATTAACTTAGCTCCGTTCCCGACGGACGATAAAAAAGCCATTTAGGAAATTCACCTGCTATTATAAATACGACATTTTAATAATCCAAATAACCAACGACACCTCCTCCAGTTATTTAAGAGGCCGTCCCAAAACGGATAATAATTACCGAGATATGATAAGGGGAACTTAGTAGGTAACTTATGGAGTCTTCGAAGAATATCGCGCGTTTCATTTTTTTAATAGTAAGTAGCTATAGAGATTCGCCCAGTATTAAACGTGGTTGTTTATGCTTATTCGAATAACCAGGTAAACTTCTCACATATTTCCAGCACTATTATTCCCCGGACTTAGACGGACGGAAATGTGCAGAATTTGTGTGAATTTATATTCACAGGACACACCTATTTCATGTTATATATTCCTCAATAGCGGCAAGCCTGGTCAACAGGCCATCTACCCGAAAACGAGAAACTGCTTTTCGACGGGTTTATCGGGGACTTTACATTCCGAAAACTATTCTGTCACAACAATATCATCACGAAGAAGAAATTTATACATGCGGAACGCGTATAGTATTCCAGCAAATCTATATTTTAGATGCGATTTAATCTTTTTTTTTTTAAACGTAACCACGCCTAGCTCTTTTACGAACAGCAATGCAACAAAATTTCATTATATTTTGAAATTGCTGCGCGAACCGCGAATAAAATCCATGCTTAAACCCGTCCAAAAACGGGCTGAATAAATCATGATATTGCCTGTTCATATTATCCCTCGCATTAAAAAAACGAAAAGAATTTATTGTTACGTTAAAGCGGGAGTAAAATATTTCCTCTGTCTCCCTGTAGAACCTGTTATGATGTTATAAATATTAAATATGACCAAATTGGCATGATTTTTTTTGTTTTACTTTAGAATAGCTCGAATTTTCTACTTGCACATATGGCTTGAGGGCGAAATCTTTCGCAAACTAAATGTTAGAATAACGATAATTAAATTACATATTTCCATCATATACGAAATTGGAACACGATGAATATTGATTTCCTAAATTGAATTTTCGAATTTCAAATTCTCATGTTGTCTATGTTATGTGTAAATAGAATTGTTTTATGGCAGCGTTGGATGTTGTTCCAACACCTTTTTTCGACGTTGCTGCATAAACAAAAATAGTAGGGTAATATTCGAAAAATCAACACGTTGCACACAGAATCCTCTACTAATCAGGAGGTGTTTATTATTAATGTAAATTTAATTTTCAATTATCCCCGCTCTCACAGGATTCATAATGCTGCATCACATTATTATTCATATAAACCTATGCATAAAATAAATAACCTCCACCTTCAGATGCTTCAAATATATTCAAAAGTCCCTCTCTCGTAAGATATGGATTTTTATAAAAGGATGATATTCAATTGTTTGTTTTGTCTTATTCAATAATTCTTCTTTAATCTCTCCTACTTTTGTAAAGTGTAGAAAGTTAATACCACGTTATTTGGCAAACCGCCAGAAATTCCAAAGCCTGCTAAGTGCCTGCAACTCGTTTAATAAACAAAGAATTTCCGAAAATTATTTCCTCCCCCCTACGGTTTTATTTTTTCCCGACACCTCCTAATTTACTAATTTAAGCGGTGAATAAATTTCTATCTTCCTTCATTTTCACCTAAAAAGGCCTATCTAAAATTTTTTGGATGTACATGAAAATATATACGCACACATCAATTTTAATATTTGAAATTTGTAACTTAGTAATATTTCAAGCAATTTATAAATTATACAGCCAGATATCTACCTGTTAAAACACGCGTTTCGTCGATAATAAATTTTAATATTTTTGGCGGTTGCTAGCATGTATTTAATGTTTTATTTTATGACCATGTATATTCCTATACCCCGGCAGCGAAATCAACATTTTTTTTAACAATGTAAACGAATGGATGTACACAAAATTTATTAGTGATTACTTTTATTTTTATTTATGGTGTTTTATTGATCCAGGAAGCAAATATATATTATGGGGTAATTTCTCCGATATACTTTTATACTCTGTAGCATCGTAGAAAAGTTTTACAACTCGCTACCAGAACATCCTCATCTGTAACAAACAAAAACATTTTTTTCTCTTAAGTTAGACACTTCTTTTCTTTGTTTACAAAAAAGTTATTCCCGACCACACTTTACCTAGCGTTTAACTTAATTGTTTTTCATGATATTGAGACCGTATTTATTGACTTACTTTCTTTAATACCTAGTTATTTGTGAATTTCTTATGTATTAATATAAAAATTTACAAGTAATTCTTTTTGAAGCACTATCTACAATGAAAATCTTTAAAATACCATTAATTGGGGAATAACATAATAAAGGTACTGCATCACTCATGTGTGTAAGTTATCTTCTAAGACTGTCTATGAATGGATCGGTTGAGAAATAACAAAATATGAAAAACATCTTTATTTGTAACAGATCTAGAACATTTTCCAAAAAGGTGCAATCTCATATTTTTATAAATCTTATATTTAGATTCCTGTACATCTTCAGATAGCTGTCCAAGAAGTAGGATTGAAAGCATACGTAACTATGCAACTAGACGGCGTGTGTACCATACGACATAATTTGCAGTTTACTATGAAATCGGAGTGTCGTCAGTTCCTGTTATTTGAGATGTACAAGCAGAATTGCGAAAAAAATCTATTGCCGGTAATTTGACGAGGTTAGTCAATTGTTTAACCAAAGTCCTTACGGAAACACTCCTGTACAAGTTGTTTTCTAACCACCAAAGCTAAATGTGTCTCCTCTTTCCTGTTTTTGATTTATTCGTACAAGATTATTTACTTCACTTAGTTTGGCTAGATATACATTACAAGTAGCATCCACTGATAAATTTGCGAAAACTGGAACCACTTTACCATTAACGATACTAAAATACAATGTGTGTTTCATAGATAATGTTGTATTTATATTATGAAGGATGATGGTAATGATTCGATTTCTGTGACTATGCTCCTAATTTTCTCAGGAGTTTCTTTTTACAAATTCTATAAGAATGTGATGACAAAAATGTACTGATAATTTGTCTTTAGATCTTCCAATTTTATTCCGTCATTGTTTGAATTCCGACAAAAAAGTGTGTGATTTGCTTCAGTTAAAATCGGAAGTTTTTCTTCAATTTAATTCTGCCCTGTACTTATATATTTTCCAATCTTCTATGAACGTGTTCTAATATTTATAGAGTTCCTTTCTTATATTTATGTCGTTTTAATACGAGAAAAAATGATGGAGAAGTTCGATTGAAAACAAGTTTTTACAAAAATAACAATTTAGTATAATCATTAAAAAGTTTTAATTTCGAAAAATGTCTTCTCTACGTCATATATATTTGCTAATTCTGTAGAAATTCCTAATAATTTTATTATTTTTTTTTATCTGAGCAATAATATTTAACGTATCAATTACATTATTAATACCAGTTATAGCAGTCGCAATATCTCTGAATATATTTCGAAGTATTTTGTTAACAATATTTATTCGGTGAAGTAAATCATAACAAAGTACTAAAACACATAAAATGAAAATTTGTAATTTTCTTGCATAATACTCTGAACTGGTATCTACTACGTTTGTTTATTTCAATATCGCGCTGGTTTAAGTGCATCAGCACAAGATTCCCGTCGTGCTTTTGATAATGGCTTTTGTATTAAATTTGGGATATATTTTTTTTAAAACATCCCACCGTTTCCTTGATGCTCAAGAAAATTATGAATTTCTTGTATTATTCTGAATGGATAATTGTTCGTTAATTATTTTTACTTTGAATGTACAGATCGTAAAATAAAGAATGCTCGTGTTTGTAATTGTTAATATTTCAATTAAATTCAAGGAACGTTGTTGATTTGGCGTTAGTTCATAAGAAATATAGGAAAAAAGAAAGAAAATAGGACTGATCTCACAGTATCGCAAATACTTGAAATAAGGCAATATTCCACGCAACGTTTATCTCGTTCACCTTCAAATGCCTCCTCTGGAATGCTTGAGATCATTGTCCTTTTGAAATATGAAATTTCAGGTAATTAAATAACGTCCGGATGGTATACCGCAGTCTCTTAGGGTGCGCAAATAATTTCCAGATAATTTTTCAACTTTAAATAATTCAAATTTGGATTCACTCATCTATGTTCATTATTCGATCCCACGTTTCCATGGAGTAATGTTTCTGTTGTGTTGCATATTCCGATTCTCCTTGTTTATTGGTTGGTCGAAGCAACGGTGTCCAGATAGCAATGCGACTTCTTAGTCCTTCATTTATTAGGTATCTTCTTAGTAAGGCTGCAGAAAGGAGTGCCCTCGAAGACGCGTGCGGCTTTGTTACTATCAATATTAAAAATAATGAGTGTAATTACTTACTATTTTAGTTTGACTGTGTTATTGATGTAGACTCTATATCAACAAAGCCTGCATCAACAACACAATCAAACTAAAATGGTAAGGAATTACATTCATTATTTCTAATGAGGTTGTGCTGGCAGTACCTATTTCAGGACTTGTAGGACGTGGTCCTGCAGATACACCTACTCAAGACCACGGATTACAAGCCTGAAAATAAGTACTGCCAGTATAAACTCAGACTCCGGCCATGAAAGCCTTATTTTATTATTTATATTATTGCACACCTTCTTACATACGAAGATGATACTGAATTTCAAATTCTCCATCTTTAATTTTCTTAATAACATTTTGGATTTTTGTAAATTTCCCTATCATTGTAAATCTCATGGTACAGTACGATAATCTTAACTAGTTCTTTTTTTGCTAAAACGGCAACCATTCACCTATACGTTCAAGTTTGGAATTTAGTATTATTCTTTTATATCAATTACCGAATTTGTACTTTCCATTTAACATACAAGAAAGAGAAATACAGAAATTATCGGTAGCGATCTGAAACAAATCACACGAGTGTAAATCCAATTTCGTTAAATTTGAAGAATTTGGAGCGTATCTAAAATTAATTACGGAGTAATAGAATGGGAACGGAGTAAACTACTCCATTATCTAAATTTGACATCAACCTAAAAATTGCAATTACAAAATCGATTTCCATTTAAGAGACACCCATGCCAAAAGGGTTAAACTTGTTTGCAGGCCACACAAATCTACGATTTAATCAGTAAAGGGTTTCATCCCTTAACCTATATTAATTAATTTTAAATGTATCTTAGAATATATCCCCAGTTAATAATTACCTTAAGAATGGCTCATGATTTGTTCCGGATTTATACTGTAACGTGTCGTAGTGTAATGGTAAGGCTGTACGGCGATGAGGGAAACTCACCGGGGAGGTACACATATGTGTATACATGTAGATGTATACGGCTTTTTACACCCGTATCTCGTAAAATCCCTTAAATTATAGTAAGGACAGTAATAATAATAAAACAAGAGATCTAGTAATGAATTTTCCGAAATGTGCTAACTTTGAAGAGATGGAATTCTACCAGGGTTGAAATTTGGAGTACACAGCGGTGACGGGTTGGCTATTAATTTGTATTTTCGAAATTAAACATGCCAGGGAATCTGTTGTTACACTATTTAGAAGTATCCTTTTCATATTCCTGCGCTAGTGAGAACCCGTCATATAATTCCGAAATTGCACAATACCATTTCACCAGCGGCGAAATATGGAACTGATACGAATGCCGCAATAATTAAGAAGGAATGTCTTATGTCTGTCGAAAAATGTGATATAGAGGCTATTATTATCAACCTTTTCCAGTCAATGGAAGTTCTATAATAGAATGTAACTAATCGTATATCTTTGTATTGTCAAAAACATTATTGTAATGTAGGAAAAGTGTATGTTTGTTTTAAAAAAATAGCTATCTTATACTTATTGAGTATGTCCCAAATAAACGAGGGCAAATTTTTCGAAGAATTTAGCTTTTGAAATGAATACGTAGGCTTCCACTGCCAGAGTCAGTACTAAGCGAACTATTTCCGGAATTGGACCGTGCCATGACTGTTTTCTTTCTCTTATTCTTATTTCATTTTTATATCTCACCATGACACGGTCCAATTCCAGAACGAGTTCGCTTAATTTAGCTTTTAACGAAATTAGAAACATCCAAAATTATTAGTTTATCCGTCTAATTAAATACATATTTAGTCTCTGACCGCGAAAGTAATATCAGTTCAGCGTTAAAGTTATCTTCCTACAATATTATGTAATAAAACTGCCTGAAGTCCTGGTTAGTATCAAAATACCCAATAATTGAATTGTACTGCACAAATTTGAAAGCGGATTATATTAACCATTCTAAATGAATCAATTCAACATTAAAACAATACATACAGTTCAATTAGAAATGCTATCAGTGCTTGTAATATATAACAAATCAGATTGGTTAGCTTTAAACTATTACTATGCAATTATTTGAACAAAAAAAGCTATTATCTGCGTGTTAAGCGCCTTCGAATACCTTTTGCTACCCGAAAACGGTCTATTTCGTCGATCGTAAGGCCATCGCTAACGCGTGAGTCGAGCAAACATGTTTGTTCAGCGTGTCAAAATCTACCCTATACGATGGTCATATCTCAGTTATCCTTAGTCTTAGCGTAACCGCTTGGTGCTCATTTTAAAGGTCCGAAAGCGTACTTTCGAACGGCGTTAACCGGAATCCCCTATCTCTATCCGTTTAGGAGTTACGATGCTTCAAAGCTTGAATGATTCTTTTAGAATCTTTCAAATTTCAAACGCGTTTTTCTTCCAAACGGTTGCAGATAGCCAGGCGAATTTTTTTCATCGTAATCTACGTGAAAGAACGCGTCTTTTGATATGTTACTCTACCACAATTTGGAGTTCATTTAAAAAGTTTTGCACCCCTCCACTTTCAAACGTCCATATCTCCTAAACGGTTACAGCTATAGGGCAGGCGTAGTATACCCTTATAGGTCCACATTCCGATAGGGCCAAAACCTCGAAATTCTGACCTTCGATTCTTCTCAACGTATTTCATCAAGTGGAAGTTTTGTCCTGGTCTTTTGTAAGCATATTTCAGATTTAAATGTAGTGAAGCGTTGTATGCTTATGTTCGTTCTAAACTTGAGTACGTCACCATTATTTGTTATCTCTACTACTTACCAAAATTTTATGATCAAGCGTGTTCAAAAGGAATTTATAAAGTAACTTGAGTAATTTGTTATGCAGTTGTAGTATTTACAACAGTTATACTGCACGACCTGTTTGACGTGTTTAGCGGTTGAATTGTTAACCATTCTAAAAGAATCAATTCAACAATTCAATAACAGACACTATTAGTGCTTGTCATGCATCACGAAAAAACTACGTTGTAAAACGGTAGATGTTAGGGTAATTGATAATACAACTTTGATAGGTTTTAATAAATAACTTTAATATTAATACTTGGTTAGAGTAAAAACACGTCGGTACAATGCAAGAATTAAAACTTACTTTATGGATATAGAATATGGATTATAAATAAGACATTAATTATTTATTTCCAAGAATAGAGGATATTTCCTATGGTGAAAGTTTAGTATCTAGGTATAATTTGTGTTTTCATATTCTAGAATACGTTAGTAATATCCAGTTTGTATTCTAAATAAGCTATATGTGCATATATGTATATATATATATATATAGAGATGTATAACTAATAGGATCTCATGTAAGGTTTCAGAATAAATAAAATCAATAACAGAAAGAGCCACGTAAACCCAAAGAGTACATAATATTTTTATGATATTAACATAGTTCCGGTGTAATTCTCTGTAATATAACTATTCACAACTTTTCATATTTTATATATTATGTACTTGACATAAATTGCCGCAATTGTTACAGTTTTAAATATATCATCTGTTTCTGCTATTAAATAAGCGTATCAATATCAAAGAAAAAATATTTCAAGGAAATAAAAGCTTTCTTCATCCTCCTTTTTTGAATACATTCCTCTTAGAGAAACCATTAGAAGATAATAAATATAAAGGTTATAAACAGGATAAAATGAAGAATACGAAAATATGAAAAGAACAAGGACAGATAAAAGGCACCCAAGTTGTTTATTATACAGCCGTTGGTAAAGACGTAAATGTGCTTTTCCGTGTAGATAAATTATAACTGGTGAAAACATTTTGTTGCCTTACCACTAATGGAATAATCCTTAAATTTTATACTGCGAAAAAAGCTCAACATCTAGCGAAGAATTGTGTTGGTATCTTTATTTTAAATTCCATTGGTATGGGTTTTCCTATGTATAGGTTCTCATTGTAAATAATAATAATAATATACGATCGATATTATTAATATGACCTGCAACCTGAGTTTAAACGCGTCATAAATTTATATTAAAATATCGAAATGGCTGAAGCATTAATCTTGAATACAACCGTGCGTAAACTTTGATATGCATGTTTGACATATGCAAATTATCACGTTGTTTGTATACATGGGTGAAGCTTGTAGGGTGGGGGGTTGAAATTAGATGATGCTAAAATTATGAAATGTTCAAGCACGAAAGATAGACAGACCTACAACGCTATATATCCATACGGGCTAACGCTGGTGCTCTTACATTTATAAAGTAGCTTAATGTATATGAAATGGTAAAGGGTATTTTTAACACCCGTAGAAAATACTGTATTATTCAGCAAAACATGAGGATGTAGAGGATTACAAAATATTCTTTAATAATGCTGGCAGGGACATGAATTATGGGGTCCTGTTGTTGTGTCAGGTGACATTAGCGATGCTTATTGACAGTTTCGTGGAATAAATCACAGGAATCCTATTCGGAGAGAATTATTTTCGCAAATCAAACAACATAGATGGATTTATTTTTTAACGCGTGCATCACGTACATTATTTATACTTTAAAACGTACAAAACGAGTTCACTGTGCATATTACTTCCTACAAATTTAAGTCGAAAGTAATAAACTTTCCTTCAAACGTAACTCTAGATAGTAAATATACGGACGTAATTTCGTTTTTATGAAAAAATATACGCTATTATTCCGGTTTTAAAAAGTTGAGAGAAGAAAATAGCAGTAGTAAATAGTTGTTTGCTCAACAACCGCATACGTACAATGTTTCCGCTAACTTTTCGTTTTACAGCACAATTACTCTACAAGATAAACGCTTTAGAACAACCCTCAGGATAGCATAAAGATAAAATAATTTGATCCTTTTTAAGAATAGAAATTCCTCGGTATTAATTAATCTGACGTCTAATTTCTTTTTTTTTTTTTGTATTCTTAAATTATCAAAGAGAACGGTTGGTGCTAAAATGCTTCAATTTTTTTCGTCCGCCATCTTCCAAACTCTAATAATCCTTGAACTTAATTAAAACATAACAATGAATGAGCAAAAGTAAAAGGAAAGTAATATATAATTCTTTCGGTAATCATAATGAATCAAAAGGAAAACGTTAGGGTGGTGGTGGTTAACCCCTTCCTCTTCAACAATCGCCATTATTTCGCCAGCGAATCGCGTATAACCGAAGGCTATAAAAGAAGAAACAGAAAATGTAAAGCCCTAACAGAAATGAAATAAAATCATAACTATTTCTATGGTTTGATATAAGAATTGATTTATATGCTGCTGTGTGAGGTGGTGGTAAGGTAAAACTGCGAAAGAGGAGCATGTTTGGGTGATATACAAAAACATGATTTAGCACCTAATTTTCCCTCTTACAATCGTACGAAATTAGTTTGGTTTTGTACGAAAAATCATTTCAGAAATTATGATACTTTGATTGTATAAGTTATTGCTAGAAATAAATTTCTTATCTTCCGCGAAAAGGATGAACAGCGTTTTCTGAAATAGATTGGGACTATATGTCTTGTATTAGCAGTTATTCTTTTCTTATTATTGAAATAAATTGTGAAATTTCGGTGGATGCGCCGGCAATAGATACTTTCGCGTAACATTGTACGTTTCTAATAATATATCAACTCGTTCTTAACACCGAAATAAAAGTTATTATTTATCTTTTACTTGTAGGTAAACATTATGAGCCGATGTTTTTCTTGAATTTCCTTATTTTATCGAGTTCAGCAGTTCCCTTTGCTTACTCTTAAAAGTTTGAAGTATACTTACGACGCCTCCGAATACGAAGTGTCCAATATAACCCAATATACGTGTCTAAAATTCTGATCGCGAAAGGCAGCAAGGTTCGATCTCCATACAAGCGAAGGCATCGTCGGTTTTATCAGATCCTAACATTACATTAATGTAGTCTTTTTTACCTATTTAAACTTAAATATTTATTCGGCCCGAAAATTTGATGAAGTTCACCCTTGCGGACATGTTATATTTACAAATCCCGCCTACTATGATATCGTTTAAATAAATATACCTGGTTGAATATGTATTTATTTATTTTACATGCTTGTGTACGCATATTTGGGTAATATAACATCCTAAATTATATTTATTTAAATAAAGCCAAGATAGATTGGTATTTATTTAGTACAACGTGTACATATGTATATACGTACTACGTAAACATCTAACTAAACAAATTCAATTCCACTAGCGTATTTTTCTTGATAATAAAAGCGTTTGCACTGCAGAAAAGATATTATTCATATCTTTTAAAATATGACAAAATTATACAGATGAGATCGCAACGCAGGGAAAAATTTGCTTATATGCAATTTCGTTGACAAGTCAATTTGTTCGAAATCTCTTAGGGAATATTTCTAATGTATCAACTTAACTGTGGGATTCTTACGCTTTCGCAGAAGCAACCGGATGGTTTCTTAAAATAGAACGTGCGCAAATAATAATAATCGTTTATTGCCCATAGCAATTATTGCTTAAAATTCAAAAATACAGTACATGTTACCTATAACAATTAAGGAGATAAGGAACAAAAGAAGACTGACAAAAGTGGATCAAGAAATCTATTCCGAAGTTAATCTTATCTATCTTTTGTGGCAGCATGGCGTTTTTTTTTTAAACAGCACGCCAAAGGAACCAGATTAGTCAGCGAAGATACATCCATCAAAGTAACTTGAATATGGCTCCTGAAAGCAGTGAGACAACCACTTCCAGTTGATTTCCCAGCAATGTTAAATCTCCTATCAGTTTAGAATTCAGACTTTCCTTGCCATTAATACTGTCATCTAACCATGTTTCTGTGAATAATAGCACTCAGTAGATATAAGGAAGGAAGCTCGAAGATCGAAGAGAACTAACGTTCTGATAGTATAAGCACATAACTATATCATTGGGCGTATTGGGCAGATCTAGTTTTCCGACCTTCCACCTTTGACCACCTTCTAACCATCTGTTTCGTTAACAGTGCTTCAAGTTTGTAACACCTGCCTAGCTAGACGATATGATTTTAGCTGCGTAAGTGTTTTGTCTTTTTAAATTCAAGATCATCACTCGACAAACAAACTTCAATTGGTCGTGTGTCAGTCGTCCCTGTTGTTTTGGACATTCGCAGATTGTATAAAATAATGTTCCTCTTTCTGTGCTGTCTATTAGCAACCTCCCGGATAATAATTTGATATCTGGCACTTTAATTGGATCCTAAAAGCACTTACTGTGGATGTTAATTCATTTAATGACATGCAGCTTTAGATCAGAGCTGGTGGAACAGTGAAACGATAGTTTGCGATCCTTATTACTCAAATATTGAAGCTCAGTTCTGGACAGACTACTAAAGATCGTAATTACGACATATCATATCGCATATATAAGTCCATTGTTGCAGATACAACAGGAGCTCATAATTTACGCTACTCATGTACCGATATCCAAAACAAAAGCTAAAGTTTAGCAGGTGAAAAAAAGGCACATAGGAAGAGGAAGAGACACGGGTACACTCCATTAAGCAATAGAAAATAGTAACGGGTAATGAAACAAATATTAAAAAGAAGGCAAGAAAGAAGCGTTATGATATAGGAATATATATATTGCTTCAACATAGGAATATACAGATATAATCTGAGCAAAGTCAACGATGGGGAGGTATCTACAATCCTACGTTCCCCCACTGTAGCTATAACCATGATATAGTAGGGCAACAGCGAAGTTCTGTTTATGGTGAATAGCTGATTAGACTGATTATAAGGGAATAGTGTAGCGAGAAAGAATAACGGGAGACGTACATGCGTATTATAACCATTGAATTTGTTCAGATTATATCTAAACAATAATTTCACTAAATGAATCACATCAATTGCGAGTATCATTGACGGGATTAGACACCAAATAATTAGCTATGAGATGATATATCTTATCATACAAAAACACTTATAATATTCACAGAAATAAAACATAACTTGAACCAAATCCATTTATAGAATAAAATAGACTAGTTAGCTAGGAAATTGTGCGGCTTGTTGGCTTGTTATACAGTTCACCACCTCTTTACTTTTATTTACAATACGATTGAGTGTTGGTATACGAAACAATCCAGTCAATTATGACCGCATGTTGTTCAATTATAATACAGACAATGGCGAAAATGATTAAATTATTCAATAGCAATGTTGTATTACACTGCGCATACACATGTTCGAATAATTCTAAGCGTGTGTTATACCGCATTGTACTTTGCCTATAATTGCATACAACTGCAGCTTTTTCGAACAACGTGCTGCTCCGGGATATATTTAAGTTTGCTTGTTTTCAACAGAAAAAAGAGCAGATCTACAATGGACGAAACAAACAAAAGTCCACGTTCTGTAAACTGTTTTTGACAATACATTCGATACAATACCTATCATCTTACTCTAAACAATATCGTCTCGAAAAGGCGGAAGTAATATTCCCATTTGGATGGAAAACATTGCATGTGTATATATATATATATATATATATATATATATATATATATATATTGAACGTAATTACCTTCAATCTATTAAATTGTTGGGGGAGGAAGACAGGAAAATATATTCCTTTTCCCGTCTCTTAGATGGAAAAATTTCTAATTTCCGATTTGAAAATAAATAAAAAAATCGACACGTTGTTGGAATATTGGAAGAAGGAGTCCAATAAAAATGCAAAATTAAAAAAAAATCTGTTGGCATATAGACAGGTATGGTTATTATTAGATTGAGGGAAAATAACTTTAAAAGTTCGTACTCTCGTGACTCCAATGAATCCTACGATGTCGGCGTTTTTTTTTTTTTTTGAGAGTAAATTGAAAGCAAACAATTTCCATGAAAAACCCCGGTAGATATTTGCAAATCAGTTCCTATTAATACTGGATTTCAACCCTCCCATGCCAGTTAAGGTGTTTTTTGTACCAAAACAGCGGGTTGTATCTCACCGAAACATACATTTAAACATGTCCATTTTGTCCGTGACGTTTTATATTGGTTTTTTTTCCAGGGGTGTTACTGCTGGGCATTACTAATTCATTAGCATGTATTTTTGACAAGATATATAGGATGTATATATGTCATGTAGTAACCACTCCACCTAAAATACACTTTACATTTGCCATGTGTTTATAAACCGTTATATATATCGGGAAGAAAAAAAAAAAAACCGCAGTAAATAGGGAATTTTTATTTTTATTAGTTCCCTTTCTCGCAGGATATTTATTGTGGTACATCGAGGGTGTTTTAAATATTTGAGGGTTGAAAAAGGAACGCGGTATATGGTTAGTATTGCTTCTACAGATTTCGAATAAAACGAAGAAATAAAAGCAATCATAAAAAGCGTCAGAACTAACCCCTTTTGCATGTGTTTATTCGTGTGGTTCCCTCTTAGCTTTATGTACCCAGACACGCCCGCCATTTGCCTAAGTTTATTAGGAACAGAAGGAATTACGCTTAAGGTGGAAAAGGGATAACATATCGGGGTAGCGATTCTATGTAAATATTTTAAGAATCAGAGCAGCAGCGCTTGTTGTAAAGAAAAGAAGGAGGGAACTATATACATAGGAATACTTCGAAATTAAGGACATACACGTATAAATTTCAATAAACATCAATAAATTCCAATCAAAAGCAAAACATATTTACCCCGATGCTGCAGATGCATACAACGTCCTATTAGCAATGATTCGATATAATTTTAGTATGCAAAACAAATAATTACATTATTCAATTCAAACATATCCGCACTAATTAATCGTCCTTGTAGACTGCGTTTTGCGTTAAGTTTGACAATAATCCGCTAAAATTCATGACAATCATTAAAATTAATATTATTATATATCGTAAAAAACTGCCGTAATGATAAAACCTCTACTAAATGCAATGAATTGTTTTGATATAAAGACATAGCGTATGTCTTTATAGTTATCAAACTAAAGGTATAAAAAAATGTATATATAAGTAATTGTCATTTGTATAGTTTAGTGTTAACATTAATAGTTTTAAATACCATTTTAAATTGTATACACTTGTATGCACTATAATTGTATAAATAATGTATTCATACACTGTATGTATATACATATACACTACCGCTCGTAATAGTATAGATACTTTCCACCACCTTTCCTTACTGTTGTGTAATGCACTCAGGAAGCATTTTCGTGTCTTTTGAGCGCCTGACAAATGTTCTGCAGTTTTGAGTAAACACTTCATGTTTGGAGTCATCAGTCCATAGTACGTTTCCCCATTGTTCTATTGTCCAGTCCTTGTGTATGTTAACCCATTGGAGACGGTTTTGTTTATCCCCAAGATGTAGCAACCGGCCGTGGAGGTTTGCTTCTTCTAAACGACACTTCACTGTGCTAACAGATATTTTCCTCTTTCTAGCCCTATTCATTTCCTTCGTCATTTCAGGAGCCGATAATGGTCTATTTCTCTTACTAAGCAATTACAACGATTTTTGCTAGCAAGTGTACTAGTTTGTTCGAAGCAGCGAATAGTTAAATTTACTGTGGATTTGTTTACATTAAGTCGCCCGGAAATATTCCGTAGAGAATATCCTTTTTGATGTCGCGTTAATGTTGCTGATTATATTTGGACACTAACCGATTATCCACGAGGCATTTTTGCACAGTAATTAAATTATTTACTCTCACACAGAAATACAACATCGAGCTGCATGTAACCTCATTGATAATGTAATTTATGCATACTTTACGGGGTAAATACTATCTCTGCAGGAACTCAGTCAATTCTTAGAATTCGGCTTTCATTTATAGGGTAATGAAATTGCACTTTATAAATATTACTGCTCAAAAATGTGCCGCACTGTTAATTTCTTTACCGAAATAAGGTTTTGATTTTTTTTATTTGAATGAGGATCTATTAAGCATAGATAACAGGTAGTAAAATAAACAATTTCGAATTTTATAAGTCAATGCTTTTTTCTCCGTTACATTCGTGTTATTTTCATAGCTTAGATCCGACATAATCCGGGCTTGAGAGACAAAGAGATGACACCCTCTAATATTGATGCTACATAAATTTAGCATTCTCTGGTCGTCAACTTTCTTATATAATCATCTCCAATGTTAAGTTTTACATTCATTTGTACAATTATTAGGAAACTTTGAATTTCATAGTAGGAATTGATTGATATCTATATATGTTCATCCTTTATATAATGTAAAAATGTTAGTAGTAGCATTATAACAAGTTCTAATGCGCTTACTATTAATTCGAGCATACTAGTTAGCTCATCGTATCTATTTTGTGGGGCCCTAAACTTTGTTAATATCAAGAATACACAGCATACATTGTCTAAGTTTCCTCCTAATGCATGAAGGTGCTACTGCTTCTGGTTAAGTACTTCATCAACGAAAATTTGCATGCCCACGTCCCCTCTATATGGAGTTTAAGCTTCTAGTAAATGAATAAAAAGGAACGAGCGGTTATTATACAATAAACCTCGAACACTGAAAGCATTGGAAAGAACAATATTAAATAGACGAAAAATTCACGGAGAGTTGAAGAAATCGAATGCTGCTGGCTCTAGAAATAATATTGTGCATCGTGCGTTCGAAAATTGATAGGTATTTTTGCAGCATTAATAAAAACGTACAGGGAAATTTTAACCAATACAATCGCGTATATAGAGACGGTAGTTTGAAAAAGCGGAAAACTAAATATTTGCTCGAGCTATGTTGAGAAAACTAGCGGCAATATAGAAGGATGGCGTGGAATGATAAGCGAAAAAGATCACCTGAAAATGGGAGAAAAATATTTCGTATTTTTCTTGAAAGATAGAAGTGTGTTTATTGTTTTGTCGTCTGCTGTATTCACTTATAATAAATACAAATCATTACTCCACACAGCAAAAGGATTCTATACATTCTTTAAATTCAATTTGAAAAGAATATTTGCATACAAAAAAATTGCATAATTGACGACAAGTGCTGTAGGTGGCGCTTCCAGCATTGTATGTAACATCCATTCTTTCATATACAACATTCACAATTTCTTAAATAAAATGATATTTTTTTAAAGAAATTTACTCTCGATAATTCAATATTTAGTTTGAAAATTAACATTTTTAATGGCTTAATACGTAATATAGATACCAACGTAAAGCAAATGATTACTTCTGTGCTTTACGCTTTTACCATATAGAATAGTCTGATACGAAAGGATGAGTTATACTAGCGCTTGCAACGAGCTCTTTTGCTCGATTTTCTTTTGAGAAACCGCGGGCAAAGGTTAATCAAAAATTAATGTATATGAATATAGAGGAAACGTTGTTATTACGTCGAAATACAACAAAGGAACTTGACAAACACGTATCTCATTTAGCCCTTCATATATAACCAGGCATTTTAGTGTGTTGACCAGGGCTGGGATTTCACCGGGGAAGCATCCCGAGCGTAAATCTATTTAAGGCGGGCAAATTGCAATGCATGCTTGCAGAAAATATGTTTAATTCCTGAATAACGCTTTTCCGCAAGCGCCGTGACTGGAGCCCGTTCAAAAATAATTAAAATTACTTACGATATCTCGCCAAATGCTGCGAATGCCTCTCGCAAAGTCTGGGTTTCTATTTCGGGACTTAGGTCGCCGACGAAGATGTGGTGATGCTCTGAAATGGAAGAGAATACCTTTATTAATATATCTATGTATATACATGTACTTTTATAAGCTCTCAGGTAACTTTGCAATTAACTTGCTACGTAACGGAAAGCAACTGTCAACAAAGCAATTCTTAGACATGCAAAGACTATAACTAAGTTTTGTTCTGAATGGGCTCGCCCTAGGGTCGACTTTGAGCCAAGATGCAGGCCTGGCTTTCGTAGAAATATAAAGCGGGCCCGATATCTAACTTCAAAAGATCTACACGTCGTGAAGGGTCTAGTTAGGTGCTCAGAGGCAAACTTGGAACATTCGCGCAAGTTTAATTAGAAATTGAATTGAATCTTTGCGTAAGTAAAGTGGTCTTTTTCTCATTCCTTTCCGTTTTTTTTTGTGGGTGATTATAGCGAAAATTACTAAATATATGTCCCACGCGAGCGTTTCCAGAAACCAATCAGGTGTCCCACTGTTTTCGTTCGGAGTTAATTCTTATTCGGAAGTCCACGAAACGCGTCTCAGTGTGCGAATAGTTACCCCCGTTTATATGGATGTTTCTACTCTAACCCCTAATCCTTCAAGATCGATAAAAGCAGTCCGCATTTGATCGCTTAGCTTTTTCACTACTACCACTACCAATACCACCTCCCCAAAAAAACGTTTTATCCCGCGCTATCCTTATTTAATCGGTACAAATTTATTTATTCAAATTTAAATTCGAATGCATTGAATGCGGAAGGGAAGAATAGGAGAAAGAAAGGCAACGAACTAGAGCACGAAAGTGGAGAAAAGTATATTGCTTCCTTGTTTTGTCGTCTCCTTTTATTTTACAACGCCTGGAATACTTTTCCAATAGAGTCATTCAATATTGTTAATGCTAATATCATGCTTACTGACTCTTTACGGGCCATTACATTTCCGGTGTAAAGAAATTGCACGAACTACAAATTTTAAGATAATTGTATTGCCTTTTTCGAAGGAGAACGAATACCTTCGTATAATTAAATTCGTTTTTGCATCATGATACATATGTATGTACGTACGTATTTACATATGTACAACCATAAAACTTGAAAATAACTCACATGTTAGATTGCTAACTTATCATCGTTTTCGATTGAACTGGGTCACTGTACCTATGAGGAGTATCTGTGTTAGCATGGAACATCTATAATCACAATTATATTTACTTTCATAAGCGGCTTTTTATTATTCCGAAGATGTTCACAAAACAAGGTCCTTAATATTAAAGTTTAGCCCTAAAGAGTCAGTATTTGAAAGCGTTTAAGTTGTCTGCTGGTCATATGAGTTACGTAGTATTGGAACACTTAAAAATAGTGGATGAAGCGTAAAAAACTTAGTTCGAAGACCATTCTACTCAAATATTACATCATTAGAGACTGACCGGTTATCCTTTTTATATAAGAACATTTCTACACTGCGACTAATATCGCATGGTCATTCGCCCTCTCAAAACGAAAAGGAACAAGAATACCTGGTATGATGCAATTTCGTTGGAGTTTAGTAATCTTTCTCAGATAGTAGAAGCATTTCGTAAGGATTGCAAGGACTGTGTGGTTGTATAATTCACAGGTATCGCAATAAACTCCAATACACACAAATTAATAACTTATTCGGAATGCAGGGTTTCAAGAGCACGTGGTTTAGGAGTACGTGGACTGCGTTAAAGTTCACTACGATACCTGTGAAAAAAGCGTTTGCTGAATATTTTAGTAGTGTGTATATATAATAACTCAAACCTATGGTGAACATTAACATTAATTCTAATGGTGCTGGTGAGGTTCTGATAGCTTTGAGTAGTGTTGACGCAGTGTCGAATTTCATTTTGCGTGACTGTGCATGTGTTGAGCTATTTCAATAACTTAGAAGACGTTTCTAAAATATACGACCAGATTATAATTACTTTGTCTCTACATGGGTTCATACAAAAATTTGTAATTAATTTACATTCATTTAATCCTTTTTTATATTTCTGGCATTATTATTGTAAACTATATTACTTATTGCTAATTATTAATTATTTACTGCGGCACTTATTGCACGTCTATGGTATATGTGATAGTTTGTGCGCTGTATCTATCGCCATAAATTCTAAGGATCAGGTAAAGATAAAAATTTGCAATAATAATTTGTTCATTTCATTTTTATATATTTTGATAAGGTATATAAAGTTTTATTAATATAATTTTGTAATACACTTCTATATAATGCTTTCAGAATGAGCGGAAGATCTATAACATCAAAGTTAGATGACATTGCACACATAATAATATCCTTTAAAATTAATTTATTTCGATTATTAAAATATTACATTTTAAGCTTTTCAAAATCACGTCCCGTTCTTTTGAAATGGATACGTGAATGACGAACAAAACAAGCGTATAAATTAATTTATCAAACGGATAACTGTTTCGTTGTAAAACCAGCAATATTATAATTACAAAGCGGGATTAACATGTCAATATATGAAATGTAATGAGTGGTTTACTAATATTTAGAATACACGTTCTAGTATTTACATATTTTGACTATTTTTTATTTTTCTAGTGTTAGAGGAACTAGTGTTAAAATTTATTTGTTCGCTATATCTTGAAAAAAAAAAAAATAAAGGTGAAAACATAGGCCGAAAAAGGAGAAACAAGATGGGAAAACTTGTATCCGACACACTGGTAAACCTCTTAGTTCGGAAACTGTGAAACTCTTTGGCAGCTTCGAGTCCGTTTGTCCGTTTGAATGTTTGTGATTGTCTTAAAGCAAGGTTAGTTTACAAAACTTGCGGTCTGTTATATGGATAAAGTTCCCGAGGCACGTAATTAAATATAAATTTATTCGTGTTTGTTGCTTGCCGAACTTAAGTCTAACGTGGTAAGATATTCAGAGAAAAGTTAAGCTTCGGGCGCTGATGCACGGTTTACGTTATGATTTTCTCACCTCAGCCAACACATCTCCCTCGGATAGGGACAGCCAACCCCTTTAACACGAATATTATTTATTAACGGTAATACGTCTTCGTTGATTTCATCAAATATTCAATGCCGTATTTTGGTTTTGCTACGTGCTGTTTCCCTACACATAGGTGATAAGAAAACTTACAGAAAGAATTGTAATATTCATAAGGTAATTAACTGTTGTATTTCATATGCATAAAGTAGATCAATTTTGCGGTATTTTAGCACTTAGCTTGGAAAAAGTTTTCTGTCGTTTTATGAGGAACTTTGTGTTTTCAGACTTCTTATCGGAAGTAGAAAATTATATCCAGTCACGTTTCTTGCAAGGTATTTACCCTATTTTTTCTCCTTATACGTACATATGTTCAACGTGTTTGTAAACCTGTTTAAAAAAATATACGGTAGATAGCACATACAACTCACATTTTCTTTTGCTATTATTTTCGTTTTAGTTACTACATGTGTTATATAGCTAACCTTTTCCAATAAATTCTCTTGTATTTCGCAAAGACTGTGATCTTCAGCCAATCAATTTAACGAAAGAAGGTGGAATTTTGTTGGGAATCAGATCTACCATCGAAGACCAGTACCTGGACCTTTCATTACCACCATTACTATGAGTGTGGTGTATATTCCACTTGTGATAGACATACTCTACTATATTCAAAAATTTCTAGGGTTTTAGTAATTTGCAGAAACTGAAAACAATTTTCAACCTTAACCAACAACTCTTAGACTTGGCATTTTTTAATTTATCTTGTGAAGTAACTGAGGGAGGAACATATATATATATACATACATTTTCTCTTTTTATAATTTGTTGTGACGCTATATTAGTTTACAATGTTTCCTATAACTGGATAAATATGTATGTACCTATAGGAAATAAATTATTATTATTCTTCTTGTATAGAAATTCAGTTTCTCCTCAATAAATTTGCGGCATGAAATATCAACTTTATGTATACAGGTTCACGTTTACGGAAAAGTCAACAGACTTCTTCCGGTGTTAAAACTGTCTTATACACGTTCACGAATTTCGTGCAATAAAATTTAGCAAATACAGCTCAAACCGAACAGTTGAAGCAAGTTTGTGTAATAAAATTTTATGGATAACATGTAATGGAAAAATGATTAATGCCAGAAGTGTATTTAATGGTAAAAAAGTAATAAAATAAAACAGGGAAAAAATCCGTGTATAAAAATAAAATATTATTCCATTGCCGTACAATTGAAAATACAATCAATAATTTAGTTGCATATATAGAGGTTGCACGGTAGATCTCTTAGGTTTAAACTTTGATTATATCATGGCATTTTTGGTCACAAGTAATTAGGTTTTAGCTATTAACCTTTCGACCATTAATAACACGTAATTAAATATCAATATCTCTATAACCAATTCGAACCATGACATTATTATTTGATGTGCATTTGGAATTCCAAACTCTCCTTTCCGGATAGAATAGGCGTCCATATTAAAATTAGAGCAGGTAATTGAATACACTTGCACCGTTGTTGTAATAAACGGCAAACGCGTATATCATCACGCTACAACAGGCATAGAATGGGCCGAACGACAATTGTAAATCGCGCCTAATTAAGTAACAAACGTTTACGGTGGTATATTAAAGTGATCCTTTGACGTTTTCCGACGAGAAACCTTTTCAAAAGATTAATTCCCTTCCCGGCTTCGATATTTTAAATATTACATATTGAAATGTCAATAAAAGGCTAGGAATAGCCAAGCATCTGAAATAGAAAATCTTAGTGTATATAATGGTAAAATGGTTTAAAGTAATTAAGAAAAAAGAATTTCACTAGATGTTAAAAATGAAGAAAGAACAAAGTAACAAATCTCCAGTAGAGTATCGGGTAAGTATTATATTTTTTAAAGTATAAGAACTTTAAACACATTCTTTGAATCTGTTCCAGAAAATGTATCTGATAGACTTATATAGGTGACCAAGCCAAGGACGCATACTCCAATCAAGACCGAACAAAAGCAAAATAATACTGCAGAATGGCTGTTATAGAAGAAAGAGGTCGTGTAACACGTATGATAAAACCCAACATACTCATCGCCGAAGCAAAAACACTATATATATATGTTCAGTAAAGGTGAGTTTTGAGTCGAAATTCACACCCAAATCTCTCACAGTGTTGTTTCTAGGTAAAGCAGATGGAGCCAATTGAGAAGTGTAGATAATTGAAACTGTTTTACGGGGGTAGGTGGCAATTTTGTATTTGTTCACATTAACCCTTAGCTTGTTGTTGGTTATTATTATTATTATAGGTCGGTAATTGGAAGAGAAACTATGCAAGAATTTTAATATTCCCTATCATGGTATTTGTCTAAAGTATTCCGGAAAGCAGAATATATCGTTAAATAAACTTACTTTACGGAAACGTCGTATTTTCTTACCGTGGCAAGCGGGTATGGAGGAATAAAGAGTTTAAAAGAAGGATCAAAAGTCCAAGGGTTCCATCCTTAATAATTAATTAACCTAGTTCGGGAAACACTTCGTGTAAAATAAAAAAAAAATGAAAGATAATGAACCGGCATTCCGAAAGGGGTATCGTTTTAAACTTTCGAGGAAGCGATTTGTTTGATTTTTGAATTTAATTTCCTCTCAAAATAGCGTTCTCTCGTTTCTTTAGGAGAAATTGCGTTGCGCAATGTTACACCAAAGAGATTGTATTCTTCCTTGATGTAGTAATTGACAACTCGTTGAGTTGCACTATAAAAGTGGCACCCCAATATGACGCGATATAGGAGATGTAACGAAATCCCACATGCAAAATTACTTCTTTTCTTCCCTACGCTTTGTCGCCTTTTACCCTTCCATCGACTTGCACGTCTCCCGAAATCGCCTCTCTTTCACCATTCAGTTCGATAATAAAGAAGGTTAGAAAGAATAAACGAGTATGGAAGTAAAGAGGGCAAGTTTTACTTTGAAATTTTTCCGTTTCCGCCATAAATAACAATAAATTTTAATAGAGTAAAGTCTTGGTTTCATTTATTTATTTATATATTTTGACACATCGGGAAGCAGAGCGAGAACAGAGAAAGGAAACGGTATCTTTTACATGCAATAAAGATAACTATAAAGATTTTTTCAGGCTTTTATTTTCCACGGTTATAAGAATCTGCGTTTAGATTCGTCGCTTTCAGCTTAGAGAATCGCGGGAGCATGAAATCGCCTGTTTCTAACATTTCTTCCGCATTGAGAACTGATTTTATCGAATATTATATAAGCTGAATAAACATAATTGTGGGCCAACACACAGTTTGTTGCCTCGGACTTTTTAAGTTCTATCAGATCTAGTTTTCAAAATTCACTTTTTCTGCCCTATTTAGGAAAAATTCGCCAGAATTAGATAAAATGTTTTGTTATGTACTTAACTTTTTAAATATTACTATTTGATAACTGTTAACTGAAACACAAAAAGTGGATAGGAGGTGTTTTTCTTTGCATGAGGTTTACCGGATCAGTCTCGCTGAAGATTCTAGCAGTAATCGGCCATCATATGGATATCCCATCTTCCTGGATACCCTTCCTCCATAATGCTGATGTCTTTGTAAAATCTTTCCCCAAGTTCCTCACTAATATCACCTAAGTTTTCTGGAAAAAGATCTAAGTAGCTGTGGAGGTAATGAATCTTGATGCTCATGTTTCATCCGAGGGTATGAAAGTTAGAAGGCATCTGTTCTACTAATTCGATGCAATTTGCTGCATTATGATTTCCAAGGAAATTTTTAACCGCTGTACCATTAGACTCACGCTAGTTCATTGATTTCATGAACTGCGGGTTATTTAAAAGTTGCCTTATCTGGGAGTTATCAAAAATTCCAGCTTTTAGTTGTTCTGTGCTAAGCCTTAACAAATTGCTTCGTAAGTTCCAGGTTGATATGCAGTGGTGGAAGGACGATTGTGTTTCTGTCAACCAACAGTTCGTTAAGAACGTTGTCTTCTCCTTGACCTAAAACATTTCTTAAAGGCCAGTTTCTGGTAATCCAGTGCTTGGCCTTAGCTCTGCTGTCCGAAAGGTATAAAAACAAGGATATTCTGGTTAACCACTTTCTTGCCCAAGGAGAAAGTTAACCATATTTAGATCGACGCATCTACCCTACTGATGCTCTTCGTACTTCATATATTTCAAGACCAATGATATTGGCTCGTATTCCTCTTTTATAGTGGTAGAATGTCCAATAGGTATAGAACCATGTTTATTACCATTGTGTAAAAGTACACATTTTAAACATCGAGATGAACTGTCTATAAAAAGACGTCATTCACTTGGCTAATTATTTTGATTTTACTATTTATCCGTATGAGTAATAAATTTCACCTTGGTGTATCTCAAAAATTAGAGCTGCTAGGAAGAAATGCCAGTTATTTTTGGAACCAGGACGTCAGAAGTATCCTAAATCAGTTCGTATTTTACAGGCACCACAACAAAACAAAATGTTGGGCGATGTTATTTACTATGTAGGAAATATTAAACTTTGGAGTTTTTAAAAATCGTTCCGTTTTAGTATCTGTCGAATCTATTCGCAAACGTCAAAACAAGTTATATATCTTAAAGGAGGGCGATGGCGATAATTTTTCTGGTAGCACATTGGCGAAATAAAGAGATCTAATTTCTTCTGAAGGGCAAAAATCGAGGGAGAATTGTTCAGTCAGCGTTATTTGTAATGATCTGCGATGGTGGAAGCCACAGTCGATAATAAGTTGAACAAGTGACGGTAACCGATAACGGCAGCCGGCGGGGTTCTCTTGATTTGCCACCTTTCCCCAATGCCGGAAAAAAGCAGGGCTGTCCAAACAAGTTATATAAATTTCATCGGTATCCCTTCATCGTTTTGCCACCGACTAGAAGTTTAATCCTCTAGAAAAAGTCATTTCGAATCCGAACGTAATTCTCAACGGTAAAACATCTACGCCTAATAAAATCCATTTATGTCAATGATCGAATATTTTTTCGCATAACTAATTAGCGAAATACCTTGTATCACTTTATAATCAAAAAAAAAATACACGCGTCACGACAAGGTTGAATCAGATCGAAGCTTTGCAAATTAATAAAATATTCACATGAACATGCCTTTAAAAAGATAACAGGTGGTCATTTCGTAGCAATCTTTCATTATATTAACCTCTCGATGTGAAATAACCGTCTACAAGGATACTAACGAAATATCAGTGGGTACAGTAAATTATTTATACTCCATAATCAAGTTCGAATATTAGGATTTGTAATACGTTATTATCTATATCTATAAATCTATCCCATGTATAAACTTTTCAATAGGCACATATACATACATGTGAATTTTAATTAATATGGTCAATTTTGCATAATAATATTCAGTAAATAAGCATAGAAATACAATAAATAACCAATCAAAAATATACATTTAACTGTCCAAAATGTATCTTTAAATATCATAAGACTTCCCACAAAATGTTAAAATTGATTTAAAGTTAATTATAAAAAAATTACAGTAACGGAAATAATTTCTACGGTCGAAGCTAACAAAATGATGTAAGATTTGAATTAGTTGATATATTAACAAATTTCAGACAAAGTAACGGAAATAAAAAGAAAGAAAATAACCACACAATACAATTATCAATATAATTTTAACGTATTTGTGGCTGTTATATAATATTTTAAATAAGTTTTAGAGTTTTTTTAAAAAGTATAATATATAAATTTTGTAATAAATGATTGTTGATTTGTTTTGTAAAAAATGACTTAAATTAACGAATAAATAAACATCGAAACATATTTGTAGTGTATTCTATTATATTGCAATTAATTTTAAATTCTTGTATGGGCCATTGCGATTTGTTTTTTTAGTTAAAAGTCAAATTGAAAACACCCCGCTCCTAAATAAGATTTTCTAAAGCAATTTAATTTTAAAATTTCAAATTACCGAGAAGTATTTAGAAGGAAACTTTCCACGGTACTTAATTTTCAATGGACGATCTCATAAAATCAGATGCCACAAATATTGGTATCGCGCTTCTAGACCCGTTGCTTCGGGGGTCCCTCGGATTCTTGTAACTTCCTTTTTCTTTTCATCGCGAGAAGTACTTTCGGGAAGTATTTTATGCAAAATATATCGAGCGATCAATAAACGTAAATAACAACTTCATTAAACTACAATTTTTCCAATCGTACCTTTTGCAATATCGCTTCCATCGAACTAAGTTCGATACTTAATGAAAAAGTATAAAAATCAATGTCTCTCCAAATATTTACAAGCGAGAAATAGGGTCAAATATAGTAATTTGATGCAAAATCCGTACGATCTGTACCTTTTGTCATTAAATTAAGTTAAATCTGATCACGTATAAAACAAAAAGAGGTGGAAATTGCTAGGATTTATCTATTTTCGAGGTTAGCAAAGCGTAAAATTAAATATTTATGGAACACTCTGTGTATTGGCGGAATTTATTTGTTCTCCGCGATACACAGAAGGTTAGATGCGGCGTCTACAATCTCGAACGGAAGCCAAAAATTGGGCAGAACGCCAAGCTTACATGGTCTTATGAGTCCTAGACCAATCATGCGACATGTATTATATCTTTATTCCCAAAGGGAACGACCATCTTTATTGCTACACTTAACTGTGCTTGCTGACTACTTTATTTTATTTATTCGGCTTGTTTTTTAAACGCTATCTCACGTAATTATTTTCCTTACTTTAATTACGACATTAAATTTGTTAGTGTACAACAATGCTCTTCCTGCTAGGAGCAATACAATTATCTTTTGTTCGCGTAAAATGATGAAAAAACAGGAAGAAGAGAATCCTTCTCTTAATGAATTTCCTTCAACATCCCCATCACCATTATGATAAGGCATTTTAATTTCTAGATTTGTAAGAGTATTAAGATTATGCTTCCTTTAAATATTTTGATCGCTGCCTGCTAAAATGGCATCAATTGCTGAAAAGGGTGCGCCGTGCGGGGAATAGTGGGGTAGTTCATTGTCAAATATAATACTGATAAAATGGGGTCGAGATTATTACGAAAGTTCAATTACTACTACTGAAATCAAGCCATTGATACATCGCAGATTTACTGGGTGTCTAAAGTAATTTGCGGAAAATTGAACTTACAAAAGCGACAAAGGAATCGTGGGTGGGGTTGTATCGTTTATATTGTAATCCAGCCGCTTTTTTTTTCGTTAAAAAATAGAAGCATATTATCACGCGCGATGTTACTTTTTCCCAAATTACTTCAATTAATTAATATACGAGGCTAGGTGATTATGTACGCTTCAATCGCTTTTTCTTTTGAAGATTTTGCTACGAATCCCCATATTTACATGCACCCTCACATACGGACGGGGTAGAAATAATCTAATATAAGTAGACTGTGGGATGCTAGGGATCTGTACAATGATAAAGTTGACGGTTTTAACGGTAAGGTAAATACCACTCTCCCGCAGTGATTTAATTCATCTCGACGTTTCAAAGGTGCCTGCCAAATACACCTTCATCTTTAAAAGGTTTAAAGCATTTGAAGAAAATTGCCTATAATATATAATAGATTTTTTAACGTCAAACGGAAAATATATCACTGAAAATTTACTCTTGAGAAGAAAGAAAATCCATTTAACATAATGCTACTAGCTCTATACAACAGTATATCATACAGAAAAACCTCCTAGAAAAACTAGGTTAAGTAAAAAAAGAAAAGTAAATTAGTCGTGAATTCCTCGGGTATAATTTTTCATGGAGTTTTCATCGAGGAGAACGACGTTTTTTTTATCGACGTCTCTCTTTCCCCTTTTTTGGATAGTTCGCATGAAAGTTTTACTATTTCCCTGTTCAACAATTTCGATATAATCTGACCATAAAAACTATTTACTTTGTAGCAAAGAAGCTATTGATTTTTTTTCTCGTATAAAGTAAAGATACAAAATATTTGTCTTCTAATTAGATCGATGATAGTACGGACACCTTGTAGGTTTCTTCAATTGAGATCCCTTTTTTATACGACAATGCCCTAAACACAATTGACTTTATCCGTAGGATAACAAAAGAACAGAGTGAACTATTGAATTTAAGGTCTAGATAATAGGGACGGATGGGACGAATAGGTATGTTAGGACAAATAAACTGGTAGTTTAGTTATATCAGGAGATAAGATGAGATTAAGATTGGGACAATCTTGAAGTTGCTTAACACGTAAAGCTCGCGGCTATCATTAGTCTAATATAACCAAGCTAGTCCGTATTCTTATTTCATTATCTCAGCCGTCGACTCAATAAGAGGATATAGAAGCTATTACGCGCTATTTAAGCTTAACATTATTGTGTGTACGTAGGTTTAATATCGGACAAAGTGTGATGTAATGGGCGGAATAAAAAAGGGAATATCGCGCTGAGTCAATTTAATGAAAAAAATTTAAATTTGCCGAAAGTGTGAGAGTGGAATTCCTTTGAAGTTAAACGAATAAAAATACGAGATCCTCCGGATTTTCCTTGTCTACTTTTGAAATCAGAACGCAGTAGGGAATTTTGGTGTCTAATCAGCGAAGTCCTTTCATGTGACGTTTGAAATGATAAAAACTTTATTCGCGAATGTTTCCTTTCCATTTCAGTAAAGACAATTGCTTCCAACGTCTCCCTATTTCTTTCTCCTATCCAATACCAGTATGAGAATCTATTGAAATCATAATTTAGTTTCGTATACAAAAGGGTTGTACAGTAACTTACAGTCAAAATGATCCAGTGGTATATAATTTGGTAAGAAGCTGAAAATTATAGAAAAAGTAAATTAAATATCTACTATTCTTGAAATACATTACAAAACTAATTCGAATAGGTATTGCGAATTCTGACCAGATAACATTATAGCGGTTACATATTCGACATCATAGTGAAAATGATGCAACCCAGTACACAATTTTTTTACGAATAGGGAAAGTTCGTAGACGCACGTGTTGTACTTTACCTCTCTATCTGTTACGACTGTGAAGTGCGATTTTATCTCAACCAGCTTATAATTTATAGTATTCCAATATGAAAGCGCCAGAATTAGTATTTTTTTTTCAACATATGAAAAATAAAAGTCAACGGGAAATTGCAAAAATATTAAATAGAAGTGCATCCATGATAAAGTACATTATTGATCGATAGTAGATATAATAATTATTTTACCTAACATTTTCAGTTTCCTACTAAATTATATACCACTGTATAATTTTCAGTGTGAGTCACTGTATGTAAAATATTATCATACTTTTAATACCCCGTAAATAGTAAGGTGGGAAAAAAAATCGTTTACATCATAGAGCAGTCTTCCCAAATCTAATTTGTAATTTAAATGCGGCGCCTCTATATTTCTAAATATTTTCCGGAGATAGTGGTCAGCATATTTTTATAAAGTATCAAAGATAACACGAGAATTTATGTATGAGATCCTAAAGTGTGTTAGTTCTGGTTACGAATAATTTCTTTATACATGATGCGTCTAAAACGGAGTAATTTCCTTAATAATATTTTTTAGTATTGAATTGTATATAGATGGATACTATATATTAAAGGAAGAAACTATAAAAGTTTATTCTATTATTCAAAGTGAAAAGTAAGTTACTGAATTTAAAATGAAACGTAGAAATTTACAGCAGCTATTTTTATTTAATTGTTAGACTGAAAAGAAAATTACCGACTATAAAATTCGTAGCAAGCGGGTGCATTTTTCTGCGTCTCTCAATTTTATTGTAGGTTTGCATGTTTTTCTGCAACAACAAAACGCAAAACTTATTGCCATCGTATGAAATTATTTTGTTACAATTTAGCGAGTGAGAATTAAATCGATCTTCATGAATATATTTTTGTGGCAAATAAAAGTGCCAATCAAAATAGATTTCCTTACGAACACGCGGAGAAAAAGAGTTCGAAAGTGGTGCGAAGGGCGAAAGGCGTGGAAAGGGTTATGATCGTGAGATCTCAGCGAGCACGAGCTTTGTTCTTGGCCTTAGTCGGTTGGATAACTTTAGTTTTTGGACAAAAAGTCAATGAAAAGGAAAATAAGGTTGCTAAAGGTTGAAAAATGGGTCAGAGCTTATCTCTCGCTGTGGTTTTCTTCGTTGATTTAAATGTTCCTCCTACTACCACTACTACTATGTATAAATACACAAAGAAATGCTTTTAAATATCGATCGATGTGGTGAGGGATGACTTTTGATACGCTGTTTTTTTTTTTCTCCTTCGGACCAAGCGATAAAGCTTTTACTAACGGGAAACTATTAGTTTTCCGAGTAGAATCTTTAAATTTATAAGCCATTAATTAAAAGCCTAACAATTTAATAAATATAATTTGTTATCTCTACAGCCAACTTATTTATTTGCAAAGATGTTGAAACCTAAGTTGATCCTATACGGAACGAAAAATTAATTACCTTTTGCGAAAAATAATACGAAGCATGATAACCTGGACGCATAAAGCGAGCAGGTGTCTAGACCGACTTTCAGACAGTATCCGCAGCGTGTCTCAAGGAAATTGTCGCGCTGCAAATAACACTGCCATCAATTGCGCGCGAGCTGCGGGATTCTCCCGCATTTACAAAAAATGCATATAATACGACTAAACTTGAGAAAGAATAACGTTAAAAAAATATCGAGCGCATTCGCTCTAATACGATACCTGCTTTGTTACTCGTTGTATTGTGATTGATTGACAGTTTTGCGGTGGGTTCTAGTTTGTTGGCCACTTGTAAAGGTGCTGGTGTGGGCATAGCTGTCATTGCAGGAGCTGGCATCATTAAAGTCGACATCGTCAACATTTTTTCGGAGTATTTCGGTTTTGAAGTTTCGGCAAAGTTCTTTTTTAGCAGCAATTTTTTTTTCTCTCCTCTACTTTTTTTTTTATTAAAATATTCTTTTTTTTTTTGTAATATAATACAGGTACGTTAATCTCACTGATTTGTTTCACTAAATTCCTTTTAAACGAAGGAGCGCTTTGTGTATTACGAGATGCAGCGGGAGCTTTTTTGAACGTGGAGCGGCAAATCTAGCCGCATGAAGCGCTATTCGATGACTGTGTGACGCGCAACCGTCTCATGCTGCCTTTTAGGGGTGGTAGAGAGTATAGAGCCAAGTGTGTGGGGCGGGCTTGGAGAGGAATGCGTGTTTACGCGAGCAACCGGCAACTCAAACTGCGGACCTAGCTTGCGAGACGGCGCTAAACCTAACGTTAGCGTCCCGCCATCAGTTCCATCGGATCTCTCTCTCACACCATACCATCACAATATACCATAAAACCTTCTCGCCGTACCACCGCGGACTCACTTAGCGCCTTTTTCTAAGCCATCAGAAGACAACAGCAGCGCCAGAAAGGCGGATAATAAACAGAGGAACAAAAAAACACGCTAACGTACACAATAGTTCGCAAATCCTGCAGTTTTCCGAGTAATTACGACATCCGGTATTCCGCAAGGTTGTTAGGATCTATTGTGGAACATTATGCTTTGTTCTATTAACCCAATATACACGAAAGTACCTTCAATTCACAATTAAACTTTATCGAAACTGTTGGAGATATTTATGGTGGATGCGCCGGTTACAAAAACGTGAAATCTAAGAAAGTACGATACGAAATTGAAAATATGAAAAACTGTAAGAAAAAGTAGGGCGAAGTCTTTCAATAAATCGATTGGGAAGTAATAAATGGAACTATCTGGAAAAATTCAAAGTAGAATATTGTACTTGACCCTACATTTACCGGCCAGGTTTTTAAGAGATGTGTTTTTAACTCATTTTCACAGACTTTTCAAGTACCGGGTATAGCATTTTTGCGAGAATAAATTTTTGTGATAAATAGTAGTTGCAGTAGTTGTAGAAATCATATGGCTGTTACAGTATGGACGTACGTAAAGGGAATAGGTCTTATACTTAGTAGCCGTTTGTTGCGGTCTTCCTCGGAGATGAACCGCCTTTTATATAATAGGGGAATCCCCTTACTATGTAGAACTGTAAGTTTCGTGGTAATTCAGTACTTATAGGTCAGTGTTTTCTGAATCGAAGTGGTGACAAGTTCCCCTGTGGTGCAGGCAAACTTTATGTTCGTTCGGTTGTGGTGCTCAACCTATTATTCCAACTTCACCTTTCTGGAATATATCAGCTAGTTATTTGTCCCACCTTTAATTTTGTTCATTGCAGAACATGATCCATAGAAAAAATGTAATCTTTTCGCAGGAGCAGCTGGAGACAGTAGTAGAAGAAATGAACGACATTGAGTATTATAATAGCTACACATCTTTTGATGATGTTAGAGGAATAGATGCTACCAAGCCTCTTCAGATTGTTAAAAACAACAGAAGTACTGCTGAAGAGTCTAATAGTAAACAATACGTTTTGCAAAATCGAGAGATCGATACTATAGCTTCTTCCTTTTTGATTTACTTTCGTAAACTTTAACTCCGTAGAAATGAATTTTTTTTTGAGCTAAAGAATTATTTTCCATGTTTGATGGATGTATACAAATCTCACAATGAGTATATAACACAACTTTGGAGCAAAAATGAGGAAAACATTTAATATGTTAATCAGCCGAAATAGACTTTAAGATATACTTAACAGTGAAAAGGTAGCACAAATAAGAGAATATTTTCTGAGTTACAACTCGTAACCGTCAGAGGAAGACGTTATTTTAGGCAATATATTCCATCAAAGCCTGAAAGATATGTACTCGAGATTATGTCAAAGAGTAAACATTTAACAAATACGGAAACGAAAAATCAGTCGTTACGAAATTGCATAGTTCACAACGCTAAAGACGGAAATATATAAATCGACAGTTCCGAAACAAAGGAAAAGGGAATAAATGCATTAAAAAGAATTCATATGTTATACGCGTAACGCTATTGACGTGGCAAATCTTATAGCGACTAACTTATTTTCATGCGACCGTTCCCCCCTCTAGTTGAACGTGTCTAATTATGCGCACGAAGATTTAGACCAAGTTAAAGTGAGTGAGCTAGTAGTACAGCCACCTGTTACTTATTGTAGGACTACATAGGTAGTAGGCAAGTAATTTCATGATACCGCAGTGCAGTGCGATGGAAAGACGTGGAGAGCCGTGTAACGCGGCTCTGAAAAGGATACCGACCCAGCTTTACCCCCAATATGCACGTCTATATATACACACGACGCTAGAAAAGGATGAAAGGCGTACTGCACGGTTGGAAAGAGAGTCGCGTTTGTTTCTGTCAGGATAGTCTTGATATCGGTCCATCATTAGGCCCTCACTTATCTATTTGTTAGTAAATCACAACCCAACTATCATGTTAAACAGGACATGCTTATATTTCGACAGGAAGCCGTCCTGTTTCGATAGTTCGTTTTTCATTTTCTATATAACGTATGCATTCTACAAACTATTTACCTCTAAATATCACAGTATTTTCTTAATTGTTTTATAATAGGCCGAAATTATTCAATTTTAATAGTGTTCTCTAACTCTAAAACTTAACGATGTGTTAATAATATCTAAAAATCTGTTTCTAATGTAATTGCATTCTTCAATTCATTGATTTAAAATCATCCATAATTGCGCAGTGAAAGATATACCGAATTATAAATTTATGCGGAATAATGTACCGTAATAAATCTGCTTGATTATTTATTTAAAATAAAATTTCTTAAATCGTATTCTCTAAATTATTTGGAATAACTAACGACTATATAATAAAGAAAGGCCTTGCAAATTTCGTTGCATATACAAGATATAAATTCCTGTGATGGAGAAATCGTTGAAGTAAGTTTCATGTTGAATGCATGGTCGCGTGCAAAGACTTCAATCCATGTAACAGTTTATGTTGTTGATAAAATAATCGTGCAAGTTATTGTAGAAATCCCTTCATGTGTATGTAACACAAACTCCATCTACTTACTACGTAAGAATATTATTGTCGGCACTATAGGTAGAATGTCACAGAACCATTACGCCCATAAAAAAGGAAACGATTTTAAAATAAACGATATTTACCGAAGGTTTACGCCGGGTTGTTGGGAGTTGATAGAAAGATAATATTGAAATGTTTATTTTACAGTGGTGCAATCAACATGGAACAATCAAATTTCCTCCCTAAACGTTAAATTTAATCGTTTCATTGCATAAATTATCTTGCTAATAGAGGGTAAATAAGCTGAGTACGTCGTTGGGGTAATAAACTATACCCATAGGTTTTACGAATGATTGAAATAACATCTATATAGACGTTTGTTGGGAGTTACAAAGTATTGGAAATGGATATTACAAACAAATCCTATAATGCCAGAGTTTAGTTATTTTAATATAAATACTTTTTGTTCCAAAATTCGCGTATTCCCGCCGGATTTATCTAAAAACAGTTGCATACCTCACGCATTTTTTACCATTACGTTGTACTAGATCAAACAAATCGAAATAAATAGATACAATTCATAAAAAGCGTATCCAAATGAAAATAATCGAAAAATATTTGCTTTTCATTGGTAGTCCGTAATATTTTAATTGGCATTCATTATATACATGCATACTGGAAAAGACGGGATAGATAAAAATATAATAAAACGAACTATCGGAACGTTATTTTCTATAAATTCAAACTTTATGAACCTTGATAATAATAAGATACAAAAAATATGTTATATAAAACCACTCCACAGGAAGTCTTTAAAATTTCATCCGATTTGCCAGTGTTCCGTACGTATCTGGCTACTAACTTTATACAATTAGAAACTATTTATCCAACACGATTAAAGTAGTCCTGCGCCTTGCTCAGATGGATTAGTTTAAAGTCTATTACGAGATCTATTAAATAAATTTAGCATAAGCTGCTTGCACAATTTGCGGTAAACATGTTCTCTTAAGAGAAGTTTGTCGTAATTATACATCGCCAACCAACAGTATAACTAGGAAACGGGTGAAAATTGATATCTCTCCTTGAAAATACACGTTTCGTATTCTCCCTTTTAGGCGATGTTATTTTTTTTCTGACGTATATTCATTATCTTGTTATCCTATTTTATACATCAGTTGTTAACAAACATGTAGGCACACGTATAGCCGCAAAGCAAATCCCTCTTTTCACCAAATATTAAATATTCCTTTTTAGTGTACTGTACGAGCATATGAAAGAAAGGAAAATATATTATTTCTAACAACGGACTTGGTAAACAAAAGCTACGTATATATATGGATATATATATACACACATATATAGATATAATTAGGATAACATCGAAAATGGGTATTGCTAGTAGCTGCGGGCGTACTTTTACCTAGATGTTGTTTGAAATATTCGGTTATACATTTCTAAAATAAGAAATAATATCGTTGGATATGTGGAATATTAATTTTAAAATTTGATATCAACAGAGTACATCTTACAAAAGAAATGAATAACAAACAAAAACAAACGTATATGAATCATATTCCAAGCTGTACTTTGATCATATTACTATGGAAAATGTATTGGGTAACATGATATGCAGAAAGATCGATTTTAACCAGAGAGAGTTATAATACTCTTAAAAGAAAAGACCGTTTTTTCACATATCAAATGTTATATATACACTACCGCTTATAATAGTACGGACACTTCCTATTTCATGCAAAACTTTAAACAAAACAATGTGTAAAGAAAAGAAAAAGTAATAATAAACATTACAAAACATAAAGTGAGTTATACTTTCTTCTCATGGATGGATTTTGGACGTTGGACATTCTCTTCAAATTTTTCTATCCAGTTCGTCTCACAGAAGCTCTATTGGATTAAGATCCGGACTCTGGGGAAGTCAAGTCATTATTTTTAATATTCCTTCATGTGCGTGCTATTAAGCGCAATCCGGATGGTAGAGCATTTTCTACTAATATCTCGCGATAATTGTGTTTCCTCATTATTCTATCAATTTTCACAAGGTCCTCTGCTTCACATAATCGAAAACAACCCTATACTATTTTTCTAAATCTTCTCGATGATATCGTTTGGTTCGCACCTTTTTATTATTGGAGACAATTAGGACTCCCCTTAATTTTCAATTTAAATTTTCAAATATTCAATCTTTGCAGTTTTCTTCTTGTGTATTGAATTTACTAGGATTCCCTCAATTTTAAGAAAACTCCAAAGATTGAACGTTTGAAAAGCCCTATCTGTATTTTGCCTCCAACAACAATAGAATATAAAAATGCACGAGGAAACTGATATCAGGGAGAAAATTGGGGCAAATAGTAAAAATGAAGTTGATAAGTGAATTCCAAATGAAGTATCAGCAAGGCTAAAACACTTTTACCTAACAGCAAAATGCACCACTAACTGATATGTAACAACTTATGCGAGCGAAAACTGACAGTCCGTATATATTCGCACATATTTGGCGACTGTGATTGGAAGAAGACATCCGGTGTCCCTATTTGTGATACACTTTTGTATAATGTTAAATTTGAATCATTTAAAGCATGAATAATAATGATCTATGTGTATCACTTTCACTGGTTAATTCAATTCAATTTAACAAACTCCCTTAAAACATAAAAGCTAGCCGATGTACAACAAATTAAATTGAAACGTATACCTTATAAATTTTTTAAATTAAAAGAAAACCTTCTTTGTATAGCTTCCATAAACTATGTGTGCAAAGTAGGTTTCAGGGCATCAACGTGTGAACATGTAGACACGCCAAATTGACATAACTTGTCGTACGCTTGTATATAGGAACGGAAAAGCTTATTGTGTATTCTATTTGAACGCCAAGCGGGCAGTGGGCGAAACAAATTCACCACCTGGATCCCCGCTTAGTTCGTTTCTGGCGAAAAATGGCTGAGGTGATATGTATTTTTAAATTTTTCAAACGTACAGTATACGTATACATACCTTTAATCAATTAAAGAGCCTATCTATAAACAAGGACCCACCCTATCGACACAATTTTATTGTGTCTTTTTCCAGCAATTAACGATTACCACAAAAATCCATTAGACCGGTAGTGGTGTTAGTGTTAATTTCATGTTAGTGTAAATATATTAGTCGGCTTCCCAAAATGTGTAAAACTTTATGGCATATCGTGCGTTACCCGTGATAATTTTATTAATTTGCAATAAAGTTGGGTGTTCTTAATTAAAAATTTGTAATGGAGGGGGGAACGCATAAATCCCATTCTCGGCTTCTCGTTTTAAAATGAACGATAAAAATATAAGCGTATGTATATAATTTTTAAGCTTTATTATACAACGTTATAAAATGTAGCAATACAATTTTACGGTGGCATATACAACCGTATACATAAAGTTCACAATGCTTTTTAAACGGTAAAAATTTATTTTAGGGGGTAAACGATACCGATCCCCATATCAAACGCTTATATGTGAGAGTATGCCAACTAATTTAATGTAATTAAAGGTCTTTGCCCTATCGAAGTGTTGATAATGAATATTAATATGACATAGTTACGTTGAGTCTAGTACATTGTCTGAATTAAGACTTAATTATCTTAAAGTAATTATTAATCAACGAAAGTGTCATATTTACACATTTGCATACGCGATATAGAATCAAAGAGGACTAGAGAGCTTTGATGAGGTGTAGAATTTAATGCAAACTAAACACAATAAGCATCTGTGTGAAAGAACTTTATTTACCAGAGATTGCTGGATTATTATGCATTATATTCCTACATATACGTAGAAATTCTATTTTTAGTTATTTATAAGAAGATGTATCCGGAATCATCTTCTTGAAAAATTTTAAAAGATAACTGGTTTGCTTCGGATGTTTGTCATTTAATATATAATTGGTAAAGTAAGTAAAAAAAAGTAGTAAAGAAAGGAAGATTGTTGACTCTGTGTTTATTTAAAAATTATAGCGACCTGTCCTACGGCCTTTGAAAATTTCTTTTTTTATTGCTCTGTCTCTCATGGCTTTCTCGATCCTTCTATTTGGCCCTCTTTGGCCATCTATCTTCACTCATTCTTTGTGGATGTCCATAGCATATAAGTTGTCTTCTTCCAATTCGATTCCCACTAATAATAACTTTTCCTGTTCTTAGTCGTATCTCTTCGTTTCTTACATGTTTCAATTTTGAAACTACACAGGCTCTTCTCTGGAAGTCTATTTTTATTGCTGTTTGTCCATCTTCCATGAGCTCCACGATGGCTTTATATATTTCTATCTTTGTTTTCAGTCTTAATCCCTTAGACCACAACAAGAAATTTAAAACCGGGGTTGCTTTTCCTGCTGTATTTTATTTAGTATGTCTATTTTCGATATACCTTCCTCACTAAGTATGTTTCCTATGTATTTGTACTGGTTTTTTCTTCTTAGTCCTGGTGGTCATCTTCGTCTTTATTCTCCACTTTCATATATAGTCTTTGTCCCAATGTTCGTATTCTTGTCCCAGTTTTCTAAACATGTAATCCCATTCATTCTGTTTTTTTTCTCCAATGACAAAGCTTCCTGAATAGAAATTTTAAATACTTTTATTTTCTTTTTCATTATCATATAAAATTACATTTTTTAATATAACACGATACGCACGTATTACTTTTGAAATCTGCTGTATCTACCTCTTAATAAAAAAAGTTAAATTGCTGTTCAATTTTTCCGGTGGTAATGTGAAAAGTTTCATATTAAATTTCAGATGTGTTGTATATATTTTTTATTTCGCTCTGTGGTATCCTTTCTGCTTAACGTGCATATGGTGTTACATGTCTTTCTATCATGTTCTGTTTAGGCTGGCATCCCTATCTTGCTACAGCGAGCATGTCAGTTCCCGTTTAAATATCAAAGAGAATCACGTCATCATGTCATTTTCAAAAATATCTCTTCCCTTTTACACGCGTATCTGCTACACTATTTATATTATTATGGCCCGCCACAATTGACTCTACAAAAATATTTTACGCAAAGGGAGAACGAATATACGAGCTGATTTCATATGAAATCCACTGTATAATCATATTACGCAAGCTAACATAACATTGGTATGTTTTTAGTAAAGTAAATATAACCCCGACTAGATATAGAGGAGCAAGTTTGGGAAGGTCATACGTTTTCATTGCCCTCTCTGACTTCACGCATACATTCATCCTCATTTTAGCCGGGGACTGGCTCATGAAAAAAAAACTAATTGCATTTGCCCATTTGAGTTTGTTAGTTTAAATGAGTTGGCTTGATGTTTTGTTGTTGCTGTTGTTATTTTTTTTAGAAATGGCCGAATATACCTTCTCGTTTTGCGCTTTTGTTTATTTTCTGTTTTTCAGCGCGAAACTTTCAATAGTTTCATGTGGAAGAGAAGCAACGCAAGCGAATAATGGCGAAACCATATTAGCTAACAGAGAATGTTAATCTGGAGCATATTACAGTAACATTAAACAAGTTTCCATGTTTGAATATTTAGGTTAATGTAGATTTATCGCTGATGTATTTACGCTATGCTTTACATAAAGCAAAAGCAGAGACAGCTTATCGAATAGTGAATATGCACATATGAGTATTCTTTTAATAGTTCCTTAATACTGCGCAGCACTGTATAAATTAAATTTTGTTAATTAAGTCTTGTCAATTTAAATCCAGCAAAATACTATCTACTAGCGCATATTATAATCTAGGATACATTCTTCCATTTTCTGTATCTAGTGCAACGACCGGAAGTGACACATTGCCATGGAATGACACGATCCACACAGCACACTACTCCATTAACTGTAAAACTATGCGTGCTTTATCTGCGGTGTTATTTGCTCTAGTGCGTGTTACCGTATCCCCCTTAGGACAAACCAAACCCTGCCCTTGCTACTAGCTTTTCTGTCCGTAGATATACATATATAGATATATATTTATATATATATATATCTATATATATATATATATATATATATATATATGTATATACGTGTGTGTATATAATGTACAAGAACCGCACCCCGATAACACATTAATTATTTTACTACCTAATTTTTAAACGCGGAACCAAGGCGAAGTTGATATTAAAATTAATTCAGTACTGGTGTGTCCTACATACACCATATAATACATGATACGATACAGCTTTATTTTATATATTACGTCTTCGTGAGTTTTAATGTAGAAAAGAATATCGTTGAATAGGTTTGATATACAATTTTTTTGGCAGCTAAAGCGCTTGAAAGCTTTTCTTAGACAGTAGCTTAAAAATCGATTCAACGATATCGTTTCAAGTTCGGTTTGACAATAGAATCGATGGAAACGGTAACGGAATTACAAGTTCGGACATTGTAGGTCATTAACGTATATTCGGGAAAATGTTAACGCTTAGCTCGGTAATTAAATATCAAAAACAGCAGTTTCCTTTTGAATTAGCAAGACAACACATATTCTACGCGATGTGTTCATACAAAAGCAGAAGCTAGCGTCCCGTGTTCTCATAGAAAACGAAGAGAAGCGGTTTTGGCGGAGGACAGACGCTCCCCTTTTTCCCGCACGGCACACAACATCCATCCCACCGTCGCGCTATCTAGAAATAGAAGGACCGTAACATTAATCAAATTGCGTGAATTCAATGTAATCTGCAGTTTACGGAGCATCATCTTGCGCATCACCCTTGCACGATGTTTATATTACCTCTTTGATTAATGGACAAATTTCGCGCTGGACTGAACCGTTTGTCAGCTATTTGTTAAAGATGGGTGCCGCCGAGAATGTACGAAGCTATTATGCATCTATATTTTACATCCTTAATTTAATTTATTACCCTTCTTTACTTCTATCCTTTTTTTTTTCTTTGGACACGGTTAGATCTTTAAAGCTTAAAAAACGAAGGGTGTAAGATAAAAACTGGCTACTAAAAATCCGCGTAATATAACTAACAAGTGGGTTAACATCAACGGAGTTTTTCCATTTTTCAAAATTAGAAAAGAAAATACAGTAGACATTCGTATCTACAAAACATGCATTTTGAACGCATCAACCGCTTCTTTTGACGTCGAAAATCGTTGACCATGTAGTTTATTATTCACGAACGAAAAGAAAAAGATATCATTGGGTGTCAAGTCAGAATTGTACGGCATATGACCTATCAATGTTTTGACCGGTTAAATATTGAGTCGATGTGTGAGAACTCGCGTTGCCATGATCGTCGCTGGTTGTGTCTTCCTATTTCTTCAAAAACTTCTGGCAAACAAGTGGTTCTGTATCCTTTTTGCCCTTGCATCTGTAAAAATAACAGTTTTCCAGAAATAAATACCCTCTTCTATTATTTCTAATGAAATCCGGCAAATTGTGCTGGCACTAGTTTCAGGATTTCTCTTTCCTGTAGAAACTATTTACCTCACATCTCTTTCGTTTCGCCGTCCCGTTCGAACTTTTCAACTAACTTAAAATTTTCAAACCTATCGACGAGTATTTTAACCAATGTTCTATGGTTTCCAACAATTTTTCTTATTTTACGAAAAGATTTGCCTCTTTTTTCAAATCCAAGACAATGCTTCGAGTCTCCAAAGAAATTTCCTTCCGCATTTTTGTAAAAATTGTTCCTTCAAATCACTGAGAATTCTCTTTTCGAAAGAATAAAAATATAGATGAATTTTTGTTTGCGAACAAAACTACGTCCAGAAGTAATAGGAAATCTAACGTGTTTATCTCACAAATAGTTTAGAATGTAAAGTGTTGACTCATCTCCGAGGTGGTTTCTTTTTACGTATTTATTTTATTGTTAATAAATAAACCGTTCAGTAAACGAAAGTTTTGTAAGTTAAAAAAACTGAAGGCCTTCGAAAACAGTGAATACACTAACTAGGACGCATGGTCTATATATTAACTTTACTTTAGAAAAAAGATTGCATTTCGATTTTATACATGCGAGAAAAAAAGGAAAAGAAACAAACATAACAACGAAATAACACAATAAAAACAAAATCACGGAGGTACATGTCGAATCTTTAATAATATCCTTCCGATGTTGTCTTCCGACCCGATTAATACTTAATGTTAATACTCTGCCAGTTAATAGCCTTATTCCTATGCGAATGCTCATTTCAGTTTGTAAACAACATCAGTCGTTACTTCCTGAGCGAAGAATTCTCCTCGGCTTAAAAACCTGTATACGTACACATCCTAAACTAGTCGAAATACGTTCGACGAAAAACAAGAGGACCATGCTTTTTCCGGTTTTTTATGAATGCCAAGCGCGCGACAATACTTGTGTCTTTTATTCCTCTTTTTTTGACTCGATTTTTTCGTAGAATTCCAGGCTTACCTACATCCAATAAGTAACGTAATAAATTGAAACAATGTGGCTCAAACAAAAATATAAGAAATATCGGCCCGTTCTTGAAAAGAAGTAAAGAACGTCGTAACGTGCGGTTCCGCAAATCTGATCAAAGAGAATGTTCTAAATTGTTGTAGATGTCAGTAAAGCTTCCGTACGAATACGTTTTAGAGATACTATGAATCAGGGTATTCGAAAAAATCTTTTATAAAGAAAAGAATATTTAAATTATTGCAGAAATTGTAGAAACGACTACGCACTCATTAGCGGCGATGATATACGAGGTAGGCGTCATAAATTCTCTGCCTGACACTGTACAAATATTTAGGACCTGTACCACTGCTACCTTATGTATACAAGCTTATGGAGCTTTCGCATATGCATGGTAAGCTGTCGCCGTTGGTTCAATATACATACACTTTTGGTTGATAATAATTTGCCTTATTAGTTGATGTTATTTTTTGATCTATGTATTGAATTATCGTTATTATTGATTTTCCTTAATAATAACTGATAGATACCCAGTACATTGCGATACCATCTCAATTTTACACCCGCCCTAACTAATTTATACGTCGAATTAACGAATATTGTAAGTAAAGATGAATTTTAAGACACAGGTGTAAATTTTTCCAAGCTCTAAAGCGTTAGATGGATTTCAAGTTATCATCTAGAGAAGTATGCATATTAACTTCTTTCTGCAAACAAGAAGCGCGATAATCTTAAATTAAACAGGAAGTGACATTCAGTATAAAACAGAAGTTTCAAAATTGTTCTTTAAGATCGAGCGGTAAAGATACCAGCCGAGAGGGATATAGAAGAGAATAGATCGTATAGTGTTGTAGAGGTTGTATAGCAAACGTTACGAAAATTGGCTTCATTTAGTTCCGCGGAATATTGAAATTGCGGGAAGTAGCTCCATATTCGCTTAAAAATGTAGATATGCATGTGTATATGTTAGATAAAGGAGCGAAGCTGGAGAGAAGTAATTCGCTGAGATGTCGCTTCAGTGACCCTAAAAATTACGAAAACGTCGTAATATTTTCTCATGTTAATTTCATTTTTGTTTTGCAAACCGTGTAGCGTAAAAAATGATAATTTACTTTTGCTTGTTTTCTAACAAAAATAATATCAACAAGTACAGAGAGATTGTTTTATTACACGAATCCCCAATTATTATGTTTTCATCATCATTTTTCCTTTCGTACATATCTTTTCTGCGTCTCTGTAGGAATCGCAGGGAGAAGATTGCATCCTGGAAGATAGTATAGAATACGAAACGGCATGCCTTGGAACGAACTACTATTTACAAGGAGCATAACAGTATCGGTTACATCATACGCTAGTATAGTAGAAAACATTGGCAGTCGAGTCACTTGAATATCAGAGCGCATCATTGGGTATAGTATCGCGCAAATGTTCAGGTGGTATACTGCATTCCAAATAAGGGATCATCTGCATTGGTGGTGGAAGCATTTTAGATTTCCTCCTCTAAGGATGCTTCTACCTCAGGGTGTGTGTAACTTTCTTTGTGTACGTGTGTTAGATGCAGCGATCTGCTCATGTTGTCTCGTTTAAGTTCAGTTTGCATTCGTATGATAACGCATATATACGGTGATTCGCGAAGAACGATAGGGAGAAGACCAAGCAACAGGATAGAAAGGGTTCGCGTTCGCATAGCGCGCGGAAAAGGGAGAATCGCGATATGGCTAGGAGGGGTGGCTGCTGTACTACCGTATGTGTTACGAAGCTAGCTACCTTCATGTTCGAGTAGGATTTGAGATTTGCGCCTGTGTCTAAATCGGATTTGCAAACGTCACCAGGCTGTCAGGCTAGTTGCTTCTGAAACTGTCAGGGCACACTTTATAGTTGAACGAAATGAGTTTTATATATTGTTTTCACGGAAAAATATAAAATTCAAACGCTTCCCCAAATAAACTCTATTCACGTCACTATCCACTGTATACACTGTGTCGCGTGTCTATTTCCCCACGTGTTAATTCAGAAAGTTACGGAGATGAAGGTTCTAATTCTAATCGAAATAGTGGGGGTGTTACGACGACAGTATTTACGCAAAGAAAGGAAATATGAGACATCCTGTATATAGGTGTAATGATATATGGTCTAAAACTCCTAAAAAGTTGTTTGCTAAATCATGCTATACACTATTTAATATTTAATTTATTTAGTAGACATGACAAAGGAAACACATAGTACAGGCTCATATTCCACCGGTAGCAAATGCATGCCAATTCAATTTCACCGGCTCCTAGAAGAACAAAGACAAGTTCGCCGCTCGGAAGGTTAACAAAATACGCTGCACTCGGTCTCGCTATCTCTAATTTATTGTTTTTTCCCTAAATTAAATTAATTTTAAATTTGGAAATTACCGTTACGGAGTAGCGTTTAGAACATGGCGTAGCATTACGAGAAAGTAAATATGCTAATATTTAAAGTTAGTATAAACGCTTTAGATCGTAAAACGGGCGATTCCTTTATGGCAGATAATGCTACTAAATATCTAAGGAAGCAAGTAAGAAATAGAGAAGTTGAGATGACGCAGAATAAAAAGTGTAAAAAGTACGAGAATAAATAAGTATTCAGCGTTGAACTGAAATTGTGACATAAAACGTTTTATATTTTACCATAAATAAACACTACTATATAGTATTTCTTTACGTTCACATAAATGTATAGGAAAATATAAAAATTTACGCTTATTATCGTGACTTTGTTTCGTTTCCATTACGGAATTACACCGCTGTACATTTTAAATTCGCTCTTGCGTAACAATCTCATTTTTTAACATAAAAATCGCGCAACATAATTAACATCCTACCACAATTTATTATTTAATTATATTTTGCAGTCCACCTTCGTCCTTTTCATGTTTTTTTTTATATATGAAACGTACAGAAGCCTAGTATGTGAGATAATCTCTCATATGCCTCATATAAATTGCAAATAAGTAGGAAAAGTATTCTTTGTTATTGAATTTTCTCTTTTTATGTAGGGATAATATCCCTCTCTTCTAAGGATCGATACAATCAGGGGCAAAAATCTTCGTGAATTAGATTAAAATAAATTGAGCAAACTCAGATGGATCTAATCCGAGAGATGCTCCTTTTTAAGGTAAATGTATCGAGGATGGTATTATCTGTTTTTTATAGATATACATACACATATGTAAAAGGGATTGAAGGAATCGTTTGCAAAGAAATAAACTACCGTATATATACTTTTCTTTTTCTGCTTTACAGAAAATCTGATTGAGGTACATATATGAGCTCGTTTTTGGCGTTTTAATTTACTTTTATAGCAGTATCTTATAAATATTTATGTTCTCTTCGATTAACCTCAAATGCAATTTCGTTTAACACATGGGCTGAAAAATCCCGGGCCTAACACATAGATGACGCTAGTTGTATTGCAGTCACCTTTCTCTCAGTTAATACTAACCTTCAAAAGACAGCTGTTAAAATTTCATGATATTCTATTCATTAGTTTGTGAGTTATTGTGCTAAGAGTCACGCTACTTTTGTTATTTTCAAAACAATGGATCAAAAACAATTTCGTGTTTTAATTTTACACTGCTTCTTGATGGGAAAAGATACCGTTCAAGCGAATCAATGGCTTGAAAAGTGTTATGGGAACTGCGCTCCATCAGAAACAACAATAAAACGTTGGTTTGCTGACTTGGTCGTAGAGACACCGATGATGCAGAACGCACTGGACGTCCAAATGAGGCGGTAACACCAGAAAACATCAAAAAAATCCACAAAATCGTTTTGAATGATCGAAAAGTGAAGTTGCGTGAATTAGCTAACATCGTAAAGATATCAAAAGAACGTATTGGCTTTATATTGCATGAGCATTTGTCTATGAGAAAGCTCTGTTCAAAGTGGGTGCCGCGTTTGCTCACTGTTGACCAAAAACAAGAACGTGTTGATGATTCTGAGCAGTGTTTGGCCATGTTTAGACGTAACAAACCGGAATTTTTGCGTCGGAATTGCAAAGAAACGACCGCATATGGCAAAGAAAAAAAATTTGTTTCATCAAGACAACGCACCGTGTCACAAGTCAATCAAAACAATGGCAAAACTACATGAATTGAACTTCAAATTGCTCCCACATCCACCGTATTCGTCAGATTTGGCTCCCAAGAAATATCGCACGAATGAAGAGGTTATCGTTTGACCGCGTGTTGACCAAAAACAAGAACGTGTTGATGATATTGGGCAGTGTTTGGCCACGTTTAAACGTAACAAACCGGAATTTTTGCGTTGATATGTGACAATGGATGAAACATGGATCCATCACTTCACTCCGGAATCAAAACAATCGTCATCTGAGTGGACAGAAACTGGTGAATCTCGTCCAAAGCGCCCGAAAGCACAACAATCGGCTGGAAAGGTTATGGCCTCGGTATCTTTGGATGTGCGTGGTGTAATATTCATCGACTATCTTGAGAAAGGAAATACCGTCAACAGTGAATATTATATAGCGTTATTGGAGCGTTTGAAGGCCGAAATTGCAAGGAAACGACCGCATATGGCAAAGAAAAAATTTTGTTTCATCAAGACAACGCACCATATCACAAGTCAATCAAAACAATGGCAAAACTACATGAATTGAACTTCGAATTGCTCCCACATCCACCGTATTCGCCAGATTTGGCTCCCAGCGACTACTGGCTGTTCGCAGACCTCAAAAAAATGCTCGCCGGTAAGAAATGTCGCACGAATGAAGAAGTTATCGCTGAAACTGAGGCCTATTTTGAGGCAAAAGATAAATCGTTCTACAAAAGTGGTATTGAAATGTTAGAGCGGCGCTGGAATGATTGCGTTGCTCTTGATGGAGATTACGTTGATGAATAAAGCTAATTTTGAACCAAAAAAAACGTGTATTCTTTGTTAGGCCCGGGACTTTTCAGCTCATGTGTTACTTTCTAACATAATTAAATAAATCCCAACTATTTCGGTAAATGAAATAACCGAAGGATACATTTCTATTGCAATTGATGTCACTTTTACTTTATCATTATTATTTATTATAAAATACGAAAAACTCCTCTATTTACTATACAAGATTTTGATAACCAAACTTTGATGTTTACGATATTGTAATATGACAGTTCCATCTGTTAAATTTCACCAGTGTAATACAGCCACCAATCCTAGCGCTATCTACTACACTCTTAACGTGAACGGAGTATAATTACTCTAGAAATCCTATATCTTTTGTTCTATTATTTAAAAGAAAAAAGCATCTTTTAGCTAACAAGCCTCCTACGTTATCTGTCGAAACACTGTAAGGAGATCAAGTTGAAATCTAAGAAAATATCAACTATTTACGTAACATCCTTTCTATGTAATGCACGTGTTTAGAGTCAACCTGCCACGTTACTTCCGAGAAAATGAAAAAAATAAGAAAATTGGAATATACGTTCTGAATGTTTTTAAAAATAATTAAGAATTGTTTTTCTACCATCCCGTTTTTGCAATATAATTACATTACATTTCTAATACAACTCCTCTTATTGCGCAATTTTTGACCCTGCAGGTATCTCAAATACAAAGCAAAAGAAAACAACGCGCTTATTAAATTGAATAATCACTGGAAAAATACTCATTTTTTCGAGGATATAAAAGTAAACAGAGATAATTTAAAAAATATTTACCTCTGTCAAAAGGAAGCGAACAGATGTTAAAACTAATAGCAAAGGAATTCTACGTTTGTACTTATTTTTCTTGCGGCTTATACAAGTTCTAAAGTGAAGTTTCCGAACTCTTTAATGTCTTTATATTGCCATGTCGATTACCCTTTGAGTCTGTAAGTGGACAACCAACATATACAAGCTTATCATTGATCTAAAACACCTGTTGTATCAAATGCCTCGTTCGAAAATAAAATCCTCTTTTTTCCAATACCTTCGCGCTTTGGCTTTCACCTTCAAGCGCCAAGGCGAAGTTTATATTTTCAATTTTATTTATTCATTCGTTTGTTTATAAACATTTCATTCGAGATGCAAATTTTACTTGCAAATAGACATATGTGCGTATATACGTAGAATAAGGAGAAGCAGCACTTTCTTGCGTTTATATATTATTTATTTCCTCTCCAATAGGGTGCGAGATAAAGAAAATCTGTTTTTCCTTTGTTCGCAATAATTCGATAATATTGCTATAGAGTAGGTATACAGTTACACACAAATTAGACGAACAGGAGACACGAGATATATATGTAATTAATAGATTGGGTGTCAGTAGTTTCTAGTAAAAAGAAACCTTGTACGTCGATTGCAGGATATCCTTTAGATCCTAGCTAACGACCTTTGATGTAGGATAACATCTTCTCTGTTTACCGACAGTGTGTGTATTTGAAACTCAATTGAACAGTTACAAGATAGAGATGTACAGATGTACAGGAGCGTTACATCGGTAGGTACACACTCGACACAAATAGGGAAGGTATGAGATGAATTTGAGTTACCTCAAAACTGATTATTTTCTCGTAATTAACTAAAAATTTATGAAATCAGATGATGGAAATTTTCGTAGATTTTTAACTTTCTTTTTGAATTTTAAAAGTTAAACAGTCAGACCAGAAAATTTTTTGGAATCTTTTTCACTTTTCTTAGACTATAACTTGGTAAAAGGAATAATCTCCTGCACTTAATAGTATATATATTCGTTAGATTGTCTCAAAGTTAAAGGTCTGACAATCGCGTTTTGATTTTGAAGTGAATTTTTCGAAAAAATACGCCTGTTTCAATTACCACTTGAAAACTGCCCGGGGCTAATCGAGAATGCTTAGCAAATACGTAATAACCGTTTTCTACTTTGAAAAACGTTCAGAACTCTTCGCAAGTAAATTGGAAATGTAATACGATCAGACAGAGGAAATTGGAATATCCAGAGTATCGATTTTCTATTCTAACAAATCTTTGTTCTTGATATTAAAAAAAGGAAGTAGTTAGGAGATTGATTGATTGGTTAATTAAAAATGATGTTTTAGAAACAATGGATTTGATTTGCATTTGATAATAATGTTTTGGTAATCAGCAAGCATTAGGTTGTGTTAGATTGTTGGTTAATTGTATGGAGGCTTTAATTTCTTCAATATTCAGATTGTATAATTTTATTTTACTTGCGATGTATTTCGGGGCAATAATGGTAATTAAAGCATTATTAAAATTTACACAGATAATTTACATACGACTAAAAATTTCAACAATATATATAACAATGTACTACGTTCATAAAATTTGAACGTTGCCTGTATTTCACCGAAAAATTGCACCTAACATAATAAGAACAACACACGGAAAAGAACTGAAAAAACACTTATACGAAAGAAAATAATAAGTTTAACGTGTTTGTGATTGTTATGTAACAAAAAAATATTTTATGCCAAATACTATCAGAACATCTGGTATACAGGTTTAAATAATAGCAATATTATTGTTTGAAAACGTATAACCCCATATTTAAGTTATAAATACTTCATTTCGTAATTAAATTCTTTAGAAGCCAAAGTTATTTTCCATTACATATTTTTGTGCCTATATACATATTATTAGGAGGATATAAATTTTATACAGGTGCGTTTTGTATGAACCTGTATACTGAGCGTATTTTAATAAATTTTCGATTCAACTACCAAGACCGCTTAATTAATTACTATCTAATCATCAACATTAATGTATAGGTCACCACTATTGATGCTCATAAACTGAATTGTGTGGTCGCATTTTCCTTTCCACTGACTGTAATACGCCAGGCCAAATATGGCCGGTCATGTGAGAATGATTCGTACATAATGTTAGACGCTAACATCATTAGGCCTTAGTTGTGTTGTTCGCATGATTATATTCTCCCTGTAAACCTTACAATATATACGCTGGATACCTTACAGCATTGTTTTCTATACATGCTGTAACTTGTAATACATATATAATCTTATGATCCCTTTGATCTTTTAAAGTGGTAATTTATTTGAGTCAGAAATCGCATCCTACATATATGCGCCTCCGTTATTTTACGGAAAATTTCAGATTTAAATCACAATTTAAATTATTTCGCAATCTGTTTATGTTTTCGCGAACGCCAGTGGAAAAGAAAGAGGATCGATGCGCAAGAAAGGCATTCCACAGATAACATATACATATTTCCCGATAACCACTTGCTTTCCACTCTTTGCTTCCCTATACATTTACATAAGATCGAAATTTACGTCGAGTATTCTTGAATGACTTTTCAAATTGATAGATTCCACGCATAATTTTTCTTTTGCCTTAGATGTGTCTCCAAATTTGGGCAAGATACTTGGTGCTTTGATAACTTCTATTCATCGAGATCTTTTGAATAAAAGTATGAGTAACGTAACAGAATAAATAAGAAAAAAAACATCTTTGATATAGAATACAGTGTGATCAAATTCTATTACTTCGTTGTTGCCATTGGCATATTGGTTTCTTGTGGTGTAGATTGCGTACAATAGAAATAATAGTACTTTTCAGTACTGCAAGGGATATAGATACATAGTGGTCATTTCCATGGAGCAAGATACCATTACAATGGTATTCATAAGAATTTTACTACGAACGATACACCGCTATATACCCAAGCAGAGATGTACTTATTTGGTTCTGGAGATATTTACCACCAACCGCCTCCTGGTATGTACAAGATCCTAAATTCTGACGTTAAAAGATATACGCCAGCAAATGCTACAAATCTCTTCGTGGGCTTTCTCAAAAATCAGGTACACCCTCTTATTCTTCGCGTAGCAAAATAAACATTATCTTTTTTGCAGGTTTACCACACGGAAGTTGTTATACAATACTACAAAAGCAATTACACTTATATCCATATAAAATGGTTTCCTTTGCTGATGAACCTTGATTTTACTTGCATGGATATGTGAACTCAAAAAATTACTTAGTCAACTTAAAATCCACGTGCCTTTAGTGATTAAAATTGGTGTAGCAATGGTTTGAAAACGAATGGGACTCATTTTGTTTCACGAAACTATTGATACTGAAGGATACATACAAATAATTTTGAAACCCTTTTCTAAATCGGATAATACCAGAAGAAGAAAGATTATTTGGATCATTGGGAAATAAAATTTTCAACTAGCAATAATCCAAATTCGGATAAACTTCATTAGTTACGACATCGCCACTGTCCAAAGCAGAAAAGAACTGAACGAACAACAAGAATTAACGGAAGAAGAAGTGGAAGAAGCCATACAAAACATCAAGATAGGGAAAACATGCGGTAATGATGGGATATTACCAGAAATGCAGAGCCAATGCGAGAACTGTAGAGCGATATGTTTAGCACGAATTGCACATGAATATTAGAAAAAGAAAGAAAAATTGAAGAAGGAGAAGAAATGTTTCTAGTGTTCATCGATTTGAAAGCAGCCTTTGATGCGATAGATAGAAGAGAGATGTGGGAAAGTTTAAAGGAAATGAAAATCCCTAAAATCCCGCTAGATTCCATCAGAAGTACATACGAGACAATAAGATTCAGGATACAGGAAGACCTAGGAAGAAATGAATGGACCAGATAAGAGAAATGGGTAGAAGAAAGGGAAAAAACTTAAAAGAAATGAAAACAATAGCAATAAATAGAAGAGTGGAAAAATAATTTTTTTGTTACATCTGTACGGTAAAGAATATTTCCAAGTAGTTTAAAGTTTTCACTGTATATTTAATAAATACCTTTTGAGATATTCAAACGGAAACGCGGAGAAAATCGCTTTGGATACGTGATGCATATAATACGTTTTAGAAGCGTAAGTTTTATCATATTAGAAAGAGACGGGCATATAATCTTCTATCTACTTTAGTAAATCTTGAATACTGTATGAATGACGAAGAGCTTACTTATAGCAACAATAGGAAAATACATGTAAGCTGCAGTATTTACCTAGACAGTCTGAATATACCACCTGCATTGTATTCAGTTTGAAAAAGTTGTAAAATGTCATACAAGGAATCGAACGCTTAATATAGTACTCAGTGAACTGTACGTGTATTTAAACTCTATTAAAGTAGTTACAATTTAGCTTTTGATGTTCACCTTTACCTATCCTAGACTCATTAATATTATACAGAGCAAGTTTGCACTTTGTACGGCATTTTGAGGTCACTACGGGTGTATGTATATATAAGTTATACACAAACTGCGTCTATGCGACTCGATTCCGGGCTTTAGAACAAGCAATCCCTCTCCTCTGCCCCGTTTTCACGACGACATAATTTGTACTTAATTCTGCAAATTAATAATTCCCTGCATTTCTATTTGAATTTTATGAAATAAACAGGTGTCACGTACTAAACTATTCCCTTTCATACAGAGGACTTCTACTATAGTACAGATTTAGTCCCTCGCCATCATCAAGTCCTATATATTAGCATACAGCAATACGCGCTAGGGGGTTATTAGAAGGCTGTTGCTAGATGGATTCGAATCGACTACGTTTATAAATGTTTATGAATAATAAATTATTTCGAACATGCTCTGAGTTAGACGTTTTCAATTTGAAAAAGTGATCTTTGAAGCGTGCTTTTTTAAATTAATAGGAAGAGAAATAAACTTTTGTGTGTTTCTTTTTTCCTTTTAAGGATTGGATCTAATAACTAGAATGCATTCTCCCTTGCTAGCGTGGAGTCAACATTCCGTTCCATGAATAGGATTAGAAATTAATTTTACGTTTGATCTAGATACCGGTGAATTACTTACAGGCGATGTTATAATAATCATAGCATATAAATCTCTGCATATCCAAGCCAATATTCATGGAATAGTAATAATAAGTTAAGTACACTATCGCCCATAAGTATTTGGCCACCTATGATTTTCTTAAGTTTATCGCGGTTGAAATGAACGGTGAGTGCAGGAAACCAATTAATGTGACTACAATGGAACGGAGTTTAGGTAAAGCTGGACTTCGCTGGACTGTTAACGTAAGAAAATCCTCAAGAAAACTGAGCAAGTGGAAGCAAGAATTGCACCATCGGAAACTGGAAAAAGGCGTTGTGGAGTAATGAGTCGAAATTCATTCATAGACGTTTATTTGTTCGACGGATGTCAGGAGAACGACTGTCGGATTAGTGCAAGGTTCGATGACAGTTTGAAGGATACTTTGCGAGTATTTCTGTCGAGGATTTAATGAAAATTAACGGTATTCTGCGAAAAGAAGGGTTCAGAAATACTAGAGAAAATAATGTGGTGTCATTGGGTCGGTGAAACTTCACATTTCAGCGTGACAATGACTCGCAACATACAGCCAAGGTATGCCGCTATTATTTGCAAGAAAAGAGGGTATTCTTATAGTTCTGGAATGGAATGGAATGGAATGGAATGGAATGGAATGGAATGGCCCCCTCAATCTTTCGACTTCAATCCCATTGAATTATTATGGGATGAATTGGATCGAAATGTAAAACAAGCACTCCAACATCTATTACTGTTCTGTGGACTCTTCTCCATGAAGAATGGAATATGATATCAGAAGAAACTTTGACCAAATATTTAAAATTTCATTTAATTTTGTATATATATATTTGTATCTGTGTTTCTATGACTTTATCTGTACCCCCTGTCCATTTTATTAAGGCGACTTTACAAATTTAAGCTTTTGTGTGTTAAAAAATTCATGAATAGGGTTTGTAATACTTATCTCAATACGTTCCCTAAATATCTTTCTAAGAAATTGAGAAAGTGTCACTTAATGATCTCTGTGTGGCAAAATGACGCTACAATTACACATACCATTAACGTTTGGGTAAACTAAATACTATTAAATAATAACACCCACGACTCAAATGCGATTTTATTACGAGATTAAAAAAAAAACCATAGGTGACCAAATACTAATGGACGGTAGTGTATATCTTCGATGATATTGTAGTATAGGTACTATCTTACTACGTACATATTATGATAAATCGAAACTGTAGGCAGAGATGTAATATTTTTGAAATCTGATGAAGTATATACGTACGCACTACTAATTGAGAACTCTTATTACATTGCAGTGGTCCAGAGGATATTACCACAATACCTGAACTTCCGGTACTAGTAATATATCCAATGGTTGAGTGTCATTAGTCCAGATCGGTCAGTTGCGTTAATAATTAAGGCGAAAATAGCGCATAACCGCATATTGCAACGGTTACAAAGGAGAGGCGCTTTGGTTATGCGTGTTAAGAATGAAATAGAATAAAGATAATATTGAGGACAATTGCCCTACAAGAGTTGCGCTTCTGCATTCTAGACATTCTATAATGTATACGTATATAGCGTAGCAAAAGTATATTTTACCGCAAGAATTCAACAGGTACACAAACCTGACGCCGTAGCGTTATGTTTACGAGAAGCTAAAGTATATTCTAACATTTTATTCATTAAGAATTATATTCTACTGACGTAGAAAAAAAAACTGAAAATAACTTTTAATTATCTCAAACGAGGCCGCGTAAAATATTTTTATGAAAATAAGGGAATGGGATGCTTTGTATATAACGTGGAAACTAGCCACTAACGAACACCTGTAATGTACTAAATTATACGAACAGTAAAAGCACTGTACGCATGAATTTCAAGGCACATTCAACCCCTATACACCATTAGCACACATTATTTCATGTCAACATGTATTACTACAAATATAAGTTACACAGTTTAATTTATTTGTAGTGTCGCCCTTGTAATTTGGTTGTAATTAAGTCAGAAGTGTGATGCATACACTTTGTGATGTATTTTCGTTGTATAAATCTATGATGATACCATATTTACTTAACAACGGAACAGGCTATCCCTTCAAGTGAATATAATTATGCGAAAACAACGTCCTTTCCTTAGTTTTCTTTTTTCATATTAAAGAACGTTCTTTCTAATGTCTTTAATAAGAAATATTAAACCTTCAGAGAATAAGACGCTTGAGCGGATAACTCCGTTTTTTCCTTTTTATAATCTAAATTTTTAATACACCAGTACACTACAGTAAAGGAATGGGAACAGCAACAGGAAGAATGAGGGAAAGATGATATTTAACACATTTTTACATAAGCTTCTGAATAAAGAATGAATTTTTTCGCCTTCTTTTAATTTTCAAACGTCTTCTTCTTTCTTTCGGTTTATACGAAGTGAAAAATTTTATTCGGAATAATCGAATTTATACTTCGTCGGATTATGACAAACTTTTTAGTTTCCAAAAATTTCATCTTACAGCTGCTTAGTAAATTGTTTGTTTATGGAGCCATATATTTACTGAAACATCAGATGTTAGTGATCGTCAAAAATCTGATTGTCCACAGTTTACTAAGCAGATAATGCAAATAAATTGCAACACTGATACATTGTTCAAGCACATAAGTACTGAATTATCATAAAAACATAATTAGGGGATTCCCCCATTCTACTAAGCTCGGGGAATTACCTAAAAAAAAACAGGTCAACTCCTGATCTCCTCAAGACCGCAAATTTATGAACGACTACTAAGTATAAAGCCTAATCCCTTTATGTATGTTTATAGAGTAAAAGCTGTATGAGTTCATTGAATCCCTTAGGTAACTTACATTACTTCTACCGTAAATTAAAAAAAGAACTCTTGAAAATCTCGTTCGATAGACGTAGGGTTCAAAGGCATTGAATTTCTAAAAAAATCCATGGCGAAAACAGCAGTTGATTTCCCAGTAGATACTATACGTGCGGTTATTGATGAAAAAAATCTTGAATGAATTCTATTAGTATTACGTCGAAAGAAATACTTAATTGGTATTATTGAACAGAGATATTTATTTGACTTTACTTTTTTTTTAACAGTGTATAAACTGAACTAATTAAGTTTTGCCTCGAGAAATAAAGCGTTGATTATTTCGTTAGATGCAATTTCGCTGACTGTATAATCATTTTGTTTTCTTCTCGACTCCAAATACGACAGATATAAAGCTGCCTCAAGTTAAATGCAGCTAATCGCTTTTTCTAGATGGCAGCATCTACATAATTGGTCTGGTAACTATAGGATTAATTTAAGTCCTGTATTTGTCGACTCTAAAATCTATATGATAATACTAACAAAACTGAACAATTAATAACGGGCGTTAGTATAATTTCGCATTTCCTGATATACGAGAATGCGTCATCTGTAATTATTTAGTAGCACCGTTCGGATTCGTCATTGAAGTATTACAATATTTACAATTAGCATTAAAATTTATTAGTTTATTATTGTACGTAGTGCCGGTTGATTTAGCGATATCCCAATCCTATTTCCGGTTTTCGATATTCGACGAGGAACGACCAATCCTGCGTAAAACGACTATGAATTACTTATACGCATATTTCAGCACAGATCCTATATAGCAGTGGCGTGCAAATTCTATCTCATCGATAAGGGCAAACATAAAAATCTAAGCTGAAGACAATAAAGTTCTCGAGAATCGTGGATTACTAGTAGAGATTGCTGGAAATGAATGCAAAGTTATCGAAAAGGGAGTAGGAAACACGAAAAATCGATAGCATATTGTAAATTCGGATAGAAATTAGAATAACAAAGAATACTTTTGCGCGGAACAGCAAGGGACTAAGGGGTGAACGAAGCCTCTTTGCTCGTGCGGTAAAGGGGAGGTTTAGCGAAGGATTAACGGAACATGATTTTAAGTAAACCGAGGATACGACGGAAAGCAAATCCCCTTTTAATATTGCATTAAACATTCCTATATTAAAGCTAAACCGTGTTTAAACATAGTAAGTCAAGCCACACAAATAACTCGGCTATACGATGTTTACCAAAACAAAATAGATGTCGCCTTCGTAACTCCCTTTTGCTCGTGCTCCTCCGGCGAGAGGATGAAATATTTAAATATTGACAGACAATTTATTTTAACGTGTCTATAGTATCGCCGTTGCTGTGTGTGTTTTCCGTTGAGCAAATCAGATCATGACATGTCATGAAATGAATATTTATGCTCGCTACAAAGCCAACGCTCTTCTACCAGTTCTTTTTCACTCCCACCGTAAATAATTTATCATTGCGATACAACGAACTACGATTAATATTGAAAAGGAACGATATGTTTTGATTGTGTGATTTTTTTTAAGACGTACACTATGATATATATATAAGCCTTCCACCTTTCCTTTTAAATAAACAATGTAGCCCGTAACTACAGGGTGTCTTCATTAAACTCATTATATAATCATAATAAACACATAATATATGCTTTAGTTTGAATGCGATATCGTTGGTCTCATTGTTTGTTGTGCCACATGTAATGCTTCTGCTAATTGCCGTTGCGTTTCAGTTGGGTTATCATCCCATAATTCCAGCAATTACTCGTCTTTGCATGTTTGTGGTCTACCAAAACGCTCATTGTCTTTCGCATTGAAATCACAACTTTTGATGAAGGGTGTTCACCATATGTTTCTGCCAGCAAACGATGACTTTGAACAGCTATCTTCTTTTCATTAAATAAGAACAGTAGCGCGGGCTGCAAATGCTCTTTTTCAGTCACAAAACGACATAATCACTGAACGATAAAGCAAAGACCCTAGCTCTTGGCGGACTCAACTTGTGTGTGTTTGTAATTTAAATGTCAGACGAACAACATGACGTATGTGTAAAATTAATACACGCATAACTAAACCGGAAAAACTTATGCAAATGCCTGGTAAGTTAAACATTTCGATATTCTTAAAACTAAAATCAAATACTTGAATTGGTCTAAAAAAACAATTTAAGTTGATACGTTCTGTTTGCAACGAAAACACCATCACCTGCTTTGATAACTACTTTATTTAAACAGAGATCTAATTTTTGAATTAAACAATTCAATTTGTTTTAAAATTAGAATAAACAAACACTATTAAACAAGTACATATGTAATATTAATACGTATATCTGGTGAATATACCGATTTCTTACCTAAAGAAACAGGGTGTATTTGGTTGAATAATGCTTTTTTAAAAAAGATAAAATAATATACATAAATTATTTATTTTTGCGTAAAGAATAGTCTGAGAAAAGGTCACAGAGTACAACGAAGAGATTAGGTGAAAGAAGAGGGTAAAAAGTTTTCCACTCCGTACGATATAGAGGCGTAACCTTAATTAATAACAGTTAGTTAGTTAAATGAAGTAAAAGTGGATTTGGTTTTAAAATAAGTAGTCAGAGGATACGAGAGAGAGAGAAGTCCTAGTTATGTGTATCCTGCGGCTCTACAATCCCAGTTGTCGTCCCTAAATAAGAGGGTAAAACATATCTGAAGGAAGTTCTGAGTACAGGTATTCTATTAATGAAGGTAGAAAGGGTTATTTCCCAGTAGAGAACGGTGCGCCAGATTACAATTTAGACGCCGGTTAGAGCATGTAAAAGGAGCCTCCAGCAGCTGCTGTTTGATGTGGCTTAAGTTTCTCTTACCGAGAAATAGGAAGCGCGCCTCCTCTATCTCCAATAGACAACTAACGATCATGAATCGTAATTAAAGCATTACATCTACTAAAAAAAAATACCGAAAAAAATCCGAGGAAGTTTTTCAACTCGAAGCATTAACAGTAGGACAGACAATAGGAATGATTTTGAGCGTGAATAACGGAATAACACGGCGCGTATCGGGTGTGTATACCTAGAAAGGACGTTGCTGCTGCTAAATCAGGGATTACCGTAGTCCCTTAACGTTGCTGAGTGGTGGCGGTCCGGACTTGTTCTTTACGTAGTGATTAGCACCCGATGTCTCGTCTCCGGAGGCATTTACAAATCACACAAGCTGTTCTACTGCTTAGCGCGGGGGTTACAAACGAAAATCCTCTACTTCACTTTTGCTCTCGCACTTGCCTTCGCCTCCTACTGTCTTGGCTCTAGCGCGGAATCCAATTTTGATTGGAAACTGTGCGTATGTGTGTCTCTCGGCATCGTCGAATAAATTCATTTATCTATCAACGCATTTTTTATTCCCTTTTGACCTCTACCCTCGATTCAATGGTAGGTATTGATGCTTAGAGCCAGTAGATGCAGTAATGTAGTACATCAAATCTTTAAAGAATATTCCTTGCTTCTTTCTGGGAGATTGTGCTTCTATCGTTGCTACTTCTATATATATATGATCTTCAATCCAACCTTACACGCGCGTACGTTTCTTAATAAATGGAAAATAGACAGAATTTCGTTGCCCTAAATTTCCTCTTCCGCAAAAGTTTTTGAACTCAATGTATAAACGTATTTCCTATGATACCAAATTATGTATATCTCTGTGCATCTCAGCATCGATATATGTCTAATAGACCTACTGTAACTAACGTCAGTCTTCTATTAAAGATTTAGATGTGATATATGATGAAAAATCTACCTTCTCTCATCATGTCTCGGGTGTTGCTATAGTTGTCTCTAAATTCTCTCTCTTTCTATAACGTTCAGGTCGATATCCTTGAATGGATTTAGCACAAATTTTGGAAATATCTATCATATAAGAGCGCTGAGTTAACACGAGGAATACATTACGGGAACTAATTGAAAGGCATGACTTTGTTATGCTTATCGAGTGCTGCACTTACGAAATATTATCGGCGGAAGAATTGACTCATCTAGTTTGTTGCCTGGAGTTGATATCTTTATATCACGCCTGGAATCAAGATTGCACCACTTGCTTCACATCCAGCTCGGACGAACCTATTGCCGTAAACGCCTTTATACACTCGATAAGAAATTTTAATAGCGTCAGCTTATATTTGTTTTAGTTTTTCTTTTTGTTTCATACGTTTCATTGTATTGATCTTTTTATTTAGTTTTCATGATTTACATGTATTATCTTTTATTATTTTGTCCACATTCGGATATGTAACACATGGGCTGAAAAGTTCCGGGCCTAACAAAGAAAACACGTTTTTACACAGTTGCTGTCCACTCAGATGACGATCGTTTTGATTCCGGAGTGAAGTGATGGATCCATGTTTCATCCATTGTCACATATCGACGCAAAAATTCCGCTTTGTTACGTTTAAACATGGCCAAACACTGCTCAGAATCATCAACACGTTCTTGTTTTTGGTCAACAGTGAGCAAACGCGGCACCCACTTTGAACAGAGCTTTCTCATAGACAAATGCTCATGCAATATAAAGCCAATCCGTTCTTTTGATATCTTTACGATGTTAGCTAACTCACGCAACTTCACTTTTCGATCATTCAAAACGATTTTATGGATCTTTTTGATGTTTTCTGGTGTTACCGCCTCATTTCGACGTCCACTGCGCTCTGCATCATCGGTGTCTATACGATCACGTTTGAAGTCAGCAAACCAACGTTTTATTGTTGTTTCTGATGGAGCGGTATTTTTCCCATCAAGATGCAGTGTAAAATTAAAACACGAAATTGTTTTTGATCCATTGTTTTGAAAATAACAAAAGTAGCGTGGCTCTTAGCACAATAACTCACAAACTAATGAATAGAATATCATGAAATTTTATCAGCTGTCTTTTGAAGGTTAGTACTAACTGAGAGAAAGGTGACTGCAATAAAACTAGCGTCATCTATGTGTTAGGCCCGGGACTTTTCAGCCCATGTGTTATCTATTGGGCATTTAATAAGTTATTGTTAACTTTCTAAACATGTAGGTCCAAATACTTTTGGTCTGTGGTGTACATTCTATGCTAGCACCCCATTTTATCCTAACTTCATCAACAAGCATCCCTAAAATGTTCCGCTTTCAGTAGTACCTCAAAACCGACAAGCAATTGTACACGATGAAGGCATATGTTTTAAATATGTACAATTGTGTAAGAGAGGCAGCACACATTTACATTTTCGCTTTACGGTTGACCGCTGAATATCTAAAAGCGGGGCAGCATCCAGTTAATTACTGATCTGAGTCAAATACAAGTACCGCTACCGTACCTATGTGATGTACCGTACCATAGCCCTGCAAGGGACTATATTTGCTTCTATTTACTATTCCGAGTTCATCGCTCAGACGGTCTGGACAATGCAGAAATCCCGCAGTCGGCTATTCCCCTCACGTACGAATGTCACACTATATTCATTTTCAAATTATCTCTCCTAAGACAAAACGAGCCTACAAGAAATTCAAATTAGATCTCAAAGGCATCCGCAGTGCGTTAAATGGAAATGGTTACCTTTTTTTGCGTTTGTTTTTATAAGAAAAAAACGTCAGAAAAAAATATTAAACGGAAAACAAAGATAAAGTGGAGAAAAAAGATCGATATTTTTTAGTTATCATTATTTCCGAAATTAGGTCATGTATATATTGAGCTAATAAAAAAATATACAGTGACTCACAGTGAAAATCATGCAGTGGTATATAATTTAGTAAGAAGCTGAAAAGGTTGTTTTATTTTTGTAATATATTTCAACAATAGTAGATATAATATATTTAATTTACTTTTCCCAAATAATTATTTTATCTAAAATTTTCAGCTTCTTACTAACTTATATATAACTGCATCATTTTCACTGTGAGTCACTGTATATTGAATATGTTTTGCTCGTAAGTGTATATAAAGGGAAAATAGAAATAAAGCCGATGAACACGTCAGGAAACTGGAGTCAAAAAAGGGCAAAGTTTAGACATTTTATGAATTTATTAAGTTAAAGGGATAGCGGCAGTTGGAAATGGAGTATTATTTCATAATTAGAGGAAGATGAGAGGTAAGTTCCTAGCCGTACAAAGCTTAGAAGGCTACACGCATCTCCATCTACATATACATACACATAACACGAAGGCAAGTTACGTAAATTCTTCTGAACATGTTAGATATTGCGCAGCTCAGGTTCTGCTCTAACTTTTAACCAGACAAGTTCAGCTTACAACGCATCGCATGTGTTAGTTAATAATGGCTCTATATCTGCCGCATAACTGACGTCAAGTTTTGCATTTTATTGATATTTAAAAGTAAATGTGCAGTGCACGGATGTTACATGAAATATCTAACCTACCCAGAAGGTTTATTGTGTAAATGGAAGCGTTATAAAAACAATCGAATTTCCTTCCCCACAAAGTAAGCCGCTTTTGGTGTTCGCTAATTTAACTTAAGAAGGCATATAACGTAGCGATGCCTGTTGATAATAGGGGGAACGTTATGTCGAATATATAGAAGGGAGAACTGTTATAAAGGAACGTAAAATATGGCAATTACAGTAGCTAATCTTACATAAGTTAATTTGCTCACCTTAATTAGAATTTACACTAGAATAATAGATATTTCAAAGGTTTCGCCAGTAAATAAGTTAATAATTCAACAATAATTTATAATTACGATGATAGCAGACTTATACCTTGTTTGTGTTTTTGGATTAAGTACTTTGCTTTGAGCATTCCACTTTCATATTGCGCCCTTTACTGTTTCAAACAACGCAAGGGTAAAAGGCAACTCAATTACTAAAAAGGGCGTGCAAGTTTTACATATGAGTATGGGATGTCTCGAAATATATTTAAAATATTGAAAATACTAAAAGAGAATCCTAAATATCGCTATTTGCTGTATTGTTGACTATTTCATAATTTTATCGTAATACTAAATTAAAGGAAACACAGTCGTTGTCCATTTTATTAGGACCATCTTGTAAATTTAAGCTTTTACGATTATTTAATAATACACTCTTTCTAAGAAATTGGGAAAGTGCCACTTAATAGCCTCTTGGGTATTATTATCCCCCTCATTGAATCACTCTGTACTGTATAGAAGATGGGTAGAAACAATATTGAAAGACACAGTAATTCGTAGAATATTATTTAGATAGATCACACCTGTGGAATAGAAAAATGATTCTCTTTTAATATGTAGAATATTTTAAGTACGTTTCCTGACACCCTCTATTCAAAAAGAATAGAAATTAATAGGAAACCTTACTTGACGTATCTTGTTTGGGAGCAGTAGGTTGCGGTGGCTGAGGAATGGTCTGAACTGGGTTGTTGGCCTGCGTAAGTATGGGTTGAACGGCCAGTAACGTTGGAGCATTCACCACCGGAGCTGTGGTTCCCGGAGATGTTGACCAGCCACCTTTCATGTCCTGAAAACAACCAGTATACATTAATCAACTTGCACTTTATCTCGTACCCGCCAGAATATTTAATAGGGTTTAGGAATGTATTAATATGTATTGAATGTTTATTATTGTATCATTGAAAATGTGTATGTACGACAACGAAGGAAAATACCCCAACGAAAAATCGTAAATTAAAAAGTGCTATTTCAATTCAATCTATTAATGTTCGGGGTTATAAATAAGTGTTGCGTGCTTCAGCCATTGAATTTTCATCGGCTGAAATAGATAAAAATTTAATGAAACGGTAGTATTTAGGATATATCGGCGAATGTGAATGTATGTATATAAAACGAGGTGTAACTTGGAAAATGATAGCCGCGTTATGAATACAAGCAGTCACCATTCTCATAGAGTTTGACCACTTGCAGATTTTATCACATCAGTTATAAACAGTAGCTACGTCATGCAATGTCGCGTGCTAAAGCATGACAACATAAAATACAGTCATATTACCCCTTTTATTCTTTTCTAACTGTATTTTTCACTTATGTACGTACATATATGTGTATATATTATATAAAGAGTATATATCTATATATATTCATTTTCATTAATTAAACAAATGAAATATGTATACCCCGCATACATACATATATAATTAGGCCGTTTCAAGCGTTTGAACTAAGTGTGCCATGATAAAATAAAATATGTAAGGGAATATTTTCTTTGTAAATTTAAAAACGTTTTAAATACAATATTAACTGTTCGATTAAATGTAGGAGGTGTAGCTGGATAACCATAGCAAAATGAATCCTAATGCATTTTTTTTAAAAAAACTATTTAAACCAGAAAAAAAATATTCAAAACATATTTAAAATTTATCTTCAATTACAAAATAAGTCTTTCTGTTTTATAAGAAGAAGTACAGATTGTTTATTATAGGGAATACTATATCCACAGACAATATACCTGAAGTGAGTTGTCAAGCCTTGATTTTCTTATTTGGCAGCGACCATATAAATATACAGTGTGGACCATTTAACTTGAGACGGCTGGTAAAATCAAGTCATAATATTACCATTCTGTTTCCCTCTTCTATATTACATGTTTTAACAACGATTGCAAGGACTGTGTGCTTGTATAATTCACAGCCATCACAGTAAATTGTAGATCACACAAATTAATTATTTTTTCGGAACACAGCGTTTCAAGAGCACGTGGACTCTCATTATCAACCGTATTACGGATTGGATTGTAAAAATGTATCGGCATGCAATATTTTCTGTGTAGGCTCTGAAAGTTCTTAAATTACCAATCTTTTACCAGTTATTGGGTGGTCGTTTCTCTTTGTTAAGGCTAAAAGGAAAAAGAACTTTGTGTCATTCTTTTTCTTGATTTATTTATATATGTTGGGAAATAATTATTATTATTATAATAATTATATACTAATAAAAAATATTGCACGTTCTAATAATGCTATGCTCCAAATAAATAATTAATTTGTGTCGTACAGAATCTTTTATACATCGGTGTATATTTATAGTAAATCGGTAAGTAGGTAAGGATAACAAGTGCGTATTTAAGATCCCACGGGTAACATTTTCTACTTCTGTCGCAATGAAAAGTTGTTTTTATTTTATTTAACCCCCATTGAGACATTTCCAACGTGGAAGAGCAGAGGTAGTAAGCTCCTTAACTCACACTCAGAAGGAGAAAACAAATCGCGAACGGACGAACAACGGTACGCTTGGGAAAATGGATTCACGAATAGAACAGCATCTAATAAGAAACAACTAGGCAACCTTGCCGTAATATGGATGGAAGCTTTCGGCGCTAACCCTAAAACCTAAACGAAAAACATGCTTCACATCTTTAATTATCGAGGATAAAAAGGAGGAACAGTAGTCGAAGGAAAAGGAAACCGAGACGCGAGGTTACATACTTGAATTTTGTATGAAACTGGAAACCTTCAAACAGACGAAGTTCCCAACGTGACGACCTTTGAACCGATGTGCGGAGGTTTCGACATTCCAATGCCTGTCTGGCTGATAACAACTAAGGGATTCCCTCGCAAATACCTTTCGAAAAGTTACAAGCTAGATCCCGTGTGTGCGCGATAGTTCTATGTCGCCTGCATCATACTTCTCTTTCCATACTTCACTTGACGAGCATGGAGAGGACGCCATTTTACTTTGAACGGGCGATATCAAAGAGACCACTGATATACGTCGAAATACTTTATCGCGTTACATTATCACCAAGGAAAAAGCGCAATAAATTTCACATCAAACACAGTGTAACATAACCTCAAGCTATACATAGTTACCCTCAGATTAATCTACCTACAACGTAGTTTGATTGCTCTCTGCATCCCACTCGGGAAGCGAAATTTTAATCTATCAAGTTTCTCAATAATGCCTTTAATGCATAAACGCATTGCTGTAGATACGAATATAAAAATACTTCTCGCCCACAACAGCATTTACCTTAAATTAAATATTCATTATCTGCGACGAAATCGAAATTAATTGAGCAATTCAATTTTGTAACCCCCAGTTTATTTAAACGGAACCATGTACCAGCTATAATAGTATATATTGCGTGTGTTTGGTTTGCACCCTAAAATACATTTCAAATTTCCAACCGGCACTGGTACAGCACTGGTCTCGTGTTTATTTTCTGTTAATTAAATATAAATTTACTAGTTTGCATTGAAGTGTGTAATATATGCATACTTAATGCTGCTTGTACCCTGCGTTATTTTAACGTTTAATACAACGTTAAATGTTTGTTAAACATTTATTTTTCGTAAAATTGAAAACGGCTATAGTTTAAAGAACCATAAACGTGTACGGGCGCAGACGAGTTTTGCACGCGCTGTACAAATAATAATGAAATAGATATACACATACGTTTTGTGTATATTCCTGCATGTAACTGCGTACGGTAGGAAATTGTATTATTGCAGATAGCGAGCGCGTACAACATTGCACATATTTACCCTATTCGTATGTATGTATGTATGAACATACTTTGGAATACAAGATCTCTTGTATTGAGTATATACGTAGCGGTTATAAACGCTTAGTTTGCTTACTTTGTGAAAACGTGAATTTTACTTATTGTTCTGGATGTAAGCGTAAATGCAAAATATATTCAAGAGCAAATAAACTCGACATGTTTAGGAACAAAAGCCATCTAATTTAGGAATGCTATGAAGTTCGTTTGATGTTGTATCGAAACAAAAACATGGCACCGCTTAGCTTCGACTCGTACAGGTAGTTGGAACTACTGCTTAACTAGACAAGATCGCAATATTGGAAGTGCATACTGCAATAAACTTAATTTCATTTAATAGTAATAATTGTTTATTGCCCAATTACAGGACAAATTTATAAACATTATTGTTTAAAATTCAAAAATACACTATAAGTTGGACAATTTTCATTTGTTCCGCATATTAATGAACCGCGTAATACGGTATCCAAAACACTGGGTTTTTTAATTAGAAGTTGTAAGGAATTTACGGATGCTGCTACAATTAAATTGCTGTACATGACATTTATTGCCAGCCAACTTGAATATTCCAGTTTAATTTAGTTTCCAATTTATTCAACACATTCTCAGAATCTGGAGCAAATTCACTGTTTACAAAATAACGGGTGTTTACCACGAACGTGGTTCAAATCTTAGTGACATTATGGAACAACAATGGAAGAAGTATGGCAGATGAAAAAAAGTACAAAGAAAGTGAGGAATATCATGTGGCCTCCAAATTGTATATAATAACTAACTAATCCGTATGACTTGTACAATACAAGGGGAATTGTCTAGTACCGTAGTGGAGATTTCTAAATTTTAATATTCTGAATTCTTCAAAACTAGCGCGCGATGAGGAAGAGAACAAGTTATTCAACTGACGGGGTCAGACTTTTAATTAATATCCTACGGTTTAATTATGTTTCAAGTTCGGCTTTTGGGACGTATCCTACGTTCACGTGTAAAAATGATGCAGCTGCTGCATCGGAAAAACAAATGATAGCATTCAATATTAATTTGCACAATTCGAACGCGGTATATCGACAGATTAATATGGTATAGTAGCAGATACAAACTAGCTATCCCCTTATAACTTATAATTATTACAAATACGGTCCTGCACTATGATTCTAACAGGTCGTTTGGGAGTTAAGTTGGCAAATACATCGAGGACGTTATCGATATTTGTATCTAGACGTATATTATGCCATTGTGTGTGTTAGACAACGCCAAAAACCACTATCGTAAACAAATAATTAATGTGTACCGTGTAGATGTTAGTCAATTACACTATGTGATATATTCCCTATGGGTGATACCCGAACTAGAAATAACCAAGCATCAGTTATGTGCTACATTTACTCATAATGCTACTGCCAACATTGTATAGTGTATGTAAATATGTATAGAATATATCGATCCGTTTTCACAACATATTATTTAAATGTGGATTACACTGTAATTAATACAGGTCGGATCTGTAGCTGACTCTATTGCAATAAGTAAATATCTCCAATGTATTTTTTTACACAGTCTGTATACAAAATGATGAAAACGCTGTACGTAACAATATTATTCGTAAAATAATTAATCGAAAAACTTAATACTAAAATATTGCACTGCGCCGCCTAAAACCATAGGAGATCTCGAAAGTATGAACATCATATCGTTCAATAAGCGTTATTATCAGACATCTGTTGGTAGAAAGAGTCAAATTTTATAAAGCAAAGAAAAAGACACATTCTTATACGCAAATATACATTCATATATTCAGAGACGCAAAAGAAAATCGTACTATTCAACAAATTGTGTGTAGATGTGACATTTTAATATCTCCAGATAAAAGGGAGATATTATATTCTTAAATAATGTCGTTTCATTTCAAAAAAATATTTGATTTAAGAAAAGAGCATAGGAAGAATGACGTTTTCCATTTATAACAAAGCACAGTTCAAAGCAAATAATTTCTTTCTACTGAATTCATATTGAATATGGTTAATTATATTTCTGTTACCCGAGGCGAATCATTAAATTGCAAGCAGAAAGCGGTACACGTCAAAAGGGAATATGAACTTTTTTCCCCTCCCGGTATTTATTTTCATATAACGCAGTTTTGCGTAAAAGGGGATGCTGCTTTTGTCTTAAGCCCCGAGGTCAATTTCTGCAATCCTATCTCCATTATGGGCCAGCGAATATAATGGACAAAGGAGGAAGTCGTAACAGGCGAATTTCTTTGACTTCGAAACCGCCGTTTCGCCATTTTTTGTAGAATCGGAATATTCTAACATTTATCGATAGCGTTAAATGAGGCATACGAATTATTGATAACGCAAAACGAAAAGCGTTGAAAAGTTAATTATTTAGGGAAAGTAATGTATCCTCCGCGCTCGCAATAAAATTCAATTAGTTCAGTAAATAAACAAATAAATAACAATTACAGACCGTTAAATTAAAGCCACATTTAGTAAACACTAAATATTTTATTAACTTGTAAACAAACAGAGTAAGCCGTTACTTTCTACAGTTAACGAAAATTGCAGCGCTGGTTGTCTTTTAATCTTTCCCCGAACATCTCCAGTGACCGCAAGTGTTCGAAAGGGTGGAAGATCTCACCCGAACCGCCTCGTGAGTTCCCTTTTCCGCGATGATCTAACTTTTCCTTACCAATTTTAGTCTTAACCCCCCTTTGGCCCGAACGGAAATTAGTTCTTTTTTATGTCTGGCTGTTTCCCCAATATCTTGGGGCTCAGGGATACATGGTCGATTTGCTTAGATGGTCTTCTTCAATAATGATAAACCCCCCCAGTTTCCACAATTCTACGAATCTATCCGCATGAATCGTAAATACACGCTAGAAGATTAAATATACAGGGTTAGTCAAAAATATAGAACGAATAATAATAATAATATTTATGCGGTAGCTCTAACTTCTAAAATTATTAATACAATATTGTCAAGCATTTCTGAAATAATAATAATAATAATAATAATATTTGTCCAACAATAATTAATCACTTACAGGACAATATACTAATAATTCGTGAAGTTACATCGTGTACAATACAATTCAAATTAAAAAAATACTTCCACATCACACAATACATATTACAAACGTAAACAAAATTTTAATACTCAATAAACATTCTACGAATATATTCTATTAAAGTTGGTGGCCATATGAAACAGGTGTCTTGGCCAAAACATTTGTACTACGCCTATAGGTCATGAGAGAGTCAACTGATCGTGTGTAACGCGGAGGCACTCGGAAATCCACATAAGCCAGCAATGATGGGGAATCGACTTCATTATTAGTTTGTTTTATATTTATGATTAACCCTGTATATTGCTATACATTCACGTTGAAAGCAAAAAATGATCTCTCTTGCTCATCCTATTTATTTACTGTTTCTTTGTACTAAATTGTTTTTGCAATCATGCCGGTTTGTGCTTTATGTGCGGAAACAATTTCGAAAGAAATGAAAAGTCCAATTAAGTTGTCTTTTGCATTTAATCTGAATACATAAAGCCTACAAAGTCGGATTTCTCTTGATATCCAAAAAAATTCTTGAAAGATCTAGAAACAGTCATCCATGTACCGATATGTACATATTTTCCCTTCTTAATATTTTTTCACACAGCACAAAGGCTAAAGGAAAGATTAAGCTTCTCAAAGATGAGGTCGTTAAAAATTTCTTTTTTTACAAAGGAAACGTTGTAAATATCTGTATGTCAAAAACATCTGCAAAGCTTTTCAGCCCGGAGGCAAACACCTTTTTAACTCGGGATAGAATATTGTTTTTCGAGTGAAATATTCAAATAAGGTACATCTCCTTTGTGAGGAAAATAAAGTTTGCTTTTACAAGGAAGGCAAAAGACGATCGGATAATAATTTAGCGGAAAATATACACAATAATTACTAAACGAAAGGTAACTTGGAAAAGGTTAAGTAGAAGAGATGTTGCTGCTGCTGTTGGTGATCGTTTTTGTTTTTGAAAATTTAAATAATCTGCAAGGAACTTACTCCTTGAACGTACTTGATAAAGAATTTGCATAAGTTCAAGTTGGATGAAAAAAGATGTAAAGAAAAAAAGACATTGAAAGGAAAATTATCTTTTCCTATACATATATATGCTCATACTTTTGCTGGAATTTACTTTATGAATTATGTACATTTCCTTATTATGCAAAACCTGCTTTCTCAAGGAGAAAAGTATATGTATAGTAAGTATGCATAGGAGAGAGAAAAGGAGACTAGTCAGTGTTTGAGGCCACATATGTGCAATGTACTCCAAATAAAATCTCGATAACTTTTTGCCAGCATTTTGGAATTTTAAAATAAATTGTTTCCATTATTTATTCCTTGTTTTGGTATCATGATGATAAATATTCGGTAAAATTTCTGCTAAAACCGTCTATACCATGCTAGAGATGCGTACGGTTGAAAAAAAGGCCGCATGCTCCCAGGATACGTTAAATTATTCAAAAGAAAAATAGACACGCATTTATTAAAATTTTAACAATGGTCGTGAACATCCCCTCGAAACATTTCCACCCGCATCAGCCTTATATTGCTTCCATCATCACACGTACATCGCGCGTTTAGTATGAAAATTAATTCTTAAACCGGAACGTTTTTATGAATCCGATTTGACTGAGGGGATTATTTAATAAAATCGTAATAAACAAGATCAAATCGTGAACGAAAAATATGGAAAATTAAATTTCGATTACGAAAAAAAAGATCCGGATACGTCATGGAAAATAGCAACACTTCACGCCCAAGTAATTTTCAGTAGAGTGCACTTGTTCCCTTAATTTAAACTACAAAATAGGGTATATTGCAGAGGGCAAATGATATATATCCTATACATATTCTAATAACAGTTATAAAATCGCTTCAAACTACCTATCATTACTAGAAAAACTTTTGTTGAACGATATCACAACTCAGGCGACTGTGACTATCCACGTCCTCCTAGGAACTTAATTTTCAATCTACCAAGAAATCGGTATACCAAACTTGAAAAGTTTATGAATACGAGTGCATTAGCTCTAACGTAGGATTAATTTTGCCTGACTTGATCTAGCATACGAAATATGAATAAACAGATACGACAAAAACAGAAATTTTCCGCAAATAGAATATACGAAACGCAATCTGGAACATGATTATGTAACGATACTAACGCTCCAATTTGCTACAACGTTGTTTCATCCCGTTTTATTGGCCACGCGATGCTGCTGTATAGTTACAGCCGGCGGAAGACGGAGGGGAGCCGTCCTTGATCCCCCAATTCTTTACAACTAAACAAGATCTGCTTCGTCCTTGGTATTTCCTTTCATTTATCATACGCATACATTAGCCGCTGGCCTACAAAATCGACTATAAAAACCGAATTAAAGTCGATCTCATTTGGGTCTTTTGGGCGTTTGAGACGCAAAAAAATTTCAACCGGCAAATATTTTTTCGTTGAGAATGAGGACGTCCCCTATTATGGAAGTGATTCGATTCAATTTAATTAAACAGCAAGTGAACACAACCGCCAAGGAAATGAGCAAAAAGAACGATGTACATCCATGTTAAAAACCTGATATTACCTCACTGCAGCGTAATGAAAAGAAAGAAACTGATTTATCTGTCAGCTGCGGTTTAGATTTCGCAACAGGTGCATTAAATTGCTTCTAAAATTGTGAAATTTTCACGTATCGAGGTATAAAAGTGCTTATAAATTGATACAATGTGTCTCCCATTTGTATTACACTGTACAAATGTAGTATAAATTTTAACACTAAATTAACGTCACACTGTTTATATACGAGGAATATTTGACGAGAATCTACATGCAAGGAATGATTCCGAATCCGAAAATTTAAAAAGTTATCAAACTTTAGCATAATATAGATTACATAAGTATAGTTCGTTAAATGAATCTTTAGATCTTTTGTTTAAGATAAGCAAAGATCGCTGGCTGATCTACCTATCCTTACTTAATATCGATATTGAATATTCACGCGCGATGACGTGCATCTAAAAATTCATTTGATGAATAGTATGTACTACGTAACTTATGTAACTGAAGTAAAGACAACGAATGCAAGGACTGCGTAGTTGTATACACACATGCAAATTATTTCCTACGCAGGCTCTAAAATTTCTTAAAACACATGACTATTTACAATCTATTGGGTGGTCTCGTGTATCTGTATATTTTTGGAAAAGGATGGGATGGAAACGAACCGTGTCTTTAACAGGGCGTTATGGTAATAAATCAATCAGATTCGAGTGTGCAATTGGGGGTGGTTCTCTTTTCAGTAAGCTTCTGTTCTTTTTCATAAATATCGTTTCGTACGCATCTAATTATCTACATGAATTTACATTTTTAAGAAGTTTAAGATTTTATAAATCAATCTCATGTCCGGATTTTACCATATGCTCTGCCATCCTGGATAGTTCTGGTTTACATGGTATTACAATTGCGTCGACACCATGTTATCGTCAGACCCGTACAGAGAATTATAGAAAAAACATCTACCTTCAATGATTAGAGTCACTAAAGATCTCGTTAATAGGCTCGTTAGATTTCCGTTAATCAAGAGTAGATGCGAAAAAGAATTAAAATATATCGAAGATGTACATATATGGGTACAATGGTTTCGCTTTTACGGATCTTAATTGTATCTTAAGAAAAGTCCAGTATAAACAACACACCCGAAATTCCACCATCTTGACATCAACAAACAGCGGAAATAAGAAATTCATAACACTACCTTTCTATCAGACAGTAAAAAAGTTAAGTAAATTTTTTCGCCAACAAAATATGAACGTGTCTTTTACGATCAAAGGGTCTGGAATTTACTAAATTGCATGCCATGATTGTGATATAGTTTACATACAAACAAAACCACCCAATCGATTGTAAATAGTCATGTGTTTTAATAAATTTTAGAGCCTGCGTAGGAGATAATTTGCATGTGTCATACAGTTTTTACATTCAGTCGGTAATACGATTGACAATGGGAGTCCACGTAATCTAGAAACGCTGCGTTTCAAATAATTATTGATTTGTGCAGAGAGTTTATATAACCAACAAACTTTCTTATTCATTGCAGATACAATCTATTTTCGGCTTCATTCGATTAGATTCTTTATTACCAAAAAGATAAAAGTTATTGAAAGAAGCAACATTCAACATTTAAACACCAACCATGTTTTTATAAAAGGAAAAGATAAATTGAAATCAGATAAGGAAGTAGTATATACACAGATATTAATAAGATTAATCTTATTGACATAAAAGAATGGGAATATCAAGTTATGGTTGATTAGTCTTGGCTTCATCACACATTCTTAAATTCAAATGGCAATCCGGACAATGGACCCACAATGGTAACCCTCCCCAGAAAATGAACTAAATTATTTCCAGCAGGAACATCAATAACCAATAAAAAGGTGTTAGCCAAATTTCGTGTAACATTTCACTTTAATGCGAGACACAATATTAAATTTTACTGAAATTATACTCAAGGAAATCTTCCTTATTTTTTATATATGTATGGATAAATATAAAAATGAAAATAACAAAAATGGAACATATTCTCTATACATAGGGCGACGATCTCATACTGTAGTAGTCCCTTGGTGACAAGAAACAAAACATTTGCAGTCGAATGGTGATGATCCTCAGTTTTGCCCCCTTTGATCGAGTATTCAAATATATCTTTGTATCGAAGGAAGAATTTTATTCGAAAAGCTTTTGCTTTGTACGAGAATAGAAGTCAATATTACTCGTACAATTTTTCTGTGTTTATGCAGATGTTCATAATAATTATTTATATCGCAACTTGCCCGTACGTCTAGACGTGCAAATCTTCCTAAATGTGATATATGAGTCTCCTATCTATCACATCATATAGCAGGAAAATGGGGCCGAAGTTTGCCTTTGTATATATTACTTACAGTTTGAATAAATATATTGCAATATAAATCATAATTTCCTTTACTGAAGCGCAGCAAATTTTCTATATTACATCCTGTATCTTTTCTAAAGAAAGATGCCACTAGAACTGCGCACGAGTTAAAGAAACTAAGAAAACAGGACTTTGATAAAGGTATCTAATTTCTCGGACCCCTAATTTTAACACCCTCTATATATATATACATAGGCATTATTCTTCCTTATACCCTCTATAAATCACAAATTAAATATTAAACCCCAATCCAGCTTTTCAAGCTAGGTAAAGATTTGCAGTGAGATTGTTTGAATTTTTTAAATGGTCTATTCAGCATTGAGATTTTGCGATTTTTTTCTTTCGTTCCCCGTTTCTCTTGGAACCTACAGAAGTTCTTAAAAGGCGCTTTTAGTAAAATTCAGATACCTTTAACAGATTAAGAATATCTTATCCAGGAGAATTTTCAATTACATAATACACAAGCTATATAATATGATATATAAGATATTTATATACTACTTTAGCTGATGTACTTGCCTCTAATTGGACTACATGTACCTCATTTGTGTTATGCTTAGGGCGTACAAGAGATCTTGAGTTTCTGAACTCGACGCTAGATATTTTCAATCCAATTTTCAAATTAATGCTTGTCCGTATATTCTATATAAAAATATAAAACACAAAGACAACACGATTCCTTCCCTACCTTCGTTTATTATTTTCCTAATAAATAATAAAGAATCGTCTGCTGGATATTTGAATTGAGACATACCGTTATTTTTTTTTTCTTTTTTTTTGTGAAACTAACTGAAATTTACCTATTTCTATTTTTCAAGGTTTACGCGACTAGCTTTTGCATTAGAACGGTGAAATGCGAATGCAGGCAATTTAGCTTTAATTAAATTTTGGTCCTGGATTATCAATTGACTTTAAAACGCTATTATACGCCATAAAAATGTAACTAGAACGAATTAGATTGAATTTAATTTCTTTAATTATAAAAACAATTCCCGAACGGTGGCCCTATTATCGTCGAATATTTATTTTATTTATTTAAATTGAAAATTCGTTCGTGTAAAATAGAATTGAGATGATGAAAGTTTTGGTGGATGTGCCGGTAAGACGTATGTATTTTAATACGTATAATTTGTAGAACTGTAAGTTAACAGAAGGCGTTAGATTGTCTCTGTCTTCATTTACAAGGCCCCGATGGAAGTTATACGTTAAGGTAAATCAACAATGAATCCATTTGCGTCGTGTAATAAATAACAAATGGTCTGCATGAATCTCTAACGAATTATTAACTCCGACAGGTACATGACACAATGTAATGGCGCAAGCGCAAAAGGCTAATTCTAACGTATGTATAATCATAACAATGTGTTTTAACCGCATCGCCTGGGGGTTACATTCTACTATGGGATACCTGACCAAAATTTGTATATTCCAGCATCAAAAAGGTTGAAATTCAGCAGCTGCGTATGTGAGTAAGAGGGGCCTTTAATGTAAGACTTTTTAATTTACATCAACGTCAACTTGATCCGCTTGTTGGGTGAAGCGTTTAATATATAAATATTCTAAAATAATTGTTATTTAGGGCATTTCCCATTTGTTTCTTCTGTCCTTTTCCTCTAGGGGAGTTGTTTTAATGAAATCCTTGTCAGTTTAAGGAAGGTGTTTTTCAAAATGAAATTCTTAAAGTATAAGACGCACGCCTTCCTCACCCCAATACATCCATCTTACACACTTTGATACACAGACTGAAACTTGAAAATGAATCGTTGCCGGCTCCTCGGTATTTTCTATCGCACTTTAAGCAATAATAAACAGCTGGTCTTTTTAATTACGACAAGACAGTGGGGGATACTGGTGGAAGAAGAAGAAGTATACCAAGTAATGAAAAGTAGACATTCCACTAGACGAATGTCTGGTGAAAAAGATGGATTGCCATGTTGCTTATTGTCTAAAATACCGAAAACTTTTGTTGACGTTAACTCTTTAAATTTAATGTGAAAGCACGCGAAAACAGCCACTCTCTTTTCTCCTCTTTTGTGATCTTGTTTACTATAGGATGAATACGATAATACCCTTTTTAATTTGTAGAATATCCTTGACATCGTTTAAATATACATATAATATAAAGCAAGATTTCAACTCTTAGTTTTCGATATAATTTTCTCTAAGCATTACGTTTTCTAGGTTAAAAGAGAAGTTATTATTTTAATTTAAACGTAGCCCTACTACACTGTCTGGTTATTCTGCCGACGTTGTTTCGCCAAAACAAAACTTTCTGTCGTGATAAGGTACCATAAAGCACGTTTATAAACTTCCAAAAATTATTTATTTCGGTCGTTACTACAATGCCATAAAAATTGAATTTATTGTATCTTACAATGAATACCCTCCTTTCAAGTATATTTATACGTCGCACCTCGAAAGTGTTCTGACAGTAAAAAAAAAACATCTAGTTTCTTCTCTTCTTTTATTTTGTTTCCTTTCTCGGTTAATTTAATAAACGAAAACGCAGATCTGATAATAATAATAATAATAATGATAGTAATTTTACTATTATCACCCAGTAGTATTACTGGCTTGAACATGTCAAATTTACAGTGATTAGAAATGTAAATTTTAGTTCACTGTTTTTTTAAGAGATTTTTAACATTTCATTAAATATTCAGGCAAAGCTACCATCGTTTTTAATCTATTTTTAAGATTGAAAAAAAAACTAGAATAATTTTCTGGGAAAATCAGTTTAATATTTCTCCAAAATTTTGAATATTCGTTGACAGCCTGTAGCGCTACTAATACAATAATACTTAATTTATGATGTAATATTCCCAGCCGAAGATAAAATTAATAATATTAATATTAGCATGGCTATACTTTGTTTCAGTACGGACTATAAGTGCAATTAGTATATTTCGAAATACTTATATCTATATATATATATATATATATATATATATATATATATAGACATATATAGTCATTGTACTTAGGTTTATTTATAGGTATGGCTTACATTTCGGGAGATGTTGGTACTAACTCTAGGTACTTGAAAAACATTAAAGAATCTAATATGATGAGGAATATTATTTTTCTAGATCTCCTCACAATAATGCCCAAGCCGATCAGCAAGTGACAAGAAATTGAGTTTCAGAAGTAGACTTTAATATCCAGTGTCTCAACCAGGGTATACGTTTTCTATTCGAAATTACTTTAAAAATTTCTCTTCGATCATAAGATTTTGGTATAAATAGTGGGGATACCAAACAATGGAAGCGTACTCAAGCTTAGAACGAACTTAAACATAATATAAACGCTGCATTACATTTATTATCTGAAAAGTCCTTACACGAACGCATGACAAAATCCAGAGTCTTGAAACCAGATAGGCACTTTGACGAACTATCTAAAAACAAGAAGTTCTCTCTGTTAAAATTGTCGATCTGATAATTTTGAATGGAGCTGTAATTTTTTCTTTTGTTTGAAAGTAAGAAGTAGAAGAGGGGATTTAAATATTCCATTAAAGTGTTTTAAAATGCGCTGTGATGTGCTCACGTTTTACGTTTTAAAAATTCCCTACATCATAGGGGAAATTTAACAACTAAATAATTACCTGCCCGTTTCTGATACCTTTGTTACAAAGAAGATCCCAAGAAGAAGTTCATTATGGCGGTAACAATTGAGTTTTATAAAATATATATACAACAACAGCGACGGGTTACTAAGAAAATGTAGATAAGAGCAAAAAGTATGCTCACCGAGAGCATATTCCGCGAGAGATACATCCAGTTTATTAGTTCCGGAACTCAAATTAAATATTAAATGAATGCAGGTAGACGAAGGGAAGAACTAATTGTAACTTTTTTTTTCTTACTGCTGCTTTCTTATTATCGTCTCGTTCTGTCTTTCTTCTTAACTATAAATTATGAGAGGTCGTTTTTAAGAAATCGAGACTTGAAGAGAGATCGGATAAGGTTACCCTTTAAAGTTTGCCTCGACACCGAGAAAATGCAAAAAGGGATGGATGCCTTGTAATTTTAAAATAAGAACCTCCCTCGAGATCCTTACGCGCTTTTGATATTCGAGAATATTAAATGAAGGTTAATGGAAAATTAGTAACATGTGTAAGACTCAAACCATTTCTGTAGACAGATTGCACCCAAAAAGATTTTACTCCATTCACAGCAGAATATAGTTCTTAACGTTAAAAACTTTATTGTAACACATAACTTTCCAAATTAAGTGAATTAGGAGTATTAAAATTAAGACGTTCTAATTCGGTGTTCGACAAGTCAAAAATGCGTACCTTCAAAGGGACTTGATTCATTTTTTTTAACGGATTTTAATTCGAGAATCGATTATTTCGAAATTCGGAAAAGGAAGTCGTGCTGTTCTTGCGAAGATAAAATGAGAAACTCATTAGGGTATTTAGAACGGCTCCTTTGGAAGTAACGCAAGAGATATCTACGTAAATGTATGGAGACCCAATAGAAATAAACAGGTCTTAAAGAAAAACGATACCTAATTTACATATATTGATCACAAATAGAAAACTGCGTGAGGCAAAATATCAATATTGCTGACCTAAAAGTTGATGGGACGTTAATAAAGAAAGTGGCAATACTTATGCATGTATATATATATATATATATATATCCCCATCGCGTAGGTTTTTCTTTTCTTTTCCTCGCACAAATGTATAAATACAGTGTGTTATAGTTCCTCATTAAAGCAAATAATAATAATAATAAATTATTATCCAACAGCATACAACTTATTGCGAAATAGTCGTATCATCAACTAGTCTCGGCAAAATGAGGCAAGTTACAGTGCAGTGCGGAGAACAACGTGAAGGGGCCGAGCTGCCGTATCAAGGGGAGTGTTCAATAACATTTACGTACTCGCATTATTTATGATCGTGACCTTCATGAATGAGCATAGGCGATGCGAACGATAATATAAAACAAGTGCAAATGTGTAGTAGCAAAAAAACAATAACAAACCAAAATGCTTTAAATATTAATAAATTGATCAAACAAAATTTGCCTTGAAAGTGTTGACATTAATGTTAACAAATCAAACCAAGATGCATATATATTAACACTGTTACATGTTGACATAATTGGTGAGTGAGAATGTGCAAAAATTATTTGTGATGCAACACGACGATCTGCCAAAGAAATAAATACAAATTCTTTTAGAAGATTAGTATATAATTTTTTTCACTATACCATCTTAACTAAATTCATGTATTCATGATATTTCGGATTCCACACAATGAAACCGTTTTCTAATCTCGAACGAAGAAATGTATTATATGCAGCAACAAGCTTAGTATTTTTTTCATTTAATGTTAACTTGGTATCAAATAATGAATCAGTATCAATTTTCATATATTTAAAAAGAACCTTCTTATCAAGATATATATATATATACATATATTCTTACTTCCTGCAGTATTTTTACTTCATATTCTAACTAAGTATTTATATACATTTATTCAAATATCCCTCTCGGGCATGGTTATGAATATTTTGAGGGTTGTTTTAATTAAATTTTATGCTTTGCTTTACGTTCAATTTTTCCAGAAAAAAAGAAAAGAAAATGCGATGAATAATGTCACTTTTCCGCTGCAAACTCTACACTTGTCCATATCGTTGTTTTTATTATCCCTTCCAGCCAACGCCTTTCTTTTAACAGTTTTAATTTCGTATTAATAAGGAATGGAGTCAAATCTCCACACCACTCCTAAAAGGCCACAATACCAAAGGGCTCATTTTGCTTTTCTTGTTGCTCATGCATAAATGATAACGACCAAGCACAATTTAATTAAAATCACAAAAACTGTAATGAATTACAATAACGCCCCTTTACTTCCCCATTTGATTTTCCGAGTGATAATGTAAGAAGAAATTTCGAATAGAAAATTTATTCAAAACAAATACGAACCTCTCCGGCTGTTAAATTGTTAAAATGTAAGCGGGTTATTTTGATATGGTAAATTTTTATGGGGTGGAACGTCGTTATTTTACGTGAAATGAGAAATTTATTATTAACATAAATAACATCCAAAAAAATATTTATTTTAGAATAATTTAAATTTTGCGTAGATAAAATATTGTATTCGAAAAATATTTGCTTTAAAGGAAAATTATTCTACGCCCCCTCCCCCCACATGCTCCGCAAAAGGTAATCCCTAAAGGGTATCGCGTTGCTTATAAAACGATATAAAGATGTTTAGCGATCGTAAATGGGTTGGCAAACTCGAATTAAGACGGCAGGGGTTAGGTGAAACATAGGAAAAGCCAAATAACAATACATGTACAACACATATAGTCCTAGGGGAAATCATGCCAGCATTGGAATGGAACCATCTTACTTATCACAACTTCTTCGAGCTAATCTGGAGCGGTGTACGAGAAGATGCTGTTTTGAATATCAACAGGCGGGAGTGAAATTTCTTTCCTAATTTGTAGGTGATAGAATCTATTCAAACTTCTTGATAAAATACGAATTGTATTTTGTACTTATATTACGTGCTTTTCGGTTACGAACGCAAAGCCACGCAAATTATTAATTCCAAACTAAATTATATGCGGCTTCATTCTTTCAACTTACTACTCCAATGCGGTACATGGCAGATTTTTAAAGCGATAATAGTGTAACGGCAGAAGTATAAAGTATACACAACTATATATCAAACCATGCTATTAAAACTTAAACGGTACAGTAGTTCGTTTTTGTTAGTCTCTTTTTCACAATGAACCGCTTTTCTTTGTCTTCGCTGTTCGTTATTTCTTTTTTTTGGTGCATTTGTAATACCGACGCGATATGTCATCTTTGCATATTTTAAAACCGCCGCTTCCCCTAATTTAATAAAGCGATATCCCAATAAAATTTAAAATTATTATCACGTGATATCCCGTTTAGTTATTTTATAATTGTTTGATACTGTACGGGACGGTTTTCATTTGGGGCAATTAATTTTATAGCCCACTCCAGTCGACTGTTTATTTTACTGAATATTTTAACTGTGTAATATATTGCGCCACTAAAATGACATTACTCCGGTGATACGAGACATGTATTGCTCATAAAATGGCTACTATCCAGAAATACTGATGTTGTTTTACCTCCGTAAGAACATCAGCTAGCTTGTCTGGTATTGTAACCATTTAGCTTATTATAAGCCTCGGCAAAGTGGGGCAATTTACAATGCAGTGCAGAGAACAATGTGGAGGCACCAAGCTGCCGTATCAAGGCGAATGTTCAGTAACGTTTACGTACTCGCATCATTTATGACCGATAGATAATGCGGATGCAGGAATGTGTGTCGAAGTTTGCTAAAAACATTCTTGTTCAGCGCGTCAAAGTTTATAGTGTGATAAAAACGGTCATTTTCAGACTTCGATATTTCACTGAAATTTCGCGATCGAAAATTCATATCTCGCTTATGCGTCATCACAGCACGCTCATTTTAAAGATCTCTACGCGTACTTTCTAACAGCGTAAACCGGAATCCTCTATCTCTAATTGTTTAGGAGCTACGGCACTTTAAAGTTTGGGAGTTAAGCATTTTCAGATATTTTTAAACTATAAACGCGATTTTCTCCCAAACTGTTGCAGATAGCTAGGCGAACTTCTTTTATCGTAATCTACGCGAAAAAACGCGTCTTTTGATATGTCACTCGATCCCATTCGGAGGTTATTTAAGACGTTGAGTTTTGTATCCCCTCAACTTTCAAACGTCCATATCTCCTAAACAGTTAGAACTAGCGGGCTGAAATTTCTTAGGCGTAGTACACCCATATATGATCACGTTCCACAAAACCCCGAAATTCCGACCTTCGGTTTTTCGGGTCGAAAAAATTTCATCGTTTTGGTGAGAAAAAAATAGGACATTTCCGTTGCGCGGTAACGTGACGAGTTAGAGGTTCGGTTATCAGTGCGTCGTAAATAGGTGAAAGAAGGACGTCCTAGTTGGGATTTTTTTTCCCCTTTTTCAAATTTGATGGGCCGTAACCCCTAAACAGTTAGAGATAGAGCGTTCCGAGCTGTCGCAATCGATTCGGTGGACATTCTTCCATCGGAAAAAGTCTATTTTGTCCATCAAAACGGCGTCGTTAACGCGCGACACTGGTAAATGTCAAACGATGTTGTTTTCGGGTCCCATTATTTCGCGTCCCGAAACTTCAATCGCCCATATCTCCTAAACGGTTAGATATCGAAGTTTGCTAAAAAAATTCTTGTTCAGCGCGTCGAAATCTACCCAATAGGATGAGTGCCCCTCTTTTCCGAGATTACTTATAATATTCAAAAATATTAAAAATATGTGCCTTTTACGCACAAAAAATAATGCTACAAAATAAAAGGAAACATCTACTTCTATTTGTAACAACGAAGTGTAGAAAGAAGATATCAGAAAAGTAATAATAAAATAACAAGGCTGCTGATTCCACCGTTTTTTCCTCGAACAACATCTCCAAAACAAACAAAACAAGAACGTTATACCCATTTAGGAGAGGAAACCGCAAACAATGTTTACGTCGTATCCTCTTTCGATGCTGTTAAAAAGGACCTGACCGTCCAAATTTGAGCATCAGCAGAATTACCCTTTAAAAAAATAATATAATAAAATTATATCTTCATAATAGGGGTATCCTCAAATAATATTCAAATTAAATGCGAATGCCTTAAAAAAGGTCCCTTCAAGCCCTGCCACTGCAGTAATTTTCCTGCGCAACCCTCTCTGGCGGTGGAAAGCGAAACATTCCCTGACAGCGATGAAAAATCAATAAGGAAATGGTAGGATAAAAGGATGGTGCAGGATAACGGGGTTTCCTGCTAAAAAATGGTTTGTATCCTAACTAAGTTAGACTATTCAAAAAGGAAATATGAAAACTGCATCAACATGGAATTTTACACAAATTTCGAGATGCCATTAAAATTTTATTGATTTCTTATGGGTTACACCAAAAGAGAATAAATTTTAAGACGAAAGTTATAATTTTGAAAAGATTTTCTAAGGACTTTTAGATTAATTAGAAATCTTAAGAGAATAATGGAAAATGCTTTTAGAAATTGAGGGAATATCATGGAGTTTGATGAATTTCTTTTTGACAATATCGTTACTAATAAGGATTATCACACAAATTCAGTCCTCAAGTTATAATTGTAGATACTCTAACGTCTTAAAGGAAAAGAAAGATTGAAGATTGTGACAATACGATTATCTTTATAACCACATTGCGAAATAATTTCAATGTTTAAATTTAATATTTCAATATATTTCTTTCTGGAAAGTGCGTGAAAGTCTCGAGGAATGAAATAAACTAACGTTTTCCCCAAAGAAATCCAATGGATGAAATGAGTAATTCTCAACTTGAACATTGAAATTATATGACGGAATGTGGTGCAATTGTAAAATTATGCATTTTTATGGAAAATAAATTCAATTCCCCTATACATTATATGGACAAATATTAAGTATATAACGTGGATAGCGCAGGATTTTGTTACGAACCACCCACTAGATTTGAATGGCATAAAAAGATTAAAATGACCTCTTGCCACTCCCTCAACGGCGTATTGGGTGCTCGAGGACGCCTCCTATGACGTCACGAAAATCTAGCGATGCTGTGCTACGCCTTCTACGACTTATCAGTGATAAGAGATCATCATCGAAATTCTTAAATAAATTTCAATCGAGACGGCGGTGTGCCGCGCTCCAACAACGCTAGCGCTGTACTGCATGTGTATCGTACTGTATTGCTCAAACCGATGTAAACATAAACAAGGGTAGGGGGAGGTTCAAAGTCCGCAGACGCAGGATAACCCCCGTAGGATGAAAGTTACGACAGACAACTGCATTGCATATATAGGTAGTTTCTAAAAATAGATCTCGATAGTATTTTTGATGCATTGCTTATATTTAGTTTTGTATACGCCGACTACCAAAACTAAACTGAAAATGTCCCGAAAATTGGAGCGAAATTAATAAAAAAACCTATGCGCCAATTAAAAAAAATTAACTGCCTATGAACTTTCGAAAAGTAAAAAATCAATACTCTTTTATTTCAGATGCGTTCGAGTCCCATTAAACTCTAAAATAGCGTGAACGTAAAGCCTGTTTTTTGTTCTGTTCGACGCTAGTTTGCACCCTAGGCACACATATATAGATGCTGTTAATATCGAACATGTCCGTAATTAAGTAAATTAAAGCTAGAAAAGAAAACACGCCATGCGCCACCGTCATAAAAGCAATACGCAAAGCTAGACATTTAGACGTGTGTAATTTTACCTCAAAATGACTACACCAATTAGAGAGCTTCAGTGTATTTTTTGTGACTGGAAAGTATGTCAACGAAAGGATAGTTGCGGTTTTTAAACGAACAATTCTCCGTATAGATAATCGCGGCGCCTCCACCATAATTAAAAATCCAAAATACTTCTAGTAATTAGCTTACTAACGAAGATATTAATTTATTTCCAACAAATTAATATAATAAACAAACGTGTTGCGTAATTTTTGGTAAGGATATATTCAAGGAAAGATAAAATATTAATATATCCAATCTAGCGGACATGAATTGATCATTCCCACATCATAAACCGCACTTTCTCATATCTCGTAGCGGTAGAGGAACGCGATTGCTTTAGGGGTGTGGAAAACGTGTGTAAAAAGGCGAACACCAGCAGCAGCAGACTGGTTTTTGGTAAGCTTGCCACTGCCTTACAAGCATGATTTACTGTCTTTCTGGATATCTGCTTAATTCCTAGCTTTTCCTCGGGGATTTTCGTATGACTTTACCTTCGGCGTGAACCGTTGGGGGTGGATATAAAAAAGATGTAAAAAAGAATTAATTTTTTTTCTCAAAGGGAAAGAAACAGAAGACAATCTGACCCTTTAGCGCTTTAATCTGAGGAGGTATACCAAACTGGATTAATTAATAAGGTGATTTTTTTTTCAGCAAGGTCAAATTGTTTAAAAGATTAATTATATCAAGCTTCTTAAATAATTGCATGACGTAGAAGCTCGGAGAGGAATTGCGAAAGGCATATCAATTATTCCTGAGGGAAAATTCGGTTTTAATTAAAAACGAATTTCGTAAACTTTAGTAAATTAATTTGTATTATCAAAACTCCCGTTGTTGTCTTTTTAATTGGATATGTCATTATTAACGCCGGATCTCTTATATTAGCTGGGTGATCTTTACGATCTTACTTCGGAAAGAAAGTTTTCAATGATTAGGAATCTTATTTTGTTTAAAGAAAAAACAAGCATATTTCAACACTTCTATCTACTGCAGCTACGATAAAATTCTATTTAATTAACGAAACAAATATGCAAACCTTTTTTAATAACCGACTAAACCCAACCGCCCCCAAAGTAGCCGGTCTATACATATAACCTACACGAGCAAGGTATGCTCCCCAAACAAATGTGAACCATAAGTAAACAGAGAGATAGATTGTGATTCAGTGACAAATATGTAAATTCCTTTGTTTATTCTGTCTCTCCAATCTACAGCGAGTCCCTCATTTCTCTTTCGTGTATCCAGTTTCCATCGCGCGCTAGGAAAGGATGCGGTTACATTGATAATAGATCCCTTTTTAATGTTTCGATTTATTACCAAATAATAGATAATAAAATTAATATTTCTAGTAAAAGGGATGAAGTTAAATTTACTATTTAACGATTAAATAATGTTACTCATTAAAATCTTAATATCCTTAATGGATTTAAATTACTGGAAAAGTAGTAAGTATCTTCTTATTAATTACTGTAATTAATTTGGTAATGTCTTAACGTTTCTCCAGTGCAAAGATCTTCCAAGATAAGGGGTTAAATCTTTAAAAAAAATAATTTATTACATAATCTAAAAAATCGAACCGTATCTTTAACAGGGTTACGTTTCGCTTTCGATCTATCCTTTCCCGAAAAAGGCATTAGACCACCGAGTAGATTGTAAATAGTCATATGTTTTAGAAATTTTAGAGCCTGCGTAGAAAATAATTTGCATGTGTGATACAGTTTTTACTTTCAGTCGGTAACACGGTTGACAATGAGAGCCCACGTGCTCTCGAAACGCTGCGTTCCGCATAATTAATTAATTTGTGTGAATGGAGTTTACTGCTATACCTGTAAAGAAAATTTATAAAGTCATGAAAGAAATTATTCACTCTCATCATTACAAAAATGCTACAGAATGTAATAGATATACTAATAATAAAGAAACAAAAGGATACATCGCTGTTCTTTCAGAGAAAATTAAAAAATTCATGAGGAAAGATGACATTCTAATAAGACATAATAAATTCAATACAAATAAACAACATTTCTCAAAGATGAAACAGTAGATTCCCATGGACAAACAAGCACATGCCATTTACAGGGTTGATTGCGTTGATTGCCATGGTATGTATATCGGACAGACACAACAATGTCTTCATAAAATAATATATGCACATAAGTGTATAGAATAAATCAAAATAAAAGAGAAGATGTTACTGCTCTAGCTAGACATGCTATTACTATGGGACATAAATGTGACTCCTAAAGTGTAAAAGTGTTGGAGAAAGAAATAAATGATAACAAATGAATTATTAAATGATCTACACAAAATCTGACACAAAATGTTATATCATTTGTACTACGTCCAAGTTTTGCAGTTTTCGTAAAAAGTGAAAAATGTAGATTTTGTAAGAAATGAAGTATGTATTTGTAGAACGACGAAAGAATATGAAAACTCAAATGAGTCGATTAAAGGATATTTGTTACTACGTAGATAATTCCTCTGAATACTAAATGAATCTTTTGATTGAAATCGCTCCACCTGATAATCGGTAGAAGGTATTCTAACACGTAATATTAGAATTTCAGCATAATAAGCGAGATTTTAACGGGCACCTCTTTCACAAGGGTGTTTTTAATTTAAATAACTCTCACGTTTTTCTAACAGGCCTATAATATTGCTATTAAAGCTAAAAATGTGCAAAATTTAAATGTTGATTTAGGACTTTCGCATGGTCGATCAGATATACATATAAAATGCACCCCTTTTTCGGTAAAGGAGTCCCTCTTGGCTTTTCTCGTTCGTCGCTAGTAGGTACTAAAAGTTCGAAGTGCTCGAAATATATGTAAATATTTAATTTCGCCGTGTAGAACTCAAGGCACTCGACTATTAAACTAACAAATACACGCGGCGATACCGTTCTAAGGGATGGGGTTAAAGATAGGATTCCGCTTCGGGGTGTAATGGCGTAAGGGAGGTGGTAATCAAAGTTTTCACGGGGGTGTTAGTCTTGTAAGAGGCAGGTAATTATTAGAGGTGAATTTGAAGGGTGCCATAACTCGAATATACATGCAAAGAGTAGAGGAGTCTAATGCAGATGCTGAGACTACAATACCTAGAGCCTTTTGTCCAACACTACCCTATATATAGCCATTCATAACAGTCCCTCGACGAAGTGTGCGGTGTACCGTTCCCATTCTAACTGACAAAACCTTTCGCCAATATATCAAAGGACGGAGGAGTCTTATTTTTAAAGCGATTTCACGTTACCTCTGACAGCATAATTTATTCTAATTGGTTGTTCAGTTTACTACAGATAAAAAAGAATTATATTAATTACAGGCAGCTTTTATCTCCCAAACTACCCCTTGAAAGGCACTCTCTAACCCTCGTTTTCTTCTTATCTCGTTTCTACATTATTTACATTTCTTTTATGAGAAGGTACTATGGGGAAATATTAATTTCTTTGACAATATTAACCTTCTAAATTGGCATCATTGCCAGTTTACATTCTAAAAGAAGAATAAATTTACTTTACTCTTTGAATTGCTAAAGAATGCCTTTAAATATTAATGTCGTATTAATAATAACATGCTAATTACCTATTCCTCTTTGTTCTTTGGGTTCTTAAGAATAACTTTACTTAAATACGAATAAAATGTTAAAGGTAAATTAATTTTGTTCAATTTTGTCATATTATCACGGACAGAACGTATAAAATGTTTGCTTTAATTTTGAAAATTTTTCATTCCTAACGACAATTACGGTGTCGACTCATTTTTATAGCTAAAATTTTAAAGTTCAAAACTATATAAACAACGGGCCACCAGTTCTCCCAGCTAACGTTATTAAAAACATTCGCATTTGCTCCAATATAAAATTTTATTTATGCACTAAAATTTTACGGCTACATCACACACCTTATGATACGGTTATTAAAATAAAAAAATAAAAAAACGTAAAAGCAAGCGATACGTTACGTGAGGGGTATTTCGAAATAATCACGAGACAAAGAGGGAAGATGTAGAGATAAAATATCGCAAAGGAAAACTCAATTATCTTAAAGATTTGCAAAACCATAACTGTTACATTTTGTCGCTTTAAATTTTATAACTCGCTACAGGCGCATAAGCAAAGATATCCAAGCGACTGCCAATAACTGTATATGGATACAATTTGCATTTTAGAAGGCCATGGCTAATGTCCTATGAATCGCGATAAGGGGTGGCTGTGTTTCAACTGTAAAGCGCTCTGTTGCAAAAGGGGGACTGTAACGAGTAAGGCCTTATCTCCGCTACAACCGAAAAAAGTCATATACCTCTCTACCTCTCACACTCCTCACAGACTGACCAAGGGGGAAGCTTTAAATTGGATGTAAAATTTCACTCGATCTTCACTCGAATATTATAAATTATAAAATTTGTCACCGGGAATTACTTTAGGGATCCGAAATTTATTAAAGGTTAAATTGTTGAATTATACTTTTGATGTAGCTACACCTTTTTGCGACAGGATGCGGTAAAAGAGATAGGATCGATTTCTACAATTTATTCAAATAGTCCGATACACCCCACATCCCCCAGAGGGCTTAAACCGTATCGAATATTGCAACCGACAAACTCTAATTGCGAAAAATCTATTCACCTATAATTCAGTTATAATCTGATAATATGGCTGGGTATCCCCAACGTGTCGTGCTATCATAGCTTTAATTGTGTTCACCGGTTTTCCAGGGACGGACTTACACGTTCCTACTATCCATGTACTTTGTTAATTAAACTTCAAAAAAAGGAAAGGAAATAGGAGTTCAACAATTAAGCGACAATTATCATTCTCGAGGATTGTAATTATAGTTTTTGGCGTGTCTAGCACATTAGCACGTGCATTTATGTATTAATTAAAGGAATATTATGCAATTTTAGGCAACACCGCAGCATCTAAATTGTCATTTTACCCCCGGCACTAATAGAATTAACCATTTGTTTTTATAGCTGTTACCCTAAACGTACATCCAGCGTCAGTTTTATCTTTATTTGTACTCGGTAATGAACATTATAACGATTTTTTGAGAACGGAGCTCGTACTAGCTACCCTTGAGAGCAGCTCTAAAGCGAATATTAATGTCAATAGGGTTTTTTGAACGTCTTTGTTTCAAAAATGAGGGATCCTTATCAAAGCAATTCAATGTTTTTATTGCGAAGGGGATCCTTCTTTGACAAGAACACGTGTAACTCAGTTGCAGCGGGACCTAATTCATTTTACTTTGTTTTATATTCATCTGGCGACCGTAAAATTCCTAACCAGTCTGTAACTTTTGCGATGAAAGATCCCCCTTACTTACTTACCCTTATCATTCAATTATTGCGATCGATTCTGGCATACGTAAGAGAGCGAATTTGAGGTAGTATAATTGGTATGTTTTGAGAATTTTAGCGTATTAACTAGAAAAAAAAAGTAAGTAATTAAGTAGCGAATCCAATAACATATACCAAGCATACCAATTTGTAAACTCTTCGAGAACAAACGAGAAAAACCGGTTAGAAAAGTAGATTCGTACAATTTTAAAGCAGTAATTGAAATTCAAATCACAAATACTTCCAATTCTTTGAGTGGATGGCAAGGGAAAAGAAGCATTCCCTAATTATATTAACCTCAGTTTACAAAAAGGAAAAGAGAAGGCGAAAAAAAATAAGGTTCAAACGTATCTCTAAAGCAATTGAATTAAGGGGAGAAAAAGTACCGGAGTTCCTGTAAGTATTACTTTGATTTTTCGCTTTAAATATTAAATTAGCAACGTTTCTATCAGTACCTACTGTATACCCGTATACGCGCGTCTCTGTGTTCATGTGCATGTGTAATGTGAGGTAATATAGCTCATGTGATGCAATGAATTTACTGAAGGGATGCACTGCAGTATATGTTTCATAGGAGCAATACAGAGCCCGTTAAATATACATTGTTTGCCGTTGAAACGTAAGATATTGTCACAAATAACATATCAAGGTGTCACTGGTACATTCCATAACTATTTATATGCTCCTCGGGATAATGGATTACATAAATGCGGCATTTTGTACACCTAGATACACAATAATTGTCTGCATAGAATAAAATATGGAAATTCTTCATTATCCGGAACCCTCGTAAATCAGAAATAACCTATTAAACGCCATTAGAAAAATAACATTGGCGACCTTTCCAAATGTTGACGATCTTCAATCTTCCCATTACGTAATCGAGTGCCTCTCAGAAGACAGCACCGAAATTCGATGGGGGAAAAAGGATGGAAAAGTGAAATGATTAATTACTTTATCAATCAAAATTCTCTGTTCTAGTAGAGTAGACCCTCGTTGCTTTACGGAGGACCACTTAAAACGTTTACATTTGACTTATGAACCAATTTCATTATTATTAATGGATCTACGCTATTTATTAAGTTTTGCCTCGTTTTAATTTCGCGACTACTAGGCTAGGGCCGGGCAATTAAAACAATATTAACGCTTCCAAGTAAATCCTTCGACGTCAGGAGAGGAGGTTTGAGAAATTATTCCCATTTTGCAACCTACAAGAAGGTAAAAATATTTTACAGGATAACTTTTGTCTTTTTTTATTTTATGTACTAAAAGTCCGAATTGCTTGCTCCCAAATTAAAGGGAAAGAATTTACTGTGTTCAGGTAGTAATATTATATTTTGTTGTACAGCTTACTATTTTGTAATGATATAAGAAGTCTCTTGACGAAAATTGGGTTAAATGAATACACGTCAAGTGAATGGCGTCTTTTTATAGTCAGTCCATCCCGAGGTTTAAAATGTGTGCTTTTACACAATGGTAATAATAATGGAGATTCCACCACTATGAAACAGGGATACGAGACAATATCATTGGTCCTGGAAAATATCAAGTATGAAGAGCGTCGGTGGATGATGTGTCGATCTAAAAATAGTAAACTTTCTCCTCGGGCAACAAAGTGGTTACACAAAATATCCTTGTCTTTTATGCCCTTTGAGACAGCAGAGCTAAGGCCCAGCACTGGATTACCAGAAACTGGCTTTAAGAAATATTTTAATTCAAGGAGAACGCAACGTTCTTAACATACCGTTGATTGGCAGAAACAAAATCATCTTTCCACCACTGCATATCAAGTTGGGACTCATGAAGCAATTTGTTAAGGCTTTATTTCGAAACGGACCGTGTTTTGTGTATTTGAAACAAATCTTTCCAGGGTTTAGCACAGAAAATCTGAAGGTTGGAATTTTATATAAAAGCTAATAAAATATATGTAGAAATGCTGTTATATTTAAATTTCTTGTATTAACTGCTTAACAATTTTTGTCTTCAAATTTACGATGTAACTAGAAGAGTACCCGGCAAATTAGTATGTTTACGATCGTGTTCGTAAATATACATTGTAAAATTCTACGAGCATATTCTTGAAATTTTCCAATCGATTTTTACCCTGCAGACGCGTCTTTAACTTTTTTTTGTTTCTCAAACAAAAACCTAACTCTACACATATATCTTCGCGAAACAATAAAATAACTTAACCTCCGGGAATAAATAACAACATATTATAAATATTTAAACCTAGAAAAACTTCATTTATAATTCAGACGGGCAACTTCTCAGAAAAAGAAGTTCCAAAGTTAGTTGGTAAAATATTTAGGGCTGTTGTTTATACGTTTCTCGTGTTTTATAGTTACCCCCCGTCACTCTTTACCTTTCGCTATTTTCGCAGTGACACTTTCTAGCTTGCGGCGCAAACCCAAAAAAAAAAAATAAATAAACAAAGAGAAAAATCTTAAAAATAAAATGTACTCCGTGTAATTTGTAATAATTTAGTATCATTCTCTACGCAAATAACACTTGGATATATTTTAGGAATTTATTTGGAAATTGAACGTCTTTTATTTTCGGTATCGACTACGTAAATAAGTTTGGGTACTCAAGTGCGAAGAAGGGAAATAAAAAAGAAACGGAAGAAAAAGGCGGCTGGCCGAGGAAGGTAAAAGTTTCTGAAAAGAATTTAACAGGTAAACTGCAATTTGAAACTTCGACTTTGTAGACATTAAATAAGAAAAAAGTAGCGGTTGGATTGAGACTCGCTAATTTTAGTAATTTCTACTTGATTTGTTTGAGGAAATCTTCCCTTTTAAAACTTTGAAAATTAAACGTTACAATTTAGAATTCGTATACATTTTCCAGAGGACTTTTATTAATAAAGTAATTATTAAGGGCAATAAGTAATATCGGGATCTACGATGAAAAAGAAATAAAATAAAGAAAAGGCGGAAAAAAGTTAGTAACCATGCTTCTACGTTGTAAATCATTAAAGCTTGGAGTCGTTTTCCAAATAATATTTAATTTCGTCGGCGGGAAAGCCGAAAGACTTTGCTTCCTTTCTATCTTCCAAGTCGGAGCGTTTTTAATAAAATAAACGCTAAGACGTTAGACCCAGCAACATGCCATTTCTATTAGGGTATTTGAGACGTGACCAGAAAAGCAAGTAATTAGTTTTATGGCGCCAGCTGTCCTATGTGCGCTCTTATATACTGGCACCGCGAATTCAGCGTTAACAATTGAGACTATAGTTATATATATCATCCAGTTCGGAGGTCCACCGCACAAGTGACGCCTTCTTGGCCGAGAGCACAAAAAGAAAAGCCCCGGATGTCATTTAATGGTGTTAAAGCATATATTCTTATAACGCTTTAGTGAGGGAAAAAAATAAGTTAGCTATTTTGGCGGATGCTTTGGTAGCACAATTTCTAACAAGGGACAATCCCAAATCCGGAAATTCAAAAAATTATGTAACCTTAGGAACATGTAGGTGTATTTACTACACAAATCCTTTCTACAGAAAAAGATCTGAGTGGGTGAAATGAATTTTTGAAAATTAGAAACTTACCATTTTAGCTATGCGCATAACTCGATAACAGGAAGAAATAGTGAAAAAGTTTTAAGACAAAAATTATTTGTCTTTATGAGTTTCAAATATATATCCATGTATTTTGTACATATATTTTTTCGACTGGTAAATATATAGTTATATTTAAATTAGTATGAAACCTCCTTTGTATTTTTTTAATCCTACATTGTTGGTACTTTTAATAATCTCCTTCCTATTTCCGCATTTGTTTGGACTTTAACATATTTCATCTTTAAAACGTTTTTTTTGTAATGATAAATTACAATTTCCTTGTAATTACCAACATTTTAAAATTTCTAAAAAAGTACCAGTCCCGGTAGGGTTTGAACCCACGTTCTCTCCCTTCCCGAGGGAACGTCATGCCACTAGACCACGGGAGCGCCTGAGTTCAAATCACTTTTAATAATAAATGTCGTAATGTCTATAGATATAATATTTCAGCAGATATGTATTGTTATTATATAAATTGGAAGAAAATTGTAATTTATCATGTAGTTGCAGTGGTAAAATTAATGTAATGCATGATCTTCCTATTTCCAATGTTTTATAATTATTTTTGAATTTCCTAGTTAGAGATCGTCCCTTCTAAGTTTGATAGCCATGCGGAACAATACGACGCTGTACAAACCAACCCCTAACGAACACCTATAGTTGTAATAAACCAATGAATATGTATCAACCGAAACGGAGTTAACAGTGTAAAATATTCATTTACGATAAAGGGGTAAAATGAGCCGTAGAAACGTCGAACAGTTGGTAGCTCAGTTAGTGGCTTCCCGGAGCCTTCGAACATTTGTAAAGAGTGCCTAATTAGAAAATTTCCAGGGACCGCCGAACAATGGCGTTAAGGTAAAGTCCGTCTCTATCGCGAGGGAGGTGCAAACTTTCAAACGTAAGCTCAACGCCCTGACTCAAAGAATATATTAATGCAAGCTGGGTGATGGCGAAAGGAAAATTGAACTCGCTCCGTTTTTAGCGTTATTAAATTATCGCCCAAACCCTACTGCTTCGCCATTTTCGTCCCTTTTTCCTAAACTACGAAACATCACCTTATATAAAATAATATAACTTCAACAAGGAAGAGAGTAGAAAGTTTTATAACCATGCGATTGTTTCGCAAGGGAGTGAAAAAAATTAGAGAAACAAACTGGAAGTGCACGCGTTAACTTCAACTTTGCAAACAGGGAGCAAACATATTTAGCCGTCCTGTTTAAAATTCAAGCCGTTACCGTACCGAATGGTAGGATCAGACAACCGAATCAGACGGCGAAAAAACGAGTCCAGTATACATCCCTTAAATTTAAATAATAATTTTAAATAATGTCGTGTTCTACGAGCCTTTTACATTTGTCCTGACCCCTCCGTAGCGTTGATAAAGGTACAGCTCAAGGTGTTGCGGTAGATTTTTCATTAAGATACCTAACAAAGTTTATTCTTTACGACTAATATTTGGTTTTCGGTTTAATTAGTTGGCGCTATTTTTTAATTACGAATCGTAAAGATTTTAGATAGCAAAACGGCATGATCTGTATAAAATGACGGATGCTTAAATGATCTGTATTATCACTAGCAATTAATTCACGCTATATCAAACTAAACCATAACACCGCAGATCTCGTTGATGGGAACCCCATTTGTAAACGTACCAATAAAATTTATTAGGAAATCATGTCTGATCTAAACGTATATTTCACGTACAAGCGGCTGGTAGCCAGTAGAGAGCTGATCCAACTAACGCAATCAATTTAAACAGTTGGACATTGGTCACAGTGCCCGAACACACAAACCCTCTCCAATCATCCCTTTCCCCCGTCAAATCCTCGGCCAGGATCAACAATCGCTCCACAGGTTCACCGGTATGATAGCTACGAAAGGTCTGCAACGTCCTGATATGAAGAAAGAAATATTCTTTTATGAGTATTTTCAAGCTTTTTGCGCCTCAGGGGTGTACACTGTAATCGCCGCAGTATATCTTTTATCCCTCTAGACTAAATACGAGTTGACGTAGCCTGAAAATCGTGTATTTTATTCTTAAACACGAAATAAATTCCTGTTATTAAAAACAAATAAAAATCGAATAGTAAAACGTTAATATCTTGATCGTCATCTCTGTTTAAAAGAATACACTTTACGCAATACGCCCTTGCCACCCTTCTACCCCCCTTTTCTAATCCTCCGGTACTGTTTCCGCTTCCCCCTGGTATGCATGTTGCATTGATTCGTCGTTCATTCAGTTTGCTTCACAGAACATTTCAATTTTGCCCAAGTACGAGTCGCGTTCAACCAAGGGGCGAACTGAGGGGGTGAAAGTTCACCCTCTTCTTTCATTCGTCCCGTTTCAACTCGTTTTTGACTCATTACCGCTTAAAAATAGGAAAAAGTCAAACTAATTTTATATTGTTTCGTATGTAACCGGAAAGGACGAATTACTAAGTTCATCATCTATTTCCAAACGTTAAAACTGTAATTATTTTTGATATACATATAAAGGACTTCCATGCGTAACATGAAAGTGATTGCTTTAGCAAGAAATTATGAAAATTTTATAATCCTTTACTGGAACATATAACTATCTCCCTAACCACAACGCTTCACTCAAAACTTGACCTACGTTTCGATAGCCAAGCTATCATCTTCAGATTAAGTTCGGTATTGTTTTGTTTTATTGTTTTGTAGAATAATTTTTGATTTTCTCTATTGTTGTCTCTCAGTTTTAATCCAAACTCTAACCAAGAATTTTGTTTAGCCCTCTTAATACTCTCTTTAGCTTCTTTTGTACATCTTATAATCTTATCTTTAACTTAGAGGTGAATTTCTGCCGTACACCATCTGCTCCTTTTTTTGTGTGTACTTGATATTTTTGTTATTCCACAGCTTTCTTGTATTGTCTTTAGTATGTTGTTTTGAAATCTTTTGTCTTCTATCCCTATTTCGTTTTTGATCTCCTTTTTGTCCAGTCCCGACCAGTACAGCCACTATCCATCTTCTATTCCTTGACCATTCTTTTTTACTTCGACTACTCCCATATAGTCGAGATTTTGTACTTTCATTTCTTGTATTATTTCGTCTTCGTCCCCAATGCTACTTCGTACATTTGCCCATTTATGATTATGAAGATAGCATTGTGTTTCAGTGTACCAATGCCGCAGTATTCGAGTTTTGTCATTTGTTATCCTTTAACTTTGGAACATCCTGACGTTTTTTATCTCAATTTCAACGATTCGACAAAATTCATTTCCAAAGCCCTCAAATCGATCTCTCTCTTTTTTACAAGGGACGATCTCGAACGAAATATAGTTGTTAGTTTTTAAATTGCGTTCCAGGAAATGCAAAGATTTCCGAAAACTTTGTAGCGCTGTAGCTGACAAACTGAATTGAAATTGAGGTTCACACCTTTTAGGTTATATTTGGCTCGTTCGAGATCTATAAGGTAAACTTCAATTTGACTTTTTAACCCTCTTGGTCGTTGAAATATAATTAAATTATAAATGTTTCACGAAATACTTCCTCTTGAAAATTTCATTTGAGTACATTGATTACGAAAATTCAATCGGTTTGGAGATAGATCTAACGGCTTCCGAGATAGGATTAATTGTTAATAATCCGACACCATTTTTAGATCCTTTGAAGTAGATAATCAAAGCTACGCTTTAGTACGAGCAGAACCTGATAATTACTAAATCAGATTTTAATGTCGTTCGCCCCCTTTGTAACCTCTGAACTTAAACCAGAGCACCGGTGGTGAACTGCAATTCAGTACAGGGAAGTTAATATTAATTTAAAGGATATAACAAAGTTATTCCCTACACAACGGTATATGAAACGTAACTTACAGTACTAGGTGGCTCCAAATGTTGCCTTCATAAATGTACTATATGCATTTGCAATATTCAAGTAAATCCATAAAACAGTGAAACTAAATATATGTATATGTATATAGAGAAGGGCGTGGGAGGTTAGAGAGGTGGGAACGAGGGGCGAGATGCGATATATATGCAGCACTGACACAGCAAATGTGTTTGTCCTGCGAATATTTTTCATTTTTCCAAGCGCATTGCAAGTTAAAATTTAATTAAAAATGCATTATCGCTGATGTACATACGGAATAACGAGTTTTTTTTCCTTTTAATGGAAATGAGATATACGAGGATTACTTTATAATAGTAACTATTTAATCTCCAGACTTTTTGAAATGAAAGTAGAAGACGTAGCTTTAAAGTAATCCCTACGTATAGAAAAACCCGCGTGTTAAAAGATTTTAGATTATTAGAGGAAGTAGATCTTAGGACTCTCGAGTAACCTATCCAATAAATCAGTCGCCTGTACACTACGGAAACAGCCCATATAAATGTACGCCTAAATCACAGCTTGACAACCCCCATAGTAGAGGGATTTCAGTTGTATAAGAGCAGCTTTGCTTGCGTCTCTCTGCCTATCGGTTTCTTCAATAGATCTAACTTAGTATAACATCGTACAATGTGTAATATTCAACATATCGAAATATACTTCTCTCGGGATGTTTAAAGACGTTATAAATCATTTATTTTCCTTTTTCCCTGATCTTACATGTAGAATGTATCATATTTAAAAATTTCAGCCTGTTTCACAAAGTTTCGATAACGGACGTCGGTATATACAACCTTTCCTAGTTAAAGGTGTTTATTTTCAATTTTATCTCTTTGATTGATGTTATGTAGCTGACATAACGAGGAAAGTTCTCGCGGAAAAGGTAGATGTCACGAAGTTTTGAAGGTCAAAGATTTTGAATCCCTTTATCGCGCATTATCTGCTTCGTAAAAGTTGCCAACATAAATAGCTTCCTCCATGCGATACGATGGTTTAAGAAGAAACGCATTAAAAAGTTTACGCACCTTTCCGATAAATTTACAACTTTATAGCGTATCGCCCTTCCTCGTCAATTGGATTCTTGTATGCGTAAATCTATTTACAATTCGCCTTGTATATAATGCGGTCAGCTACATTGCACCCGATCCATTGTAAAGCGGACAATGATATAAAGTTGATTCAGTGCATTGCAGAATTGTTAACACACCGAACGTACATGATAGCGCCCACCTATTGGCTAACGCCTTTTGTTCGAAATTCGACAAACAATTAAGGCCGGTATTGTTCTAATATTCTGATAAATCTGTACTATCAATTGGTCGACCATTCGCAATAAACAAATGAAAATCGAAAATTCATACGCTGGCATCTGGATTGGAGATCTAAAAAAAAATTGATATTTCTCCATCGTATTTGTTTCACCGGTATATTATCGCTACTTGATGTGCAATTATCTTTTAACGATTTAAGCATGCGGAAAATGGAAGCAACAGGCATTAGTGCTAATGTAGACGGAAGGTATATCGATTGAAAAAATTCACGGAAAGTCATAATCATCCTTAATAGTTTTAAGAATACCTCCTCTATCCCTTTGAGAACATACAAATTTCCAAAAATGGATTGGTTGAAATAAAGAATTCACCGTTTTGAATAAAACTCTTATATAACCGTCTAAATTATACATGGATGGATAATAATTCTTTAGTTTAATGTTACTAATGTGTTCGCGTGTGAACCGCAAAAGATAATTAGTGCATGTACTAGTTTTTACTGGAACAAACATATCTAAGAGAAGAAAGTAGAAAAGAATACAAGCAATAAAATAGCTTACGGTTTTCACTTGTGTGTGTAAAGAAACAAATTCTCAACCAAGAACTTTACGTTCCTTTACTTTTTCCCTTACTGCTCATTACATTTGCATATCCATCGACTTAAGGAAAAATAAATGATTGATAGATATGCTGTAGATAATAAAATAATATCTCAAGAGAGAAAATATGGCGGAAAACTTTTGGTTACATGTTTATAACTTTATTTAAAGAAAAAGTATTAGTTTGACGTATATGAAAAGAACTCTATATAGGATTCGATCTTTCTTTTCAATATAAAATATTATCCATTTATTAAAGTTTTATATACGCGAGTTAAAAAAAAAAGAACATGGCAAACTAAAACCCATATACATATCATATCCCTTATAAATCAGCTACACAGAACGAGGCTCATAAATAAAAGGGTTGTCGGTGAAAGGGGTTGGCGACTGCAAGGGTGTTAAGCGAATACTGACCGCGAAACTGGAGGCGCAACTTCTGTTTCGGTGCTACTGCTGCTACTCCAGACCCCCGCCAGTAGTCGAACAATTACCCCTTGAAATAATGAACCCGTATGAACTTTGAGAAATGAACACCGATCCTGCAAATGAGTTAATTATCTAAGTCGGATTGTGTTCTATTATGTTTTGATTACCCTTAACGCTTGCCTCGCTGTCCCCAAAAGTGAAAAGTGTGAACGGTGGGAGCAAAGTATCTTTATTATCGATAATTTGTTAACCGTGTCCTCGTCATGTTTTCGTCCTTTATCCAATCCGTTGCTTCTTTGTCAAATTTGTCGAATTAAACGATATTAAATTAAGTGTTGCGTTCTGAGGAGATGGTTAATGTTTTGAAAAGATTTTATCCCGTAAATTTTATTCCGTTAATTACGAAAAATTAATCGGTATTGGAATATTTCTAGCGGCTTTCGAAATAACAACATTAGAATGTTGCTGCATTAAGCTGAAATTAACTTAGTATTAAAAGTACCCAAGACTTCAGATGCCTTTTTTTCCAGTGCTTGTTTTATATTTTACCATTCTTCGTTTATATCTTCTTGTTTCTGTACATTCTAATCTTTCGTTCAATCTATCCTGGTAAAGCTCTCTTATACTTTCCTCTTCATTTAAATTCGTTATTTTTTGTATCGTTGTTACTACTAGGAAATGGTCTGATCTTATGTCTGATACTCTATATACCCTTGTCCAGCTCATTTGTTATTTGTAATTATGTAGTCTATTATCGATCTCTGCCCTCTTGCCAATCAAGTGCATGTGTGTATATCTTTCTTACTGAAGAAACTGTTAAAGGCAGCAAAGTCTTCTCTCAAAGGGGATTAGGGCCCGGTAAAGTATGCGCCGAATAAGCACACTCTATAAAATCCTGGCAAGCTCGACTTCCACGTCCACGAAGGCATAAGCCGCGTAATTCCTGGGCAATGCACTGCATGCAATGGATGTATGTCTTGTAGCTAACAGAAGTGGACAAAAGGCGAGTTTTCGGCGCATTGAAACCGAATTCCTTTGGCTAAGGGAGACAACCCCAACAGAAAAACCTGATCCCGACAGTTGAAGGGTTCAGCAGATGGCCAGTACCCAGCTCCCGTAAAAATTCTAAAACACTTGTAATACCCAAGTTAGCCACGTTAGTAACACCAAGGAAATCAAATTATCATCTAAAAACCAACGGAAGTTACATTAATAATAATTTAGATACTCCTAAACGGTTTTTAAGAACTAACATTTAACTTCGAGACAGTCTGATGTTTTACGATCTATAAGAACCCAAATAATTTGTTCCAAGGAAAAACTATAGCATAGAATCCATTTCCAAAGAGCCCAAATCGCTTTCTCTTTCTCTCTTGAGTTGTGTAAATAGGCGTAAATTTAACTCTTCAGCACTTTCGATTATCGCGATGTCAGTAAATTAATTAGAAAGAAAATCTCTTAGAAATACATCGTAAAATATTTTTAACCATCTTAATTTGATAAATACACCATGAATGATTAAAATGGTCACTGTTAGTTAAATTGCATTTTTATTTAAAAAAATTCCAATACTTAAAAATAAAATACATTTGTATGTGATTTAATATTAATATTTTTTATGGTCGAAAATATTTGTTTAAGAAAGTAGATTACTTTAAGATTTACGTGATGCTTAGTGTACCGATACCATTCCTGTCTATTATGCTATATCAAGGTCCTTGTTATTGATCATATTTTTAGCTTGAAACGAATTTTTTTACGCTACTGCAGTATTCTAAAATCCGCGTATATTACAAAAACGTGATAGGTGAACTAAAAGTTAATTATGAAAAGCAGGATATTCTCGCAACCCTATACAATCTCGCATCGTCCTTTCAACCCCCTAACGCTCGCGAAGTAACGGCGAAGATATGCAAATCGTATTCATTAGTAGCGCCATTGTCTAGGATGCATGTTAAATCATTTTGGGCAAAACTATGTAGGTTCTGGTTTGTCTTTCGTTACACATTCATTAGTAGACGTTTTTTGTCCTTCCCCACTAATGGAATGTAATGCTGGGGCTTCCATTGACACGAGCTAAGAGCGACTTGATGGCACTCGCTTGTTAAGTATGACTAATCGCAAAAAAACGTCTGCTAGCTTTACATTTCTTTCCACGCCAACGCCTATTTTATAGCTGCTAAAATACGTTGTAGAATATGCAATTAGTATCGATATAAATCTTTTATACCGTGTAATTAAAAACAGTTTACACTTTGATTTGTATCTTGAAAACGTTGAAATCAAGACGAAATATGTAAATAGAGAAAGGGAGAATCGAAAAGTCGAAAAGAAAACACGGAAAGGAACAAGTGTCCTTACATCGTCGAGTGTATAAAATGAATAATTCAAAGGCAATTGGCGATGGGAGTGAGCGCGTTTTGATATAGGAAATAAAGTATCGATTATAATAGGGTAAAGATCTTAAAAAAAAAAATTAAAATTCCCCTTTTGTTTTTCCAAGCGTCCGTTTTCGATATGACGAAAGGAATACGACATATAATGAGTTAACAAGGATCCAGTAAGCATAGAAAATGTCTCTTTTTTATGGAAATAAAAGCAAGTAGACACATTTTTGGCAAGTAAAACGAGGCATTATTAATTTATTCCTTCCCTGGGGATTCTGAGGCCCGACGAGCGTAGAAGAATAATGTCCGATGAAAGCTAAGCGCCACAGTAAAAGTAACAGTCTACGCAAATTTCGAGATTAACACACGGATAGAGGAGAAAAAGAAAGACGGACGGAGGGGGGGGGGGGGGCGATGCTTTCGAAAGAGAGGGTGAAAGTACGAATAATAGGAAGAACTTAAGAGTGAGAGGAGAAGACCCTTCAGCGTCGGCTTATTCCTAAAAAGCACTGCGTATACGAATATATCGGCCTGTTTTTACATGGTGTATCATTACCAACCACTGTCAGACCTTACCGCAGCGAGCTGCAAGCGGCCAAAGCGGTCACAGTTGCCGGCGACGATTCAAGCTGGGTAAACAAAGATAGGCTGCACGTCAAGCGACAATGTTTGATCATGCAAATTGTAGATTAAAACCAATTTCACGTTCAGATCTACATGAGTACTGCAATTTGACCACCACGTGCTTCCGCGATGCATATAGAATGTTTAAAAAATAATTTTACTTGATTATTTATACATGCGCGCTTGATTTTTCTACGGACCTTCTTCAATGGTCTTCGTAATATGCAATAAAAATTGTTATTATTGCCAAATTTGATTTTATTTAATATTTTTACTCTACAAATATCAATAGCAATTTTATTAGAAATTTAAAGTTATCTAAGGTTACTTAAACTTATTGTTAACTCTAACTTACCGTTGTAATAAATGTATAGAAATTAGGGGAGATTACATTGAAAAATAAAATTTCTTATATTGTTCCAAGCAATTTATTCATTTTTTGATAACATTCCAAAAGATGACTGTCTAAAGCTTTTACGTTGTGGAAGCTTCGGTTACAAAAATGCATTGATGCAGGAGGTGATTATTTTAAACATAAATAAAATCATTTTCACGAGGACTTCTAGTTTCCTTGTATCTTAAAATATATAGCGTGACCCTCGTATTTATTTATTGTATTGACTATTTTGTTTATTTTTGATACATCTTTTATTATTTAGTTCACTTATACTTATCTGTTGGGCATTTAATAAATTATTATTATCTCAAATCCGAAATTCAAATTTCTTAACTTTACTAACACAAATAAGCACTGCGCATGAGCTACGTTACTATACTCCCACAATTCAAGAATGCTACGCATGTGATGTACATGTTTTTGGTGTATGCACTATATGTATACAGATCAATAGATATATATATACTTGTCTTAAATAAAGTTTATGATGTAAATAGTGTCAGACTTATTTATCATTTTCATCCATATCGATGTCCTAATATTTCACAGACACTGTTGACTCTGAAAACGCCCCAATTAGATATTCGGTTAATTTATCGATCGACTGTAAATTAATTAAAGTAAAATACGGCTTCGTGCCCAACTTTCACGTATTTCGCGTTTATAAAATATGATATAAAACGAGTAAAATATTTCGAAAGCAAAAGCCGTCGTATCTCAGCTGATACATCAGGAGAAATGGTTCCCAAGGGTGCAATTTCAACACCAACTTTAGCGTGCACTTGAAAAACGTCAATGTTCGATGTATAAACGAGATAGAAAAATGTAATGTTTCATAAAAAAAGTATAGGTAAGGGAATTATGATAATTGTAGTTTATATTTTTCCTATCTCCAAATTTTACCAACGCTATTAACAGTAGAAAGGAAAAATAAATTCCGGTATAAGATCTAATAACATTTTTTCTCTGGCTACCCCCTCATAATCATCCCCATACATTGTATCCGTCACTAAGAACACAAGCTCATGTATCCTCTACTGTAATGGAGAAAAGAGTAGGAGGAGGTTAGCAAAAACACCACTACCGGGCGGTGGACGCCATGAGATGTAGTAGCACACTTGTATCGTCCGCCAGAAAACCACAATGGAAGCTAAGGGATGTGCTTGTAGAGTGACAAAAACTGTCAGACAAGAAACAGCGTCTGTATTTCGAAATATATAGCCTATGGTCCGATGGCGGTTCGTTTTCACCCCCTCATATACAAGGGAGTTGGACAGGGTATGAGAAGTATCGTTTCAACAATACACGCGAAACATAAATATATTTAATTTTATCATGTGATAAAAATAAATGAAATATTACGATATTATGCAGCATTTTCCTTTTTATTTTCGAGAAAAGATATCCACGTCTAATTAATTATTTTTAATCCTAGAGAAAGGATTTAGAACGGGATAACAAAGAAACTTTTATAATATATATGTCAAACGTATCAGAAATATTGCTGCTATAAATTTCTAAGGGTTTTAAAACTGTAGTTCCAACTTTAAGGGCGACTTACACAAGAATTTAAATAGAATCCTAAATATAAAACTCTCTTCTCTTCCTATATAAGAGGAAAGTGAACCCATATGGAGAAGTGAAGGAAAAAAACGGCAAGAGTAAAGTGAGCAGGTGCCATCGTTATCTGACAGTATAGTCTGCCGCAGTGTTTTGATATTCAGACACAAACGAATCGTTTTGAATGAAAAGAGAAGAGAGTAGGAAAGGGGAAAGGAAGAAGGGCTTCCCTTCGCCCCCATATAACGTTACAACGATACCGTACACGCTCCATTGAAATATACCGTCGGTACTTGAGTTTTATTACCCTCTGGCAAGAGCAGAAATTCAACCACTTAAACACATAGTCGAAAATCAAACTCATCGTCGAAGTTTCTTTCTTAGGCGCGCAATAAGAGGCGAGCCCGCTTGATCAAATCGTTCCACTTCGAAAATAATACTAGATGATGGGTGTATATATATTCCTTCCATATTTCCCCCGTTCGATTTCGCGACAATCGAAAATGTTTTAATAAATCATAGCAACCATCTCTTGTTTCCACCCAGCATTTCGCCTCCTCCCTCCCCGTCCCCCGAGCATTGGTCGGCATGTTCTGGGAGGTGGTTGTTCGGTTTCTGCGGACAAGGGGTGGCTCAACGCGTCGATCACAGACGTAATTTATTGCAAATGGAAATATTGAAATATTCAAGAGTATTTGTATGAACATATGTTCCATCATAAAATCTATGCACTGGTAGGAACTTTGGAAAAACTCCAACGCTTCGAAGGCACAATTTCACATCCTGAACCTGACGTAGTATTTAATTAAATATTATATCGAATTTTCAATAAGTCATCCATATCGAATTAATAACTTTTTGTAAAATATTGAATGCTGTATTAAATTTTTTTATAGACCTTGTTGTTCAGAGGAAGAAATCCGTTGGGGTTAAGCATAGGAAGCGTGTAGGCCATGAAATCTGACCTCGATACTGACCAATCCTATTATTTAATTGAGTTATAATAATGTGAGTATTTTATGCTGGGATTTCATTTTGTTCGAACCATGTACTCCAGTTTAGATTCAGCAGAATACCATCTAGAAAATCTTGACACAAATTCAAATAACGTTAACGACAATATGAAAAGACCATGATCAAACTTGGCAAAGAATCTTGCATTCCTGCATAAAGCAAGACAACTTAAGATCATCCCGAAAAGCTTAAAAATCGGACTACATAAGTTCAATAAACGATGAAAGTTAACAATTCTAATTATTAATCCATTGTCCACAATATCACGTTAAAAGATTCAGAATATTACCATATATATTTTGAATATTAATCCACACTTTTAGATTTAATACATTGTTCCTTAAAGACGTCACTTTATGATTATTAATGATGTTGTCCCAATAGTGAACAATGAACAAACAATAAAGAAATTTGATCTTAAACAATTTAAATCAAAAAGTATAGGATAGTATAACAGACAGGGTATTGGCGTGCTCTATATCACTCATTAAATTCGCATATGAAAAAGTAAAATTCTTCATTGTAACAGATATGCTCTAACAATTTTACATTTAGTGTTATATAAAAAGTTCTTATCAAGATGTCAGTTATTCATAACGCAGTAAATTGCCAATTTCACTCAAACAAACCCAAAAAGACTAATTTGATGCAAAAAAATTGAATCGTTAGCTACAACACCCTTCATTCTGTCCAATATCTGTCCCTAGCCAGTCGAATTTTTGTTGCCAACAAACGCGACGGCAGTTTTAACAGTGACGACAGCACACCTTCCATGAAATAGAAGTGTAAAACTTTTATAAATTTGTGAAATTTTTATCAGGTACCAACGATTACGCGTCAGCGGCTGCCTCTGTCATACGTGGCGCAGCTATTTCAATGGCAATAGCAGACTCTGCGGTCAGGTCATGTGGACCACATGAAAGCGGAAAAATTCGCTGATTTTGTTCACAATTCCGGGTGACAAGTGATATGAGACGACAAAAGGGAGAGAATGGTATTACGACGAAATGTGCTCGGACGATTTGGCCGCCTATTCGCCCAAGTGAAATTGGAATTGTTAGATAGGGGATAACTAATACAATGTTAATAATACAGTACGGACCCATCGCCCTCTGTAATTAGAGAAAAAGAAGTTTAGACGATTGCACTCTAACACTAATTACGAAATAATGAGGCAAGCATCTCGTAAATTCTTTGCGGAACATAAAATTGATCTATAGATTCATTTTTAACGCGTTATCGTCCCTTTTACAAACCCCCTAACGTTGATAATTAACCGCTGACAGAATGGTACATTACTGCTAATTGGCTTCATGAGACGGAGACAACTATACAAATAGAATTCCTGAAGTGCTAGACTATAAAATTGAAGGGGAGAATTCCAGAAACTTTCTCGATTAGTTCTGAATATTCAGTTAATCCCAATCTACACAATTCTTTCCTTTTTTTTTTAATAACCACATTCTCAATTCTCATACTGTATACAGACTATTCCGATTAGGATGATTGCCACATCAATTTCTTTCTTTCTATTTCTTTTTCTATTTTAATCCTATCTATTTTTAAGCTTTGGCCTTGAAAATAGCTATTTAATATAATAATAGTTATTCAAAGTAGAAATTTGAATAAAAAATAAATAATAAATAAAATCTCGCTCTGCCTGACAATCTCGTTACTTACATCCGTTCTACGTGTTCCTTCTACTTATTTTTGTTTTCCTTAATTCCTTCATTTATATCGAAGATCTAAGTTCTTATATCAACATTTTTTATTCTATCAGATCTTGTGCGACTTTCACTGGCACTGCTATCGTCTTGTAAAATTTGTATATCCTTTCTTGTTTTATTTTTTAACGTTTTGCTGATTGTTTCACAGATATGTCTTTGTTTCCATCGTAAGATACATCGCAGCCTAAATACTAACGTTTCACCTGTTTCAGTAGTGTATCCTTTATGACTATTTTTAATAATATACATACATATATTAAATAATGTTGGCGACACACAGCAGCCCTGTCTAACTCCTTTGTTTGTTGGTATTTTCTCGAAGTCTACAAACCCTATGTGATTTTCTCCATTGTATTCCCTGTGCTTTTACATAATTTGCTGTAGAGTGAATATTCCGTCTGTAGTTGATCTGCCTTTTCTAAAGCCCATTTGTTTCTCTTTTGTTAGTTCTTCTGCTATGATTTTTAATCTGTTGTTTAATATTCTGGCGTAAATTTTATAAGAGGTGTCTAGTAAGCTGATTCCTAATGTTGAATGTTATTCTTAGCGCCTTTTTTGTACAGCGAGACTACTTTCGCTCTCTTCCAATCAGGAATAATACTATTCTTCCAAGATTTATTAAATACTAGCAGAAGTCTTAGGTGTAGTATAATTGCTCCGTATTTCCAAAGCTCTGTGCTGATGCCATCTATACCAGATACCTGATACCATCTATATCATCCAAACCTTTTACGTTTACTTCTTGTATTGTTGTTTCATCAATACTTTCCTTGCACCATAGCCATTCATGATATTTTGCCCAATTTTCTTCATCTATGTTATTCATTTGAATCTTATTAGTCATCAAATTATATATTCAAGAAAACCAATACCATAACCGTGACCATTAAAAAAACACCCGTTAGAAGTATCGTCATTATATCTATGAGTGCATAGCTACAGAGATGTCAAACCGTTCCTGTACCTTGTTTCATTTTTAAAGATTCCGATATGTAAGTTCAATTCTAGTAATTTTCGGTATCGATCTGCCGAGGTGTCAAGTTACTTATACTGTTTAGCATATGCGATTGCGAAAGGTATTCTACTCTGAAAATCGCTTGAACATTACGTATTGATGAAGGTTGAGAAACGATCGCATACAGCAGCCGCAGATTGAAAACCGCGTACGGTGAATTTTCAATATTGCAAGTGATTTGTGGACGACAAACTATATCTAGGTAAAAAGATATGTACTAAAGGAAGTTAAAAAAATGTTAACAAGATGAAACTACTTGAACGTAACATTTCACTAATACAAACACGTTTTTGCCAATCACGTGGAAGGGTTGCACGTACATATATACCCACATCTAGTTCGCTAATAAGGCGTGGAACAAACGATATAATGTCAAAGTCACTCACTTAGATATTGACATTTTCGGAAAATATTAATTTATCAATAACGTCACATTTAAAATTGAACCTTAAATTGCACAGCGTGTAGACAGGAATAATTTTTCTCTTTGGTTGTTTAGAATGGGAATTAAAACTGTGTGGTAGGATAAAAACACTTTCCCTATTTCCTTAGTTATTCATTAACATGACTTATACAAAATCGTTCTAATGAAAATCACTGAAGCGTCTGATTAGGTAGAGCTATTAATCATCGCTTAAACTTTCCTTCTAAAACAAGATTTCTCAACGATGACTGATGACTTTAGAAACATTTGATATTGATAAGCAGTTCCTAGCATATACTAATTTGTAAGCAATTAAGTCGGTGTATGCGGAAAAACTGAAGCGCGATCCCGAAGTTGTGTAGGTCGTATGTAACTTGGAAAGTTATGAACTTAGAAGTTGACTTTTTTTTAATTACGCTTTCATAAATACAACACCGACCTTCAAAAATCCATCACAATTATCTACGCGCTAATGTTAAGGACGTAAAGTTGTCTCCAAACTCTGTCTCTTCTTAAACAGAGGGAAGCATCAACACCGAAAATTTAATCTAATAACTAATTAAGAGAACAAAAGTAAAAGTTGGAAAATGGCTTATTCAAAGAACTTGCGACAGATCCCCACGAGATTCAAGAATTAATTTCTTCAAACTACGACAAGTCGGTAGTGAAATTAAAAAGCATCGTCAAAATCAGCTGTCAACTTTGCAGCACAGCTATGAATTCGAGATTTACTTATTAAACGGAAAGGGTTCACAACGCGACATTTGCCGTCGAGAGAGACTACACCAAGGGTTAGATATGGCATGGAGTAGTATCATAGGATCTAGGCATGTTATGAAATTTAGTAGAAAGGGGGAAAATATATGACGAATCAATGCGAAAATATAATGGCCTAGAACGCTCTACAGAAGGGTGTAAAGGATTGGCCGGAAATTATTACTTTACAAGAAGTAATCAGATTATAACAAGCTCGGAGGTTACGTACCGAATTTGCACCTAATACACTACGGGTTAACTGCAGTAATTAGGTTGTTAGCCACCCTTTACATGTTGAAATTGTTTGGAATCTAGAAATTGACTTTTACGGCGTACCCTTTCGGAATAAATTTCTCGCAATACTAAGAAAAACATCTCCTTTTCCAAATCAAGTTTTCTCATCACCAAAAAAAAAAAAAGGCTGTCCCTTTTTCAGGTAGCAAAAATAAATTATAAGTAGATAAACAACTTGTCCCATCTCACCCTCTAAAAAAAAAGTTATATTATCCTAAATGTGCCATCGGAAGTATTAAGTTAAGCAGTAAGATCCCTCATCTTGAAAGCAGTTTTCCAACTTTTTAACGAAATTGTTGAAATTTGTATTCTCCACGGAATCTAAGTAGGGGGTTTAGATTTTCCGATGTTGTATAACCCACAGAGAGCATCGCTTTAAGGGTTATTCACTACTTAAATTCCGGTAGTATGAGATATTAATTATATATTCATGAAAGGAGACAGTTTATTGCACGGGGGTAGTAAGCTTGCATCAAGGCGACTGTGTACTTTGTGTTCCGTCGAGAAGAGGGTAAAAAAGAAAAACTGCAGTATAATGAAAACTACCTTCGATGGCAACTTTTAGTTATCGAGACGATAAAATTAAATTATGGAAATTGGTTGAAACACTGATAACAGCAAGATTTTAATGTATGAGAAGTATGGTTGTACCTGCTGAGGTCACGCTATAAGGAAATATAAAAATCCCTCACCATGTATTTTATTTCTTTTAATGTAGAAATTATAAAACTTTGGAAACATGTAGATCACCTATATGTAGGTATGCAGATCAACATTTTTATTTTATTATATATATATATATATACATTTTTAACTAAAGTGGAGAGAATAGAAGGAATGTTCTTATTCATGATAAAATTACAATTTCCTTGCAATTAACCAACGTAATTAAATTTCTGCAAAAATATCAGTCTCTGTAGGATTTGAACTCACTACCTGGTGGTACAGACTTCAAGCAGTTAAAGGAAATTGCCTCAACTTTCGTTAATAGTGCAAAAGATTATATAAGACAGGTTGGGATAGATATTATATTCAATGCTGATGAGAGTAGCTTTAATTTTCAAAGAACAAAAACTGTTACAGCTGTTGCTATATGACCATATTCCCAACAATATCAGCTTCCGAAAAACTGCTCCCATTTCTATTCATTGTCCTCAGAGAAAAAGGTGTTAATTTCGGTCCGCATGCATCTCACTCTTTACTTCGACCGTGGAGTGTTTATTTAACAGCATCCAAATCTGGAACATCAACAGAAGAACTAAGACCACTTGTGCGTTCAAATCGCTTTTAATACCTAGATATGACGATGTCTGTAGATATATCGTAATATCATTATAATAATAATATAGTATATAATAAGATATAACACAAACGGTCTCATGGTGTAATGGTAGCACAACTCGCCTGATATCTTTTCAAGGAAATCATAATTTTATCATTACTAATACCAACGGTGGTTTAATATTAATATTAGTTTAATTTCTTTGAGGAGTTTCATCATCAAGCAGAATAATCTCATCATCATCATTGTATATTTAAATATAATAGATTTTATATTGCTAGGTGTTTTACAATTGACGGGATAATGGTGATATATTATTGGACACTTTAATACAAAGTAATTTGTAATGTTGTTATCATCTAACTGCAACTATCTGTTACCCAATAAACCAATCCCTTATTACGCCTATTATTAACCCCAAATACATTTACCTGTTTATCATTAACGAGTTATGTATGCACATAGGATGAATGGACATTTTCAAAAATTCATTTCATTCACTCAGGGTTATAATGTGATCTACATGTTTTCAAAGTTTAATAATTTTTTAAATTCCCGAGTTCGGTATAATTTGTTCAATGTTCATATTTAAATATTAGTTAAATATTTCTACTGATTGTTTTGATTCCCGATTTTTCGGAACACCCGTAATAATATAATTTAATTAACCCTTTTAATCTCTAAACAATGCTAAACCTTATTTTGCCCTCTAAACCCAATAATACTTATTGTACACATATTTCATTATTTAACCTTGATATAATAGTTTAATTGAGGAAGTCCTTGTCCATAATTTACGTGATCTTAGCAAGATTTTTGTTTAAAGACGAAACATGCGTAGGAAAGATGAAATGGCAACGCATATTCTCACGATTAAATTGTTTCAGGGAATCGAGCCATTTAATAATTCAAGAAACTTCGCTGTTATCTATATCGATTATCTGTATCAACATGCACTTTTAAATAATTAATATTTTTGTTAGAGCGTTCTGTTTTGACTGAGGATAATAATCTTGGTAAACATGGGATCAAATTTCGATAATGTGAAACATTTTTTTTCTAATGTCAAACCGATGGATGTTTTTACGGGTACATAAAGCATAGAAGACACGAGATATAAAATTTATTATGCCATCTTGATCCTTCATTTTTGCCCGCATTTATGCGTCCCTTCTCAAGATATGAATAGTTGTTTTGGTTACATGATATACATCGAGGGATATAGTATTTCAAGGTAAAGTTGTTTTCACATGTCCGTCTATTTTCGCTTTCCTTTCATAATAATACCACGTTAATATTGTTGAATTACAGACAATGGGGGTGTCACTCTCTCCGATATTTTCCTATAGCCTTCTTTTTTTTTCTGCGAATATAACTCAAATAACGAAGGGTGAGGTGAAATTTCGGTCGATAATATTTGTTTTGTATACTTTTTTGCTCGACCTGAGTCTATACACTTTTTCAAATCAAATATTTGAATCCTAAACACGCAATATAAACTCAAAATGGTACACTTCCATCTTCCTATTTTGCTCTTTTCGACTTGAAATTAATTTTAATCCAACACAGACACAAATTCTAAATTCGGTTGAAAGTTAAAAGGTGAAATGGATATTCAACGAATTAAAACAGGTAATCCCCTGGCTTTAAATCGCCGGCTTAATGTTTATTACCGTAAGCAAATGATAAAATTTAGGAGACGAGAAATACACAAAACTACTTTATATTTCGAAATTAAGCAATAAGACGACCAAGAACGGAATGAACTAAATGAGGAAACATGGAAAAGGGGACAAACAAGAGAGAAAGCTACATATATAGAGGAAAGACAGATAATATTATATTAAGAATCTCAACACACAACCCAGTAGAAATTTTCGTATGCCAAGAATGTATTGTCATTTATTTAAAATTAATTTATGTGAAGGAATTTTGGGTCCCCTTAATTTAGAACAGAGTATGCAAAAATCTTATTTAGGAAGTAATACGAAATTTGGGGCAAATTATGAACTAAGATGAGTGATTTTAATGCTTCAAAAGCCTTAGACGAAATTAATTTTTTTTTTTTTTACCTTGGATGGACTGCAGTTTGTAGCATGTAGATTACTTCCTGTCATCGGAGCAGGAGCAAAATTTGGAACGGAAAATGGCACAAACAGCATTGGAGTAGCGTTTGTCGTAAGCTGATTTAAATCAGTTGGATTGTTTGGATCGCGACAGCTACAGGCTGTAACCAGTAGCTGTGGAGCTTGAACCCTTGCAGCAGCCGTGTTGTCGGTTGAAGATTGCCCTTGGGAATTAGAAGAACCTTCTTCTGATCTGTGCTGTTGCGATGGTTGTTGCTGCTGCTGAGGTACAGTGTACGGTTGTGTCCTGTTCGTGCCGGCAACCCTGTTGCGAGTGGGACCAGAGCTTTCTGTAACGCCCCGAGGTTTAAAAACGGCGCAAGGGTACACGCCAACAAGGCTGTAACCCACAACAACCGGTTGGGGAGCCAATTTGTTATTGTAGAAACTTTTAAAGTTAAAAAAGAATCAACTATCTTTTTAGCACAGTTATTTGTTTTCTTTTTGAAAGGATATCTTCTAAGGCAGAGTCGCAAGATCTCACATCACAAGAGAGACCTTCACTGACACATTCAAACGAAGCAGACACCAGCTGATAACCACGCGGACGTCAGATTGATGCGTTGAAAAAGTTGCGTGTACACTTTGTTGCTCATGTCACGTGGCTACAAACAGCGCAGGCGAAAGAGGACTTTGGAAAACTTCTTGTAAACTCCTAATGTTAAGTGCGTCGTTATACGAAGGAGCCCGTTTTCAGTGGTAACGGAGTGGCGACTTCAAATCGCACCTCTAGGATGCGTGAAACTTCATGCCGCGACTATATGGATGGTTAGAGGTATAGCAGGCACACGGTGGCTCGCGTTAAGGCTGCCAGCCGCACGTTAAATAAGCAAGCAACTACAGAACAGAGCGGTTCAGACCGTTAGAGGATGGAGGCGGCAACGCTTGCTCACAGGCGGGCGTGTCACAGGCTCCCTGAAGCCCGAAGCTCTGGCGCGCAATCAATGAAATATACACTACAGAATATATATACGAGAAGAATTCACCATTTTAGTTCTTCCTTAACTCGCCTAAAACTAGCTTAAATTGATCTAACTACTTCCTCAAATCCGGCAAGGTAACTTTCAAAAGTAACCCGGTCACCCCCAAGAGTCGGATCTTTATTGGTACTGCCTAAAAAGTTACCGCGATCTAATAGAGAAAAGAAATACCATACAATATATATACCGTACGTAAGCGTGATGAAAAAAATTACCGTTTAAATTTTCGCAACGCTAAAGGGGAAATGCACAACTTCAAGCGGATACCTGCGATACAAAAAAAGGAAAACACACAAATCTAAAGCGTTCGCAAAATGCTGCGACAATGAGGGACAACAAGAAAGGAGGCAAACAACAATGCACGTTATGAGGGATGCGTTGTATGATGGTAGCTGTGTGCGGTGGTCGATATTACAGCTGTGAAAGTAAACATATAACAAGCGTGACATGGACACATCAAAGATATTTGGGATTCCCTTGTGCATACTACGAGCGTTTGCATTACAAAGTACTTCTCTTTTTTGCGCTATGTAGTCGTCCGAAAGGGTTTCTGCTTTCTTGAGTTATTAATAGCGCTTCTAGTGAGTGGATTTCGACGTTTTGTGTATTATACTACTTAATATGACGTCACGAAAATGTACATCAGCATATTTAGCTTTTTTCTTTTTTAATAATAAATATGACATTTTGCAACGTGTCCAGATATACTGTCAACCGGGAGTGACTAAGTGCCTATAGGGGTCACTCTGTGTCATAGAATATCGTGGTAGGTGTTATCCAGGTTTAATGTCGACTAACTTTGATGTCAGCAGGGAAGCCAGTGTATTCTATATGAGAAACAAAGGAAAATTCTGGGAGTGGCCTGAACTTCTGGATGTTCTTTGGTACAAAGAGTAACAAATTAAAAAGAAAATTGTGCCGGCGACTGAAATCAGCAGCCACAAGTTTCAGGTGGACTACTAATCCCCTTATTTTCCATATTTTTTTAATTCAATTTTTTAAAAAGTTCCTAACTCTACACTGAAGTTTAAGACAGCTGTACATGAGTAGTTCCTTTAAAGTTAGTTTCCTCTTAACTTGAGTTTGGCTCAATATTTAAGGCAGATTTTTTAAAGAAAAGGTATTCCCAGCAACTCACGATTTCTTTTGTTTTTTATTTTCAAGTTGGCACTGTTGGAACTAAAACTTCTTTAAGATTCACAAACTTATAGCGAATATGTAAGTGTATATTGTATTGAAAGTTCAAGCCAATTGAACTGATATCAAGAGAGATGTGGCATAAATACTTCAAAATATAACAATTTGTCACCCCGATTGACGATACTGAGACCACTTTAAACAGGAATTTTTTTTTTATAAGATCTTGCAAGAAAGTCCCTGTATTTCACCTTATCTAAATATAGAATGACTTTTTTGTATCATCTCCAATAACACAAGTAACTGAATCTAATCTTTTCTGACGATCATCATTCAATTTATCGTCGATTAACGTTTCTTTTTTTCCTCCTTGCCAACCCCACGGAGTTTTCTCCGCCCACTAGGTTTTCCGATTTCCTCCCTGCAAGTTTTTTTACTCAACATTCATCGTTTTCTTTTAACCGTTTCCATAGGAAAGGCATTTAAAGCGTGTGATCTCGATGACTGCGACAGATTGAGACTTCTCGTTCCGGTCGCAGGCGGAGGTGGCTGTTCGAAAAGAGGGTAGCGGTAAAAAAGCGTCTAGAATGTAAAACGTGAAAAGGAAGAGAAGCAAATTGATTGCAATTGTCGAAACACCAACACGACCATGGGAAGGCAACGGATGAATCGGAGAGGTGGAGCGGGGTAAGCGGTTGTAAGCATAGCGAAGTCCCTGAAATAATAAATTGTGTGAGACTGAAATAATTTAAAGCTGTTAATCCTTGCATGGCAGGAGAAACAGTAGAGAGTCGAATAATTGCTAAGCGATATGTGGCCACCGGAGTTTATACAGAATCTAACCATTTTCGTTCTATTGTTTTAATCAAATTATTTAAATACAAGCCGGCTTTCGAACATCTCTATTGTATCGTAGGCACCGTGTAAAGGAAATGGATCCATTGTGGAAAAATTTCGTTCGAAATTTAAATTGGAAATCGGATTTTCGACCGTACAAATGAATAAAAATATACCGGACCGCAACTTCAAAAGCCTTTAAAATAACCTACGATTCTAGATCGCCCTATATAAAACCAACGATTTCATTCTAATAATAATGATGTCATTTATTGATCAAATTTACATCATATTACATAAAGAAATAGACTTTGATCAAAAGGTCGTACAGACAATTGAATATAAATACCCTAAACGTACACATATACAGCTTGTATAATTAATGAATACACTATACAGCATATACACATACAAAAGTACATACAAATTAGTTTTAAAAGATGTTAGGGGGCAGCAATTTTAAATATTCCGGAAGAGAGTTGTATAGAGAAAATATTTGATATCTATGTAAAAGAACGTTTAGAAAGTCCAGAGCAATGAAAAGGTGATGAAAAAAAGTATCTAAATCGTAAATTTCAATTGTGAATGTCTGTTCGGAATTCTATGTTGTACAATGAGATTCCTAAGAAGAATAGAAGGAGTAACTAGCAGAGACAGAATCAGAAACACGACAATCACTAATAGTCTGGGTATCAAACCAGTATAAGTGGTCATAGAAGAGAGACAACTGTGATGGCTTGGACATCTACACAGAATGGAAGAAGATCGAATCACAAAGAGGATATTTGAAGCCAAAACAGAGGGCAAAAACAGAATAAGTAGACCCCGAAACACCTGGAAGGAGCAGGTGTATAGAACATTGGAAAAGAGAAGTATGGGATGGATTAAAGCCAAACAACTGACTCAGAACAGGAACCTGTGGAAGATAAAAATAAGAAAATAAATAGTCCGACACCGTAAGATATAAAGGACATAGGATTAAAAAAAAAAAGGTAATTGTGCTGTATTTCCTGATTCCAAACACCAGCCTGAGGCACGAGGTATTCTCTGTCCATCCAAAGTGTCGCAATAATTGAAGTGGGAAGAGACGAATCTCTTGTAAAGAAGGCCGCGAACCTTTTCCTTAAGACACTCTCTGCAGCCATAAAGGACCATGAAATTGCAATAAGCTGCTCTTTTTATTTTATTTTATAAACATAGTTTCTAAATGTTAGTTTTGTGTCAATCAGAACACCCACATCCTTGATTTGTTTTAATAGGGATAAATAGTTTATTCTTAACAATAAGTATGAAGTCTTCATTTTTTCTTTAGCACAAAGATGAAGAAGAATAGATTTCTTGGGATTTATTTTCAGGCACTTAAACTGATTATATTTTGAATATCTTCATTAAGTTTAAAATCATTCATACAATTAACGTGATACGATTCAATAATAATATTAGAGATTATATTTTCGAAATAATTCAAAAATTCAGTAATCTTCCCTTAGCACAATTTATTTATTCTTTGTTGCAATAAAATGAAGCTGAAAATAAGGTGGTCTGTTTCGTATTACACGTCACCTTATGTAAATTTAGATGTTGCAAATTTGAATTCCAGAAACAAAACGTCCAAATCTCCTTATTGTTCCTTAGCAAGAACTTAAATCATGTTCGTTTAGGTCGTTATAGTTGTTCAGTTAATTTAACTTTGTTACTTTGTTGTAATTGTTATACGGCGTATGCGCCTTTGCTGCTCTATCTCCAATGCTATCTTCGATTTCAATTATCCTAATTTTAGCGCGTCTTTAGCAGAAGCCCTTTTACTGCTGTGCTGTGTTAAACACACGAGATGATGAAATTTTATTAGGGAAAAGGAATCAAGACGCAATTTCGGGGCGAGAGTCCTAACGTTGTTTCAAATGAAACGCTTTTGATTGTCCGTATAAAGTTTTATTATAAATAGTTTAGGGAATTTTCGATTAAATAGAACCCTCCCTTCCTCCCCAACCTCTCACTTTCATTTCGTTACAGCCAATTTTAAACGGCATTTACGGAACTTTAAACGGGATTCTTTGAAGTAGAATAAAAAAAAAACATCACACAGTCATACCTTTACCACCCCCCATTTTGACGTAACATTCTCGTTATGTCAGAATTTCCCTCCGGTTAAGGATAAGGAAACACTTGACTTAATGTTGCATTCAATATTTAAGGGTAATTGATTCAATTGGAATGCTCGTTCTTAGCGTAGAAGAGCACTTCCCTGCTTCCCACTTGCTCCCAAGAAATCAAGTTATTTATATTATAATTAACTTAGAGTGCTGATTTCAGTCGACAATAAAATTTAGCGTGAAGGGAAGACGACACAGATTTTTCAAACGGATGGAACAAGAAATGTAAATAAAGAATTAGGTTCGCAAGATTTAAAGATGGAAGAGTACACAGAAAAAAAATCAATTTAAGTCAAACGTATGTATATGATTCAACTTAAATATGTCATAATTTCTTATGTGGAATTATACACTCGTGTTTAAACTTGCTTATAACTTTTATCAAACTATTTATTTCTAAATAAGTCAAACATTGATCTTGGAATTAATACACATCCAGTTACTTTAAGATGCTCTGCCTTTAAGTTTTTGGTCAACACGCCGAATTCTGTGTACTTCCAAATACGTATGTAGTACTCTTAAGTAAAGAATAATTTTTTATGTATAAAAAGAAAATAATTTTCGCACGAAAGATTGATAAACATGGATTGTCCTTAAATCCTGTCAAGCAACAACCTGGAGAAGGAAAGAATTTCATCGATTCACGACCAGGAGGGAAGTTATATGTATCATCATCCGCTTTTGCGAGAACAAATAGATCCCACCATGCACAATGCAAGAGGTACCCCTAGAGTACGTAGTAGTGTGTTTGTAGTTGACCAAATAATACCCATACATATATCGGGTGAAGGGAATCCCTACGGCAAGCTGGCACGGAACTGTACGCCATCCCTTAGAAAGACAGGTGGTCAACCACATAGGCAGCCCGGTCACAAGCTGTCGATAGCACTAGACCTGAACAAACACAGTGGCCACAGGCGGCGAAGAAGAAAATTGGCGGACTTAATCGATTGCCCATCCTCAAACGGTAGGTTGACTTAATACACTTGAAAAGCAACTCTTCAAATACCTCGTATATATATATCCGGGACTTATAAACAATGAGCGAAGGGAAATTGGTTAATTAAATTTCTCCCTGTCTTTTAGATTTCTTTTTTATTCGGAAGATGTTGCCGTTCCTATCCCCAAATCAATTCTTAACTAATTCCATTTTATAGCCTTCACACACGTAGTATAGAGCGTATAAATTTTACAAGCATCTTAGACAGATATTCTTGTTCCAAAATAGCTTGCAAAGGCTATTAAATACCTTGAGTTGATAGTGTAATTTCACGCTAGCAAAACTAACATTGCAATCGTAGCATGGCTGACATCTCAAGTTGAGGATGTCATTACTAAAGTTTAATTATTCCCGGATGTTATACGCGAACACATTATTATGTAGTTTATTTTTAGACGCGTTCCGAGTTTAAAATAAATAGGCTGTAAATAAAGGACCGACTTCGGGTAACAAATTCGTTTAACGTAATAAAATTAATCCATCATCGATTCAGTTACCTATTTACGTTAAGTTTCCCAAAACTTTTACCTCTTCCGAAAAGGGATGCCAATCAAATTTATACCTCGAGAATAAACAAGATATATCTTTAGATGAACTTGATTTACCTTAAATGAATCTGACAGACTGATAACACTAACAAATTGAAGAGAAGCAGTGCAAGATCTGAACCTTGAGGAACCCTCGATGCGAAATAGTCTAGAAGAAAAACTACTGTAACAATTAAAGATAAGAAACCTATGCCGAAACAAAACTAATTCATTTCTTTGTAGCAGCATGCCTGGCTTAATGGAGTCAAATTCTTTAGAAAAATCTACGTTTTCATCAAAAACAACACGATATCAGTTAAAGGAATCAAATTAATCAGCAAGGATACATCCACCAAGGTAACTTGAATATTGGTGATGCAACCACCTGCAGTTAATCTCCCAACAATATTAAATCTATCGGTTCTAAAGATAGCAAATTTGGAAGAATTCCCTCATCATTAATACTGATACATGACGTCCCCGCCAATAATAGCGCTTAATGGATATAAAGAAGAAAGTCTAGATCGAAGAGAGCTAACGTTCTGCGAATATAGGGACATAACTGTATTATTGGGCGAATCTAGTTTCCTGACCTTCCACCTTTGATCATCTTCGGATTATCTTTTATATCCCTAATATAAACATTTGTTTGGTCAACAACTCTTCTAGCTAATATAATTTGTAATATTAATTACAAAACGCCGAGAAGTGAAAGAACATCTAAAGTCGGAGATCTGTGAAAGGAACATCTTGATCGCGAAATGGCATCGCGAGATCTCATCTTGTCCTTACTCACTTGGCACCAATTCATTGCGCCCCGTCCCCGCCGACATTTGCCGCCTCTTCCTCAGACAGGCAGCCCGCTTGATTTCCCTTAGGGTCTCTCGTTTTGCAGGGCGCGATTATGTTAAGTGGATATGAAATTCATTGCCTTCCCGTCACCGATCCCATAAAAATAACTTTTAGAGAAAGGAACACCGAACGCGAAAAAGAACGACCTCAGAAAGAAGAAGGAAGTTCCACGTCAACTTGCCATTCCGGTTACTAAATTTGTAAATAAATTCATTATCCCCTGACGACGACAAAAAAGAAGATGAAAAATTACACTCCACTTTCTTTTAATATCGCCGATAAGAGATAGAATTTTAAATAGCTATCCTAATTCCCATCGCGTTGTAATCAATTTACATATTTCAATAAAAGGGCAATCGAATTGAAGAAATCACCGATCGATTTAAGACTTACACCAGCGTACGTATTTCAAATTTAAAGCAATAAATAACCCCTTACTTTCGTTCTTCCTCCTTTAACCCTTCAAAAAATTCTATTTACTTTCCCCTAAAGACCCTCCTATTTCTGAAAAAAAAAACACCCCTTGCAGGAGACAATAGATTACAATTCAAGGGTTGCGAGTTGTTGCCATCAAAAGACACGTCGTTAATAAGTCCCTATTGTTTGTAGAATTTTTAAGAAAATGCCTTCGTTCCCCACAATGACAAATTGTTTAGTCGAGGTGGAAAGTTTTAGATTTAGTTTGTTTGGAAAAACGAAATAAACGGATTATAATAAAAGGGGTCGTTTTAAGTCTCTGAAAATTATAATAACAGCCTTATGCAGTTTTATAAGCAAATGCGCTTTCAAAAACGCATATACGTCATATATGAAATGATACGAAAAATACGTAACTTATAAAAGTTTTCGCTAACTCGTTTTATGGAGTTGTCAAACTAATGAGCAACAATAAAAAGAAATTCCGGTACCGGGAATCGAACCCGAGCCTCCTGGGTGAAAGCCAGGTATCCTAGCCACTAGACCATACCGGATATGTTACATGTAGTTAACGATTCCAACTAATATATATCCAATCTAAGTTATTTTTAAAATTTGTTATTTATTTCACAAATGACAAGTAAAAACATTGTGGTAAATAAAAATAAAAAGGTACACTATTGAACAATGCGGGCTTATTATTAAATTTTTGTTAATTTGGTGAGTTGCTAAAAAATTCCGTATAGCATATGGAAAAGAATATTGCACACTACATGCAATCATTTGAAAAATTGTTAGAAAATTTGGAAAACCACCTTCGCAATGGGCATTTGGAAAATAACATTGGAGGTTTATCCGCCAAAGAAATAGAAAATGTAATGGCTCCAGAAGGAGTGCAAATATCCACTCGTACAGTACGTAGACGATTGTACGAAGCTGGATTAAAATGCAGACGCCCCCTGAAAAAGCCAAGATTAACACCGATAATGGTTAAAGTAAAGAGATTCTACACATTGACGAGTAAAATTACGTTAAGAGACAACGTGAATGAAGATATGAAAGCAAGTACTGAGGAAATTTATAACCTGAAATAGTATCTTCTTTTTTGATTTGCTTAGGTGCAAGTCGTCGCAGTTAGATGCAAAAATAAAGATTCACCAGATACATGTGAAAAATACCCTACGATTACCATAAAAAAACTTTGTACTTTGATGAGTACCGGAAACCATTCATGGACACCCTTCATACAGCACACCCAGCCAAGATTGGAATGTCCTTTACGAAAGGTAAGTCAAAAAATAATAGTTGGAAGCCCCATAGTATCATTTTACAATATTTCTAGGGCGTTTATCGTGTAATAAACGCCACTTTCGATGGTAATGCTTTTTCTAATTTCCCAATTGAGGACTGGTATTGGAAACTGACGGCAGTAAGTAGGGAAATAAACTCAAATCGTTTAATTTCGTGTTTTTATCTCGAAGGGCAGATAGTTCCTATTTAAAACGCAAATGCACCGCCGTCTTACAACACATATTATAGAATATATTGAAAAAAATATTGAAACTTTTATATAACACAATGTAATGTAAATGAATAGGTGATTGTTGCTATAAATTTCTGTATACGAGAAAAACTAGTTTGCTACGTAATATCAATAAAGCTCCAATATAGTGTAAGTTTTGCAGATATTACATCAAAAGACAAAAATATACGTTAAATACTACATATTTAATATAAAGCATTCAAGAAATACATTTTATTTTTCTTGCATTTAAATTGCATCAATCTTTCTACATAAGCATATTCAAATAAACATACGTACATACCATCAAATGTACATCTGAGACCTGCGGCTGAAACTATAAAAGGATAATGTAAAACAGGTTTAGATCAATGAATCTAACTGTTTGAAACTCAAATTCTCGAGAGAAACAGCGTTAACAAGTCCGTAAGTATTTTACTTTTATTCACTACTATTTTCATTCATTTAAAGAATTAATATCAGCTTTAGATCACAAACGAAAACGTAGAACGAAATAAAACGGAAACGACAGTTGTAAAAATATGGCCGAACGAGTACCAACATACTTTAACCTACACATTTAAAAATAGCTAATTAACTGAAAACGGTCACTGAAGATGTTATAGATTATTTGTTTATTTATTTGCTTCTAATAAATAAATTGTTTATACTTAAAAATATCCACTAAATCCTATATCGATAATTGATAAATTTTATTACTTACAGTTGCCACCCTGAACATATTTGAAAATTTAACGTAAATTTTGTTGTTTGCTTTATAAAAATCTCCGCAAATTTAAATAGTTTTTAGTATTTACAATCTATTTTCAGTTTTAGAAATATACTAGTACGATTCTGTCAGAGAAAAAACGTGAAAGGCTACATGAAATTGAATGTTCTAGATCTTAAAGGGAAAATTACGTCATAATATGAATAACGGAAAATCAAGATTCCATTTGTATATTATTTGAAAATTTCGACTGTAATTTGGGTTAAACATGATATTGAAATTTGGTTTTGAATTTATAATTATGCGATTGACTATTTACAACATCGAAGTTAGTCTTATAATATTTTGTAGAATATATGTACATAGAAGGTCAATAGTCAATGAACACGTAGTCTATGTATCTATACTAGTATCCCCGAACAGATGGAGTAGTAACACATGGGCTGAAAAGTCCCGGGCCTAACACATAGATGACGCTAGTTTTATTGCAATCACCTTTCTCTCAGTTAGTACTAACCTTCAAAAGATAGCTGTTAAAATTTCATGATATTCTATTCATACTTTTGTTATTTTCAAAACAATGGATCAAAAACAATTTCGTCTTTTAATTTTACACTGCTTCTTGATGGGAAAAAAATACCGTTCAAGCGAATCAATAGCTTGAAAAGTGTTATGGGGACTCCGCTCCATCAGAAATAACAATAAAACGTTGGTTTGCTGACTTCAAACGTGGTCGTAGAGACACCGATGATGCAGAACGCAGTGGACGTCCAAATGAGGCGGTAACATCAGAAAACATCAAAAAAATCCACAAAATCGTTTTAAATGATCGAAAAGTGAAGTTGCGTGAGTTAGGTGACATCGTAAAGATATCAAAAGAACGTATTGGCTTTATATTGCATGAGCATTTGACTATGAGAAAGCTCTGTTCAAAGTGGGTGCCGCGTTTGACCGCGTGTTGACCAAAAACAAGAACGTGTTGATGATTCTGGGCAGTGTTTGGCCATGTTTAAACGTAACAAACCGGAATTTTTGCGTTGATATGTGACAATGGATGAAACATGGATCCATCACTTCACTCCGGAATCAAAACAATCGTCATCTGAGTGGACAGAAACTGGTGAATCTCGTCCAAAGCGCCCGAAAGCACAACAATCGGCTGGAAAGGTTATGGCCTCGGTATCTTTGGATGTGCGTGGTGTAATATTCATCAACTATCTTGAGAAAGGAAATACCGTCAACAGTGAATATCATATAGCGTTATTGGAGCGTTTGAAGGCCGAAATTGCAAGGAAACGACCGCATATGGCAAAGAAAAAAATTTGTTTCATCAAGACAACGCACCGTGTCACAAGTCAATCAAAACAATGGCAAAACTACATGAATTGAACTTCGAGTTGCTCCCACATCCACCGTATTCGCCAGATTTGGCTCCCAGCGACTACTGGCTGTTCGCAGACCTCAAAAAAATGCTCACCGGTAAGAAATTTCGCACGAATGAAGAGGTTATCGCTGAAACTGAGGCCTAATTTGAGGCAAAAGATAAAAAGAAAAAAGATAAAAGTGGTATTGGAATGTTAGAGCGGCGCTGGAATGATTGCGTTGCTCTTGATGGAGATTACGTTGATGAATAAAACTAATTTTGAACCAAAGAAACCGTGTTTTCTTTGTTAGGCCCGGGACTTCTCAGACCATGTGTTACCTTTTGCCAATCAATTGTATAATGTAGATGACGTTTTGCCCATTCATAACGTGCTCGCTCCATCATCTATAATAATAATAACGTTTTCTTAGCCATGTTATTTATATGTGCATATAGTGTAATGACTACATTAGAAGTATGATTATTTACAATTTTCAAACAAACACAATTTAAGATGGTATTTAAAACTATCACTGTCAAAACATTCCATAAACTTGCCTTGCCATCTTTTTTGAAACGTGGTTTACTAAAGTTTAAATTTTCGGCCATCATCATACCAAGGCAGCTTTAACTCTTTCAATTTTTTGCTGATTTAGAATTACATTTATTTCTTCACCTCATAGCTTACAAATTATATCAGTGCCAAGAATGATATACAGGGTGGGCATAAAGATCTCCCACATTTTGAAAGGGTATAGAAAAAAGAAGAAATTTAAGTACAAAAAGAACTAAATATACTTTTGAAAAGAACATAAAATGTAGTTTCTTTAATGTGTTTTAAAAATTATACCAGGTAAAGTGACGATTGTCGTTGTCAATACATTAGACGTTGGAGACGTTCCCAGAGGTTTACCGTCACTCTCCGCATTAGTTGAGGCGGAGTAGTGTTGATTTCCTCAAGAGATGAAAGCCGACGTTGAAAAGCTTCACATAGAATTACTCCACATCTCCTCTTAAATTGTTTAAACGCCCACAAACATCTCCCTCGCTACTTCGAGAAAACGTCGCTCTGTGTGAGTTGTGGTCCCTTGCTGCTGAAACCACGCATTTTCTACATCTACATTGTCCAGTTTAATGCGCAGAAAGGTTTCCAACATTTCAACGTATCGATCAGCAGCTATAGTTGCCTGATATAATTTTTAAAACACATTAAAATAAACCATATCTCATGTTCTTTTCAAAAATATATTCAGTTTCTTACTACTTAAATTTCTTCATTTTTTTATACCTCTTCAAAATATGGGGGATTTTTATGCCCCACCCTGTATTTATTTCACATTCATTATTATATTTATTGTAACACAACCAAATGTATCTATTTATTTTATCCACTATGTCATTGAAATTGTAGCCATAAATATTGTCGCATATTTAGGTGTTTTGCATATCTTTCCATTCATTAAAATAGCCCCCTAATATCAGGAAGGTAGAAGCAACATCTTTCCTATTAGGACAATCGTTACGAGAACCGGGACCAAGCAGTTTACCGGAAAAGGACGAAATACGGGAAACAAGAAGACAAATGAACAATTCAGAGAGTATACTACAAGGACATATCCAAATTACACTAGTTTTAAGAAAAACAGCACTAGTATCGCAGTAAAACCAAAAAATACTAGTACCTCAGATGGGAGAATAATTGCTACTCAAAAAACTTAAGTACAAGAATTGCAACATAGTATCGTTTACAATGATTTTTATATAACTTAATATCATTTGTTATATATATATATATATATTCTATTAAAACATTAGCATGCCTGTCCGTTTAATATTATCAAGTTTATACACCAAAGAATTCAGCTTTCGTTTTGTTTAAGGATTGCTCACCGAACTTGGGAGGTATTTCGGAGGTCTATTGATAGAGCATTATTAATAGCCATTACAAACGGTGAAAGTCCATCTAGTTAGCTGCGGTCTACACAATTCACCTAAGGGAGTTGAAGGGAAAAACAATTTCGGCCAGTAATGGATTAGTTATCGGTATAGTTTATGTAAGTTAATTGACATTAACCTAAAAGCAATGTTAGATCACATCGGATTAAATAATATTATCGATAAATCAGAGCAAAGAAAAATATAATTACGGAAAGACAAATACAAAGAATCCTTTTATCGTTTCAGAATCTTCGTACTTTCCCTACCTTATACAAGCTTAGGGGTGATTTTCCAATCAGTAAATCAAGATAAAGTCGTCCTGTTTCCCTGTTAAAAATACCGCGAGTCCCTTAGGGCTAAGCAGATCCCTGAGAAGTAACGCTCGGGTTTGAAATATAGACGAATTTTCATATGGAATTTTAGCCCCTGTATATATCATGTTTACACCACGCGAAATCTGTAATATAAGGTCTGGGGTAAGATATTGGCGAATTTATGAACCATTTCTGATTTTTCTTCTTTATTCATATTTTTCAGTGTTATCTTAAAAGTATTTTTCAGGAGCGTAATGTTCTTACCTTCTTGCATCCCCTTCTTCTAGACCTTATGATTTTTTCTCGTTTGTACAAGAAGTGAACGTTTGTATTTCTTTTGTTTACGAAATGCAAATGAATGAAAATTTGAAGACTTCGTTTTAAATTGATTCTAATTACAATTTAAGATCGTAGGGCGCCCTTATCGTGTCACCTAATTCATAAAAAATTACAAGAGACTAGGCCAAACGAAGCGTTAAAATCTTAATTTATCTCCGTTCGAAGAAACGAAGGAGGGAAGAAAAAAGTTCGAAAAGTAAAGACGCAAACCTGCACGCAGAAACGAGACGGCCGTAAGAAGAAAGCTGGAAAAGAAAGAATATAGAGTTATTCGTTTCTCGATTGATGAATAATCAATTACTTGTTTTACAAGCGAGGTCGTCAAATACGAGCCACCTGGTTTGTGTTAGTTCCAATTCTATTCTCTCGTTTCACCCTCAATGAAACAGTCTCGTCCAATTGATGCAGGTGGGGGTGTAGATCGAACACTTAGGGTAGTTCAATGGCCAGCGACTTACGCTAGGCGCTATTAATATTTAGCAAAAACAATATCTGACCCATTAATTGCGTGTGTGACTGTATAGATTAATAAATACGGATAATGTAATTAAATTAAATCAACTAAGAAATTAATAAATTAATTATGTAAGCGTACTGTTACTATAATACACAGGAAGGCAATGTATCGCACATGCAATATTTCCTACGTAGACTCTAAAAGTTCTTAATATACATAACTTTTTAGAACCTATTGGGTGGTCCCGGAATTCTTCTATCTTTTTGGTGATGTCTAATTCTTTACACGAATATTTTTAAGTAGCTTAAGGATTTTAAAATTTTATGTCCGGATTAAACAGATCTGTAATATGTTCTTTAAATCTCGTTCCTATACTACTTTTTATTCGCTCAATATAAATTTTATCACAATCATTGCATGCTATTTGGTAAATCCCAGACCTTTTCATCATATCCAGTTTATCCATGGGGTTGTCTAAGAGGTTTTATAAGCTGTTTTTTTATATAAAAGACGCACACATGTTTATATTGGACTTTCCTTAAAATACACTCAACATCCGTAGTTCTTTTTCGTACCTGCTGAAATCTAACAAGTCTATTAGTCAGGAAATTACTCGCAGGCGTGAATTGTTCACTTCTTAAACTTGATCGTTGTAAATTTTTAACTTAGTTCCTCTAGGAAATCTTATATGTTCCCTTGTGTTATTTACGTACCTCAGCCAAATTCTCGGGAAATATTTGGTTTCTTTTTTCCAGTTGGCTTCAAATTTGCTTATGAAAAGGTTCGCAACGAAAGGAGATAATTGATTATCCATCGGCGTGCCTTTCACCTGGTTCGAACCATTTTTCACCTATTTGAAAATAAATAATAATAAATTGATAAAATACAATTATTCATTAAGTACAGTATCAAGCGTCGGAAGTAAATATGACTTCCATGTCATTGGAGAAATCTTTATGGGAAATGAAAAGAAAACCTGCAGAAAGATTGTTCCTAGCGCAAAAGCCTGTCAACGCAGGGTTCCTAAATTCAACGTGAGGTTGATTCTGTCGTTCCAAACGACAATTACCATTTACAAAGAAGATTTGTGTTCACTTAAATAGAGTCATCTGAAGTGACAAGGTGAAGTAAACCTAAGGTGAATGAAAAAGTATGTTAACTCGATCAATTAGCGAAACTACTCACAGATCAGCAATTAGGATGCGATAAAATGGACAAATAGAATCACTTTTTTAAGGAAACAATGAGGTTGTAATGTATGTCACTCGTTCGCGTAAAAGCTAAGATAACTATTTCCTAAATATTTTATTAAAAAAGTAAACATATTTTTACTTATTAAAATACTTAAAGTAAATAGGTTTTGTTCGCGAAAAAGGGATATACCGATACCATATTTCACTATAATCCAATAAATGGAAAAGTTTGAAAATGGCAAGCGGTATATACTACAGTTTGATTGAAGACATTAAAAATCCATTTTCGAAATGGCTGTTTGGCTTTTTCAAAATACCTTATCCAGCTGAATACAAGTTGGCCCTCTTCAAAATTGATTGTAACCGATTTATAAAAATGACATTCTGGAACACAGTAAAGCTCCAAATTTGTATCGGAGGAGGCCACAATATTTATTTGTCATTTAGTACGTGGTTTTGTATTTGTACACAGGCGTGTCGCGATGAATCTACATATGAATCAATTCGTACGTATTTACATTTTATCTCCTTCTAACTCATTCGGTTCGTTTCGTTTAAATAAATGTCAAAATGCTAATAATAACATTAACGAGAAAAATTTTAAACTCCAATAGAACGATAACCTACATTTTCCGTTGAAAGCTGCAGCTACCAATTTTACTAAGTATATACTTTCTGCATGTTTACAAGTTTTACGTTTAAGCAATTTACTTGAAATGCAGAAATGCAAATATACATATGTGCGGCTTGGAAGTTTTAAATGGGAAGGGTAGTTTTTTGAATTCTTCATTCCAATTTATTCTAGACAGATATGCAGCAACATGCAAGTACGTATTGTGTAATAGATGTAATGTACAAAAGTATATATATGTATATACATGCATAGTATTATTTCCTTAATATGTTTGGCAAATATACTCTCTAGTTTATTATATTATTTTACTATATATAGCTCTTATATATAAATTTACTAACAAGGGACGATACTTTGGAACATATACATCTATACACCACAGTTCATAAATTTTATCGCACCTAATATGCTGTGTTATACTTAGAACTATTTTCAAAATAACTAGGGAAATTCACATTAGTTTTCTTAGAATACCATCTATAATCCAATGCTGATAGTATATATTCATAACAATAAGACTTATTTACAAAAATCCATTTAAACACAAAGGCAATGTATACCTATATTAAATTTTATGGTGTCAATAAAACAATAATGCGTTAATAGAAGGAAATTGGGGATAAATGCGTTAGGAAATAGAATTTTGAAGAAGTACTGAATCATCCACCTGCCTTATAGTAAACTGCACATTCAGTATGCATCCAGTATATTGTCGAGATCCTAGAGACGTGTATGTGTCATTACATTAGGAAGGCTCTATTTCATGTTATGCCAAAAAGAAGGGAACATGATATTGAAACGTTCACCAGAATATGCGTTTTACACGAAATAGATGTTTTAAATTGCTCGACAATTAAATATTTCCAAGTGTTGTATGCGTAGAACAATTAAAAAGTAAGGAAGAGACCAGTAGGCTTCAGAGCAGAAAACTAAGTGAATGGAACGAGACGACCATTACATACAAGTGATTCTCCTAAGAAATCACTACCTTACCGCACAGCCAATTACGGTAGACTTCAATTCACAACATCGTCAGACAGTAATGTATCGACGGAAACGTATCTGTATATCATCAAGAAAATTACGGCTAAGTTCTATACACAAAAGGAAAAGGCTAAATTCGACAAAAGCTCACGCAAACTGAATTGTAAATAATTGGAAAAATGGACGGATGGATCGAAATTCAAATTATGCGAAAGTAAATGTCGAGGCGTAAGCATTGGAATATTAGTTAAAATAAATGAAAGAATGACTAAAGATGCGGTACCAAATGGATATGAATTAATTGGAGTGTGGTTCATTTTTATTTTCAAGACAAATTTTCTGAAGGAGTCCTATCCTTAATGGAGTGGCCGCCACTGAGCCCAAATTGCAACCCCACTCAGCTTTTGTAGGATCACTTGAATCTTGTGCTCTGGAAAAAATCTCCGACTCGCAAAAGAATGTACTATTTAATGCGATCAAACTTCTTACTTATTACTATTTATTTTGGCTCCTTAAATTTGGTAAATTTACCAATTAAACTAACTAAATTTCTCAGAGGAATATTAAAAACATAGAAATTTATTAAGCCATGGCTACACCATATACTAGTATAAACCTTATTATTGCTAAGTTTTAAATACTAAATATTCCGGATTGTAATAACAGTTATAATTCCAATCCAACAAAATTCACTACCACTTATCCTGTATGTGTATACGTATATTTCCAATGAAATTGGAACAGACATTTTCAATTTAGTGATTATTAAACGCTTGCGAGAATTAAATTATAATGTTTAATCGTTAAAATTGTAGTCTGGCATTAGCGCGTTTTGCAGATTATATATATAATACATAAATGTATATAACATTTTCTAACTAGTACGTGAAAGCACGAACTTTTCAAGGTATTACGAATAACTTTCGAATTATGTTTTAGCCAAGGATGTTGTAGAAAAGTTGTGTTATTTAATGATAATATAATAATAATATAATAAATATAATAAATGTTTATTTATTGAACGATAGGATATTACATGCATTATTTGAATTTGTCAAATCTTTCATAACCCGGTAGGGATACACATATTTCTGGAGATATCAGATATTTCAAATATTTTCTCAACAATTTTTGTCCCAATGTCTGGCGCAAAAGTTCGCATATTGCTTGGAAAAAGAGGGGTTACTATAGCTATATCACCCCTATCTAACGCTTCTGTTATTATTGCTGACGCAATCTGCTCAAGTTAAATTATATAAACGTGTTGAAATGGAACAGATCTCCTCTCTTTCGATTGTTTTATAAAAATTCTCTTTTTCCTTTGAAATAGATATAGGCTTCTAGACATTGAAGTTTATATTAACCATCTCTATGATATACGTATATGACCATTGGCATTGTTCGGAATCATGTTTAGATGAGATAAGTTTAATTTTGAAACAGCAATAGTATAGAGTTTCTAAAGAGGAATGTAATTAAAACTTTGCTTTCCTAGTTTAATAATACTAGCAAACAATTCAGGACGTTTATATGAATATTCCAACGGACTATTCCATTTCCTAAACATTTCTACGTTGTTATAAAGTCTGTGTGAACTGATTCAAAGATATAACCAATTTATCACGAACGAAATTCGCCTGTCGCAGTTATACATATAACATTTTCTTTTTTTAAAAATAAATGCAGTCATAATAATAAATCTTTTTTATTGTCCAAGTTGATTTCCAGAACTACCCCCGTATATGTCACCCCTTCGCGAGGGAGAATATGGTCTCGTATTCTCCTAACTTTAACCATTGCATTACGTGCTTCGACTCTCGAGTATGCGATTTTAAATACAATTTTGAATAAAACGTCAAGACAGTATGATCTAGCAATTATATACTTCGCCGGGATAAATCATATAATCCGTATATGGGGAACCGTATAATTAAAGACGTGTTATTATTTGAGGATAATTGATCACCCTGAAGGTGTTAGGAAGTATCGCAGTTTCATAAAAAACTCATACAGGAACTGAATTAAAACAGCTTCCAAAGCGCCATTTTTCATCGTTGTAATTAAACTGTCAGTGACATATATTTTACCATTTACAGGGCGGTTCGTACAGTTCAGCCGAAATAGCTGTACAAGTGATCATTAGTCTCGGCAAAGTGGAGCAAGTTACAGTGCAGTGCGGAAAACAACGTGGAGGGGCCGAGCGGCTGTATCAAAGCGAGTGTTTCGTGTAACGTTTAGGTACTCGCAACATTTATGATCGTGAGCATAGGCTACACATAAAATGATGATAAAAAATATGTTACACAGTTCTCTTCTTTAAGTGGTCGGCCTAAGGAAAGCATGTTAGCCGTTGAAACTGCAAATTTGTTCAATACTCTCAACGCCACTTTTAGAATTTCATCGCTAGTACATTTTGCAACTCTTTTAGAAGCAAGTAAGATAGGGGAGGACGGTACAAACTCTTCCATTGAACGTACCATCACTTTCATCACACGCTAATGCTTTTGCCAATCGGTTTTTTCGTCCACACATAACGACAATTTTTTACCTTTCAATCCTGTTTTAATTCTTCTTTCAACATAGTCAGGAACAGATGGCATAAAGTTTCTTAACGATGTCCGACTTGATAATGTACAATCCGAATACTTGCTGTAGAAGGAGACAAATGCTTGTTAGTCTAGTAAAGTGATCGGTGCATTACATTACAGAATAAAACTAACACCTATGTATATCAAATTTTGATTGTTCCCTGTAGCGTTTGCCACGGATTGTAGAACAGTGTTTTATACTTTTTAGGTGGTGTTGGTACACGTTAAATAGTCGCATTTTACACATTTAATTCTATCGCCTTCGTATTCTAAATTCGGCATACTTGCTATTAAGTATTCTGGTTCCCTAAACGTACCTAAATGAGACACTTTCCAAGTGTGTGTATACTGTCAAGCAGTTACAACGTGCTTTTATACGGGTACTCGATTCTCTGTAACGCGGCACTGAAACTTGCCCCTCTTTACCGAGACTAATGATCATCTTAAGAATGTTTGCATGTCCTTAAAGAATCCAACGGTTAATAATTTAATTTATAAAACTCATCAAAGCGCTTTCTGGTGTTCTTTTAGCACGCTTTGGGGTGAAAAATTATCAAAGCAATTAATTTTTTTTTCTTCAAAGTCACCTTGATTAAAACTCTGAAAGAAATCAAGTAAAATTTAACAGGAACTCTGACGGATAGGACATTCAGTTGAGATAAAGCTCATTAGTTGGTAGGCAATTATTTTTATTTTCCTTACGTATATAACGCCCAACATGTATATATTATATCAAAGATAAATTAAAAAAGGGGAAAAACAAAAAAAAGACGGGTTTAATTCGATTAAAAAACAGAAAAAAATGGAAATAAATGACATGACCATTAATGTTGTTTAATTAGTACTCATTCATCACCAAAGGTACAGCATCGGCTATCCCGTTTCTTTTTTACCCGTGCTCTTTCTTTTTCGACGCTTCCGTGATAAATACATTCCACTTCTCTTGTTCTTTTTCGCCCCCGCTCGCATCCCTTATTTATTGAATTTAAGATCGTCTTGTAATTAGCGAGTTTTAATGATGTCTCTATAGCATCGGGAAAAAGTTCTTTAAGAATGCAATTATATCGTATAATAAACACCGAGTGGAATATATTTACGAAATCATCCTCAAGTAGACGAAGAAGAAGGCATATTTTAGCCTTTCCCCAGGTTAAAACACCTGCTACACGGTCACATTTCATAGAGCTAACCACCCCCGAAAGCAAAAGGTTGATCTCTCGCGGTGGAGACTTTGGACGTGAAGATTTTACAAAGGGTTCATTCATAAAACACGAACAACACATGAATAACATCTCGCCAGGAGAAAAGGGGGTGCCTATAGCTGCGTCTCGTTGAAGGGTGTGGGGGAACCTTCTCTCAAGGAAAAGATATATAGAGTTTCGGACGGCGTTGGATCCGTTTTCCGCGATATTTAACGCTCACTCGGATAAACTGAGTTGTTGAAATGGCTGCATAGAGGAAGACAGGAGTGCCGCGAGGGGAGTGAATGGCCGTGCCTCGCTAGCAAAGATGCTCATTAAGACATGCAAATGAGTTTCATTTCAATTCTTAAAGCATTTGCGAAGTGGATTGCTCTACGGCAAAACCACAGATAACGTTGATATCCCCGTTACTTGAAAAATCATCCCTCATCTTTATTGTTTTCGTTCTTTTCTTTTTTCTCGTTTCTTCTTCTCGAATTTAAATAAATTTATCGCTTTGTACATTGCCAAACACTTATATCTTAAATATCGTGTCAAGGCTGAGGGTACACGCGCATTTCAATCTGAATTTCGAGCCAATGCAAAGGACAACGCATCGGGCATTATAGGTAGGGTTCCTGTAAGTGGTCAGCAATGTGCAGCGTAATGTACACATATGACGCATATATCCGGTAAATCAATAGTAGTACACGCACACAGTGCGACCCTCGACCATCCCTAGACTACGTCGCTGAAGTGACCACATGCTGTTGTTTTATTTCCTATATTTTACCAGAGGACTTTACTACTACCCGTCGAAAGTGAAAATGCTCGTTTTCGAGGTGGTAGGAGGGCGGTTCCGAAGGAAAAGCCGTCGAGAAGGGTGGAATTTTTTCACTGGTGAAAATATAAAACCTTTTTTACGTTGTGGCTATCGGGGAAATAAGGGCGAATGCTTGAGATTTTATTTATATCTAAGGTTTTTTAGATTACGAGTGAAATACACAGGATGTCTCTCGTTTCTTCTTCTTCTAATAGTTCCTATCCGTTTCGGATGTTGGCTACCACGCATGCTATTTTAAATTTGTTTCTGAGATTCTTCAACTAAGAAATTCGTCTTCTACCAATACTCCTGCTTTCCATTACTTTTCTCTGTAGAATATTCTGCAGTTGAAACCATGTATTTGTTATTACGAGTTCTTGTTCTTCGGCGAATTGGCTCAGTAAGTTGCCTCTTTCATTCCTTTCCCTCAGCCCTATCTGCTGTTATTGTTTGAGTAATTCTTTCAATATTTTTTCGATTTGGGAGTAGAATTCTCTTACTTCTACTTCGCGGTATTCATTGTATTATTTAATTAAATTTAAACCTGGCCACCGCAACGCCCAAAATTTTTATATTCAATCTTTCCATCTTCTTGATAGTGTTATGAACTTTTCCAGTTTATACCAGAGTCCAACATTCCAAGTGCATATGTTTAATCTTGCATTTCCCCACGGAGAAACTCGGAATAATAATTTAGTCTTGAACATAGTCATGCTGATACGATTAGATATACCTATTGTAGGTCTTTAATGCAATGGTTTCTCCATGCATTCCTGTTTTGGCTTCCCATATCGTTAACTAGTCTCTCGTTTAACGAGAAATAAATATAATCTTTTTTAATGTGGAATTAACATTTGATTCTGGAACGAGCTGTATACAGCGTATAATTTCTCCCGTTTTCTTCGCAACAGCATCCTCCTTGGTTGAGAACACTTGTGCCTTGACTGAATATATTTACACCGCAGCTAGTACACTTTGGCGCGCTGCTATTATTATTACCCCGTACACACGCAGACACCTGAAGTTAGTTTCATAATATTTACCTTATTCGAAATTATTGTAAGCGGAAAAGCGTAAACAAAATAAAACACCCCCTTTAAGCGCTACGCAAGGCGGTGGTGTATTATTATGCTTCGGAATATCTTAACACACTCCCATTAAGTCGAGGTGTTAGATCGTAAAGTGATAAAATATGCAGTGTTATTGTAATTGGGGTGGATCCTATTCGTCTCACCGCATCCACAACAATAAAAAAAGCTGTTTATATTTTGAAGTAAACGTAAGAACGCGTCACGTACAATATTATATACATATAGATAGTCACTTAAGTGTAAAATTTAATTATTTAGGGAATATCTAAGACGGTAACTGTACTAATTAAACATGTATCTCTAGGGGGGTGTATATGTGAATTCCTTAATAAATATTTTAATTCACTTACACAGTTGGTTTAGGCTGCGCGGGCTTACAATGGCCCTCAAGGGAAGTAGATATGAAGCCAAAGGCGTACTGCCGCAAGGTCTGTCCTATTAATTAGCAACATTACGTCTTCAATTCATTCTCCCTCTCCCATACTCTCGCATAATATACACACATACTCGCTTCCATATTCTTCTTACATAGACAACGCGTTTTAGGTTTATTGCAAAACATAAGGAAACTCTCGCCTCTGAATTATTTCATAACGCTTGAATTCCGCGTCCTTTGACTTACGGTCCCTCTATGTATGTACCATAAAGACTGTCTACGTATGTATTTACTCGTTTTAATAATTACTACAAATTTTCAAACCACTCGCTTACAAAGGACGATCCCAAATTGGGAAATACAAAAAATTAACATATACGTAGGTATGTACAGTGGTGGTCTTAATTAATATCTCCCCCTATGACAGAGAGAATACTAAAACTACTTTCCCTGAAACATGATTTTATGAAATGAACCAATAGAAATTGAAATTCGAAAGGAATATATGTGGTATACGAAGGCGGCCTGAAATGTTTCCAGAATCGACAAGAAAAAGACGGTACTGGTGTTGTTTTTTATTTTTATTTTTCGATGTAGTCTCCTCCTTGTTCTTATATATTGGTGCAATTAATACGTTTTCCAGTGATGTGGTACTTTTTCTTCCTTCCATCATATTCATCATTTCTCTTCCACTTCTACCCATATTTTTGATAATTTCTGTTGTTATTTTATTACTTCCTGGTGCCTTTCCATTTTTCAATTTATTTATTATTTCCTCCAATTCTCCCATGCTTTCTTCTCCGTCTTTGCTCTGGATATAATTCTGCATATCTCGTATTTTTTCCTGTCGTATTAATTTCAAGAATCCATAAAACATCTTTTGATTTTCTTTATTATTATGCTTCATCTTTTGTCCCTGCATCTTTGATTTTTGCTCTCTATTACTAATTGTTTTACCTTTTTTCTTTTATATGCTCTCTAAATAAGATTTATATCTGCGATAACCCATAGAAACCGAAATGTCTGCGACATCACAGGGGAAAGTAGTTTTAATGTTCTCCCCATCATAGGGGAAGACATTAATTAAGACCACCACTGTACTACGTGCCTCTGTATATAACTCGCTAGCGGTAAGAAGTAGAAAAATTGTTTATTTGAATGAGTTTATGATATCATCGCTATTCCTATACTAAAATCATATCTACAATATCTTTAACCTACATAAGAAATTTCACTTAGATCAAGATTTATTCTCGAAATTATGTATATTTAAACGATTAAGGCCTTTTTCCAACATCCAAATATGTATACACATTTAATATATCGACACAGAAAAAATGAATAGGACGTCGTAAAGTCGTTTCTTCCACGTGCATCTCTATGTGTACTTAAGAGAAATTACATGAATACATTGACTGTGACTGTGACCTTATATTCTGAAACTGATTCATTGAACTTTTACTCAAACTCAATGTCCGGTTCTTGTGTACGTAAAAGAGGTATGGTTGACCCGAAATACTTTCACCACATGCTCCCCAATAACACTTGTACTAATCAGACGTTCAAGGTTACGTATTTAGGAATGCTTTAGCTATGTGTATCGCGCTATAATTCTTAATTCTTTAGACGGGATCGAATGAATTGGTTACGTAATCAAAGGAAATATCGGTTTAATGCGTTATTATTTCCTTAATTTCTTAATTGCTTTCGCTGTTTTTCCTAAAAAAAAAAATAAATATAAACATCAACCTCTCTTATTTCCGTTAAATGAATGAAAATACAGATGCTTAAATCCCTCCGAAAAATTATACTGTAGCGCGGCAGAGTGAAGAAATAAATTTAACCAATTATACCCTGTTTATTTTAAGATTTATTTTATCCGAACCGAAAGTTAGTTAATTACGAAAACTTGAGGGATGCCTCTTGTTATTTATTCTAAACGTAATACACTTCCATAATTAAATTTACTTAATCGCAAATAATAACAAAACTTTGCCGCTGGAGGTTTTAAGGGATTAAGGATATTCCAAGTTTTATTCTGAATATAGCGATAACCACGTTAAAAAATCGCTGTTATTATTTATTTGCTATAAATCCGTGAATTTCTTTAATTGTGCTACATTATTATAGCTGTTAACCTGAGAGAAATTTTACCGTGAGCAAATTACTAATGCTGAAAGTGGGCCAATTTCATCGGCGTGGCGATCTGCGTAAATAATTTTAAACAATGCATTCCGTTAAATTATTTATTTTTAATTAATTATTTTGTACAAAAATTTGCTTAACTTAAATATGTAGGTCTTACGAATCAAAACATACATAAAAAATAAATTAATTAAGATATTTTAAAATAAGTACAATAAGAAATTACGTATTCTTTTCACTCGCCTTATTACTATCATCCTTTAAATTCCCTTGTTGGTCATCATCTTTTAGATCTCCATAAACATAACTTGCGCTGGGAGTCTTGAACGATACATAACTTCCATACTGTTGAGCATTTCTAACGTCCTCAGGGTCGTCAATCTCGTGCTCCGTATCTAAATCATCTGATTGCTGCTGGATATTGGTATTATTGAAGTACAAAGCTATTTCATTATTATCGATCAATCCTAGATCACCAAAATCGTTCTGTTGGGAACTTGTTTCATTAGCGAGACCTGTAGCTGTACCCTGAACAGACTGCTGATTTTCGACGTCAGATCTTGATACATCATCTGAATTCTGAGCTATCTCGGCTGGCGCCGTAGCGATTTGGGTGTAAGCCTGTGATTGATCAGCTTGCACTTGCAGTATCGAGTCGGCTCCTAAATAGGTTTGCTGATTCTGTTGGGGTTGCTCAATAGCAGCTAAGATTGATTGAAGTAATCCGTCAGTTAGTACTTGTTCATGTGGAACATCTCCAGGGCTCGATCCAACATTCCCTAGGCCATCAGCCGGTTGGATTTGAAGTGTATAACTTCCCAAAGCTCCTTGCAAGGGTATATTATTCAAATCCAAGCTTTGGGATTTTATGAGCTCTCCACCATTAGCAAAACTTTCCCCTAGAGATTTTCCGTAACTATCCTTGCCGACTTCAGAGATACTATTCGTACTTGAAGAACTGCTTAACGAGACTGAAGATTGGGAATGTGACGTTTGCAAATCGGTACCACCGCCAAATGCGTACGTTGAGTCCTGATTTTGGTATCCACCGCCAATATTTGTCTTCAACGAAGATAAAGCAGCACTGTGTCCATTAGCTGAAGGCACTCCGTATGTCAATTGGGGTACAGGTTGCGAATTATAGGAGTTGCAATCATATTGAGCATTTTGGTACGGCTCTAAATTTTGAAGACTATAAGTATTGTAACCTAACCCCCCATTTAATTGATTATAATTAACTTGCTTGCTCTGCTCCAAATAATAATTTTGCTGATGGTTATTGAAGTTTTGATCCGTATTGAAAGCAATAGCTGATGACTGTAGAGGCAAAGCATAAGCTCCATTAATTATTCCGAAGTTATAATCATCACCCGCCGCATTCAAATTAAAACTATTAGCAAGCTGTTGCGATAATCCAGCTGTAGATGAACCATGAACGACATTTTGGAACGAAATAGGTCTCTCAACTTGAGGTAAACTATATAAACCAGAAGGTTCTAATGGTTCCTTCACAGCTTTGCCAACTTCTGCCACTGGAGGTGGGATATACGCAGGTCCAACATTGCTACTGTGAACAGTATCAATAATTCCACTAGCATCTTTTTGACTTACCGCATTTCCAATCGATTGAATCAATCCCACAGGCACTGGTTCTCTGAAAACAACTGGTCTTCGAGGCGAATGATATTTTGGACCATGGAAATGTTGATTAGTTGGCTGGAAAAGAGGCGTACCATATTGGCTACTTGGAGTAACCCCGTATAATCCGCTTGGCGGGATTAAACCAACTCCAGTTGGTGATAAGGATATTCCCTTTCCAAAATTATGGGAATTAAAAGCATTATAAGTTGATCCAAAAGCTCCTGTAGACGACGTAGAAGCTAAACTATTTGTTTTATAGGAAGCAGAAGGATAAGGTCCAGTTGGTGAATATGAATTAGCTGGAGGTGCTCCATAAGTATCAGTTGCTCCATTCAAGTAAGTCCCAGTATATCCTAATGCGTAACTAGGAAATAGCTCGTATCCAACGCTTTTTATAACTGATAATGAGTTATCTTGCCCTCCAAATCCGATAGCTGATAATCCAAGATTCAGATTACTTTGGTGATCATGTTGTTCTTGATGTTGATTGCTTAGCTGGTTTTCAATTATATTCAAAGATCCTTGACTTTGTTGATGGTGTTCTTCACCAGAGGTAGCCACCACACCTCCAGAACCCGTTACAGTATTCAAGGGAGCGGCATAAGAATCGCTTACAACACCATTACCTTTATAGGAATCTTGCAGGCTCAGTGTCTGAATCCCCGCTCCACCTTCGGCTGGAGGTGGTGGAATAAAATCTGTATTAATTTGTAAATCATTAATTTCATTGCCTCCTTGATTTGGTGGGCCATAAGTATCTGAGGGTGGTCTTGAAACTAAGCCAGGAATAGGCTGCCAACCATCGTATTTTATGTCAGGAGGAGTTGGCGGAGCTGGAATTCCTGGATGAGGTGGTCCATGAACTACAGGCTCTGGAGGACCATATTGCTTAGCTGGCTGCACTATTGGTCCATTAACAGTTATTTGGGGAGGCCCATAGGACTGAGTTAAAGGCGGTGGACTCAAAACACTTCCACTAATTTGAGGATTTATCAAAGTTCCTCCTGATTGTGGAATGTAAACCGTAGTAGTTTGAACTTGAACTTGCTTTGGAGGACCATAAGTTAATTTTGGTGGTGGACCATATTGCGGTTTCGGTGGTCCATATTGCAGCTTTGGTATCTTATTAAAATTCGGTTTAATAATTCTTGGAGGTCCATAAATTGGTTTTGGCGTCTTTGGAAAGTGGAAAGTATTTGTTATTAACGGTTTCGGAGGTCTTTGTACTAATGGTAAACCGTATTTTGTTCTAATTGGTTTAGTTTTTATTGGTGCATATGCAAACTTAGGTGGAGTATAGAGATCCTTAATTCCGGTATTTGGCACTCCATAAGTTAAAGATAACGATGTCAAAGGTGGCGGAATATCAGCCGGTGGAGCTGGATAAATAATATTAGGGCCAATATTTGGAACTCCATACACTGGTAAAGGTAAATTCGCACTACTCAAGCTGGTTGCTGGCGGCAAATATGAATCAATAGGTGGCCCATATATTCCGTTTAGTATTCCAGCCGTAGCGAAATTTTCTGACAAATCTATAATTGCCTCCCGTTTATCAGCTTCAGTTTCCGAACTCGAGGCTACCGTATCGGCCGAAATTTCTGAGGCCGAAGTATCTTTTGTTTCAACGGCGGATGTTGATGATTCCAAAGAAGATTTAGAAGCGGCACCATTGTTGACTACAGCTGCTGTATTTTTTATTACCAGAAGAAGGCAAATAGAAATCGTAAGCATCTGAAAAGACGGAGAAAGAAACCGTTAATAGGGTAACAACGTAAAAACCTATTAAAATTCAATAGTCAAACTCTACTACGTACAATTCTCATTTAAAATTCTAATAAAAGCAAGAAAGTAAACAATAAAATAGGTAGAATTAGGCGTGGTGCAATGCATAGAAAGCTTGACATATATATACGTGCTATACGTTCAGATGTTACATTAGAGAATTAAACACAACTATGTTTTCAAAATAAGCTAAAATGCCCTGTATATTATTCATTAGAAGTTTTGATATATCAAACTACTTAATTAAATATGTGCATATTTAAATCAACCCTAAAACTTTGCATATCGCTGCTAATGTTATGAATACAATAACAGGGAAGAATTATCTACAACTTTATCATGATACGATATTTTAAAACTTATTAATGTAGTTATTAATTAAAATAGTTAAGTTTGTTATTTAACGATTTCTGTGAAAATAATCAAAACAATTCCGAAACATTGTACGTTACAAAAGGTAAATATTTCGATATAATTTAGGAAAATAGAACCAATGCAAATCCAATTAAAGGTTCTATTAATTTCAACAGGATATTTGCCAACTGGTTGAATTTAATTTTCACATTGGATAATATTAATTGGAACACAAGAGGAAATTATTTTTTTTTTCCATGTGGTAATTGAGTATAGAGAATTAATATTCATTTTAAAGGTTTACTAACAAAAGGGCTATGATTTTATTGAAAATCCTTTGTTAGTTTTAATAATTTTAAACGTTAAACCTATTTTAACCTACCTGTAGTATCCTCATGGCTAAGGTTAATTTAAAAATTATCCTTTTTTTGGAGAACTAAACAACACTATATATACTCCAGAAGAAATTCACTAAAAACTACGAAAATTAAATTGAAAGACTAAAACGACTTGGGTTTTATTTCGTGGTGTATATTATGCACTCATATCGGCGGTTTTTTTTCAAATAATCTTCGTATCTTTTAAGATACCTCGTTATATAGAAAACAGTGAATTACTTGGAGATGATCGGCTGCCCCCACTTCTGCATGGTATGGTATATGGTAAAATGTACTTGCGGGCAGGAGTCAAAGACAAGTAGGGACGCTGTTAAAAATCGTATCTTCACAAATGAAAGAGAGAAAGTAGGATACGAGAAGAAAGTATATGGTAAGAGAAATAAAGTATCACATCAGCGTCTTATGACGTGTTGAATTATAATAATTCTTTATTTCAAATCCTTCTTTTATTATTCTTTTTGGTTTATACGCGACAAAACCTGGAATAGCACTTTTACTTTTCTACATGAAACAATTACATCTTCATACACCCCCGAAAAAAAATCATAATCGCATTTTATGTTAGAAGCCAAAAATCAAAAAATCGCCAGTAAAATTATGAAATATTTCTTAAGTAAATATTACGTAAGTGTTACCAACATGTGAAGGCCATATACACACGTTTAACCTCCTGTATAACTGTGTATGGCTTTGACTTCTAATGGTTATATTTAAGTATTATTACAAAACGTGTTTATAAATCAACTAGACGCTTTTCTTTTTCTTTTTTAAAGTACACAGCGATGATTTCTAAAATTACAATCACAGGGCTCCTTGTCATGCCATAAAAATGCATATCCTGAGAGGTGCATTAAGTTAAATAATAAATACGCTATATTCCAAGTAAAGTACGAAGATAAATCCTTGAGAGAGAATGCTTAAACTTTAAAATCCGCCTTCATTATCCTCCATTGCCGGCGAAAATGCACGCAAGACGCGAACTTCTTATTTCGTCGGGTGAAAAAACGAAATAATTGAAAATTACTCAAACTAAAATAAAATACGATGAAGCTATTTACATTTTTTAAACGTAAAAATGCAGATATTCTCGGGAGGATTTAAATAATTAGTGTTTCGTTCGGAAAACGGAACAGTTATACGTTGAGAAAAAATTTTAAAATATTGCAGCAAAGGATATTCTTTACCAGAACTTCTTATTCCCATTTTTATTCTTACAACAGAAGTTTCTGTATGCTAATGTATTTCGTTAGATTTTGACCTGCTTAATGCGCTTATTTGCTAGATCTAACGATGTCTCTATAGATTATATCATCCAGGTTTCTAAGCATTGACAAAGTAAATTTTTCGTGTTTAGTGTTTAGTTTTTATATGTATTTTTTATTATTATTACCATTAAGGAGATAACATTAAACGTTGCTTTATTTTATACAAGTGCCATTTGAAATAATAGATTGGTACTCCCTATGATTATTGTATCATTTTGACAGATTCTGGAAAAGGTTTCCGTGTTGCTTATTGATACTTTTGATGAACCAACTCTGTATACATTAAAACAAACTATACATGGAGCAAATGAAACGGCAATACATCATTTTATTATTTTTTTTATTTTCATTGATACAAGCGTATTTTCATTAATCCTACTTCTTTGTATCTTGCAGTGTCGGGCTACCATTCTCTTATTTTTGTCTTCCACAGTTTCCTGTTCTGAGCCAGTTGTTTGGCTTCAATCCATCCCATTGTTCTTTTTTCTAATGTTTTATATATTTGTCCTCTCCAGGTGTTTCGGGGTTAACCTATTCTGTTTTGGCTTTGCAAATCTTCTTTGTTATTCGATCTTCATCCATTCTGTGTATATTGCCCACCAAGTCATCCCAGTTGTCCCTCCTCTATGATCGTTTCTACTAGCTTGATATTTAGTGAATGTCGTGTTTCTGATTTTGTCTCTCCTTGTTACTCCTTCTATTCTTCTTAAGAACCTCATTTCCATTTTTCTCCTAATTGTCTGATTACAAATATTAAATTTTGGGTGCTTCATCCTTTTCTGAATCCATACTGAGTATCTTCTAATGTTGTTTCCAGTTTCTCTCGGAGTCTTTTTTCTAGTATTCTTGTCAATACTTTTCCTGGAATGTACAAGCGTATTTACAGTAGTAAATTAGATCTTACTTTCATATGGTGTCTGATTACCAAGTCGTGGAGAATAATCCTTACGGCAAGTGAAAATTATTTTTTTTTTGGATTATCCATCTTAATAATGCACAATCACCTAAAATGTATGATCTACCAAAGCTTCACAAACAAAGCAACATCCTATTGTTAGTAATATCCAGTCTCCAACGTACGCCGTTGCTAAATATTTGCCAAATTCTATCAGTAAAGTTGATGGGAATCCGCCGAATTCATAATTCATCTTGCAAGATGTTTATCGTTTATTAAATTATTTTCATAATATACCGTTAGAGTGAAATAAGTACAGCAAATGCGAAGATATAATAAGTATATATTGTTTCTCTTATACTATTAATAGAAATCTGATTAAAATTCAACTCTACACGTTGTTTATTGCTGTAGAGTCTTGTTTGAGAGAATCACTTACATGATTACCAGAGTTATATTTGTAACTCAGGACGTGATTATTATAAACGATTGATTGTAAAATTTCTTACGTGTCAATAGAGTATTTTAGCGACAATATTCCGATTTGTGGTCACGTTTATCCGATAATAAAACAATACAACTTAAATATCAATATAAGAATCATCATCCTGTTGTAAATAACACACAATTTAAAACGATGATTTATAAAAGTAGAAAGTTCCTTCTTTAGACGTTGATTTAATAAGTAAAGCAAGTTTTGGGTGTGCCTCGGTTTTCACTAATTTAATTTTTGTTATTACGGCGAGACCATTGAATATACATTATCAATTAAAAAGAAAAAGAAAACAAATTAAATCAAAGAAAGAAACTGTTAAATCTTCGAATCGAATTAAAAATTAAATTTTACACTTTCTTGCCTATGTAAAACGAATTTTCGCAGGCTTTAAGCGAAATATCCAACGCCTACTCGATTATAAGGTTTCTATTCGGATCCGACAGAAAGAAAAAAAATGTTTGACAAGTGGTTCGCGTTTACACAACACTTTCTTTTTACTCGCAATGCTTATATGTAGATTTACCGTGAAAGTAAAACTAAAATGCATTAGTCAGGTTATTTATATTGCTTGTATGAATGATAAGGCTCGCATAGTTAGTCTGTAGAAAGAATTGACGCAATATACTGGAATGCGGAGATCCTACGAGACAATTGACCTGCTTTAAACAATTGTAAATCACCTAAACCATGTTTCTGCCACACATCGAGCAGCATACATAAAAAGACTAATTAATTAATTACAAAAGCAATTTAATTACTTTTATTTAATCTCCTGTATATATAACGACACACAACACCAAAAGAAAATTGACCTGATATATATATTACCTTTTAAACTAAATCTCATCTGTTAATTCGAATACATATTTGGTAGACCAAAATGGTTAAATTTTAGTGTAGTAAATAGACTGTGGAGAAAGTGGGTCCTTGAAACGCCCAAGAATGTCTTGAACTTGACTTTGAAACCGCATACCGTATTATATGATACATAGAACGCTTCTTGGGACCGCATTTTAAACATTAAGACGAGAAATTATAAGCGAGACGGTGGTAATTATTCTAAAAACGCAGACTTTTCTTTCGGCTAATCTCTTTCGATGATGTAATTTTCGGTATTTAAAAGCGTAAATGAAAATTACAGAAAACAATTTTCGGGATACGTATACATAATTATATAATATGAAATGGTAATCAAAACATAAGTAAGTTCCTAATTGGTGAAAACAGTTCTTTGTCAAATAGTTTTATTGAACTTACATTAATGTGTCGTGTTTAGTTATATTTTAATTAAATTTGTTCCGAATAATTACATTTTTAATAGTGTATATCCTATTGCGATGCTACTACTGCATCTATTCGGGGATACTAGTATAGATACATAGACTACGTGTTCATTGACTATTGACTTTCTATATACATACATTCTACAAAATATTATACGACCAACTTCGATGTTGTAAATAGTCAATCGTGTAATTATAAATTCAAAACCAAATTTCAATATCATGTTTAACCCGAATTACACTCGAAATTTTCAAATAATATACAAATGGAATCTTGATTTTCCGTTATTCATATTATGACGTCATTTTCCCTTTAAGATCTAGAATATTCAATTTCATGTAGCCTTTCACGTTTTTTCTCTGACAGAATCGTACTAGTATATTTCTAAAACTGAAAATAGATTGTAAATACTAAAAACTATTTAAATTTGCGGAGATTTCTATAAAGCAAACAACAAAATTTACGTTAAATTTTCAAATATGTTCACGGTGGCAACTGTAAGTAATAAAATTTATCAATTATGGATATAGGATTTAGTGGATATTTTTAAGTATAAACAATTTATTTATTAGAAGCAAATAAATAAACAAATAATCTATAACATCTTCAGTGACCGTTTTCAGTTAATTAGCTATTTTTAAATGTGTAGGTTAAAGTATGTTGGTACTCGTTCGGCCATATTTTTACAACTGTCGTTTCCGTTTTATTTCGTTCTACGTTTTCGTTTGTGATCTAAAGCTGATATTAATTCTTTAAATGAATGAAAATAGTAGTGAATAAAAGTAAAATACTTACGGACTTGTTAACGCTGTTTCTCTCGAGAATTTGAGTTTCAAACAGTTAGATTCATTGATCTAAACCTGTTTTACATTATCCTTTTATAGTTTCAGCCGCAGGTCTCAGATGTACATTTGATGGTATGTACGTATGTTTATTTGAATATGCTTATGTAGAAAGATTGATGCAATTTAAATGCAAGAAAAATAAAATGTATTTCTTGAATGCTTTATATTAAATATGTAGTATTTAACGTATATTTTTGTCTTTTGATGTAATATCTGCAAAACTTACACTATATTGGAGCTTTATTGATAATGTACATTGTATATTACGTAGCAAACTAGTTTTTCTCGTATACAGAAATTTATAGCAACAATCACCTATTCATTTACATTACGTTGTGTTATATAAAAGTTTCAATATTTTTTTCAATATATTCTATAATATGTGTTGTAAGACGGCGGTGCATTTGCGTTTTAAACAGGAACTATCTGCCCTTCGAGATAAAAACACGAAATTAAACGATTTGAGTTTATTTCCCTACTTACTGCCGTCAGTTTCCAATACCAGTCCTCAATTGGGAAATTAGAAAAAGCATTACCATCGAAAGTGGCGTTTATTACACGATAAACGCCCTAGAAATATTGTAAAATGATACTATGGGGCTTCCAACTATTATTTTTTGACTTACCTTTCGTAAAGGACATTCCAATCTTGGCTGGGTGTGTTGTATGAAGGGTGTCCATGAATGGTTTCCGGTACTCATCAAAGTACAAAGTTTTTTTATGGTAATCGTAGGGTATTTTTCACATGTATCTGGTGAATCTTTATTTTTGCATCTAACTGCGACGACTTGCACCTAAGCAAATCAAAAAAGAAGATACTATTTCAGGTTATAAATTTCCTCAGTACTTGCTTTCATATCTTCATTCACGTTGTCTCTTAACGTAATTTTACTCGTCAATGTGTAGAATCTCTTTACTTTAACCATTTTCGGATTATCAAATATAGCAACAGGGTTTGGATATTCAGGAGGACATTTTCCTAATATGCGATCAACTTTAACCATTTTAGGTCTCTATCTTAAACATATAATCTTCCTGAAATATTTTTAATGAAATTTAGCCCGAATAACATACAAATAGATCAAATCCATTATTCTGAATAAGTTTTGGGAATGAAATTATAAAAAAAACTACCAAAAGTAGCATATCGAGTGTTTGTTTTCTGTGAACTAAAATATTAAATCGTCATTTGTGTTTTTTTTTTGTTAATTAATTGATTTCCTGTTAGATTTTTTTTGCTGATTTTTTTTGAATATAATAAAAAGCTACTTTCTTAAATGAATGTCTCTAATAATTTTTGTAATCGTTAATGTAAATTTAGTGTCGCATTTAGGATCACTGATGCGTAGGCAACTAATAATGCAGCATTGAAGTGCTGGATATAGGCAACCAAACTAGCACATGTAGAGTAAGTATTTAAAAGTTCATTAAATTTTTACTTATTTAAACAGGTGAAGCGATATGAAATAAAAAATCTTTATCTTTAACATATTTACTTTGATAGAATACAAAAGACCCCAAAGTTGTAATAATTATAGACACATATACATATATTTTTTAACAGTCTCTACAAATATACCAAAAACCTAATTCTATAACAATTATAACATTTATAAAAATTCGTATAAAAATAAGGAATACATTTAATAACAATGATTAATATCAGATCTACAACTTTGATCGAATTTCAGCAATTTTTCCTGCCGCACTTCTTTGTAAGTCAGTTAACCTCATGGCCAATCCCATATTTCCTTGAACCTTTACTTTACCAGAAAAAAATGCTTTCTGAGGGTTCAATTTTCCGGAAATTAATTCAACAACATCTTCGTCATTTATAATAAAAGTAACATCAGGTTTAACTGTAATTTAAAACATTTTCTAGTTAGAATATCAACGTTATGTTAACTGTACTACCTTTAGAATTAAATTCTACTCTTCCTTTGCCACTTTTTGCATTAATAACCCAGTAACCCTCCTTACCATCAGCTCTTTTCACCTTAAATCCGTAAATACCTCTGTGTTTCTCAACTAGATTTTCTTGATCCTCTTCCATAGCTTGTTGAAGAATTTTTAGATATGGTGTAACCTTAAAACCATCCTCAGTTAACGCTGCAGCTACTTTTCTCAACCCCACACGACGGTTATGATGTTCTGGGAAACCTAAACGATATAAGCCAACAACCACAGCACCTCCAAGTCCAATGTTGTGTTGCAAAGCCAATCTAACACCTGGAACCTGTCTTTTATCAGCTTGTCCTCTCAATTGCCAAGTTAATTCAGCGCATTGTGCTAAACCAGTTGCTCCTAGAGGGTGTCCTTTGGATATTAGGCCACCACTAGGGTTTATGACGTATTTTCCTCCGTATGTATTGTCTGCCTTATCAATAAGTTCCCCAGCTTTTCCAGGAGGACAGAGTCCTAAAGCTTCATACGTAATTAACTCATTACAAGAGAAACAGTCATGCAATTCAATCACTTGGACGTCTGTCGGTCGAATCCCAGCTTTTTTATAGGCACGGTTTGCTGTTGATTGTGTCATGTCGTAGCCAGCTATCTTCATACAACTGTTACCTGTGAACGTAGTACCAAGATCTGTACCAAGTTCCATAGCCAAGATCTCAACAGCTTGAGCTTCTAATCCATGGGATCTTACAAACCGTTCAGAAGCTATAATAGCAGCTGCTGCACCATCACTTGTCGGACAGCACTGTAATTTTGTGAGTGGTCCGTAGATAGTTGGAGATTTCATTATTTGTTCCAAGGAATATTCTACTTGGAATTGTGAATTTCTACAACGCAAGCATGGTTTTGCTTAGGACTTATTGTAATTTTATTAAACTCACGGATTATTGACTGAATGCTTGTGGTTTTTGTAAGCTATCTTAGCAAAATGTTCTGGCCTCGTACCATATTTCTGCATGTGCTCGATTCCTGCATTTCCAAAAATTTGTGGTGTTATGGGAGCTTCGGTAATGCCAACAAGTTCAGCCATTAGTTGAACATGTTTATCCATTGGATTAGTTCTGTCCATGAACTAGGAATACCAAACACATGATTTACTAGGAACAGATCACCGAATAATACTTTACCTTTGATGTTAAACTACCTCTTTCCATCTTCTCAAAACCTACAGCTAATACACAATCATTTAATCCACTCTCCACAAATTGCTTAGCTAGAAATAAGGCAGTCGATCCAGTTGCACAATTATTGTTTACATTGTAAATTGGGAGACCTGTCATGCCAATTTCATAGATTGCACGTTGTCCACAAGTAGAATCACCTAATTAAGTGTAAAATTAACCAAAGGATGTTTCAAGAAATTCTATATTAGTACCATAAACGTATCCAACTGTAGCTTGTTCGATTTCACTCATAGATACCCTAGCATCTTGTAGCGCTTTGAGAATGGCTTCTTTTGCAAGTTGAGGGTAATCATTTTCATTTTTGCCAGGTTTTTCAAACTACAATTGTAATTTTATAAATTCAAAATAACTGATTTGAAGCCGTTTAGTTCTTGCTTACTTTTGTCATGCCAACACCAATTACAAACACACGACCCATTTTCTTGGATTATTTAATAGGAAGGCTAGAGTAAAGCTGGAGAATGTACTGGCTTGGTTGTTCTATATGTTGTTAAAGATATAATTATATACTAGAAATAGAAATAATTTTAATTTTTAAGGACTTTGACACACCAAAACCACTATTAGGCTTTCAAGATAACCGGTTCATGAATTACAGCGGTTCTAAACTTGTTGCGTTACGTCAATTATACTACTTACTGCCATCTTACTGCTACTGACGTCCTTTTCTCGCGTGGAATAATTAGTGCAATATAACCGGAATTATTTCGCATTGAATATATCCGTGTCAATATTGTTTTTTATTATAAAAGTGATAATTGTACATAAGCAATTTTGGTATCACTGTTCTAAACTTGTTGTAGAACATATCCATACAATGCCTTCAACTACTTGACTTTATAATGAGATCTAAATTTACTATTAAAATAGATATTACGAATCAAATCGCGACCTTTGCAACTGAAACCTGTCAAGTCATCTTCAAAAATATTATTTATTTTTTTCCTAAAAACTTTAAATTGCGGAAAATTAAGGGATTCCAAAAAAAAAACTCTAGAATGTTTCGTTAATATTTATTTTGAAAAATATATTGCAAATGATGGATGGCTCATATTTAATTGATTATATTATTTTTTTTATTTTCAATCAACGTATCGGCAGTTTGGCCAATTCGTATTTTTTCTCATTTTGGCACTCAAAATACAAATTCAAACGATCCAATTTATATAAAAAAAAGTGATTTTGTGTTAATCCTACTACACGATTCCTTACATTCAGATCAAAACATTGTTATAATACACAGGAATTACAAGTATATATACAAAATGTACAACTTTAAAATTCGACAATTAAGAAAAAACGAAAAAAAAAATGAACCCTGAGAGATGAGAAACGAATTTTAAATCAACACTGTAAGTGAAACAATATACAAATGCGAATTTAAATTTGGAAATATCTATCACGATGTTTGTAATATATTTTTTAAATCGTCAGGTAATGAACAGATAATATCCTGCAATCGTTGACACAGTTGTTCTTTCGTCGTATTACTAACTGGAATATCGTGCTGATGGCATTTGCTGATCTTATTCTTCAATTTCAATACCATATCAACGACTTCGACTTCCGGTTTGCCTTGGACCCATAATTTCAAATTCTACAAACAAAGAGCTCAATCAAAAAAAAAACGCTTAGATAAGCTTCAACTTACAGCATCAGATAATGCTTCCAATTGCAATGCTTGCAATTTCAAAGCCAGTTCAGTGTATCTCATATTAAACCAGCCATTGAAATTTGGGGATTTGAAAAATCTTTTATACAAGCCAACCCAATCACCTTTGATACCACAAGTTAATTGAGGGCCAGCATTCTCTAGGGTTGCAAAGAAGTCATCTGGGTTAAACGGGAGAGGTGCTGGAGCCGCCTAAATTAAAATCAGACGTGGTATAGACGAACTATCAACTTTTAACCAGCGAACATTGTTACCTTATAAGGTGAAATATTTTTAAATAATGGCATTAAACTAGCAATATATCTTTCTAAAGGTATCATAAAACTATGAGTTAATTCTAAAAGATGTCGTCTTAGTAAAGCAGATTGTACTTCAGAAGGTCTTTTGGAATGTATTCCACTAACTAGATTCTTTATTATCGTCTTGTCTTTGTGTAGAAAAGGCTTGTAAGCTGTGTAGACCCCAGGACTCGAATCTAGCAACTTTGTACTTCCATTCTTCTTTAATTTATGCTTGTAATGTTGCCCTTCAACATTGAAGAACTATTTAGAAAACATTTCAAACAGGAAATAAACATTTACATACCGTTATCTTCCCCTAATCTTATAGTATGTGGCCAGTGGTGTAACATTTTGGCAAAAAAAGGATTAGTTACACCTAAAATTACAGGTGGAGGAGGTCCTTGCCCTTTGCTAGTAAATTGCTTGAATTCACTGTCATGAACAGTGAAATATGGCCTGTGATCAGCGCTATATTTCAAAGGTGAAATCATTCTACCGCAAAAGAAACGATATTCAGTAACATTAGAATGGTGAACATTGAAAATATCACCTTGTAAGAGCTAGAACCATAGCTGAGCAGTAAGTAGGTGATGTAGCCATCACTATTAAGGGCTCAGCTGTTATCACAAGTTCCCACAACATATCGATATGTGCTAAAACAGGCTGGAGTATTTCGAAAAGATTCAGGTCCTCGACTGATGTCTGGATTTGATTTCCAAATGTTCTTGGTATATCATTCAGTGTAGCTAATTGTATTATTAACGATGAGGCATTTCCTTGGTGAGGAATATAAGTCTGAAATTTTGGCCAGTTATCAAATCACACCTGTATAATGTCTTTGTAATAAATTACCTGGAAAACAGATCCTAATAGAGGTAAACTCAAAGTAACCCCAGGCACTGGTACAGGCCATTGGTCTATATTATAGCAGGATGCTTCTAAACTCAAAATGTCATTGTCAAAATATTCAGGAGCAATTAAAGATATGATTTTTGTAAATAAATTATTAAATGGTAGTCTAGAAAGTATCACTACACTCTGAAATATGAAAAATTAATTCACAAAATTCTCGTTTGTTTCAGATCTTCAACATTACCTTTTGGAAGTAACCCCTTGGCAGTGAAATATCTTTCACCTGTCTAAAGTAGACATACCCCCAGTAGTAAGCTGAATTGACCTGTAAGGCAGGAGGGCATTTGCTATTGTAAACCTTGTGTTCAGGACGAAGCTCACTTTTCCCTGGACTGTTTTGAAGCCGAACCGTGAACGTTGTATCTCCCATACAACCAGAATTTGAATCGGGAAACGCGAGGTAACAAATATTTGATATTTCCTGTTTACTTAACGTTATATGTCTTGGATATATGCTCTAGAATATTACCCATAAAAATAGATGTCTAGTAGCTCAGAATACAAACCTCTAACGTTTGGCCTAATTCCAGATCAAAAGTTACGATACAAATACAATGGATCCAATTCGAAAATTTATCCCATCTCTTAATTTCAGTATTCACTTGATCATCCTGGTATACCATCGTATTATTTTGCGGTTCTCTTTTGTTATTTTTATTATATGACATATTGAATGAGAATATGAAACAATTAACGCCCTATTTTAGATCCGAATTATCATTAATAATGTGTTTTAGCGATGTCCGTGTGATGCTGGAGCAACTTTGAGCACTTCATTTTGATATTTAATTTAAAATTTCGTTTAAAAATTTAATCTTTAATGTTTTACATTAGAGAAAAATAAAAGTGACATTTAATCTTCAACAAAAACATAAATATAGATGGCGCTAGTTTCACTTTGACGCCTATTTATCTTTTTGACTTCTCGTTCTTTTTTTATTTGAAATTTATTACATTGCATAATTTTTATTATGTAATTTGAATTCCTTTTTGATTTGTTGTACCGAATATAGTTATCGGATTTTCTGGGAAAAATACAAACGAAATACGCCGAGTTGAATGGATATGTTTTATTACCGTATACGTTTACAAAAATATAGAATAAAATAATATAATTTATTGTCAATTTAAAAGAAATAACAAAGAATAAAATGCCTTTACTCAAAACAATCAATATTATTACATCTGATATATGAACATCGAATGTTACAGCAACAAATTCATCCCTAAACTTCATAGTGCTCTCACACGTTGAGGACAATTGGGAATACCACAAATAACATCCTTAACGTAATCCTGCCTGGTCCTAGACTCGAAGTAATCGAAAAGAATCGGTTGACGACAAAACTTACATTCCTATCAACAAAGAAAAATATAACAACCTTTTTAAAACCCAACAATGTCAGCTTACATTTTTACATTGCAATCCATCAAGTGGTAATCCCATATCTTTCCATATTTCGTGCATGTCATGGACTAGCAAATCCATTAATTCTTTCGTATGATAAGGCGTAGGAGCTAATCTCAGCTTCTCTTGTCCTCTAGCAACCGTAGGATAGTTTATAGCTTGAACATAATGCCCTCTATCCTTCAATAATCTATCGGAAACTGTTGAACATTGCAAAGGGTTGCCGATTTTCACAGGAATTATATGACTTGGTGTATGCTCAACAGGGAACCCAGCATCTAATAAGGTATTCCTAAGGTATTTCACGTTCTCTTGATGACGTTTTCTCAAAGCAACCCCTTCTGGGGATGCTAGAATTTTCACAGCTTTCAGGGATCCAGCTAACACAGTTGGCGGCAGTGAAGTCGTAAAAATAAATCCAGCTGCGTACGATCTTATCATATCAATTAGGCTAGTTGTAGAGGCTATATATCCTCCTACATTTCCAAAAGCTTTCCCCAAAGTCCCTGATATTATATCCATTTTGTGTAGTTGACCATCTCTTTCTCCAATGCCGGCACCATGATCACCATAAAGACCAACAGCATGCACCTCATCCACGAATGTTAAAGCACCATAGGCGTGAGCTATATCACATAGTTCCTCTAGAGGACAAACAGCGCCGCTCATTGAATGTACGGTTTCGAATGCTACGATCTTCGGAATGTTCTTGTCCACCTTTTGAAGCATTTCTTCTAGATGTTGCGGATCATTGTGCCTGAAGATGTGCTTAGGTACGCGGCTGTTTCTGATACCCTGTATCATCGATGCGTGGTTCCCTTCGTCCGAAAATATATGGCAACCTGGTAAAGCCCTAGCTAAAGTATACAGGGTGGAATCATTCGCGACATAACATGAAGAGAATAGTAGAGCTGACTCCTTTTGGTGTAACGTTGCTAATCTTTTTTCTAATCGCTCATGATAAACGGAATTTCCTGATATATTTCTAGTACCCCCAGCACCGGCACCATACATATCTAGAGCTTCCCTGTAAATGGATATCATATGATTACTTTTGAGGAACTCTGTATATTTCAGTGACATTGAGAAGTATATTTTGTATACAATTGATAATTCCAATCTGCTATTAAGATAATTTCACCATTAATATATTTTTTTTATTGAAACTATTTTGATTAAATCTAAATATATATTTACCTAACAGCATTTTTAACTTCTGGATGACAAGACATGCCTAGATAATCGTTAGAGCACCATACAACAATAGGCTTTTCACCCCAGGAATACTCGAGGGCATTAGGAAATTGTCCAGGACCTGCTAAACGGTTGACTTTCTTGAAGATCCTGTAAGAATGATCCTTCTTCTTCTTAATAATCTGCTGGAAAAAGAATTGCTCATATGGAAAAACCTCTTTTGTGACTTTCTGATCATGATCCTCCTCATTTAACTCAATCACATCCTGCTTCTCCACTTCCTTGACAACATTATTCACTTCAGATAAAAATGGGCATGCATTTATTGGAGCTTGATTTTCTGTAAATATCAACGTTATTTACGCTAACAATTTAGATAATTATATCTAATTTACCTTTAGCGTTCGTATTCGATTCGCTTTCCAAAGTATGTAGTGCTTTTGACATTACAGGACATTGATTACCATACATTTTCACCAATGTTGGTCCATAATTTTTAACATATGTTGATGTTAACCTCGCTAAGAAAGGACACGGCATCTTGTTCAGCGTAAAATTCTTCAAATGGCCTTGATAGGTATTTAATTAATTAATAAAAAAATTACATAATGAAATTACATAAGTTAAATTATTAATATAATTATTTATAAATTCAATAAACGAAGGAAAACTTACAATAAGAATTGAATCCAATAGATTTGCCAACTAGGGATCTTCCGTACGAAATTGGCTAAAATAACACGTATTTAATTTAAAAAATATATTAAAATATGAGACTCGAACAATCCACGTATAAGGCAGTGAAACGACTACTGCATAACTTGGTATAATTATTGATAGGTATACTTGCTCTCTCAATGTTAGTTTTAAGTCGTATTGCAGCGCTACCAGTTTAGAGTCACCCAATTACAACACAGTGGCGGGATATTTATAAAATTTATTATTATTATTAATAAATGGCAGAAAATACGTTTAAATTTGTGAGGGTTAAAACATTACCAAAGAAAAGTAACATAATATACACTGAAATAAGGAAATTAAACTAAACTAAACTTCTCTACCTGTTTTGATACGACGGATTATTTTTCAAGGCGTTTGAAATATAACAACCGACATAACTAACTCTATTGTGAAAACTCACGCAACGACGTGCGACATATACATGTCGTGGTTTTTAACAATCGGTGGGGGGAAAAGAGGTTTTTTAATTTTTTTGTTATAAATAATCTAAAGTGTTTTCCGTGTAAATAGTAATTATAATTTCCCCATATACTGCGATAATTTTATCGGAAATAAATCAAATTCCGACAGTTATAAAAAAAGAGATACAAAATACGTGCAAAACATCATCTACGTTTTTTTTTTAAGAAAAATATAAGCTAAATACTCATGGATAAATTACATTTTATTTAAATAGAGCACCACTTTCTATTTCAAACCGGTTTAAAACCAACTAAATTATAGGTAAATTCCATATCATTACTTTTTCATTTTCCACAAAAATAAAAAACTATAATTATATAAACTTACCGATGTAAACATATTTCTTAGAGTATTTTTTTGAAAGGCGATATTGATATATTCCTTAAATGAAGCGAATTCACAACTTTCGATATTGCGTACCGTTCGTAGTATCCGCTGATTTTACTTTCTATTTAATACTGTCGAAGAAACACGCTCAGTCATTTAAAGACGATCAAAAGGATGATGTTAATGATACTGTTGCATATGGCGAGGGCCATTCACGGCTAGCGAACAATAATTTTGTTATGCCATTAATTATTAATAAGGGCATACACAAACGTAAGAAAGCAATTTTCATGTTTGTACAGTCATTGTTGTGAATACGGTGTATCGTGAGTTCAGAACTGCAGTACTCGTGACAATTAAATTTATAAAATTAAATATATTTTTCAAAGATATTATGGAGATAAATATGTTATAACAAATTAGAATTAAATATCACTCTATAATAATCCCAATTATTTTCTTAGAGAACTATGTTAATTTTTTGAATCAGGTCCTGTATATCTGTGAATAATTAGCTATGGAAATTAAAACTATTTGACGTAAAATATTATGCACATATACGTTTATATATTTAAAAATTAATACCGTTCATGCATAATTGAATTATGACAATATCTTTTCAAATTTATAAATGTCATTGCGATAGTAAAATCATTTTTGCGTAACAGAAATGGTTTCGCAATTATGATTGTTTAATTATTAATAACTAAAGTATGGAATGACTTGCACAAATTAAACTTCAGCTTGTTTATTACATTTCATTACTTCACTTCTTATTATCTTTAAAGATTAGGTCTTCCAAAGTATGAAAACAAATCGTCTTTAACCGCGTAGTTGTCTACCGCAAGTCCGTTTGCCAACTTGTTCGATATGAAAACATAAAAATGGTCATTCGACATCGCGTGCTTCATTACTTAAATTGAAACCTCATTCGAAATAATTTATTTGTCGTATTTCAGATGACTATCAATTTCGCGTGCAAGTCGAATTGAAAATACTATTATCATATCGATTAAGTAATGCGACTGGAGTGCATATACTGTGACATATACCATGGGGGTTCAATAAGTTCCACAATAAATAATTCATAATTAGCATATAATGATATCATATTTGCACTTAATTTTTGAACAACGACACTTATAGTCTGTTTCCATCTATTATTTTAAAAAGTTCCACTAACGGACGGTGTATCATACACTAAAGACACTACTTTAGCACTAGCAAATTATTATTATACGTAAAAACTTCATCATCGCGTCGAACGAAATGCTTGTGTGATGATGGAGTATTCTACCGCTTTGTGGTCTAAATGTCTAAAATTGGTGCGCTCTAAGCACAACATAAGTAAGATGCATCGTGGCGAAAATGTTATTGTTGGAAAGGATATGTGAAAGTAATCATACTAGATCAAGGAACAAGTATTTATTACATCAAAGTTACAAAAAAAATGTACAAAATAAAACAACCTATTAAGTAAACCAATTTCATTAAGGTAGCAAACTTAAGAATTAATAACTGCCAACGTAATATTTCAAAACAAAAAAAGGAGAAGTAATAGATACGTTAACTATTTATTTTGAAAATATTCAAGGGTATCAAAAACATATCGTTTATTTTTTAAGTTTCAGTATTATATTATTATTTATTTTAAACATGCTGGACGGAATTCGTAATGCAAAATATCTTCTTAATAATATACAAGGAATGTCGAAAAAGTTGATCATGGCACATCGATACATTTAACATTTCTCATATATTATTTTTGATGTATATAAATATTTATCTATTTAACCAGCATACATGTGTATATGTATATATATATATCTATATAAATATTGTATCTAACTAGTGTGCGAAACTATTTTAGCCTTTTTTTTTTCATAACGCACTTCATTTTTGGTAACATTTGTATTTATAAAAGAGAAGGACTTCTCACAGCCAACATTAAAATTTAATATTCCCCATTCTGCCACATATCCAATATATATATATTTTTTCTTGGCGTAATATTGCAAAGTTTTCTATATTAATAACGTGGTAATTGTGCATTATTGTATCAGTATATTGCTTTTGTTTAAAGTCGATTATATATTTCGTGCTTCCATAGATTTAAAAAATATTTCCTTCATCTCTCTATCAACTCTTTTTTTGATAATTCGTCCACCTATCCTCCCTCTTCCAAGTTTAATTTCGAATGCCCTTCGCTCTAAGTTGTAAAAATAAATATAATAGTAACTGCAATAATAATAATAATAATAAAGAGAAATGTAGTTCTTAATTAATTACGTTTGAAAAATATATAAATAAAAATTAATATAGAAGAATAAAATAAAAAGTAATATAAGATTCACGTTAAATATAAAATATTCCAAGCATTCTTTGCATTGTAGTCAACCATAATGATCAAGGCAAGTCACAACATTTATAAAATAACCATATTTCTCAACCTTTTCACATCCTTCTACGATAATTCGCCAATTGGAGCATTTTCTAACCACAACTGATGCAAGAAATTGTACAGGGTATCACTAACAGCCACCTAAAATAACCATGTAAATTTCTTATTTCGGAAAAATTCGTAATTAAAAAAAATCAAGTTACTTTGAAGGGCGTTGGATTCAGATTCCGTTTAATATCGGGCCTTAGCGTTCTCAGAGAAGCCTGTACTTTTTGTCTGATTTCAGTTAGATTAGGTAATGGCTGCACAATCTTCCCATTCTTCCAATAAAGCTTATGTAATTTTTCTACTTTTGATGGGATGACGTACGCTCTCTTAGATTCCTCAAAAGGATGCCTGCATAAGACTTTCTTATTGACTTCGGGCGAATCTTCAATAGATCTTTGAAGCAGATCGATCAACGCATCGCCACTCTCACTGTACAATCTATAAGCATCCTTACATCCGGGCATTGTAACCTTAGCAACCTCTTGGCTCAATTTCATCCTTGGTTGTTCGTTCAATTCCACCATTTTATATACACAGCCCAAGGCAGGTTGTCTCTGACAAGTTACTAAATGTGTTCCGATCCCAAAGCAGTTAATTTTGTGTCCTTGATCGTTCAAACTAAGTATGGTTTCTTCGTTAATGTCATTGGAAGCCATAATCATCAAATCTGCGAACCAAGGTATGCCGTATGCCTTGCTAATATCAATGAAATATTGCCTAGCTACATTGGACAAGTACGCCAGGTCGCCACTATCAATTCTTATCCCAATTGCACGATACCCTAAGTCATTGAGTGATAGAGCAACGGCACAGAAATTAAGTAAGCCGCTCCTAAAAAAATCCAATCGTTAGGAATCTATGTTTCGAGGAATTCTTATATCACCAAAAGCAGAGAAGCAAATTTATGAATTGATGGAAAACCCAGTAAAAATTTTCCGATATTTCCATAACATGCTTTTATTATTTCAATTTTAAAAAATGAGAATGGTAGCAACCCTTGTGACCAATTGAACACTCTATAAAGGTGCAAGGTGATCGTGCGAGATTGTACATACCCCGCATAGCCAGCCCAGGTCTTTCTGCTGACTAAACAGAAAATTAGAAACACGAAGAAATCAGTACATTACGGAAGATGGAGAATCTTTTTCCGCTAAGGAAAACGATTCTCCATATCCTAATGATCATTTAGCCCTTCACAAATCTCGCTGCCTTTCCATAAATTACCGATTTCTACGCGTCCAAAAAATCCATTTCTGGATATCATCATCACTAATTAGCTGTTGGTGGCATGCACTAAATTAACCACCGTCATGTAGAATTACCTGTACTCGTTATGCTTAAGGGTGTTGGGTAGAGTGACAGGCCACAGGGTGACCGCGGGGAACATGCTGGGACACTGATACCTCTTAACATCGTACGTATCAACTAAAGCCATGAATCCGTCCGGGAAAGCGATGGCGAAAGATATCAACGCGGCCAGTTCTCCATTGTTTGCTCCATTACTAACCACCTTGAACATGTTAACCAGCTTTGCCCTCCAATTTACAGTTAAGTCTAGCATATTCTTCGATTCACCCCCATTTTTTGGTATTAAAGTTTTGGAATGGAGATCATTCAGGTTATTGAACGATGTTATGTAGGCATGAGCATGTGTTCCTTTAACCGGGATATTGAAAAGCTTTCCAGCCAAGACATTGCTAGTACCATCAAATCCACCTAAAGATTAAAATACCTTTATTTATTCAAATACCGTGTAAGCAGTTATCGTATAAAAAAAATAATCAATATCCCATAAACATTTCAATATCCGATATCCTAAAATAAAAAGAAGCTAATAAATTCCATGAATACATTCTTCTACAATTACTTTTTAGAGCCTATAAGTCGTAACTAACAACCGTAGATTCCCATCTAGTAGGGCGGTATTTAATCATTCCATTACAGTAAATTACTTGGTACCAGTTGGTGTGAAGTTTTGGATGATCAATATACCTGTATTGCAGGCTCGAACTGTGAATTGTAACGAGATTTCTGACAGCAAATGTTATTTGGTGGCTATTAAGTGAAAGAACATGGTGGTACCAGTCAGTGGGTAGGGGTGGTTTTTGATGTTTGACCTTGAGCTTTGCAGTCTGTCTACTTTCTCGCTCATAACAGCGAAAGTAAATTTATGTTCGATGCGAAAAGTTCGGGAAAACTTTATTCCTTTATCAAATGCTGAAATGCATATTTATCTTGGACAAAAATTACTCGTTTTAAGTTCAAAGATGAACCGTTATTTATAACATTTGAGAGGTTTGTTAACTCCAGCAGTAATTATTTATTAAAATTGTTTATTTACTACGCATAATACGTCCTTGACATATAGAGTATATCAATATTTATCAAGAAAATGTCTCCACTAACACAGATCTCATGTCGATGTTTCAACAAATTATACAACGTTCATCAAAAAATTCTTACCAATATATGAATATTTAGACGCTGATAGTCCTCCATCTGGGCCCTGTGCTCTCCTCAAACCAAATTCTAATAAAGTCATGTCACCAGCGGCCATACGATACCTTGCAGCATTCGTTGCCATCAAACTGACTCCATGAAAAGCATAGTAGACAAATCAATCAAATAACCCAGTTCCTTTCCCCTACTTACCTAGCATAGTTTACCAAAGTCAAAAGGGTAGTCTCCAACAATTGGGCTATAATCAAGGGTCCTTCAATTCTTAGAAGTGGAACCCTATAGAAAAATGTTATCTTTAGAAAAAAGCGGGATCAATTGGGAACTATTTTGAGAAATACCTTGGAAATGCTACCGACCCTTCTTCTAAGGCGTAAAGAGCTACATCGTCAGCGGTTAATTTGCTTAGAAAAATATAGAATTCTTCCTCTATTGTTGGTGGTAGCGTCTGTTTAAGATATTCTAGATCTATCGTGATTAAATGTGTTTGTAATGTTCTAATTTTTTTTTAAGATTTTAAGCAATATAATAATTAAAAATTCCAAGATTTACGACAATTTACTTAGTTATAAAGGTGCTTTTAAATTTAATGATAGTGTTTATCTGATATTTGTTTAACTATTATGACAATTATAAATGCCTAGATAAAAACAATTTTCACAAGTTATTTTTGGAATGTTATCTTGGAATTTTTTTATAATTCCCAGACGATTAACTTACCACTATTCGAATAATGGAACTTCTGTAAGAATTTTAAACATTCCTCTAGGCCAGCGAAAATCGTAAATTCACCATGAAACGGATTCTTTCGGAAAAACAGGTCGAAAACCGCGTGATCCTTGGTTTTTCCGGATTTCCAATAGGCATATGCCATCGTAATTTGATATAAATCTACGCGAAACGGGAAAAATCATTTTAAATTGGATAAATTCAAATTTCGCGTTGCCAACATTATGCATTTGAAAATTACAAGCGAAGGTTTTAATGTCCTAAGCGCAGTAACACATGGATTCTGGCCAATAGTAGAGTTTCCCACGTGTTTTACAAAATCACAAAATTTTATCGAAGTTAGCATTAGATTTATTCTAAGAAAAACGACGTGACATAACCTCAAAAATACTATAATCGCATTGGCGTAAAAAATCGGAAAATCAACACATCAAATTTAATTCAATTTTGGAAAGATAATAGCCGAAAAGATGTTAGAATTCGAGTTACCTGTAAGTAATGGCTGTATAATGCCATTTTGGCCTAATTTCTTGCCCTCGGTCGGTTGATTTGAATCGTTTTCTGTCATTATTTTCACTCACTATTTTTTGAAATAATAGCAAAATTTTGAATCGTACGTCAAGTCAACTGTAAGCATCGCAACGTACTGCCTCGAACCGAGGAAAGTGCACGGTATACTGCCGATACTTTGAATAAAAGTATATTGATCTAACAGGGTCATTTGGAAGGTTAACCAATGATATTAAAATTATGTAGATAGACAGCATTTGCATCGCGATATCTTATGTTGGAATATATGTAATTTTTGATAAACGAAAACTTGCTGTAACAAGCTCTAAGAATTAGAATATTGCGTACTATATGTAAATAAACAAATCGTCTATTTAACAAAATTTCCACCGCAAAGATATGCCTGGAAATCTACTACTATTGCGTAAAAATTATTACACAATATACAGTTCCATTTCAATCAAACTCAACATATGAAAAAGGTGTTTTCTATAGAAAAGAAAAAAAAAAACAACATCCTTTCGGACATCTTCCATTTTATAATTCTATCAACTCTGATGGCAATTAACCCAGTACTTCCCCTAAAGACCTCATTGCTCTGTATCTGTAAAATACTTTACTTTATCGCACGTAGTGTATGAAAAGTTCGCTGATTAAGTGCAATAAACATAAAGATATGCGTTAAAGAATAACAAAGCAGTTGTTGTTATTCTTGGTAATTATATTTTAATCGGAAAAATGCTATTATCTGTTGTTCCTATACTGCAAATAAAAGCCAATGGTTTCTAAATGGACATTCTTTTTTAATATCTTAATATATAATTGTACAATGTTCTAATACATCCTTACAATAAACGCTAGTAATACTGACATTTTTTATTATTATTACAATAATTAAAAAAATAAACCGGCTAGATTCTATGTAATGGAATATATCAGTTCACTTTTTTTGTTATATTATGTACTTCATTAACCTATGTCTGTGTATACAGTGGCTCACAGTGAAAAATATGCATTAGCATATAATTTGGTAAGAAGCTGAATATGTTAGGTAAAATAATTATTTGGGAAAAGTAAATTAAATATATCTACTATTCTTGAAATATATTACAAAAGTAAAACAAAACTAATTCGAATAAGTATTACGAATTCTAATCAGACAACATTACAGCGGATTACATATTCAACTCCACAGTGAAAAATGTGTATTGGAATAGGAAAAGTTCGTAGATGCACGTGTACTTTACCTCTTTATCTATTACAACTGTGAAGTGCGATTTTATCACAAGCAGTTTATAATTCATAGTAGTTCAACATGGAAGAACTCTGAGGTGTGCCAATTTGCACGGACGAATAGCCAGAAAAAAAACCGTTTATAAGCCAGAAGGATAAAAGAAGTCTTTTACAGGATCAAAGTAAAGATTTCGACTTGTGAAAAACTGTTTTATTCTCCTATGACAGCAAATTTTCGGGTCAGATGAGAAGGGTAATGTGTGGAGGAAAAAGAATGAAGAATTAAAACCACATTTAAAACCGACTGTTCAACATAGTGATAGGGATGTAATCGTCTAGGGCTGTGTTTCTGCTGCTAGTGTAGGAAACCTTCATTTTATTAAAGGTACTATTGATAGGTTTATATACTTAAGCATCCTTAAACAGAATTTAGTGTCTAGTGCCAGGAAACTTGACACAGAAGATGATTTTTGACTTTACCAGGAAGACGATCCAAAACATTCTTGAAGTATTGCCCGAGAATGATTGTTATAAATAGTAGATATAATATATTTAATTTACTTTTCCCAAATAATTATTTTACCTAACATTTTCAGCTTCTTACCAAATTATATACTGTTACATAATTTTCAGTGTGAGTCACTGTATATATATATATGTATGTATATTATACGAAGTCGGTTCACAAAATGAAAATTATTGCTACATAAAATAATACGTACACCCATGTTTCCTTTAAACTAATACATCTATACACTGAATATTTTCGCTATAAAATCGCTAATGTTTTTTCCTTATTTGATATCTAACATCATCAATACTTTTATATACGACACTAAAGTGGCTAGTCACAGAAATAAACTCGTATACAAAATGCATCACAGATACTTCTTAAAATAATACGGAAAACGAGAATATATTACGGACGTTTTTGATAGATATCGCATATTTCTTACTTTTTTCTAGTATTTAAACGAAACGGAACCCGATAATACTGATTAATAGTCATGATTTGCCCGCAATATATCTTCTAATATGTAAATGTATGGTTTAATTTCACATAGAAATAACTTAACTAATATCTAAACTTTGGATTCGCTAATTTTAAGATATGAATCTTTCTAAGAATATACCTGTATATTCGCTTTGATTTTTACGCTTAATTTTAGTTTAGAAGATAGAAACGAATGAAAATTACATGTTTCGAGTCGTATTGTCGCATTACTACACCTGAATAAATAAATAAATAAATAACCATGGAACATAAAATATTACTGCAAAATTCTATGAAAAATGAAAATTAACAAAATAATTAAATCAGAAAAGAAAATATTTCAAGTTAATTATCGCATGATATTGGCAGCTCGTTCTCTATCTCTCTCAACTTCCAATGGGTGCATCCTTTTCCGGTGTGAAAAGCAATTACCTGAACTCGCGAATGCCTTGGGACAATAAGGGCACTGATACGGTCTTGCTCCAGTATGTTGATTAATATGAAACTAAATATAAAATATATTAGAGATAAATCGAATTTTTCCCAAATAAACAAACCTTCAAATCTTGATTTCTCTTAAACGTCTTATCACAGAGTGGACATTTATGAGGCCTCAGATCGCTGTGAGTTATGGAATGCGCCCTCAGAGTACTGTTAGTCGGATAAACCCTCCCGCAAACATTACAAGGGAATTGAATCCCTTCGTGGTACTCCTTATGTCGATGTAAATTGCACTGCGTCTTGAAACTTTAATAAGTTTTCATTGAGAAAATTTGCGTCAGTTTAATGTTGTTAGTACTTACATTCGTCCACAGATGTCGCACGCGTATTTCCCTTTGGGTCTGTGAGTCTCCAGATGAACTTTCAGGTTGCCTTTAGTAGATATGATCTTCCCACAGATGGGACAATTGAATCTAATACCATTTCCGTGGTCTGCGAGGTTGGATTCGCCATTTTCGGTTTTTATGAGATTATTTTGGGTCTCCCCGTAAATTAAATTATCGTAATTCGTCAGCAATATCCTCTTGGGTTTTTGGTTGTGCGTCCACATGTGTTCTTGTAATGCTAATTCGGAAGCGAATCTTTTTGGACAGACTAAACACGGATAATAGGACTTGCCGGCGATATTGTTCGTTATCGTTGGCTTCTCATCTATTTCGCTATTATCGGAAGAATATCCGTTCTCATCTTCCTCGTCGTCATCAAGGATGGAACATTGGAGAACTATCATTGGATCTACTCTGATTTCCATTTCTGTTACTTCTAGATCTTGATAGGACTTGTTTTCTTTAACTCCCTGCGTATTTATTAGACTTGGGGGCTATAGAGTTGAATAAGGAGTAAGTTTAGGTGTAAATTAAATTTAGATAAATAAAACGATAATAATTATAACGAAATAATATTTTATTCAAAATAATATGTAAAATCGACATGCTCATGCTCATGCGACTTACTTTAGTTAAATAAGTATGAAGCAATCCTTTGCTTTCTCCCTTCTTCTTTTCGTACGTTTTATTTGTTGTATTTACAACCAATTTGTTTAATTTGTCCTGGATCTTAATAGCCATCATCGCGAATTTATGGATGCCCTCTAATTTCTTACAGCAATTCTCGCATATTATCTTAGGTAGTTTATCATCCATTGAAATCTGTTAAAAATTAATTACTCTGGTTTGAATGGATTATTATATTTACTCACTGTTATATAAAGGTATTTTCTAATTTTCGCCTGCAGGTACAATCTTCTACCTTCCTCTTCGAAAACATTAATACCATTCTCATATTCGGACGAGCATATCCTGCACAAATCTCGTTGTCTTCTATTTACATCCATTTTTATCAAGGCGATAACCTCCCACTTTAATTTACAGGGTTAAACGAACGAAGCGAAGGAAAAAAAACGTTTCTGCACGCCCCGTTTATCATAACACCAATCGCAATTAAAAATAACACCTCGCGTCTAAGATTTGCAATCATTTTCTGAACTGACTGGCCCTACACATAAAAGCGGCTATGCGCTTAATATCCTCGCGCACATACTGAATAGTAGGTACAATTTATACAATTTCTATTGCCTGGCTTTTTTAAAAACGTAATTCATGCATCCCAGAAGATCATTTCGGAAAAAACGTCCGTCTTCGGTCGATAAAACGGTCTAAATCGCATTGTAAAAGATTCCACGCAAAATACGGACATTATGCTACGATTCCTCGTCCATCTTTGGACTGAGTTACTTATATTAAACGCGATATTTATTAATTTCTGATTGACAGACGTCAAAATACACGTGTACAACATTCCCGCCATATCTAACAGTTCATAGACAAAGACGACCAAAATCAATACGCCTGCTAACTCTATCTTCCCTCCCCTACCCCTTTGTACCGTTTAAATAGAAGAGGAAATACAATGCATACGTTGGCCTTTTTTTATTGCATTTTTGTTACGGATTTCAATAAACTATGAATTTCGTGCATTTTCCTTTAATATATCCATTGTTTTTCACCCTAATAAGTAACTTGCTATTGGTCGAATGATGAATATGGATACTAAACATTGCAAAGTAACATTTACCCTAATTATTTTTAATGTCCCACTAATTTTATTTTAAAACGGGTGTTGATTACTGCACCCCCACCATCTCCCCTGGTAACTAATCAATAAAAATACAAAACACTTTAAAGGCTAATGATATTGATCCGTGCTTATTTTATTATTAAATGCAGATGCAACTCGATTTATTAATATACAAAAATATACAAAATAAGTATATATTTATTTAGTAATATACAAAAATCTATCACAAAAAAATATATAATAATAAAGAAAACCATAATATTCAGTAACGAATAAATAGAGAGAAATAAATATTTGGCCTTATTGAGCTATTGAGCTATATGAGTCCATCCCTCCTCTCCTCAATTTTCCACTGGAGCTACCGATGTTTGGATCAAATCCGAACAAGATTTTGCTTTGGTTGACCTTAAAAGAGACGTACTTATTTACGAAAACTCAAACTGAAGCCTAAAATAACCTACGATTGTTTGTTATTGACCCTTCTGCAGATATGTAAGGCTATTGGTCCACTTTTAACGCTTTTGAATAGCTTGACAGCTTCAGCGTGTGATATATCATGGCAAACATGGCCGTTTACAGCTAATATTTCATCACCTGTAATTAAATCATTTTCATAGATACGCTTACGAAATATAAATATCCAAGTAACCAACATTTGTCCAATGTAAGTCCAACGAACGCCTAACACGGATGTTGGTCTATACATCGTTCAACTTGTGTCTGATGGACGTCCTAATATTATACTTCTGTATATTGTACGATACAGAGATTTTTAGATTTTGTGGTCGATTTAAGTACAATAAAGACCATATTCACTAATTTTTTAAACTTATACCTGCAAGTATGGTCTTCATTTCCGTAACTACCATCTCAAATGGCCCGCGAAATTTTAAAATGACTGTTTGGACGACGCCCAATGGGCAATTATACTCTGCTTTTTAATTCGGAGGAATGTTTTTAAATTGAAGTGCCAAATAGGAGGCTAGCTGTTTTACACTAACGGTATTTGATATATTACCGCCAGCCATATTGTTACAAAAACTAATTGACGTTTAGATCGAATATTTTTCGGAGTATATAACCGAAATAAAAAATAGAGTATAGAATCACAAAATATGTTTCCTCAAGAAAGAAATAATTTTAAAAATAATTAATGTGTAGTATAAAGTTATACTCGCTATTTAATGAATTTATTTATTGGACATCCATTAAACGTACTGTGTTACTTGAGTAATAACTCAAATCTAACCTGCTTTAAGTCGTCCATCTTCTGCTGCTTGTCCGTTTATCAAAATCGTCTTGATAAAAATTCCTAAGGCGCCTTTCGGTGAATCCCTACCACCAACGATACTAAAACCTAAAGATTTCTTTCCGGGACCTTTTTCCAACACAACAGTTTGGAATGTGCAAACGCTAGAGCTCGGTCTTCTAGGTAATGTACAGAAATTCGTAGTTATATTATCGGCGTTATCGATATTCGTTGACTTGTTTTTGTTTGTCGGATCGTTATATATTTGATTTGGTATGTTTGAGGCTTCTATTTTCTTACTTTGACCTCCGTAGCTTACGATGGCCCTCCTAAACATCTTGCTATTGTTGTTCTTTTGGAAATAGTGCTGCCTTTTCAACAATGGACTCGTAAACTTATCGATATGGCTACCGTCAATATGTTTATTGTTTAACAGCGTTTTATTTACATATGCATTCTCGTAATCTACTAAAGCTTCTTTCGTTGAATTCGATGACTCGTTTACTGATATCAAACGCGATACTAGAAGGTCAACATTCAAGGATTGCGTACACAACGATTGTCTTGCTTCTGATATTGTTAAATTTGTAAAACGTATACCATTAACGTTAGTTATTTCATCGCCAACTAACAAAGATCCTTCCCTATATGAATTACAATAATAATTTGAGATCTGAAATTATTAAAATCGACATACCTATGAGCAAAGCCGCCTTCTACAATATGTGCAATGACGTATCCTTGTCCTGGTGGTGATTTTTTGGCTATAACGATTCCTAATTCCTCATACGGAGTGTTCTTAACCAACCTAACAAGCACAGTGTTAGATTTATAAGCTGACACCTTCCTAGGTAGCATAGGTTTATCTCCATCCTCAAAACTGTGACTTCCTTCAAATCCAAAAAACCGTTGAGATTGATTCTCACTTTGACTATCGAAACTTGAACAGTTAGAATCCGTCACCAATATCCCACTGTCTGTGTCGTCACAATCCAAAAGGCGGATTTCTTCGTCCAAATTCTCATTTCGAACTTCGGATTGCTGATTCAAGTTCTTCTTTTGGAATTCTTCGATTCCAGGTAGAGCACCGTACGAGAAACTCCTTAGTTTCGGTTTCATATTCTTCCTTTTACTCGCGGATTTATTAGGAGTCGATTCGGCTAGCGGTGATTCTTGATTCTTATATAGTTTCGCCAAAAATCTACTCGTTGAGGATTGCAAATATTTCCCGGACATCGCGCGCAATTTATCGGTAAAACAGAACGTCCGCGCGATTGGTTCGACGATGGTCGATGCACAGGTATCACAAAGATTTTGGTCGACACTCACATCACACGTACAGTCTGCTATCTCTTTGTTCGTAATGATATTGTCACATATCGAAGACGCCGACGATGTGTCCGCTTGCGAGGAGTTTGAAGAGGTCCTAAAGCAGGATAAACGTGTCGTTCTGACCTTATCCAGAATCGGATTCCGCTTTTCTTCGCTGCTCGAACTTTGTTTCAGTTTATGGTACCTATCGGACTTTTCTATAATGACGCTACCTTCGACGTTGTAAAGATTGACATTATTCTTGCTGTTGTGGTGGATTGGCCAACCTACTTTAAGGATTTTTTAATGATAAAAATGATAAGTAGGCAACGAGGTGGCGCATACCTAATCTAGAACGGCTATTATGCCCGTTTGAGGATTCTACCTCCTGTTTACGTCGTCCATCTTGGTTTTGATGTTCGTGTCTTATGGGCGATAGACTCAATAACCGAGGAGAGTCCCCTTGCTTACGAAACCAATGCATCTTCTGTAATTATTTTTTATAATATAATATTTTATTATTTCCACTGCTCCTGTATACAACGATTTTATAAAGCTACTATATGAGATTATTTTGTAATGAGTCATGAGTAAGATTTCATTTATATCTTTTCTTAAAAATCTTATTCATTTGAAACTTTCTACTACTACTTTAAAGACGAGAAAAGAAGGTGTTTTAATGAATGTTATAGATGATATTGTCGTAATGAAACATTTATTGCCAAATATCAAACGTAAACCTTGAAAAGAAGAAATTAGCATAATATAAAAATGAAAGTTGCTGTCCTTTATCATTTGTTATGCATTAAAAAAAAATCCAGGTGTTTGTTTATGAATTAAATATTTCTTCTATTTTTCTTTCTCTCAATTATGGTATGTGTATGCCGAAATTACGTAAATAAAATGTTTGTTGCGAGTAAATTTGACCTCTTTAATACACTACAACTCAATCTTCTATTTATCGTTATTGAGGCCATTTACGTTTATTTTTATTTTTTATTTTGTTTCAAATAGTACAAAATAAGTCATGTGTATCTTGTCTACGCTTACAAAATAAACAAAATAGCATGTGTTACGGTTCCGGATATGTAATTTCATAGACGTTTCTTTTATTTTTCAGATCTGTAGTCAGCTTAATAGTAAACCTTTTGCTTCTTATAACGGTTTCTTGCGAAGTATTAATTGTTACATACATATTAAATTACATCTTATACATACCAAAGCAATAATAACTATAGAAGCTAGATAAATGTTAGTATAAGGATGTTTCACATTAGCAATACCTAAAACACGATGTATTCTCTCATTAGAGCCTGCCGAGTCCCTATACCAAGTACGGATATGTAAGCAATAAGTGGTATAGGCACTTATACACAGCATCATTAGAATAAATAGGTAGTTAGAAACACGTAAAACGTCATTACAATATACCATATTTGTAGAGCTGCCAAGTCGGCCGCTATACCATAGCCGTCCGCATCTCAGTTAAAAATCACTAATAACAGATTATAGGTAATAATTTCTGTGAAATATTATTTAAATGAGTGAATGGTTTATTTGATGAAAAATATACAAAGAAAATATCTATACCACATTTAGTGATGTAACATTCGACTACTTAAAATAATCTTTAAAGTTACGTAAGGAATTTGAAGAAACACTATTATTATCACTGCAAATTTTGCTTATTCCGGACAAAATTTAAATCTCTATTTAAAACACTATTAAACATTTTTATCACTAAAGGCGTTCAACTGTGAGTAATATCGTCCACTATTTATAGTGACTTCGCTAACGTCAGGACTTTCTTGAATAATTGCTATTTCTTTAGGATTAACGTTCAAAATAATAAAATACGTTAGAATTGACTGTGGTACACGTACCTTTAATAAAACGAAAACACTTTATTTGGCGAGAGCTGAAATTTTATCAATTCGTGCATTTTCCTAATCTCTTACTAACTACATTCACTATGGATATTGAGCACTTGAAAGAATTAGTAAAGAAAATAATGAACACTTTGTTTTTGTACTATACATTAATGTAATTAAATGTAATTTTGTAAGAAACACAGTGTTCATTATTTTCGTTTAAGAACGAGAACGACGGTTGAAAAGGTTCCAATATTCGATTTCTACTAACACAACTTTCTTTTAATATAATTAAACTATATGCAAAACTTTTTACAATATAACGAATAACTACCGTGAATAAACTACATATGATATTCTACATGCACGCATCTAGCCAACACTGGCTTGCCGACATGATTGAGCAGCTCTACATATTAGGTATTATTGCAATATTGATGAACGACGCCAAGTTTATGATTATAATTTTCCGAGAACATTCTCCTTCAAATCTTTCACATTACATGTTTACCCTTTATATTCACGCAATAGCATGTGAGAGACCTGTTCACGTAAGAAAAGAAACGTCTATTCTATTACATAAGACATTTTCACCTGAAGAATATATTTGACCGCTTTCATATTTTCCGTACTTTCAATATTTTACCAAAGAATTAACATGTTATCCATAACCACAAACGTATTTGCTTTTGGAAGTTGTCCGTTCGAGTCGATAATTTAAATTCTTCGCATTATTTATCTGATAATAATTGCACCTACTAACTTGAGATGACTTTTGATATTTAAATACACATATACATAACTTTCCTCCTCCCCTCCCCCTCGAGATTATTTAGCTCTTGGTTCCATTCAACTGTGTAGATATTATGCCGTCCCATACGTTCAGGTCTCGAGGTATCAGTCAATGTAATTGAGAGTTTTAAAAGACTTTCGAAAAAACGTGATTATGTAAGATGCATTTAATTCTGCGACATGGGAATATTACAAAAGATGTATGTGAACTTGTTTTAGTGAATTGTACATCAATAATTTAGAGAGAAACTAATTATAACCAATTATAAAACGAACAGACCTATCATCATGTTTCCTGTTGATTTTAACTGATACACCTCACATACTAAGTTAAATAATGTATGTGCATATGATACATACCCATACACGTACGGTAAAACAGCTTAATTTAATTACAAAAAAGTATCACGTTTTAAAATTAAGTATTCACGGCACTTTTCCAAGCCAACGGGTTGTTGGAGAAAAAAAAACATCTGTACATGCACCGTATTTGTTATTTGCTTCTAGTTTAAATAAAACAATACCTTTTGCATTGTAATCTTCTCATACTTCTTGTAAAATGTAACTTCATATAGCGGCGACCTTCTAAAGAAGGACGTCGTATATTAAATTTCATCTTGTTTTTATGTTTAAATTTATTATATACAGGACGAGATAAAAACTATATTATCCTTTGCACCCTCGATATTTACTGCAAATATCTTGCTTTTATGCTGTTGTAATCCATTATCATATGATTAAATAAATAGTAAGAAAAAAAGCTTACAATCTAGAAAATATAACGAGAGATAAAACTATGTTTTAAGATGTCTAACATCCTTTTAAACCAGTTAGTAGTATATTTTGTTTCCTATTTGTAATCGATTTATTTAGAGTACAAATCATCGTAAACATGTGAAAAAATTATGTAATAGTATAAGTAAACGAGACAAACTTAATGCTAGCTCAGGAAAAGTAGGTATATCGATCTCATATCGATTATTAAAAAAAACAGATAATATACATAGGTTCTAACCTAGAAATTGATTTTTTTTATAATTTTCAATGATTATCGCATCATTTAAAAAAATATTTGGCTTATCACTCCCATTATTATCGAATTTCTGATTTAATAAAACTAAATTTACTAGATCTGAGTCTTCTATTCTGCTATAACAAAACCAATAGACATTGTTCTATTTGGAACAATAAATTCTAACATCTCCCCCTTTTTCATGGATATTAAAACTAATTCTTAGACAATATTCGACTTACATTAAGAATAATTCTTCCCTTTAAAAGATGCGTAAACTTTGAAAGCACATGGTTTATTCAGAAATACATTTTTTTTCTGTCGAATTCTTTGCTATATGAGGTATATTTAAAAAAGATATACCGACACCACTACATTCACTAAGCAAGAAACTACGAATGACGGTATAGTGGCAACAAACACCAAAGACCATGCTCCAAGTCTGGTTTAGGTAATATTGGTGATTCGGAAAGAAGGTAACGCAAGCGCTCCGTACTTAAGAGCTAATGATTTATGTACATGCTTATTTTGTTTGTAAAATATTGCTAATTATTTAGATTTTGCGTAGAGACATCGTAGATTTTAATTGGTTTCTTTAAATTGGTCCACATTATCCATCTAGGCAATTTGTATCTATTTTCGTCAAGATTGATTGATAGATCTCTCTATTAGTATAATTGATCATAATTTTCCTAAATAAATCTTTATCAACCTATGGAAAGTTTTCCTATAATAACAAAATTGATCAAAGTAATTCCTAGAAACCTGAATAAATAAATTTGTGAATAATTTAATTCCCAGTACTCTTTGTTCGCAATATCTGTGTTCTATGTGTTTATTACGTCGTATTCCACATTATTCCCTGTCCTTGAGAAATTAGTAATCTTCAATGAATCAAAACTTGTTAATTTATTGGATAAGGATTATCTGTACATAACTTAGATTTGTCCCCAATAAAAAGAAATATTGATTTTTGAGGCATTAGACGGTCGGAATTGTTAAAAGTTTATAAAAAAAATGCAGTAACGGCGTCGTAAAAAATAAGAAAGATTTCGCAATGCTATATCTTTATTATTACAACAAGAAGAAATTAGAATTTATATTTGAACTCGTAAGATTCAATATTAATAAGCAAACAAAGATAAAAACGTGATAAGTTGTCAATTTAAATGTTTGTACGTTCAGAAACTATGGATCGTACTGTATGTATGAATAAAATTGGAATAAAATTGTGCAATTCTAATTCAAAAATTCTATTCCACATATTTATCCAAGTAAATTATAGTTTTCTTTAATTGAGAATTAGTATATCCCTTGTAATTGTAACTCGTAGTGATAGAATTTCAAATTTTAAATAGTAAGTTTTAATTTGGCGCGTTGGTTCTACTTGATACACCGAGGACGGTGTAGTCGTATCCGTGTGCTACATATAAGAAAAATATCACTACACGGCTCTATTTCATTATTGAGTAGTGGTCTATAATGTGAGGTTGTGTTACTTCGTTAAGGTATCACAACCCACGTAAAAAAAGTGTATTAATTCCCCAAAAAAATCAAAAAAACTATTAAAAACCCAAAAAAATCGAAAAATATTTAGAAAAACTTAAAATATCAATGATTTAATTACCGAATTTTCGTTTCATATGTCTCTGAGTTTTCGTTAATTGATTGTGCGTTTATAATTGTGTATTGTGAAAGTATTGGACAAAAAGGAGCAAGATGAATCCCGCTGCACCGAATTATCCTATGGCGTCCTTGTACGTCGGTGATTTACATTCCGATATCACCGAGGCAATGCTTTTTGAAAAATTCTCAACGGCTGGCCCTGTTTTATCCATCAGAGTATGCAGGGACATGATAACACGTCGCTCGTTAGGCTACGCATATGTTAACTTTCAACAACCAGCAGATGGTAAGAAAGAACATTCAAAATTCTTCTTTTTTACATGTCATTACCAATTTAAATTATTTCTAGCTGAAAGAGCACTGGACACCATGAATTTTGATGCGATTAAGGGAAGACCGATTCGTATCATGTGGTCTCAACGTGATCCCTCTCTACGCAAGTCAGGGGTTGGCAACGTCTTCATCAAAAACCTTGATAAGAGCATTGACAATAAAGCCATGTATGACACTTTTTCCGCATTCGGTAATATCCTTAGCTGTAAAGTAGCCCAAGATGAAAATGGGGTAAGCAAAGGTTATGGATTTGTGCATTTCGAAACCGAAGAAGCTGCTAACAAATCAATCGAAAAAGTAAATGGAATGTTGTTAAACGGTCGCAAAGTGTACGTTGGCAGATTTATCCCACGCAAGGAACGCGAAAAGGAACTTGGAGAGAAAGCGAAACTTTTCACTAATGTCTACATCAAGAATTTTGGGGAAGATCTATCCGAAGAAGAATTGAGGGCCATGTTTGAGACATACGGCCGTATTACAAGCTATAAAATCATGAGTAAAGATGATGGTAAATCGAAAGGCTTTGGTTTTGTGGCTTTCGAAGATCCCGAGGCTGCGGAGCGAGCTGTTGCTGAATTGAATGGTAAGGAGATTGTTGAAGGTAAGATTATGTATGTTGGTCGTGCCCAGAAGAAAGCCGAACGCCAACAGGAATTAAGAAGACGTTTTGAGCAATTGAAAATCGAAAGGATGAACCGTTATCAAGGTGTTAATCTGTATGTTAAAAATTTGGACGATACTATTGACGATGAGAGGCTGAGAAAGGAGTTTACGCTATTTGGAACTATTACATCCGCAAAGGTATCTCTTCATTTACTTAATTTAATTTGTCCTGCTTATATACACAATTGATATCATTTCTAGGTGATGATGGAGGAAGGTCGTAGTAAAGGGTTTGGTTTTGTTTGCTTCTCATCCCCTGAAGAAGCCACAAAAGCAGTAACTGAGATGAACGGCCGTATCGTTGGTTCTAAACCTTTGTATGTGGCTCTAGCTCAACGTAAAGAAGATAGAAAAGCTCACTTGACTTCTCAGTATATGCAACGCATGGCCAACATGAGAATGCACCAGATGGGTCCGTTTATCCAACCGGGAGCATCTGGTGGTTATTTCGTGCCAACGATACAACCGCAAAGATTCTACGGCGCTGCTCAAATGGCGCAAATGAGGACTACACCGCGCTGGCCCGCTCAAAGTCCTGTTAGACCAGGCCCGCAAGGCGGCACTAACGCTTACACTGGTATGCAGAATTCCTATCGTGCAGCTCCTCGTCCGCCAAACCAAGCCGCTGGTATGCGCGGAAACATGAGCGTTCCCAGACCGATAACGGGACAACAACCGCAAACATTACAAGGACGTCCTCTACCTGGACAGAGCGTTGTCGCTGGGGGTACAAGAACCGCTAATTACAAGTACACATCCAACATGCGTAATCCTCCGCAACCAATGGGTATTTCTGGAACCGCCCAAGTGCAGCAGGCTGTCCATATTCAGGGACAGGAACCTCTTACAGCTTCCATGTTGGCCGCGGCCCCTCCGCAAGAACAGAAACAGATGTTGGGCGAACGCTTATTCCCACTTATTCAACGGATGTACCCAGAGCTTGCTGGAAAGATTACGGGAATGTTGCTCGAGATTGATAATTCCGAACTGCTCCATATGCTAGAGCATAACGAGTCGTTGAAGGCTAAAGTTGAGGAAGCCGTAGCCGTATTGCAAGCTCACCAAGCTAAACAAGCTGCTACTACGCAAATTAAAAAGGATTAAATCAAATGTGCAGTCACATGCCTTGAATAAATATAAACGTTAAAAATGGTATCATTTTCGTTCTAAAGGAAATCTACCATTTTTTATGTTTATATTTATTTGATTAAAAGATTGATATACAGTTCTTTCTTTATGGTAGTAATAAATGAAATTAATTATTATAGGTTTCGATGTAGTCATCTGAAAATTGATAGAGTTTCAATACTAAAATGTGACCTGGTGATATAATAGTAAAGTAAAATTTTCTAATCAATTTTTTACATGGAGTTGTTACTGACTTGTTTTATAATAATCATATATCAATTTTATAAAAGTAATTTCAACATAGTTCTAGTAACAACTCTATAGTAAACTGAATATATATTAATTGTATGCTTGTTTTATTTTCTTAAAATTCTATTAGTTTTCAGATGACTAGATGGAAGACTGTGTAAATTCCTTTCTTTATTATTCTATTAATTTTCTTTAATGTATATTGTATTTTTAAAACAAATTTACTGTGTATCAACAAATTTTTGTGGTAAAAGGATTTTTATTAATTTTTAAATTCATTTGGGTCAAAATAAATTAATGATTTAAAATAATTATTCTTTATTCTTTACTCCCAATCTCAACTTGGTTCACCAAATAGCTTTAGCACAATGTCCGATATCTAGTTATTTTTAAAAGTCCAGTTCTTAACAGATCATGTAAAGGAACTTGCAGTTTATTTCCTTCGCTAAATTCTAATTTTTTTTGTGACGCTAGCGGGCTTGTATTTCAAATATATAAATACTGGGGTGACATTCTCATTATACAATACTGTTCTTATATCTTTTAGTTTCTTGCAGGATAGTAGATGGCAGTATATGTTAAATTTGAAAGGCTCGCTAAAATTAGTCTTTTATACTTATTACCTAAGAAGAACATTTTATGTGTTGTTATAGTTTTCTTAAATGTACTTTATCGACATAGAGAGGAGAGAGATATGTCTTGTAAAACGATTTTGATAGCAAACATAGATTTTCATTTGATGTTTACTAGATATTGTGATATAATTCGTTTATTATATTTATCAAACGCAAAGTACGTAACAGCAAAGTTTTATGTAGTATTAACATAATCTTTTGTTATATTACCTATAATTTGTGCTTTAAGCATAATTCGATTTAAATTTAATATATAAATGTACTAATACTATTATTGTCAGTTTCTTCCAAGCCATATAGATGGCGCTAAACTTTGAACCGTAAGTAGCCGGGAATTGCCCATCAAATTGTTAGTACGTGGATATTTTAAATTTAAATTGAATAATGCCTAAAGAATGAACTATACACAATACAGCTAAATTATATCAATATTACTACAAGTTTGCTATACATTACATATAGTTTACGTTTGAAAAGTTTATCAATTTTTTTATAAAAGACACTACCTGTTTAGCTTCTGATAAAACATTTTAGTGAACTCTAAATTAAACGTATACCGCCATCTATTATACCAGAAGAAACTAAATATAATTGAACATTAGAGGATGGCAGGTATATCATCATTCTGGTAACTGCTGATCTTTAAAGATATACGATGCGATTTAAAGGCCATCTTTATTAACTTGAAGATAGCTACGAATATCTTAAATTAATGGTTATATTCACAAAACGTGATTAATTGCAACAATGGAATTTGTGAGTAGTAAATAGGACCGGAGATAAATCCACTTTAATATCAATTAGGATTATTCTTATTAACTAAGATATACGAGTATTATGTTATCTAACAGATAAGGTGTACCAATTTCGATCGTAAATGCGAAAAAAAGATCTAACCAATTGTGTGTACTAACCAAAAGATTAAGAAATAAACAGAAAAAAAATAAGGCGAAAAAGAAAGTTCCATTCGCGGACAAAGCCGGAGGTTTTACGTCTTTGTCGTTTCAATGAAGTGAAGGTGGTTTCGTGTACTGACCGTTTGACACGATGACACGAAAATATTTTCGCAATGTGGATGAATTTCGGGTAGTATTGCCTTATTAAAAACTATGTCTAAGTGAAAAATGGATTGGTTACGTAATAACCCGTTTATCAATCCTAATCGGCAGCAAAGGGCACTCATGAGCCCCGAAGAGGAGTGCGACCCTTCAGCTTGTTATGATAGTTTCCGCGAACATTGGCAACAAGTATTAAAGATCATCCAAAGAAACCAGGTAAATTTGACAGTTATAGGTTATGTTTGATATAAGTATTTACAAATAACTTATCGGAAAAATAAAATTTAAGCAATTACCAAGCCATGACGACGTACTGGGTGTCGTTAACCATTTGGAACAGATGGTATCCCTACTTCTGTATGATATCAAGAAATTTAAACAGATCGCTATACCCCTAGCTACATCGCAATGTTTAGAATACCTGCTCTCGGAGAATTTACTGGACAAATTATACGAGTGGGGAACACGAACAGGACAGTAAGTAGGTACCACATTATCAAAAATGTTGTTTTAATCATCCTTTTTTTATTTTAAAGGTATGTCAACGCTGTTAAATTAGAGCAATTAAAGCTGTATGATATGTTAGTAAGCCAATCGAGACACTTGCTACTTGTCCATGAACCATTTCTACGACCCTTGTTAAAATTATTAGAATCATGCCAAAAGGACGTACCACCAAGAGCAACTGAGAAGATTCTCGTGGGGTTGTTGTATCAACTATGTATATTACTAATGCAGAATGTAGATTTAGTTGATTTATTTATTAAGAAAGAACAAAGATCTAAGTAAGTACATTTATATCTTGAGTTGGACTATGTTAAGTCTAAATAAGTTTAAAATTTGTATTGGCATTGACAAATAGTCATTTAGTCACGTAGGGTTAAAGAAACAAATTGATTCGTTAAACTAGTTATTTGATTGTTAAATAGAAAGTTCACAGAATGTTACTTTATTTGCCATATTCAACCGAAAGTGACGCCATTTAGATTTAACATATCCTGATTTTGGAATATATTGCAATTTCACCTGAAATAATTAAAATTTTCTTTATTTAAGGTTTGTAATATTCAATATCTTAATTAATTTCGTGCATCGAGATGATTCAATTGGAATGCAAGCAAGGGACGCATTGCTATTGTGCATGTCTTTATCGAAAAAGAAGAAAAGTATCGCAGACGTAATTTTAGATCAATCTAACCTATGCATTCTACTAGCATCCGGTTTAGGGGGCTTATATTCCGTGTTACCGCATGTTCTAACCGATATTACCGTTCCCGATTGGTATAGGTTAACTCCAGACGATGTTAAGGATATAAAGGATCTTTCGACCTTCATAACTTCGTTGGAATTCTGTAATGCAGTTGCTCAAGTGGCACACCCAACTATAGCAAACGATTTACAAGAATTCATGCATAGAGGTTTCCTGATACCAATCCTGGGGCCTGCTTTACTTCAAACTTCGATAGGGGAGCAAATAACAGCAACCGCATACTTGGAATTGATCCTACGGACGGTTACACATCCCGGTTTGTTATATCCTTTGCTACAATTTTTACTACAAATGGAATACGATGGTCAGAGGTTGTTGCTTATATTAATGAAACGTATCAACTCCGAACCGCAATTATCTCTAGTTGCTTTAGCTCTATTCGAATCTTTAATCGACTTAAATTGTGAGGATGTTATGCTGGAATTAGTTTTCCAATATCTATCACCTTGCCTCCATTTGATGCTATCACAGCGTCGTTTGTTATTACCATTAGACCCTCAGTGTCAAAACTTTGAAAGACTGCTAGCTTTAGCGCCGAGTTGTTGCGAGGCACCTTCTATGTCGCCACAGTTGGACGGCAGACCTGTACATTGGAATCACTATGGGGGACAACAAAGTTTATACGGGAATTTCCACGCATACCTATGCGACGCACGCACTAAAATTAACCTATGTCAGGTGGCATGCGCACAATGGAGCAACGCATATACAGGATGCGAGAATATCGACAACAATGCGAGCGTTAACTCGCTCGGTGAGAGTTCGGGTTACGCAAGTTTGAAAATGAAAACCGAAAACAGCGACGAGACCCTTCCAACTTGGCAGGTATCCCAATCGAGCATACAGAATAGGAAATTGTATATGGAAAACAGGAAAATTGTGGAAGATGATTGCTTAAAGGCGTCTGGAACTGCAGGACCCTTCTTAACGATACTGTTGGAAAAACTCAAGCTACTACTTAATAATACTTTCTATGTCAATCTACATTTAACCGGGTTAATATCGAGATTAGCTGTGTATTCTCAACCTTTACTCAGGACTTATTTATTAGACCACAGCTTAGTACTTCAACCAAATGTGCCATCATTGTTTCAGGTAAGTTTTAGTGTCACCCGTTCGGGATTACCTTTCTTAAATCGTTTCGTTTTTAGATTATTGGCGCCCTAAAACAGACAATTGACGAATACATGTTCCGACAACCAGATAGACTCTCTTTGATTGAACAAGCTAAAAGTTTTATGCTCGAGCGTGAAGCTAGACTAGTTAACGCAAGAAGAAATGAACGAGTTGATCGTAACTCCTTATACAGTAATACGACGAACGAAACCGAACAACCTTTCCAAAGAAACAGTCCTAAAAGGAGAAGTTTGACTTCCTCACTATCTTCGATATCTAACATGTTCACTAGGAGACCTAGCCAAATCGAAACTACAATACCATTAACTAATCATAGCGAAGAGGTTGAAACTAACATTTATCCAAAATTTAATGAAGCACAACACGTTGCGGTATGCGCGGTGTTGTTAGACGAATGGGTTAAAGAGTTGGCAGCACTTGCTCAAGAGCATACCATTTCCCAATTAGCCGCTTTCCTTAAATAAACGAATTGAAAGGAATATTTAACTTTTTTAACTTTTTGGATCTGTATTGTTTAATTTGTTTTCGTTTTAATAAGTAAAAGAAAAGAGATAATAGTGATATTAACATAGACTGTTTCCAGTGCGAGAAGGGATTTACAAAGCTTACTTGATGCAATTAAAGAATTCAATTCGTTTTTTTTTTTTTTTAGATTCTTCACTACTGCCAGAGTTGTATTATTATGTATATATATGTTTTCATTTCCATCGCTATCAGATGAAGTTTAAAATATATATTTTTTTAATATAGAAAAAGTAAACACTTTGAATATCGCAACAATATTCCCTTTAAAGCATGATTACCATTTCTTTTTTATTGCAAAATAGTTTATATTTGATTCTACGCTTATAGACAGTAATAGGTAACTCCTATTCGTTTAATTTTTTTAATTTTACATTATTCGCCGTCCATTAATTATTTCTTTAATTATCCTTCCATTTTGTGCAATAATAAGGTGCTTAACACAAATTAGAAAACCACGAAGATGCAATATTATTGTCTATAATTGTATTGTATTACACTATGCTCTCAATATTTTTCCTTTAATTTAGTTTTTTTTTTGTACATATATACTTTTTTCTTAATTTTAATTAATGGCCAGATAGTAATGCCAAAAAAAGGAAAAAAATGCAACTATTACAACAAATACAAGATAAGCGCAATGGGTGAAAAGGGTCAATCAAATGCCATCCATTTCGATATAATTTAGCGCTATTGAAAATATTTCTTTTCCAGGAATAACAAGGCCTACCACGATATATTATCTATTTTTTAAAACTTTTACTATGCAATATTTATATATAAAGAGATCAAATAAAAAGAATATATTTATCTATACCTCAAGTAAAGCCGCGTTCACATTCGCGCCCCAGCGCCTGCTATGATGTTTGATTCGTGTTGGCGTTTTTTAATTCACGATTTTCTGCTACAGCTTTCTTACGTATTTGTCTTTTTTAGTAATCGAAATACAATCAGTTACATACTATACTACATGATGTTTTGTACAAACAAACAATGTACACACAAAATTGTCTGTGATCTTTAAATATGTAAAATTTTATTCAAATTGTTTTTACTATATATAATATACGTTAATGTATAATAATTTATATTATATAGTTGTTGTTTTATTGTAATAATACTAATAAATAATTAACAAATGAAAGAACTAAATTACTTGAAACGATCCACACGATACCGTTGATACTTTCGTTTTTTACAACTATTAGGAGAAGAATGATAATAAACAATTGTACACGTATATTATTAATATTATTATACATATGTTGTATATAAAATGGCGGACTGTTTAATAGATAATCTATATATTTTTTTCATTTATATTATGTATAATCATCATTTAATACAATAAATATTTTTTCTGTATATCGTCTTGTTTCAGCTACCCTTAAATTTATAAAACGAAATAAGAACGCAGTTCTACAAAAAAAAATGGGTTGCATTATATTAGCGATATCGAAATTTTGACTCTACCTGTATATATTTATAGCAGTTCGCTTTATTTTAAACCGATTGTATATAGGTATTTATAACTCGAGATTTCATTTATAGCTTAAAACTAAAGTTGTTGGAATAGGTGTATTTGTCTAGCGTAGTAGGCCGTGGAAGCTTTCCATAATATCTACAGACGCACTCATTTTTGTGGCAAAATAATTCGTAAATTATAAATTAATCTGGGTACAATTTGTGTACTAATTAAATTCATTCGAATAGATCGGTTTTATTTTGAATTTACGTAAAAGTACGAGTTCCGTACACAATTCATCGCTAATATATAGAAATAAATTCACTTTATATTATATAGTCTTTAGACAGTGGCGCAACTTTGCAACTTCTCTTTATTTAAGAAATTAGAGCATTTATAATGTGTTTAGGCTGCCTTAGTAGGCTTAAACACGCAGAGTATTGCTTACAGTGTATGTACGAACTTATTTTGTTACAATTACGTATTGTTCCTTTAAAGATGCATCTTTTTAAAGTAAATATACATTTTATTATTCATTGCTCCGCCTCTGCGTTGTACGCTGGTGAATTGCGCATGCGTAATTATACATTTTCCATTTTCATCTTGCTACGTCTTAATATAACTATTCTTCTCCAACATAAAATGTTAATATTCCAAAGGTATTTGCCTATACATCATTGTAATTTGTTAGATGATCTTACCTCGTGTTAGAGTGAGATGAAGATAATAGCGTATAGTGTAGGGCTGACGTGTGCTGATAATATCGTCCTTGTTCTATTGTATTCTGACATCTACATCTATTCATTGGTAACACTTTAGATTTTCCAAAGTTTGGATATCGTGAATGCTAAATGAGGCCAAAAGTGTTTTGAAAATTGAAATGTCAAATAGTAAAACAATATCAGAAACAAATTTTTATGTTAGGTAATAATCTGGTGGCAAGGTACAGGTAAATAGATGGCCCTAGTTTCCTCTTTTGCTATTTGTAATCAACTTTTTTGTATAAGGCATATCGTTTTTCGTAGGAAGAATTTTGATTATTCATAATATATCGTTTTGGTTTCAGATCGAGTTTTATGATGGCAGAGGAGAATGTGAGTATTCAACCCCCAATCATTAAATTAGGAAGGTTAGGTTTTTATGTAAAAAAAAATCTCCAGTTCCAATATGTACTATTTATATTACTCAATAACATAATCCTAAAACGTTTCGTTTCTAATATTTCGACGTTAAATCGATCTAGGTTAGTGACGAAGCTTGTACACCAAGCCCAAATGGAATCAGAAGACCTAGGACCAGTGAAGATTTTTATATGTTCTGCACATACGTTTTACAATATGAAAATTACGATGCTGACAAGAAAGAAGTAAGTTACATCCTTTGTATAAACGTAAAAAGGAACCGGTGTTTATTCTCTTTTCTAATTTTCTAGGAAGTACGAAGTTCTGTTAATCAAAGTCCCCCATTAGACAGTTCTGGAAGCTCTGTCAATTCAGAATCCACAAATTCGGATGCACAACAAGATGATAAACCTAGTGGGGATGAAACTGATGATAGTGACTCCTATGATTTAGTGACATGTTTTTGTGGGAAGCCCTTCGCTGGTAGGCCCATGATCGAGTGTTCCAAATGCTTTACATGGATACATTTGACTTGTGCAAGGATTAAAAAGTCAAATATACCTGATGTAAGTGTTTAAATTTTGTTTTATAAACATGTAATTTGATATTTTTACTTTATCAAAACCATATCATTTCTGTTGTTGCTTTTCACTTAGATTTGTTTATGTTTAGATTGGCTTTGTTTAAGTGAAGTGTTAGCATGATAATTATGCATAGTTTACTTTTGATTAATCCTCGGTTGAAATGGTTTAGGTAGTTTATTTACGTTCATTGTTTTATTTGCAATTGTTCTTTGATAACAAGAAAATATGTGATAAGGATTGAATTACCTATGTCTCCTTTTCCATTTGCTACATATTTATTTCTTTTTTCCAAGAATAAGATGTTATATGGAATATCGATAATTTCTATATTCCGCTTTTCAAATTTGTAGCCATCAAGTTTTGAGTGTGACTTTGCTTTGAAGACCTTGCAAGATATCCCAACATGTACTTAGTCTTATAAGTAAGTACAAAATTTTCCTTCCTATGAATCCATTCCGTCTAGCCTTTGGACTCTGATCCATCTCCAAAATCGTTTCTTAAATTAATCCTTTCGAATTTGATTTTGAAATTTTAGGTGTTTCATTGTGCCATGTGTAAACCGAAAAAACAGAGGTCAGCATCGCCTACAAACGTACCAGATAAACTTGTTAAGCGCCCTAAAAGAACGACGTAAGCACTTGAGAAATTCAAACAATTTTTTTAAAGGGAAAAACAATGTATATATGACTTTTTTTCAAAATAACAACTATGTTATAGTTGATATGTATAAATGTAAATACTCCTAATCTTGTAAATTGTTTAAATCATGTTTTTTTTTTAATTAGTCGATTGATAACCAATTGAAATAATGAAATGAAGATTATATTTCTATATTTAAAATAAAAAAAAGATGAAGCGAAAAATTGAAAAAAATCAACGTAGATATTCTAAATTATTATATTAATAATGTCTCTATACTTGTTGACTGTTAAAGTAGTGATATATATTAATGTGTGATACAGTGGCGTAACTAAAATACTCTACATGTATAAACTCCCCCTCCCCTCCCCCTGTACAATATAATTCTTGCTATTTATATTAAATCTCAATTAATTTACTATTGACATGTACATTTCTTATCAGGAGAAAGGTGACTAAAACGCTACGGTTACGCCTCTGATGTGATAGTAACACATTTTACAAAGCACTCTTGATTTTTTATCTATGAAAGCAAAAAAGAAAGGCCGTGAAAAATATATCTTTAATCTTAAAGAAGAAGCATTTTTACATTATTATCACGCATTACATTCTTTGTATGATGCACATTTCTACTTGTAGTAGGTGAAAACAAGAAAAAGAACGTTATACTACTAAGAAAAAAATAAAAAATGTTGCTTTAAGAGAAATTAAACCTATAGTGTCGTTGATTCGTTATTAAATCGTTTCGTTTCTATTACTATCTATTAATATTAATTGTAGATAAAGGAAAGACGTTTTTCTTTCATTGTATAACTATAAAACTTATTTAACAATTTTATTTGATAGATTTTTTATATTTTGTTTTATTTTATTAAAGATAAATGAAAAGGCATCTACGAAAAATCGCGTATCCGGGATTCGTACCTAGAAAATTTTATTATTATTATTAATATTATTATTATTGCTATTATTATTATTATTATTATTATTATTCGTAATGTGGTAAAACGAATGATATTGAGATAGGATTGGATCAAACTCTTGAGCATGGAAGTAAGCCAATATATTTTTTTTTATATAGGAGTATGAGACAAGACCTGCTATTATTGTCACATTTTTTATATGTTAACTGGAAAAGATATTGACTTACTTCATCCTTTAACCATTCAACTCGTACATACATAGTAGGCTATGAATATTATTTAGACAGCTAAATTAGTAAAAGGAAAAGACATATTTATATTATTATTATTAATTAATGATCATGCTATTTGTTGGTGTTATAATTTTCAGTTATTTTCTATTCAAAGAGGATTGGAAAAAAGAACGTCATTAAACACGATGCCTAGATCTTGCCAAATTGCACTTAGGAACGAACGTCCTATCTTCTAGACTTGTTTCTAACAAAGTGTGTTGTTAATACGTATGTTTTTAATGGCGATACTAAAAAGAAAAAATAAAATCTTCTAGCATAGTGTACATGTGATATGAACAAATCCAAAAAAATCATTGTGATACCTATCATCGTATATTTTAAGTGCGCATCATGAAATCAAAAATAAAAAAATATATATTTTTAGAGATTTTACAACATCGATATTCGGTCGACTTTTCGTTGCCTCGGCATTTTGGAATCGTAATAAAAATATAAAACGATGAAAATAAAACACCACGATTAGCACTATAATGGATAACAAACAGTCATTTTTCTCGTTTTCTCACATTTTTTTCTTATGTCATTTTTCGCGATAAGAAAAATTATTAATAAACAAAAAAAAAAAAGAACGACACTATATTAAATATTTACTATTGTACAGAAATATCATTTTTGTAAATGCGACACGTTTATACATACATACACATTTTTTTTTAATTACGGTAGTTGTCTAAAATGATTCGTTCCGCGATATATTGTACGAATAATTTGAGACGGCTCTGTATAATTTACATTTGTACATTTCCATTTATATTGTAAATAACAAAGCTTAAATAATAGAGCATTATTAAGTAATAAAAAAAATTAATTAAGTAAGAGAGAAAAATTATGGAAAAATCGAATTTATTATTATTTACCCTTGTAATCAAGATTAATTTTCACACTTTAAAACATTTTTTGTGATACTATTGTACAGACTTAGATTGTAAAAGAGGGAAAATAACAGACAAAATTTTAATTAAACGATACCTATAATACAAACCAAGTTTAGAATGGATTTTTATCTTATATATTAATATATTTCAATTATTTTATTTTTTGTATAATTAATGATTTAACTATTACATTTACTATTAATATTATTACTATTATAATTATAATAACAGATGAAACAATGGATCCCCGTATTATACATAATATAGAAGAGAAAGGAAACGTGTATCATTGTTTCGTTTGTTTCAGTACAGATCTGCAGTGTTAAAATTGTATTGAATTTATTGCGTTGATAAAAAAAAAACCAACATATATATTTAAGGGCAAGTTTGGGTTATCTCATACCTATCTTTTAATGTCTTTTTTTTTGACTGATACGTTAAATCGTCTTTTTTTAAGTTCCCTAATTATTGTACTTTCTTTATCACCAAAGTCACGTATGTAAGATTGTAAATTTATACACGGAATACGATGCAATAGTACTAATTCGAATCTTTTTCGTGGAAATTTTAACATAACGTAAATCGTAAGGATTTTATGTTTTTCGTATTGATATTAGGATGAAAAGATTTAGATGTATACTACAGTATATTGTAAGAGTTTGTTTGTATGTTCGTTATATCCTACTATTCATATTTCTACTTTACCGAGATGCAAATTTCGGCGTTTCTTTCTTCTTTTCTTCGGTGTTACTCGTATTTATTATACTTTTCACATCCTACTTATAGGCGAAATTTAATCATTTGTTGACTGACTGTGTTTAAAATAATGAGTGAAATCATACATAGCTACATAATTTTTATAAATAATGTATTTGCAATAAAAGTTTAATGTTTAAATAAATCCAGTGTCTTTTATTCATTGTTTTTCCATTAATTGCTGCTCCTAATACAACTCATTAAAATTCTCTGTATATACAGTTCGCTCTCAAAGTAAATGTACTGATTTTTGAGGTTGGTAATAAATTTTAAAATTCGTTTAAATGCGTATTTTCAAAATAGAATAAATTTTATTAATCTCAATATTAAAATTAAATTAACTAAGTAATTTTTGATATTTCGAAGAGTGGCCCTTCCTTAAATCACTTATTTCACCTCAGGGAATGGTGATATTAAAATTACCGTCGAATACTATGGTGCGACATCATGCGATTATACCAGTATTAAATCACCGCTCTTCAAATAGCCATTAAGCACATCAATTTATTGCGTAAGTAATTTAACAAATTCCGAACTAAATACAATATTTTAAATTTCGAATTTAGTATCGGTACAATCGCAGGAGGCGCTGGAAACTGTTTTACCCCCACCACGACGACAATTACCAATCTAAAAGGTGTTTTGCACATCGAATAAATTTTGAATAATCATTCTACAATAGTGCAATTGGTTGTCAAAAGTGCTTGCAGTGCTTGGATCCAGAACTACCTTTTAGGCGGCAAAGTTAGAAATATATATTTTGGATATATACGAGGGCGACATGAAATGTTGCCGGAATCGACAAAAAAAAACACGGTATTGGTGCGGTTTTTTATGTTTCCATCTAGTCTCCTCGAAGATCAATATACTTTTTCAAACGGTGCTTCAGTCTTTTCACGCCGTCGGAAAAGTATGATGTTTCGAGGTCTGCAAAATAGCCATCTGTAACGACGATAACCTCCTCATTGGAGGCAAATCTCTCCTTCCAGTGATTTTTTTCATGTTTGGGAATAGGAAAAAGTCACTGGGGCCTAGATCCAGTGAATATGGAGGTTGAGAGACTAATTCGTAGTGCAACTCATTCAATTTGGACACGACGATGCGGGATGAATGAGCTGGTGCATTGACGTGGTGGAAAAGCACTTTTCTCCTTCAATACTGCATCAAATCCGGTCAATAAATCGCTGTAGTATTGCCCCGTGATCGTCCTTTCCTTCTGCAGATAATCGATGAGGATCACACCTTTCCAGCCGATGGAACGGTTTTTGCTTTCTTCGCAACCGATTCACCCGGAAAAGTCCACTGCTTGGGCTTGATTGGTGTACGGTATGTAGTGATGGATCTCAACCTTATTCACGGTTACGAAACACATAAGGAAATCTCTTGGATTGCGTTGGATCCTGGCCAAACACTTTTTCGAAACGGCCACCCGATTTCGTTTTTGCTCTGGCGTGACGCGCGAATATTTAAATCCCAAATTGAAGCGAAAGTGCTGCCGCTTGTGTTTGGATCTCGTACTGGGAATAATGTTAAACGTTGGCATATGATCCGCGTCTCCTATGCTTCAACCTGTGCTTTACCTTATACAAGATAATTTATATTTATGAACCTTCTACTGGTTAAATGAATCATGTATTGCTAATTTCCTAATTATTTACGTCATATTCTCAGTATTTTTATGTTAATATCACTTTTTCTTCAGATCTTATCGTTTATTCGTTCGATTTAAATACTTTACGATATCGAAGAGGTTATAACCGTAAAATGATATCTTTTGTTGGTTCTTTCTAATATATAATATCCGCAAAGATCTATTAAAAGTACCGAGAATAAATGTAGATCAACATGATTTTACGGTTAGTTGTCGTTTTTAGTTTAATTAAAAGTATATTAAGTGAAAATGATGGTTACTGTGCATTGTATCGAGGAGAAATTTGCAAGAATTATATAAATAACACGCAGTTCGTTTGGTATGTCAGGTATATCAATGGTACGATGCGTGGAGATGCACATGAAGCTATTACAGCTAATCTATGGGAGGAATTGATTGTAACACTGAAAGAGCCATGTAGAAGTGCAGCTGAAGTACGTTATCATTGAGTTTCAAAGGTCAGATTAGCTCGATTACACCTATATTTTATTTTAGAAGCTACTGTGTATGTACGCTTTTCCACATTGTGATAAACTCGATGCTTTACAACCCTTACCTCTATGTTATGAGGATTGTAGAGTGGTTAAGGAACAGTTCTGTTATAATGATTGGGCACATATTGAGGACAATAAGAAGCGTGGGATCTTTTTCCAATCCCGTGGTCATTTTGAGTTACCAAACTGTGATTTGCTACCAAAACATAAAGTTGTAAATAATACGGTTACATGTTCACATGCGAAATTGATGGATATGAATGAAGCAGAGATAACATGTAAGTAAGTTTTGCAAGTTAGGAATACCCTTTGATGTCATGCATTAACTTCGTGTAGATGATTGTGTAAAAGGGAGAGGTCGTTTCTATCAAGGAAAAGTAAATAAAACTGGTGATGGATTAGACTGTCAAAGGTGGGACTCTCAATTTCCTCATACCCATGAGAGACCACCAAGTTTCTTGCCAGAATTGAAGGGAGCTGAGAATTATTGCCGAAATGCTGGAGGGGAAGAACCTAGACCATGGTGCTTTACAACAAGTAGCAGTGTACGATGGCAGTATTGTGATATACCCAAATGCTCAAATTCTACTGAGGAGATTGAGACCAAAAAAGGTGTTAATATGGATGCATATTCCTCACCCATGTTTGTTCTGATAGCATCAGGAATTACATTGTTATCATTGATTGTCTTATTGCTACTTGTACTTCTGTGTCATAGGATTCACAAGCATAGATTAGGCTACAATCCCACTGGAAATGCAGATGTTTCCATTGATTTAGACAAACTACCGAGCAATGTAGCTTATCACAGGTAAATATAGCTTAAATCTCCATAAATGGTGATTGGATTTAATTCACTTCGATGCCTTTAGAGCTGGAGCACAATTAAATCCCAAATTGGAATGTTTAGAATTCCCCAGAAACGATATCATTTATATCAAGGATCTTGGACAAGGGGCATTTGGAAGGGTTTTCCAAGCTAAGGCTCCTGGACTTGTTGCTGGGGAAGAATTCACGTTGGTGGCCGTCAAAATGCTCAAGGACGACGCCTCTGAGGATCTTCAAGACGATTTCGAAAAGGAAGCTTGCCTGTTGTCAGAATTTGACCATCCCAATATCGTTAAACTACTTGGAGTATGCGCTATTGGCCGACCAATGTGTTTATTATTTGAATACATGGGCAAAGGCGATTTGAACGAATATCTAAGGAAATGTTCCTCAACGTGCTATGTGCCAAGGAACACTGACGAATTATGCAAAGAATTACCTAAGGAGAATCAACTGAGCCACGTGGATTTATTGAATATTGCTTTACAAATCGCGAGCGGCATGGTTTACTTGTCCGAAAGGAAATTTGTACATAGAGATCTCGCCACTAGGAATTGTTTAATCAATGATCAAATGATCGTAAAGATAGCCGACTTTGGATTATCCCAAAAAATATATTTACAGGTGCGTCTCATGCCTTTCTTAATTCCAATCCTTCATTGTTCTTTTCATTTAGGATTATTATAAAGGAGACGAACATGACGCGATTCCAGTGAGATGGATGCCTCTAGAGAGTATATTGTACAACAAATACACATTGGAATCTGACGTCTGGGCTTTCGGCGTTTGTCTATGGGAAATCTTCTCATTTGCCTTGCAACCTTATTTCGGAATGACCCATGAGGAAGTCGTCAAATATCTAAAAGCTGGGCACATGCTGTTAAGTCCTGAAAATACCCCAGCTCCTGTCTATGAAGTAATGAGGCAGTGTTGGGCGCCTAAACCTTCTGACAGGCCTAATTTTAAAGTAATATACAAGGCGTTACGCAATATCTACGAAATGATCTCAAGCATGTCGCCAAATTAGTTCGAATTAATCATTTTATATCATATCGATTTTTTTTTTATTGTTAATTTGATTGTCATTTGAAGTACAGTATTGTTTGTAAATAATATGATGATTTGACGAAGCAGCTAATTGGAACTTGGCGGATATAATGGGGGTCTGAATTCGTACAATGTTATTGTTATTTTTACACATCATTTATTTATTTTACGAATAACGTTTAAGACTGAGATTTATTTAATTAATTAAAGTAGCGAATATATCCACAACTGTAGTTGGTGTTCGTCAGGGCTCCCTATTGGGACCTATACACTTTCCTTTATCAACGAAAATTCTATATTCGTTACGATATACAATTAATTCCTAATTTTCCTTTTTAATATCAGGGAACGTACTTTATACTGAGTGACGAAAAATATTCCATTTTTTTTTTTTTTTTTTTGAAAGAGATGTATGTGATCGTGGTTCATATGTTTATACATATTATTGCTTCTGGGAGTGCTATGTCGTACATTTTTTTTGATATTGTATTTACATGTACACATCGAAGAAAGTTTTTAAATTTGTAATTGTACCAAAATAAATAAAGTAATTTTTTAATACTATTTAAACATGTTTCATTCGGGAATTAAATAATAGTCCAATACCTGTAAATGAATGCTTTATTTTATTTAGACAAAACACACATTTATTTTAACATAAGGGGAGATTGTTTTAGACTATGCAAAACGAAATGATAAGAGATATAACGACAAAAAAAAGGAGGTTCGGAAGGGAAAGAGATAGGGGAAAAACTTATTGTCACGCCCCCCTATTTTTTGGTATATAGGGTTTTGTACGAATTCGTGAGAAAACTAGCCGCATCACTAGCTTATGCACACCCTGTGTATTACATTCATATGCATCTGCATAAGCTAAAACACTCTCAAAAGGTTACAATAATTGCGATAAATGAATAACATTAAAGATTTTCCTTTAATATCAGTTAATTTCAGAGTATTAAAGAAAAATATCGAATAAAGCCAGTCTTGTTTTGATTTTTCTATCTCGTCAATCATTTTTCTTAAAGGAATAATAATGTAAACAATAAACAAACACAAATATAGAGATAACAAGAAGAATATTGCACAGTAATATATAATTATAATACGTTGATAATACATATATACACATAGTTCTAATAATGATAAAATAAGTAAAACAGGCCTTTTAACAACAAAAAAAAAACAGTACGATAGTTAAATAATGCACAGATGTTTACAATTAATTACACAAGTTCCTATGTACAATCATCTTTAAAAAGTAACTCGTAGCTATTTGATTATAATATACACAACTAGATATTTTGGCTATTTATATAGTAATATTCTTATGTTTATTATTATATGGAGGACCAGAAAATTCTATGGTAAGAAGTAATAATATCCAATTCGTGTGATTGTGCATAGGATCTTCCATAGTCGAATCGAAATTAAATGCAGGTTCTTAATTTTACTTCGGTTAAATATCATTACAAGAAAATACTCCATATTTTTTTTTCTTTTATTATCATTAATCATTTTTCTCTACCTCCATTAATATGGCTACTATTTTATTTCTTTTTCTCATTGTCTCGAAAAAAAAAGTAATTATCAAGGTCACTTTGTCGTCATCAATTTAGTTTTTTTTTTTTAAATTTTTGTTTAATCAAAGATATCAAACGTTACTATTTTTATCGTCTCTTTTAAATGAAAACGTTACAAAATGGTTGACATGTTTTATTTTTCAAGTTGGTTTCTGCCTCTCCGTTTTTAATTTGGTGGAAAAGTAGGTATAATAATAGGCATATGCCCGTTAATGGCTGTATTCGAATGTAAAAAAGTATGATCAAAAAATGACATACCCAATTTATGTACATTGGTTGTAGTGTTAGCAATCTCAGGTACAGCAGTGGCCAAGGGATTCGTTAAGTACGGGGGGGATTCCTCAGTCGTAGGTACGGCTGCTAAAATTGGTTCCTTAACAGGCACTATTTGAGTACTATTCCTATCTTTTGATTTCGATCGTCTGATGTGGACTCTACTCGAATGCAAGACCACCTGATATCGATGTTTGAAGTACATGTTGCAATGTTCGCATTGGAACATTTTCCTAGAGTGCCTCCAATGTTGGTGTAAGATTAGGTTGCTTTTCCTTCTAATCTGACTTATCCTATTCGTTTTACATCGGTGGCATGAATATCCTTTCCTCAATATTAATTGTGCCATATACTTATCGACGAGATACGCATTTAAAGTGTTATTGATCTGCTTCTCTTGAAAATTTTTGAAATTCCCATCGCTTTCCCATAAGGGCATCAGTACCTTCTTAGGTTGGCTCTGTTTACGTTGTCTTTTGTTTTCCCTTTGCATCATATTCTGATAACTGTTCGTGTAGGATAGAGACGAATGCAGATTCATATGGGTCATCACCATATTCTGATTGAGAAACGTCATATTACATATTTGACACTTGTAATTATGCTTTGGATTGATATTCTCCTTAAGATCCTCGGTTTTCGCGGGAGATGTGGTAGTGTGACGATGGATATGCTGATGCATTTCTAATGAACCATCATCTTCAAATTCACAGCCACATGTTGGACAGACGAACAAGGGGAGCTCCGTTTCCTCCCCTTCTTCGTCATCAAATGAGCTACCAACATCCCCCGCTTCAGGAAAATCCGACTGGATACGATGGCTTAGATTCACTCGGCTCATATCTTCGGCGGCTCTAGAGTCACATTCCGGCTCAGAACCATCACTGGCCTCCATATAATTGAATAATCTTGCTGCTCCATGTTGCTTTGGGGTATGTTGCTTCCATGGTTTAGTTTCTGGTTGTAGTAGGCGGTTATTATGTTGTAAAAGTGCTGCCGCTGCTGTTAGTTCATGGTTTTTTAAAGTCGACGAGTTTTGGCTAAAAATATTCAGGCCTATTTCTTCTAGAGTTAAGGAAATTATCAAAAGCAAACTCACCTAAACGACGTACTAGTTGACGTGGCCACATTCGAGTAAGACGTGTTCCTCAGAACGTTATTACTTCTGTTGCTTCTTTGATCCAAAGGGCTAGAAGTTAATAAAACAGGATTTTAAATTTAACCGAAGAACTAGAATAGGTAATAAACTTACTGATGTTCTTGTTGATGAGCCGTTAATTGAGCTGGATCATCAGCCAAATAACTGCATTTACTGCAAGCTCTCTTATTATGCACCTTTAAAACGTGAGTAGCCAGTCTTTCGGATCTTGCCGCTTTGTAATCACATAATCCACATACAAAAGGCTTTAGATGGGTATTCATATGTCTCTTCAAGCACCAGTTATCGACGCCAGACCAAGAGCAATAGCAACAAGTAAATCTTTTCTCTCCTTTCTTCTTACTAGAATTTTTAGACGAAGAATTCGACTTCGTATTCTTGCCATCGCCATTAGGTCTGTTAGAAATGTTCCTTGCGATATTTGAGAAGTTATTTGGAATAGCTAAGGAGTTAGGCACAGTACCTAAGCCATTATTGATCGTTTCCGTCGTTTCTTGAGTGCTCGACGAATTGTATTTTTGGTAATAAGACATTCCGGACGCATTTTTTGGGGGATGTCTTCTGATTCTATTCAAATCGTAAGGGTGTTCACGATGCATGCGTAAAAAATGTTTCTTCACGTGATCAGCTCGGTTAAATTGTTTTTGACAAACGTAGCATTGGAAGGGTTTTTCTTCTCTGTGAATATTTTCGTGTCTAGTGAACAAATCTCTCCGATCAGTTGCGTATGGACAATACGAACAACTATATCTCTTATTTGTACTAGTACTAGAACTTTCAGTACTTGGTAAGCTGGACTGAGCAGTTGTCGGTCTATTATTTGAGGTACTGTTAATGCTTGTATTGATATTCTGATATTCCTCAACAGGTTGTGCTTTCGTATAGTTGTTCTCGAGTCTTGTCTTTAACTGTTGGAGATATCTAGTCAGCTCTTGCAGTACAGGATTATTCTTAAGCAGGATATCGATCGTTTCCTCTGAATTAATATTATGTTGCCTTGATAAGTGAGTTCTCACACACTTAACCCAGGCACTTTCGTATGGACATTGTGGACATTGGAAAGCTCTCAAATTCGAATGGGTACCCAACCAATGCTCCACCACTCGTGGCAGATACCCCACACAATCACATTCAGCGCATCTAAATAATTTTTGAGCCGGATTGTAGCTAGCTATTTTCGATTGGGTCCATTGAAGGCTTTCCTCGCTTATAATCCATTTATCCTCGTAATGAGGATTGGGTTTATGTTGTTGAAACGGAGTATTTAATATACTCGCTGGTGGAAAGCCATTCTGCATTAATGCAGCTAAGCCGAACGCTGTGATATGCTCTTCCGGCTTTAATAAAGGCGTATCTACATCGTAATCTATCGGAGTTAATCCACGATCTTGCGGGCCATTGTTATGCCTATCAACGTTGCCTAATTCAGGTAGACCGTCTTCACCGTAAAGTTTTCTAGTTATTTCTTTAAACATGTCTTCATAGCAATCTATGGCAGTGCCCGACATGGGCATAGCCACTTCCATTGTAGGTATAGGAATTTAATAATAATGAGGAGATTTGAATGTCTGAAAGAAAATGTACTTTTCACAACAAAGAAAAGTCGAATACACGAAGTAGACGCAAAAAATAAGAATGATTTTCTGCGTATTACATCAACTAGAAGTATCTTCCTTTGTGGATAGATTTATCAGGTCGGAGAAATAATATTTTTCCAGGAACCTTTGAAAGATGTATTATTCGCTGAAAGGTGAATCAGTCTGATGGAAACTCAGTCGTGAAAAGATTTTTTTCTTGGAAAACTTCTCCAGAGTTCCGATGGAAGGCGAAAACTTTAACGGTACAGACAGTGAAATAACAAGAAAAATTTACGTAGGTGTCGTCCTAACAAGCGTATATTCTGTAATATTTATCTTTAATTTAACTTTGGATAAACTTTTAGAAGGCCTATGTCAGATCTTCCGCTTTAGAAAATCACTTACATCGTATACTTGAATAAATAAACGGAATTGAATGGTGAAAACTTGATACGAGAGAGTTGTTAAATTATGTTTTTTCAAGTTGGAAAAGACATATTGCTGGTGGCGTTGTTATAATGATTTTCTCCTTGGTTACAGATATCTAGCAACCCGCCAATTGCCATGGTAGTGCTATCGCCTTGAGTGCCTCGAATGGGAAGAACTGCGAGCAATCTAGTAGTGGTAAGCTCTTCTGTGTAATTTTGAAAATATATCCATAAAATCGCGATTTTACAGTGATATATATAATTGACGTAATAATGGGGAATTTAAAATTAAGCAAGATAATAATAATTATTAAGCAAATGAGAGTCTAAATTGTCAAAATAGGTTAAGGAGAATGGTAATAAAATAACCAATACGATGATATTTAGAGTTATGACTATTTTGGACGAATTACATTTATTAAAATCACTTCGGTTGTTGTGTTAACCCGTTAAATATGCACAATACCTATTACGTATACATTTCACTCAAAAATAGCCCATGCCCTCTACCGTGATTCATCCAAAGTTACATAAGGAATACATACAACACAACAAGGGGTTGAAGTAGTTTGTAAAATGGTGAAAATGTGTTTTAAAACTACGAAAATAAAGGGCTAGCAATTCATATAATCTAAAACAGACATTTATCTTACGAAAACTTCGTCTACTTGCGCAGAATTCAGGCAAATACGTTGGCAGTAATGCAAAAAGAAATCGGACTCACCATCTTTACCGGGGGGTGTACGCTTTTTTTGTGCTTTTAAAACATCTTCGATAAGGTTAATTTTTGTGTTTATCCTTTCACAAATATTGCGAATGCGTGACGTTCTCTGTGTGTGTGTATTATATCGGGAGGTTGACACCTGCACCAAGCAACTCTATGAGATATCTGACCCACCCAGGACTGCAGCACCCACCGCCCCGGGCGGTCGCACCCTCTCCCTTCATTCCCTCCCCAAACGCCACCCTACCCCTAACACGAGGGATGAAACAAGCACAGAGACTTTCTCTCGTCACGCGGCTGTTCGCTCCATTCCTAACAATTTTTGATTGGAAAAATTTCGTTCGCGAAAGGACCTCCTTTTTTTTATTCTCTCAGAAAAGTTTTATAAAAATGGAACGAATCGTCTTGTATTCAATTTAAATTGCATTTCCTAATCTTTATCTTTGTTTCTCTCTTTTTTTTACGAGACGAAGAGGTGGGGGGAAAAGAGGGTATATTAAATTTGTTTCGCAACAAGTCTGTAACAGAGAAAATATCAGGTAAAAGTCAACAACCCCCTGAACGAATAACAGATTTTATTTTAAGAAGTATTACGCACGGAAAAGAGAATGCTCTTCTTTTTTTTTTTGTTGGGGACAAGGGGGAGGGGAATAAACTAGACCGGAATTGATGCTAGTAAAAAGATATTATTTTTTTCATCAATTTCCTGTCGGAGCGATTTAAAATTCTTTTTCGTAGAAAATAAATATGTCACCTCGAAGTCAATTCCTATTCGCTTTGCCCTTATATAACGAAATATGTACGAGGTAGGCGCCATAACTTCTCGGCCTGGCAGGCTTTTACAGGTTCAAGAGTGTTCAAACTCCGTCACGGCATGCATGCAGATATGCGAGGTTTACGCTATAAATATGACTGTTCGAAGAGTAGTAATCTTGAGTAGCCAGCCAACCAACGTGATTACCGCATGAAAACGTTTAAAGTAATGAAAATTGAGTATCGCGCTGTCATAAAATTTTTAACAAAAGAAGGGCATACGCCTTATCACATAAAACTACTATTATACGGCGTTTACGGTGATTCATCTTCTTCGTATTTCACTGTAAAAAAGTGGGCAAAATATTTTCGGTTTGGGGCAAGATGCTGAACGGTCGGGTCGACCAATTGAAGTAATAACGCCTCGACAAATTTCAATTATAGAAGATTTAGTGCTAGAAGACCGCCGTTCGAAAGTGAAGGAATTAGCAGTAATAACAAACATATCTGAACCAAGTATTCACCGAATTCACCATGACCATTTGGGTATGAATAAAATTAGGGACGTCGAGTCGATTATACGCAGTCATTTTTAAACATGCGTGGAGAACGGATTTTGGAGTCCATTGTCACAAGGGATGAAACAATGGTTCTGTTTTACGATCCTCTATCGAAAAGGATGGAATGGCGGTGACCTGATGAGCCTCGTCTCAGAAAGGTGAAAGTCATTCAATCAACGAAAAACGTGATGGTCACAATATTCTGGGATTGCGAGGAGACTTTAAATAGCGCAATACAACTGTGAATGGCACATATTATGCGTCTTTATTGCATAAATTATAGTCCAGATATGACTGCTTGTAATTTTATTAATTATTAATTAATTGTTGTAATAAATGTATAGAAATTAGGAGAGATTACAATGAAAAATAAAATTTCTTATATTATTCCAAGTTTCTTTTTTCTATATCAGGCCGAGAATTTATGGCACCTACCTCGTATGTTCACATAAAAAATTCATATAATACCTTTATTCCCTAGGAAATTTACTTTTAATACGATTTCATTCATAGATTTTATATTCCGCCGCCTCCTATATAAGGTCCCGCAGGTTCCGTCGAAAAAATCCCATCAAAAGGCAATCTTTAAACCGTCTCATATTTATTTATTTATTTATCGAGAGAAATGCAAGTCTCATAACATTGACATCGATGGAAATGCGGAAAAATAGAAAACGTTGTAGCGGGTATGTTTTGAGTATGCAGTGGGGTAAACCTGTTTTGGGGGAAGAGGGTGGGGAGTCGCATTGGAGGATTGGGGGTTGCTTAGCAACGATAACCTAGGGGTTGTATTTGTTAAAGCAACGATTTGCCGTATTCTTCGGCTTATACTTTTTAATTAAAGACTGTCTAAAACACACAAATCGAGAAGCAAATCAAAGCAAAAATTGGCGGTAAATTTAGCTTTACGAGAGTATATTTAATGTACCCTCGGGGCGCCTAAGATGGGTTTGAAGTTGAAATTAGGTTTCGGAAATTATTTTTACTACGTTGCCGTAGGCAAAATACTACTCAAACGGTTTATACTAGTCTCTCTTTAGGTAAATGCGCGAAGGGAATTATGAATGAATTAAACTTCTTTTATTAAAATACGGAACTTTTCCAAAGTAATTCACCTCCGAAAAGGATTTTGACCTCTTCCTTAACGGGCATCATTTTTAGGCCAAAAATCATTTCCGAGCCAAGACTTAAATATAGGTTTTAAATCTTTATATGACACCGTTTTATTTACATAAACTTGTCTGTAACACTATGTATATTATAATAAGAGATTCGTTATTGATTAACTTATTACTACGTACAGTACACCTACATAAAAATCAATAGCATCTAACAAAAAGTAAACAAGTTAACGTCTCTATTGATTTTCAATTTCAATTCACGGATCTTTAGGTTCATATGTAATGTTTTGTAGTTTTCTTAATCCGACAGGTACAAGACAAAAAAATATGCTATGATTTGCGACAAGGATTTGCGACATACAATCGCTTATATTTCAAAAACCACTGAAGATATTCTAAAATTGTTAGTGTATCGGTTTTATACACTTAAAAAAAAAGTTAGTACAAAAAAAATATATATTCGAGCGAATACAGAAAGAATAAATACTGCTGATTAGGCGAAAAATTAATTACTCTGGAATAATCATTGAAGACAACGGGAGAATAGAGAAAGAAATAAATGAGAGAATATGGAAATCCGCAAAAATATATAATACATTAAGAAATAAATTTTTAAATAAAAAAGAAATACCAAAACAAATAAAGGCAGAAGTGTATAAAAGAGTAGCAGCAAGAATGGTCATTCGTGGTAAATATTCTTTTTGTTTTGTTCTGAATGTTTTGGAAAATTCCCAAAGTATCCCCAAAGCATATGTCGGAGAATGGATACCACTGGCAATAGATCACGATGTTATACTTGTGAAGTTTTGGTAGACCATCAGTTTTAGATGATTTTGAATCGCATGACCTATTCTTGAGAAATTATTTCGAGTATTTCTCAATTATCAACTAATGAGTTAACTTATTTCCGATTTTTTTCTGTAGTGTCACGATTAACTTGTTTGTATGTCTGATAGAATATTGCTATTTTTTCTATATATTCATCTTTAAACATAATTGTTTTATTAGATTTATCTGCTCTTAAAATATATTAGCGTTCGAACAATATTCCTTCTTCTTCTTCACATCAGGTTTAAGCACTTTGCCTGTTACGATACCCGTCTTTTATTTGGTCTGCCTACACTGCTTACATTTGCTTTGGCTGGCAACCACGTCACTTGCATTCGTTGTACGTGTTTCTTCTACTTATTTTTGTTTTTCTTAATTCTGTCGTTTATATCGAAGATGTTTAGTTCTGTTCTTATATCTACATTTCTTATTCTATCAGATCCTGTGCAACCTTTCATTCTTCTTAAAAAAATCATCTCTTGCATCAGTATCCTGCTTTCTTGTTTCTTCGTTGTTATCCATGAGGCTTGGTACTGTTATCGTCTTGTAAAATTTTATTTGTGTATCTTTTCTCGTTTCGTTTGTTAATGGTCTCCTGATAGTTCCACAGATATGTGTTAATTTATTCAGGTTTTCTTCTATGTCTTTGTTTCGATCGTAAGATACATAGCAACCTAAATACTTAAAGTGTTTCACCTGTTCCAGTATAGTATCGTTTATGACTATTTTTTCCTAATTGGGGATATTTACCCAGGAAAGCCATGGTTTTACTTTTATTTTGCGATATTTTCATAGTTTTGGCAGATTTTTTGTAATGTGTATATCTCCTTCTGTAGATCATTCTGTTAGGAGTATTAAGTCGTCATAATTTTCATAAAGTAATTGTTATGTGGTTTACAATAGATGTTTTACGCTAACGATTTGGTAATCAGTTGGACGGCTAGATAATGCGATTGAACACCTTTGTACTTTTTGCTTTAGAGTTATTAGGGTACGCTAACAATCTAGAAACAGTTATTGATGATATTTGTGAGATTTTGCACTAGCAGTACGTATTTCCAGGTTTGTAGGCCGTGGACTTGAGTAGGTATATGTCGATGTCAACATCAAATGCTACGGCCTGCAAGCCCCGAAGTACGTACTGCCAGTGCAAACTCAGATTCCAGCCGTGAAAGCCTAATGTTATTTATTCGCGAGATTGTGTCCATTTTTTAACCTTTTATTTCTATGTATGTATATCGATGATGTTCTATTTTCACTACACGTCTTTTTTATACGTCTAGACATGAAAGAAATCAAAATCAATGCCATTCCCAACTAAAAAAAGAGTATTACATTCGACAAAAAAATTAAAAGAAGTGAGTCCATACAATTCTAGAAGCAGAAAACATACAAATGACGTTATACGTACCTCAAAGTTTAAATCGCTAAGTCGACTATTGAAGTCTACCTGCCAATATACAATACAGAATGTGAACTTGATATTTTTTTCTTCGAGTTTTTTATTGACAGTTAAAGCTTCGACATGTAGCTTAGAAATAAGGGAGATCGTGTAATGGAAAAAAAGAGTAATTGAACCTATGGACTCGTTTACGTCACGAAGTGACAAAGTAAATAAAAATCAGTTTTTTTTTTGTCGTCTCAATATGCCCTTAGTTCGCATAGAAAATGTATAGGATTGAGGGTACAATTCTAATTACCCAAAAGTTAATTAATCTCGAGTCTATTTTTTGATATTGGAAAGAAGATAATTGGGTTCCCTCATAGAGATAGGCGATAGACATAATTTTGGTTTTCACAGAAACCAATTAAGATGAGAGTAATAAACAAGATTAAAACACACGAACCCAAATAGGACGCCGCATAATGTTATATAATGAAGTTTTACCTTGAATCTTAATGAAAGACGCACATGTCGTACCGAAATTGAAAAAGAAATCTATATTTTCGCATCCCACACATTTCACAGCGGTAAATATACGCCCGTCTGGAACAGCTTAATACAGCTTAATACCCCTATTCACTGATTTGCTCTATAATATTATATCAATGCGATGTGATATAATCCAATAACATTACATGACCCAATTACCGTGAAGACCTTGGTAACACGTTCCTTTTGCCTTCAAATTCTCAACTGTCGCCTATGTGTTCGCTTCATCTGCTATAATATCTCATTAATTGGATATATATGTCTTGTTCAATCAATTGGATGTAATTAAAATTAGTTCAGAGAAGATTCCTCCTCCATTCATTCTGCAGTATGGAAGATTATGAGACGTGAAGTGAACGCTAACAATTTTCGCATTACGCCATTAGGATAGGTCTAGAAGGTCTGGGGATATTCAAGGGTAACATTTCAAGGTCCGAAAATATTTTTCCAGGGTATTTATTGCGCAACGAGCTTTATTGATTCAATCCTTCCATTTCACTTGGAGAATTCTTATTCAACGCCTTATTTGAGATCCGATTCGAGATTATAATTGAAGAAATTTCTTAATGGGGAAAATTAATTTGTATCCAATTAAAATTTTTAATTGCGAACGCCTACTGGATGCTGCGAAATTAATTTTTCAATTCATGGAAGCGATTTTTTAGGCAATCTCTTGTTTTTGCTGCTGTTTACAATCCGTGGGCATAAATTAAAACGATTTTCTGTACTACAGGTTCCCACGATTTAATCAAACTTTCTTTCAGAGTACATTTAATTTTCGTCAAACAATGTACCAAATATCAACTTCGCCTGAAATTATACGATGTTGAATGAAACTGTATTTAATTAAGACGAATTTAATTATTGTGCGTGACATTATTTGATGACGACGACGTTACAAACATTCCTTACTTTCGCCCTCGTTCTAAAGACCTAGAAGCGCTTCAAAGAATTTATTTTAAGACGGCGAGATCCTAAAAAAATAACGTATATTGACGTGAAAAGAAGTACGGAAGCAAAAAAGAAAATGAAAGAAAACGTAAATGGAACTCCGGGTATGAATTAGAGTTCCGCATAACGGAATTTGACGTAATCAAAACAGAGTGCTTGTGTCTCGATCCATAACGAACCTGATAGAAGGTAAACGGAAAAACAGCAGTGCAGATCTTGTTTTTCCCAATGAATATATTGTTTGTGTACTACAATCGCCTCCAGCTATCCATTCTAACCTAGTCTTAAGTTACGCAAGGGTTAAAGGATTGTTTTCTTATTGAGTTTCATGTTCGTTGAGTTTTCCTTTCGTTTAACGGCTAATCAAACTCGACAATCTACATATAATAAGTCAGATAAAATATTTTTGTAACTATCGGAAATTGTGAATGAACGCGTGGGTCTATTAATGTACAGGAGTTGGTCTTTTACGAGATTATCAATCAGATTATCGCTAAGGTTCTTGGAACTGCGAATGGATTTGCGGTATCTATCGCAGAATTTATGAATGTGTGCGGTGTGCTACTGTATTTCGGGTTTGTGAAGGAAAATTGGTCCTAAAGCAAAGACCGGTTAGAGTAGAGTCAAGCAAACGGGGCAACGCCGACTTGATCGATCGGGAAAGCATCGCATCTGAGGGTTAAGTAGTTTAAATGACAGCGGCATGTAGTGTGTTGCCGCTCTCTCTACTCGCGTATATACAGGTTTGGTTGTATCTGTTGAGCCCCTATCTTCAACAAATGGTTTCGTAAATTGCAAATAAATATTTTTAAACGCAATATTGACACTTTTTCATCGTCTCTGTTTCGATAAAAAATTATTACTATTTCATAATTTTGTTGGTATTGCTTCGATAATTAAAAACAAAAATAAAATAGTACTAAATAAAATGTAAAATTAGCTTTTATGAAATAAAAGCTAATCAAGGTATAAAATATTAGGTTTGACTTTTAAGTTTTGCATATAGAGCTGGAATAAAACAGTAGATAGGTTTTAAGGACTTTGACTGTTTATCGAAGTATTCTCCACGAATTCTGGAAGCATGGTTATTTCGTTTGAAATTTGTTAATGTATTAACCAACCCACATCTTATATCGTATATCCTGCGTTAGGTTTTTGATGTTACCTTTAATCGTACAAATTATTTCTGCTATTGAAACTTTTCCCAAAAATAATCCTGTTTGTTACAATTAATAAACAATAAACTTCACAAAGGACCTAATGTAAATGTTATGTATATATAAGAGCAATTATATTATCTTTTAGTAGAGTGTCTGAACTAATATGGACAATAGTTTACATTATCGAATAAATTAAATTTAATAGAATATCTTTAAAAGTATTAAAGAATCAACATTTTATAAATCAGGACTACAATAAGGTATTAATTCACTTGTAATATTGCGAGGATGCAACACCATTACCTCGTACGGCGTGTAAATTTCAAAGTGTCTTTTTACAATGTGCCTATAGGTGCTGCAAACATACGAGCACGACTGTATATAGAAATACGTTACATAGAGAAAACCGAACGCCATTCACGATATCAGGTGGGTTAACGTTGGCGGGCGCAACGAATTGCGGGGGTGGCGGTGGTGGGAGAGGATTTCGGCATACAAACGACGCAGGAATAGACGCCTGGGCGTCGGCGCTATGAAATGCGCGCGCTTACCGCTCATAGACGCGCTAATCTCGGCCACGGCAGTCGCCTCTGCTTTTAACCGATCCGCGTTTTGAAAAAAAAAAAAAGATCGCGTACCACATCACATAACATTTACGCACACGAACTAAATTGTTTCCCATCATCTGCAAACTTGACACAAGATAACACTCGTTTTTACGATTTTTACTAACGAAAAATAATGGCCATCACGATACAAACACAAACAGAAACTTATAAACGGTAGAATAACTATTTGAGAGAGGATGTTCTAAAATTATTATGGTAAATTATACTGTTAGGATGATGCAGGTGAGGTGTCGTAGTTGTGTTGTTTAGTGTTTTCTCTAGAGCATATACACAGCCACACACGTACACAAACATAAAAGCAAACAGCAATAATAATCGTTAAATAAATAAATAGAAAAATACTTTGCCGAACTATCACCACCACCATCCACGTTGGGGTCCCAAATAATTCCAGAGAAAGGGCAAAAGCTTATTTTTGCCTTTTTTCCCGTTCAAAAAGGCGACGAGATATGGTATGCCGTGATCGAAACTACCGTACTTCTTCCGATTAGAGGGTATGGAATATACCTAAGATGTATAAAGCACATGTGCCGCACATTATCTTCATGGCCATTGATAAAGGTATGTATAGATGTAGTATATACACTGACGTCAAAGCTGCAACTCGTCTACTACAATTTTTTCAGGATCAATAGTGTACGTTTGAATATTTACGAATTAAAATGCATTGTTTCTATTTAGATCCTTTAGAACAACGCTTACTTCAACAAGTTGCGGCATTTGACCGATCCATATTCTGTTATAGATGTCTACTTGTATGTTTGTACGTTCAATAACCACCCTGTATAGTTCATTCAGAAACACGAAAAGAAACGGCAGTAGGGAGGTAAGAAACAACGACAGTTTCTCTCATCGTCCAACATTTCTTCTTACAAGGTATCGTTTTTAGAGGTCAATTTAATATATTTAAAAGGGTTTTGTAATAATTTTACGGCAATATTGTACGGAAATCTTATAAACCATCCCCCCCAGAACCTAAAATATTGATTTCTTAATAAAGAAGTTAATACTCGTCTACATAATATAACGCTGAATTGCAACAAGTAGCGACCAAGCAACATTTTATCTGACCTATTTACTTTATAAATGCAAGATCTCACTTAAAATGACTTAATTTCCATAGTAACAAAAATGTAATGAGATATTTTAACGCTGTAAGTGTATATAAATGTTGCAACAATAAGCTTGGGTACTTTACGTTTTCTATGTAAATAATACATAACAGGAGCAAGCCAATGAATGAGTCACATCGTATAGTAAATTTTCAACGGAAAGGAACTGCCCAAAAACATATTTTAAGTGTCGCTTTAGACTGCTGGGTTTTCTCTGAAAATGAACATCATCCCTTTTGGGACAAGATCCATAAGTTTAAAAAGGGTTTGGGTAGCTTCATTGTTTTAAATAGAGCAGGGTTATTCACCACATCAAATATAACATTTAACGTTACTATGATTAATATACCACATTAATTACTGTTATCTGTAGAAACAGAAGAAAAAATTAACACTTTCCGGAATCGCGGCAAGGTCATGTAACATTGATAAAGAAAACGTGAAAATGTACGATTTAAAAATCCTATTGTACGTATCAATTTTATACGTAAATATATGCATACATATTGTTTCTTTTTTATCTCCTGGCATGAAAAATAATAGTATGGTACAATGTATACGTCTCCTATTTTTAATTTTGGCATAATTAATTCTAGATTTAACTTATCTCGATTTTGATAATTTAATAAAGTTGCTGCCAACGGGCAAAAAGAGCGTAATGAAAACAGTTAAAATTATTACATGCGAAAATATTAATCTAGTAGAACATTATTACGTAATGTACATCGATTACTAGAGCCTGGTAGGTACAGAGTACAAATTTGTAATATGATTATATTGTTTGAGTATATAATCAACCTCTTACACGATAAAAATACACAGAGCTTTGAATATTATTATGTAAAAATCCTATATATCTATCAAAAAAATGATAACATGTTAATATGAAACAATATTTTTCATGGTACAGAGAAAAATTGGCCCGCTTAAGTTTAACACCGTCGTACATGGATATGGTTCCTTTAAAAAAAAATCGCAAATTATTACGTTTTTCTTTTTAACAACGCTGTACCAAAAAAGTGATTAATAAAAGTCAACTCCACTTTATATAACGATTATAACTACACTGCGTGTATTTTTTATTACAAAATACAAGTGTACAAGGCAAATATTTTTATACACACTGCATGATATCATGTGTCAATATTGTTATTGTCTATTCTGTAGATATGGGAGATTCTTTAACGATCTACATAACTGTATTTATAACTAAACTCCACGAATATACAGTCCCTGTTCAATTTATTACGGCCACTTGCTAAAATAACGATTTTATCTATAGACATCGTCGACAACTATATAACTAATATTTTGTAATGCCTATACAAGCGTTAATGGTATGTCTAATTGTAGCGTCGTTTTGCCAAACATCCACAATGTTTCTTACTAATTCCTGTTTTGTAGCTTTTCTTCCTGAATACACGCGTGACTTTAGAACACTCCACCTGTTCTTAATTGCATTGAGGTCTGGAGATGTTCCCGGCTAAGGTAACACTGGCAGAGCGTGCGTTTCCAAAAAACTTTGGATGTATTTGGCCATGTGATCTAGTACCTTATCGTGCATGAATGTGTAAGGGCCTTCATTCGGATTTAAATCATTGACATATAGTATCAAGACATACTGCAATACACGCTTTCATTGGTGTTAATTCATGGTGTTTTCATAGCAAAAATACAGTGGAACAGGACTACCATAACTGACAGAAGGTTTTTCACCGTCCTTAGTACGCTAGCAAACCGTTTAGATGGACATCGTCTAACAAATGGAGTTCTTTCGGTTACGGTTTCTAGTTTTGACTCATCGCTGAATACGATCTTTAACGAAAGCAGATTGTTCAAACAAAAAAATTTTGCTTGATTTACATATTCATTTAAGTTATTTTATTTTACCTTTCGCCAAACGTCAATTGTGTAATGTTTATGACCTTTTATCATCGGTGTTAATCTTGGCTTTTTCAGGGAGCGTCTGGATTTTAATCCGGCTTCGTAGAATCGCGTGAATATTTGCACTCCTTGTTGATACATTACATTTCCCATTTCTTTGGCGGATAAACCTAGGTTTTCAGTTGCTCTTTGCAGAATACGTCGATCGTCTCGATTAATAGTTTTTTTCTCATTTGATATCTTTTTTTGCCCATAACGAAAAAATATAAAGCGGATACAAACAATACTAATACGTAAACACGGCAAAAACAGATAAATTTTCTTTCTACAATAGTAACCGATCCAAATAATATTCGAAAAATTACTCTGTTTTTCAATTTTGTTCCTACCCATCTTCTATACAAAAGGTCATTAAGTGGCACTTTCTCAATTTCTTAAAAGGATATTTGGAGAACGTATTTAGATAGGTATTGTAAACCCTATTCATGAATTTTATACATGTATTTGTAAATTATCCTGTTGGAAACACACAAAAGCTTAAATGTATAAGGTGGCCCTAATAAAATAGACAGGGACGGTACCTTAGTAGCTATATTTTAATTTCGTTAATAATTGACCGATTGTTTTTGTTCAATATTAGCAGCGAGCTTTTAACATTAATAAGCAGCGGACTTGTTCTTGTCACTATATTTGATAAGCCATTAACAAGCTAGTAAAAAATAATGACCCAGGAGTATCGATCTTCAAGGGGCACCTAAAACAATTGACCTATCTAGAAAAGCTGCGATGATATGTTGAAAATAAATTGCGAGCTTTTACCCCTTATTAACTATGAGGTTGAAAATTCATTCATAGATATTTGTAAATGTACACAGAGATGGCGTCATTACTACAAATTTAGAAATAGTGGAATATAAAACTACGAACCTGGGCCTAGCGTTACTAAGCCTACAGAAATGTAAACTCAAACATACACACCTAAAAGCTAGAATGTGTCTTTGACATTGTTTATTAAGTTTTATTTTTGTTTTTAAAACGCATACCATCACATCGAGAGAATTAGGTCAAAATTTTTTCCAAACTGCTTACCGACTTAAAATTGATAGTAAATAAAAGATTTATTGCTTGGAATCGATTTATCTGTTTAGAGCTTCGAATTCGTGTTATTTTTAAATGAGATACGAGGATTGTTCGGATATTATCCACGCCAATTCTCCTCGTTTTAGGCTCGTAACTTATTATTGTGTATGACTTAGTAATTAGGATGTTTGTTTGAAGTAAAAGACGATACCGAAAACTAACCTATCCCTAACAAGACACTTGTTGTGACAGAGACTTGTTACAATACAATTATGATCCTTATAATAACAATAACCATATAATCAAGAGAAGCGACTACATAAATATGCAGCCGTTCACTCCAAAATGTTTTATTCAAATGTAAACAAACCCTTAAATGTCATATAAGATAATTACCGTTTTCCTAGTTTAACGTATGTATATATTTAGAAACTAGTATATATATATATATATATATTGTAGTCTCTAAAGGGTAAATTATTATAATTAATACTAAAAAAACAAACTCTCATTAGGAATATAAGAATAAGAACGACGATAAAATCGAAATTCCCACGTAGATTATAGAAATATCTCCCACATCCTTATTTCTCAGATAATAATTATATTTTCGAAGTGTTGTAATATTTCACGAACAATTCAACGTCAGGGTGAAACGATGAAAACTTTTAGTACCTACGTCGAAATTTTTCGATTTAAAGACCGCCCGGGGCGCATTTGGAGGGTAATATATACAGTAAGTTTTTCCATGACAAGCTGGTTAGTTACAAAACAAAATTCGAACCACTTTCGCCTTCATCTTGACACTAATTGAATTGCGACGCGTGCTCCCCGGGCCTTAGATGTACGCATCCGAGATGAAAATTATCATAAAATGAAATGGCGAAAGCTAATTCAACTTGTACGCATTAAACTTTTTAAACTGTCAAAACTCGACGTTGATTTATTTACTTCGTATAGCGGAATAAATAAATAAATTAATATGTACGCCCCCATATTTCACTTTACCTCGTCAAAAACAAGAAAGGTAAATTTTCAAGTACAATTTTACATCTAAGCTCCCAAAATTATTTGGATTTGTTTATACTTTAAATTTGTCACCAAAACTTACTTAGTGTATTTATTAATCAAATCAATCAATGCGTTTTTCCCCGAATAATTTGAACCACTGCTCTTATTTTTGGGACAAAGTATAGAAATTGTGGAATAGGACCAGTGTTGTTCTTATCGGGTCCTGTGGACTACAGACTGTCACCTAAGCATCGAAATACTATGTCTTATACAGTATATCGCTCTTTTATTGCCTTATATAGATTCGCGTGTAACTTTTTTTTCTTTGTTTTTATTTATTTATTATTAAATTCTCTTTTATTTAAATCACTTCATAATAACTATCAATAACCTAAATTAATGTGAAGTTGCCGTTCCCTTTTTTAATGATAGCCTATAATTATCCTTGTAATTCCCAGCTAATTTTACCATCTACCGCATTCCAACCTCCAAGAGACTCTATCCCTAAAACCACCTTCCCTCAGTTCTCTCTTCTGCATAGCTCCTCTAATTCTTTTTTCTCAACTCCTCCTTGGTCTTCCTTTATTCCTTCTATTAGGAGACTTCCATTTCCAAACCTTTTATGGTAGATTGTCCTGGTCCATTCTTCTCATGTATTGTTGATGTGTCAACTTGCATTATTCTGCAAACTATACATATGCTCGTTATCGAGAAGCATCCCTATCGGTGTACATTTTTTTCTCCAATCCCTCAATACCGTCTTCACCTATATTTTAAATAAGGTTTGTGATATGCAGCATCCTTGTCGCAACCCGAGTAATTGTTTCCGACTTTCACTCTGCTTTTGTTATTTTTGTATAATTGTTTAATCACGTTTACCTAGTTTGTTTGTATTCCGTTGTCCTTCATTGCCTGCCATAACTGATTTATAGGAAAACAGTCATAAGCCTTTTTCAAGTCTATAAATATAAGATGTAATTCACGTCCATGTGCTATACTTTTTCAAGTTAGTTGTTTTACACAGAAAATATTATCAATACAAGATCTTCCAGGACTGAAATCTGAAACCTCAGTTCCTCTGAGTTTTTTTTTGTTCCTCTATTCTCGATTTTACTATTCGTCCATACAGTCTGCACATAGAAGATGAAAACACTAATTCCCCTATAGTTTTCGCATTTCATTTTGCTGCCTTTCTTGGGTATAGAACTTACATATGCGATTTCCCATTCTTAATTCTTCAATTTAATATTTTTTCTTTTTTATATTGGAAATTGAACATCGACGTCACATTAAATTTTAAAAAATTATTCGTTCCCACGATACCTACAGTGTAATGGTAACGCACTTATTTGAAAAACAAGGAAACGTAGGTTCAAATCACTCACTAAATTTTATTAATCAATCTAGCCAAAATGGCTTAATAACTATACGAAATACCAAATGACGATTGCAAGGACTGTGTGGATGTACAATTCACAGGCACGTGCTCCCGAAACGCTGCGTTCCTCATAATTAATTAATTTGTGTGAGTGAAGTTTACTGCTATACCTGTGAATACGAAATACCAACCTATTATTTGTTACCTGTGAATCTTTGTATTAGAAATGTAGCAACTCGCCATAAGAATAATGTTTCGAAGTCTGTGTAACCTAATAATAATCGATGGTAAAAAAAATACAAAAAAATAATAAATAATTTACATTTCAATTTTATAAAGTATGTAATGTAATATTGAAATATTTAAGATTATAAAGAACATGTCTCCTTGAAAATTATTTTGTGTAATTGTATCAAAGAACCCCTTCTTTAAGTACTTAAGAGGGTATTGACGCTTCGATAAACGTGAAAAATATAATTCTCGACATTACCCCGTTGCTAAGTTTCCACGTAGCGAAATTATAAAATTGAATGTCTATTTTCGTTCGAATAAATAATCCGAGTTACATCCCTCGCGATGTTTTTTTTCCTTCCCAAACAAGGGGTGCTATTTCGCATTTGAGACAAACATTTCACCGACATCGGCAGGCATATCGCATTACAATGAATGAATTCGCCATCTCGCTTCATGCGAAAGGAGAGAATAAGAAGAGGGAATCCCATTCATTTTGCTTCCTTCTAAACGTAATAATTCAATAAGACGGGAGAAGCGTAGTGTAGTACAAATATATACGAATTTCTCGGGGCTATATCCTCTTCTATATTTGGTAAACAAGACGAAATAAAATAGAATAATACGAGAGATGTAAGTCATTATTACCTGTAGTATTGTAATACATATATGATTTTTGCACCCGCTTTCTTTTTGTTCCCATCTGTATAGAATAATTAAATTAAAATATGAATTAATATCAATTCATTCAACCTTAAGATCGCAAAGTTTCTCTATAAATTATTCACCAAGTTATTTACAGTTAAATAGACAAAATAAATAGTCCAAATTCAAATGAGACCCACACTGCCGAAGTTTCAAAATATATGCTTCGTTTCCCTCACTTTACGAAACTAATTGTGTTGTTTTATCTTGATTTGTTCGAAAATATGAAAATAAAAGTTGGTAATTGTTCGTATAACATTTCCAATTTCGTCTTGAGAGCTCCTTCAGTTCTGTAATACACATATAATAGCGTAGGTCAACCTGAAATCTTCTTTACAAGGATCAGGATTGTATGTATGTTTGCTTTGTTTTCCAATAATGATGATGTTTACCGTTCGAAGAGCTCGCATGTATATACATATTTAAGCTCTTCTTAAAATCCTCGTCTCGTCAATATTTACCTTTTTTTCCTTACCCTTTAAACCTGCGAAAGAATTGTTGTGCTCTAGATAGCTTCTTTTTTATCGAAATGTCAACAAGTCTGAACAGGCGTAAAACTTCTCCATTTAAGCTTCTTGTTTATTTTAATAAAAGCATCAGAGTCGGCTTGATTTTACAAAACGCACGTGCTTCTGTTTATGTATCAAAAAAGCGAAATGACGACAGAAAGGGAAAAAGACCTTTCGTAACATTTTCCGAAGTGTACCCCCTTGAAAGGCGCCTCCTACCGCCTAAAAACCAGTCCGCATTCTCGTGATTCTGTTTCCCTTGAAAACTTCACACTTGAAAATTGTGTCCGTGCCCTCAGACTTGGAATTTTTTCATTGAAACGTGCCTGCCCCTTGACGAACGAGCCCGCTCTGAATATTTGCGGTAGTATTAGGAAAAAAAAGGAAAAAATTAATGCGAACTTGATTCATGGGTATTGCGAGCGCGTGCTACATTTTCAATGTCGGGATTTTCGCGAGTGTATTTTAGAAAGTGTGTTTTCCTCACCTCCATATTGATTTCCCTTATTCGATCTCTCCTTCTTTTTTCCTTTTCGTTTAATATAATATATATATATATATATATATATATATATATATATATGCGTGTCTTTCCAGTACTCTTTAATAAAACCTTGAAATTCAGGTGATCCTTCCTCTAGAAGTTTTGACACGTACAATATGTTTTTCATCTCTAAAATCTTCATTTTCACGTATAAATTAATCTGCTTTTGTTTTTAGAAGATTATATACATATTTCCAGGCAAAATCTATATTCTAGTTCGTACAGTCTTTACTTGAATTTTTTGCTTGGCGCAACTTCAAAATCCGAAACGTGAATATTAAATAAGAAAACTACGCTCGCTCTTCTTATTTAGTATTTGCTCAATTCCTTCTTTTCATCTTTTTAAGGTCACAGTATGCAAAGGCACGAAATGGGAATTTTTTAATATAACACCCCTTAATTGTGTCGCGTTTTTTCATCGTATTTTCAATATCCATCGAAAAAAGAAAGAAATCTCAGCAGAAAGGGAAAAAATCGCCGCGGGTACCTAGGAAAGGTGGAGCTTATATGTTTTTTAATGACAAGGGGCGTATCTCCTCGTAAGATGGTAGGGATATCGCCTGTATATCAAAATATGGCAAATAGACGGACCCTAAAATTCGCGGAATCTTTTAAAATGGCAAATACGCATGGTTGAGTTGGAAACGCATTTTTCACGCAAACGCGGTTACACCCCTTACCCTTCACGTTTAGCGCGCGCTCTTGAAAAGTGAGAGTACACCGCGTAGCCCATTCATTTTTGCGCAGAATTACGCTGAAGACCCTTCTCCTTAGAGGAGCGTCTTCACAGCGAGGCATTAGCTATCCAGACATGGATGATCAACAACGTAAACATGACGTGAGCGATACTAACTCTAGTTTTATCGAAATATCTTAATAATTCTAACTCTTTTCGATTATAATTATGATAATTTGACATTTTTTTGCGAATATAAAATGAAATTTTCGTGAATTCTCGTCAATTTTTCGTTTTTTCTTTTATTCTGTTTCAGATGTCCTGCAGTGTCACGGAAAGAGTGGGAGAAAATAGGGCCGCAACTACTAGTTGCCGTTTACGAGGTTCAAGTACTACTAGCTTAACTGCATCGCCAAATTCGAAGGATAGTCCGCCGGCTTCAGCAACTGCAACAGGACCGCTGCGACAGAAACCATGCTGTTTGTGTTGGTGCTGTTGCTGCAGTTGCGCTTGGTAAGTCCTTTTTTTTTAATTTTCGTTATATTTTGACGATTTTAGATGAATTTTTACAATTGTGTTACCGTTATATCGTAACCGGGTTGTTTTTTTTTTCAAATTTAAATACCTGAAAATCGATTTTAGTAAATAATTAAAAGGATTTTCTTTGTTGTATTTTGAAATTTTCGGACGGGAAAGAAATCTAAGCGAAGCCTAGTATTGATTAGTTACAGCAAGCGCTAGAAAATAAATGATTGGGATCAAATTACAGTTTAATTAATTTTGAGATGCTGAAATAAATTAATTGGCTAAAATTGAATAGAATCTTCTCCGAAGGAAACTGATTATAATTTCCCGCTACATATTTTGAATAAAAAATATCCTCTCCGCCGCTTTCGTTAATAAAAAGAAATCATTTTCCTATACGCTTCTTTTACTTCGAAATAAATATCTCCCGATAGGCGATAATTATTTCTCCACGAGCTTTTCTGAAACCAGAGGCGACTTTGAAATTAATAGGGAGCTTTTCAGACGAAAAATCTTTTCAACTCTCATTGTGAGAGCTTTTCCTTTATATAAAAGAAATACGATTAACCTGGAAAAGGACGTAATTATTTGCCACCTTGAACATTTCAAACGTAGATTTTGCCGTCTATGCATTCGGATTTTTTTTCTATTAAAAAATGTCGCTTGTTATTTCTTTAGGTAAGTAGGTACTTATCGGAAAATATTCTTTTCACGCACAAGGCGATTAACTTTGTAAAAAAAGAGCGAAATTCCTTCTATATTTTTTTACACTTTATAACGAGTTCGTGGTATTTCCAAACTTAATCATTTAGGAGAGATTAAATGCCAAAATCGAATCGAATTGCCCTCTAACGCATTAATTTATTGCTCGTTTCAAGTACTGTGCTTGTGCGATTTTTTTTTCTTTTTAGATAAAACGCTACCTCTTGAAACGCAGACATCTAACTAAACGGTAACGGCATAATAAAACATAGCGAAATGAAAAATGTACAAGTTATAAATAACGGGAATGTAATTTATTTTACGTAGTTTTCAATGCGAAAGCGAAAGCTCAGATATATGTGCACATGTATGTACATATGGAGCTGTAAGCAACGATATGAAAATGGAAAATATAAGAATTGAAAAAGTTCTCTCCCCCTTTTTTTTCGGTTTGCCGATGGATACGTTAGAAGGCAGAGGAAATTAATTTAGAGGTAGTTTTGCGTATTCTCCAAATTGGCACGCAATTATAAAGTTTACTTTTTAATAATATTCGTGAAAATCAATAATTTAGAAGGTAATCGCAATTTTTCTCCTTATAGTTCAACTCCTCCTAAAGGAAGTGAAGAAGCGGGACTAGCTAAGGGCGCAAATCCAGATCCATTCAATTGCGATAACGAGCCGCCGTAAGATCATTAAAAATTAAAAGAAATACAATAAAATATCGCTTTTCTCTAATTTTCATTTTTCGATATAACAACATCGTAATCATTTTCATTTGCAGTCCGACTTTGGAAGAGATACGCACTTGGGGTAGATCCTTTGATAGACTAATGAGATGTCCAGGTACTGGAGCTTTGTGTTTTTAGAAATAAAACAAACGAAAGTTTTAATCCTGAATATTATGTAATGTAAGAATTTTATTTTTTTCGTTTTTTTTTTGACACTCACCTTCTTAAATCCACAGCCATTGATACTAACAAAAAAAACCATTTTATGAATAAATAAGTTTCGAAATAGGATATAGAGAGAGTAGGGATTACATTTAGATTAGATAAAAGGTCGAGCTTTCATCCAAATACGAATGCATATTACTTTGATTCCAGCTGGAAGAAAGGTATTCAGGGACTTTTTACGGTGCGAATATTCCGAAGAGAATATTCTATTTTGGACAGCATGCGAAGATTTAAAGCGCGAGACTAGTCCCGAAATCATAGAGGAAAAAGCTCGTATTATATACGAGGATTATATCTCCATTCTATCACCTAAGGAGGTAAAAAGGTTCGCCGTTACGACCTTCTTACATTTTAATGGCCTTCCTTTCTTTCGAATATAGGTTTCTTTGGATTCACGAGTTCGCGAAATTGTCAATCGCAACATGGTGGAGCCGACTTCCCACACTTTCGACGAAGCTCAGCTACAAATCTACACGTTGATGCATAGGGATAGCTACCCCCGTTTTGTAAATTCAACTCAATATAAGACCTTAGCGCAGCAGCTAGGTCCAGATGGCGATGGAGTTGATGGTAATGGACATCATGGCTAAGGGGACACGCTAGCCATTCAAAACGGCCTAAAATAATCCTCCCTCATGTACCCGTTCCTCTATTTCCCGTATATCGACCTCTCCCTCGACCCCATATATCTGTCTCCCTTATGTATACAAACAATTACAAAAATCTAGTATGAACGCACAATGTAATTATATTTAGAGAATAGATTGATGTTTTAAATTTATCTGTGAAAAAACGGGAAATTCAAAAAAATAAAGAGAATACTGCAGACAAAATAGGTAATTTAAAATAAAATTAAAAAAAAAAAGCGGCCTTAGCCAAAAATATAGCGACAGCGATATGACAATAACTTGGCTAAGATACGGTTAACGGCCTAACAAAAAAAAGTAATTAAATAAAATAAACTATATTAAACGCACTCAAAGAAAGCATTCAAAATCATATATGAACAATCACAGCACACTGCAAACTTTAGAATTCTGTCATTGCATTCCTTCTTCAGCAAGCAAAAATTATATTTAAAATTTTTTGAAAAATAAAATGAGAGACCAATATATATTACTATGTCGTAAAGACCTCACAAACTTTTTACTGCAATATGTGATGTTTCTATTGAAAATGAAAAAATAAGTAAATTTTAAAAGATGAAAGAAATAAATCGTTATTTTGTTAATCAATAAAATAAAATAATGAAAATAACAATTTTATTCATATATATATATAAATATACTATAAATATATACACGATGTCTTATTACGTTTTGGTATTTGGTACTTAAGAACGATACAAAATTTTTTAACTAAAAGATTGTGTGCAACGTTTCGCTCAAACATCCAATCTTATATCTCCAGTTTTTCTTTAGACTGCTGCTGCAAGGTGATAGGCAATTATAAACTATCACTGTCTGGGCTTTTTTATACAAAAAATAAGTAATGATTAAACACTTGCAGAAATCCTACAAAAAAGATATTCGATTGATGTTTGAATTTAGCGCTGTAAAAAGTTAGTTAGAGTACATATCAAAAAATAAAAAAGAATTCCAAAGACTCCAAAAATATCTTATATCTCGAATATTTTCATCCATTTCAATATAAGGGGAGTGTCACTAAATCGGCCTCTATGTAATAAGACACTCTTGTATATTATAATTTATTTTTTAAGATCATCGGCTCATTTCTTAAAATTAGTTAATATTAGTGTTGTATAACAGTAATGAATTGATTAAAGGTAAAGTAGTAAGTTTAGTAAAATCGAAAAATCAGAGTAAACAACGCCATAGTTAATAAAAATATTACGATATACAAAAAAAAAATGTAGTAAAGAGAGAAAAAATCTTTAAGGTTGATGAAATGAAGCTATTTGTTTTCACTAGTCATAGCTGTAATAATAATAATAATAATAATAATAATAATAATAATAATAACAAGAATAATAATAATTACTACACATATAACAAAGGAGATGCAAGAGCAAAAAAAAAAGAGAGACAAGCAAAAAGAAAAGAAGTTTGAACGTGAAATCCAAAAATAATTGAATAAAAAAGAAAGGTAGAATAACACGCAAAAACGCTCTGTATAAATATGGATGTTAGGGTATACCGATTGTGCTCTTTAGACTAAGCCAAAGGTTTCTCTTTAACACTATCGTCTCGAAAGAAAAGGTTTAAACGCAGATAAAATTAGCTTTAAAAGGAGACTTTCGTTTTATTCTAATCACCGAACTATATATACATGTAAAAATATATATATGTTGTGTAGTGATAATTAGGTAAAAAAAATCACATGCATAAATATACAGAGCGCGTTCTTTTTAGACAAAGAAAAATATATTATCTTCAATAATATAAAGATGTGATATATTACTAGGTAGCGAAAAAAAAAAACGACCACAACGTATAAGAGACAGCACAGGTTCATATAAACACACAAAAAATACACCTACACACACATCCAGAAATTCTATTGCACACCACTATATTATTGTATTCTTTCCTATATCCCTCGCCCTTTATCGCCCATTATATTGTATACAAATAAATACACTAATATCGAAACACTGTGAGTTAATATGAATAAATATCAAATGCAGATATGTTGTCTTTATTTCGGAGGCTGTTGCTTATTAATTTTGAACCCGCTATCCTTTCCTAAAATAACAACGGCAAACGGCAACTTGTCAGAACAAGAATATCGATCTGTCAAGTTAACATAAAAGAGCTCCTGGGAATATAATACAGACCCACAGATCTTACAATAAAATTAATATTAAATTAGATGCTAAATTACAATTTTTCTGACCTTCAAGGAGCTCTATATGAAATTACCAACGCAAAAAGTAACTTACCTTTGTTGATAGAACATCTATCATTGTCATGTAACGAATTACTTAAATGACCTATATCAAGGTGTAGAATATTGGCATTTTAATTTCGCTAAATAGCTTATTATGAGGCCAAAATAAGAAGGCCACAAGGTTGTTCAAACATCAATTAACAAATTATTAACGGAGACTTAAATCTTAAGAATACTGTAGCATTAAAGGATTAAATGAAAGAAAAGAAACCCTAAAAATTCACAAAGTTATTAAAATCATAAATATCTTATTGAAAGGTTCAAAATAGCATGTTGCTAGGGCTCAGGTAGGTATAAAAAACGTACAAATACATTCGTTTCCATTTTTTGCATAAAAAGCTATTAACACGACTCGAATCTTATTGGCTATTCACCCTTCTACTCGTCTTTTTCTCAAATTTTGTAAATTCTGCGCATTTATAGTTTGATATCGGAGTTGTGTACACGTCTGCTCCTATAATTTCACTTTCCACGTCTTATATAAGTATTTCTCGTGTAATTAATCGAGTAAATTTGTTATATTATCGACAATAAACGTTTAGTGGTAGAAATAGTGCTTGAGATCGAATAATCTGTGGAAGACATCGAAATAATCCTGTCTATACTGTAAGTATATATATGATTATTCGCATCATTTATTAATTTAGTGATAAATTAATAGCATGTTAACCTGTATTTTGCGATTTGTCTATATCCTAGTATAAAGTATTATATATTTCTTTGTTTTCACGTTGTAAGCTGAAGATTATGAAATAATTTGAGGTCTAGTATTTTTCCGCCGTTTTATTTGAAATTTAAATTGTTCAAGCTTTGCGCTTTAACCGCGATAAAGCGCGGAACACTTACCGCGCTTTTTATATAAAATTTCCTTTTAATTTTTTGAATTAATTAGTTTTTACCTAAATTATAACGCTACTGATAGAAAACAATAGTGTGAGCCGCCAATAAATGTTTAAGAATTGTCGTATTCGTTCTAATAATGCCACAACGGGATTCTTATATTTATCTAACGTCGAATTGAAGTGATTTTTTACTTAAACTTTAAATTAAGACATAACTAATGGTTTCATATGCTTTAAATAAATTTATTTATTGCGTTTAATATTATAAAAAGATTTATTCTTACGTATAAAATATATCATAATTCAAAATGTTCACATTTTATGTTTAAATTGACCTTCTACGCCATCTAAGGATGTATTAAAGTAGCTTACATTTCATGATATTGCCACCGCCGCGTTAAATACTTATATTCCCAATATAATTAATTAATTAATTATATTATATTTCTAATATACAGTACTTCAATAGAGCTTTTTTATGCAATAAGAATATTAAATAAATTCGTATTTATTGGCTGCTTCGCTATTATCATGTCACAGCGTCGAAAAAATTTATAATACCTACGAGTATTGTTTTTTTAGATTGTATTTGTATTATTTTTCCCTTCTTTCTTATACAAATGCTTATAATTTATCTTTTGTTAATTATTTTACATATTAATTACAATGTGAGCAAGGATTTGGTCTGCAGTTTTCGCTATTTTTACAGAAAATGTAAATAGGACTCGAACAAAACCCACCGCCAAAATTGAATTTAAATTTGAATTTTTTTCTTGTAATTAATCCTTTTTTTTGTTAATTAGGTGATTATCGGGAAGCTAAATACAAACGATTTCTTGAGCCGACGCTGGTCATTTATTGAACATAAGGTCCAGGTCACTTTTCATCGAATTTTTGGCGAAGATTGAAGCAATTTGTCGTACCGCCGCAGTTTAAAAGTAAAGGGTAAGCAGATATTTATTATTTTTTTTATTATTATATGTCGGGATATTTTAGGGTTAAAATAATAATTGTAATAAGTGAAAAGTAAAAACAAAAATATTGCAATTAAACTGACTACAACTTTACATAATTTTATTTTGTTTTACATTTAGAATTAAACAATGTCGGTTATTTCAACAACTTCATGTTCACAACATGTATTTTACAAAAACATTAAATTGCTGTGAATTAAATTAGGCTTATACTGAGTTGAGGCCATCCATATGATAAAATAAATTTCTGCAATTTGACGGCAAAAAAGTTTAGTCGAATAAATTGAGGAGATAAGCATGAGTTTCCTTTAAATATGCGTTTATAAAAATTGTCTACATTTGATTTGTTGAAAAAATAGTATTTTCCTAGTTCAAAAATTTGCACGCATTCAGAAAATAATTTTAATTAACAATAGAATAGTTAAGTTAATAGTAGTTTGGCAACAGTGTTATTTTAAGGAGGCTAAGTTCAAATTTCTATTTGGTATATCTATAAGGGAAGAAAGAAATATTGATAATAGAGTAATAGCGATTATAATTTGTTTAAATTTATCTAATATACCATTTTTTAACTACTACTTCAAATAACTACTTGCTCTACTGTAAATATTTTCGGGATTCAATTCAAATTTTAAAGTTACGTTCAGCTGAGACTGTTTTAAAATTTCAATTAAACTCGTGTTTGACACTACATTCATCATTTTAAGCCTAATTTTACTACAATAAAAACAACAAACAACATTTATGATGTTATACAATTACAGTTTAAGGTTTCTCAAACTCATATGTGGAATAGGAGGTAACTAGTCTATTTATACATAATACATGAAGTCAACTATATTCCTAGATTACAATTTAGTTCTTTTGGAAAAAAACGTCATAGAAATTGTGCAAATTATTTTTGGGAAACCCAAGTCTAAATCAATGAACAAATGAATTTAGTATTTTTTATAGTAATCGGTGTCAAAATATATTTTGCGGAACATATAGTTTCTTCTTTTATATTTTAAGCTCGTGATAGTTTTGTATCAGTGGTTATATATTTTAGCCATTTCAAAAATTGCACTTCTTCTTGCATTTCTCTTTAAACGTATTTACGATAGTTAGAAATAATTGGAGCTCATTTCTCTACTTCGTTTATGTACAATTTAATTAATTACAGTATAACATAATTACTAAAATTATAGTACGAAAAATACTCACCAACAAATAAGTCAATATAATAACAAATATCACGTGATTAATGGAAGAATTTTATACACATATTTAGATTTGCACATTTTGGGAACTTGTGTATACTTGTTTGAGCGATGCCGATTGATCTTCTAGACTTTTCTTGAGGTTCGCGATGGTGTTCAAAATAACTTGTTGACGTAGATTCTCTACGCTGCTTGGATGTTCTTTCGAAACAGAAATATGTTTAGTTCAGCATCATTTCAGCAAGATTTTAAAGTAGCCTTACCTGTATTATATATGCTTTCGTAATCCAAATTGAACCCAACGGCTTCCGGTTGGTGATTGTACACCTTCCTTTTAACCGGTTCACTCTGCGGGCAGGCAAATCCGCTTTGATCATAATTCCTCATCGGCAGCCTTTTAGTTTTCCTATCATTCTCCGAATCAGAACTCGATACCTCATGATTCCTAAAGCTCATAGTCTTACTGATCTTTTTCCTATATTTAGGACTTCTGCGTGTTTCGCTTTTTGTATGATATTTCTTCCTGATTACGGGTGAATTTGGCACGATAACATTTCCATGCGTACTTTCGTCTTTCCTCAAAGATAATCCAGAATTTTTCAAATCAATTTGTCTGTCTACTTCCCTCACCTCTCTTCTTATATGCACAGGCGAATTATTGTTAATAAAGTTTGTTATATGGTTCCTTTTCGGGCTATATCTTGAGTTGGCGAAATTGGACGGAATTTTACTTAGATGCATGTTAGATATATCATCGATCAGTCTATTTTTGTTAAATAAATCCGGCTTTGTCGATTCTGTCCTTAATAATTCGACGCGTTTATTAGCAGGACCCGGTAATCTTCTCGGGGATAACCCTCCGTGTTTCATGCTCATCAATATGTGTTCGGCTTCAACTATTAACTCCTTATATTTTCTATCAGCTTCCTTATCGCGTTGATCGAAAGCATTAACGTTATCTCGTCCGAAAGATACCGAATTTGAACGCTTCTTTAAGAGATCTTCCAAAGGTAATTTAGGTATCGGATACTTTACTCTGCGTACTGACATAGGTGTTGCTCCGGCACTTTTGCTACCATCGTGTTGCGTTATAAAATGTGTTTTATGCTCATGTTTAACCGGCTTTTGTTTTGAAGACGTTGACTTCTTTCGACTTTGTTTTAATTGCGGATTATCCTGTTTAAATTTCCTTGAAGTTCTCCTTCTAGATGATTTTCTTTGCACTTCGAAATTGTAATAAGTGCAGTGTCCGGTATTCCTTTCGTCTTTAATGTTAAATTCTAAATAAGATCCGTTATCTATGAAATCGAATTCGCGTTCCAAGGGTTCTTCTTCATCCCCTCCATCTTGTCCTGTATCGATATCAGTCTCGCAATCTGTAGGATCGCTGTCGCTTAGAATATCAGTTTCTTTTTCGTAAATGTAGCTTTCATCGTATTTTCCCATCATCTCGTTTAAGGTACAGTCATCATCTTCTTCACTGGCAGAATCGCGGTTTACTAGGTTCGCGTCCCACTGTAGACTAGCTGCGCTAAGGGAAGAACACGAGGAAGACGTAGATTCGCGTCTAGAGATCAATTTTTTCGCTGGTGATGAGCGTAGACTTGTGCAATGCATTGCCATGCTTGAAAATTAAACAATAACTACAGCGAATGCGATTTTACATTTGCGTACTTACGGACTATTGGGTATAGTTTGCTTTAAATTATCCTGTTTAACGTAGAGTCCGACGTTACTAGCGCAAGGGCTTATGTTGTTACCGGGCAGCCAAGGATTAGTACGGATACGATTTCTTTGCCTTGGAGACGTTATACCGGAATTCCCTACACCTTCCTTTACTCTAGGTGATAAACCGTTAACTGGACTTAAATTAGTTTGAAACGTTACACTAGCGCGAGTTGGATGACTTTTGTAGTTTTCATAATCTTCGTTCTGTAAAAATATACTAAGTATTAAAAGAAATGCTTCCCTTTCGCAAAAAAAAATATATATTACCATAGGTACAATAGTAGTATTAGCGTTAAATCTAACACCAACCGTGGAGATACGATCGGCAACCCCTGATTTGTTAAGTCTAGGAGATATTTTAGCCTTTGAAGCATCGGAATTTTCCTTAAAACAACCTGATATGTTACTAGTAGCGTTCTTACTAACATTATCTTTATCATTTGTTGAGGATGGAAAGTATTTTGTGCCTGGAAAGTAGATTTGTTTCAGCGAAAAAACCTATTACAATTATAATAGCTTAGGGAAGGCACCCTAAAGTCAATGTAGACGTATAAATCTTGCCCGTACATTCTCGCTTATTTCTATTGCACCCTGAGGAAATTGGGGTTGAAAGAATACACAATAAATATTTGCGTTGTTTGTATTAGAACTCCTATTTATACACGCGCGTATATCTTTGGTTTTTTTCTTTACTTTGTGGTTAGTAAATGCCTTCAACGGTTTTAATGTCGGAGTAATCTGAAATTTTATCGGCATATTTAATTTTTATATGATTTTTTTCAATAACACCGAGAAACGAATACAGGGGTTGTAAGTTTAAGAAAGGAAAATATGAAATAAAATTCAATCTATTCTTATTCAAAAATAATCACCCAATTTCACATGAAGAAACTATATGAGTCTACTCTCCTGGTAGACTGAGGATTAAAATAAAAATGCTACATACGAGGTAGGCGCCATAAATGCTCGGCTTGATATAGAAAAAGGAAACTTGGAACAATATAAGAAATTTTATTTTTCAGTGTAATCTCCCCTAACTTCTATACATTTATTACGATTAATTAATAAGTCGATACCCTTGTAAAAATAATAAATAAAGTTTTTCCCTCAAAATGTTCTGTAACAGCTGCTTGCAACTCACTGTCGTCCTTTAAACGATTCCCCTAAGGTCTTTTTTAAATTAGATAACAAATAAAGATCCCAAGTATAACCATATCCGGACTATACTACTTGAAAGAGTGCAAAAACGATTTTTGAAATACCTGTCCTTCAAAATTGATGGCACTTACTCTGGACGCGATGTTGATTATGCTGGTCTGCTGATGAGACACGGCTTTGCATCGTTATCGGATCGAAGGAAGGAATTTAGCAGCCAATTTCTACTTAAACTGATTAATCACGCCATTGACGCTCCATCCCTTCTCTCCAAAATTAATTTTGTGGTACCTCAGTACGATACCAGGTCCTTCCCTAATTTTAAGGTCTCGTGATACAAAACTAATGTTCTGCTTAAAGCACCCATTACGCATATGATTAGAAATGCCAATGAATTACTTGGCGATCCTTTTTGTTGAAGTGTCTACATGGATTTACATTGTCGTCCTATTTTGTTCTTGCATTCTGGTGTCACCGAGCTATTTTTATGTTTATGATTCAGTTGTATCATTTTCGATTAATTTTAATTTATTACTGCGCTGTATATTATTACTACATATATATGCTAGGTTACATTATTTTCTGTTGGGCAATAAAGATATTATTATATTATTATTATACAGTGGATGTTCCATTTCTTGAAAACAACATTCGCGGATGGCAGCGGGTGAAAGGGCGGAAGTACGGACGGGAACATTGTGCAATAATCGCAAACCTTTTGTTAATTTTCCACGACGTTTTACATGAATACTGTCCCTTAATTTATGCAATAAAGACGCATAATATGTGCCGTTCAAAGTTGTATTGCGCTCTTTGAAGTCAATTAGCAAAATGCCCTCACAATCCCAGAATATTATGGCCATCACGTTTTTCGTTAATTTGAACGACTTTCACCTTTCTGGAACGAAGTTTATCAGGTCGTCGCTATTCCATAGACTCCCTTTTCGATAGAGGGTCGTAAAACAGACTCTAAATCGGTTTTGGGTCGTCTCCACGCATGTTTAAAAACGAATTACTTCAGATGTGGCTACTAAAAACTACTAATCTACTAAGAATTTATGGCGCATACCTCGTACAATATTACGTCATACAACTTGCCACTGAATATAATTATATTATTCGAATCTCTTTTTCTCCGAGAAAAGGAAATTAGACCTTTTTAATGGAAGGTTTTAACTTTGAAACGGACTTTTAAACTCTAGATAAGAAAAAAAGTATTTCCCCTTCGCAATTATGCTTTGCATTTGAATAAAAATTCTCTAGGCGTAAAAAGAATTCTTTTAAACCATTACCTGTTCTAATATTGATGTAATATTCGGGTGGTGCTCCCGGAGACGTTCCATCCGTTGAATAACCAGTGGAATATGCGGATTCAGGGGATGATAAATTTGTACCTGAATATCTTGGTGCATGATTGCTTATCGTTTGATTAGCCTTATATTCAGCATCTTCCTGTAAAGCAGAGGTATATTTTATTGGTTTTCTTGCTTGAAATTATATAAAATATATTTCCTTTTCATCGATGTAAAAGTTCCCAATCGCGACTATTTAAACGTGTATGTATTATGTGTGGTAGGGAAATATATAAGTTATCTATATATAATCTTACCAGCGTTTCATTCTCCGATGCGTATGCTTTAGACGGTATCAAAGCGTTAATAAATTTTCCATTTGACATACTAGATTTTTGCTTCTCTTTTCTTTGCTGTTTCTTCCTCGGCCTGACAGCCTCCATCCATGATCTTAACTTGCTTCCGAACATGTTTTCTCTTCTTTTTTGCTGTATAATTAGGGAAATAATAGCAACGAAAATTGAAATCGAAACAAAAACGAAATAGCACGTTTGGCGCTACGAAAGATAATATGCAAACGTACACACAACTTTAGACAATGTAATATGGCAGAGCTTTTATCGCATTTCCAAACGTTTCTCGCTTATTGTTTAAAGACAATACTCTATACACTTCTTTATCTACATGCAACACCAGCTACATACAAAAATCTTTCATTAAATTTGCATGAAACCACAGAATTTAGGATGTACATTTTAGATAATATTAATATACGGTGGGATGATTAATTTCAATTCTTCTCTCTTTACTAGATCGAAGATGTTAAAACACGTGGTAACCGGGAAGAGGAGACATAAGGACGTTAGTCATGACGGCGATTGTGAACCACCAAAGTACGACGAATTTCCCTACTCAAACAGCGCATTCGTCTGCGATTGTATGATGATCAGGGTCGTCATAGACAGGACTCGCGGCAGACCTTTGGGGATCAAAATAGTTGGAGGCAAGAGATCCGGAAGAGGGGTCTACGTCAGTTCAATCTTGGAAAGGGGAGCGGTATATGAAAATGGTACAATTGAACAAGGTCGGGTTCGTATTTCTCGATGGCAACAAAACTAATCTTTTCCCCTTTTAGGTGACGAGATATTAGCGATTAATGATCATCCCTTGGGAAGGACGATAACCCTAGAAGGAGCTCTAATGATAATAAAGAAGATAAAGACTCCATATGTGGTTATACACGTAGCAAGGACCCCATTTATCGATAGGTAAATGATTTTCAAATAGAAGTCGGTTTTTAAATCCTCCCATCCTATTTAAAGATAATTGGTTAGGTAATATTAATGATAAGCTGGATATTTTCTATTTTAAAAAGAGCCCCTCAACAAAAATAAAAGTCTAAACAACATCTTGCTCAAGCATGAAATTGGAAGATTGTAAAATTCGCGATATCAGTCTAGAAATTTAATGATAATAAAGACTCCATATGTGGTTATACACGTCGCAAGGACTCTATTTATCGATAGGTAAATGATTGTAAAACAGAAATCAGTTTTTAAACCCTCCCCGTATACAAAACGAAATGGATTTTGAAGATAATTGCTGGATATTTTCTATTTTAAAAATAAAACTCTAGACAACACCTTGCTCAAGCATGAAATTAAGGAACTTCTCTTTATAAGGGCAATAGAAAAAATAGAGTGGGGTAATACTGTTACTATAGCAACCGGTATATAGCCCGACCAAATACGATTGTATTGTATCTATATGTATATACATATAATATATTGACTTGATTCGATTCTCTTGTGTGCATTACAATCAATTAAAAAGTCAATTTGTTTCCTCCTTTAATTAAAACTACAATTTTAACCAATACCTAGTTCGCTAGCGTGACATCTAATTTAATTAAACTCGCTAAATGGCTAAAGAATTCTTTTATTATGGATAGCAGCTTTGCAGTTTTCCATCGCATTAATTATTTATAAATTAGCACCTATTACAATGCGTTTTTAAAGAGGTGTGCTTACATACCAATTTAGAGTTTCAAGGTGCAAAACTGCGCTATAAAATCGTCTAAAGGAATTTTTTAAAATTAACTCTGCTACGTGGTGCAATAAAATATACGATTGATTGAGGAATTTTAGAGAATCATCTGTTTCCTATAAAAAAAAAGTGTATATACGTAGATGGAGTTCCTTAATTGCATGTTTAAACAGGACCCCTTTAACGACATCCATTTCAAATATTTACGTTATCAGCTGAGTTTTATACTTCCCAGTAAACTATATTTGAATTTATAACGACCCTATATATGTACGTACAACTGAAATAATCTTTTTCTTTCTCGCATTAAATCCTACATGAATTAAGAAAACAATGAGTTAATCGTTTCGATATTAGAAGTTCTAAAAATATATTTAAAAGGCGGCAAAGGAAAAATGACACATTGTTTAAATTATGTTGATGCATTATGTTTTTGAAGAAAACATTTTCGAACCGATAGATTGGCTCTGATTGAGTTATTTCGGTAAGAGCTGGTCTAACGTGTTTATAGGCCTTGGGATTTTATAATTTTACATAAATAATGCACATACGTATGGTTTCCCAATTAGATTCTAAATTTCACCGTCACCATTAATTTGTTTCGCCCTGTATAATCCCTAAGAAATCTTAGGGTGTTATTACGATCTTGTGGAACCTTCAACATCGTAATATATTTAATTCCCTTTAAATACGAATTAAATCGAATGATTTTTTTTTATTTAGAAATACTTTTTTAATTGGTACACAGCCTTTGATCTGATTTTTATAATAGGAAATCTTAAAAAATATATATATATGTATATTTTAGCATAATTTATCAAGGTTTAACAGGATCGCCAGAGCTTTCAGGATCAACCCCATAACACCTAAGGGGTTATTATAGATTGAATTAATCGGGAATCTACTCACGTTTTCCTCTTATTGTCGGAATTCCTCCTCCTTTCGATTCATAGGAACACGGCCGCTGATCTATTTTTCAAACGGTCCAACGTCACATAATCTATTGGGTTCATCTTGTAATGAAAAAATAAAAAAAATCGAAAGGCGAGGGGGATGAATTTGATGCTCACGTTTTAGCGAACTACAATGGGATGCTTCTGTTGGCTCCTATACCCGGCGTCATGGCACATTACGGACGTTGCCGACCGATTTTCGACGTATTTCGACGCCCAATAACGACGTCTGTGTAGCTCGCAGAACGGTTCGAACATCTAGACTGATATTGCGAATTTTACAATCTTCCAAGAGTGCCGTGTTTTTTACGCAATTGCTTGACATTGAAATTATATCGTATACATAGAGGAGAGGTAGTGAAAGTTTGTTTTATATGTATATGCGTTCGATTTACGCTTTTATAAGCTCAAATACGCGCGAGACGCTGGCAAAGTTTTAATATCGATGTCGTTTTACGTCGAAAACTCGTTTTAATGCCAAAATTAAAGATACTATACTTTGTTATTAGGTAGTCTTTTTTGAAATCTGCCTACATTTACTCCGCAATTTTTACACTTTCAATTTTCATTTTATCTTAAAATCAAAATAATTGATCATAGATTTTAAATATCCGCACTTTAAAGCGCGTTTAATGAAGATTCCTATATAACCTACCCAGTTCTTAACTTCTGGTATGAAAAGTTTAAAACCAAATTAGATTATTAATTATTAAAGAATTAAATGCAAAATAATTTACATCTAAAATCTTTCCATATCACTCGAAATTATATCCAATTTAAGTTTAACATTAATTAAAGTTCAAACATTTCAAACCACCTGCTTTACCGGCCACATCACACATAGTTTAATCAATAGTTACCTAGATGTCCTATAGCTGTCAAATCTGTCATATTATAAGTCCCTTCGAAAATATTCGAAATTGATAAGAATGCAAGTCTTTTTTGCGTTATGTCTGAAAAAAAGGCAAAATATCTCATAGCAACCTTAAATTGTTTATTTCTTGTCACGATAAGTTAGTTGAAATGGAAATGTATACGGTGAATTTTATACCGCTTAATTTACGACTGGAAGAATCAATAGCGCAAATAGCAGAGGCATTGCAGTATATCTCTGATGTTGCAAATGATATCTTCAAAAGTATAAACGATAAAGTTGAAGACGGCTATAGGGATCTAAACGCGATAATCGAACGTATTAACTTAGCAAATGAAAAGATTGAGAGGTTATCTGAATCGAAATCAGCAACTCAAGTGTTCTCGAGCAGCAAATATCCAGCTAGTCATGTGAATAGGCCTTACAAAAGTATATTTGTTGGAAAGGATGGACCACCTAGATCTAGATATGCTGTATGTTATAGGGATATACAAGGAAAAGACGAACCGATTGAGAAATTGCAATTCTATCATATATCTTATACAAGTAAAGAAAAAGTTAAGTCTCAAGGGTTGGGGGATGCCCCTCCTGAACTAACTAATACGAATGATTACCTTTTGTATAATACAGGAAGGAATCCTTATAGTAATTATGTGTTATCTAATACACTTCATATGTCTCGCCTGCCACATAAACAAAGCACTAGTGAGCGACATGAAATTGATCCAGCTCCTCTTTCTATTTCTGACAGAGCGCAACCAGCAAAAACAACAGGTGCATACTTCTACAATCCTCATCTGGGGGACGTTCCTGTCATAGAATTGCCAACTAATTTACCAAACTTACCAAGAGTAGCTTTCGACTTGCGTTATGTCCATGATTGTGGAGAAGCAATAGCACCCTCAGTTACAACATCCCTCCCTGGAGTTGACATCGACCATATGCTAGGTACTGACCCAGAACCAGAAGATCTTGGCATTCCCCGGGTGGTAGGTTTTACACCAAAACTTCCAAAACCTGCATTGCAGACCCAAATGCTTATGCCAACCATCTCTGAAGAGGAAGATCAGAAAACTGAAGAAACTAAAAGCGAGCCAGTGGTGGAACCTGCTACAAATGTGGAAGTACCTCCACCACCAAAACTAGAAGTGAGAGAGGAACCACCTGTCCAGAATGTGGATCTTCATTCCAGCCTAATGGATGCTATCAGAAAAGCTGGCGGCCTACGAAATGCTAATCTTAGGAGCACGCAAACTCAAGAAGAATCTCCGAAGAAATCAGCCCCACAAGGCGATCTAATGGGCGACCTACACCAAGCACTACTCTTGAGACGAAGGGGAATTCGTGGTGCAGAGAAAAACGCATCTGAACCTGTGTCTGATCTGGAGAAGATGTCGAGGCTTATACCACCTCCATCTAAGGATGATCAGTCTGATTCAGATACTACTGATGATGAGTGGCAGGCGTGAGTAACTTTATTGTTTCTAAAATGATTCCTTTTGACTATCGATTTGTTGGTTGGGTATATGTGCATGGGTGGTGGGATTTCGATGATGTGCGTGTTTGATGATGTTATTCTTTATATTTCCATACATCTACTTTTCTATGTGGATATTGTTAGATATGTATATTTTCTTTAATTAATTAGTTGAGTACAATTTAATGAATATATTTTCTGTTCTAGCGGTGATAATATTGATTATAAATCTTTTATTATATCTAATATATTTACGTTACCAATATAAAAATATACGAATCAAAGCATCAAAGTGTGTTGGTAATTTAATTTGTTGCGTCCTTAAAGTAAATAGAGAATGAAACACCTTTCAGATTTAAATTAATTTTAATATCATTCGTATTAATTATAACAAAGGGTTGTATAGAGAGCGGTACATTACCTAATAATAGTATAATTAAATGCTTGAATCTTTATAAGGTCACTTAATTAGTCAAACAGGCTTACGAACTAAGAAATGTTGCACAAAAGTTACGTTCATAAACGTATAACAATGAGTAAGAAATGCAACAATTACAACATATATCTATATATAGTAGCGTAGAATTTTACAACATAGAGTTACATAGATGGATAAAATTAAATACTAAAAGAAAAGGCCGGATTATCTGATAACAAGTCTAAATTCCAGTAGATATTGCTAGTCACTCTTTAACTGCGGCCTTTTTCTTTTTAATTGTCGTGTAAAGATCTATATAAATAACTATCAATTTTTTCACATTCAAGTATAATACAATTTTCGTTAATTAATCGTATGGCATATCAAGTGATTTTGAAATTTCTCGGATTAAACTTGAACTTGTCGGAATGAGTCCTTCGAATTCGCCTAAATAACCGAAATAAAATTGAATTTATTGCATTGTCTTTGATAAGAGATCAATTGTCTTTGATGCCTTACTCTTAACTGACTAAAAGAAACGAATACTAGATAATCGTTAAATTTTTCAAGGTACTGACGTAAATGACTAGTTGTTGTTTCAAAAGGGTGCGTTCGATTCATCGCAACTGGACTCCTGACTCGACGGTGGCGTATCCAATTGCGGTAATCCTAAGTCTAGATATTCCTCGTTCGCTGTAATTGTTAGTATCCTATCTAAGTCTTCTACTAATTCCGTGAAAACTGGTCTCTCGTTCGGTTGATAGCTCCAGCATTCTCTCATCAACATGTAAATTTCAAGGGAGCAACACGGTGGTTTCTCCATTCTATGGCCACTTCGAAGTAATTGAAAGAGTTTCTCAACGCTTGGAACAGAAGGATAAGGTGTTCCTAGAATATATTGTTGCGTTAAATTACATTAGGCGCGTTTCTTCTATTTCACGTACCTCCAAGCGTCATTATTTCCCACAGCAGAATTCCATAAGACCACACATCTGATTGTGTAGTGTATACTCTGTGAAACAGAGCTTCTGGCGCCATCCACTTTACTGGTAATCTCCCGTCTGTTGTCTTCCTATAGTAATCACTGCAATGGATATCTCTTGCTAGCCCAAAATCAGCAATCTTGAGTATGTAATCCTCGCTGACCAGCACATTTCTAGCCGCCAAGTCTCTGTGGATGCACTAAAAATGTTTGCAATTTATTTTTATTAAAAAAAAAAGGCAGTTGGCGGGAGATACCCTTCGAGATGCCAAATATTCCATCCCTCTAGCTACTTGATAAGCGAAAGATACCAGATCTTTCTGTGTTAGGGTCTTTTTTTCTTTCTCGGCCATGCCAATAGCTGGTTCATAGCCCGAGGAAGGTCTATGCTGACGTAGGAAATCGCGTAGATTACCGTAAGGTGCATATTCAACCACAACGTATAAAGGACCATTCTGAGTGCAACATCCTAGAAGATTGATTATATTTATGTGTTTACCAATCATTTTCATCATTTCCATCTCAGATACTAGATCCATCATTTCATTATCTGTATGCCCCTCTACAATGATATTTAAGCATAATTAATTAATCGAATGCTTACGCTACGATTCGATAATCAATCCTCGAAATTTACCTTTTAACATCTTTACCGCGACTACGGTATTAACTCCCGGTTTGATTATGCCAATTCCTTCAGCTTTAACTACTTTTCCGAATGCTCCTTCCCCTAAGCTTTTACCTAAACACAAAGTTTCTCTGGATATTTCCCAATCTGAATCCATCGGCAACTCGTATTCAGATATCATTCCATCGCCAGAGTAATTGTTTTGTGTTTTTTGCTTTTCGATTTTGACAACGGGCATCAGCTAAAATAAATCAAATATAGGTAAGATGTTTTTCAATTATACCAATTTATATTACAAGTGGTTCGGACACATTATCTGAATGCGTTTTTTCTATAATGACCTTCTTTGTCCATTGAGTAACGACGGCTACTCTAGCTGTCTCTAGAGCTAATAACTTTTTAACCTTCTCCCTGGAAAGTGTTTAAAGCGATTAGGACGTAATTTGTGTGATAGTTTGAAAAAGTATTACTGTTTAAGTTTTCTCAGAATATAAAGAACAAATACTAGAGCTCCAAACAACACTACGACAAATATAACTACTAAAATAATTATATATCCGTTTCTCGAAGGGTTCTCATCCTCAAGAGCTGAAAGTGCTTAAATTATTTATGGATTTAAAATGTAAACGTTTTAGGAACTTACATTCAACAACCTTTAAATATGCACTAGCAGCGGTATGACCTAAGCTATTAGCTGCTACACACGTATACCACCCTTCTTGCTCGTAGGTAACATTTTTAAACAACAAAATCTCCATGTCCGACTCCCCTTGCTACATTTAAACAAATAAATAACACTTTATTGCTTTGAATAGCGAGAAATGTTCGCATTCTAATATTTAAAATAAGTTCAGCATGCATAGCACATCTATATATATATATATATATTCTCATGCAAAAATTGAATTTGTTTTGTGTTTTGTACTATATACGACATTGACATGTACCTTTATGATTGTTTCATTAGGACCTTTACCTTGGACCCAAAAGATATTTGGATTTAAATCAGACAAAAACTTGCAAGTAAAGTTAGCACTATTGCCCAAAGCCACAGTAATATTTTGCGCCTTTTCCACTATGATTGGCCTACTATGATACCGTTCTAAAAGTAAATATTTCGAGAAATAGTTTTGATAAATTCGTTAATCGTCGTTGAAGGAACGGATGTCGCGGAAATGTAAAGGATATCACAAATAATTTCATCTTCAATAATTATATTTATTTGTAATATGTTTACATTTTGTGACATCCAATTTTTTATGAATGATCTTTGATTTTGTTTTCGGTTAGAATATAGGTCCTTGAAGTGTCTTTTCCTGTAAATTTACTAACTGTAAGGTATCCAAATTATATGTTTCGAAAGTGCTAAAGATGGAAATGGTGCACTATTTTGAAAATAAATCTAGTTAGTGTGTCTACAATAGTTCAATGACAGGTTTTGGTATATACATAAATACCCCGTTCAACATGCATAATTCCTTTTTGTGTGTGCCGATAGAATATACCATACATGATGTTGTTTAACTTGGATTTATTTTTATATAGGATGAAAGTATCGTTTGTTTATTAACATATACTTTCGTCGTATACAAAAGTCCGAAGTTAAATGACACTCTGTATATTGTGTGTGTGTACCACGTACAGATATTACAATTCCTTTTCTTTTCTCTCTTGAAAATTGTAAGATCTGCTTTTGAAAAGCCAACACCGTGTATATTTTGGATACTGTATAATTCCATCACCCTTGTATAATGTAGAAATCCTTCACCGCATATCCACTACAAGTAGGTATAAAAAAATGCCAAACAAATTTGCGTGTGTGTATAAATTGATATACGAATTTCCAATACCTTTACCACTTCAGGTTGGCTTAGGTTACTCAAAATATTATCTGTCGATTTGCTAAAATTACTCAAACCGTCTGGAGAAGTTTTAGTGTAAATCCATTGAATATAAGGTTCTAAATCCGTCAAAATTTGTGGACATTCAAATTTAACTGTCGAATTAACTAAAGCTGTGATGTTTTTAGGATACCCCTCTTTAATGTAGGGTTTGGCAGGGAATCTTTCTGTATAATAACGATGTTTTTATCTCGATCGCTAAATGATAGGTACAGTCTCTTACCTATGACGTCTAGGCTGTAGGTAAAATTAATACAACCTAAATAATTGCAGACTTTGCACGTGTAATTCGCAGCATCGGTAATTACTAGATCATGCAGTTGTAAATTCCAGTTGTTGTATTTAACTTCCCCCAAAGATCTAGAAACAGGCGTAACATCGTTCTTGTACCAAGTTATATTCGGCATAGGAAAGCCTGCAGGTTTGCATCTGAAAATAATGACATGTCCAGCCGGTTTAACGTGAATCTTGGTCATCTTTTTATTGACAAAATACGGGGCGTGGGGTTTTTGAGAATCCTGCACTATTACGCTATCATCTGATTCATCGTCTTCAGGTATTGACTTATCACAGGTTGTAGAATCTAAAAATGGAGGAACATCTGTAAGCTTTCGCAAACGGCGTAATTCAGAGCATTCACCTATGACGTATGTGTGATTGATACAATCCAATTTATTACAGACGTGGCACATGAAGTCACCGTAGTTTGAACTGCTCGATAAATTTAATGTCAAAGTCCATTTTCGTTCTTGAGGGTTCTTAGAATCGTTAATTTTTTCCCTCTTCTTGTACCATGTTATGTTCGGAACTGGGTGCCCTCCAGCTTCGCAATTTAGATCTACGAAATTCGACGAAGTGCAATTTAGGTCATTATTGCCTCTGATAAAGTAAGGCTTCACTTCTTTGAGATCCTTTCCGTCCGGATCGAGCTTTTTACCTAAAAAATTTCGAATAAACGCTAGCGATTCGTGTCGGCGAATGAATCATTTATTAAAAAAATATTTATGTAAAAGGGACTCTCTTACCGGCTAGGCTGTCTTCGCCGACTGTATACACTACTAAAGTAAATAGAAGCAGTAGTCTGTAGGCCATATTTTACATCGTTTGGTAGGCATCTGAAATATTAAATGAAGTAATTATGTGTTGGTTTTTCTCTACGAACAAAACGAGTACGTGAATAATTAAATTATGGTATTGTTTACGTTGCGGCATTAAAGAAACAAATCGTTATAAATTGTTAAACTTTTTACACTCAAGAACATATGGCCTCCGTTTCTGTTTAAAGCAACGTAGGAGTTAAAATGTATCACACTCACACCCTTTTTGCCCTCTTACTGCTATTGCGTGTTAGTTATTGTTGCAAAGTAGGCTATGAAAATATCGCGAAAATTTCTTTTAAAAATCGATAACATTTAACGCAATGAATTTTATTTTCTTCCAAATCTAGGTAATTTAGGTAAATCTTACGAGATAAGTAGACAATCGCTTTTTTTAACTTAAAAACCTCTACCGGAAATGACGCGTGCACACCGGGAACTGTTTAAAATTACCCAGCGCGTACCGATATTTACAATTTTAACACGAAAATTCCGATGCAGGAAGTGCCATGTTAAATATGAGATGTTTTCTATAACATTTCGGCGGGCTACTTAGTTCTGTACGTAGGTTCGGTAGGTGTGTAAAGATAACTCTTCCCGAACTGTACCTAGTACTGAAAGGCGCATCTGTTCGGGAGACAGGAAGTTCTAGAGGACATTTAAGACTATTTGGAGCTTGCGTCACTTGTCAGCCACAGCAGGTTGAAATTCTTTTTAATTTAATACCTACTTTAAATAAACTCCGCATATATACGTAACTAAGCGAGTTAGACGTCAATATTTTAAAATTGCCGCTTTTGAATTATATACAGGAAATATTAACGAAAATATTCCTATGTTACGATCACAACGATATAAATTTTTGTCTATTTAAATGGTCCTAACCAGTACGGTCTCGTTAATATGGATAAGTAATTCTGGAATTCGTGCTCGCAGAAATAATTGTATTATAAACTAAAAGATGATTATAAACGTATATGTACGAATATTATATGCCCAATGTGTGTGTATGTATAATAGAGATAAGTACTTATTCCAGAAAATTTGCAATTTTTGTTTGAATAAACTGGTACAGCAAAAGCCTATGCATCTTGTTTAAATTATCTGGAAAGTCCTTATCTGTTTGATATCGAAAAAAATTTCGTTTTATACATTTTAATTCCTCATTTGTTGATATGACTTCTATATTTGTTTGTTCATCCTCACTTTCTGACAAAATTTCTTGACTGCATTCTCCCACTATTTCGTCAACTAACCCTTAACTAATAGTTGGATGTTCTGCAGTTATAAAGCTTGTTTTCAAGTAGAAACATTTCTATTTTCAATAATTGACTTAATAGAAGATCGTCTGAGTCAAAATTATGCATTTTTTATTATACCAGCGTGATGAAAGCAATTTCTAATTGTATCTGTTAACACTTTGGGGCAATTGTGGAGAATTATGATAACATCTAAAATAGAAATTGACGTATTTTGATATGTCGTTTGCATCTCAAGGGTTTTTAAATGTAATTCTTTTCTAAATTGGTTGTAAAACTGATGTTGAACACGGTTTATGCTGTTTAATTCTGTATGAGGGTGGGCTGAGCAATTCTCTATAAGTAACAGTAATTGACATTTCTCTTTATTTAATAGAAGGTCCCATTTTTTCAGATAATTTTCAAAAGTAGATGTCATTATCACCCATGTATTTTTATTTGAACGTGTAATCTACAGGTGGGGTTCCAGTATTTTTGAAGCATCTAGGCTTCTGAAACTTCCCTATTACCTAGTGGCTTTCTTTTTTTTTTGTTATCGATACCTGTGAACTATGCCTCCTACTTGAACAGTCTGTCTTGCAAATCGTTTTGAATCCACTGAACTCAATTGGTAGCTTAATAATTTGATAAGAGAAACTTATTTAAAATTAACGTGAAAATCTGAATTGTTTGGATATTATTATGCAGATTTAGCAAAAGTATATAGTATCAATAAATACTCCGTGTCATGTCGATTTGTTAATGGTAAATATTGTAATAACTTATTTCAGTATTGTAGTAATAACTTCCTAAGTGGTTTATAGCTGGCGTAATGTACAATGATATATAGGATGTGGTATGTTTTGTAAAATTATGAAGTGAAGTGTTAGTCGTTTTAATAGAGTTTAAACAAAGCATTTCAAAACCAAGATATATGTGCAATTTATTTATTACAAGAGGAAATTTTACGCTTCGAAGTAATGAAATGTTCGACTCGTTCAGCTCGTAAAAGAAACAATAATTAACGTTCCTTTCTTTGCCAACATTTAAGAAACGTAAAAATAGAACTTTAAAAGCAATTTTCCGAAATTCTTACCAAAGAACACTCAAGTACGATGCACTTGCCAGCGCAATATTTTTTAATATCGGGAATAATGAATGATAATGCTATTTTTGTTTTGATAACGTTATCCCACTTCTCCGTGACCTTAGGTCTTGTAAAATTAGCGCAAAATGATTACTATTAAATACCGTTTACGTACTTTTACTCGGATCTGGGTGGTCTTTAAAATTGCAAGGCATACGCTTAAAGAGTTCGAATAAATACATTAATTGATAATGTAAATGTTTATATTCGAGTGTATTGTAAGGCAAAACTGTAGAAACCAGGTTGCTTATTAAAAAAATATTTAAAAATCCAATGTTTAAAATACGTTCTGAAAATATACCTCCCCTTTCTCCTCTAGGTTTTTCGACAGAGAAAAACGATATTGTTGAGAAAAAGCCTTGTGCCATTAATGAATATTTACAAGGCCTTTTTTTGGTGAGATTAAAATCTTGTCGAAAGTAATAGAAGCATTATAAAATGTACGAATGGCGGTGTTTTTTTTTTTCAATCAGCAAATTAGATACCTCCTCTAATCGTACTTTGCATAATTATATATTCAAACTAAAAGAGTTTTCGGACGTGACGGGAGTTACAACTCGCGTATTTTTTTCATTTAAGCCACTATTGTCTTTCTCCTTACGTACACAACAGTGCCTAGCTGGTGCTTGGCGATCAGAATACTAAACATGTAATTGCTTCCCTGCATGCCAATAAGTTTGGGCTTGAATTGCCTGTTAAATATCATATCCGGTGCTGCTATCCGTCAAGGTCTGCGTCTTTAAAGGTGCTTTCTTCAGAGAGAATCTTTCACGAAATAACAATCCTACCGTTCAAAAAAAAAAAAAATCATCAAAATTAAACCCAGACGTTTTAAAGTGTTCGCGAATTGTAAAAGTTAATTAAGCGTTCGAACGTCAACAAGAATATTGTTTAAATATTTACAGTAGTTAAGGATAAGTAGCTAAAAACAGAAACTTATGCCGTTAAATCGAACGGGGGACCGAGTTCTTAAAATATGATCTACATAACGCATCCTGTATCGTGTTTAAATGGAAAATTTCTTGAGAATAACTTAAAACTATTAAAACAAGCGGAGCCAATTCCACGAATGGACACCATTTATTTTCATAACATTTCACTGTGCTCATTTAAGTAGCGTAATCAAATTAAAATAACTATAGAACCAAAATAACATTGACGTGGTGCGTTTTTTTGTGAAAAAAAAAAAGAAAACATCTCGGATACCTATATTGTCATTTCCTTGCCGATCTTACTGTATATCGAGCCCAAACTAATAAATAATACAATGAGAAAGCCGTTCCGGATGAGGGTTAACGTAAAATGTCCAATAATATAAAGAAAAATTAATTTTAAATACGCCCCCATGCTGGAATCGTAAGACTAACAGTAAGAGGAGGGTACTGCGTAGAAACCGGGGGACTGTGAATGTTCCTTTTCAAGTCCCTATATAATGTAAAGTTACAAATAACTTAAAATACTGCTAGAGAAAGAGAGATAAGATACCTACTTGTAACTTTATTGCTGCTGTCTGTTTAATGTTTCTTGTAAAGCTTGTATAGATGTTGTATTATATTATATTACATCTCCTCAAGTTTTTCAACCTTCATCAAGTTAAAACCTATGATATCTTCGAACATATACGATATGGTCAGTAACTACTTCTCATTTTAAATCTCTTTTTTTACCGGAAAAGAAGTGCTAATGAATATAATTATTTATTATTTTAGCTAGTTTGATATAAAACATGTGTAAAACAACACGGAGTACGTATGATTTTTTTCGACGCGTGCTTTTGCAATAATAAACCGTTTAAAGGTAATATTTTTATATTATTTTTCGGGGAAAAGTGTTTTAAGATTTATTTCTTTGCTTAAACACCTTTGTATTGTAAACTAGATATTTTTATGCGGTATTAAAATAAATATAATCGAATTATTTTTGTTGTTCTTTGGTAAACCGGAAATGAACAAGAACGACATCCTATATTCTCGTACATATAGACTTGAGATTGGGAAGTCTTTACTACGACTTGAAACCAACTGAGGGTAGCTGATAATAATGAAAATATTTTTTTTACAACTGTCTTTCAAATATTATTCATGAAGATGTCATGACGTCAAGGTTGTTTCATTTGATGGCTAAATCTAAGAAAAACAGAAGCGGTAGCAACGTGTAGACTTTAAAAGCTTGAAAATGTGACAAACACATGTGTGCAAAACTAACATAGGAAAGTGTATTCTTGTAAATTTACAAAGGTACATAGACTATATGCTTTAAAATTAATATCTTTACTGTTTTCTTTTTGCTATGATTAAGATCGAGGAAGAAACGAACAATTTTGAAGAAATCTAATAATCTAAAAATAATCATTACATTACATGCTTTCATATGAATCTAAATAATCTAAACATCTCAGTACATTTGTAGTAGTAGCGATGATGAATAATAATATACGATCTCAGAGTTGTACGTTTCAATTTAAGACGAATTAATTTTAACGATTAAACTCGATCGTATTGAAACAAATTGCACTTACCAATTAGGATTGGCGAAATCGGCGACTGTTTTTGTTTCTGCACATCAACTTCTATTTTTGTCCTCTCCGCGTTTGAAAAAAAAAATGATAAAACGTGAAAAGAGTTATTCTCCCATTCGTATTGGAGCAATTCACCGCCCGATACGATATTATATTGTCTATCTAATTCGATTGGTGCGAAAAACTAACTAAATTCGCGAATGATCAATAGAAACAATGAATATTCACTAGCGCGATATATATATATACCCATATATACATACAACGTACAAATATAATATTGATGTCTGGAAGCCTGCTACGAAGTAAATGCTACGGAAAGACGGAGTTAAACTAAGCGTAGGCGATATAGCGCTTTAGAAGGTTTTGAGCTGAGCAGTCTATTTCTACCTCGCCGTAGCGTAAGGCTTGAGACCGAACCAAGATGTTAGTTAACGGCACGCCTATAAACATCGAACTTCCTTACTCGGCAGACTTACGGTTGCTAGTTGCTACCTTGCCGTTGCAAAAATTCATTAGAGTATCCCTTTTTCTAGCGCAATATACCCACGTTTATTGCTCTTAATCTTAGGAATGAATTATTCCAAGTTTTAAATTAATTAACACTTCCTGAAGAAGAAGTAGTACCATCTTTAGTATATAACAAAAAGACAACCCTAACTTCTTCATCCCGTATATCTCTATATATGTATCGAAATTATTCCTGAAAAGTTATAATACTTTAGTACATAAATTTGAATTTGTCCTAAACATTGCGTACGCTACCATCTACCCATAACGATAAGAATTACAACTAATCCTTTAAAAGTAAGTATCCCGTTTCATAGATGGCGCTTGCGACTCTGGCATGATTGCTTAAAAGCTAGTCTTTTCGATATTAAACTAGCTCCTGTTCGTCAGCTATTATATTTTTATATAGAAATCTTGTGAATTTAATTGGTGAACTCTCTTAATAAAATTTAAAGTAATTATAGGTTTTTGTTTACCTTTTTATATAGAGCCATCTGTTATCCACTAGCTATTATAATTATAATACAGAATTCTACAATAAATTATTGGACGTTATTAATGAAATTTAAATAACTACAGCTTCCTGTTTATTTCTTATAATAGAATCATCTCTTAGCCATTAGATATTATAACTTTATATAGAAATATTTAAAGTTAATTTAATAAAAAGACTCTCTGTTTATTTTTGTATTGCGCCATCTCTTGCTGATTATCTGTTATAATTTTATATAGAAATCGTTAGAATAATTACAACTTTCTAGTTTCTTCTCTAATCTAAAGTATTCTAATGAAAAATTTGCAGAGATCTATTGCACCGATAACGTATACCCAGATTAATAAGCGAAATTCCTCCCTAGGTAGCAACTTAAGCTCCCACACTTAGAAATCTATTTGAAATATATAGACAGGCGTGAATGTCACTATTGTTGTTTGTGTTTTGTGTCGATAAAATGTGATAAGAAGCAATACCGAATTTAATGTGATAGTGATTGTTGTCGTGTGTACGCCAAACAATAAAAGACCAGCAGTATCATGTTACCCTTAAAATGCAAACGAATAGTCATTTAACCCCATCGAAAAGATTCACTTAAATATTATTTTAATATCATTTTCGATATACACACATCAAAATGAGTGACTACAACGGTGGGAGGCCTTCAATGGCTATGGACAATATTGATATTAATGCCTTTTTGGCACAGAAAGATGCAATTATTCGCGAACAAGGTGAACAGATTATGAGATTAAAACGCGAATTGGATGGTTTGGCTAGCGAACGAGATCTCTTGCTGTGCGAAAATAGTAACCTAAGATTTGAACTTGAGATGGTTGAATTGAAACGATTACAAGACGAAAGGTATGTTATCTCCAATTAAAATGTGTTCTCCTTTGTATCAAAATGTCTAATTTGTACTGTAGTCTACACTTGCACTTCACCTTTTCAAATACTACAAAGAAAATTGTACTAACACGTCTTCAGGTCTATCAAAACCCTGCCCTAAGATCTCTTGCATTGGTTTAATAAAGTGGATGATAATCAATTTAAATTGGCGAATACATTATTTAAATGTTTATTATTATCTTATTTAAATTATATTAATCATTTGACACATATCTTATTTGATTACCTATCATCAATATATCAATATCAATAACATATATTACACAATAGGTTTAGGAAAGTATTTGTATCATACAAAGTTTGCTTAGGTAAATGTCTAATCTATTATCTAGGGCTATTTATCTTTAAAAAAAAAACAGTTAAACAAGGAGAGCTTTCAACTGTCAATCATGATTTTTTCTAATTTAACAAAATAAAATAAAACATAATGTATGAAGATAAATTGAATAATTTTAATATTCAATTATTGAAAACGCTAATTGGGTTGCCTATTTCTAGCATAAAGCGCTTGTGCAATTTGCATTGGACTTTAATGATTTTAGCAGATGTAGGTTTGTAATCTATATACATACGTGGGTGTTCTTATTTTCCCCATCACATAAGAAATCATTCAACTTGCACAGAAAATTACAACAAATAAAACTGATTCCGAAGAGGAAAATATCATTTAAATTTTCTCGTAATATCGCAAATAATGTAACTCAAAAAAAATAAGATAGATTAGCTGAAATCGATTCTTCGGGCCAGATTTTATCTAGAAACAAATTCGTTCAGAAAAAAAAAACGGAATTTATTGAAGCATTTGGTAGAAATTTTTATTATGATTGTACGATAAACGTGTTCTAATGATATCATATAACATACAACACGATTATATTATCACAGTTTAGCAGCGTAATTAATGTTCGATGTCCTGTAATCTCTGCTTTTGCAGTGCCTGGTACAACAAAAAAGAGGCGGTTGTTAAAAATTTCTTCGTATAAACATTGTTATTTGATTCCTCCTCTAAACCGATGCTCGTTAGAGGAGCCAATTGGAACCGGGTTTTTACGTATTTACTAAGAAAAAATTATTTGTTATGTAAATATAATTTTAGATTAGATGAGATTAACTGAAGGTTTGATTATTAAAAAAGAATGTTTGTTGGTGATAAAATTTAAGCTAGGGAAAGGTCGATATCTTAAATTTTCATTGCTTTACGATTAATTTTTTTTTCGGTTGCGATTGCGAAATGTACATTAAAATTATTATTAGAAATGTACAACCTTTTTAGTAGAGTGTGAGTTAACCAGTCACTTTCACTCGATGCACTTTTAAAATAGATGTTAAATTGATTTAAAATCCATTAAGCATTTGCTGCTTTCTAGCTTAAATAAACGTAAATTTTCGAAATTATCTTTCTGTTTGTTTCAAAATATAAATCAATTAAATCTCCTTGGGTAACCTACATTCCCTTACCATAATCCGGACCCTTAAATCTTTTGGCGCATTGCCAAAATGTTCATCTAAATCAAGTGCATTTATTGTAATTCCTTCCTTGTCCCTATTACCCGATTTTGATACGTACTCAAATCTTCTGTAATACTAATACTTTTTTCCACGTTGCGTAATTGTGTGGATATATAACTAAATATGATTTTGCGGTTATTTTCTGGTTTGCTTGCATAATAATTGTACAGGATGGGATAACTTTAGCCGCACCTTATATGTTACATAGACAAAATCGCTTTCTACTGCCGTACTATTTGTTTTTGCACTACCCCGACGAATATTATATAATATTTAAATATCGAAAAATCAAATGTGTATACATACAATAATCTAAATGCAAATTTTTAACTTGACATTTTACGTGACATTTTCATCTTATTTCCCTTGCAATTTAGAATATAAAATTCTCGACAGCTGTACCGACTGGTACTGTTTAGTCGTTTAACTTTTGAAGTTTTTTTTTATTACAGATTATATTTACGTCACTGAATGTGAAATTTAATTTATTTAGTTTCGATCTGGTATATACAGTGACGGACAAAATATGTAATAAAAACCACAGAGTAGTATTAAAATATATTTTTTTTAATTCTTTCCGTGAATTACGTAAACCACAAATACTATTTATTTATTCAAGTATAAAAATAGAATTACTATTTTTTTAGTTGAGAAAATAATTGTATAACAAATGAATATAAATTAATATCTATACATCAAAAGTCAAAAATATCGCCAATTTTCGAAACGAAAATTACGCCATCTGCTTTTAAAATTTCCTACTATTGAGAGTATCTTTTTCCGCGCATTGAATTCCCCCTTTTTTTTTTTTTTAGTAAAATGAGATTTCTCTTTACCACAAGTATATGAAAGTAACCCAGTACTTTTGCAATTATGTTGTATGAATCATGTAACTCGAATATGGCTTTAATTTCATCTGTAGGTTGCTTGAGTTCGGGTACATTTACGAAGGAAAGAAAAAACGTAACTGGTACAATGTGTTGATAATTAAGAAATTATTTGTATTGGTGTTTACGTTTTGAAGGAGGTAGGAAGTGTATACGGTGTATATCCTATGGGTATAGCGCAAAGTGGAATTGTTAAATCACTTGCCAGTGAATGTTTAGTAGCTCTTGCGCGCGGTTCTTACCGATGTCACGTTTATTCTTTTATGCCCGCGATGTTATTTCGAATTTTATCGTAATAACTAAAAGAACGAACACCATATGTACGTATGTGTTAGTGTACGAGTTACAATATAAAATATATACATATATAGTGATGTAATATCAAGGCCTTTGTCGTGACGTCAGATTAGCAGCAGTCAACCTCGTTTTCTTCTTGGCTGTTTCTAACATACGTTCTCCTCCACTACGAAACGTTATGAAAGTCAGCTGACGATTCAATTGCCTTTAATACAACGCGAAAATTATGTCCCGTAAAAATATCGAACATTTCCAAACGCAACTCCACTCGGCAACCGTGCTTTTGTTTACGCAAACCCGATCTAAACAAAGTGATAGTTTGTTATTGTAATAATCGGTGCTAAGATCCGCAGTGAAATGTTGTCAAGTGTCCGTGCCCAATTAAACCTTTAATATTAACAATTACGATGCTAATTTAATATGTGCTCGACGGGAAATTGTTATTAAATCGTGTTTAGAAAGCCAGTGCTTTGAAGGTTCTAAAAAAAAAACACACACACACAACACTTTTACTATTGGTTTATCTAATTTACTTTGATGTGGTACTCTAAATATTCACCGTATATTTTTTCTATTTCTGCTTTCTATTCTACGCTAAACATCGCTTAGAATGCGTGGACATTTAGTTGTTAGAGATGCACCCAGCTCTAGAACGATTGTCAGCGATAGGACTGTCGTTAGGGTACATTCTAGGGTACAGGAAAGATACCGTGTGGTTTGCACTACCAGGCATCAACATACAAGCAGATTCGTTACTGTTTCCGATGCATGTTCCATATTACCACCTCTAGGCAAACATGTTACGACGATCAGGTAAAATCATTTTCGTGTAGGTTTGCGTTAACTTGGCGAAAACCTGCTGACTGTACAGAATTAGATGTGGGTGGAAGGTAGATTAACATAAATTGCAGTAAATTAAGAAAACAGAAATGGAATTACTTCGCAAAAGGAGACCCCGGGTTTCCCTCTTTTAAACCATCATCACTACATTGACGTCACGTTATATCCAATTCCGGTTTAGTGATAAAAAACCGCTGCCTACCGCAGAACGTAAACAAAATCAACTCCAAATAACATCCTCTGACTAACACGGCGAGATTATTTGACTATAGATTGTTTATTTCCATAGATAAATTAGTTCTTTTGTGATCATTGTGAAAGCCGCATGCTTTAAAGGGCGTGAGTGTAAAATTTATTTATTTACGTCAATTTTGAACCGCTTTGAAATATACAGTTACACCTCAAATATGATGATGGTATCCTTTAATACCTGCAATATGTGCATATTACGTTTGTTAATTCAGAAATTTTACCGGAACTAGGTACCAACTGGACAATATAATATAACAGTAGTTACCAGGTCATATACAACAGCATTCAGTGACCTAGTAGTGAATGGTTTACATTGGATGGTCTTGGACGTTTGCATATAAAGCATTAAAGGATACCGTTTTGTGCAGAACATATGTTACAACTAACACGATAAAGTAATTTAAATGCTTTAAAGTCCGCGTTAATACACCGACCTTGCATTAATGGAAAATGCTAGAGAAACAGAATAGAATCTTGTTAGAATTTCTTCGCCTACATATATTATAAAATTTTCCTTCTGCATTTTTTTGGGCTTATAATGTCATTGTCCTTTTGAAAAACACTCCTGTTAATTGATATCTTTTCCGAAAGGAACGAGAATTTGGCACATAACTGTATTTTAAAAGCCTGCCTAAAATTAGTATTACGTCGTTACCGATGTGGGTGGTTGAATTGTGCTTCGGCATTCTTTATGGCGCAATAAAATACTTGATGTACTTCTCTTCAATGTATTTCTACGCTCGTATAAATTATATATTTCGAAAATACCGATAAGTTGCTTCCTGTTAAAATGACTATCTAATATTAAATATAGATTGTACCATCTCCAAGTTCTATTTTTACTATATTTGCTTCGGAGTCAATTTAAAAATGAAACTGCTTTCTAATTGACTGCAGCGTAGTAAATATATACCTAGCTTCTGGTTTAAATTAATATTAATACAACGCCGAAAAAAAGAAGAATAAATGTGTAGCGAAACGAGTATCGTGTTCTATACAAGCCAATGGTTTATTGACACCGTTATATTATATTAAATTATTTATATTCCGAGCGTCGTGTTACTTGCCTATAACTTCCTCACAAGTGGCAGGAAGTGCATGTTGTTACCGGGCTGAAAAGGAAAAAGAAAATGTCGAAAATCACTTGTGTAAACAAGATTCCTGTTTTTATTTTCTTTCGAGCACACAATTCACTGACATATATTTCCTTTTCTAAAATACAAGATCTTACGTAACGCTTCACAAGCTTTCACTTAAATTGTATTTTATCTGCAGACTGCATATTACTTCAAGGTGCAACGCAGAATATTCCTTTTTAAGGTGCTTGTTTAAGTAACACTGTTCTGATTGGCATAATTTACGACAAAAGATAAGAGAAATTATATAAAAGCCGAAAAAAAAAACAGCGCATTCACCAATTCTTTTTAATTATTTTATTAAATCTGGCTTGAGACATGCGTATGTACTTTGAATGTTGTTTTCATTATGGCTTCAGTAGTCGGAGGTTTCTGAGAGGCCTACAAGATTATAATGAACATCTGCTTCTAAACGCATTCGACTGGACCTCTTCCGAAAAACACCTGCCGTTTTTGTAAGATGGTTTAGTTATAACACGTGCTAGACGTGAGCATTCCAGTTTTTTTTTTCTTGCCTATTATTCGTATACAATGAAATCTTCGTACGATTCGAATATAAACAATTAAAGCGCGATAAAATATAATTAATCCATCTAGCTCAACATACTGTTGACAACCATAGATGCTCTTCGGATGTAAACATATGCGAGATGTGGTGCAGAATTTTAGGTGTAGAACTGAAATTTAATATGACATATGTTAGCTATCAGCTGCTCTTTTAGGACGGTTACCTTTTCCAACACGGTCCGAAATCTTAGCGGGCACATATTTTAAAACAACATAAAAATTATTACGTTCCAAAAGGAATAACACATCGATATCAAATTTATAAGTTAAATGTCTTTCTCGTGACGCATTAAAGTGTACGATTTATAAAAAAATACGATCCATTAAGACGCATTAAGAAAAGGTAGCCTTGGTGGAATACAACACATCACCATCCCCATATGTTTTGATCTCTCTTTATCTCCATCCTTCCTCTCCGCTACCCTGTTATCTACCTGTAAATCATGGCCTTCTTACTGCCTACGGACTTCTTCAGTCTGTCAGCTGCTCTTGGAGCAGATGAATCGTATTTTTCGTGCGCGAACACAGAGAAAGTGTTTAGGTGGTTGTATCGTGTATGTGTTTTTTTAAGACGCAAAAATGATTATCTGCATTTCCGGGTTCCTAGTGGGAAGGTAAAATTGATACTATGTATACAAAGATTAGGTATTTAGAAAATGTATTCGATGATGTAGTATAAGCTTTATACGTAACTTGCCATTTTTAGATGATAATAATAAACAGGATATGCGTATATGAGTCTATTGTTGTATTAAGAGTAATTTGCAACTGTCTACGTATGTACGTCGGCCAAAACTTATAGTCGCTTACATTTTTCTTTACAGCTTCCCACAGAAGATGGATCGCTCTATGGCTACAACCGTAACCCAGGTACAGGTCCATCACGAACAAACTTACGTTCCTGCACCTACGTTTATGCAAGCCCAAAATTTTGGAATACCTACGGCGAATTATGGCAAAACTTCCCCTAGCGGATCTGGTTATGTCGTACCTCAACAGTTAATGAAGAAAGGTTCATTAAGGAATACCGATATAATTAAACGATCGCGAGCGCAAAATAGGTATGTTGAATCTTATTCTTTTACTTGTATCTAAGTTTTTCTTTTAACATTCTCTTACACACCTCTATATTTTCACCTACCTGCTTTTTGGTTAATTGTTGCTTAATTATCTTTCTGTAAATTGCTCACTTCCTTTGTCTATGGTTTGCACTTCTTTGCTGCTAAAAAGTTATATTTCATATACCACATTTTAGCTGTAAATAGCTCGCATGTGCGAGGTAGGCGCCATAAATTCTCGGCCTGATATAAAAAAAGAAACTTGGAACAATATAAGATATTTTATTTTTCAAATGTTCAATAGTTTTACAACGACGTCCCCTAAGATCTTTTTTTAAATTAGAAAACAAACTCATCGTCGTCCTTAATAGGATTCCCCTAAGGTCTTTTTTGAATTAGAAGTATAACATTATACGCACTATACGGTGGATGTTCCAATTCTTGAAAGTCACATTTGCTGATGGCAGCTTGTATAACGGCGGCAGTATGGACCGGAGCATTATCATGCAATAATTGCGCACCTTTTGTCAATTTTTCACGACGTTTTGCACCAATACTGTCCCTTAATTTATGCAATAAATGCGTATATGTGCCGTTCACAGTTGTATTGCGCTCTTTAAAGTCAATTAGCAAAATGCCCTTACAATCCCAGAATATTGTGGCGATCACGTTTTTCGTTGATTGAACGACTTTCGCCTTTCTGGGACGAGGTTCATCATAGCATAGCCATTCTATGGATTCCCTTTTCGATAGAGGATCGCAAAGCAGGTTTTGGGTCGTCTCCATGCGTGTTTAAAAACGAGCGCACACATTCGACTCGACGTTCACGTTGGAGAGCAGAGAGAAATCGCGGTATCCATCTTGCACTCGTTTTTTTATCACTGCTATTTCCTCACTTTCAAACGGCGATCTTCTGGCACTAAATCTTCAATAATTGAAATTTGTTGAGGCGTTATATTACATCAATTGGTCGACCCGACTGTTCAGCATCTTCCACGGATTCTTCTCCCAAACGGAAACATTTTGCCCACTCTTTTACAGGGGAATACGAAAGAGATGTATCACCGTAAACGTTGTTTTATGTGATGGAGTTTGAACACGCTTAAACCTGTATAAACCTGTCAGGTCGAGAATTTATGGCACCCACCTCGCAAGTAGCTTTTTAATCTCGTCTTTCCTTGCACGATTACAGCTATCGATTACTACCAAATCACATTTAACATAGCAGTTTTTTCTCGATATTTCAGCTATGAGTTGTCCCAAGATATATACGATAAACAAATAGAGTTATTAGAACGGAAATATGGAGGTGATAAAGCTAGAAAAGCGGCAATCACTATCCAAAAAGCATTTCGTCGATATACTCTTGTTAAAAGGTTTTATGCTATCGCGAACCAAGCTAAAATAGAAAAAAGGACGTCTAGGAGATTACCAAGAAGCAATAGTAGGGAAGGAAGGAGGACCCCAGTTGAAGGTGATATGGAACCCACATACGCGTCACCATACATGTAAGTATTTGAGCACTAATTGTTTGTTAATCTTAAATAATTATTTTGAATTATTTTTGAAGAGCCCATTCAAATTTAATGTTACGATCTGTGCCAACAAGATCGATGTCTCTACGCGAACGAAGAACAATGGATACGACGCCGATTCCTCGTAGTCAATCAGGTACTCCCACCATCTGTTGGGAAAATTTCCCCCCACAAATTCAACATCATTATTGTTCCCCAATAGAAACTAGAACTGACGTCCACGTGGACGTTAACCGAAGAAGTGACTTGTTAGACGTCCAACAAATTTCTTCCGTTAGCGTTCCTCAAAACGATTGCAGCACGCCCTCATCGTCCAGTAACGGTTACGCGAAATCTAGAAGCAGTATTAACAACAAGAAAGTCCCTCCGGAAGTCCCTAAACGCACATCCAGTATTTCGTCAAGGTCTCTAGAGAATAGGCCTCATAGATCGAACGGTCTTATCAAAACTACGGAAAATGGATCTCTTTCGAGCGTTCAAAGCTCTGGCAGCGATAGTAGTATATCTACTGATCGGTTGCAATGCGATTACTCGTCTATGTGGAAGTCAAAGAGTGGAAATGTTCCGGAATACGCCGAACCGGTTTTAGATAATAGCTTGGCGAATATTACTATATCCTCGAAGAATGTCTCGTGGGCTTCTGATAATGCAGAGCCCTCAACGTCAAACGGATGTAAACTAATTAGCGAAACTATCAGGAAACGACAGTACCGAGTCGGATTGAATCTATTTAACAAAAAACCAGAAAGAGGAATTACGTATTTAATTAAGCAAGGATTTCTAGAAAATAGTGCGCAAGGCGTTGCTCGATTTTTAATCTCGAGAAAAGGTCTCAGTAAACAAATGATCGGAGAGTATCTAGGAAATTTACAAAGTCCGTTCTCCATGGCCGTCTTGGAAAGATTCGCTATGGAATTGGATCTATCAGGGATGCAAATTGATGTCGCTTTAAGGAAATACCAGCAACATTATAGAATGCCCGGGGAGGCGCAGAAGATCGAAAGATTAATGGAGATCTTTTCTCAGCGTTATTGTCAATGTAATGTTGACATCGTTGCTCGATTAAGATCGCCTGATACTGTAAGTTAATTAGCTCAAGTATTTCTTGTAGTGTATAGTTAATGAAATGATGAAATCTCATTGCAGGTTTTCGTTTTGGCTTTCGCCATAATAATGCTAAACACGGATCTACACACGCCAAACATCAAACCCGAAAAGAGGATGAAACTAGAAGACTTTATAAAGAATTTACGAGGAATTGACGACTGCCACGATATTGATAAAGACATGCTGACTGGGATATACGAACGTGTCAAAGCTAACGAGTTCAAGCCGGGAACTGATCATGTATCTCAAGTGATGAAAGTTCAAGCAACAATAGTTGGAAAGAAACCAAACCTAGCGTTGCCTCATCGTAGATTAGTCTGCTATTGTCGCCTTTATGAAATTCCAGATATAACAAAGAGGGAACGTCCTGGAGTTCATCAGCGTGAGGTTTTCTTATTTAACGATTTATTGGTTATAACGAAAATACTCAGTAAAAAGAAATCTTCAGTCACGTACACGTTTCGAACAAGCTATACTTTGTGTGGAATGAACGTCCAGTTATTCGAAGCTCCTCGTAAGATTATTTAATTAACATCGACTTGAATACGTTTTAATATCTCTTCAATGTATTATAGATTATCCTTTTGGTATAAGACTATCGCAACGTGTCGATGATAAGCCATTAATTACGTTTAACGCTCGAAATGAACATGACAGAGTAAAATTCGCCGAAGATCTCAAAGAATCTATCTTAGAGATGGATGAGATGGAGAATCTTAGGATTGAAGCAGAATTGGAACGACAGAAATCTAGCCGTGTGAATCGTACAAGTAAGGAAATACTGTTTGATATTTACGAGCGGTGTACTTTAATATTTTATCTTTCAGCAGGTACTGAAAATAGAGATAGCGGTGTTAGCGATATCGAAGTCGTATGCGGCTGTCCCAACGCATCCAATGATGAGGACGATACACAAATTAAGAGATCTGCTCTCAGCAACTCGTTGCTGGACATCCACGAGCAATGTAAGGGTAACTGAATTTCTTTAGGCACCGCTTCGTGTCATGCTTTTAATTTGTTAATTTTTGCTTAGCTAGGTATATATTTATTAATAATGATTGCATGCATAGAATAAAATTCATTCCTAGTTATTCCTAGTATGTCCGTTGGAACCGTTGTGATCCAGATTTACCAGCGTGCTTCTGCTTTAAGATCTGCACAGTAGCTAACCTGCTTGTATTGGCGTAGCTAGGATTGTCATATTTATGATGTCAGTGTAGTTACAGGAGAAAAAGCCCAACGTCGCGGAAGTGTTGGATCCTTAGACAGCGGGATGTCGGTCTCATTTCAATCCACATCCGCTAGTACCTGTTCAAGATCTGATAAAGTCCTATACAAGGGAAAGCCCGTACATTATCCCCACTCGTTCCTAGGAGGATTGTTTAACAAGAAACAACAGTCGCCGGGTGGGGTTGCTATCGCTAAATCGACAGAGGTTTAAATCGATTCCGTAGAGAAATGAGAAATTTTTAAAAACCAAATATATATGTGATGCGCCCAAAATAGAGGAAGAAAAGTAGAAAGGGGAACGGTAAGGGGATGTGAGGTTAATAAAACGGAAACGGAAACAACACTCTAACCAAATTGTTATTTTTGGGAAGTAATTTATTAAATACATGTTATTTATAACCAAATATATTTTGAGCATTTATGAATGTTACCAAATAATATAACTATGGCTGTTTTAAAGGGGTTAACGTTCAATATTTCCTTATAACCTGTTCAAATTCGCTCCAAAGTAGAAGATCGGGCGTTTTAGGTTCGTTCCAATAGAGAATCTCAACACTCCAGTTGTATTGCATGCAATTTATTTATTTTTCTTTTTATTTATTTTTTTCTTTCTATTTTACATTTGGAGAAAGTTCTTTGTTTTTACACTGGAGGCGTTGTAATTCAAGGACATCTAAATTTGTTAATAATTCAAATTTTAATGATAGCCTCTGCTTCGCCGTCCTTAAAACGCCTAGATCGCCACTTACTTGAAAGTTTGAAAAAGGCAGTAATAATAAAATAATAATTGAAACTCAACTTGAATTATCGTCATGTATTTTTTAAGTAATTTATTACGTAATGATTTGGAGAAAGAGAGAACATAGTATTTTTAATTGTTCGTATCTAATTTTGGCTGTTTTTTTATTTTAATTTTTTCGTTCCTTAAAGAAATCAGTCTATATAATTTTTTTTTTACGTAGAAGATGTACATGTGGTCCTTATTAGTGTATTTAAATGTAATTATCAGTTTGTAAATATACTATATTCTTTATTTAAATGTGAGATATTTTTGAGGAAAAAAAAGGAAACTGAGAATTTTTTCTTTTTCTAGTCTAATGTATATAATTAGGTAGCTACTAATTATGATAATAATAATAATTTACCCTTATGTGGCTAAGTGTTTTTTTCAATAACTAATAAATTATAAAAAAGACGTTGTTATTACTTATGAGCAAGCTTCCAAAACTAATTTTGGAAATTTTACAGCTGTACCGCCCTATATGAGATTTAAGAAAGCGCTACGTTCCTTGAAGAAAGAGCAAGTACGATTCTTTCGTTCCCGTAATTATATTTATGGTGAGAAGGTAAGTTTTTGGGAGGCTAAATGTTGGTAAAACAGGTTTCTATAAAAATTTTGTATTTTTTTATAATATAGAACACTACATATAGGACTGGGGAGGGCGTACACCTTCCTGCTATACGTTCCTGGAGTTAATGCAATTCAACTAGTAGAGGGCGCTTTGGCAGCTGACATCTAGAAGTCATTACTTTTTATTATTAGGAGGAAAACCTTTTTTAGTTATTTTTCCCTTTTGTTGGTTAATAGGGTATTTGACATTTTTTTTTGTTATCATTATAACTATTATTAGATTTCGCAAGATACTGTGAATTCGATCTCTTTATTTTTTCTCTCAATCTTTCTCTATTTATTATTATTACCTTATTTTTTTGGAACATATTATTGTTAAAGTAAAAAAGAAACAAAAACTAAAAAAAAAATAAATATTTCCAAAAACCTAAAAAAAAATGAGTTCCTGTTGCCAAAATTGTTATATATTTCTCTGTTATATTCGAAATTGTGTAATTATATATTTCTTCTACGTTTTGTTTTGTAAATTAAACTCGTTCCTTAGATAGTAAAATAAGATGTAACTTAGTGGTTTAGGTAAATATGAAAATGCTCAATTTAAAAAAAATATGTTGGAAAATATTGAGGATATGCATAATTGTGCCATTTTTTCAAAGATGACTCTTTATTGTATCGATAAAGAAGATTTCATTTTATGGCGCTATTATGCAAATCCCACTAGTAATTATAAAATATAAATGTAATTTCGAAATTTAGTATTTTTTATCATTTAAAATATGTGTAGTTAACTTAAAAGATATCACCTGAACATTTTCATCAACCCAAACGTCCTTCCTTGAATTTAAATATTCTGTCAATTCGGTAGTAGTTCGCGAATTTGACGCTACGATCGCATGGCCTGATTAGCACATACAGTTTCAGTTAGTATTATTCAGTTTTCCTTTAGTCTCCATTTAATTGTGTGTTTTGTATATGTGCGAATTTCTTTTTACATTGTAAGTAAATCCAGCTAAACTCAAGCGGTTACAATCATTCCTTTCGAACGAAAAGCATCCGGGTAAGTATGAGAACCATTTGAAATTCGTAAAGGCACGTAAGAACAACATTTTTTACATTTAAATACCTATTGTTTCTTCTTATCAGACAATTTTTTTTTGCGTTGTAGACTTAAGCCAGCTCCTCTTTTTGCTTGAATGCAAAGTATGGCAAATAGAATCGAATAGTCAGAGTTGATCGATCTGTTGTTCGCGCTGTTTGAACCAGAAATGAGTCGTCGAGGCAAAAAAAGGAGCCGGCTTGTGCCGGATGCTATCAACATTAAACAGATCGTCTGCGAATTGGAGAAGGCATTGATTCTCGAACACAAGTACAAGTCCAATCTGTTGATTGCCGATACAGACCAAAAGCCTGGGGAGGTTACTCTTACTGCTAGGGATACGGCAGTACAATCAATACGGTTCTTGAAATTCTGGTTGCATTTGCCTAGTGAGGTATTTTTCACGGCAGTCGGATTGCTGGATAGATTCCTAACAAAGATGAAGGTAATTGATTAATTTTATGATGCAATAGTATGCAAACTTATTTCAACATGTTCAGACATGTTTATTCTAACCTGTTTTAGGTTCAAGAACGTTTTTTAGCTTGCGTGTCAGTAAGTTGCCTGTACATTGCTGCAGAATTACACAAGTGCAATGTAAATGCGACTCACTTATTAAATCTATCGCAAACAAAGTGTTCCATAAAAGATATGCAACGCATGTGTGACATAATTCGTAAAAAATTGGATATTGAGTCACGCGAACAACCGATCACCGTTTGCAGTTACTTGAATCTCTTTTTACGTGTACTGGATTGCCTTTCACTGCAATTGAATCTGAAATCATCCGCTCCTAAGCTACTACAGGTATTTTGTTTCGGGGATTTTTTTTTAACGAGTGGTGCGTGTAATTGTTTTCATTTTGATTTAGAAAAAGGTGCTACGCAGACGATTAGAAGTCATCATGACCAATCATCTGTGTGCTAGTGAAAGGGTGCCAGTGATCGCTCTGGCTTTATTACAACATGAGATACACAAGTTTGTGGTTGCGGAAAATCCTAAAGTCGAAATATTGAAGCTTCTATCCCGCTTAAACGAATTACAATGTGTCTGTATGGTAAGGCAAGCTAATTTAGGTCTTGATCGAGCCAATAGCTGTTAATTTTTTTTTTAGGTAACACCAGAAGAATTTCGTTCTTGTTATCTAAACATAGGACACATCCTCAAAGAATATGATGACCACTGCAAGATGAGTAACGTTCAGAAATTGAAATGGCGATTCTCGACCAGTACTCTTTTTACACCAAGACCATTGGACAAATTTCATACGAATTTGAATAGGATTAGTGAGGACATTTGAGAGGAGATATGAGCTAAAGAGGGAAAAAAGAATGAAGAAAAACATATTAAATAATTTAAAAAAATAAAAACGTGATAAAAAAATTACAAAAATTAAGTCAATATACAAAAAAAAAAATCGTATCAAAGAATATTTTTCGATGTTTTAATACTATATTATACTATATATATGTATTTAGAATTACTATCACGTATATATAGATAGTTCACATGAAAAGAAATGATAATATCGTTAGAGGTTAGTGTTCATGTTGTCTATTTATTATTACAATTAATATATTAATTATTGTTTTTTTTTTTTTTGCGAAAACAAGGAAAGACAATAGCTATGTTACTAAGCTGTATATTGTTTTGAAGTTTTTGATTTAGTTTTTTTTTTTTAAATACTGCTAGTCATATTCTGTTACCAACTAAGTCATCACCAGGAGGACAATGCTCTATCGAAATCACTATTCCTATTTTCGATGAAAAGAAATTATTTAAAAGTGTGAAATTATTTTGCTAACTTTTTTTGTACCTTGTGTATGCCATTTTCAATAAATAAAATATTTTTTGCACTGAAATTATCAATTTTTTAAATTAATTTCTATCTCAATTTGAGTTTACCATTTTCTTTTAATTATAATGAGATCAAAAATTATTGAATTTCAATTATATAACTATTATCACCTAATCATATTCAACCTATACAAGATTTAATACTACTTGTGGCCACTCCGAGATTGTCTTGGTGTTGTTTAATGCGAACGAATATTTTGTCTTTACCCTTCATCAATTTCCACAGATAATCTGAGGTTAAATAGATACCTTTTAGTCGATCTTCTGTCTTCTTGATCTCCAGCCCAGTCTGCATCCGCAAATTTAACGAGTTCAATTTCCGAATTTTTAGGATAAAATAATTCGAAGTTTGCTATCCCCTTTAAATATTTTAAAATTCGTTTAAGACCCATCCATACCAGTTCAAATGGATTTTGCTGATATCTGCTGTATATACACTAGGGTGACAGAATAAAATAGACACCTACTAATTAAAAAAAAGAGATTCTATTCTCGTTATGTATACAAAATATTTAAAAATTTTTCAATTAGACTAATATTTTGTCGATCCACCTTTACTTGCGTGAAGTGCTGCGAGTCGTCGTGGCATAGAATCTATTAAATGATTAATGGTGTCTTCTGGAATATTTAACCACTCTTCTGTAACAGTTGCCGCGAGTTCTTCCTTATTGCTGGGTTTTCGGGGTCGTTTCGCCATATTTGTCTGGATTATGTGCCAAACATTCTCTATCGGATTCATGTCTGGTGATTGGCCTGGCCATGGTAAAATCCGAATCCCCTGTTCCTCCTTCCATGCGGTTGTTCTTGCTTTGTGACAGGGTGCTTCATCCTCCATAAAAGTGGCGTCTTCTTTAGATAAAATGGGGTTGTCGAAAATCGGTAGTACTCCTTCTGTTAATATTTAGATATATTTTGCCGCATTTATATTACCGTCGCAGATTACTAATTGCGATCTTCCACCATACCATATCGCGCCCCACACCATGATGTTCACACCGCCGTATTTCACCGTCTGATGCAAAAAATTGTCGTCCAGTTGCTGTGACGAACGTCTCCATACCTACGTACGACCACTATCAATGAATTGGCAGTATCTGCTTTCGTCTGAAAAAGTGACAGACTGCCAAAACTCTTCGGGCTTCGTTCGCATTTCGATTGCCCAAGCCATTCGGCGCCGTTTTTGAAACGCCGCAAGGAGAGGCTTTTTCTTTGCCACCCTTTTATACATCCCCATATTGTGGAGGTATCGCAGAATGGTGTGCTGACTTTTCTGTGAAGTTGCCGCTAGCTCAGCTGTACTTTTTCGCGGTTCTCTTAACACTTCGCGCACAAGCACCCTTTTACATCTTTCAGAAGGTCCGGCACGACCTGGTTTCGGCTCCGCTGTTGTTTTTTTCCCTTGCGTTTAAATTGTGTAATCACTCTGGCCAACGATGCGACCCCGGGTGAAGTCGCTAATATCACTCGAACCTTGTAAGCGAGCCATAGTTGTAACGATACTAAACTATGACGAATTCCTTCCGATACATTTACCCTTACCCTAATGACAAGAAAAAGTTCTTAATTCGTTCTTAGAGTTTAGCTGTTTACATATTTATACAGCTTTACCTGGTGTCTATTTTATTCTGTCACCCTAGTGTATTTACTGCAGTGCTCGGATTCTAAGGGCTTAGGGTCAGGAAATCTTGGTGGGCAATGGATGTGGTCATTTCTGTAAATATATTAGATTTAGGTGATGCTAGGACTTCTTCTAATAGTGGAAGCTCCGTTTTGAAAGAAGTCTAGTTAAATGGATCCTATAGGATGATGTAACATTAATCGTTGTTGATAATTGTTCTCCACAATGTCATTTTATGTGTTACGACTATTATTAATGCAATTAACCACCGACGAAGTTACAATCATCTAACTTAATTTAATGATTAGGATATAAACCGTGCATACGGCTTTATCAGCATTAATGACAAGCAGCAAGAGCATCGCAAGTGGAAAACCCGTTTTACCATTTAAAATATTTACTATTTCTCACGAAACGTCCTAACTACATAAAAATAGAAGTCCCGAAATCAAAGAACGTTAAACACCAGGCGAGAAATCTAAATCTTTTCTTAGATTATTTCAATTAAAATCAAATTTAGCATGTGTAAATACGTGCAGCATTATTATAAACATAATACTAAATAGCGTCAAATTACAAGAGTTACATGTTAAACATCGATTTCGTCCTGGTAAGTGTTTGTCGGGTATATACGCGTCAGCTTAAAGTAGCCATATTTGCGTAATCATTGAGAAATATTCAAAATAGTCCATACTATCACCGTTTAAAATATTTAGTATTTCTTCTGAAACACTCTGTATACAATAAATTGAAAATGCTTCGTTTACATATTGAGATGCATTTTAATATTCATAAAGATTCGATGATTTATTTCTGTAGATTAAGTGCTACACAAGAAATCTAAATATCTTAGATTATTTGAATTAAAATGGAAGCGCTAATATGCAAAAATATTCCGCTAAGATTTCCGAGTGAACGCGTCTATTCCGTGGAAAGCGCTCGAATTCATTTTCGGCCGGTTGAACGTACTAATACTCGATGTATCGGTTTAACCCCGGAATATTTCGATTGATTTTCTTTTATTTCTCGCAGGTTTTATGGGTGGAAATGTGCGGAAGTAATTGGAGGACGTATTTCCTTTTTTTATGAAATAATTTAATTAGTTTTTCTTTCTAAATTTCTCTAAATTTTATTCAATTCATTCGCTTTCTATATTCGATTCGAACACGTTGACATGCATTTAAAATAATAATATTTGCTTTATTTATTAACACTGAATAATCAGGATTCCCAAAATTACACAAAGAAGTGTGAAGTGAATTCTCGTAGAATGAGTGTACGTTTTTTCTCGTCATAAAATAGATAATTTGATAACAATCTTCCAGTAGAAAGGCGTCTTTTTTAAGCTGTGCCTTGTACAAATTTACTTAGAAAAACATTTGTGTAGCACACATGTACCATATGAAAGGATGTTTGATATACAACCCGTTATATATAATTGAAATATTTAACATTATATATTTGTTAATCATAAATTCATATAGTTAAAAAAACATGCGTTTTAAGATCTCGGTATGTCGTGGAAAAGAGTGTAATTCCATGGAAGATATGATCTCAACGTGAGCTTTAAAATGTGAAGGTCATTCAAGGACATGTTTATTTTTGTGTTCTCTCGGGAAGCAAACAAAAATATGAAAAAGGAATACGCGCTTTGGTGTTGATTCATTTTAAAAATACGTATACGCTTGCTTGCAATGTTTTGAATAGAGATAGAAAAAGCTTTGTAAGATTGTTTTTGTTTTACTTTTGCGTGTTTCTCGAGTTAAGAGTTTGAAGGGACGGTTGGTGTCTTGATCTACAATTGAAGTCACCGTAAAGTCGGCGTTTTAGGAATCGATTACTTGTCAATTTTTCGTACGTCTCAACAAAGCAGAATGAGTGGAGAATGTTAGTTGCGCTTAAAGGTTCGTCTGGGATAATACTTTTACTTCTTATTGTTCCCATTTTACCTCAATCTCTTTTTTGCCTTTATTCCTATGCAGGTGAAACCTATCCTCGTCTCTCTTGTTGACGCCATCTCAAGCCATCGGCCATTATTATAAAAGCCTCGCTCCATCCTCGCTAGCTCGCTACACATATACCTGAGATGGAACGTGAAATCGACTGGGTTCCGTATCACACACCCACATAGAAACCGTGCGTTGAAGAGAGACAGTAGTAGCTGGCCGGTGGTTGTCAGTCAGGGGGGGTATAGGGGATCGAAAATGGTAAATAACATGCGGAATAATCTACGATCGACGGTCCGGTCGGAGTCGATGATTTTAAGGCATGGATATCGCGTCGCGAAGTGGGCGACGTAAGTCGCAGCTTTTCGATCGTTTTCGTTTAACTCCATACCTGTGATCGGCTTTTGAGCTGCTGCAACTAGTCAACAGTCAGTAGAGTATTAGTTCCATACACCTGTAGACGCTATGTGATTGGATATAAAACTTGTATTATCCAAAATATTTCTTTAAAAAAAGAATGTATCTTGTCGAAACGTTAAGATGAATTTCGGGTTGTGCCGTTATTGTTCAGTTAGTGCCGTTCAAACTGCCACTTGCACGTGAGAGAAAATAGAATCGATCAAATACAATACCTGTATCACAAAGCCAAAAAAAAGCAAAACAAAAACAAGCGAGTCCGAAGACGTAGAGATTTTTTTATATATACATACATAGGTAATATTTCTTTATATAATTCTCTCTCTATATATATATATATATAACAATATCACACCGCACACGTAAATTCCATCTTCGAGCCGCACTCTGTCAATTCAACACCGTGCGACGAGACTAACTAATGCATAGTTCTCAATATTGAATGATTACAATAGTACCTGTTACCCTGCCCCGACCTGTTCATCAACTACTCACACTTGATCTTGAAATGTTACGCCCCTACCCGTTTTGTATGACCTGTAGATTGATATTCCCGTACAATGGCCATTTTAAAATAATCATACACGCCCCGCATGTATAATTGTGCTCATGTAACGTTGGAACGCCAATCAAACTAACATATCACTATGTTCCGCCAATGGCGATCATCCCGTCGTTCGATGTCTTTTGAATTTCAAACAGTCGTAGCGTCGTCTCACCGCTAAGCCCGAAAATTATATCCGATTTAGATGAAAATACACCGGTACGGTTCAAACACTCTTCTACTCGAGCTCGACTGAACATTTTAGACGAACAATATCGCATATGGTTGTCAAACCTGTCTTGTTCGAGGCACGTGGTAATCCATTATTGTATTGATTTTAATACCATGCTAATATAGACGTACGCTAAAATTTCCCCTATCTTCCATCGTAAGAATATATCTCAATTCGATGGAAAACATTTAAAAGCATAAAACAATACAACACACCATCTGTTGGCGTGTTTATCGTCTTGAATGTTGTTCTTCTGAAATAAGAAAAAAAAAACATGCAACATATTTTCTCAATATATTCTCAATCTATCAGTGCTAATATGATCTATACATCTTATATACTATATGTATATTATACAGGTTGTCTGTGTAATGAGAAAATGCGAAAATAACTGTTGAGGTCAAGGGCGATCATCCTGTGAGAGAGTCTTGCTGTCTTTCTCTCTTTATATAGCATTAATTTATACTTCATAAACTTTTCGACTACACACGATATTTAACCTGACTATAAAATCTTTGATTTATACAGTGATGGCCATATAAATAGCACAGGTAAACTAATATAGATGAATTGATAAATTTGTAAATGTTAACTTAATTTAACAAACATCTAGTAGATGGCATGTAGTTTATAATAAACACATATTTTATAAATTTTAAGATAAATAAATTAAAAATAAAAATAGCACTCTTAATAACCTCAATATCCTCCCATAGATTTTCTATGGGGTTTAAATCAGGGGTTTGTGCAGGTCATTCTAACACTCGAATCTGTTTTTCTTCTAGCCACTATTTTGGGATCATATTGTGCATTAAACTCCTGGTTACTGGAAGAAATTCATCAGCATATGGTTCCATCATTTTTCCTGCAATTCTAAATATAGACCCTATACCACACCATACCACAACACTTCCTCCACCGTGTTTTAATGATTTATACCGTATTTAGGGTTGACCCAAGTCGGTTATATTTGCCCTCATCTGTTCAAAGTACAAATTTCCAGAAAGGAAGCGGATTTTCTTTGTGCATTTTCGCAAACTACAATTTTCTTTGACGGTTATTATTCGACACGAGTCGCTTTCGTACTACAATACACTCAGGTAATTTTTTTCAGCTGACGTGATATTCTTTTTCTCGATATACCAATATCAAATTGTTTATAAAATTCGGTCTTTATTTGTGTAGCTGTGCGAAAAGGATCTTCTCTCGAATTAATTGACGAATAAAGTTATTTTTGCGAGGCCTAATCATCATCCGTTTCTTAAAGTTTTTTCCGTCTGTATATGCTTTATCGCATTTTGTATTAATTTATGTGTTCGTCATATTTCTAAAATTGATATGCCCTTCTTTTTAATTGTGCAAATTTACTGTCCTTTCCTTATTAATAACACGTTAACAATACCATATCATTGAAAAGACAAAAAAAAATTAAACAGGAACAACTTGAAGGGTTAATTCAAATGATATTTGATACTTGTGCTATTTATGTGACCGCTACTGTATATACGTATGCTTATGAAAAGTAAATATCCTCTTTTTTTTCTCGGCTTGTTTCAGGATACTCATTCGTTTTTCGTGAAAAAAAACAGGCCATTTTAAAAAGTTTTCAAGCAACTAGCCATTCAAACAAGTGCCATAACACAATTAGCGTAATCAAGTGCAATATTTCGCAAAACTTTAATCGTATAATCTAACTCATTCTATAAGTGTATTCACTGTGATAAAGAAAAGAGATGTTGAACAATTCTTCCCCGCAAATGGAAACCGATGGTAGCATGATGTCGCCGCCACCGCCTCAGGCTTCCCCGGCTAACCGTTCCCCTCATAGGGACGCGCCTAGCCCCCCAGCGATGCTTGCTACCATGACTCCTGTGAACGTAATGGAGTTGAAAAAGGAGATGGATGAGAAACGTGCCATGAATACTTCTCCAATTTATACTCAGGTCAAAACCGAAATCTATGAGAAAGATGACGAAATTTACGCGCACAGTATCGCTGATAAAAACGATGCACCCTTAGATCTTATATACGAAGACGGTAATAAAACCGTTATCTACACCACGACCCCCGATCACAAAGGTGTCGAGATCTATTCCGCTGATAATTCGGGCGGTATTACGATTAATAACATTAACGCTCATTCAATTCGCGGTCCTCAAATCGCGGACGTGCTTTTGGACGGGAACTCTGGAACTATGGTTAGTGCTGTTGGTGGAGACGGGACCGGTAGTTCCCAAGGAACGGTCTCTGTGGTGTTACAAAGTAATGGACAGGGTTTGCTTCAGTATCCCCAGACACAAGTACCGGCCACCGCTGTGTTGGTCCTTTCGGAATTAGTCGAGGATATGACCGGTGTTCCAGTTGTTGGTCTAAGGTGAGTTACGCTCGATTTAATTACATTAATTTTCAAACGGTCATTATTGGGAATAACAAACTAATAAACGGATATTTTGGTCGCATTTCACTTCTACTATCTTGCATATTTTAAAAGCAATCAACTATATATGCGGTACATAATATATTCAAAAGCGATAGGTATATAGATTGTTATTACACATAGGCGCCTTACACGTACGCACACTTATTATATGTCTATTACTAAATACTTATACATTATTAATGGCATAACAGTTAATTGCCATATAGCTGTCTATACTCTGTTATGCTCTTAATGTACAAAAATATTTTAGAAATCGTGGAATTGTGTTCAAGTAAATTACGAACTAACTTCTTTATATAAATTAATCCTCGGTACTTTTATATAGTATACATATTCTATACAGTCCCTGTCTAATTTATTACGGTCACTTGCTAAAATATCGATTCATTTAAAATATATAATGAAAAACGTGTTGTTTATAGACATCGTCGACAACTATATAATAAATATTTTGTAATATCTATGTCTATACAAGCATTAATGTCTAACTGTAGCATCATTTTGCCACACATCCTCAATGATGATTTAAGGATGTCTGGGCAAAAATAAAGTGGTCCTGATGAACGTCCTCTAACACATTGGGCTCTTTCGGTTATGGCTTCTAGTTTTGATTCATCGCTGAATTTAACGTAAAGACATTGTTCAAACAAAAATATGTTGCTTGATGTACATATTCATTTAAGTTATTTTGTCTTACCTTTCGCCAAACTTCAATTGTGTAATGCTGATGACGTTTCATCATCGGTGTTAATCTTGGCCTTTTCATAGGGCATCCGCATTTTAATCCGTCTTCGTACAATCGCGTTGATATTTGCACTCCTTGTTGAGACATTACATTTCCTATTTCTTTGGCGGATAAACCTCGAATTTCCGTGGTTCTCCAATTTTTTTTTAATATACCGTCAATTTTCACAATGTCCCCTACACTAGTGCCAGCAAAACAGCCCCAAATGATGATAGAACCTCCACCATGCTTCACGGTAGCAGCAATACACTCTTCTCTGTTTCACGTTCACCCACAGATCTTCTTACGGATATGCGTCTTATGCTGTGTTCCGAACAGCTCAAATTTGGACTCATCCGTCCATAGGACGTTGTTCCACTCTTCTATGGTCCAGTGTTGGTGTTCACGAGCCCATTTAAGTCGCTTTTGCTTGTTCTCTTTGCGTAGTAACGGCTTTTTCATCGCAATACGTCCATGGAGCCCGGCTTTCTGTAGGCGACGTTTGACTGTAGAAACACTAACTAGCTTTTGGCGACCAACATTTAATTCTGCGGTGATTTCCGGGGCTGTTTTGCGTCTATTTAACTTGCTGGTAATCACTATTCTGCGTTCATCTGCAGATGTTGTCGCTTTTGGCCTTCCACTCCGTCTTTTATTAAGAAAACTGCCAGTTTCCCGATATTTTTTTACGTTATAGTCAACCGTGGCGTGGTGTATCTTCACTCTTTTGGCAATTTGTCAATTACTTATGCCATTTTTATGGTAAGCTATTGTAAGCGCACGTGTTTCCGTAGTAATTTCTCTTCACGGAGGCATTTTAAAAAATTGTCACATGATATTTCGCACATGACGTGAATAGAGTAAAGACCACACTCCAACTGACCTTAGGTTACAGATTTCACTATAATCTTCTAGGTAGGTAATTTAAACATTATTACCTACAATCTAAGAGATGACTAAATTTACCCAGTAAATTCAGAGGGATTGTTATTGTAATTGCACCGCAATAAACAGTTTATGGTAATCCGACCAAGTGCAGGTAAATGATAGTAAACCTTATGCGATATAATGGGTGTTTATCTTACTGAACTACATTTTAAATACGTATTTCATTTTATCATAATGTTTTTTTGGTAAACATAATACTATATGAATAATCCATGAAAACAGGGGTGCCTAAACACTTTTGATCGGTAGTGTATGTATTGTAAATCCTATTCACGAATTTTATACTTGTATGGCCCTAATAAAATGGACAGGGATTGTACCTCCTACTTCAAAAATCTGAAAGCTTCGTCTTAGTTATAGGCGTACGTAATTACTTTTTATATGCGGTTAAAGTTGACGTAAAACTGAAATTTCGTTTATTACAAACAAGATAACAATTTTAACCTTTAAAAGAGTTGAGAATAAATTACTAATATTTCTATTGGCAGCATCACCGATCCTCTCTTCGATGTTATTTTATAAAGGAGACTTTACTTTAAGTGAGCTCAATGCTAGCAGACACAGCCATTCATTTAACTGGTCCATACAAATATTCCAAGGTTAAGTTTAACGGTATAAGCCTGGCTAGCAAGAGAGATGTATCCATCTGAAAAGATGTGAGCAATCAATAGCGTATATGTTTGTATATATACGTATATATCTGTACGATGAATATTTCATTATAGACGCTATAAGCGAATAAATAGTAGAAAGTGTTAACGTATCTTTAACGCGATATTAATTTCGGCATGTTTAATATTTATTTATTCGGTTTTCGCTAGGATTTGCGAACAGCATGGAAATATTTAAAACGGTTTAATCGAGGATTGAAATTTATTCATTGTAGTTCTTTTACCGCACGAGTTGGAACGCTGAGTTGAATGCTAAATGAAGATGATAAATTAGAATACACGGGAACACTTAAAAAAATGTTGTTTTATTGTCGAATTTTTGATTTAGCAACTCTATTACGTAATCGTTTGAATTTGGCAGTTAGGGACATCTGCGTTCAACGCCACCAACTATTAAAATTGGCTTCGTGGCACCTATCATTTTTTTCTTAGTCTTTCCCTGTATTAGAATCTAGTGTAATTCACCTTCATTTTTCTTTTTCGGTTGAATGAGATCTAGATGTTATGCAAAAACTGGATTTGGAACTGTACTCCGCTCATTGATGCATCATGCATTAGAGGAACAGGTTACTCTCTCCAGCCGTGTTGATATACTTCAATATCAGGTTCAAGGTTGTTCTAATAATATTTATTTTGGTACATATATGTATACGGATTTATTCTTTGCGTATTCATCCGCTGTGTCTACCTCGAAATTTCATTTTTATTCTTTTATTCCAGCCCAAAAGAGATAAAAAGGAAACGAGAAAAAAAATATTTCGCTCATTAAAAATAAAAGCCATGGGAACAATTTATACCTGACGACTATTGATCTGATTGTAAAAAAAAATCTTAGTCATAAATCATTCATAAATTTCATGGTTTGCAGTGGTGAGCCGAACCCGTTTCTCGGAATCGGGTACACATTCTATATTATAGATGGCATGGTTGTATGCTTTATAATTTAAAAAAGTTCGCCTCTTAAGCGTTTTAATTATTTTAAATTGCGACCCGTAAATATGACTGTAATTTATAAATTGTTTATAAAGGATCTTATCCCACTTCTTTATGACGTGCTCATGTGCGTGTATATAACGACAGAGCGCAGATTCCAACCGACTAATGTATAACAAGGACTCACTCTCTCAAAGTATTGTAGATTCTGCGATTACTCAAGGGCAGACATACCAAAAATGGAATGGATATTTTTTAAAGTTAAGTGACTTCGTGAACGGTTCGAGTTGACGCTTTTTATAAAAAGAAATGTACATATAACGAATTCGCCTTATTTATTTATTTTTCAATGAAAAGGAAAAATATATTATAATAAATACGTATTTGTAATGCTTCTATTTTTGGTACGCTGACGATCTTTCTCAAGCTTCTTTTTTTTTGTTTAATGTATTGTTTATAACTCTTCAATAAATATATTATAATAAAATTTCTCTGGCTCCTCCTCACAACAACCAAATCATCCATTTCCTCTTAAATGCGAAATCTCATCATTCATCTTGTATGTACATCGTCTTGGTCTAAATTACATTTTAATTTTTGAATATCCAAGAAAAGTGGTCCCTAATTGTACAATTTCGATTTTTACGATTATTTAACAAGCATTTTCCTGTTTCTAATGATTCGGTTTTAATACAATCTTTTATCCTTTTCTAATCTCGCTACTTACAAGACTTATTAAAGAAGGACTAATATAATGATTAATGAATTTTAAATAATTCGCCTCTGCGTTTCTAATAAAATTTAATTTACGAATCCGCTATTAGATGGTACTAGAATCATTTTACGTCCATTAAATGCTTATAGAGGCTGATTCAAATTAAGTGGCCACTAGTCTCGGCAAAGAGGGGCAAGTTTCAGTGCCGTACGGAGAATCGACTACCCGTATTAAAGCACGCTTGTTCAGTATTATTCGACTAGTCGTTGTGAGTGTTTGGTAGTACACACATACTTAGAAAACGTAATAGAATTAAATGTGTAAAGTGCGATAACTATTTCACGTATAATAACGCCATCTAAAAAGTATAAATGTTCTGCAATCCGTGGCAAACGATACAGCGAACAATTAATATTTGATATAGGTGTTTCTTTATTCTATGTAATGTACCGTTCACTTTACTAGACCAACAAGCAAGTATTCGGATTATATATTACCAACTCGGATATCATTAAGAAACTTTATGCCAAAATTTCTCGGACATGGGTCATGCAATTATTTTTTCGTATACTTACTGTATATTAATCAGCGTTAAAAACACTATAACTTTACTAATTTAACCTACTTTCAAAAACAATATTAACATAGATAACAATTGTGCGCACTTAATTTGAATCAGCCTGTATTGTATCTTATAAGATTATTAAAGTCGAGGATTTACTTCTTCTTAACCAATCAACATAGTCGAAGTATTCATATACGTTACGATTGATGGGAATTAAGTAATAGATTTATTAATCGATTGTGCGTCGTTTTTTTTTCTTTTTATCTGAGGATAGCCTCCGCAAATTGTCGGTTAGAATTTATTGTTTCTCTTCAATAAAGTCGGTTAAGATATTTAATTTTCCATTATGTGTGTTTTCCAAAAATTATCTTCGACTTTTAAACGTTCATTGTCGTTAAGAATAACACGAATCAAACATATTGCCAGGCTCAAGAACGTAAAATTAATCTTTGACCTTAGGCTATCAAGAAACGTCGTTATAGACGTGGTGGGGATACTGCCAACGGAGTCCGAACAACTGCTTTCACCTCAAGCAGGCAGGTATAGGGTCCACCACTGCAGCATGAGCTAAAATGACCGCATATTGCGTTTACATGTCTGGCTTCGAACAACTACTGTTTGTTTTCGTGTATTAACATTTTTCTCTCAAAGCGAATTTTATTAATTTCTTTGTTCAATTTCTTCGGCAGTGCTTTTTCTCTTCTAGAAGCATGTATACCTCAGTAATAGGGCAAAAAATAGAACAATGGTATTTCTCGGAGCACTCACACTGTTGAATTTTGAAACGATATGTCTCTATTGTTGCGTTTTTTTTACATCAAATTGACAATTTAAAACGTTTTGTCTTATTTTGCCTGCATTTCTCGTTGGAAAATGTTATTTATTTCTTAGAAAAGAACGCGTGATTTATCTTATGAAAAATATCTATATATAACATTTTTATCACCCTATATCATACTCACATTTATAATGCTTGATCGGCCAAGTTGAACAGTAGCGCACGGCATCTATTATAATATGAATATCAACACCACACGTTAGGTTATTGTTTTTTTTTTTTTCGTTTCAGTTTAATATCTTCTCTTACGTAAGATCAATTTGAATACCATTATTGGATAGTCGATAATTGTTTCAAGTAGTTTATATATTTAAGCGTTCCTATACATACAGTCCTTGTCCAATTTACTAGGGCCACTTGTTAAAATAGCGATAGGTTTATTCACAACTGTTTATAGATATTGTCAAACTATATAACTAATATTTTGTGATGCCTACTTTGGCCTTTATAATTGCACTTATTCTTTTTGGCATACTTACACTTAACTTCTAGTGTACGCTTAAATTTATACGATGGCCTTAATAAAATGAACAGGGACTGTATATAACGTGCCGACGCTTTTTTGTTTTGCATTTTTCTCGGATATTTTATGTAATCCCGAATATTACAAAGATGTGGTGCAACTTTTACGAATTGCAGAACGTAAAAATAAAGTGCAATTAAGTAGAAATTATATCATCAGATATATTGGGTAACTTTGTAGCGCGGTGGCGCAATTTGACGATTTATCAGTTTTCTTCAATGTTACTTAGTTAAAAGGAAAAAAAATATAGTCTCTAGATAAATGTGAAGGTCAAGGTTGCTTTTTTGTTCAATCTAATATATTGTTTGGTTCTGAAAATGATATATAAAAAATCAACTATAGAAGGTCAATGTCAGACTGAATTGATGAAACGAAAAGATAATTGTTCCTGAATCTAATGAACGTATGAAAAACGAACCACTTTTTGGCATCACCTTATATATACTATGTAAAAACGTCCACCACACTCCTCTCTTGAAAGCATTCATTTTACGCTTGTTTTTATTGTTGACTTCATTTTATTAATTGCTACTTACTTTGTTCTGCAACCTTGTAGTAATATTTATGCCATAAATGTACGCCGAGGTTTAATTTTCGTCAAAAAAATATTTTGGTTGTGGATTAATTGAAGTGGAAATTTTATCTGTTCTACGTCTACGTTTTTATGTATTCGGTATATAGCTGGAAGTTTAACCCGGCCAGCCTCCGTGATATCGAAATCTTAGGAAACTCCTTTAACAGATTTCAGGTAGTAACAGGTAGATCTATTCTAAGAATTTAGGATGCGGACAAAACGAAAGGGTCACTCCCTAGAATTCTATATATATATATATATATGTACATATATATATATACAGAGAGAGATGTTAGTCTATATCTTAAGGGTTTGAAACCAATTAAATTTTTAGCGATTTAAGACGTAGAGAGAAATTTACATTTCTGATTGTGTTCCCAGCTGATTTTAGAGAAGTAGCCTGTTTGACTGCTATCCCGGTCTTTGTGGGTGTGCGTACCGTGCATAAACTGTTACTTTTGTTGTTGTTGTTCTTGTTACTGGTTTTTGGGGGGTACTCATCGGGAGACTCCAAAGCAACCAATACAGTCTTAAAGTTACATTAAATGAAACCTACCTCAACGTGCTTTTTGTAGTGCTGTTACTGTTATAACTGGTTTTATATAGCTAGGCATTGGAACTAGGTGGGATCTTGTAATACCCAAATCAGGTTTTATAAGATCCACCATATGCTAGTTTGTCATTTATTATTATAATAATGCGGTTCTCTTTTACAGTAATACTTACTACATCTTTACTACAAGTGCATTTACCTTGTTTGATTTCGTCTCCATTCAGAGCTCCCTCGAGAATTAGAAAACCTCTAATACGTTTACGGACTTTTAAAATACACGTTCCAATATCTACAAAATCCGCTATATATACACATACGCTCATAATAAATTATTGTTTAGGTATAATAAAGTGGAACAGCGCGAATATTACAAGCATCCCACTTAGAAAATTAATGCATAATATGGCGTCACACCCAAAACTAAATTCGTCTTGTATTTTGAAATTACACTTTTAACAATGCGCTCCAAATATTCAGGGTGAACGATTAGAAGTCTAACGTACCTCTCGTATTGTTCCAGGTATGTACCAGATCCTTTGCAAAATGGGCTAATGGCGTATTTATTTTAGTAAGTAATAATGCTTTTCTATTTATAATAACCTAATAATATATAGAGATTCTTATTAATGATATACGAGGTGTAATATTTTAAATTGTCGGAATTTTACGGCTGAGGTGACTGAAATGTATCGATTAGGCAGTTGATTTCGTCTTTACCGTTTCAAATTTAAACATTGTTATTTATACTATTGGTTGCAAGCATACTAAGAGAACTGTTTCAGTAATTAAGTGGCGATTACTTAATTTTGCAGTGTTAAAAAGGGTGTCGTATCGTTATGCATACACGTATCTTTTCGTCTTTAGAACGTTTTACAGAAACAAAAATACGATTCGAGTCGCTATCGAGACAAACACAAGACAATCTCAGGCCTTGTATGTCGGCTGATATTTTGTCTGGGACTGAGTAGAATGTAGCTATACCTTGAATCTTGCCAGTGGAATGACCTGAAAATGATTAAAACAAGTATTTGCTCTTATACTTTTAGATATCGTTTTAATAAATGATATAATTATAATTGGAAAGAAATACAAACATATCTCTGTATGTGTTTATTTCATTTTATTCGTGGTTAGGCACATACGGGGGTTACTGACTACTCGGACACACGTATTTAATTCAACATTTACTTTTAGATTGGTAAAACTGTATTGGGATTAAAAATGGGAATATAAATCCATATATTATTTAAATCGCGATGAACGTTTTCTAGTATCTCGCGACAAATTCTTCTTCTAGAGAGATCCAGCAATCTAGCTAATATTAGAATACATACATACATTACAAATTAACGCTACTTCTATAAAATAAAATATTAATCATGTATTGGAAATTCTACGGATACCGAAACCACAAAGATGAATCATACAAGCAACAGCCTAGCTTAAATCGTTTGATCTCGTCGTATCGGCAGTGTTTTGTGTCGATGAATCTTTAACCGTTTAGGAGCTAGCATGCTCCAAAGTTTGAGAGTTAAGAATTTTTAAAGTTTTCAAAGCTTTAAAAGCTTCTATCTCCTACATGGCTCGAGATAGAATGTTGAACTTTTTTCACCATAAAAATGCGAGATTTTATAATGTAATTTTTACTGTTTAGTGTTGATAAGTACACTTAATAAAGTTTTACACAATTCGAAAAAAGTTAAGTGACGGTAATAAAGCTATTTATTATTTTCCAATGCACTTTTTCTAGTTTGGAGGTGTTCAGATACTCTGACTAATAAAAATATTATTATTTTGAGGTAAGTAGCTATTAAATCTATGTACTATACTGGAGCATTAATTAATTCACATGTACTACCACGAATGTTGTCATAATTCATGTAGTTTCAATGTTTATTAATAGTTTGTGTTTGAGGATTTCTCTATGGTTTTCCTCACTCCTTGGCGAATGCTAAGTTGGAATGTATATATAATATAATATTATTTATTATTATTGTTATTTTTACTATTATTATTATTATTATTATTATTATTATTGTTGTTATTTGTTATTTGTCGTAGAATTTCAAGTTATTATTGTATTTATTCATTAACATTAATAAATACCTTTCGATTACTAATGTGTTTAATTTCTTTTATCCCGTCCCGTACATGAAAGCATTAAATTTTTGAAGCCTTTGTAGCAAAATCATAGTTACTAAAGTTACTGTGATCATGTGATTTCATCTTCCTGTGATTCTCGGTCACTGTTACTGCGCGCTTAGCTAGCAGTCCTGAAGTCCCGGTATAGAACCTCGGGGCTGTTGTGTATTATTATTATTATTATTATTATTATTATTATTATTATTATTGTTATTGCTATTATTTATTATTATAACTATTTATTACTATTGTATCTGAATTCTTTAATTTATAAATAATCATATATACGCAAACAAAAGGACAATTTATGACTTAACAAGAGAAGTACCTTATATTTAAACAAGCAAAGTCACATTTATTGAAACCGATTTGACCAAAACTAAATATATATGAAATATACCTCCTTGCATTCTTGCTACCCTAATACCTCCTAATACTTTCGTCAAAATTTGAAAAATTAAAATTATTTCCCTTAAAATTTTTAAATACAATGCAAATGAAATATACCTCCTCGCATTCCTGCTACCCTAATACCCCCTAATACTTTCGTCAACATTTGTAAAATATGCGAATATTCCAATTAAAATTTAAAATTGACTTATTACAGCACCACCTTTCGGATTTTTGTGGAACTAAAATACGAATTTTAAAGTACAGTGGCGGATTTTTTCGGAACTAAAATGTACGGACGTAATATACCTCCTCGTATTCCTGCTACCCTGGTACCTCCTGACACTTTTCTGATATTCACTTTACTAACCCTATTTCCATGTTTAGAGAAAATCACAGTTACTGAATCACTGCAATTTCTACTTCCTCTGATTTTCGGTAACTGTGATATTTATAATGTAGAGTTTCTTGAAGTAAATATATACGGGGGTAATATGCGAATTACTTCAGTTAAAACTTAAAATTGACTTATAACAGCGTCACCTGGCGGATTTTTGTGGAACTAAAATATGAATTTTTAAGTACAGTGGCGCCGTCTGCCGGATTTTTTTGAACTACTTCCTGTGATTTTCAGTAACTGTGATATTTATAATGTAGAGTATTTTTGTAAGAACCATACCCAAACATCGAGGAAAATGTGTGTGCCTATGTCTGCGTCTGTGTCTGCGTTTGTGTCTGTGTCTATGTCTGCGTCTGTGTCTGTGTCTGTGTCTGTGATGTGTCTGTGAACTGAATCATGTAATTTAAACCTTTTAAATATTACGATTTGGGAACTGTTAAATGAAACACAAAAAATGGGTAGGAGGCATTTATTTAACAGTAAAATATGCATGTACAACTTTGAATCATCAGTTAAAAATCTCATTTTATAAGATTTCCTTCCGCGAGGTTTACCGGAACAGTCTCGCTGAAGATTCCAGCAGTGTCGGTCATCATATGGGTATCCACTCTTCCTTTCTACCTTTCCTCCATAATGCTGATGTCGTTGTTGCACCACGACAAAAGAAAATATTTGTATATATTTGTATAATGTTGGATGGTATTATTTTACAATTAGTATTTTGTGCTAATGTCCTAATGTCTAAATGTCCATATGTCCTAATATCGAAATGTCGTAATATCTAAATGGCCATATGTCCTAATGCCCATATGTCCTAATGTCTAAATGTCTTAATATCTAAATGTCCATATGTCGAAATGTCCGTGTGTGTGTGTCCGTGTGTGTGTGTCCATGAGTGTGTACGTCCGTGTGTGTATGTGTGTGTATGTGTGTATTTGTGTGTGTGTATGTGTATGTGTGTGTGTATGTGTGTGTGTGTGCGTATGCGTATGTGTGTTTAATTTCTTTTATCTCGTTCTGTATATAAATATGTATAAATGTATAAATTTTTGAAGCCTCAGTAGCAAAATCACTGTTACTAAAGTCACTGTTATTTCATCTTCCTGTGATTCTCGGTAACTGTTACTGAATAAGATCCCATAAATGGTAATAATTCACGAAGCTTTAATGTTTATTAATAGTTTTAGATATATTGTTATATATGGAGACTGGTGGCTCAGTGCCTTGCGCACTTGGCTAGCAGTCTTGAGGTCCCGGTATTGAATCCTGGGGCTATTGTTTATTATTATTATTGTTGTTATTGCTATTATTTATTATTATAACTATGTATTACTCTTGTATCTGAATTCTTTAATTTATAAACAATCATATATAAGCAAACAAAAGGAGAATTTATGACTTAACAAGAGAAGTACCTTGTATTTAAACACATTTAACCACTGCTTTGTTATAATATATTTAGAACTTAAGCTTATTATTGTACTTATTCATCAATATTAATAAATACGTTTCGATTACTAATGTGTTTAATTTCTTTTATCCAATCCTGTTTATAACAGCATTAACTTCTTGTAACAAAATCACAGTCATTGAAACCAATTTGATCAAATGATTTCATCTTTCTGTGATTCTTGGTCACTCTTACTAAGTAAAATCCTATAAACTAAAATTGATCTTTCATTAACTAAACATACATAAAATATATCTCCTTGCATTCCTGCTACCCTAATACCTCCTGATACTTTCGTCAAAATTTCAAAAATTAAAATTATTTCCCTTAAATTTGCCAAATACAGCAACATCTATCGGTTTTTTTTCGGAACTATACACCTACAAACGAAATATACCTCCTCGCATTCCTGCTACCCTAATACCTCCTGATACTTTCGTAAAATTTTGTAAAATATGCGAATTATTACAGTTAGAACTTAAAATTTATATATTACAGCGCCATCTACCGGACTTTTGTGGAACTAAACTATGAAATTTTATGCAGTGGCGCCATCTGGCGGGAGTTTTTGGAACTAAAAATGTACGGACGTAATATACCTCCTTGCATTCCTGCTACCGTAATACCTCCTGATACTTTCGTCAAAATTTCAAAAAATCGAATTTATTTTTCTTAAAAATAGGTAAATACATCGCCATCTATCGGATGTTTTCGGAACTATGTACATATGAACGAAATATACCTCCTCGCATTCCTGCTACCCTAACCTCCTGATACTTTCGTAAAATTTTGTAAAATATGCGAATTATTACAGTTAAAACTTAAAATTGATATATTACAGCGCCATCTATCGGACTCTTGTGCAATTAAAGTATGCCGCCCATCTAGTGGCGCTATCTAGTGCATTTTGTGAAAAAAAAATATTGACTTTGGTGTTGAAGGAATAAATAAAACAAAATTTTGAGGTCACTGCTAGGTATTTATTTGCTAATATTTACTCGTTAATTTATAAACATATATATGTACATATGTATTGTATTTAAAGGTTATGTAGTTACACAGTACAAGATCACAGTATTCACAGGGTCCACTGATCCGCTGTCATAGGTCTACCTTTCTAGGATGCATCATATTCTGGAATTGCAGATTCCTCACCTGAAAATGAAAATTTCAAATTAATAATATTACTAACTTGGAACATGTAGTTGAGGTAATTCCCCATGTATTTTTAGAAGAACCAATTATCGAGAAAATCATTACCGTAGTCGCCAAAATTAAAGAAGAAGACCGTTGGAACCCCAAACGGGAAATATCTTAATATTTGTCTCTAGCTCTTACCGTTTAGCAGTGAGCGCCTCCATGCGATATTTCCATTGCTTGAAAACGGGAAGAGTTAGAGGTTCGATGACGGATTCGTCATAAAACCTTCGACGCGGGCTGTGAGTCCTCGAAAAACAGACATCCTAACTCAAATCGTTCCAACGCTACAGCATTGTAAAGTCAAAAAAAATTATCTCTTTTAACTTCCAGAGCCCGAGGTGGTTAAAGTAAAAAGAGTGTATGTATAACACATGGGCTGAAAAGTCCCGGGCCCAACACATAGATGACGCTAGTTTTATTGCAGTCACCTTTCTCTCAGTTAGTACTAACCTTCAAAAGACAGCTGTTAAAATTTCATGATATTCTGTTCATTAGTTTGTGAGTTATTGTGCTAAGAGTCACGCTACTTTTGTTATTTTCAAAACAATGGATCAAAAACAATTTCGTGTTTTAATTTTACATTGCTTCTTGATGGGAAAAAATACCGTTCAAGCGAAGCAATGGCTTGAAAAGTGTTATGGGGACTCTGCTCCATCAGAAACAACAATAAAACGTTGGTTTGATGACTTCAAACGTGGTCGTAGAGACACCGATGATGCAGAACGCAGTGGACGTCCAAATGAGGCGGTAACACCAGAAAACATAAAAAAAATCCACAAAATCGTTTTGAATGATCGAAAAGTGAAGTTGCGTGAGTTAGCTGGCATCGTAAAGATATCTGGTGAACCTGGTCCAAAGCGCCTGAAAGCACAACAATCGGCTGGAAAGGTTATGGCCTCGGTATTTTGGGATGTGCGTGGTGTAATATTCATCGACTATCTTGAGAAAGGAAATACCATCAACAGTGAATATTATATAGCGTTATTGGAGCGTCTGAAGGCCGAAATTGCAAAGAAACGACCGCATATGGCAAAGAAAAAAAAATTGTTTCATCAAGGCAACGCACCGTGTCACAAGTCAATCAAAACAATGGCAAAACTACATGAATTGAACTTCGAATTGCTCCCACATCCACCGTATTCGCCAGATTTGGCTCCCAGCGACTACTGGCTGTTCGCAGACCTCAAAAAAATGCTCGCCGGTAAGAAATTTCGCACGAATGAAGAGGTTATCGCTGAAACTGAGGCCTATTTTGAGGCAAAAGATAAATCGTTCTACAAAAGTGGTATTGAAATGTTAGAGCGGCGCTGGAATGATTGCGTTGCTCTTGATGGAGATTACGTTGATGAATAAAGCTAATTTTGAACCAAAAGAACCATGTTTTCTTTGTTAGGCCCGGGACTTTTCAGCCCATGTGTTACATGCATTCGGATGAATGTATGCATTCGGATGAATGTGTATGTGTACACGCATTCAAATGAATGTGTATGTATACACGCGTTCGGATGAATGTGTATGTATACATGCATTCGGATGAATGTGTATGTATACATGCATTCGGACGAATATGTATGTATACACGCATTCGGACGAATGTGTATGTATACATGCATTCGGATGAATGTGTATGTATACATGCATTTGGACGAATGTGTATGTATACATGCATTCGGATGAATGTGTATGTATACATGCATTTGAATGAATGTGTATGGATACATGTATACGTAGGGACGTATATTTATAATGTCGTTTTGTATCTGCCTAGGAAATAATTACGAAATTAGAATGATTTATGCATCTACAACGTGCGGGCAATAATGAATAACAAATATTCCGGACCTTTGCTTTGCCACTACTATATAGATCAATACGGATATTCACACATGTCAGCAAACACCGTAATCAAAGATTTAAAGTTCTATCATTTTACCTTAATTAAATGCTGTAGTTGTTCTGAATTATGTAAAGAATAAAAGACCAATTGATTGCGATCATAGACCTGGTAGATAGTGGGTGTCTAAGACTTGTATGCTTGGGTAAATAGTGGGGGAGTCGCAAGAGCATAAAACCGACCTTGCAAAGGTCGTATTTATATTTGCTAAACGTGTATTCACCTTGTTGGAATAGTTTTTCAAATCGCAAGTATGTTTGGTTGTTCCTAATATCTAGTTAGTGATTAACAAATACGTTTCAAATTACTATACTATTTGATATTAAAACGATAAAAATTCACGACAATTAATTAACACATCTACACAGACATGAAATCCTTATAACGTAAACAGCGTGTAAACAAAATCATTATAGTTAATTTATAAAGATTGCGCCGAGATGACGTACATTACGACGTGTATGTGTGTATATGTATGTAAGGTAATACCTGAGAAAAAAGCATTCGCAAAGCTTAAGTTTTGTTTCTTCGAAAGCAATCTTAGAAAATCTAGGGCATCTTTAACTTGCCAATTATATACGTTATATTTATACCCTGTTGTATATTGATTAAGATTTATTGATCTTTGCACGGAATAAGTTGCAAATGCATTTTTTCTTTGTCGCAATCGTTATGTTTTAAAAATTGGTTGCGCAATAAGCCTACCGAGATCTTTTAAGGTACATAAATAAGTTATCTTTTTAACTTGAATAAATGTTTGACATTAATGCGGTTTATTATGTATATGTGTATCAAGATTAAAAGAAACGGTTACGCAAAATAGTGACATATTGAACTTTAAAAGAAATGGGTGTATATTTAATTTGAAATGAAATCTGAATAACAAAAAATAATAGTTATACAAACGCTAAAAGTAATCTGATGCAATTAAAAGATAATCTCGGTAGGTGTAGTGGACAACCTTTAAGCGCGAGACGTCCTGTATATCGCGTGAAACCAATTTAATCCTCAGAGAAAGAGATTATAATAGCGGATAGGTAATATGAAGTCACGAATTACTTCAAAGTCTTCATATATAGGAAGCACGGTACCAATTATGAGCATCATGTTTACAACTCAAATGGGCGGATGCATCTGACGGTCAGTGACAGTCCTTGACTTGTTCTTTTCTATTAGGAATAACTTATTTAAGACAAATTAATCTATCACTTTGGGTGTTTAAAATTTTTTCTATGGTATAGAGTCGATGGCATTTAAGAAAGAATAAATGAACTGTAAATTGTAATACTTCATGCATAAAGATAATTAAATGTGTAGATAGAAATTTGACTTCTTCAACATTTTTTTTTTATCATTTCTATTGCGTAATTAATACAACACAGTTTTCAACCAATTAATATCTATATATTAATCATACTTCACATATTTATCTAACGTATCATTCGGACTGTGACTAATTGTCACATTATGTTAATCATTCTGACATTTTCTCTAATTATTGCCCTAAGACAAGAATTACAGTCAAAATATATAGGTATGTCCTCCTAAATACCTGACCGTTTTATTTTTTTTAAACAAGGCAAACTGCTCTTGTATCTCGAGAGAATAATTATATTTAATAAACTGGTTCTATTGAGGAAACAACTGCCGTGTATATCCTGGCCGTGTGCAGCTTTTCTATGCCGTGTTATAAATATATCAAATTTTGGCGAAAGTTACATGTTAGGTTTAATTATCAACTTTTGAAACGCAGCTCAATCAGTATAGATCTAACCATGCAATCCATCTCATAAATTAAGCGTATGACAGCTTTCGGGTGTTCTTATAATTATTTTATCTCAACTTGTCACATTTAATACGAGCCAGCAAAGAAGAGGTACGTTTCACGGGTTATATAAGTCATATTTCTTGCTTTTACATTTCGTTGCACATGCACAAACCATGGATAACTTTTCTTCTCGTGTAATATATACCCTAAAGAGTCTCCTGTTTCCCTTCTTCAACGCTAAACGTTTTCGTTTTTACAATTCTTACCGTCTCGCGTAATTGTGGTTGTTAAAGATCTCGCGAAATCGACAGTATGTAATAAAGATTGAACGACATTGAAAGTTTAAAAACGTGCATACTTTGACATTTTATTTAACGAGATACGTATCGTACATTATATCTCGATTATCACTAAATTTTATTTTAATTATTTCGCTATTACGAACGAAATTTTTATCAAAAACTGTTTCTTTGTTCTTATACAGAAGCTGCTGACAATGAGAGAGAACAGAGAGAAGTGGACGGATTCAGAATATTGTTTAATTGCCCTGTCTGGTCTCAATAATACTAAACGAAACCTTTCTTCCTTCTCTTTCTATTTAATTATGTATAGCGAACCTTTTACTTTGAGAACGAACAAAGTCATTATTGTACCATCTTATCATGTAGTTTCCATTTACTTCATTATAGCTTTCCTCCTCTATTGCAAATTTCGTATATTTTGTATATATTTATTTAAAACATGTTTATATTTGTAAAATATTTTTCAACATTTAACTGGCATTGAAACTCTGCAATCTACTTGTTAGAACACACGATATAACATGTACACTACCGTCCAAAAGTATTTGGCCACTTATATTTTTTTCTTAATTTTTTTATTATGAATTTTCTATTGCAAATAATAACAGTAGATACAAACAACCGTTCTTAACTTTGATTAGCGAGTCTTTAGAAATTAAAATTCTTTCTAATTATCCTGAGCAATAGTTAATTGATTTTTTATGATCTGAGTCTACACCTCTGCATGAGCTGTAATAAACTTCGAACTTCGATTCGTCACTCCACAACACCTTTTTCCAATCTTCCATTGTCCACACCTTATGCGCTTTATTTCCTTAAAAAAGCTTATAGTCACACTAATTGATTGTGTTGCGTTGTGTGCTGCGTTCATTTCAGCCACGATTTCTGGCTGAGGTTTTCGTCGACGATCTACTGCAACTAACGTTAAATTCGTGGGCATTTTGCGGACTATTTTTACCCATTCCAAGTCAACTGGCAATTAAAGCACGTATCCGTACGAAAAAACACTATAATTTAAATAGTATTTCAGACTTTCACGGCCGTTTGAGATAGTCGTAACGGTTGTCGGGTTCCGCCGTGTCAGTAGGTTTTTGTCCCACTTTAATTTTTACAATTCAAATAATAAAACTCGCAGGCAACAAATTAGTTTGTGTGCGCTCTCAGCAACAGTAAATTTCCGACTAATACAAACCACAATGATATAGTACAAAGAGATCTCGGATGATAAAATGCAATAAAGTAATTAACAATATTGCGTCAAAAAAAGACAACTCATTAACAGGGTCAGTGAATGAATTTTTATTTCTAAGAACTTACTAATGGAACGTATACTAATGAAACTTACTAATAATGTGTATAAATATTAGGGTTGTTTGTATTTACTCTCACTATTTGTACTAGTTAGTGCGTACTGAAAAATGAAGAAAAAATATACGTGGCCAAGTACTTATGAATGGTAGTGTACATATGTCGTTCTTATTTTACTCTGTAAGTGCGTATATAATAATTTTTTATGCTCTATATATGAATATGTTTATATATATATATATATCACATGTATATAGACATAATTTTATGTATAAAACATTCTATATGTAATTAATAAATAAATAAATTTCTCAATAAAATCGTATAAACAAAATCATGTCTTTTATTTTCTCCGAAATAATTAAATTTAAACCAGAGAAACATATCCAAAATCTTCGTTGGTAAGAACTTACAACAGCATTTCTCTAGTACTTAATTGCAAGAAAGAAGATCAATACTCTTTTTAATTGAGTAACCTCTTCGCAGATGGCACTGTTAGAAAAATTGTACCACTTCAATATCCATAAACTGAAACATTCTTTTATCTAATACGATTAAAAACAGAAAGATATTCATTTTTATAAATCCGTTAAACGATATGAAAAATAAATAACAAAAAAAAAATACGCAGAAAATCTTCTTCGCATTTCTATTCTCCCGATACCTTAAATTTCGTCAAAATTTGAAAATTTCTATTTAATTACAGCGTATAGCTTCCTCCGAAATACAAAATATTCAAAAGTGGAAGATAAAATGTTTAAGACGCGGTTTTCGCTTTCGTATTACTAAAATATATGGGGGACTATTTATAATGCAGCATAGAAATTTGAAAATATTATGCACCTTGCAACATACTATCTACGGAGCAGTATTGATTTTACTGTCTAAAAGGAGTTATATTTGACGTACACTGCCGTCCATAAATGTTTGTCCACCTATGTTTTTTCTTAATATTTCGTTATGAATTGTCTACCACATACGACAGACTGAAAAATTGAGAAAAAAACATGACACTCCTGGTAGACTCAGAGTTAAAAGCATTACTAAATTTTAGATTAAATTATTTTTCTTAAATACAGGATTAAGGGCGCAACAATATTAAAGAAGGTGGTCAACGAGTGTGTTTAATCGTCTTTAAAAGACTAAATAAATAATGTATTTACCTTACAAAAGCTCCCAGTTATGCGGAATCCTTCTCCTACGTTACATTCTGTGGGTCTCCAAGTAACCTGCAAAAAGATTTCAATTATTTTTATTTATTTCATAAACTTATTACTATGGTTAGTAAACTTTCTATAGTTCCATATAATATTGTAGTTATCCTATAAACATTTAGCCACAGAAACATGAACGTAAAGAAATGGCAGAGATACTATTTTGTCAATATCACAACTGTTAGATATGTAGGGGAAGTACCCGTCATATAAACGTATAAATACGAGTGAAATTTCCATAATTCTACAGAGTTCGACAGACATCCTACGAAATTAGGCACTACCTTTCAGTGTAAAAAAGCCTCTAAACATTTTCAAAAGTTAATTTATTGTTAAATATGTCTACTACCGAAGTATACATACCAATTAATAAAATGCGGAGAGAAAATTGCTAACCGAGGTAGAAGAAACAAAAATAAATTCTTATAAAATGGTAGGGGTTTTAAACCAAGCCATATCTAAGAAAATAAGAAGATCCTATCATCTTATCAACAATTGTATAAAGTTGGGTAATTCCTACGACAAAAATTGCGCTAAGGAGAATAATTAGAAACTAATTCGAAGCTTCTTCTAGTAATGTAACAAACAATAAATTTTATCCGGCAGTAAATGTTTTCAGTGGCTAAAAAAGTTTTCAAAACCACCCTTCTTAAAAGAAACACTTAAAGAGGTAAGACTGAAATTTGCGCAAGATCATATGAGATACAATCATGAATGGAACAACGTCATATTTTCTGACGAGAAGAAATTTAAATCGGACGGGCCTGATGGTTTCAAATATTAATGACAGATTTGCGTAAGAACAGTGAAGTTGCGATGAGCCAAAATCTTGGTGGCGGTAGTGTAATGATTTGGGTGGCTTTTCCCTACAAATCTTCCTGGCATTTCTGCTCACCTGATACCTTAAATTTCGTCAAAATTTGAAAATATCTAAATTATTACAGCGTACACAGCTTCCTCCGAAATACCAAATATTCAAAATTGTTCAAGGAAATATTTAAGATGTTTTGAAGGATTATTTATCAGACACGAAAACAAATTTGAAAGATTATGCAAAATTAATAAATTTAAACCAAAAGAAATATATCCAAAAGCTCTATTCCAAAAATCTTCATTGGTAAGAAATTATAAAAACATTTAATTGGCAGAAGGAAAATCAATACTTGCTTTTATTCAGCAAGCTTCTCACAGGTGGCACTGAACAAGAAAAATCCTCCTGGCGTTTCTGCTAACCTGATACCTCAAATTTTGTCAAAATTTGTAAATATCTAAAGTACTGTAGCGCACAGTTTCCTCCGAAATACGAAATAGTTAAAATTGGAAAATGAAATGTTTAAGACTCAATTTTGACGGATTATTTTATCAGATACGAAAACAAATTTGAAAGATTATGCATGTAACATACTATCACCCTACGGAGCAGTATTGATTTTTCTGTCTTAAAAGCGTTATATTTTACGTACACTACCGTCCATAAGTGTTTGTCGACCTACATTTTTTTCTTAAGTTTTCGTTAGGAATTATCTACTACAAATAACGAAAGTAGATACGAAGAATCCTCATATTATCTGTAAGTTTAATTATTATACGTTCCATTAGTGAATTTTCAGAAATAAAAATTCATTTTAGCTATACCTGAGCTATAAAGGTATCGACCCTGTTAATGACATAATCACTACTTGCAAATTTGTTCACGTTATAATCCATTGTTTGCTAACTTAGGCTTAACTAGCATGCAAATTGTCTATTGCTTTTACCCGCGCTGTGGTAACTAATAATTAACTCTTTAGTTTTCACCATTATAACACAAACATCTAAGAAAATATCAAAATTTGTGTATGTTCTCAATAACAGTAAAAAATGTAGTAAAACAATTAATTAAACTGCATCAAAATTCACTACAGGTGTTATAAGTACAGGTATAACTAAAATTAATTTTTATTTCTAAGAACTCACTAATGTAGCTTATACTAATGAAATGAATGAGGATTGTTTATATTTAATACCGTTATTTGTAATAGATAATTCGTATGGAAAAATTAAAACGAAACATAACATTCCTGATAGATTAAGCGTTACTAAGTTTTACATTAAATTATTTTTTTTAAATACAGGATTAAATTGTAACAATCTTAAAGAAGATGATCAATAAGTATGTTGAATCGTCTAAATAAATACCTATTACGTCGAAGTAAAATAATAATAATAATAAAAACTCGACCGCTTGTTTCCTTATATTGGAAAAGTAAAACGCAGATTAAATTATTTATGTTTTGTTTTGAATTCCAGAAGATAGTCGAATCTCATGTATTATTCATTTTAATTTATAAATTGTCTTTGGAAGTATAAACGAAAAAAGTGCATCTATTTCTTTTACGAACGTGAAATTATTACTAACTCATGAATGCGAGATATGACTCCTAAAGAAAGTGTACGTATTTGAGGTACAGAGCCTATAATTGACTCGATGTTGAAATAAAAAGCGCACATACTACGCACATACACAACATACATAATAATAACCGAATATAATTAGTTATATATTACGTATTCGTTATGACATTATTAATGATAAATAGAGAATTCCAGAATTCCAAAGAATAGATGGGTTGGATATCGCGAGCCTATACCTGTGATCCATATTTTAAATACATATGTATACGTATTGTATGTATGCACATATTAAATACATACGTGAAGGTCAATTCTAAGAAACTTTAACAACTAGAAATCAAATGTCAAGTTCGTAATTTTTATTAATCTACACAGATATAAATCTTAAGGTCGAATTTAGTTTGTCCATTTGCATATATACGTACAGCTTGTATAGGACCCTAGGTGTATACAAGACGTAGTTGAGATTTTGATAATTTTCTAATTCGCCTTTTCTATTAGTCACTTGCATATGCAACTTATTAATGTCACCGTTGGATACTGCATTTATTTATGGTCAACCTTATACACCTCGATAACAAATCTACATTATCATTTAAAACCAAACACCCACGGATTTTTTATCTTAATTTAATCAAAGTCTACATTAAAATATCAAAAGACTTCGATACACGCTGGATATGTCAATATTATTAGTGGCGTTACGAAATTACTAACAAGCTATATAAAAATTTTATAACAAATGCTTCGATATTGAAAACTTAAAACGATTCATCAATAGTATATATATATATATATATTGATGCATCGATGTATTCCGCGAAAAAATCTGCGATACTTTGGGTAAATTTTTTTTTACCAAAAAACACAGGGGCTAAAGCATGCGCAGAGTGGACGACATCGTGTTGACCTGTGGTGGTGTCTGAAGTTGTAGCTACCTGTGGTGTCTAATGGGCGGACCCGATGGACTCACCTGGCCAGTTCAGTTCGTCTAGAGACGTTGTCGTATGTATACTTGGTTTGAGGTCACCACTGTTATCAAATATGTAGTGCACATATACGATATTTAACTCAAATCGTGAATCGGATGTAGTGATTTCGTAAGGTGCAGTGCGGACCTGCTAGTTCTGTGCTTCAAGGTGGTAATAGGACGAGGTGTCAGGTTGTTTTTATCGACATCAATTTGGTAAATCAACCCCTATATTTATAGTAGGTATTGAATGGGATTTCGATGAGCGATTAATTCTTTCGCCTTATTAGAACCATGTCAAGAAAAATCTATGATAAAATATGAAAGAAAAAAAAAAAAAGAAAATCTACTGCAAGAACGAGAGAAATACGCTTCTAAGAAATTTTCTCTTATCAAGTTAAGAGTTTTCACTGTCATACATATAAGATCCACGAACTGAGTGATTTATTTATTTATATATAAAAAACAGCACTCAATAAACACATGTATGTGACTCTAAATATTAATTTCCAACCATTATCCTTATATTTTTTTTTACTTTCTCTTCGATATATTTAAATGGTACTTGAAATCGGAAAAAAAATTGAAAGTGTCTCGCTTTAAAAAGACATTCCATTTACGTTTATGCAAACAGCAATTACTCTCGTAAATATAATCGTAAATAAAACGATATCCTCTTATTTTATTTTCCTTCTGACGTAAACCTGAAGGGGAACGAAAGAAATGTGTACATGTGTACATTTAAAGTTAGTTTAGGCGACATTATTATTAGGGTAGCAGGGGTCAGTATTACATTCGAACGAGTTAGAATTCCCGCGTCCTTTGGTGAAACGTAATGCGCAATGACCACCGCTAAAAACTACCTGAGCGAGTTAGGAATGGGACAGACAACAGCAACCCCTTTTTCTTTGTAACATTTTTCGTATTTAAATATCCCCCGATCAGTATAATTATATCTATAGCACCGATCAGGGATTTACATATTTGTACAGCATCTAACATTGGAAACCTATTAGATACACTGAATGTACAAAAAAATAGAGTAAAATGAAATATGCTTAAACGTCAACGGAATTTTTACTTTCTATAGTTTCCAAAATTTCAAATGAATAACGCTGAATGGTCATTTAATTGCTTTTAAATAGTTTTAAATGTAATAGTTTCACTAATTTCGGGTATCGAAAATTTACCAAATTATTTCTATCTCTCTTGTTTTCGTTTTGTTTTTTATTTGGTCTAACAGTTTCACACAACAACAAATTCACAAGTCTAGTAGAATACCGTTATACGCAATTTAAAAATGATAATTTCAAATGCCTGCCGAATTTACATATGTAACAGTGTCACATGATATATAGGATCGATATTTATATTCAAGAACATAAATAATAGGAAGTATGTGTAGCAACCCTTGTATTGCGTGCATCTAAAAAGGAAAACCCTCACGCCTCTAAAAGAATTTAACGGGAGCCGATTTTATGCAACAAGCAGCAACGGATATATTGATTTATTGCTTTGGAAAAATACTAATTTTTAGGAGGTGAAAATAACCGCTAAAGTTATATATAATTAGTTTCTTCCAATGTGATTATTTATGTCCCGATTTTCACTCTGTATAATATATGCGTGTATGTTATATGAACGTTGTTTGTATCTGTTATGGTGTTTTTTAATTAATCATATAATTATGTTTAGGGAGTGTCGATAGGAAAATGAATTGGTAATTTTGAAATAACGCAATATGTCGCAGTTAATTTAAAAGGAATAACAATAACAGGTATTATTGTAATTTATTACCAAGGCAGAACCGAAATCATTAATTGATTGCGCTCTTCCAATAAAATAAATAACGTTTTTATAGGGCACCCTATATACGTTTCCAACTTTCTAATATCGTACACTAAGTTCGTACGTTCACATCAAAACATTATAACCCCTTAACGTCAAGAGGCCCGTAGGGCATTTTTATAAGGGACGCCGGATTTATCGGGCCGAAAAAGTATGCGAAAACCTCATAAGGGTCAACTGAAAATGATGGTCAACGTATAAAACCAGTTCTGAGTCTCGGGAAAGAAAATAAAAATATCTATATACACACACGTATAGTATAGTGTATGGTACGCTTCTGTAGTTGTACTTTATGTGTGTCCGAATGACCATGATAGCAGCACGATGTTTAAATGACGCAACCCTTTTTTGATGCAAATTTCACACGAAGGGACACTATACTACCGTACAACCCGTTGTCTGTTATTTACCTTAGCTTTCGAAGCAATAATTTATAAGATACGAAACGACTAATTTCTTCGAAATATCACTAATCTAACCCCCGCGGCGACAAGACCGCGAATATGCCTTCGAAAGAATAACTAACATCGTCTAACCCGAGTATATTTGCTTGTCAAGTTCCGTGACTATAAAGTGTTCAATGATTCTGAGAAAGAGATGAGGCCGAGCACAATAAAAATTGTGCGCCAACAAAGGGTTGCTTTCTTTATTCATGTGGAAGGCATGTGTGCATAGGCGAAGCAATGAAAAGGTGTATACGCATGAAACCTTTGTGTTTGCGTACGGTGGTGCACAGGTAAGAAGATATTAGAATCCATACGGATGCATGCACACATCAACACTACTCTATATCAATCACATCACACGTATCGACGTATCAATAACCGAGATGACTTTATTTTCGATGATCGAATAAGACGACAGTCTACCGAGTGTTTCAAATTATCGGAGCATTTCAATAACATCATTAGAAAAATAATTTAACGTTTACATCATATGTTCCAAATAAATTTTACCTCAATGTAACTTTTAAAATTACTCAAACTCGATAGAAATTTTGTTCGTCAATATCATAAATTAAATTACAATATAATTTTAACAAGTTCCTATCAACTACGCATTTTAAAAATACTATATGTCAAATTGAGCACTAATGCAACTGAAAATGGTATAAGTTAAGACAAAAGTTTTTATTGGAATAAACTACTAGACGTAACATTTTTTTTGAGTGCTATCATAAATATCAAAATTTAACAGTAATGAAACCACATTAGTTAATGGAGAAATGTTAAAAATAATCTCTGAAATCAAAAAGGAAACGTTTACGAAAAAGACAAATATCGAACAATAAGCTCTTATTTATACACTAAAAGTTCAAACTTCAGGAACCTCTATATCTTCAAACATGGTGGAATATTTTCAAGTTGGGATTTTCGTGTAGCTTTTGCACCAATTTATATACAACCTATATATGTATGTACAATAAGAAATAATAAAACATTTCTTTTCTACTTATAGGATATTCCATAGAAAAAGTAATTCATCTGTTTCAAAACGTATCGTTACATTGTTTCTAAAATTCTATAGTTTCTAAAATTCTATAGTTTCTAAAATTCTATAGTATTTACTAATACAATTAGTAACACAGCAAGTGACTATTAAATTAAGACTATACCAGATAATTTAAAAAATCTGATTAGTGTGTTCGGAAATTAAAATAAACATGTTTTATATTATTACGTAAATTTAATTTTATCGAATTGTAATAAAAATTGACGAACTCATACCCTTAGGGTGTAAAAGAAGAAAACGATGCGGGATAATCGTGAAATTATAAAAATAATATACTATCCTCCAAAGCTATTTAGAACAGTTCAGAAGATTAAAATGTAGGTTGGTATCGAATAAAAAATAAAACAAAAGTCATGCAGCATGTGAAGAAAGTTTGGGCTAAATAACACGAGACTTGAATGGGAAACAATAGTTGCTGTTACAATATACAGTAGACGCTCGATAATGTAAACATCGGGTAATGGAAATTCGGGATAATGTTAACAACCATTTTCAACAGAAGAAAACTCACAAAATAAAATTACTCGAGACAGTGCAATAAATGCACTGAATACATCGACTCAATGGGCAGAAAAATGTTAACTTAATTCGAAATATATTTAAAGTTGAAATGAGAAACACAAAAAAAACGAACAATAATTAGAATGTGTATTTTATTTTTTTTCAAATTAAAAAGAAAATGTGAAATTAAAAATGAGTAAGCAATTATGAATCCAATAATACCTATTATTTTAAGTATATAAAATGCGAACCAATTGTTAGTGGAAATAGTCTGCGTTTCATTTTCTTCACATTATTGAGCCTCTACTGTACTTAATTAATGTCTCGTCTTATAACAGAGAGAATATCAAAACTAATTTTAGAGGGTTATTGTAGGTATAAGTCTTATTTATCTTTTTCTATTGTAACTTTCGAAACTAATATATCAATTCAACATTAAAGATTTTATGGGTAATTAGCGGATTATTATATTCTGTGTAAATATATTACGTCTATAATCATTACATTTAAATAAATAAATCGAAATTCAAATTCGAAAAGAATATAGATTGTATATTCATTTATAGTTCCTCCATTAATTAACTACTAATTTACATAAATAGTTATTAATTGAATATCCTTCATTCGACAATTAGGGGTTTCGGTACGAATGCTTAAAACACTATAAGTGTAATACAATTATGCTATTGTCACAAATGAATAAAGTAGTGTAAGTAAAGATTATAGAATTTAGATTTAGCAGTTATTATTCTTTTAAAAAGTGAATATCGACATTTATATATATATATATATATATATATATATATATATATATATATATTGGAAAACAATTTAAATTAATACTTAATGAATAACGTTAAAAAAAATGTCAAAATGCTGACTCATTATCAAATAGTAAATCAACAAGATGACGGAAAGTAACGATATGAGCAGAAGAAGAATGTCAAAAAAAATATGGCGAATGAAGTATAATAAATATTAAGAGTATTCTACTAAATACAATACTTCACTTTCTTTTTTCAGATAGCACTTCCTTTATTTATAGATTATTTCTTAAGGTAGGGAAATAATTGGTAGGGTATGTAAATGATAATAAGCTTTTATATATGCTGTTTAAATAAGATTTATAACATCAAGCAACCTTTTGGAATTTCATTTTAAATTTCAAAGATTTCTCTAGGTTCCACAGAATAACCAGTAAAATATTCTTAGATAGAAATGAATCTATAAAGAAACGATTTTTGTAGCTTCTGACTAACTACCCCTTCCATTTTCAAAACTACAATCCAAAATTACAAAGAAGTTTGCAGTACTTTAATCTAGAAACCATGAGAGGTAAAAGCATAAACTTTATTTCATTTGTGCCAACTTATAGATTACTTTGCAATGAACACCGATTCTAAATTGATAAAAATCTTACAATTTTTGATATCATCATTTGAACTAGAATTCGAAATTAAACAAACAAGTTAGGATTCAATATTCTTTAAGATTTTCGAAATGTTCCTCAGTTAGTGCAAGAAGTTCTTTGTCCGATGGAGATACCTTTCCAGCAAGGAATTGTTTCATTTTTGGCGAATAAACGGACTTTATTTGTGACCAGATCTGGCAAAGAAGGTGGACAAAGTGACTCTTGGAATTTTAAATGAGCTAATTCTTTACGAACAAAACTGGTATGGAACTTTGTTGTGGTGAATGAGAGGTTTTTGTAATTGTTTTTTTTTTTCTAATTGATTCAGTGCTTTTGCAAGGTAGTTCTTCTAATCTCAAAAAAATATAGCCATTATCCTACTGGAGCTAAAGGATATGCCCTGGTTTTCTTTAAGAGTGAAATAACACATGTTCACAATTGTAATCAATCATTGTAGAAAATCCGATCAGTTCTTGCTAAAACAGCTTCAAGTTACTGCATTCTTTTACTTTCTAAATCACAATGGATGAAATTGCAATAATCGATAGAAGCCGAATTGTCCGCAGCACCACAGGGAAAGTAGTTTTGATATTTCCTCCGCCATGAGGGCAGACATTAATTAAGACCACCACTGTACATATATATATATGAAAGTACGATTAGCAGGATACAACTCACACGCGGACGAGAAACCATACTTTCATCATACGTTTGAGGCAACATCAAGAGTACCATATATTATTTATTTATTTAATAATTATTAATACAGTGACAACCGAATGGTAGTTCTAATTTAATAACCAACGAGACTGTAGGGGACATTACATAAACGGATATTTTCGGTTGCCGACATTCTCCTTTCTGATACAACGTATTTCTCATAGCCTTTGATGACCAGTATAAAATTATGACCCTTACCACTAAGACAGTCTTTGTCCTTTCACGAGAACCAAAAAGGAAAAAAAATGTTGAAAAGGAAGAAGGGTTTATGTGATGGCACTTTGCATTAATATTTTTACTAACCCTCTGGACAGTGGTCTCTAAAGTAAAAAGGGGTATATACCGGTTAGCTGACCCTCATTTAAATCGTGATAGTACATATGTGTAAGTATAGGTTGGGTAAATCTGTCGAAACAAGCTATTTCTGAGTATTTAATATCAATATTATCATTTATATCTTTATTCGTAAAATAGTACCAGGTTTTCGTTTGCTTAGATCGATACAAAAAATCAAATTCAAAGAAACTTACCTTATTCATAAGTACAGATTCTATCTTCCTATTGCTTCGGGTTCTCCTATAACAAGAAAGAATTAGATTTAGTCTAGATATATGTACATATTTCTAAAAGAATTCTTCACGAAAAATTATGAAGAAGTGATAAATAGATACTGGTTTTCATTCACCGGAAAAAAGGTGCTTCAATACACAAAAGTTCCAAAGGAATTTGCTACGCCTATCACACTAGATTCTATAGAAATACATAGAATATAAAATGTCATGCGATGAAAATAAGATGTGTAACCCTCGTGAATTATATCTTCTTCTACGCCAACCAACAAAAAAGAACGTAAAAGTTAGTAGCGAGAATAAGTATCATAAAAATTAATAGAATAATTTTCCGTGGGATATAACGGATGTCGCAAGAAGCTATGTGTTTGGTATGGACCGGATGTTGATACTCGATGGTAAAAGCCAGATAATCAGCTACGGTATAAACCCATAATTAATGATTTCAAATCTTTAATGTAAATTAGTTTTATAACATCTCTTAGTCAATGCATGACTACTAGCTGAGTTCTCGGTCGATACACGTTTGAAAGCTATAAATTTAAAAATACGTTTATTATCGGTTATTTTCGGTCCGAAACACTATAATTTTTTTAAATACCTATACATCGAAGGGAATTAAAGAAATATTTGAGAGGTACACCAATACCGTAAAGATAATTTTGATTGGGAAAAACTTTAGGGCTCGCTTCTTTTGTTCCAGATTCTAACAAAACGCTAAAACCAACATAATCCAGACAAATGACATCTCCTTGACAACACCACGACACGTGACAATTCCTTGTTATCCATTCACAACACTTTTAGTTATTTACTGACACAGTTTTTAAACTTTAAAAATCAATGCCTGGATGAATAGAGGTTGAAATTTCACACGTTACCCATTATTCTGTCTCAATAACTCGGACTAAGTAGACTGATTAGAGGGTTCACGGATTAATGCTTACATAGAGGACGTACATTTCACACCAGAGAGGATGCTGTTTGTATTTAATGCTTCTGGATAAAGATAAAATTTGGTACCACCGAAAAGATTTAAGCTCAAATTATTTAAATAAACAGAAAAAAAAAAGAACGTTACAAGTAAGAGATCCCCTGACACCACAGTTAAATTCAGGTAGATCTTATTATTATTCCGTCCGGCATTTAGTGGGTGTTTCAAATAGAATTATAATAACTTTCTTTTTGATTGATGTCCAGATTTCAGTCACGAAGTATATTTACATTTTTACAGGCACTTAACGAGCTCTTTACCCTGAATGCTAATACAAAAAGGGATAATTTGATATTACGAATAAAATAAATACGAGACAATATGATGAGAACGCATCTTTATGACGGCTCTGAAAGGAGCACCTCATCGTAGAGGCTAACTATGGCGAAGAAATGCATGGCAATAAAGTAAATGACATGAGTTCTTCGGAATATAACATGGTATAATGGCAATTATCGTTAACAAATTGAAGTGGAATTCTTAGAAGGCAGAAAGAATGACTTATCAATGGTGAAAATATTTTTATCGATACGAGGAAATTTGTAATGTCCTAGTAGACTATGGATTTCATCTTATTCTCTCGATAATTGCAATTTATTTTTCACTATAAGTGAATGATAGGGTTGAACGTTATATTTCGATATATTTACTCGATTACAGGAAACTGTAAAAATAGAAAAAGAAAAAAGAAATATATATATAAAATAAATATTAGTACTACCATTTTATATAAAAGGATATAAAAAAAAACTAATACTAAAACTAAAATGGCTGATGAAAAATTGACAAATTTTAGAGAGAAGAGATCAGACGAAGAAAGACTCTGTCAATGATAGATTTAAATGGGTCATAAAAATTAGAGATTCTGTTGAAATTAGTACATATCAAGTATACTGGAGATCTTATAAGGACATTTCTTCGATTACGACCGCAATAGAAGGCAAATGACGACCTGGAGTTAATTCTGGGAATAAGAAAATTACACTTATTTAAAAGGCAGGGACAGTTAATCTTGTTATGTACCAAACAAAATCAAAATTTGAAAAAAAGAAATCGTTCTCCTGGTAGAAACAGAAACAAAATTAAATTTCTCCAGCAATACATTATGTTCGTAACCTCTATGTGGATGAGATCTTTCCGATAGAAAATAGAGAAATCTCTCCATCTCCTCAATAGAGTTTATGTGTGTTTCATAAATAGGAAACGAAACCAACGCGGCGTACTCCAACCGAGATCGAATGAAAGAAAAGAAGTATATTGTGGCTGTCACAATTACGATAAATAAATCCATATATTTTATAGCATCGCGATACCAACTAAGTTATATGATCAGAAAAAGATAGAGTGGTATCAGAAAGCACCCCCAGATCTTTGACTGATGGTAACACCTGCATTGGTGTTCCTTCAACGTTATAATTGTAGATAGTACCTTGGCTGTTGCTTAGTAAATGTCATAGTAGTGCATTTAGATATATTTAAGGACAATCTATTAACTTTACACCAATAGAAGCACAATTGATACTTCTCTGAAGTAATATACAATCTGCAGTGGAATCAATGCTTAGAAATAGTTTAATATCATCGGCGTACATTAGCGTTTCACATTCAACAGTATTAACAATGTTTCTTGCGGTATACCAGGGATAGCGATGTGCTTGGATGATAGGTACTTCCTATAGCATATTTGGAATTTTTTATTGATCAAGTACGATCTTGAAAATTCGTAGATTCGTCTATCTGATCAAGTCTAAGTAAATAGTGTCAACTTGGTTTCTACTACCTGTTGCCTCAGAGACATATTGCGTCAAAGACGCTAGATTAATGACGGTTGAACACTGCGATATAAAACCATGTTGCTTCTTCTAAGAAAGGACGAGAAAAAAAAGAATATGTTCAAATTCTTTTGAAAAGTTACAAAGTGAGGAAATTAGATGATAACTGTGGATTTTCAGAGGGATAATATAACTTTTATGAGATGCTGATATAATTTTTTTTAAGTTCGAATCATGAAAATATTCCGTCATGCAGCTCCTATATTTTTTTAAGATTAACGATTTAGTTTAGTTAAATCAAAGGGGATAAAATTGTCGATGGCCTGCAGTTGGTTATTAGATTGTTATATAACAATTAAAAATTAGCTTTTTAAAATTAAAAGTATCTAAAGGGCGATTCATACATACTAAATGGATAATTCGGAGAAACCGTTGACGCTAAGTTGCAAGAAAGAGCGGGGTGGTTTAGTAAAGGGGTACAATCCTTAGATACGTACCAAGTCATTGATTAACATTAAAAATTATATTCAGTTGTTCCAATGTTAAATATGTATAATAATTAGAACAAAAATCAAATACAAGAAACTCAACTCGATACATTGAAATATATAAAACACGTCCACTTAACTGAACAAGCTGCTAGGTCGCATCGTTTTTCCTTGTTCTTTTCTGACATATAGGTTTCAAAGGAGTGGTCACCCATACATGACGTTGTTCAGAGTAAAACTCTACCTGTGTGTATGCGTTTCTTAAATGAAAACTTTCGCAGATATATCAATGTTCTGGTAACACGTATAAACGTATAGCTTGGCCATTGCATCGTCGGTTGTGTGTGGAGATTACAAAATCGTTTATAAAAAAAAAAAACAAGTAGACCTTATTATATCTTGCATAAGTTTTTATTAAAGGGCTTTTAATGTGAAACAATGAAATGTCACACACACGCTTGTGATATTTTGACTAACGGAACAACCTTAGATTGGAAATCGTGCTTAAAATGTCAAGCATGAAGTGGACACGCCAAAGATTTTCAATAACTTATTTACATAAAACATATTAAGGTACTTAAAAAAGTAATATAATACACTTAATAATCTTATTATGCAATTAAGAACGTCTATACCGGTACGAGAACTGAATTACCATAACATCTGATACGTTGCGAATTTTTTTGATGGTTTGTGTGCTTTAGCATTATTTGGAACTAAAGGATTTCTACCCCATTGACAGTGATTGATATATTTTATCATTAATGTTGATATTTACCCTTCTTCATCATACATCTTCGGATGAGCAAACCCTTTTCTCAAAGGTGCTCTTACATTAAGTTTAGGTAACGATACAGACACCCTTTTAAAGATCCCTATACATCAAACCGTCTAGCTCAGAGAGGTTCATCAATATAATTAAATGTTACACTAAATTACTTTTTTGAAAAATAGCTTTATAAAGAAAGATGTTAGTTACACTATACCTAACCTTTAAAAAAAAAAATCTATATAGATACGTATACGTATTTGTTTTGTAACTAGGTAAATGGAAATAATAATTGAGAAAAGGGCAAAAAGTGGTCTTAGAAATATAAAAGAAATTTTTGAAAAATATTTTAATTATTTTTCCTAACAATTAATGTAGATAGAATTTTAGATTTATTTATTTTAATATTCTAGTTTGTGCTTCTATTGTTTTATTTATTTATTTATTTACAGTATCTGCGTAATACTTACAGTTAGTAAATATTGAATTAATTTTCTAACATTTTAGCTTTTATATTTCAAGTTATTTATTTATTAAGTTTTATTTTGCTTTTATTTATTTTCCGTAAACCATAGGTTCTTTAACTAATATTTGCATTTTTATGTATGGTCTTTATTTTTCTTTTTTTCAAAAAGGAATCTCTACAACCGTTTGCAAAATAATAGCTACCTTCCAGGAAAATAAATACCTACAGTCTCTAAAGTACGAAGGCGTACGGGTTAATGTACAAAAAAAATTATTTTTAATCATTTTTAGGTATATCGATTTGTTATGTTCCATCTGAAGAAAAGTACTATAATTGCCTGGTATCTCCAAGTCATACTTTCCACTAAGTTGAATTGTCCTGCAAGCTACTTCAATGCTATATACCCACACATTTTGAATGGGATTCGTATCTAGCGATTGCGATGGCCAATTAAGTATAACGATGCCAGACTACCCTTTCCACTCGGTGCAAAGATTCCTCCAGTGTTTTGGGTCGTTGTCTTCCTGTAAGATTCACTCCTCGTTTCTTTTTATGAAGCATCCTCCATCAGTCGGCAATAAATACTTCTTATAAATCTTAAGCATTTTTGGAGCATTTAAATTGGATGTAAACAGACGTAAATACCTATTTCGAAAAGTAACCCCAAAGATGAACTTTTACAAGGTGTTTAACATTCCGTTGTATTAATCTGTTGGTCAAGGTTGAGCAGGAACATCGGATGGCAGTATATCGCCAAATAGAAGCTTCGTCGGTAAAGATCACGTTGCTCCAATCTCAGTTCAAATTCTCCTTCGCCCAAGCGAGTCTTCTTATCACATGTTTTTCGTCCAACAGTGGTTTTTCCATTGATAATTTGAGGTTATGCGCAAGGAAATGGGTTCGAATAGTTTTATGTGATACTTCTATATTTTTCCGTTTTAATTTTGCTGCTGAAATTCACAATTTTTTCCATGTTCGGCATTTTTGATCTTATTTTGTTGAACCCAATTAGCAACGAACGATTTTGAGTTTGCCATGTATTTAGTAGCCAGTGTATATGACATTTTTGCTCCTTTATGACAAAGATTTCATCTATCGACTTACAAATTAACTAGGACGATGTTTGAAGGCAACGTTCTTACTTTACAGACTGTAAGAACTTCTACTATCAATCATATCCGTCCTTGGATGGCATACAGATTTGCTACATATAACACCAGACCAAAGAAAGCACATCTTCCTAGTGAATCCTAAACAATTACCCAAAAATAATAAGATTTTACTGCAACCACTTTGCGTATTTCAAATAAGAAATTTTTCTAATAAATAATTTTTCCCATTTAATTTCCTGTATTAGAACATTGCTATTATTTTGTATACGACTGTACAAGGAACCTATAGTTAACGGGAAACGTAATATTTTCTTTGATATTCTTTTCGAAAATCTAGGAGCATGTCAAAAAATCGTGGTAATGAGCATGGCTGATGTAATTTGGTTTAAAAAAGTTGGGGCTAGTGTCATATGAAGGTAAGCCGTCAATAGAAGGCTTATTCTCGTTATATTTGTTCCAGAAAACGAAAGGAAAGTTTAGAATCAAACGGCAGCATTCACCAGGGTGGTGGAAGTGGCGAACTTTCAGTGGGTGGTAATCGGGTAATGGCCGAATTGCCCGAGGGGAATGCCCCTCCAGAGGAACAAACTTGGAGAGCATACTACGAACATCCCCTGACGGCAGCCACGACAGCCATGCTTAACATCGGAGGCGGCGCTGAAGATCAAACCGCCACGATGGGTCTTATCTACGAATACTACAAGCTGCCACCTTTAACAGCTGACTCAAAGGATAAGTTAGCTGATATTTGGCCGTAAGTAATACTAATCACATATATTGAAGATGATGCAGGAATACGTAGAAAAAAAAAAGATATATGACTGTATATGAAAAGAAGCCACTGCCCTAATGTTTCCTTTAGAAAATGTCTTAGATAGATTTATAGGTTGGGTACATACACTATATGAATACCATCCATATTTTAACCCTCTCCTTTGAAAGAGGATCTTAAAGGTACATACCTCAAGCTGTATTATTTGCGACAATTTCTAAATATAACACCTCGGATATATGCAGTGATACTGTTTTATTATACGTTATTTTGTGCTAATTTCTGTATATCTACGTAGGTCTAGAATTTGTGCGCAAGGTTATCGATTGATTTTTCTCATCGTACAAAGTACGATGTCTTTTTTTTTTTTTCAAATGAAACAGCATCGATACGACGCTTTTAAATACTTTTGTGTATCGCTTAACGATCTTCAGCCGGACTGACGATGTTTAGTTGTATAGGATTCCTTAAAGAAATTATATTTTTTCCGTGCTTAAATGACGATTCCTGTAGTAAATACAACACCGTTGAGGTTAACTGGCATTTTATAAGACCCGGTTTGAAGTACTCACCTCACCACACAAAAACTAGTTACAAAAGGTAAAGCAAGTGTTATAACAATTATATTTGTGCCAGTAAAATTCCAGTACGCATTTTTACCGAGGGTATAATTCTTAAAACGGAACTCTCACAGGGGCACTACGTACAAGTCCGTGGCGTGTGATACTATCTATATCACGTTACACTTAGATCATTGCCAAGATAAGAATTTTTAATACGAAGGATTAAGCTTCCATGTATTTTATTTATGTATGTATATCCTCAACTACTACCCCTCTATGTTCGAAACTATTCTGTTTAAATAAACAAGGATTTAATTTTGTTAACGGTGAACTGAATAATTTTGATTATCCCTTACCGATATGGGATATATATACATAGCTTTCAGGTCTCCCTATTGAAATCGTCTATAAGTTACAAGGGTAAGGTGAAAAATTCGGTAACTAACTATAAAAGATGGCGCTATGTGAAAGTAATCTTTGACGCTATTGTATAGTTTGATGTTTCAATGACATACGTGTTAACCTTCATGTCGATCTGTCAAGTAGCTTCTTGTGCATACCCAGACAAAACAGTCAACCTGTGGAAAAAGTATTTCTCTCCCAAAGAAATTCATGCTATGTTCCTCCTTTATGGATGCCCAAAAACACTTTTGCAGAAAGTATGCAAAAAGTTCTGAAATTTGTCGAAGATATTCCTAAGACTAAAGGCATCTCCAGAGAACAGGTGATGAACATTTTAAATGTTAAATTAGACGTATCTAAGCGGTGTGCAAGGTGGATGCCACGTTTGCTCACACCACCGCAAAAATTCAATCGCGTAGAATGTTTTACAGCCATTTTGGAGCGGTTTCTGCAAAATCCAACAGATTCTTTGCGCTAATTTGTGATTTGCGATGAAACGTGGATGCACCACTACACACCTGAAAGTAAGCAGCAACCAAAACAGTGGACTAAACGTGGTGCACCGACTCCAAAGAAGGCCAAAGTCGTTCTATCGGCAAGAAAGATGACTACAATACTATTTTAAACTTTAGGATCGAAGAAGAGACCCGGAAGAAAGGGCAGCCAGATTCAAGTTCGAAGCGCCTATTCACCGGAGTTAGCTCCGTCAGACTATCATCTCTTTTCCAAGCTTAAGGAAGACCTCAGCGATTGCTTCGAATGAGGAGCTGATAGTTGCCGTGGACCAGGAGGAAAATGAATGCTGCGAAGGCATAAAGAAACTTGAGCATCGATTAAATAAATGTATTGCTCTTAATAGAGGTTATGGCGAAAAATGAAACACATTACATTGAAATATTACCATTTCCTATGCTTTAGTTACCGAATTTTTCAACTTACCCTCGTATGTGTAGTAAATAAAGTAGAAAAAGTTTAATTGTAAAAAGAAAAAAAAAACGAGGTTGCATATACATAACTTTGTATCTTTGTATATCATAGATTAGTTTAAATGTCAAGGTGACGAAGTTTTTTCTCGATAGATCACACAGACAGACAGATGACCACTGGTGTATTGTCCAAAGTATTTCGCTACTCTAGTCTGTACAGTATTAGACGCTAAAAAAAAAAATATCTGTATCAAAAAGGCGTGTCTTAAAAAAACTGCGCAGACATCATGAGATTTTAGCGAACGGAAGTGAAAATTTGTACCGATAAAATATGAAAATATATACATGAGATACCTATTATTATATTTTATATTCGAGAGAAAAAAAAAGGCATCGATAAAGATCCTCGAGTGTCAAGTTTCGTATATCCGTTAGGGTCGAAAGGGTGTACGTACGAAGAGGGTAGCTTTTATACTGAGATGCACCTTAGGTATTCAGGACTTTACAATGCATTTAAATTGGTATAGAGAAGATAACAATGCGATTCAATAGTTGTACAATAACAGTACGAGTGATGACAATGCTTTGCATAAATATGGTACAGTCCCTGTCCAATTTATTAGGGTCACTTACTAAAATAGCGATTTTGTTAAAATATATAATGAAAAACGTATTGTACAAGCATATTTTGCAATGCCTCCTTTGGCTTCTCGAATTGTCCTTATTCGTTTTGGCATACCGTTGACTATACAAGCGTTAATGGTATGTTTAACTTCCTGAATATTTCTTACTAATTCTTCTGTGGAGTTTCTTCTCGAATACACGCGTTCTCAATTGCACTGATGTCGGAAGAATTTCCCAGGCAAGGTAACTGGATGGATTTGGCCATTTGGCATCGTACCTTATCGTGCACGAATGTGTAAAGGCACGACATCCTTCAATGCACGCTTATATTGATGTTGATTCATGATACCTTGGCAAAAATATAGTGATCCAGGATCTTGGACTGATATACGGGTCCATGCCATAACTAGCTGAGGGTGTTTCACCGTTTTTAGTACATCTTGATTAGTAGTGATCCTTTTCTTGCCGCAAAATACTCTTCCGGTACTTGTAATTGGTATCTTTTCTTTCGTTAATACGGCGATTCGCTGCACTGTTTGTCGGGATACTTCTTCTTCCTTTGCTATTGTGCGTTGAGAATACACTCCTATACTCAACAATGCCTCAATACGCAGTTTTTTTCTCATTTGGTATGTCCTTGTTTTACCCATAACGAAAAAATATAAAGCGCATATAAGCAATAACGTAAAATGCAACAGCAACACGTAAACACGGAAAAAAAAACTTGTAACATAAACAGATAAATATTCTTTCAATCTTATTTCTACCCATCTTCTATATAGTACAAAATAATTCATGAGGGGGATAATAATAGGCAAGATGTCATTAAGTGGGCACTTTCCCAATTTCTTAGAGAGATATTTAGGGAACGTATTTAGAATAGGTATTGTAAAGCTCATTGATGAATTTTATACTTGTATTTGTAAATTATCACGTTGGAAACACACAAAAGCTTAAATTTATAAGGTGGCCCTAATAAATTGAACAGGGACTGTACATTTACGTTTAAGGTAGAGGAATGAAGATAGAAGAAAAGAAGCAATTTTATGTTTTTTGTTTCGAGAAAAGTTTGGAGGCAGTGTAATTTTCGGAAAACCATAGGCGTAGATGTTGTTGTTCAAGATTGTTTATAGATGATATTTTTTCTATTTTCAATTTCTAAGATACGTATAGAGCGCGGTAAAAAACGGATGAAAATATACGCATCAAAATTATCAAATCCCCCTTCTATCAATGATGTAATGTATTTATTTCAGGACAAGTTCTCAAGCGAGTAGTATCCTTACGTCTCAACTGAAGGCGACCAATGGTTTAGTGAGTGGGGCGGGCTTAGATTTGACCCCACCTCTATCGAACCAGCTTAGTACGCAAGATATACAAGGTTTATTTATAAACCAGCACGTAGGGTATACGCAGCCGGGTTCGTCAGGTACACAAAATTTGCAAATCGTAAAACGGGAGCCAGAAGATCTGAGTCACCACCGTAAATTAGAGAATTCCTCCCCCAGTCTCGATGGATCGATTATCGTTAGCAAACAGTCACGGCACAAGGTTAGGATCTTTGCTATTTCCAAAGAATTTTCATTGAAAAAAGAACAAGGAATGTGCGTGTGTTTGTGCGATTGTGGTGTTCTCACCTGTTGCCCCTTTGAGAAGGGTACTTGAATTATATTTGTTTGTTTCATTTTTTTTTGTATGATTATTTTTTGGAACGGTTAAAATAGTGATTTTCTAGTGTGTAAAACTTCGTCGTTATAGGTGGTGTTGATTCCATCAGGCACCCAGCCTGGAGACTTGGTGGTGGATGTCAATTCCATCAAGGATGAAAATCATCGTGGATTGAAATCACCTCAGCACGAATCTCGTTCCGTAAACGGAACGCCTACATCGACGCACAGCAGCCTGTTAACGGACGGTCCGAATTCTGGACCGATTGAGTTCGTTTCTTCGGATGGCCTCAAACCAGCGATGTATAGTACGCAAATGTTCGCATCGATGAGCAACCCGCACAGTGGAAGCGGTACACCTTCACCAATACCGTACACAGATCATGTCACCCAATACACCCAAAGTAGTATCGGAAGCGGATATTCGACGTCTACCGCTGGAAGAGCCGGCAATCCCGCCACATTCTCCGTTACGGACCCCTATTATCGGGAATATTTCACCACTGTGGCCTCCGGCGCTGGTACACCTGAACCAGCGTATTCCGGCCAATTGCGTCAAACACAATTAGCCTACGGCGAAGAGGCGGCTGGGGGTGCCAACACCGCCAGCTTTGTCGAAAGATACGTAAGACAAAGCACTTATCACACCAAAGGCGTTATTGCAGCTGCAACAGCCGCTGGTCTTACTGTTGATCTACCAAGTCCAGACAGCGGTATCGGTGCAGATGCTATCACACCGCGCGATCAGAACACCATGCAACAGGTGAGACCAACCCCGTTTAGGAAGAGCATGATCGTGTTCAGAAAAAGTCCGCAAAACATGTTGAAATGATCTCTTTCGTCTTTTTTCTTTCAGTCGTTCGACTACACCGAACTTTGCCAAAACAGCTCCGGCCTACTAGACCCTTTATCCTTGAGTCAAAGGAACAACGCAAGTACCCAATCCCCCGGATCCCAAACGAGCAACAGAAGCAGACCCTGGCACGATTTTGGCCGGCAAAACGACGCCGACAAAATACAGATACCGAAAATGTAAGTCGTATTCTCGGAAGTTGAATCGAGCATATTAAACGTGTCCGTAAGACCATCAAAGTTTCCTCGAAAGTACCTGCTATACGTACGTATACATACGCGTATATTACAGCAATGGTACCAGTTGTTTGTCCAAATATCCGACAACTGTTACAGGTCAAATGGATAGTAACCCTGTGTGAATTACGTACATACGAAAACATTGTTAACTGGACAAACTAGATCCGGTATACCGACTACTTGATATGTGACATACGCATAAGCATGTACAGAGAAAAATTGTACGTGTTATACGGTATATAACCCCTTGCTGACCTTTATATAAATTGTAGTTGCCGGTAAAATACATATACATACTCTCTAAAATTAACGCCATAAAACTTGAGTAATTTTTATTACGTTATATATTTGTTTGTATATACAACCTTCCAAAAATTTTAAACACCGCGCAAAACAACACACCTTTTCTAATTTCAGCATATCGAACGTCGGCTTTAAATACTATTTGGAGACACCGATTTCCACATCACAACGAAGGGAGGACGATAGAATTACATACATCAATAAAGGGCAATTTTATGGAATTACATTAGAATACATAGACGACCCCAATAAACAACTCCAATCGCAAACCGTCAAGGTAGGACGAATTTTATAGATTTTATTTTTTCGATCGTAATATTTAAACTGGAGAGGAAAATGTACTTGGCCCAGTTGAAATATTTTTTTTTTTTAACGATCGAGACATCCGATTATATTAATTACATCACAATTTATTTGGTAAAAATTTATTCTATTTCGTTTAACAAGCAATTAATTATCATCACACCAATTACTTTTCCTTCAATAAATTATCTTCAACATACCTGATAATTAAAGCGGTGAAAAAAAAAAAACAACTTTTTGAAATTTAATTGAGGTAACCTTGTAGGCAAATATCAATTAAAGAGGAATATTTTTAGATGTGTAAATTTCCGATAATATAGGACGCTATATCGATACCCTTTTCGAATCGTTTAAATCGATTTAAAAGTTATCTGCTAGGAATATACAGTGGTTACCATACAATTAAGAACTTGTATATAAAATTCTTTAATTTCAAAAATATGTAATTAATAGAGAATTCTCCTGTATTCGATATGCACTACATACAATAGTTGTCGTTGAATTTATCCAGTATTCACGTTGAAAATCTGTTAGGGAGAAATAATTCTACAATGAGAAAATATAGTATAAAGTCACGTGAGAAAAACTGATCATATATGAAGATAACTGACGTAAAATGTAAAAAAAAATAACTGCTAAAATAGATATAACAATTGTAGACTAGTCAAAATATATTCGGATTTTAATTCTAGTTTATATTTTAATAAAAGCCTTTTTGTATAATTTGGAAAATATAGAAATAATACTATCACGTAATATAATACTATAATAAACATATCTGAGAAATATTGGTTACATTCTATTTCTCATTTCTTCATATAGCCAACTGTAGAGTTTGAAACGTCTTAAGAATATAATTTTGACACAATCTGGTAACCGTGTTCGCTTTTTCCATAAGAGCCATACTGAATTTTAAGGTGCGAACGGACTATAGAATAATGGATAAGGTGTGTTTACACTGAAAAGTTTCCAGATAAAACAAAGACACGTGATAAAGCTAACATATTGCTATGAATTCCTCTTGTTTAGTGCGCTTTTTTTGCGACCGTAAGCAGCATTATGTTGTGAATTTCTTTGCTTAACTTTAAAATATATCTAGAATGAACCATAGTAAATATACCTAAAGAATATCGACTGTTAATTACACTAATGAAATAAAGCTTCAGTTGATCTTGCATCATGGAAATATATACAAATCTTTAGGAAGAATTGAACATATACCATCATGCTTTAGTACATTTACAAGTTGTCGTATTATTCTAGACCAAGTATGGGTAACCTCTTGACATGTTGTAGGCCAAACATTAGTGTGCAAATACGTTTAGTAGTGTTTATAATTTTTAGCGATAGATATGTTCTAGACTATACTAAGATCAAATCCGAAATGAAACTTGATTAGCAAAAATTAACGTACATTTCGTATAAATATATGAATATTGCCCAAGGGCTTGTTGGCATAAATCTATTTAGATGGTGTAATAGCATATATTAATCACTAGTACTCAGATAAAGAAAGTGTTGGAAGATTTTGGTGCTTGGTGATGAAAGTGTTAGCTGATAAAAGATGTTTAATTAAAAACTTGAAGTGTGTGAGATTAGTACCCGAAATTAAACGAAATTGCATATTGATTAATAACTTGTGCCATAGCTGAAAAGAAGGCAAGTCATTAGGTTACCAAACACCATATTTATCAATAGACCACAATCTTCAACACTTTCTTTATCCTATGAAATAGAGTATAGAGGGTTAATGTATGTTGCTACACCATTTAGGGTTACGTTAACAAGGCCTTAGCTGTATTCATATATTTATACGAAATGTACATATTTTACTAACTGGTAAGACAAAGTCTCATATACAGCCAGATCTCTACAATTCAAGTTCAATTGAAGCTTCATTTGATTAATGTAATTAACAATTGATCTTTTTTACGTATATTTACTGCGGTGGATCCTAGATATGTTTTAATGTTAAGCAACTGAGTAGAGATTTACAGATAATAAATAACATAATGCTGCTTACGGTCGCAAAACAGCACAATAAACAAAAGGAATTGACAAAAATAGGTTAGTTTTAACAAGTATCTTCTGTTTGGAAACTTTTTCAGTGTCGCCATATGTTATATAATACTCAAAGGTGTGTAGTTATTTGCTCGTAAGAAACCGTTAATTAATTTACGAAACAGAAAACGTGTGAATTGATGGAACCATGTATTCTGGTAACCATCTAGAATCTGATGGCCCTCAGGCAAAAAATTTGATTCCCAATCTACAGAAAGTGGGTTCATCATGATTTGATGTTCCTCCTGACACCGTATTAAAGAAATTATGGACCAACACATGTACATTAATATTTTATTATGCTACCTTATACAGAGGAAACATTTTTCGAATTGGTTTGATCGTAATGCTGTCACAGTTTTGAACTGGTATTCAAGCAGCCCCTATTGAACATCTGTGGAATGATTTATGGAAAAGAAAATAACCAATACGGATAAATTTTTTTAAGAAATCGTGATAATCTGCAAGCTATTCACCAAGAACGTTACGTTAAAATTAACTCATATTTTTGTTGCTATTTTTAATAAATTATTTAACTCAGAAGCAAAGGTAATAAATCCGTATATACGTATTGTTCTTAATTGTATGGCTACCGCTGTAACTTTCTCACGAATATTCGTAGAGAGGAGGGGAACACCTACAAAATACAGTTTATTAATTAAACAAAAAATAACATGAAAACCTGTTAAACCGGTTTCGTTTCAATAATGACTATGATAACGGTTAGAAGGTCTTTTAGGTGCGGGTTCCACTAGGGTTTTCACAGGTAGATATTACAAAAGGGCCTACCGTGAACCTAATGACAATAAAAATCTATACGGATTTAAATCCTAAAATCAAATAAACGCAAAGAGGATCGCATTATTTTGATCTGTATTTCGTATTTTATCTTCTAGAGTATTGTTATGTTAATGTTCCGCGAAGAGAAAAGTCCGGAAGACGAGATAAAGGCATGGCAATTCTGGCACGGCCGGCAGCATTCCGTGAAACAACGCATACTCGACGCAGGTAAGCTCGCATACGTCCTACTTTATCATCGAACCGCGTATACATGCACGATTTAACGCGCTAGAAAATAATTTAAACGCACAGACTTCGTAAATACAACGTTTAATACGCGATATCGAGCAAAGTTACTTTGCTTCTCTTTCCTAGATATACGACGTCATCACATAATTACATGCATACGCGCAAAACTCTATAGCCGAGAAATATGTGTGTATATCTCTCGCTTTTTACACGACGATCTTGGAACTGCGTGGGTCTCTTACGTGGGCCGCTTATAGTCTATATTATTCGAATTTCATGTAGATACGTATATCCTGAACGCTATCTTTACACACACCACGCTTTTGCATATTCATATTTTAATCAAATTTATTTATTTACAAGCTAACTAAATAAACGAAAAAAAAAAATGGTAATGTACGTAAACGAAATAAATTTCGTATTAATGAGAATATATTATTCACGCCCTCTGTTTCTACATCTAAACATTAGATACCAAAAATAGTGTTGGACTGGTTGGTTGTATAGAAGAGGTAGCGCATAATGCCATAGCTGTATACTGGAATCCCTTAGAAAGCGCAGCAAAGGTATATATTCCCAAATTAATTCTAATTTCGTCTAAAATTAAGTGAAACATTAATTTCCATAGATCAACATTGCCGTCCAATGCCTCAGTACAGATTTTAGCAGTCAGAAAGGTGTGAAGGGACTTCCTCTCCATCTACAGATCGATACGTACGAAGATCCTAGGGATTCAAGCGTTTATCACCGAGGATATTGCCAAATTAAAGTGTTTTGTGATAAGGGTGCTGAAAGGAAAACTCGCGACGAAGAAAGACGAGCAGCCAAACGTAAAATGACCGCAACAGGCCGCAAGAAACTCGACGAATTGTACCATCCAATGTGTGAAAGGTCCGAATTCTATTCGATGAGCGACCTTCTAAAACCACCAGTACTATTCTCACCCGCCGAAGACATAGATAAGGTCAGTAGTTATTAATACTATCGGCAAAGTGGGGCAAGTTACAGTGCAGTGCGGAGACTAAAGTTGTTCAATAATTCATTTATGATCGTGACTTACTAACTTACTATTTTAAGAAGTTTCCACGAAATCACAAACTGGGTGGCATCTATCCACAATTTGAACAGAATCCACAAACGACATCGAATCATTTTGTAATTTTTGAATTCCCTCCGCTAGTCCATAGTAGTTAGTAATACTTAATACTTTCTAAATCACATTTTGACTATATTGAAACATTTTCTGGCTTTTCGGATCGAATTGTAAAATTACCTCCTTTACATCATAAAAATGTTCGCAGTAGTAAAATACAACCGTAATCGGCTGTGGTGGCACTTTGGAACACAGTTCGTAAAATATTTTTGTACGTTTTGGGGATTTTACTAGTACTGCCTTCGTACAAGGTTGAAAGCATTGATTTTACATGTTAGATATAACAGATTGCCATTCTCTTCTTTAAGAGATCGGCCTGAAAAAGTATATTAGCGACCTAAATGCGATATTTTCTAAGTATGTAGTAATACTGAACAAACGTGCCTTAATCGATTCTGAGTGCCGCGCGTTACACCCCTCCACGTTATTCTCCGTACAGCACTGAAACTTGCCCCTCTTTGCCGAGACTGGTTATATTAATCGCGGATGTAATTAAGAAATGCATGTAGTCTTCTTGGGTATTTTCGCAGCTCACATCGATGGAACTGCAGGGTTTCTATCACGACCCTGAGGGATCCCTAAACGGTCCCGTCGAACACGTAAAATCCGGATCTCCATTTTTACTACATACAGCAGCAAAAACGCCAACGACACCTACCTTGAAATTCCACAATCATTTCCCACCCGATGCTGATAAGAAGGATAATATCTTGGACAACAATCTCAATACGGATGGTGGAGTTTTTTCGCCGCCTTTAAAGAGAGCCAAACTTCTAGGAGCGAATATCGGTATGGGCAGCGCTGGACCACCGCCGCTAAACGAGAGGGTTATGTTGTACGTGAGACAAGAATCTGAAGATGTTTACACCCCTTTGCACGTTGTACCACCGACAACAAGTGGATTACTGAATGCGGTAAGTTTGAGTTGAAAAAGATCAAATGTAATGGCGGCTAGCTAACTTAAGCTCTAGATTTCCAAGTAGATTACGATTTGAGAACCTTGTTGAAGTTTCAAAATATATTTCGGTAGATATTAGTAAGATATAGCTAAAAGAAGTGTGTTTAAAAGGATTAGCTAGCCGTTATTATACATCCCAGGCTTCGCTTTTTTGCTTAGTGTGCATGGAATGGATGTACTGGGCTTTTCAATATACACAATACACATTTGTTTCGTCGATTTTTTTCTTGTTCCGGTTCGATTAATAAATAACAAAACTAAAACCTAAGAAAAAAGGCATGTTGATCAATTAACACAGATCTCACTACCCTTGTACAAGTGGATTTACGCTTTAGAAAGAGTTCGATATCGCTACCACCATTTTTCCAAAAAGAAAAATTCCAAAAAGCTCAGTACTTCTTCGAAATCTATGCTAAAATTAAGAAAGACAGAAAGAAGTGCATCACCCAAAAATTGCTAAATTTCGAATTAATTTCTGTTTTCCTTATTTTGCAGATTGAGAATAAGTACAAAATATCTGCTTCCAGTATAAATAATTTGTATCGCAAAAACAAAAAGGGGTAAGTTTGGATTTTGAAATAGTTAGTGGTTGTAGCGAAGTAAAATATATACGCTTTTTTAACTAACGTATGATCGGAAATATGGTGGCCAAAAAGAGATTTCCTCGTTTTACGCTTGATTTTAATACGAGGAATCTCTATACACTTTCTAATGGCTACCTTTTAAAACCGTAACCCACGATTCGACATCTCATTATAAATATTTTACAGAATTTTAGCCAAGATGGACGATGACATGGTAGCTTACTACTGTAATGAAGACCTGTTCCTCTTAGAATTGAAAACAGTGGACGACGACTTACTAGACATAACGTTCGTAGAGCTCTTAGACCACTGACCTGCTCAATTTTTTTTTTATTTTATTATTTTATATTTTTAAAAAGAACGCTATACGCTCATTTTTTTTTTTATTATTTCGTGTACCCCATTCTCTTTGTTGTGATTGTTTTTATGAAATCATTTTAAGGCAAAAGTAAATGTTGATTCTAGAATTTTATTATTGTTTATATCAAAGATTGTTGAATTAAATACTTTTTTGCAAACGTAAATTATTGTTAGCACTTGTTTTTTTTTTTATCTTACAATACAGAATGATTCAAGTTCACTGCTCATGTCTTCAAACCATATCTTCTCTAAACAAATAGTGACTATCATGCAAAAGAAAAAATAAATAAATAAAATGAAATAAGATTTCCGTACTAATCGAATCTCTAATGAGTAAATTTGAAGCATTCTGTACACAACATCGGATCACTACTCTATTTAAAAAATACTTTGTGATCATTATAGCATTGAATGTAACGAATGTAAAACGTGGTGGTGGTGACATATGACTGATGATCTCATAGGTGCATTATGATCTACAAGGCACCATAATCTTGCTACGAACACTTTGTTTCGGGTTAGTTATCTCGACGATATCTCTTGTATATATTTATAACTTTTCAAAATATAGTTTCTCTCTTTTATAATAATATAGTATGTGTGTATTGTGTATATAAAAGCACAAGCCATAGCATCACGAGTGATGCCTCTTCTTCTATGATATATGTGTTAATAATAATAATAATAATAAATGATAATAATTAGATGCCTCCTGCCCCTATGGTGGTTCATCAAAGATAAAGAGATTTTTATCCTGCAAACCAAGATACAACATAATGATGTAATTGTTTAGATAATGGTGCCTATAGTCGCTTAAAGGAAAACTACTACATTCGTTGTCACCTTTGGGGGAGAATATTATATAATATATATATTTATATGTCACTTGCAAAATATATATTAAAAAAATTAAATTTTGATAATCGTACCTGAATATAATGCTTTACAAATGTTACTACATATTATTGCCGTTTTCAAAAAGTGGCTGACCCAATCCAAGAAGAGGTACAGTTTTTTTAATATTCGATTTTGTTGTAACTTTTCTTTCTTTCTATATGGTACTGATTTAAGGATATTACTTTTTTGTATATTTTTGAGTATGCATTTTAGCCTATAAGTTCTTTATATCTTTCAAATTTAGTTCATAGTTATTTTAGCTAGTAGACATAGCTCTCTGTTACTTCTAAGTTTATTAGTTTTTGATTGAATGATTGACTTTCCATAATCAATGTCATAAATACGTCACCATCTATAATTTTAAAGTTATAACAACTCAATGTTGATAATTATTCGCAATATTATGTTAGTTGTCTCTTTTTTCATGAAAATGTATTTGTCCCAAGCGATTTTTTTTAATAAAAGATAAAAAATATACGTTGTAGTTTCCATTAGTAAAAGTAGATAAATGAATTATTTTCTAAATATACTCGAATATCCCACAAATTTATTTAAAAATAAAATAACAGAAAATGAACTTAGGCGCCATCTAGTGAAAAGGGGCTAGATTAAAACGTCCGTCACAGCAGTCGGTAATAGAGATCACAACATAACATATATAAACTTGACAGTTCTACGTCAGCTCAATTCAACCTAAACGTCAATCCTACAAACACATTTAGTACCATATGTTCCAACCAACAATCTCGACGAGATGACAACGATTGAAGAATTAAAGGCTAAAATAGCCGAATTAGAAGCTAAGTTGGAAGCTGAAAATGAGGTAGTTCGGAAGAAAATTGAAACCATGTCCGCGGAAGTTGTGGATTCAAATCCTTACAGGTACTATTACCTAAGAAATTAAAGTTCTAATTAGAATTAATTATTAAAAAGCATTTTAGTCGGTTAATGGCCTTGAAACGAATGGGAATTGTAGAAAATTACGAAGACATTCGGCTATACACATGTGCTATTGTTGGAGTTGGCGGAGTTGGGAGTGTTACAGCGGAAATGCTTACTAGGTGTGGAATTGGCAAACTGATCCTTTTCGATTATGACAAGGTAGAATTAGCGAATATGAATAGATTATTCTTCCAACCACATCAATCTGGAATGAGTAAAGTTGAAGCAGCAGCCCAAACGCTGAGAAATATTAATCCAGATGTTACAATTGTAACTTTTAATTATAATATCACAACTACCGATAATTTTCAACATTTCATGGATACAATATCGTGAGTTTATCTTCTCCTTAGTATGATATAATAGAAATAATTACTGTCTCAATATTCTAGAACAGGAAGTCTTGGGAAAGGACCTGTTGATCTAGTGTTAAGCTGCGTTGACAATTTCGAAGCTAGATACACGATAAACACAGCGTGTAATGAGCTCAATATAAAATGGTTCGAGTCTGGAGTTGCTGAGAATGCTGTATCAGGTCATATTCAATTTATTATACCAGGAGAGACAGCTTGTTTTGCTGTATGTATATAATTCTAACAAACAATTTTATTTTTAAGAAAGAATTATTTTAGTGTGCTCCACCGTTAATTGTGGCTTCTAATATTAATGAGAAAACCCTTAAGAAAGATGGAGTATGTGCTGCTAGTTTACCAACAACGATGGGAATAGTAGCAGGATTCCTAGTACAGAATACTTTAAAATATCTCTTGAAGTTCGGAGAAGTTACACATTATTTGGGATATAGCGCTTTAAATGATTTCTTTCCAACCATGAGAATGAAACCAAACCCTAATTGTGAGGACAGTTACTGTAGAAAGAGGCAAGAAGAATATGCGGCTAAGCCGAAACCTGAGAAACAAACAACCTCAAAGAAGGAAGAAGAAAAGCCAGTACATGAAGACAATGAATGGGGTATAAGCTTAGTAGATGAAAGTGCTATCCCTGTAGAAGAAGCTCGTAGTCTTGGAGAGGGGATAAGTTACGCTTATGAAGTGCCTGAGACCTCCGAAGAGCTCGTAATATGTGAACAAGCTATGCACAGCGATACAAACCTAGAAGAATTGATCGCACAAATGAAGTCAATGTGAAGTGAAATGCAGCAAATTGTTACTTTCCGATTAAGTATTAATAGTAACTTTATTTATCATGTTTCTAAATTTAAATTGTGATCTGGTATTGTGGCTTTTATATATATATATTGTGTGCTAATTTTTTACAGTTATATATACATAGTGTATTTTATAAAAAAAAAAAATAAATAGCTTCTAATATTTGAATCATCTTTTGTTTTGTTTTAAACAATTTATTTATAGAAATTAAAGTAACTTACTAGGGTCACATTCTCATTATACGATAGTGTTCCTATATCTTTTAGTTTCTTCTAGGATCACAGATGACAGTACAAGTTCAATTTAAAGAGTTCGCTAAAAATGTTTCATCAAAAGCTAAATAGAGTGTACGCATTGTCAACTATTTTGTTTGGTCTTTTATACCATATTACCTGTAAAAATACATTTTATACGTTGTTATATTTCTCTTAACTGTAATGAGAAGTGTATTTGCTTTATCCCTATAAAGAGGGATAAACTAAAGGTAAGTAAATATTGGACTAAATATATCGTACTTTGTTGATACACCCCATTTATGGCAATAATAACGAACTATATAGAAATTGGAATTTTTAAATAATAAAAAGAATGTTGTATGCACGTTATTTTTACATACGGATGAAGCTAAATGTAATAAATAGATTCTAAGAATATACAAGTACAAGTTTATTGTATTATGCTGGTGCAGAATGAACAATTGTAGAGTTTGTGGAAAGGATTTTGCAGCAGAAGATATTGGAAGAAATAAATTATTTACCTCTAGTTTTCCCTGAACTATGTTTACCTGGTATAATCGACAAATTCACATTTTCTTCTACTCCAAATTCATAGGAAATAGATGCAGAAAATATCAAGAAACCAAAAGAGAAATATATTAACTGAATTGAACGTGTTTGAGCGTAGTATTTCTACTTGCATTTGTACTAAGTATCGTATAACTTTGATTATAAATATACATACTTCATTGACTAAGCAGCTTTATTTTATAATCCTTCTTAAATACTTTACGATTTTAATTCCAAACAGCTGGTTTTCTTTTAATACTTATAAGCAGAGACCGGATTATATGTAAAATGCATATATTTTATTTTTTCAGTTAATTAACGCTAATTAATTTAATCAGTGTAAAACATCAACATATAGACGTAAAATATATGCACTTTGCATATAATCCGGTCTCTACTACTCTAAGACATAATATAATAATTCAGTTATTATATTTTTAAAACGTAAACTGTATATTACGTACAATTCGCCCTTTAAGCTTTATTCCATTTAAATTTAATATTTAATTTATCTGGTAATATTTTTATTGTTAGTTTCTTCCAAGCCGCGCAGATGGCGCTAAACGCGGAACCGTTAATAACCGGGGGTTGTCCAATCTCACTATCTCTAAAAGCAATCCAATCGGGCGCCATCTATTAATTAGAGGTCACATTAATAGAGATATTGACAATCATATCTTTACCGCTGTTATAGATTCCTATGTCAACATATTTTAAGCGCCAATTAAAAATAAATAAAAAAGAAAAAAGTAAACAATTTTATAGCAATCGTAAAATATTTAAAAAGGTACAATACCAAATAAAAGTTTCTGAACTCCTTGTAACTTAATTAAGGAAATATTTATATTAACTTCCCTCGTATTATAGACGGATATGCAAATTTTATCCTTTTCTTGTTAATATAAAATGCTTAAGTAAGGCCGCGTCTATAAATAACGATTATTTCCAAGTAAAAGAGTAGAAAGTTATTCTCAAAAATCGGTCCAGACAACCAAGAATTTGCTTTGGTACCTACTACAAGACCTTTCCTAAATCACGTTCCTGTGATTACGGAATTTTTTAATATCCGATATGAGTCACTAAAATCTACTTAACGTAAATGAAAATGATTCAAATGAAAGGGGGAACTTGCATGTTGCACGTAGACTATATATATTTCGCTGAAGGATTAATAGTAATAGAAATCTACAGAGTGTTTCACTTTTAATTGTAGATATAAATATTCTAAGAAACGAGTTCCCATGCAGCACCGTTTTTTTGCATTGAGTAAAACGTGTTTATATACACTTTGGAAGCTTTTTACGTTCTATTCCTAAATATTCTCATGATAGTTAAGCATTTTCTATAGAACAAACAGATTGTCAACAGCATCGCATAAAGTAGAGTGTTCGGTTTATTTTTTCAATCACTCCTTTAATGTATGAGTTACGTACAACATAAAAAGGGAATGCATCTAAAATTAGGTGAAAGATAATATACATAAAAAAAAATTTAAAAAAAGAATTTTAATGCCTCATGCTATATGCATTCGTTAGAGTTGAAATATTCGGCCTGTTAAAAATATCGGTTAATATGCGGGGGATGTACATGACTTACATTCCACCAAATCGTAACACGCCATTGTCTTTATATTACCGCAATTAAATTCTCATTTTAACGGTTCTACCGTCGTGTTTATTTTGGACAACAAAAAGTTACGAAATGGAACATGATTCATTATTTATGTATGCTTCAGCTCGTTTTTGATCTCCGACAGGCCAAAAGGAGAAACAGTTTTTGGAAATGAAACAAAATGTGAAAAGCCTCTGGCAGCATAGAATGAAGTAAAAGTATACGATAATCGCTAATATCAATGACAATTCAAAGGTGACTTGCATATAAACAAATTATTTACCATATATTTATATACTTCAAAGAAACAATATACCTTAGAGCGGAGACTGTAATTAATATTCCAAGAAGTATAGAGAGTAAATCACATTGGATTTCTTATAAACTATCCGGGAGTTTCATCTGTACTTGAGATATTTGCTGGTATGTACCTTTTCAATTTGATTAACTGTAATATTTACAGCTTAGACCACACCCACAACATCTAAACACCTATCCCATTTCAAGTTATTAGCGGAATATCTCGGAGAAGAAAAAATCCCTCTATCATAATCCAAGTCGTCGTAAAAAAAAAAGGAAGTTACAGGCTCGTACATTTAAAAATTATCCCTTTCACTCATCGTGGATAACTTTAAATTACCTGTCTAGAGTAAGAAACGAAAGGTTGGCGACCTTTGACCTATACTAATTAAGCTTTACTATACGTATACAACTATTTTGCGTACATTATATTGAAAATAATTAATCAATGGCAGTAAACAAATCGAGTTTTGAGCTTAAAATTGATAATAATCAGAAAATGAGACGATAACTAAAAATACAGCGCTATTCAAAAGTGCATGCGTAGACGTAGTAACGAGGATTAAGTTATAAAAGTTAAAAAAAAGGAACAGAACCACTCACCTACATAGAGATGTAATATTCCGGTCCTGCAACAAAGAAAAAAATATTTTTAAATCTATTTAATATTTACACTCGTATTAGGATACAGGTAAAATAAATAATCGTTACAATTACTGAATGATATGTTTAGAAACAAGCTGCGGTTTTCAAATAAAAGCAAAAAAAAAAACTGAGTATGTAAATTACACTTGCCACCAATGTTTACATTTGTTAGTAAGAAAAATCTCTTTCCGACTTGTTTTTGGCAAAAAGATTAAACCATGGAAAACACCTTCAATCGTAAAGTTAGTGACTCATCCCCTAAACATTCGATTTTATTTTCAAAATCTAAAAAAGAAAATTTCTAATGAGGCCTCGTTTAACGTAAGTAAAAATTCACCTGAAAACTATATGCACGATACGAAATTATACAGCTGCGGCCGTATGTTATAGACACCCCAATAAATTATCGATATCACAATGCAATTAACTTCGAAGTTGCTTACTTTAGACACCTATATTAGAATTTTAAACAGCGTTTTTACGAAATTTCGCAATAAAAAATTAATTGTGATAGGGTAACGAAATAAAAGGGTATTCAATATTTGTTCATGTATATACACTACCCTTCATAAGTTTGATCGCACCTTATTACGTGCGACACAATATATTTATTGTGTTATATTTAGAACTATTTTAAAAATATATAGGTAAATTCATACTAGAGCTTTCTTAGAATGGCATTTACCTAAGAGATGATTGACACATACGTCATTTTGTTCTCTGACATTTAACTACAAACACATTCGAGTTAGCGTCTTTGCTCTATCGTTTAGCGGTCATGTCGAGTTTTATGGCAGAAAAAAAAAACATTTGCCGCACGCCTTACATTTTCTTATTTAATCAAAAGATAAAGACTATTAAAAGTCATCATTTGTTGGTAGAAACATGGGACATGGTTTTCGACAATTTAAAAATCTGTTTGGTAGACCACAAAAATCCGAAGGCGAGCAGGAGTTATTGGATGATCACCCGACTCAAACACAACGGCAATTAGCAGAAGCATTACATGTGTCGCAAGAATCAATCAGCCGACGTCTAGGTGCAATGGGAAAGATCAATAAACTCGGGAAATGGGTTCCAGACGATATGAATGAACGTCAAATAGAAAATCGCAAAGTCACCTGCGAAATACTGCTTCAACGCCACGAAAAGACATCATTTTCGTATTGAAAAAATCGTGGCTTTCACCTGGCGAAGGCTAAATCGCTTCCGCAAGAAAACTATCCCCTGTGTCTGGTGGGACCAGAGCGGAACTGCGTATTATAAATTCTTGAAGCCCGGCGAAACCGTTCATACAACGCTACGGTCAACAAATGATGAATTTAAAGCACACATTAATCGAAAGAGGACCGGAATGGGTCGGAAGACATGAAAAAGTGATTTTGTTACACGACAATACCCTGTCTCACACAGCAAAACCAATCGCTTGCATGGGACATCCTTCCATAGCCACCATACTTCCCAGACATGGCACCAACTTTCCCGCAACAGGCAAGCAGTTATTCTGGCATGGTATCCATAAATTGCTTGAAAGATTGGTGAAATATGTGGAAGCTGATGGCCAATATTTTGAATAAAAAAAAAAATCAAAATACCAATACAAGACTAATGAACTGTTAGAACAAGAGATTAAAAATGAAATAGGGATTCAAAAGCAACATACTAAAAGTTACACAGGAAAGCTGTCGAATAACAAAAATACCAAATACAAACATAAAAAGAAGAAGATGGTGCACAACAGAAATATAACTCAAAGTTAAAGATAAAAAAATAAATGGAACAGGTATATGCATAGCAGAAAAGAAGAGGATTATAAAATATACAAAATGGCAAGGAAATAAGCTAAAAAAAGTATCAAGAGGGCTAACAAAATTCTTGGATAGAGTTTTGACTATAACTGAGATACAATTGTAGAGAAAACTAAAAATTATTCTAGGGAACAATAAAACAATTGAGAGAAAAGAAGACACAAAGATTGAAAAATATAAAAAAACGATAAAGGAAATATACTAACTGAAGAAAACGAGATAATGGAAAGATGGAAACAGTACTTCGAAGAAATCACAAAAATAAAACGAGATATATAAGAGAAAAAGACCAAATATTAAAAAACGACGCAGAACGTATCATACCAATATGCCATGAAGAAGTCACAGAAGCAGTTAGCAAACTAAAACTAGAAAAGGCGGTCGGGGAGGATGGAATCACGGCTGACATGCAAAACTTGAAGATGTACCAAGAACTAACATGACAATGCGCCGTCTCACATAGCAAAACCAATGAAAGACACGAGACAGACTAACGGTTTGCCGTAAAAGACAAGCAGTTTTTCTAGCATGATACCCATACCCTGAAAGATGGGTGGAGAGCGTAAAAACCGATGGCCAATATTTTGAATAAAAAAAATAATTTCCCTTGGAAATAACGCGTTTCTTTTTAGCAAAAAAAAAAAACGGAAAAAAACTTATGCATACACCTGATACACTAATAATAATAAGTTATTTACAAAATCTCTTCAAACACAAAAACAATGTATTCATGTATTAAATTTTATGATGGTAATAAAGCAATAATAGGCTAATAATAGGAAATTGGGGATGAATACGTCATAAAACAAAATTTGGGAGGGGTAGTGCATCACCCACCCGCCTTTATAATAAGCTGCACATTCAGTATGCATCTAGTACATCGCGGAAATACTGGGGACGTGTGTGATTGCGTTAAGAAAACCCTGTTTCATATTGTTATACCTAAAAGAAACGTGCAGCGGAATATGCGTTTTACGCGAAACAAATGTTTCAAGTATTTATGTTTTGTGCGCAGGACAATTAAAAGAAAAGAAAAGACCGCTAGGCTTCAGAGCAGCTAACAAATTGCCGGCTTACCGCACCGCAATTTACAACGCTATCAGCGAGGAAGTTCTATAGGACAAACGGAAAAGACTAAATTGGACAAAAGTTATGGAGAATGTTATAGACGGATGAAATGAAATTCGAATTATTCGGAAATAAACGTTATAACAGTGATACATGATGGTATGGGGTTGCTTTAGAAGCGGAAATAATTCCGCAAATTGGCCGAAGCAATTTTTGTCGAACAAGTTTAGTAAGAAATACCTGTTAATAACAAACATAACATATTATGGGCTGGGGGTGTATGACATCACAAGTCGCTAACACGGATATTAATTTCCTCGAATAACTGATACGTCAGTAGGTACTATATGCCAAAGAGGATAAAAGCTAACGGAGGTAATATACGAAATACCAATGTAAATAATGAATCTTCTTTATTCCAATTTTAATTGCTTTGTTTTTGCATCTTTACTGAAAAACTTACCCTGCTTATAACATATGCCCGCAGCGGTATAATATAGTGATTCGTATTAAACGATTAATCTCGAACGTGATTACGCAACCGAGAATGAAATAAACTCAATTTGTCATCAACTAAGAAATTTTAATCTAATTAAAGTACAAAATATTTTACAATTGACGCGAGTTTCTTGGAAATGAGATTTTTTCTAGAAACCGTAAATAAATACTTGATATTAAACTGCTATATATATGTATATGTATACACATTTATTTTCTGTTCTGATTGAACTGTTAAAAAAGTACAACGAACATTGAGTGAATAGTGTTTTCTTCGAATAAGAAAAAAAACTCAAGAGAAATTAACTGCAATGAGTGTTCTTCAGTTTCGTCATTTTTTCTTGGAATTGAAAGAATTTGATGTGATTTACTTATTCAATACAGTAAATTACGTAACATCAAATACATAACATGTATAATTTTCAAATTTCTTAATATCTTCACCAAATTATCGAAGTTAATGCTGAACCACAATGATACTCAAATGCATATTAGAAAATAATATTACGTTTTATACAAAGAATATTTACAATTTATTTTCAAAACTTGAAGCAGAAGAAGTCGTGGCTTCAACACCAAGACCAAATCGCTTCGGCAAGAAGATTATGCTCTGGTGTCTGGTGGGACCAGAGTTGTATTGTGTATTATGAAGCCTGGCGAAACCGTTAATACACAACGCTATCGCCAACAAATGAATAATTTAAACCACGCATTAATGGAATGGGACAGAAGACATGGTAAAATGATTTTGTTACATGACAATGCGCCAGACAATAGGGCACAGTTCGCAGAGCAGCACTTCAGCAATTTTAAGGAAGTTGGAAAATAGTTCGACGAATGGTTTGTCGCAAAAGGCAAGCAGTTTTTGTCCTATGGTATCCATAAATTACCTGGAAGACGGGTGAAATGTGTAGAAGCCGGTGGTCAATATTTTAAATAAAAAAAATATTTTCCCTTGAAATTACGTCTTTCAGGTTTCAGGAAGGCAATTCAGCTATTCATAATTCCAGTGGTTCCATTATAAGGAAAATAATTTATTACAATAACCTCCTTGCTCGCCCGATTTGAACCCCATCAAAAATTTTTGAGGAATATTGGTAAGATTATAGATAATCTGTTATTGCGAGGTCTTAAAATGATATTTCTATATCAACATTGACCAAATTGATAGACAGTATGAAGATCAGGATGTTTGAAGTTATTTTGAATAGAGAATCTAACACTCACTATTAAGTTCAGAAAGAAAAGATTATTTAATGTATTTATTTTAAACCAAATGTTCTGTTTAAATCAAAAAATAGGAAGGTACTTGGGTTAGGTTGGTTGGTAACCAAAATAATTGCGATGTAAATTCAATGCCTTCTAGGAATATTTCAGGCCCGTTAATTGAATACTTCGGTAATTCTACCAGTCCCATTTTGCGACGCAGTAAACGATACGACTACTAAGAATTCGTGGGTATCTGAGGTTTTCGGAATTAGGCTGAAGCGAGGGTGGTGTCAATTGCCGTAATAAAAATGAACATATACAGGTCACGCTCGTATAGATCAATAGTTTGGAATATTAAAACGCGATTCCTACGAACCTACATGTGTTTTTATTGCCGTTTTAACGCTAAATGGAAAAGAAAATTCCAGTTAATGAATTCGCAATGCAAATTAAAAAGGGGAGTAAAGACGGTTGAATAGAATAGAATAGAATAGAAAGAACCAGAACTCTACCTACTAGAGTTAAATTAGGAGGTTTCAAGATGAGTCAACAATTCAAACAATACTAGTCGCCAAGAATTCTGGTAGATTCCAATTAATAATAAGTTAAATCGGCTTCAACGTAATCAAAATCCATTGCTCTTGCCTAATTACATAATCATCCCGGTTAGTTAGGTCATTAAAAACACGATGAATTTCAGGCAGCTATTTTAAGTGAATGGAAGATCTATATATAGTACGGCATGGATAAATTTAGATAGAAATTTTAACGCGAATAAAACAAAGGGCCCTTTTCTAATCCGTTGCATATTTCGAACGCGGTACAAATAAACGCTCCGAACTGGTTGATGAGGAAAATATTGAAAAATATTTACACAATAGGAACATAGTAGATTTCTATTCTATTGGTAATAATAACATCGTTTATATCTTCATACATTTAGATATTTACATATCTAAAAATAAAAATTCCGAAGATCCAATTGTGTGAAAATAATCAGCTTATTTTATGTCTATGTTTGGGGAAAGGTCTTATTTTTAGATAATTATTTATATTAATTCTATTTTAGCGCGTAAAATATTATATTCTAGAATGTATAAGTTTTCATTTATCCTAATAAATAGTAGAGTATTGTCGTCATAGAACTAGGAACTATTTGTTTCTTTATCCTATTAGAAATATATAGTACCTATGTAGACAAAACGTTTATAAATATCCATTGCAATAAATGGGAGAAGATACGTATTTAGAAATGACGCCAAGTACTATTGATTACAAAATTTTTATTTAAAAATATAGCCGTTGTAATTAGCCAATTTAAGGTATGTCACTAATAACCATATTTGCTATGATTAAAATTCTTTTTTTTACCGTACGTCAAATATTGACAATCATTATTATTAAGCGTACAGGATATGCTGTTTGATTAAAGAACAGTCTACATTCGAAATTCAGAGATTCGATTACAATGTTGTTTATATTCACGAACAAGCATGTCCGCATTTCTAGCAATTAAACGAAGACAAACTACTAATACGGCAAGAATTTCTTCTCATATCTAGCTATAAAGTTTTATAATCCCCGTCATATAAGGAAAATCGACAAACAGCCATTAAACGAATCGTATTCTTTTTAGAAAGTTCCTAACGGATATTTAAATATTATAATATAAACGTATAACCGTTAAGTGGCCCCTATGAAAAATCGCGAATACGTCCCTGCGCGTTCCTTTCGAACCGGATGAATTAAAAATTCCGAAAAAGTTTTACATTTCTTTTCACTCCGGTACTATAAATATTTAATAATTATTAAGATCACACTTATGAAATACAAGATAATTTTAAATCTGACATTTTGGCCGACTATCAATTTGTTTTCTAAATACACTGGTACTAGTAAACAAACGTTACATCATTATAAGACTATATTTACATCGTGCATCATAAATTTATATCCCTTCGACTTCATATTAAAGCGTTACGTTAAATTGATTGTACGAGAGTTTAGACCTAGCTACGGTACAATGGTAAACCCCATAATAATTGGCATGGAAAAAAAATCCGTCTCACGAAATTACTAGCTTAATAGAAGGGAAAATATACTTTCTAATACACCTCATTATTAATGGCAAAAAATATTCGAATTATTTAAATCCGTCGGTGCTAACAATGTCGACATTTCGCGAAATCGTTATATGAAAAGCATATTCATTCATCTTTATCAGCTCTTATTCTTAGATTTCAAATTGAAAATGATCTCATCCGAAATAATCTATAGAAAGATGTTAAACTCCATATACGAAGACGATTACGAAAAGTATTCCTCTAGCAAAGAAAACGCGAACAAAAGTCCATACTTAACTTTTCTAATCGCTCCCGTAGAGTTTTGTGCCAGAATTTGTAATTAGGTTATCATTTTTTTTTTCCCTCTTAACAACACCAAATACGTTTGTGAATATTTCATTTTATTAATATTCTAATATGCTATTTTTTTAATTTACTCGAAAAAGTTAATACTAAGATCAAGACAATATCTTTAATTCAATTGATAATTATTAATTTTAGACGCGCAATCAAAAAGGTGAATTAATAATGGAATGCGCAAGCTTAAATCGTTGATAAGAAAAAATCTTTCTAATGCCAAGACATCGTAATTGTGTTCGATGGAAAAAAAAAATGTTCCAAATACAGTCCCTATCCAATTTATTAGGGCCACTTGCTAAAATAGAGATTTTGTTAAAATATATAATGAAAAACGCATAAGTTTATTAGACCTATGTATAGACTAATATTTGCTAATTGCCCTTTGGTAATGTTCCTTCTCGAATATACGTGTGATTTTGGAAACTCTGAATGGATTTGGACATGTGGCATGGTATCTTATCGTGCTTGAATGCGTAAGGGCCTTCATCATTCGGATCTAAATCATTGATATATGGCATCAAGACATCCTCCAATACAAGCTCATATTGATGTTGATTCATGGTGTCTTCAAAAACACAATGGTTCAGATCATAACACTCGTTTTCAGATGAAGGTCGTCTAACAAATTGAGCTCTTCCGGTCATGGTTTCAAGTTTTGCTTGAATTACATATTCATTTAAGTTGTTTTGCCTTACCTTCCGCCAATCTTCAATTCTATAAGGTTGGTGACGTTTTATCATCATTGTACGCGTAGATATTTGCACTCCTCGTCGAGACATTACATTTCCTATTTCTTTGGCGGATAAACCTCGGTTTTCAGTTGCTAGTTGCAGGATACGTCGATCATCCTGATTAGTAGTGATCCTTTTCTTGCCGCAAAATGTTCTTCCGGTACTGGTAGTGGGTAGCTCCTTTTTTATTAATACGACGATTTGTTGCAGCACTGTTTGTCGGGATACTTCTTCTTTCTTTACAATTGTGCGTTGAGAATATACTCCTGTACCTAACAATGCCTCAATACGTAGTTTTTTCTCATTGTTACGTATTTCTACAATAGTAACCGACCCAAATAATATTTTACGAATTACTATATCTTTCAATCTTGTTCTATTTAGATAGGTATTGTAAAGTCTATTGCTGAATTTCATACTAATAAATGATGGCGTTGGAAACACACAAAAGCTTGAATTTATAAGGTGGCCCTAATAAAATGGACAGGGACTGTACGTTTCTCGTAAATTTTTCGCATTACGCTGGGGTTGCTTTACGACTTTGTTAGCCAATAAATAAAGGGCTAACATAGAAAAGACGAAGATGTAGTTTCGGAAATTAGTGTACACATTGACAATTCAAATAGGATGTTGCGCTTAAAAACAAAATTTAATACCTTTCCTGATGCATTCATCTTAAGCGCGAGTTTAGCGCACGCAAATAAATAATTTGTTATTTAATCGATATCATAATTCATTTCGGACAGATAAATGGATATATAATACTAATTTATACCCTCATAATATTAATACAATAGCGATCAGGTGAGATAATAATAATTAGGCGTTAGTTAATGTCGAATTCCAGGTAAAATACGATAATTTCGTGAACCGGGGCGATGTGAACTTGAGGGAGGTTTCAGGAAATCGGGTTCAGTATTTTCCGGCGAAACGCCACCCCATCGGTTGCGCTTAGTCACCTAACAGCTAAAGTGTATAGTGACGATAAATGTATGTACATACCTTGCTTCGTAGAATTTGCACAAATATCATTGATTATTTTGATAGTAAATAAGAATTTATAAAAGATCGTGGCTAGTTATACGCGACAGATATAAAAGACGGTGTTAGTTTTCTTCAACCCTTAGACTCGGAGGAAAGATTGTTTTAGGGGTGCGTCGCATTTATAAGTAACATTCAAATTTCCGGTCAGGAGCCCCCTCCTCTAACATAGTATAAAAATGTGGGTGCAAGGTAGCGCATGAGTTTAGTATTATTACCGACCATACGGTTGACGGTTGTTTGAGAGAGTATCAAACGTTTTTAACTGACTTTGTGCAAATGCATCGTTAAAGAGGTGCATTTTTTTTCATGAAGGCTAAAGCCCCTGGCTATGGGCGATCAGTTTTGGACCCACATAACGGTGTGGACATACTTGTGTCTAGTGTGCATTATTATTGTTTGCGGCAGTGAAGATAATTTATTTGAAGATCTCGGCTTAGAAGTATATCCTGATATTAGAAAGGTAAATAAATAAAATAGTAATCGAATTTTTCAACCTTTTACTTGCTCGCTTCCTATGTATTTAGAGAAAATATTCTTTTAAAATTACTAAAATATAAGCGGCCACCTGTTGATATAACTCTACAAATCTGTACGTTTACCCACAGATCAACGTTAGCCAAGAAGAATATACGCGGATGATGAGGATTTATCTGGATAATTTGAAAAATGAATCGAAAAATACGGAGAGTATTCCCGACTTGCTTACTTTTAAATCAGGTTAGTATTCGCTTGCATTCAAGGCTCTTATGCTTTTGCACGCATACAAGCGCAGATATACGTTTTATATACCGGTCTGACAGGGTATCTATGTGCATGTGTCAATGTCCTATACACATACATATTGTTCTAATAAACATCAATCAATTTCGCGAAACAGAAGCAACACATTTTCTACGTTAAATCGTAAACTGATTCGTTTCGTCAATTGTTGTCTCGTCCCTAATCTTCCTAATTTAAATTTATCACGCATTACTATTTAATAATGATATAACGCGTATTATGCGTACGGCATTTTAAATTAGATCCGTTTAAGAGTATCTCGGCGAAATTTAAATTTTAAAAGCGTACAATAACAAAACATCTAATATACATAATTTGCGCATGCTCTATCGATCATATTACTTCAACGTTAGATTGAATATTTAATTTTACTGGTGTTCCAACGTAAAAAAAACTTTACATGAACGTGTTACACCAATTATATCTTTATTTCGGGTAGCGTAATATAGACATCGACAGGTGTATATACAGTCACTATACAAACTGTGTTACGTCACGTAATACACGTGCGTCTCGCATTTCTTTCTTCTTCAAAACGTACAAACACATAAATTAGGATGGTAAGCACTTGAACTCCTTTAACCTAATTTCGGGCGTGATTGAATCATTTTTATCGCACGAGTACATGTGATTTTCATTATTTTTATGACACGACCAGGTACATAGTTGAAAATAGTAGATTCAATGACGTCATATTACCTTGCGTTGGCGTGCCGATAGCTAAATATAATCGTACGAAACTTCGAAATAACTTTTTACAATTATTTTGATATACGTTGCGTATAAGTGGAACAACGACAATAGCTCGGAATATTTTACCAAAAGCAATTCGGATTCCGAACTATTATTTTGAATCGAACTGTACTTTAATTAAATGCCTCGGCTAATGCTTACCGCGATAAAGACTGAACATTACAAAATATCACACACACTCTTCCTTCCGATGCACATAAAATTCACTATGACCCAATTTAACACGAAACTTACATGTAGAAATACAGGGACATTGACTTTTACAGATATTATTACAGCTGTTGCGTTAGAGTCGCGTTGTTATTGTTACAAAAAGAATCTAAAGACCTTTGGCGCCATATTTGCACGACGCGATCTTATAATAAACGAAAAATAGATTACAAAAACATTTTCTTGTATGACGCAATAGTGGACAAAATCGGAATTAGCTAAAGCCAAAAGGCCGGCAGGAAAAAAAAGAGAATACAAATATACTCGGTAACCCACGTATTCCGTGAATCATTACTACGTACTACATGTGACTATTATGTATCTTTTTAATTTCAGAACGTAAATCTTGGCGAAGAAGACGTCTATATTTCCCGATTAAGCAAGCTCAATCGGAAGTAACCGTCGACAGTTCTGAGCTGCGACTGCTAGCACCGGCAATACCAAATACGGAATTATTAAATATAAGCATTTATCAGATTTTAAATCGTAGAAGAAAGCGATTTATAACTGAGAAAACCGTTTATCCATCCCCAGTCGAACCGAAATGGTGGGATTTCGATCTAACATCGGCGACAAGTTCGTGGATGTCTGGTGATAGAAATCTAGGCGTCGAGATCGATTGCTTAGGCTGCGGGCAAGATTTCCATCCGTTGGAAGCATCCATAAACGCGCTGGTTCTTCCGAAGAATCATCAAAGATCCAAGCGCGGTATCGAGAGGACCGATTGCAGATCTAACGATCCGAAGAGGAAATGCTGCAGGCATAAGTTGCAAGTGGACTTCAAAAAGCTAAAATTAGGCGAGATGGATTCTATAATCCAACCTAAAACGTACGAAGCTGGATATTGTAGAGGACGATGCCCTTTAAATTATAACTACGCAACAAATCACTCGCGAATACAAAGCATTGTACATCGAATGAACAAGACAGTGCCACGTGTCTGTTGTGCCCCATCCAAGTTAACCCATCTAGAGATATTGCGCGTTGATCCGCACGATTATACAAAATTGCATGTAGAGAAATGGGACAATATGATAGTACTCGAATGTGCGTGTTCCTAATTAATTTTTTGCCAAAGAATAAACTATTAACCCTGAAAATTTCACGTAGGTATTTATATTATTTTGTTTTATTGGGAGCAAAGGTTCTTAGAGAGATCTGTAGAATACACGAAACAGAAAACGATAATCTATAGAATCCTCATTAATTACGCAAGATATATACCGATCTGGAAGAAGCATTGCCCCAAGCAATCAAGAGAAATGTCAAGGGGTTAAAAATATTATTATAATAATAATAATAATTACGGGTCAATTTTAGCATTTCTTTATTTATATTTTTCTATAATTTTGCTGTGATATTGTTACTATTATTATTTAATTTTTATTTCTAATGTCATACTTTATATTTTGGGGGAAGCTGAGGGTCGAATTTCGAAAAGGAAATATATAAAATTAACATCTAGATTCTAAGCTAAAGAATGATGAAACAAAAAAAAAGACTACCCAACAGTTCCCCTATCACATAACAGTATATCAAACCTTGTAAATTATGTATATTTATATTTAAAAGAACAAGTTTAATTTTAATTACATTGTCATGCAAGAAAGTATTATTTTAAATATACTCATGTATTTTTTTTATAATAAATTAACAGTAGTTTTATCTTTTTGAACCCTTTTGTGTCTTACACCCGAATTAAATATCTATGACGTAAGTATTCTTTTATTTTTAAATAAAGTGATTCACGTAAGATACGATTATGTCATATCGAAACAATTGGAGGTACAAAAAAAAAAAACGGTACCTGTAATTCTTAGAAATAGCGTATTATTACATCAACACCATGACATCACGGATATATTAATTTTTTTCTGTAATTAATTTTTTAGCAAAGTAATAAATTTTACGTTCACGGGACAAGGAAATTTATCAGAGCCATCTCTTATAGCATTAAAAAATATATTTCTACAACGCGGGTAATTTAAAAAAAAAAAACATATTCTAGAAAAAAGGAAAATCGCCAACAAAATATGACACACATAGCTTCGCTGCAAAGAGAAAAAAAAAACGCCCGCACAATAAGTGATTTTAGTCACATTAGTATTTTTAATGTCTTAACTAAACAATATAAAAATATTATAAATGATTGAATATTTCTCCGTCTAGAAATTTAAAAAATTATAATAAAGTATACGTAAACAAATTATAAATCACAAATGATAACGTTCCTAATTCGAAACTAAAATATAATTAGAGTGACCTACATTTACAACATAGAAAAGCCGACACAACTATAACAAAACCTTGACGAAAACACTTAAGTACAGCGCATGTTGTAAGCTGTCGCGCAATCGAATTAAGCGTAAAAAAAGGCAAAAAGATTTAAAACGACAATAGTAGGAGTATATTATCGAGCCCTCAAATATGTATAAGTTAAACACATTTCGTCGGCGAATTATAAATTTATTTGGGGTTACTAAGCGTCAACGAATATCCCAAGATAAAGTTTTAAACAAATCGTCTACAATCGAAAGACCATATTAAATAAGTGAAGTATTTTTCACAAATCTAGTTTATAGAATCGATTGCCGCAATTCAATATAGTAATATTTAACAAAAAAATTCTCGCCCAAACTCGAAGGAAGATTTTCAATCGCTCGACTTTAAGATCCTCCGATGACATATTTGTGGACCACCGAATCCTTAGTGGAGCATTTTCAGATAAAATCTTACACGTAGAATCGATTGCCGCGGCTCTCAACCCGTTATCTCCCTTACTTTTCGAGCTACGGTTCGAGAAGTGAGACAAAAAGCGACGAAAATATAATTAAACCTGCGAGCCCTCTAGCGTCTAATCTTTCCAGATTTCTACGATTTCAATAATTTTTAAAGTCGAAGTTTTGATCATTCGTTCTTACGGAAATGAATCTGCTAAAGACGAAGATCGTGTGGATTTGGGGATTTTCCCGCCGATTTATTAGATATCGAGTTTAAAGGTACTACACGCGACATTTTGAAATCAATTTTATTTCTAATCATTTCTTGGGCGAATTAGACGTTAAACGCAATGGAAAATGGTCATTTCGTCATTGGTGGGTGTCCTCGAATACCCTCAGTGCATTTTTATTTTGGAATTCAATATAACAATATTTTGAAAAAATCTCGCCCAAATTCAATGGACGATTTTCAAACACTTGACCTTCAGATCCTCTGACGACTTGTTTGTGTATTATTGAATCCTTAAATCATACATTTTTATGTAGAATCTGACCCGTAGAATCGATTGCCGTAACTCTCAACCCGTTATTTCACTTACTTTACGAGCTACGGTTCAAAGAATGAGAGAAAAGTGACGACAATATAGGGAAATTTCCGAGTGCTATAGCATCTAAACGATACAAGATACGGGATCGGGCTTGTTTTCATTAGATTCAGCTCATCGAAATCTATGAAATACGTCCTTATCTAAACCTTTTGCTATTATGGTTAAAGAAATATGAATAAATTAAATATTAAGAAAAAGATTTCCAAGGGGTACCCATGCGAGAATTTCACGATTTCAAATATATTTTAAAATCAATGTTTTTATCATTCGTTCCTACGGAAATGAACTTGCTAAACACGAGAATCGGGTGGATTTGGGGATTTTCCCGCCGATCTATTAGATATTGATGTTTAAAGGTACTACACGCGACATTTTGAAATCAATTTTATTTCTAATCATTTCTTGGGCGAATTAGACGTTAAACGCAGTGGAAAGTGGCCATTTCGTCATTGGTGAGTGTCCTCGAATACCCCCAGTGCATTTTTATTTTGGAATTCAATTTAACAATATTTTGAAAAAATCTCGCCCAAATTTAAAGGACGATTTTCAAACACTTGACTTTCAGATCCTCTGACGACTTGTTTGTGTATTATTGAATCCTTAAATCATACATTTTTATGTAGAATCTGACCCGTAGAATCGATTGCCGTAACTCTCAACCCGTTATTTCACTTACTTTACGAGCTACAGTTCGAAGAATGAGAAAAAGCGACGACAATATAGGGAAATTTCCGAGTGCTATAGCGTCTAAACGATACAAGATACGGGATAGGGCTTGTTTTCATTAGATTCAGCTCGTCGAAATCTATGAAATACGTCCTTATCTAAACCTTTTACTATTATGGTAAAAGAAATATGAATAAATTAAATATTAAGAAAAAGATTTCCAAGGGGTACCCATGCGAGAATTTCACGATTTCAAATATATTTTAAAATCAATGTTTTTATCATTCGTTCCTACGGAAATGAACTCGCTAAAGACGAAAATCGGGTGGATTTGGGGATTTTCCCGCCGATTTATTAGATATCGAGTTTAAAGGTACTACACGCGACATTTTGAAATCAATTTTATTTCTAATCATTTCTTGGGCGAATTAGACGTTAAACGCAATGGAAAATGGTCATTTCGTCATTGGTGGGTGTCCTCGAATACCCCCAGTGCATTTTTATTTTGGAATTCAATTTAACAATATTTTGAAAAAATCTCGCCCAAATTTAAAGGACGATTTTCAAACACTTGACTTTCAGATCCTCTGATGACTTGTTTGTGAACTACTGAATCCTTAAATCATACATTTTTATGTAGAATCTGACCCGTAGAATCGATTGCCGTAACTCTCAACCCGTTATTTCACTTACTTTACGAGCTACGGTTCGAAGAATGAGAAAAAAGCGACGACAATATAGGGAAATTTCCGAGTGCTATAGCGTCTAAACGATACAAGATACGGGATCGGGCTCGTTTTCATTAGATTCAGCTCGTCGAGATCTATGAAATACGTCCTCATCTAAACCTTTTGCTATTAGGGTAAAAGAAATATGAATAAATTAAATATTAAGAAAAAGATTTCCAAGGGGTACCCATGCGAGAATTTCACGATTTCAAATATATTTTAAAATCAATGTTTTTATCATTCGTTCCTACGGAAATGAACTTGCTAAAGACGAGAATCGGGTGGATTTGGGGATTTTCCCGCCGATTTATTAGATATTGACGTTTAAAGGTACTACACGCGCCATTTTGAAATCAATTTTATTTCTAATCATTTCTTGGGGGAATTAGATGTTAAACGCTGTGGAAAGTGGTTATTTCGTCATTGGTGGGTGTCCTCGAATACCCCCAGTGCATTTTTATTTTGGAATTCAATATAACAATATTTTGAAAAAATCTCACCCAAATTTAAAGGACGATTTTCAAACACTTGACTTTCAGATCCTCTGACGACTTGTTTGTGAATTACTGAATCCTTAAATCATACATTTTTATGTAGAATCTGACCCGTAGAATCGATTGCCGTAACTCTCAACCCGTTATTTCACTTACTTTACGAGCTACGGTTCGAAGAATGAGAAAAAAGCGACGACAACATGGGGAAATTTCCGAGTGCTATAGCGTCTAAACGATACAAGATACGGGATCGGGCTTGTTTTCATTAGATTCAGCTCGTCGAAATCTATGAAATACGTCCTTATCTAAACCTTTTGCTATTATGGTAAAAGAAATATGAATAAATTAAATATTAAGAAAAAGATTTCCAAGGGGTACCCATGCGAGAATTTCACGATTTCAAATATATTTTAAAATCAATGTTTTTATCATTCGTTCCTACGGAAATGAACTTGCTAAAGACGAGAATCGGGTGGATTTGGGGATTTTCCCGCCGATTTATTAGATATTGACGTTTAAAGGTACTACACGCGACATTTTGAAATCAATTTTATTTCTAATCATTTCTTGGGGGAATTAGATGTTAAACGCTGTGGAAAGTGGCTATTTCGTCATTGGTGGGTGTCCTCGAATACCCCCAGTGCATTTTTATTTTGGAATTCAATATAACAATATTTTGAAAAAATCTCGCCCAAATTTAAAGGACGATTTTCAAACACTTGACTTTCAGATCCTCTGATGACTTGTTTGTAAACTACTGAATCCTTAAATCATACATTTTTATGTAGAATCTGACCCATAGAATCGATTGCCGTAACTCTCAACCCGTTATTTCACTTACTTTACGAGCTACAGTTCGAAGAATGAGAAAAAAGCGACGACAATATAGGGAAATTTCCGAGTGCTATAGCGTCTAAACGATACAAGATACGGGATCGGGCTTGTTTTCATTCGATTCAGCTCGTCGAGATCTATGACATACGTCCTCATCTAAACCTTTTACTATTACGGTTAGAGAAATATGAATAAATTAAATATTAAGAAAAAGATTTCCAAGGGGTACCCATGCGAGAATTTCACGATTTCAAATATATTTTAAAATCAAGGTTTTTATCATTCGTTCCTACGGAAATGAACTTCCTAAAGACGAGAATCGGGTGGATTTGGCGATTTTCCCGCCGATTTGACGTTTAAAGGTACACGCGACATTTTGGAATCAATTTTATTCCTAATCATTTCTTGAGCGAATTAGACTTTCAATGCGGTGAGAAATTGTTATTTCGTGATTGTTGGATATCCTTGAATATCCCCAGTGTATTTTGAAGAAATGTAGCCCGAAACCGGAGGTCGATTTTCAATAGCTTAACTTTAAGATTCTGAATCCCTCTAATAAGGCATTTTTAGATAAAATCTAAAGTTCGAGAAATGGGAAAAAAGCGACGAAAGTATATGGAAATATGCGGCCTATAAGATTAAAAAAATTAAGAAGAACAACGAACAATAAACATATTTTAAGTATTCAATTCGATAGATCTTTTGGAATGATTACATCGATCTTTCAACCGAAGCTGTAGATCATTTAGCGAATAGAATATTCCGCCTCTATTTAAAGCATTCCAACGCGTTTATTAATCAAATGATACATGAGCAAATCAATGCTGACAGAAAAATTGAAAGGTCTCCTTTTGAAAAAGTCTATTCACAATTGAGATGAGTTCTAAAACTAAAATCTTACATCATAGAAGCGGTGAGATTTCATAAAGGTGTGGTACAATCATTTCATTTACAGTGTGCGTCAATTTATTATATTATCAACTTAATTTATTCGTTGGAAATCATAAAGGGTTTGAATTGTTCACCGTTTACAAGTTCGATTTTAAGGCCTTTTAACCATTGTACATCGAACGAAATACCCAAACGGAACCGGTTCTCGATTCTCTTAATGCATCTTTGGCTCCTACCTACGATGTGTAAGCGCTCAGAAGTTTCTAAAAGTATAAAAGGTGCACGGCTAATCAAAAAGGCAACACACACAAAATAGATATGCGTACTTTAACTTCAAAGTGTAAACATGAAAGCGTTATAAAGCTTACGTAACCTACGCTGTTAGATATTTGAAAGTGACATTTCACTTTGAATAACGAAATCCATTTTAGATTTAATGCGTTTACTGCGTGAATCTAATTTTCGATTTTGTTTGTATAGATTATGTAATGAAGAGCGATTGGAATAAAAAAAAAAAAGAAAACGAAAAAGCATTTCCAAGATATTTTCCGATCGTCCTCTATACATGAAATACGTTAATACTGTTTGTTTATTATTTACCGAACAGCGAAGACGTATTTGAGTTTGATGTAAGTCAAAATACTTGTATATCTTACACGTCTTATTTCGCTGGGATCTGTTTGCTTAAAACAAATTGTTAGATCTGAGTCATGCGGAGGAATTTAAAATTAAACACATATTCGCAGCGTACTGAAAAATGAAAAAAAAAAAAAGAGAAAATTCTTCTGATATGTTTTCTAACGACTTCGAACCGTTAAAACAAGAGATAGTTCGGCAGAGATATAAAATTCTTTTATTTTTATGTTACGAATACCCATAGATAATCTCTATTTTAATCTGCTGCAACCTTATGTTTCTAAAATGTTAATTAATCGTGAAAAAACTTAGGATTTCCCCATTTATTTTATACGGATCTAGAGATTACATCTAGCATTTTGAAAGCGTAACATACAGATGCTATAATTTTTTTTTCGCGAGGTATACTCAGTCAGCATAAAATCGGTATCCTTTCCGTGCGAACTGGCATGCAAGAAATATTCGCTTTTATTAAAATTTCGGTATCCGTACGTGATACTGTTATATAACAGCATTTATAGGAAATTATGTCATTGATATTGTATAGTTTTAAATAATTTTAATTTTATTTGTTCATTAAACGTAAACATCCTGTTAATTTGCAAAATATTAATGTAATTATATAGCTTAAGAATTTTTCAACATGCAGTGGCTAATTTTTATGGGCCCGCTAACGACTACTGTATGTATTTTCGAGATCCTAGAAGGTATAATTTTAGTAATTATAGTGGATGGATTAATATATTACAAAATCTTGAACTTTCAAACCTCATAGCATATACATATGTACGTATGTGGTACCACGTCGTGGTAAAAACTGTTCGCTCAATTTGAGGAGATGTCACGCAATCAGTAATGACCCTGTCACGTTTAAATCGTGTGTCGCTGTACAAGGTATTGTTAATTTGTGTGCATCTACGTAAATGCAGAATTCCTTTTCTAAACAATGACTAATAAAAAATTAAATCCGGTATTAAAGTTCTGTGTGCTGTGTATATATACATAACACCTTTTTTCCATCCTTATTATTATGTAAAATTGGTGTATATTTGTTTACATTTTTTACAGTAATTTAACTAACATTCGATACAATAGTGATTGTACAAATTATATAACAACATTTAATTTACAATCGATACTGTCCGTCGTACCTTTAACTCACGGTCTACCAGAAAATCAGCATATCGCTATTTACCACGACCCATATAGTTTCTTCATGTAATAAGACATTTGACAACACAAGATCCAAAGGACAGAAAAATCTATACGAGATACAATTATGAATTGAAAAAAGAAAGCCATAAGTAATTGTTGGGAAAGCAAATGTGATGAGGTGGACAGACTTATAGGAGGATCAAAATCTAGACAAGCATGGAAAACTTTGAAAACACTGAAGAAAAATACAAAGGAAGCGAAATCTATAAATCCAATAGGAATGGATAGTTGAAACAGTAAATATTGAAGACAAATTATTTTAGGGAAGTACGAGGGCGACCTGAAATGTTTCCGAAATCGGTAAGACATGGAGCATGAAGGTTGAAATGGATTTCGTGCGCTGGATGGCTGGGAAAACGACCACGGGTAGTGAAGTCCCAGAAGAATGGAACATCGCATATGTAAGTTCTATACCCTAGAAAGACAGCAAACTGAAATGGGAAAACTATAGAGAAATTGATGTTACGTCTTCTATGTTCAGACTGTATGGAGGAATAGTAAAATCGAGAATAGAGGAATAAATAAAAGACTCAGAGGAACAGAGTGGTTTCAGACCTGGGAGATCTTGTATTGATAATATTTTCTGTCTAAAGCAACTAACTGAAAAGAGTATAGCAGGCAGACGTAAACTACATCTTATAGACCTAAAAGAGGCTTATGACACTGTTTCTGTAAATCAGTTAACAACTACTCGGATGATGAATTCATTGTAAATAAAGGGTTGCGACAAGGATGCTGCATATCACCAACGTTATTTAAAATATATATGAAGACGGTACTGAGGGATTGGAGAAAGAAATCTACGCCAATGGGGGTGCTTCTCAATGAACAACATATTCATAAGAGTGTAAGATTTTAAGGTTCAATAAATTTATTGAATTATAATGTATACATTTGGGCATTATATATGAAACAAAATATGTCGTAAATTTTTCGAATTTTTCAAATATTCTTTTCATAGTAGATGAATTAGCAACATACTGTCGACTGAATATTGGACGCATTTTACGAATGGTGACAACCAAACTTTCACCGATCTCTCATCTGTCACGTCATATAAATACGTGTCAAACATAACGAGTAATTCAAATCTTGCGCTCTTATTGAAACATCCTGTATAAATAGTGGATTCCTCTATATATATATGACAGATATAAGGTTTCTCAAAAGATAAAGCAGAACAGCTGACACCAATAAATAAATCTTAAATACCAAAGTAGATTCACAGGTATAGCAGTAAACACTCACACAAATAATTAATTATGCGGAACGCAGCGTTTCGAGAGCACGTGGGCTCTCATTGTCCCTCCCACGTGCTCTCGAAACGCTGCGTTCCGCATAATTAATTATTTGTGTGAGTGGAGTTTACTGCTATACCTGTGAATTGTACATCCACACAGTCCTTGCAATCGTCACCAAAGTACATAAATAAACTCTCTCTCAATAGAATCACAGGATAACATTCCATAAGAGCCATACTGAATTGCTACAGGGTGTCCAATCATACTAAACTTTGAGAATTACATAAAGGGTGGTTTAACACCAAGGAAGACAGCGAATTTATATCTCTTCGATAAATCACAAAAGTAGTTCTATACTACAAAAACTAGTTTTCATAAAAATTCGTGTTTGCAAAAATTATAAAGCGACACTTTCTACTTGAAAAGTCTGTAAATACACCTCTTAAAAATCGACTTGTAGATGTAGGGTTAAGTCCCTCAATAGAAGCGACCAATTAATGGACTTTCCAAAAGCTCTATTATACACTACGCCTAAAGGCTAAAATACTTTCGAATACTTGTTTAAATTGAAAGAATCACATATAACGCTGATTAGAGGTGAAACAATATCTTCGGACGTAATTTGATCAATTTCTAAAGGTCTGTTAGTCATATTATTTATTATATCGCAGATGTATTAATAGTAGTACAATTTTAGAAGGACGATTTCTCTAAATTTCACTGCCGTATCATTATTATTTGTTCAGAGAGTGACATATTACAATGCGGAATGGCAACGTATTTAATATGGTTTTGTGGTAAAGTGCTAAACGAGTAACTAAGGTATATTAAATAGTCTTTTCCTGTGTATCATCAATACTAGCACGTCCGTTGTATGTTTATAAACGCACTATATTCTGTTTAACTTCTTTCTATGCACTCGAAAATCAATTTTAAAAAACCTATAAAAATGTTTTTTTATCGAGAAAATTCTAGATAAGCCTTACAAAGTGAAGAAAAATTGCAAAAAGCTGTTTACAAAATTGTAATATAAAGACGATACGTTTACCTTGAAGTCCAAAGATTGTGAATAAAGCACTTGTAAAGCAGTTAAGAGGTTACTTTCCATAATATTAATGAGCATATAACCATCAGAGAGCTAATAAAATTGCCTACTCAAATTCCCCAATTCAAAGGAACTTTTAGTAGTTACCTACGTCAATGGATTTTTAAGCGCGGGATGTGTAGTTTTAAATAAGTTCACGATGTAAGGGATTAATTTATTCCCAATTAATATTACGATTTTAAAAATATAATAATCCGAAAATATAGCAAAAAAAAAAGAAAATGACGTGATAATTTTTTAAGACGCAAGAGAAAATGGCGTGGTACTGAGTCATACTATAAGGTAGCAAAATCGTGAATAACAAGGAAATAAAAATAACAATATTGCGCGTTTTTTTCGTAAGTTTTTCCGAAACGTACATAACCTGAGCTGTTAACTAACGTAAGCAGCAAAATTTCTCCGCTCTAACTATTTTCGAATATAAAAATTATACTAATGACTGATTTATTATAGCATGCCACCCCCACAATGCGGGGGTAGCTGTTGGCAAAACGCTTACAAGATATATTATGTTTTCAATGAGAATTTATATACTCTGCCTATTATTTATACAATATATTTTGTAAACAGTTAAAATAGATGGCGTAACATAGTTGGAATTGCTAGAATTCAGAATTAATTTTTTACTAGTGAAATATTGCCTCCATTATAACGATTATATCATCTATTTCGAATTAGAACCTATAACAATTAATTTACGTACGGGGACAGAGAATAAAGTTGTTCGCTTCATCGATAATACTTTTAATGAATGAATGAATGGATCTAGCGACTGTTTACGTTCAAGTTGGTATACCTCTAGTTTATGAAACATTGCCTGCATGTAATTTATTACCATATACTCATACTACAACACTGCATTGTTTACGTTACATAGAGCTCGCACCAGTTTGGGAAGTCTGATCAATGTTCAATGATCTTTATTACTATTTCAAATAACTCATCCATTTTATAGTTAGCTGCTGCAATATTTATAAAACCTGTAAATATTTTGGTCATTAAACGTGTCGGTTTGGTGTCGTAAGAGGCGCAAAGAATTCCGTTGTTCTTTTATTTTTAATAATTTTAAATACAACACGTGCATCGTCAAATAGGATATGGTAGATAAACTAATTTTAGCGCGATGTATTAATATTAATAATAGTGCTATGTATATTAAGTTAATTAACTGTACAATTATGTCAACGAGTTCATGTAGGCGTTATACTTTCTTTTAAAATTTCAACTTCCACATTAAAATGAATCATGTCTAGTAGCTGTCGGTTTTAAACAGGAACTAGCCATATAATTCTTGTAGATTTTTTGAATATTCAAGGTTATTAAACTACATAATTCACGCATTTAAAACACCCAAAGTTGAAATGTTAATTTCATACCATAGCCCGCTAGACATTCTCTTAACTGATATAAATCAAGCTGGTAAGTAGGTGAAAATCATTTTTAAAATTAGTGACGTAAAAATAATGTCTCTAGACCTGATAATTTACTGTTTTGATCTTTTACGTGCCGTAATTTTCTCGTTTAATTTTAGATTGTAGACGATTTATACTTTCGGCATATAAATTTATAATTTCTAAACCACTCAGGATATAAGATAACCCGGTTTATAAGAACGTATAATATACTAATAGAAAAAAAAAACTCCTTTTATGGAAAAGTTAAGGAAGCCGATGCTATTTTCAAAGATATACTCAGTCATATTTCTGGATCAATTCCAATACAATAGAGCTAATAGCGAAAGGAATTTCCTGAAATTAAAACAAACATAAACATACATTCCATCGCCTTAGTGTGATGTTTCTATTTTAAACCGTGAACACAAAACAGGTCTCTTTCGTACACCACTGGATTATAAATGTTGCAATAAATATATTAACTGCAAATGAAACCCGATAAAGAAAACATATAAATCATGGTCGGTCTAAATGCTGACGAAAAAGATATAATTTCTACGAGATTTTCAGCAAAGAATACACTTCGTAAAAAAACTATAAAATAGACGAATATAAACATCATATTTCCTGCTTTTCTTCTATCATAAATATACAATAGATGTTATAAAGTAAAAAAAAAAACGTAAAAAGACAAGTTGTAAGTATTATTAAGTTTGTGTAGATTTAAAAAATTCATAGACTACACTCTTAAACGAAATAAAATATGGCCACGTCCCGAAATAAATTTAAAGGGAATTCATTTCGGTTTGTGTTTTTCATCCAGAAACTATTCACGCCTCCCAATTCTATCGACCAAATTTACGTAGTATCGATGGCAAATCAATTGATATTTTTACCCTTTTGTTTATAGGATGGCCAAAACCAAAAATATTTGCTTTATTCTAGAAATAGAGACGATGTGAATGAAAGAAATAAATGAAATTGGAATCTTTACGCACGACGAGGTGTTTTTATTCTTTGAGGTCCCATGACTATAATGTCGATGACAACACTACAAAGGCATACGATTGGATTTTGGCGAATGCGTGCAAAATCATGTGTGGGATAAAGATATTTATACCAATAGAGTAAATAATATATCTCGTCTACAAGATGTACGATCTATCCCGTATAATTTAATCGGCAGAAAACACGTACATCTAAACAAAACCCTAACGAAATAGTGGACATCTTCAAGAGTTCAGAGATCGAAGTTATCTACAAAATCAAATATTATTAAAACATTAGATAATTACGGAGCGCACTGTATATTTACACAACGCGGATACATTTAAAACCTTTTTACTAGTTTTTACCGATTAATTCGAGTGTCGAATCTGTGATGTCTGAAAACATTGAATCAGCTCAATGGAATTTTCTAAAGCTAAAAGAACAACCGACACGATGTAATGAGACTAGCGCGATTTTATTTTCTAGCCCCGGCGGTCTGTTCCGAATGTAACGTTTCCATTTGACGGAACGCACGAGGACTTGTAAATAAATGGGCTTCTAATACGCATCTCTCTGTGTGAGCCGAAAAGAATGGACGATGAATAAATACGAAAAAAACGAGGAACTCAAATAATCTATTTATAATTAGACGGATCTAAATATAAAACGGGGCACGTCAGAGCGGGTCCGTCCGCTGTGTTTTCATTACAACACGAGATGCAGTCGGGATAATAGTATTTAATGATGGTCATCATGCTATACGGTATCTTACAAAATGTTAGAACAAAATAGAAAAGCTTACCTTATTTCCGAAGTTAAAAATTCGCAACTCCAATCAAATTTTTCAATCTGAAAAGAAAAAAGCATAATCAAGTAACGGTATTGACTCGACTTAAGTTCATATTAATAAGCAAGAGCACCTAACTCTACACATCCTCAAACCAAAACACTCAAAAAAGACTATAGAATCAAATAGATATGTACCAAGAATTTAGTAGATCTTATTAATAATAAATAGTTCTCCAATAAAATTCTTCAATTTGAAAAGAAAAAACAGAATGAATCATAAATAAGAAAATGAATTTAAATTATAGCTACCGCTTTTGTGCAGCTAACTCTACACATCCTCAAACCAAGACACTTAAAAAGAGGCTATAGAATCACATACTATAACTAGCATAGTGGGAGCAAAATTGAATTAAAGAACAACACGTTAAAATTGTAAAGTGGACGAAATAAGACAAAGAAAACAGTATGCGTCTGTTTGGTTCTATAGTTTTCTTCTGGAGTACCTTGGCGCGAAGATATGAAGACTAGCTGCCTCGGCAATGAGATGTCATGCAAAATTAACAAGAAAATACTCTTATAATCTCAACTAACCTCTACGAAATTTATGTACAACCCCCGAACTCAGGACAATTTTCAAAAATTTATGCCGAAATAACTCACATTCTAACCACGAAAATGTTTCACCTTCCACGTTTACACAAATACTAAATATGCGTGAAATAAAATCAAATAAGTTCGATATAGAAGACGCTATGCACGGATATATCTAATACCGCAGGTACAATACAAAAAAAAGGGTCTAATGACAAAAAATATATCGCCGTAAATACATCGTTTTCTTTTAAATATATGTGCGAACGGTAAGTGTTATGTTTGCAACATTTAACGGGTTTCTCAATAAATGGGATAGACAGATTTTATTATACAGGGTTAGTTATAAAATAATAAAATATGAATTTTCATGTTTGATTATTTTTTGAGCGAACATCGTATGGATATACGGTACGTGTTAGATTGTAAATCGGAATTTTTCGGCGAAGAATACTTTTTACTTGCCGTTGAATGAATTATTTTCCCTTAAAATTGAAATAGAGTCCTCGTTGACTTTTTCCTATCATCTTAATTTTAGTCGCGTATTTTCTTTTATCTCAACCATGTGATTCAAATCAACAGCATTGTTTGTAACTTTGGTGCCTCTGAACTTCTTCTAACACATATATCCTAGTGAAAACTTGTTAAATAAACAATATTTCATAATGCCTCCGTATTTTAAATCGTGTGTTTACATATATCATGCCATGTATCTTCTTTGAGATGTCGAGGATCGTAACGGCGGGAAGAAATAACATCTTAATGGAATTTTCGAGCTAGTTATTTCTTTTTTCGTATTTTAATATCATCAAATGGTGCAGCCGCAGCGGTTAAAAGTGTGGTTGCGTTTGGCGAATTAATAATAATAATACCTCGTGGCGATTATTTAATTAAAATAGATGGGAATCGTGAATAACGTAAATTTTTCCGAGTAGCAATCAAACCCTTTTAAAAAACAAGAACGTACACACATCAACTGAATCATAGTACGACATAATAACAGCGTTATTACAAGGTACATGTATATAGACCATGGTCAGTTGAGCATACCTAATTATTGGACGTTTTGCGACTTGATTCATTCAAATACTAAAGTCACACAATAACTAGTTTACAAATCCGGATATTAAAATGATGTATAAGACCCAATGAATCCGGAATCAGATCTCGTAACGCAGGTACATTAGGCCTAAGGCAACTTTGGATGGGGGTTTAGGGAAAACCCATAATGTCAATAATTATGGTATGTAATTTCAACCAAAAGTGGGAATGCGGAACTTATTTTTAATTTTAAAATGTCTACGGAGAACATTTTTAAGAGAGCGCGAATCTACCTAAAAACAACAGAATAAAAGCGTGATATTGACACGAAACAGTGGAAAATCGAAAAAAAATATCGGCGATTTCTTTTAACGTTATATAGATTGAAACAGAAGGCAATAAAAAAAAAATTGGAGAACGAAAGAAAACTATTGCGACAAATCTTACTCGGCACTTCCTGTATAATTTATTGATTTTATGTAATGCTTCGATGGATTTGTTATAATGAGTAAACGCAATTCCTTTTTTTTTATTAACCACAAGATTACAAAACAACAATCACAAATTGACATAATTATTAGATTTTAACTTTAAATATATTTTATTCAAAACATATTTGTTACATTTCGAAGCGATTTTTTTATTAATGTTATATTACTATTTTAAATAATATATAAAAAAAAATTAATGTAGGGTAAGATTTTATTAATTTAAATAAACAATTAATTTTGATGTAGTGCACCATCTATTTCATGATAGTTAAACTAGTCAAATATTTTACTCAATCTTAGTAAGATGTCGCTATAGATGACTTTGCTAATGACGTTTCTAAGATCTTCATAACGTATAGGTTATGTTAATGGTATTTAAAAGTAAATAACATCAAAATGGATAAAGAATACCTTAAGGTAAGATACGTTAATTTACAATAAAAACATTTTTAAAATTGTATTATTTATAGGGCAAGTATACCATAGACAAATTCCTAGCCAGATTTGAACAGAAGCCTGACTTAGAGAATCTCCGAAAGGAATTAAAATTATATGGCAATGAATTGCATACTGCTATGACCGATATTTTAAAAACTGAAACCGAAGCAATAGTAAATCTAGCCGAGCATTTAACGAACCTGCACTCCAAAGTATTAGAATTATCTAGTCCTGTCTTTCAACTCCATGAAGAGATAAAGGTAAATTCCAATGAAATACTTAACAATAACATCAGGTGAGCATTTCAGAGCCTTTATACTGTTATTATCGAAGCCGAGCAATCACTCCAAACTTATTTAGAAGAAGAGAAAGCCGCTAATAAATCCCGTGATACATTAACTTTACAAAATAACATGAAATCAACCGCATTATATATCGATAACATTATCGAGCAACGATTAAATAGTAATACAAATGATTTAGCTGTATTAGAAAGGGCAGTGAATGAATTTTCATTTCAAAGTCATTACTTAGACGAGATGTATTCGGGTGAAATTAAAAAAGACGATGCTACCTTGAAGATCGACAAAAAGCTTAATTCATTAGTTAATCAAATCTTCATAAAGTCATTAAAAAATAATATGCAAAAATCAATTATTTGTTGTTTGCGAGCATATGTGAGTTTAAATCAACAAAATCAAGCCGAATTAATTTATTCCAACAAAATCGTTGAGCCTGTTTTAATGAAGATATTTACAAATAAAAATTTAGAGCAAAATAATCATAAATTGAATGTTTTATATGAAGAAGCTTTAAAATTCTTGAATACAGATGTTAAGAATTTAGTAGATCTTGTTAATAGGTAAGTTGAATAGGTTAGAAGTTCGTATTTCCAATAGAAATTATGAATTACAGCAATTCTGGTTTGAAAGGATTTAACTTTATTGTAAATAGCTTTTGGAAAGTAACCGATAGGCTTCTTCAAGAAAACTTGCCTTATATAACAGCTCCTGGAAACCCGGAACTTTTCCAGAAACGATTTCAGGATACCTGGCAATTTTTATTTATGATAACCAGTAAAGTTAATCCATCCCTAATATACGAAGCCTCGTTCCAGGATCATATGAAAAGATTCAACCTGCCTGTATACTTTGAGATACGTTTCCAGCAGATTTCAGCCAGTTTTGAAACTGATATCATCGAACATTCCCAAGAAACCATTCCAGATCATCCATTTTTGAGGCTGAAGATATCAGCAGCTTTCTGGAGATCGGTCAACCACTGTTTCCATTCAGAAGTGTTTTTAGCACATCTCACAGATCAGTTTATCAAACTATCACTACTTCTCTTATCGAGATTTTTGTTTTACATCGATACTTTAATTGAGAATAAGAGGAAACCCCCTTCTGAAAGTTTCATTATAAATTTAATGATCGATATGGAAAGTTTAAAGAAGTCTTTGGGATTGCAAAAAATCAACGATATTCCCAATAGCATTTACAAAATAGTGCCAAGGAATTTGTGGAGTTTTATTGGGCAAATAATAAAAATCAATGAAGTCAAGCTGGATGAAACCCATAAGAAGCTCAAGAACTATTTAATCGATCACAAAGTTGGCGAGAGTGTAGCTTTATTACAGCAAATCTTTGACATTCCAAGGTTATACCGAAGGACTAACAAATTTGCACCTACAACTGAAAGCAACTATATTAGGGACGTCGTTACACCCTTAAAAATATTTAGTAGCAGCCACCAGCAGGCGCTGAAGTGCAATTTAAATAATATTATGGATAGTTGCGTTTGTGAAATAGGAAAACAGTAAATAATTCTTAAAATAACCACGAGATAGTTTTCAAGTCGGATATTTTAGGTACACCGGGTTAGTGATGGAAGTCCTACAATCAGTTTGTAGAACTGAAGAGTCACTAAGGAGGCTAAAAAGTCGAAACGTCAGTTCAACAGATGATTCGTCATCGAATCCTAAAGGCGATTTGAGTTCGGACGAAGCTAAAATTCGTGAGCAAATCAAGTTGGATGTTAAATATTTCGTCAATCATGTAAGAAATGTTAACGGTTCAAATCTCTTTTAAACTGCTTTAATCCTCATCTTTCAGACATCGCCGTTTGTATCTACACCGGGACGATCCGTTTTAGACAGCCTAATCAAAGAATCCGGCTGTACAGTTTAGAAAAAGGAAAGGAGGGTGAAGAGATGCGCACTTATACTAAATTCGTATATTTCGACTAACTTCCTATTATTATTATATAAATTGTATTTTTGTGCGTTTCATTGTTTAGAACGTTATAAATTATAAATAAACATTGTAAAAATGTAATAATAAATCTATTTATTCAACAAAAACAATTATTATTTTACCCTTGTAAAAAACCTTATAAATTAAAGCGAATAGAATTGTGTCGCTGTGGACGATTGAAGTTCAATTTGGCCCATTTTGAACTGTAACCTTTGCAACCACTTTAGTAAGATCGGATTACTTAAATTGGGCCTCGACTTCTCCGGCAAAACATCAGGATGGATAGTCGGTATGAAGTTTAAGCAATTTTGGAGTCTTACTTGCAGTTGACCTGGTAACTATAAACGATCACATTAAAATGTGTAACATTCTAAAACTTCACAGGTATAGCAGTAAACTTCACTCACACAAATTAATTAATTATGCGGAACGCAGCGTTTCGAGAGCACGTGGGCTCTCATTGTCAACCGTGTTACCGACTGAAAGTAAAAACTGTATCACACATGCAAATTATTTTCTACGCAGGCTCTAAAATTTCTATAACATATGACTATTTACAATCTACTCGGTGGTCTAATGCCTTTTACGGGAAAGGATGGACCGAAAGCGAACCGTATCTTTAACAGGGCCTATGGTAATAAATCCATCAAACTCGAGTGTGCAATTGGGAGTGGTTCTCTGTTCAATAAGTTTCCGTTCTTTTTCATATATACCGTATAGAGAATTTAGACGCGTACGAAACGGTATATATGAAAAAGAACGGAAACTTATTGAACAGAGAACCACCCCCAATTGCACACTCGAGTTTGATGGATTTATTACCATAGGCCCTGTTAAAGATACGGTTCGCTTTCGGTCCATCCTTTCCCGTAAAAGGCATCATATGTTTTAGAAATTTTAGAGCCTACGTAGAAAATAATTTGCATGTGTGATACAGTTTTTACTTTCAGTCGGTAACACGGTTGACAATGAGAGCCCACGTGCTCTCGAAACGCTGCGTTCCGCATAATTAATTAATTTGTGTGAGTGGAATTTACTGCTATACCTGTGAATTGTACATTCACACAGTCCTTGCAATCGTCATTCTAAAACTTACACATCAAATGTACCTGTATATGATTTGATGATAAAACCGACGTCCATAAAGGCAATAGCTTGCCCATAAACGTAGAGTGACACTCGATTAAGGCTTCCAACATGCTTAAAAAATGAAGACTAACGATTTCGCTTAACTATAACAATCGTAAATTTGACGTAATTCGTCTTTGTTAACAGTATAAACTAACCATTTTCGATTGTTGGACTAGTTGGAGTATACACGGTGTCACTTTACTCCAGAAATCAAACAAGATATTCATTGTAACGGTGTAAGTTTCCGTTACATGAATATGTGTAATTAACGCTTGCTCCAAATACACCGTCCACAGCTTAAAAGTATCGTTTTAAGCAAACAATTCCATTTGAAATATGCAACGTAATACCTGGCATAATATAAAAGTATGAAATAAGGAAGACATATGTAATACGGATGCTTTAGGTTGCTCTGCGAATCCAGCCATAATGACTTGTATGTGATCGGCGATTTGACAAGATGCTTCTTGCGGTATAGGTTGGCTAATATGCCCCGATGACGTACCATACAGGGCGGTATGAGTAAGGGATCCTAATAATAACCACGACAATAACCTAACGTGTCCAATACATTCGACAAATTCTCTAGGTCTAAAAGAAATACAATTTAAACACAATATGTTATTCTATTTTCAATACAAATAAAGATATTACGTCTGCTGTGCTGCCGGAGTGCTGTACAGCCACGGCAAATATCTAGTGACGGCTCTATTATCTCGTCCATTACCTTTAGTTATCTCTAAAGCTAAATATTGCGCTACACTACACTTGAAAATTCCTCCTAACGTATCCTCGTTTAATCCTACCGTTACACCTTTACAATAACTCTAAAAATCGCGGCCAACGACCAATCATAATAAGTAACATATTTGCGAAAGCCTTTAATACGTACTTTAATCTTAGCTAACGTATGAAAATCGGTAAGGAATTCTAAAATATCGGTTAAATGCATTTTCATGCATTCCGATACATTAGTATTCCAAATTGGCGAGTAATCTATTGCCATATGGTCGGCATTCTTTAAGACAACATTCCCTGGTATGGATCCTCCAACGTCCTGCAAGATTTTAACTTTACGCGTAAAATATTTGATAAGTTCAAAAGCTTACTTGCAGGATTAGGTTTATTAACATTAATAAATTTGAATCGGGGATAGACGTCTTGAATTTCAAAGCCTGCACCAACTCGAAAACAACCATACGACTTAAGATTAGCTTATCGCGGTCCTGAAACTTGTCATTTTGAAATTTGCGAGCAATTTTCTAATTTAATTACCTTGATAAAAGCTCTGTTACATAAAAAACATATGTCAACTAAATAATTATAGCATACAACATTAGTTTGTATGGCATAACTTAAAATTTTCGAGAATGGTTCTAGCATACCCTAAAAATGTTAATTTTTCCGATAATTTCCTACGTATCACTTCATTCGAAACACATACCTTGTATTGGCTAATCAGTGGTATCTTAAAAATTGTAATAATAATTTTCAACAAAGAAGATAGGTCGTCTAAAGTATGTAACAGAAAAATTAGTCTACGAAAAAATATATCCAACTGTTGCAAAACATTATTCCATAACGGTGAATTTGGTCCCAAAGCCGCTTCCAAAGGTAAACAATCTAAATAACACGAAACATTTTGTAAAACTATTGGAAGTACGTCGATCGGTAAAGTTTTTTTCGAATTCAAAGTCTGCAATAATTTCTCCTTAATTTAATTCTAACAAATAAAGGTATATATATATATATATACTTCTAAAAGTAATTGTAGAGGTGCCACAGGATTCAGTTCATTAAAATCGACTAATGCTTGGATGACGCTTTTAAAAAATTGTATCCTAGATGTTTCTAGAAACGTTCAGTATTTAGTGTTTGGCCATGAATTACTAGAAAAAATCTTACCATTCGCGTTAGTTTGGAACATTTGCGTGAATATACCGTTTGGAGCAAGTTGATGCAATACACATCTCAAAAATTGATGAGCAACGCTTACGGCACCACCTGGAAGATGAATATTGCTATCGTTTTGCCACGGGTATATTACGTTTGTTGCAACTCTGTAAAATCAAAAGTACTTATAGATTTTTTCAGATCTCGGTGGACAAATAGTTACTTGGCGACTATGTTTAGGATATCCGGTAACATAGGAGCAGCTAAAGCTGGCTCCCTATGTATAAAGGTTCCTAAACTCACAATACACAAGCCTATTTCCTCGTCGCTATATTCTTCCCTAACAGTTCCACATTCTGAGCATCTAGAAAATATTTTTGAGGACGTACGCATATGCATGAAATATCTAAGATCTAAGCTACCTTTCGCTCACGCACTCCTCCCCAATTCTAAACGAGCTCTGTTTCATGTCGCTGGTTTCCATTTTCGGAGATAGCTGAGGACTGAACCAGAATCTTGGCCTTCGACCTTTGTTAGAGGTTCCTATGACAAAATGTCCAACTTTTTTAATTGAATTCTTATGATTCAATATTGGATGTCCTTTAAAATAAAATATGTGGGTAACGGCATTACCGGCACATATAATATTTCTGTTGTTTTTACTCTTTTTATCGAAGGTGGTCAGGAAAAAGTCGAGAGGTACAGTTTAGCTACAAACTCACTTTTAGTATCCAAATTCACGCTTTTGTAGGAAAACGTCTCGTCAAAATCCCCCTGCGTTGGACTTTCCAAAGCCACCTGTTTAATTAGCTTCCTAGGGCTTTGACTCGGGTGATACTCCCTTCCATTATCCGCTTTTCTGTTAGACTCCATTACTTTACTTAAATGAACATTTAATCCTAAACTTTGTTTAACCTTATCAACTAATTGAGATACGTCTTTATTGTATTGACCTATAGGCAGAAGGCGTTCCCTATTGGGCAATTCCAGCTGAATGTCCATAATATGGCTGTATATGCTGGCTTTCGACGGTTCTGAAACGGTATCCATTTAATTTTAGTTCGCTAAGTCCTTCGAGTTGTACCTATGATCATGATAACTTCCATTTTAGACAATGGACCACTACATCTTGACTTTTAAAAAAAATAATGGAGTGTATTTTTTTCGTGTTTATGTGTAACTAAGGTACAAGAATTAATTACCTTGTTGTCTTACAGCTCCTATAGGCAGCAATCTTTCGATCGTAGGCACTGGCAGCGCTTGATTTTGATTCTTAAAGCATTCTTCGCAGTCTGACACCGGCGTACTAGCAGGAGTTATACACGGTTCGATTATCTTTTTCTGTTTACCTAGTAAAGTAGGCTTTCCAACGTGTTGGGTATCTATAGATGAACACGTAACTTGTCTGTGGGAATCTGTAGTTACAGTTTTTGCTGGAGCTCCTGCAACTACAGCCACAGTACTAGCTAAACTCGATATTTTAGAGCAGTTTTTTGAAAGATCTACGTATTTTAGGTTGTTACCATTCTCGTATTTCATTTCCTGTAAAGCGTATGTTCTACTATCCCACGATTTTATAGACTCTTCTTCACTGCCGATAATCCAAGTAGGTCTTTTGTGTTGTATCGAACGTACCGCGTGATCCTTTTTCGATATCGTACAGGACTTGTCTGATTTCGGATATAGACAACATAAGTCATCAGTACCTTCGTCGAAAGAGTCTTGTACGCTATCGTGTAAAGTGCTATCAGACATATCGCTTTCGGGGATAGCGAGCAATTCCGATTCAGAATCGTCAACGTCCGCGACTTCCGTAACCTTGCTCGCTAAGGGATAATGCTTTTCAGGGTGCGTACACTGTATAACTTCCTCCCAATGGGTTTCCATGCTTGTGGCTGATGATGGTTTAATATAAACAACCTGCGTCTTACCACCTTTAGAACTTACAGACATATGCACAGATTGGCCATCTGACGAGTACATTGGAGATAGAGGTGGCGTCGCCAGACGATCAGCTTGTTCGTTTTCAGTTCCTAAAGATGGTTGACTAACATCTAAATTTTAAAAGCTTAAAACATTACGGACCTACGAATCTAATAAATGAAATATTTTTACCCCGCGACCTCGAAGGAGGTGCTCCCATGATTATTGTTGCCGGAATCCTTCTACAATGATGATGCTGCGAATCTAACGTGTTTAGCACGATCCTTATTAACGATGTCAACTGTACGCAATGCGGTTGCTGATTGTATTGATACTGCAAAGAGGTATCGTAAAAAGAGCGAGGACGAAAGGCAGACGGAAATGGAGTACCTTGTATAACATAACGACCAACGTCATTAACCAATTCTTTCTGATATGCGGTTCTAGTGCCCACAAACTATACACTGGCTGTTGCAATTCTATGCTACTCGGAATATAAAAGGGCGAAGGGGCGTACTGTAAAAGCATCAACGATGTCGGCAATAAGGTCCTCCCCATCAAATGATTTTGATCTAAAAGTTGCGGTAAATTTGATAAAAACACGCTGAAAGCCGGTGAGGACCTCAATCTTTGCGGCGGAAGAAATAAGATCCTATCATTCTGACTGTAACCTAGTAATAAATACAAGTGTTTCAATACTATCCCTTGCGTTTTTGACGTATTCTTCTCTTCGGAAGGGAAAGCTTGATCGGATCTCGATAGGAATTGCATCAATAGGAAAACTAATAAGTGCATTGTTTCACGATCGACTTCCTCTAGATCGATAACTCTTTGCAGGATTGCCAACAGACTTTGATCATGGACAACACCGATCGACTGGATGTGACCGTCTAAAATACATCCTATCGTTAGCACTATTCGAAAATTCACCCCAGACAACTTACAGATCATGCTGAGCGATATAGATTTGAAAAGAGATAAAAAGTATAGGAAGTAAAAAAGGTAGAAACTTACGAAAATGAAGATACACACAACATGCGGCAACTACAGCAAGACACTAAATCTAGTTTCTACCTGAAATGTTGTTTACAGTGCCTAAAAACTGACCCAAGCCAAATCTAGATGTTTTCCGTTTCAATATCGGTGCAGAAATTTGACGACTATAAACTTTTTCTCTTGATTCTATAACTAAAACGTTTAATCTTCAAAACGCGCTCCGAAAACTCGAAAGCTAGCACCTGAAAAACCTACCCTTATTCTCGTGACGTGGTACTATAGAGGCTGGTGCCGACATCGTCCGCTTATAAGGCCACTTAGTGCCGAAACTAGCACTGAGAGTCTTCACGGAACTTACACCGCTTCCGTTTGAATGAGATAGAGCTTCTTGGGCGCGATGAAGCTTTCTAACGAAAGCTTCGCTGTTTAAATCGGTGTCCCTTAAATCTACAATTTATAGCGTTTATAAATTATAGATATTGGGACACTGTAAATCACGTACCTTTCAAATACGACGATGAGATATCACCCGATTTCTCTAGATTAATTTGAGCCTCTAGGAAGAGTGAATCAAATCGGTTGAGAAAAAACTCCCATGTTAAGATTTTCCTCTCGCTTAACGAATTGTGCAACTGATATATAGATTGAAGCACCATTGGCCTATCGACTATCACAGAATCAAATTGGGTTTCCAGACACATTATTAATGACTAGATAAGAGAAAAATGTAGCTATAGCTATATAAGTCACAACAAACGCATTACTATAAAACGAAATTAACACATCTGTATGTATGTACAAGAGGTGTACATATGTATAACATGCCCGGGATACGTAAATGCAGTGATTTTGGTTCGGTTAACATTGATATGTTAAAAATAAGCCATCAAAAAGCGCGCATTTCATTTAAAAAAACTTCGATAAAATATAGGAAAGCTACAGTGGAGGCCATATAATTAAGAACGATACGTATATTTTTAATAGATTATGGTATACCGTATACTGAAATAATTTATCAAAAAATAAGAATACTCTTAAAGAAACAGCATAATATTTAATTTGTACGTCTGGAAATGAGATAGCAACCAAAATAAGAATAATATTCAACTAAAAAAAGTAATTGCATGAATAGAGTTTGCAATATCTATCTACATAAGTACGTTGCCTAAATATATTTTTAAGAAACTAAGAAAGTAGCACTTAATGACATCTTACCTATTATTATCACCGTCATGAATCATTCTGTATTGTATAGAAGATGGGCAGAAATAAGATTGAAAGACACAGTAATTCGTAGAATCTTATTGGGATCAGTTACTATTGCAGAAAGAATATTTTTTCGTTATGGGCAAAGAAAGGACATACCAAATGAGAAAAGAACTGCGTATTGAGGCATTGCTGGCTACAGAAGTGTATTCTCAACGCACAATTGCAAAGAACGAAGAAGTATATCGACAAGCAGTGTACCGAATCGCCGTTTTAATCAAAGAAAAGATACCCACTACAAGTACTGGAAGAGTATCTTGCAACTAGAAACTAAAAATCAAGATTTATCCACCAAAGAAATAGGAAACGCAATGTCTTTACGCCATTTTCTAAGTACACTAGGGTGACAGAATAAAATAGACATCAGGTAAAGCGGTATAAATATGTAAACAACTAAATTCTAAGAACGAATTAAGAACTTTCTCTTGTCATTAGGGTAGGGGTAGATGTATCGGAAGGAATTCGTCATAGTTTAGTATCGTTACAACTATGCCTCACTTACAAGGTTCGAGTGATATTAGCGACTTCACCCGGGATCGCATCGTTGGCCAGAGTGAACGCGGCGCTTCGCAACGTGAAATAAGTAAATTTTTAAATATTCCGTTGTCCACAGTTAACCGTGTGATTACACAATTTAAACGCAAGGAAAAAACAACAGTGTAGCCGAGACCAAGTCGTACCGGACCTTCTGAAAGAAGGGTGCTTGTGCGTGAAGTGTTAAGAGAACCGCGAAAAAGTACAGCTGAGCTTGCGGCAACTTCACAGAAAAGTCAGCGCACCGTTCTGCGATACCTCCACAGTGTGGGGATGTATAAAAAGGTGGCAAAGAAAAACCTCTCCTTACGACGTTTCAAAAACGGCGCCGAATGGCTTGGGCAATCGAAATGCGAACTAAGCCCGAAGAGTTTTGGCGGTCTGTCATTTTTTCAGACGAAAGCAGATACTGCCAATTCAGTGATAGTGGTCGTACGTTGGTATGGAGACGTTCGTCACAGCAACTGAACGACAAATTTTTGCATCAGACGGTGAAATACGGCGGTGTGAACATCATGGTGTGGGGCGCGATATGGTATGGTGGAAGATCGCAATTAGTAATCTGCGACGGTAATATAAATGCGGCAAAATATATCCAAATATTAACAGAAGGAGTACTACCGATTTTCGACAACGCCATTTTATCTAAAGAAGACGCCACTTTTATGGAGGATGTAGCACTCCGCCACAAAGCAAGAACAACAACCACATGGAAAGAGGAACAGGGGATTCGGATTTTACCATGGCCAGGCTAATTACCGGACATGAATCCGATAGAGAATGTTTGGCACATAATCCGGACAAATATGGCGAAACGACCCCGAAAACCCAGCAATAAGGAAGAACTCGTGGCAGCTGTTACAGAAGAGTGGTTAAATATTCCAGAAGACACCATTAATCATTTAATAGATTCTATGCCACGACAACTCGCAGCACTTCACGCAAGTAAAAGTGGATCGACAAAATATTAGTCTAATTTAAAAATTTTAAAATATTTTGTATATATAACGAGAATAGAATCTTTTTTTTAATTAGTAGGTGTCTATTTTATTCTGTAACCCTGCGCGCTTTACCCCTTCACGTTGTCCTCCCTCTTTGCCGAGACTAGTTATCATGACACGGTCCAATTGCGAAAATTCAATAACGGTTTTATTTTATTTCATGGAAAAGCAAAATTATATGTTTTTGAAATGAAAGAATTTTATATATAAAGTGCAATAAAATAAAATTAAACAAGTATCCGTTATTTTGCAAATCGTTCTTAATTGTATGGTAACCAATGTATATACAAATAACGCTAGGCATGAGATCGAAGCAAAAAATAAGAACACCGAGATTTTTTTAAAAAAATGTTAGTAAAAAAGGTAGAGATTAAAAGTATTTACTTTTATTGCTGTATCGTGAATCGTGCCCAGATACAGGGTCGCTCTTTGCGCTACGTAGACGTTCGGATCGTCCATACTTGAAATCAAGTAGCAGAAGGCATCGGCTAGCGCGGCTTGCAAAGGCAATATGTTCCTTAACGGACTCGAATCCATAAATCTAGCTAGGACGGTAACCCTTTCGACTGCGACGAAACGGATTCGCCAGTCCATGTTATGGAATTGCTCTTCGATAACTCTCCAGAACACATCCGAACCGGCCGGAAGGGTTATGCAATGGAGAAGCATCGGCACAGCCTCCTGACAGATGTGGGAGTGTTCCGAATTCAATAGATTCCACAAACTATAAGAGACCAACAATATTTTTAAAGATTCATACGATCGACGCGGACATAAACATACTTCCTAATCAATAAATTCTCTTGACACCATATAAAGAAACCACGGTGCTCCTTAGAAGCTTTAGTACAAGCATCTCCATGCAAACACAACACGTTTAAGCATTGAAGCATGTAATATAACACGTCAGGCTTATCAACCTTAGGTAGTTCCTATAATTGTAAAAAAAAAACTCCCGATAATTCAAAAGAAAAATCCATGGATTGATAATATTCATACTTGAAGTAGTTGGTAAATATAAAGAAGTGGTTCAGGTAATTCGTCAACGTTGAATTGAAATTTACCGTACGACGTGTACCAAAAATTTATCATTTCATCGTCGTGATTGGCTTCTAAAGAACTTTCATGGCTTAGCATTTGAGGCGTTGTAGCTACAAAAAATCCGAGTATATTCCGCAAAATATTTACTACGTTACTAGATAAATTACTTTCTTCTATCTCGGGTAAAGTTATCGTTTTAGTTACGGCATTAACTACACGTTCGGCAGGGATTATCGCGGCTAAGTCTAACTGCTCAGATACAGTTTCAACTGTAGCCGTCATAATCTGAAAGGAACATACTTTAATACTCGATGATATTGGGAAAGTATTTGGAAAAATCTAAAATCCCCATAATACTGAAAGAGTGTTAGTGATGAAGAGTTCTGGGTTTAATTGTATCGATTTTATATATGTGATTTAAAAGTATGGATTGAAAACATATAGGATATAAATACCAGGTGTATGCATAAGTTTTTTCCGCTTTTTTTTGCTAAAATCAAACACGTAATTTTCAAAGGAAATTTTTCTTTTAATTCAAAATGTTGGCCATCGGCTTCTACACATTTCACCCATCGTCCAGGTAATTTATGGATACCATGGCAGATAAACTACTTCCCGTTTGCGGCAAACCATTCACCGAGGAATTTTCCAACTTCCTCGAAATTGCTGAAGTGTTGCTTTGTGAGCGTGTGATAGTCAGATGGCGCCAGGTCTCATCCAAGCGATTTCAAGATGTCTTTCACTGGTTTTACTGTGTGTCGATTAATCCGTGGTTTGAATAAATCATTTGTAGGCGATAGCATTGTGTATTAACGGTTTCGCCGGGCTTCAAGAGTTTCTAATACATAATACCGCTTTGGTCCCACCAGATAGAGAGCATAGTCTTCTTGCCAGGTGAAAGCGACATTTTTTTCCGTTTCTGTCCGTCATAATTCGATACGAAAATGATATGCATTCGTGGAGTTGAAGTAGTATTTCACAGGTGACTGCGATTTTTCTATTTGACGTTCATTCAAATCGTATGGGATCTATTTACCGAGTTTATTGGTCTTCCCCATTGCTCGTAAACGTCTGCTGCTTGTTTCTTGTGATACATGTAATGCCTCTGCTAATTGCCGGTGAATTTGAATTGGGCCATCATCCAATAACTCCTGCAATTGCTCGCCTTCGCATTTTTGTAGTCTACCAAAGCGTTTACTGTCTTTTTCCCGTGGATGCCTGATATGTTTTAATCGATGGAGCGCGTTCACCATATATTTTTGCCAGCAAACGATGACTTTCAATAGCCTTTTTCTTTTAATTAAATAAGAAAAATTATGCGTTGTGTAAATGTTCTTTTCGCTGGCACCATCTCTTAGTTAAACCGGAAAAAACTTATGCATGCACCTGGTATAATAGTGTAGTGACGTCAGTATATACTGTCAAAGCTATTTTCATCTCGGCGTTTTAGTAGAGATTGCAATACAATCACTACTGAAACGTTGAATTACACACTCATTATTACCCTATATGTTGTAAGTCTTCCTCTATTTATCAGCCAATATTTTCAACAATATTGACAGTTACAATAAATTTTCCATTTTTTAATGTTCGTTTATTTTATTTATTTTCACTATCGCTCTTTTACTATTATCGAGATCTCTATTAACTGCGTACAGAACACACGTGTGGCATGTGTACAAGTACACCCCCTACAGAAGGTACGTCAGGGGTTGGCATATTCAGTACCACGTCCGATTTGCAATCCTTCTTATCCCCTTCCGGCGGGCTTTTACGGCTGTGCCCGTTATCGTAACTATCTTCGATCGGCGCCTTGAAAAATGCCAAGATTATTAATGTTACGTTCGCTATTTATGAGAATGTAAATTTGAAAGCTTACATCTGGGGGATGTACAGGATAAATCGGACTTAAAAACTTTATCAAATGGAGCGATAATTGATGCCACATTATGCTGGATTCACAATAGCCGCATTCCGATTTGTTATTACATATATGATTGCCGATCCATGCAGCCGTTAGCATAGATTTCAATAGAGAGCACACGTCTCTACTTAATGACGAGTTAATTCCGGTATGCTTGTCAATATCTTGCAGTTCCATCTGCTTTAATAGTATATCCAACATGAGTATACAACAAAATAGATTATGTTCAGCGTCGGTTTCAAAATCGACTTGGTTCCCTAAATTATTTTCGTCTTCCGATATCGATGTGTTATTAGAATCACAGTCATCTACGGCTAAAATTTTCAAATTCAGAACGTGACGGTTACGAAAATTTTCGACTTACATGATAATTTTCTTCCGTTATTGCTTTTTTTATTCCTAACTTTTCCAGAATTGAGATCATTTTTCATATATTTGACCCCATCTTGGAAAATCGTAAACAATAAATGTAATGGTATCGCTATATCTAACAACGTTATGGTCTATGCGGAGAAGAAAGGATTAAAATTGTGATTTGGATGCGAAAAACAATGTCGTCTTACTTGTAACCATTGTAAAGCTTTTTGCTGTACCTTCGCTGCAGTATTTTCGAACCTTACAGCGACGAAATGGTACATTTTTATTGCGTCAAAGCCAAGCGGGCTTATTCCCGTATCTAGGATTTTACTTAAGATTATGCGCAATTCGGGAAGCTCTTTAACAGGTACATCATTGACTATCGCGTCCATCCAATGCGGAATTACGTAATCCCAGATCTCTTGTGTTATTACCTTATACGGCACCAAACAGAACAATCTGTTTAAGCCGTCTCTCAAATGGGACGTTCTCGATGCTAACGTGTCCCTAAATACAAGGAAATACAGTCCCTGTCCATTTTATTAGGGCCACCTTATAAATTTAAGCTGTTGTGTGTTTCCAACACGATAATTCACAAATACAATTATAAAATTCATGAATATTGTATACCATACCTATCTAAATGCTACTTAATATCCCCTTGCCTATTATTATCCCCCTCATGAATCATTCTGTACCGTATAGAGGATGAGTAGAAACAAGATTGAAAGACACAGTAATTCGTAGAATATTATTTGGATCGGTTAGTATCGTAGAAAGAATATTTATCCGTTTATGTAAGAACGTTCTTTCCGTGTTTAGGTGTTAGTGTTGAAGTGTAACTTATTGCTTGTATGCCCTTTATATTTTTTCCTTATGGGTAAAAAAAGGACATACCAAATGAGAAATAACTGCGTATTGAGGCATTGTTGGGTACAGGAGTGTATTCCCAACGCATAATTGCAAAGAAAGAAGATGTATACCGACAAACAGTGCAGAGAATTGCCGTTTTAATCAAAGAAAAGATACCCACTACAAGTACCGGAAGAGCGTTTTGCGGCAAGAAAAGGATCACTACTAATCGAGATGATCTACGTATGCCACTTGGCTAAATCCATCCAAAGTTTTTGGCCGGGAAATTCTCCCGATCTCAATCCAATTGAGAATGGCAAAATGACCCTACAATTATACATACAATTAACGCTTGCATAGACAGTATGCCAAAAAGAAGGGCAATTATAAAAGCCAAAGGAGGCATTACAAAATATTAGTTATATACACTAGGGTGACAGAATAAAATAGACACCAGGTAAAGCGGTATAAATATGTAAACAGGTAAATTCTAAGAACGAATTAAGAACTTTCTCTTATCATTAGGGTAGGGGTAGATGTATCGGAAGGAATACGTCATAGTGTAGTATCGTTACAACGATGCCTCGCTTACAAGGTTCGAGTGATATTAGCGACTTCACCCGGGGTCGCATCGTTGGCCAGAGTGAACGCGGCGCTTCGCAACGTGAAATAAGTAAATTTTTAAATATTCCGTTGTCCACAGTTAACCGTGTGATTACACAATTTAAACGCAAGGAAAAAACAACAGTGGAGCCAAGACCAGGTCGTACCGGACCTTCTGAAAGGACGGTGCTTGTGCGCGAAGTGTTAAGAGAACCGCGAAAAAGTACAGCTCAGCTTGCGGCAACTTCACAGAAAAGTCAGCGCACCGTTCTGCGATACCTCCACAGTGTGGGGATGTATAAAAGGGTGGCAAAGAAAAAACCTCTCCTTACGGCGTTTCAAAAGCGGCGCCGATTGGCTTGGGCAATCGAAATGCGAACGAAGCCCGAAGAGTTTTGGCGGTCTGTCATTTTTTCAGACGAAAGCAGATACTTCCAATTCAGTGATAGTGGTCGTACGTGGGTATGGAGACGTTCGTCACAGCAACTGGACGACAAATTTTTGCATCAGACGGTGAAATACGGCGGTGTGAACATCATGGTGTGGGGCGCGATATGGTGTGGTGGAAGATCGCAATTAGTAATCTGCGACGGAAATATAAATGCGGCAAAATATATCCAAATATTAACAGAAGGACTACTACCTAAACAAGACGCCACTTTTATGGAGGATGGAGCACCCTGCCACAAAGCAAGAAGAACAACCACATGGAAAGAGGAACAGGGGATTCGGATTTTACCATGGCCAGGCCAATCACCAGACATGAATCCGATAGAGAATGTTTGGCACATAATCCAGACAAATATGGCGAAACGACCCCGAAAACCCAGCAATAAGGAAGAACTCGTGGCAGCTGTTACAGAAGAGTGGTTAAATATTCCAGAAGACACCATTAATCATTTAATAGATTCTATGCCACGACGACTCGCAGCACTTCACGCAAGTAAAGGTGGATCGACAAAATATTAGTCTAATTTAAAAATTTTAAAATATTTTGTATATATAACGAGAATAGAATCTTTTTTTAATTAGTAGGTGTCTATTTTATTCTGTCACCCTAGTGTAGTTGTGACGATGTCTATAAAAAGTCCTGAATAAACTTTAGCAAGATCGCCTAATACATTGGACAGGGACTGTATTTGATTGCCGGTTTTAATCCATGATTAATAAAGCATACCAGTGACCTCCAATTCTTGCGTATTCAGGTGGATGCGGTAGTAAGCACGAAATGAATAATTTATAATGGCTTTTACTTAGATTTCTTAACCAATCACAGACGTATTCGGTTTTTAATTTTTCTAAAGGGTTATCTTCTTGGCCTAGAGTAATTTTAGCATAGTAATCGGGCGCTTTTCGATGAAAATGTAATTACCTTCTAATGAATATTCGGTTACGTGGAACCAGTGAAACAGCATAGCTAACAGTCTTCCGAGGACCTCTTCCGGCGTCTTTTCAGTTGGACTACACCTTCCTACTAATAACCAAACACCGTATCTCCCTAAAAGCTGCCGGTCTTCAACGGTCATGCTATCAACGACCGTCGAGTTGCTTTTCTCATCGTTACTGTCGCTTGGTTCCACCGTTGGCACTTTGGCTTCTTTTAATAGACTAACGATTGCTTCAACCATGTAAGTCTGCATCTCCGAATCCATAGACCACGTAGGTGGTACGCACTTATGAATGATATGATCACCACCTCTCTTATTATTGTGCCTATTATTATGACATTGATCACAGTATCTTATGGGATGATTGCCATTATAACTCGCGCATTCGGTAGAAAAACAGATCGATATTGCTAATTTTTCGGTGGACCTACAATTCTATTCGGAAAAAATCATTGCATTCAAAGCTAACCGAAGGCAAATGCGGTATTACCTTATTCTCGCATACCATGGAAACTTGTTGCATTGGGTGTAAAATATCGAAAAACATTTGATTCGGATGTTTTCGATGGATCTCATTCGCACATTCGATACATAAATACAGGGGTGGGGGAGTATCACAAGCGTAAGTTATCGAAATACAATGGTCATAACAAACTTTCGCTGCTTCGGCGCTACCAGCGTTAGGGCACTTATCGTTTTGACACACAAATGGTGCGGGATCTCCTTAAATCATTTCCAATACGAATGATTATTCTTAACATTTATCCAACCATACCTGCAAACTTGCAGATGAGACCTTTCCTATCGAATAAATTTGCGTTGAACGTCGGCCAGTAATAGAAAAGTAATTTGGCAGCTGAAGAACGTGCTGCGCTTGCACCGTACGCTATAACGCTTAATATATCTTTTAGAATGTTCTGCTTTAACGTCATTAAACATTCTAATAACTGACAATGATGGGCTGGATTTGTCGAGTATTGTAAGACCATCATTATCACAGCAGAGACTGATTGATAAATCTCTTGTTCACTATTACTATGACGACCTAAGGAAATTTGTATACGTAATATCTCTTTTCGGAACGGAAACTATTCCTACTTACTTATAGTAAATGGCAAAATGTAAAAACATAGAGAATTTACAATATCTTGATGAAGGCTACTCGGTAAAACAGCTACGGATGATGCTGTTAAGTAAGGCAAATTATCTATCAAATCGTGTTCAAGAAAGGGCAAAAGGCATCCCAGGCATTGTAATATTGCTTGTCCAAACGCTGTAAATATAAAAATTCATCTATACCATCGCTGTATTTCCCTAACTGATGACCCGGAAAATATTACAAGAACTTTCTTCAACTTCGAAATCAAACTTCGATTTACAGTGGGGGCCATATTTCTCACGTAACTTTATAATACAACTTCTCATTGTAAAGTCACACCTTTTACTTTTCCCCATATTTACCAGGTGTACAAGTATTAAATGCAGATTTCAGACAACACAGCAACACCAATGCAGTTTGTACTATAAAGATTTGACACTGCACCATTTTGTTGTATCATCGACAAGTGTCAGAGTAATAAATTGGAAAAGGGTTGTGTTCAGTATGTCAATTTTTTGTCTGCATTTGAAGAAAGCTGCTACTGAATCATACCGATTACTTAGAGAAGCTTACGTGTGCACGATGGTTTCGCCGTTTCAAAACTGGTGACTTCGATGCTGCAGACAAGGAACGTTGAAAACCGGCAAAAAATACGAAGATGTGAAATTGCAAGCTTTGTTGGACGAAGATGATTCGCAAACACAACAACAACTCATCAACCAAATGAGCATTAGTCAACAAGATGGTAGATGGATACCACATGAGTTTAACGGAGAAACTGTTAATATTAAACGCTACCAACAGCAATTGACCGATTTGAATCATTCGTTGCTTGAAAAAATACCAGATTAAATCATGCGGCTTACTCACCAGACTTGGCCCCTTCCGATTACCACTTGTTTGCATCGATGGGTAACGTACTTGCTGAGTTAACGTTTTGGTTCGTACGAAGATGTGAAAAAATGGCTTAATGAATGGTTCGGAGCAAAAGGGGAAGATTTTTACTAGCATGATATTCACAAATTGCCCAAAAGATGGGAAAAATATATAACAAGCGATGTAGCATACTTTCGATCATTCTTCTGAATTTCAAATGTCTTTTTAGAAGAAAAAAAATCTGCATTTCATACTTGTACACGTATTTACTAATAATAAATATCATAGCTGTAGTAATAAATTTTCAATATTAACATTAGACTACTTGATATTTGATTTTATGCAATTTTATTTTATTTCGTGGAAGCGAAATTATCTATTTTTAAAATGAAAAAAATTTATATACAGTATGTATAAATTAAAATCAAACAAGTACCTGTTATTATGCAAACCGTTCTTAATTACATGGCCACCACTGTATCAAGCAAAACGCGTTCGGAAAATTTGAACGAGATGGAAATTCACGAGAAACCAGGCGCCGGCGCGAAATAACTAGGACAGTAGACATGAAAGGAGAAAATCAATGGCGTAATGAATGAATGAAATATACAAAGGCTGTTCGAAAAGTTCTTATATTTCCTTCGCGATGTATTTAATATATTTACCGTGTAATCCATATTGAATTAACGGAGCTACTTCGATTAGAGGAATCAACGAATTATAGAGCGCTTTATAATCTAAACTCGGAAAAAGAGCCATCCTCGTTGCGTCCATTTCCGGATTTTTGAGCAGTTCTAACGGCGAATTTGGCACATCTTTTAAAACAGCTGAAAACCTCTCAACGTTAACATGACGTTTAACTCCCCATTTTTGAAATTACTTAAAAGTATTTGCGTGAAGTACTTTATCGTGCCAGCTATATCGGAACCTGACGGTGAAGGCACTGCCCCTTGCATTAGACGTAGTTGAACATCGTATAAACTGCGTATTTTCAGCGTAACTGCAGATAATTTTAACAAAGCATCACTTTAGGGAACAATATCAAAGATTAAAACGGATGCAGAAACATTTACAACAACAACTACTACGCACTCTATATTGAAAGTATACATTTTCTAGGCTTTTTAACTTACCTTGCACGTGGCCAAGATAGAGTAGAAAATTGTTTAAGTACGATGAATAGAAAGAAAATGATGGAAAAAAGAGGTTAAATATGCTTACCGTCACATCGAGGACGCTATAAAAGATGATCTAAAATCGTTTTCTGAATAGATGCCTTTCAGATCATCCTTTATGAGGCCGTACAAATTCCAAGAGAAAAGATTAAAGAATTAAAAAAGAAATAAAAAGTAGAATAAAATTCCTTTGACTTCCTTTAATAATGGATACTTCCACAAAGTGCCTAAATATATATATATAATCAGCATTTCTGTCATCATTCAAAAAGGAAAAAAACACGAATATCAAGAATAAGTAATATAAAGAAGACACCAATATATGTCACGCGAAGTGTTCCAATAAAAAGAAATAAATTATCTTTCCAGACATCAAACGTAATAAGAAACGTTTTCATCAAAGCGAGTTATAACGATAAAACTTTCGAGGATATCTTATAACATATACGCGACCCCCCGGGGCTTGGAAGCGAAGAATGAGAGAAAACGGAAGATATGACAGCACGAGCTTCCGTCAATAACGCCGCGAGTAATAGAGCTAATTATAGGAATAATACGTTGTTGACGAAATTTGATATCTAATTGGGAGAATATCGCTGCTATATTAATTAACCCGATTCATACATACTACGGAAAATAGCGGATTGAATGGATCGGATTGACGTGTCTATTTCGAACACAAAGATTCTTTCATTAAACCTATTCATCCCCAAAATTGATTAGCGTTATATAAAAGTATTATAAGGAAGCCATTTTGAGATACACCTTGTACACAATAGTAAACAAACGACGCATGAATGAAAGATCAATGACCCCGCAAACATTTCCGCGTACGATATATTTTTTTCGCGTCTACGTGTTCCGCGGAATATTCAATCTTTGATTAATCACACAAATCATATGCACTTCTTTATATTAATTACTCTAAAATAAAAAACGATATATACAGGGTGCGTCTAAAGATCGTACGCAAACTTTCAGAGATGATAGAAATTTCCCTGAATATTGGTCTGCAGACTGAGACGGACCCCGTACACACATATATACGTATATTAGCTAAACATATAAGAAAAAGATGTTATAAAAGTATGTTGTTTCTGGATTGAGAAATTGCTTACATGCAGCAGCACGTGTGCCCATGTTGACAATGCAGTCACAATAATCAAACGCAAGGGAAACACTCAGGTCACATTGTTTAAAACGTGCGGGAATCTTCAACATAGGTGCGGCTTCGTTACCCCATGAAAAATCAATAGTGTTATAGAATAAGGGGCAACTGAAAGAATCTACAAAACAATGGGACACAAAACACGTGGCTAAACTTTTAATAATAACAAACCGGTAATGGTACAACACAATCGATCAAAGACGGCTCAAAAAAAAAATAAAAACAATAAACCACAAATAATGAAAAATAAAGAGACAATTAAACACTCGCGTTTCGTGGACACCCTCAATATATACATATACATATATATATCAAGGAATAATTTCTACTATACAATATATAGACATTATCACTTACATCGGACGTTAAAATGCGATCGCAAATTTATAAGACTTGTTGCGTACATCAGTATCGAATCACTCAAATTAAAAAAATAGTGTCACCGTTTTTTTTTTTTTTTTCTAACAACTTTTTCCTCGCATCAACGGAAAACGAACTGAATGAACTCTTTTTTCTCTCTCTCTCGTACTATTTTCGATACCTTGCGAATTGGCAACGCTATATTCGAGATGCGATGAACTTTACGGAAGTTGCGCGCTTCCTCTTGTTGCGAATTCGTATGATCGAATGCGTTCCCAATTCGGAATGGTAAATGTTAACAGAATTTAAAATCGAAGTGCACAGGGCTTTCATTCAATGAAAGGATACACTTTTTAGTTGATTATAGGTCCTAGCACATGCGCAACTTACGTACAACAGTAGCGTAGAATTTCGTTTCGAAAATTACATTTTCAGAATGACCAACACAAAATTTTCAAAAATTTTGAAATAGTTTTATGCGAATACGATACTCCTAAGAAAGACGTACGAAATTCCAAGAAGTCAGTATTCAGAAAAAAATTATAAGAAAATTATACATCGACATACATTTTCGCGGGTGACCAAAAATTGTATTAAACAAGGTATAGGTAAGCAATAATATGCACTATATATACCTTGAAGTCTATCACACCATAAATATTTATGCCATCCCCTCGTCTTCTGCGAATATTGGCGGTATAGAGATAGAAACGTCAATCAAACATATATATACGAGCCCGTACAGCAAAAAAGATCGAAGCTAATGAATAATTTTACAACGCTCATCTAAGCGGAAAACATGGTATCACCCGTTCTTTAGGAAATTATTTTTACCGCGAATTCGGATTTACCTCAAACATATCCCTTTCCCCCCACACAAAAACGCCACTGTTCTAAGGGACGCGCTAAAATGGAAAATTCATCTTCAGTGTGCCTCCACTAATGCAAATCGATAATAATACATAAGTGCATCTACTACAAGAAAAGCGTCAATCACGATGGAAACAGGTAGGTTGTTAGCTGAAACCATCCTCGTAATTTAGCTATATCTAATTTCGTAATCTAGGAAACAACGAAAGCCCTAGCGAATCAATCGACGAGTTGCGTCAGAGGTTAAATGATATGAAAAGGGCCATGGCTGAAAGACAGTCTGCTGGTTTAGACATTAATGAAGGCAGAAGAAATCATCGACAAACTACTGGTGTGATTGACGGAAGTTTTTTAAGTGTAGTGTTTGCTGTTGCATTACTCGTTATAATAACGGTTAGCGTCTACGCCTTTTACAATCTTTACAGTGCAGTATTAAAGCGTTTCCCATCAAAACACACAGAATTATAAATATAAGATCATGCAATAGCTACCAGTCTACCAGATAAAATCAGTAGTGCATTTAAAACAATAATTACGAACGATTCTTCAAACAATAGTGACTAGCTAATAGGTGTGTACAAGTGCAACAGAGTTATTAAAATGATGTATTAATTTATCACTTACCAACGCTTCCAATTGTTTGATTTTTAATCCCAATCCATGTGTGCGCCGCTATCTGTAACAAATTAACACAAAATCACTTAAAATGTCCCTTAGAAACAGCTGCATTCTCTTCACGTAATTTTTTGAGCATCTCTGAACGCCATTATATTCAAAAACTGACGTTTATTAGTGACGTCACATTCTTTTTACTATGTTTATGTCGGTTGAAAAGAAAATTAGTTAAATTATGCAAATTTTAATAGGAAATCACTTCAAGTATGAATTTATTTGATGGACAAAAATAATTAAAATGTCAACACTACCTACGGTATTTGTAAATATTACGTTTTCTTTTCGTGTGCAATAGTGGATATTATTAAATATATAAATTAAATTAGAATTATCACAGCATCTTACTTGCAGCGTAAATATACTAGGTAAAATAAAGTTTTAGCATTTTCTGAGTTAATTTAAACCATGTTTTATAAATATTTTTATACATATTCAGAAAAATATACAGGTGGTGCCATCTATAAACTGCTAATCTGAATATGTTACCGCGGTAATAGAGGATTACAGATTACTGTATTATTAATAATCAATTGCAATTTTTTTCATTAATTTTTAATGTCATCGCTGTAAAGTAATCGAAATAAGAGAAATATTTTACGTATGTGCAGGAAAAATAACACCTGCTATAAATTTTCTACATTTTATAAGATAAAAATAACCTAAGTTGCATTTCAGAACAAGTTTTCTAATTTACATACGCCGCTAAGTTCACACAGGTACTTGTTGCAGGCTATATTTAATGTATTCTCTATGTGGTTTGGTTTATATGTACAAAATGGCATATATCAAGAGAAAGTCGATAATACAATAATGAAGATATTATAACGATCCGTATTTTTAATTTCTTAGCAAGCTAGATTATTTTACGCTATGGCATCGACATTATGTAAATCGACAGTGGTATGTATACTATGTATTGACAAAACAATTATTTACTTGTACGAGCACAATAAAAAAATTACTATCTGTATGGAAATTTTCAATATCAATAATAATGTTTGAAAACCGTGGAAAATGCCTAACTAATAATTCTAAAAATAATGTTTACTAACACGTTTCCATTGCTAATACGCTTATCTATATTTTCCGACTTTGTCAGCAATTTACGTTTAATATTTTTATTTTACAACCGTCCTTGGGTATTTCTAAACCGTTAATGTTGGTAACAATGCAGCTCTATTGAGTAGTAGTAGGTGACATTTGTATTAACGTCGTTATGTCAGTGTGTCTTCATCGTGAATCTATTTTAAAATCCAGTAAAGAGTCATTTTAACTATGTCGACTTAGAGCTGTACAAATCTTAGTTTGCATTTTATCGTGTACAGTAATTTTCCATCTAATATGACAACGGTAATATTTAAAATTAATATTTCAATTTGCCTTTGATGATGTATTAATATGAATTCTAATTTGCAGCTTAAAGTTTATTTAGAGGTAATCGAAGATGTAATAAACGGGGTTAAAGACTTATTCCTTGAAGATGGGGTTGATGAGCAAGTGTTAATGGAACTACGGCAAGCATGGGAGACAAAATTACGCGCTACAAAGGCTGTAGAGAATCAGAGTGATGTCGAGAAGCAAGGTAGGCAGCAGATTGACAACTAAATTGACTTTGTAATCGATATCGTTTATATAGGTTTAAAAAAACTTAATGATGTTAACGGTTTTCCGAAACAAACCCAGCAACAAGTAGTAAAACAAGTTGTAGGGCAAGTACCTCCAAATAATCATGTACAGACGCAGGCTGTGCCTCAATTATTAGACGCTAAAATGGTCCCAATTCAAATTACATTACCCCCACAACCCGGAACAAATGTAGCTCCTCGTATCTTAACCATACAAGTCCCGGCGATGGCTTTACAAGGAAACCAACTGCATAAAGTGCTGACGGGTCCAATCATCACAGCGGCAATGAGCTTACCCCCACCTTTAGCTTCGTCAATACTTCAAACGCATGTAAACGAAGCATTAGGCCAACAGCAGCAAGTTGTTAGACAAATTACGAAGCCTGTGATACAAAGCGATGGAATGCATATGTCAGATTCCTCCGATAATGAGGAAGGGCCTTCTACATCTAGGGTTAATGATCAACCGATATTGAGGCTGCAAGTTGACGGCCCTATGGATACGTCGGATGAAGATGAGGATGGTACTGATGACGATGAAGCCTCCGAGGATGCAGACGAAGATAAAGATGATGAGGAACAGGAAGTCGACGAGGGAGGACCTGAGGAAGAGCCGTTGAACTCCGAAGATGATGTTACCGACGAAGATCCTACTGACTTATTTGATACGGAAAATGTAGTTGTCTGCCAATATGATAAGGTAAAGATAAGCTATAGTTAAATAAATTTTATCTAGATCCATCTGATGACCTTTACAACGATTACAGATTACAAGGAGTCGTAACAAGTGGAAGTTCCATTTAAAAGATGGTATTATGAACTTAAACGGTGAGGATTATCTCTTTCAAAAGGCTAGTGGTGACGCTGAGTGGTGAATTGGTTTCGTTGTGATAAAAAGAAGTACGCTTGTGCTCAAATTAATAACACTAAATTACAACAGGACATTGACTAATTAATAGCGTTTAAAACAAAGGAAAAAAAAAAAAAACGAAATAAGCAACAATTAATCAGCCATCTCCGTTTTCTCTCTATTGCTAAGCGTCACCTTCCAAATACCGACTTTGAATGGCGGGGCACCACACCTATCACCAAACGGAAGTACGACCCTGCATGATGTAACGAACTATTACTATTGGATTTTGAGAAATGTGTAATTAATTTTTAATATGATATTTGTATATCTTAAGTTAACAAATTCATATTAAACAGAAACGATATTAATTTGTTAAATAATTTTTAAGATGGGTATTCTTCTATAGAAAGCGGCACTTAGAACATTTTAATATCCGCCCAAGCGATACAATGCGACTCCCAAATCACTTAATTGGAGTCGTGTCGAATTAGATATAGTGGGAAACTTACTTTCATTGAATTTAAAAAATTTAAACAAATTGATAAAATACACTGTTGATTTTTTTAAATTCAATACAATTTTACTTATTATATTATAGAGTTTAATTTAATTCATCTTATACAAAAGATATAGTATACCCAATTCTCATTGGTTAATATATTAATTATCGAAAAAAAGTCTCCTTTTTTTTTTGTAATTTCTGTAAATTAATTCTTAACAATCAACTTATTACATGTAGTTAATTAAATAAAAACTTATTACATGTATTTAATTAAATAAAAAAACTTATTACATGTATTTAATTAAATAAAAAACTTATTACATGTATTTAATTAAATAAAAAAACTTATTACATATATTTAATTATACAAAAAAAAAACTTATTTACTTCTGTCCTGTAATTAATTTTATGTTTAAATAAATGTAGATTTATATGTTATATATTTAAAAACATATTAAATATAACACAGCAAAAGTACGTGCAGTACTGATTTCAATGCAGGTTTTATTTTATTATTATTATCGTTATTAATGATATCCTTAATATTACAATTACTAGCAGTATAGCACTGAAGTTCTCTAAAAATGTTTAAAACTTAAATAAATGAATGCAGAGGATGTTTTATACAAAACAAAATAAAACGTTTTATTATTTTCTTTTTTTGTATCGTTCATCCAATTACCTTTAAACCTTCAATTACCATTTCTTTCTTTATCATTTGTTTTGTGCTTAAAATATGTAAATGATTGTTTTAGTGTGATTGTCCTTTTTTTTTCCAGAAAAGAAATGTTATTATTATGAACCTTGTTTTTATTTAATATACAGCGCGTGATTACAATATACGATACTTATAACAAAATAAGGAAACATTAATTTAAGTTAAGGCGTACAATTGATGCAAATAAGTTCGCAAAATTTAATGAAGTACTTAATTTGAAGCAACTTTGTAATCCTATGTCTTTTATACCTTGCAGTGTTGGACTATTTATTTCTTATTTTTATCTTCCACAGGTTCCTGTTCTGAGCCCGTTGTTTGGCTTCAATCCATCCCATACTTCTCTTTTCCAATGTTTCGGGGTCTACCTATTCTGTTTTGTCTTCAAATATCCTCTTCTTCCATTCTGTGTAGATGTCCAAGCCATCCCAGTTGTCTCTCTTCTATGACGACTTCTACTGGTTTAATACCCAGACTATTAGTGATTGTCGTGTTTCTGATTCTGTCTCTTCTAGTTACTCCTTCTATTCTTCTTAGGAATCTCATTTCCATGGCCGTAACTCTGCTTTTGATTCTATTCGTGATTATCCATGACTCACTACCATATGTTAATGTTGGTCTGACCACACTTTTATACACCTCTGTCTTTATTTTTCTTGGTATTTCTTTTTTATCCAGAAACGAATTTCTTAATATGTTATATATTTTTGCGGATTTCCCTATCCTCTCATTTACCTCTTTCTCTATTCTCCCATTGTCTTCAATGATTGTTCCTAAGTAGTTGTTCCAATGCTTTTTCCCCGATTTTGATGCTATTTTTTCTTTCTTCTGCTGCTATTATCATTGTGTTTGTTTTCCTCGTGTTTATCTTTGTTAGTTCTTCTTGGTATATCTTCAAGTTTTGCTGTAATGTCTCTTCCGAGTGCGCTATCAGTACCATATCATCTGCAAACATTAGTTCCTGTACGTTAATTGCATTCATTTTCCAGTTTCCTACTTTCATATTTTTTCCTTTTTGTTTAGCTTTTTTAACAGCGTCGTCTATTAATATAGAGAATAACAATGGGCTCAATACGCATCCCTGTTTTAATCCAATTTGCGATTCGAATTCAGCTGATTCTGGATCTTGGAAGTTCTCACCTTATTCTTATTGCTTTTATACAATGCCTTAATCATCTCTATCATTCCTTTCTCTAAACCTCTTCTTTCCAAGCTCTGCCATACATCTTCTCTACTTACCCTATCAAAAGCTTTTTTAAGATCTATAAAACATATTTCCTTTCCTTTCCCTATTAGTTTTTCTCCTAATTGTCTGATTACAAATACTAAGTCCTGGGTGCTTCTTCCTTTTCTAAATCCATGTTGAGTATCTTCTAGTGTTGTTTCCAGTTTCTCTCGGAGTCTTTTTTCTAGTATTCCTGTCAATACTTATCCTGGGATGCTAGTTAATGTTATTACTCTATAGTTTGAGCATTCCTTAGAGTCTCCCTTTTTGTATATGGGCATAATTATTCCCATATTCCATTCCTTAGGTATTTCTTTTTTTATCATAATGTTGTTTAAGAGGTCAAGTAGTTCTTCCTTACCTTTGTCTCCCATATATTTTATCATTTCAGCTGTGATTCCATCCTCCCCGGCCGCCTTTCCCAGTTTTAGTTTGCTAACTGCTTCTCTGACTTCTTCGTCGCATATTGGTGTGATACGTTCATCGTCGTTTTTTTGTTTTATGCTCCTTTTCTCTTATGTATCCGTCTTGTTTTATTTTTGTGAGTTCTTCAAAGTACTGTTTCCATCTTTCCATTATCTCTTTTTCTTCAGTTAGTATATTTCCTTTGTCATCCTTTATATTTTTCAATATCGGCGTCTTCTTCTGTCCCAATTGTTTTATTGTTCCGTAGAATAATTTTTGGTTTTCTCTATAGTTATCTCTCAGTTTTATACCGAACTCTCTCCAAGAATTTTCTTTGGCCTTCTTGATACTCTCTTTAGCTTCTTTTCTTGCCATTTTATACATATTGTAATCCTCCTCTTTCCTGGTATGCATATATCTGATCCATTTATTTTATTTTGAAAGAGGAACAGGGGATTCGGATTTTACCATGGCCAGGCCAATCACCAGACATGAATACGACAGAAAATGTTTGGCACATAATCCAGACAAATATAGCGAAACGACCCCGAAAACCCAGCAATAAGGAAGAACTCGTGTCAGCTGTTACAGAAGAGTGGTTAAATATTCCAGAAGACACCATTAATCGTTTAATAGATTCTATGCCACGACGACTCGCAGCACTTCACGCAAGTAAAAGTGGATCGACAAAATATTAGTCTAATTTAAAAATTTTAAAATATTTTGTATATATAACGAGAATAGAATCTTTTTTTTAATTAGTAGGTGTCTATTTTATTCTGTCACCCTAGTGTAGTTGTGACGATGTCTATAAAAAGTCCTGAATAAACTTTAGCAAGATCGCCCTAATACATTGGACAGGGACTGTATTTGATTGCCGGTTTTTTAATCCATGATAAATAAAGCGTACCAGTGACCTCCAATTCTTGCGTATTCGGGTGGATGCGGTAGTAAGCACGAAATGAATAATTTATAATGGCTTTTACTTAGATTTCTTAACCAATCACAGACGTATTCGGTTTTTAATTTTTCTAAAGGGTTATCTTCTTGGCCTAGAGTAATTTTAGCATAGTAATCGGGCGCTTTTCGATGAAAATGTAATTACCTTCTAATGAATATTCGGTTACGTGGAACCAGTGAAACAGCATAGCTAACAGTCTTCCGATGACATCTTCCGGCGTCTTTTCAGTTGGACTACACCTTCCGACTAATAACCAAACGCCGTATCTCCCTAAGAGCTGCCGGTCTTCAACGGTCATGCTATCAACGACCGTCGAGTTACTTACACCCTGGTGTATATTGAAAATTGGCGAAAAGTAAGACAAAATAACTTAAAACCAAAATTTATCAGCGAAATAAAAATGTTCTTATATCCACGAATGTAGTGGCATAATTTAATACTTTTAGCGTAATAGTAAGAAGAAATCTGACGGCTCTGGTAATAAAGAGGTTGAAATAAACAAAAAGGTAAAGGGTATAGTAAACATTTATTTGCAATATTTAAACATAAATTTTGCAAAATACCTATTTTTTTTTGTTTCAAAAAATAAAACAATAGCAATATTTTTTTTTAGTTCCTTATTATACAGATGTACAGGGTGTACAAGAAAGTGCGTAACAAACATAATTTACTAAATCTTACTACTAATAAGAAAGGATACTTAAAATGAAATGTCTTCTTCTCTTTCTGTTTTGTACAAAGTTACAAATTCTTTATAGTTATAAGCGCATACAAAGTAGATGACTTACTGTATGATTGTATTAAATAGAATTGAAAATTTTACTTTTGTTTTTCTCTTTTTAATTTAATATTACAAATTTACATATTTACATTAAAAAAAAAAACTATCACATATTATGAATTTAGTTCCATCCGTCGAAAAAAAAAAAAAAACAACTCTTTGTAGTACTTAGATTAGTTTCTCTTCTTTTTCTTTTCTTTAGGAAAGAAAATTACAAGGCCAACAAGTTTCCATTAAATTAGATATGACTATTAAAATGTTGTATAAATACGTTAGTAAAAATACGGAGAGGATACCATTTATCCGTAGTAATCCATCATCTTTATTTGGTATAGAATGATAATATAAGGAATAGAATGATGTGAGGCGAAAACTTAATCATTGACGATCGAAAATGTCGCGTTTCGAGGGTGGGCAAAGATGTTCGGGTAGGGAGTTGGGAATATCATTTCCATCGATCTTAACGTTTATTAAATGCATGGCCAACGCAAATTCTTCCGAATCAAGCATACCGTCCTTATCCACATCCGCCAACTTCCATATCTTACTTAACACTGAGTTCGGCAACTTGGACTTAACCATTTCCGATTTCGCAGCTAAAACAGAGAAAAAATGATATCACACGGTATGTTCGGCGATCTCATTCGTTATCACTCAGTTACGTAATTGCATTTTCTATATCTCGTTTGTTTTATGTAAATAAGATCGTATTAGAATCATAGATAAAATGCTCCGGCTTATAATCTTATGCAATATCAATATTTGATCTGAAAAATAAGCTTAGTACACCGGTGTTTTTATTACCCCAACGTAAATTGTTTAATTAATAAATGTTCGTAATTAAATACGAAAGATGCTATGTACTACAACCCGCTTTTCTTGTTGCTCTTAATTTGTACTCTAATTTAACTCAATTCACCTCCATTATTCTTCAATAATACATGTTAGTCTATTCTATACAGAGAGTGCAACGAACGATATTATTATTACCGAATATAAAAGCAAGTAGTACATACAAACCAATGAAATCAAAATGTTACTTAAACCGTCTCTGCATAAATAAATGAACATTATCATCATTAGATTAGCAGGTTTTATTATATGTAGATGTTACATCGTATAATATTTCATATCGTCATTCCGTCGACTCAAATTTAACCGCGTGGTTACAAAATATCCGGCAAAAATACACGTTTTTTAACGATATATCGATTAAAATGCACACGTATTAAATTAACGGTCAGGTACACTGAAAATCGAAATTGACTATTGATCAATGATGTAAGAGTTTATTCACCGAATTCAATCGCGTATTGTACTCCTAATTTGAGTCATCCCATTCAGATAGATGATTAGAAAAATTACGAAAACATTTATTTGGTATTTTCCAGAACGCGGTGGATTCTTAGTATTTTTTTACCGTGTAAAATTTCATGGAAGTTTTAACGAATGCAAATCCATTGTATAATGTTTTCTAATTGGATAATTCTATTAGATGCTAACCAATTAGCTTAATAGTCTAATTACTGTTTAATTTACAAAGTACATCTACTAGCAGCGCATATATCTCAATTCAGCTGTAAGTGAATATTTCATAGCCAACATTGATATTGCAAAAGTAAATAATTGGTATTTTTTTATCTTATAATTTCTACTATTCAAATAAATATGTTCCAAATTACATACAATCAAATAAATTATTAGATAACCGATTCGATTTTAAAATAAATAAAATGCTATGTTGACATTTCTAATAAGAGCAATCTTATCTACTTTAAACACTCCTTTTTAATGACTCAGTATATCAGTAAAAAAAACGCTAATATTTCATAACTGAGTTCTTTAAAAAATAATTTAATAAAATTCTTACCAGCTCCAGTGACTTTGCCATCGATGGGCCTCAAGGATTCGAATATAATATCATATTGCTGCTTATATTTGCTCACAATCCATTCTGGTTCCCCAAATCCAGCATTAATTCCTTCACCTCTCTTGTATCCAAACGGTGAGATGGTATCTTCCACGTTGACAAAAGCACCGCCCTTAACATAACTCTCCGTTTCTGTGCTTTTGATGTCTTCTTGCGGAATCATAGCCATCAATTTTGAGATATCATCGGCTAGCATACGATCCACTATCTCTAATAATTTTGGTTTCAATGGATGGAACTTGGTGAAATCTAGATTGGCAAGAACCTCTTGCATCTTCTTGATGTCCGGGAAGTCTCCTGGGGATATTTGGTGCTCTCTTTGGAGCTTATCATATATTTGACCTAAATTTTTGATCAAATCCTTTTTCTTCGAATCCTTACCAAAAACTGATGGCATGTCTTTACGTAGTTCTGCTATAATGTAAGCATGTACTTTGGCTAATCTTGCTCTTTTAATTAGATCATTCAGCTTCCTCAAAGCTGCATTTCTAGGTAACGATTGAAGATCTTTGAATAAATCCTGTTCTTCATCCTCGAAAAGTCTGCGATTAACATCGAATCGTAATGGTTGGTCCCAGAATGAACCTATATAGACCCTAGCTACTTCCGGGGTTTGCAGCACCTTACCAAGAGACCACATAAGGGCACCATACACGCGCATTAATTGTTGGTGATCGATCATATCAGCTTTATTGAGGACTATACGTATTTTATCATCGTGCCCCCTCAATGCCTCGATTGACCTTCGGAATTCATCAGATATATCAAGCTTATGAGCATCAAATAATAGAATAATGCGGTCTACACGTTCTGCGAACCATTCCAAGACTCCCGTGAAATCATAGCCTCGATCAACACGTTGTTTTTCCCCAGATAAGATACCTGGGGTATCAACAATCGATATATTCTTCAATACAGGCGAATTTACTAAAGAGCATTGAAATCTATTTAAAAAGGCATTTCCAAATTTCGATAGTGGCCTAAATTGTCTCTTCGGATCGACAACTAACGCATTACCAGGTATAATACCTTCCTTATCATCGTACATAACAGCAATGAACCTATCGGTGGTTGGCTCTGGTCCGATCCTTATCCCTGGGAAATCTCTCTCTAGTAAGTATTTTATGAACGTTGTCTTACCGGTAGAATATTGGCCCACTAATAAGATCATCGGTTTTGCATCAAAATCCGAGTCTTCCAGTTGAGGGGAGTGAAAATCATGGAACTGATAATGTGTCTCAAGTGGTAAAAGTTTATTCTTGTATATGTCTTTTAATCCCTGCACCACGGTGCCGTACACTTCTTGTTTGTTATTGTCCTTACTTAACCAACTAAACATTTTTACTGACGATCTTCGAGGAGCCTCAACAAAGCATATGAAACACACCCAATTGCACGTAAATTAATACTAAATGGTATTACACTAAAATAGAGAGGATTTTGAACACGTATCTCACCCAATGTCTTGACAGTCACTGCACAGAGGAGTAGTTAACGAAACGAAAATCACCGGAGCAGTTCATTTAGCCAGACGATTTACTTATCATTTTTTTAATATTTTCACCATGCTAAGCAGACGAAAATAAAATACAGGCAGCGCTATCTATTTTTATCGCTGAAATAAAATTCCACACCCAAAGTGAAAACGCCCAGCTTTAAAATCGATTATGAGAGGATTGACTATATTTTGAAAGTGAATCCTCAAAAATTCGAAAAATACTAAACTTTCGTTTTTATTTCGCAAAATCACCGCTGTGATTTACTTCGTAAAAATCACAGAAGACCACGCATCACAGTTTGCGACTCCCCTAAATCAAATGCATCAAAGCTGTAGGCAACTAATTTCGCGTATAATTTTATACAATTTGCAAATAACTATTAGATGGCCTACAACCGTTATTATTCAATAATTTAACGCATATTAAGCACTTGATACGCTGAGATTTGAATATAAATGATGTTTAAATTGGATTATATAAGTTTGTCGATAAGAAATATTTTTTATTATGCAAAATACTGATATAGTTTCTCTTTAATAAGAAATAAAGAAAGTAATTAAATGAAATTACATATAAAAACAAATCCAAAAGCATATTTAAATACGAACTGATTACAAGCGCCATCTATGAGTTAAGTGATATAAGGATTACGGATAATAGAATATAATTTTGGTCTTATCACCCGAAACATGGAAGAAAATTCGCAACTGTTGTAGTATCTGGCTGTCAGATGGCGCGCTCGTAGTATTATTAATTTGAATTTGAAATTTTAATGTTTAAATTTTATTTGGCGCCTTATTACGTTTTTAAATCAAATTTAAAAGTAATTATCGTTAAGTATTTAACAATGGTTTCTCCTTGACGCAATCAATTCATGAGCAATTGCATAAAATGTCCCACGGCACATGTACGATTTGGAATTCATGTAACGCGAGCGATAATTTTTTTCTTGATAACAAAAGCTGAACACAATACTAAACGCTAATAAATTAGTTTGTTATTCTTTCCTAATTTCTTGTTTCACAAAAGCGCTTTTATTATGACATTTCCATTTATAATAAGTATTAAGAATATTTAGAATTAATGCTAGAATACTGCTTTAATTTGCTAAAACGAAACTAGTTGCTTCTTTAGTTTTAGAATATTTCCGATGATTTTTTGTGTGTTAAAAGAATTCATTACGCTTTTATATTTGCGTGTGTATGTGCATAAAATTACAATAAAGAATTCCCAACCATGGAAGGACGTGTTTGTATACGATTATTGTGCGAGCGGTATGGGTTTTTTTTTCATATTAAAAACGTTTACGACAATGTAGAAAAGAAGGCAATTAAAGCAAAAGAACTCGCGTAAACACAATGGAATTATGTATGTTAAATAGGTAGGAGCAATTGGAAATACATAATTATTTCGAGAATCTCTATTGCATCAAACAGCATGGTCCATTGGAACATGTTTTACCCATAGTTTTGTCGGAGGTCGTAGTGACGACCTACACAAGAGAGAGGGGGAGCCGTAGGGGGGTCTCGGTATACCAGTCAACTTACCTCAGCTACCAGTATCGTCGTATTTTATGTGTTGAGCAAGTTACACTCGCACCTGTATAGTATCGAGGCGAAAACACAATACACACGATGTTGTGTCATTGATTTCCTCGCGGTTTATCGATATAAAAGTTATGTCGAAAATGAACAATACTAACAGCAAAGCACGTCTGTGTCACATAGTGAAATGGGAAAATTTCGACGGCTACGGTTTCAATTTGCACGCAGAAAAAGGAAAACTTGGCCAGTACATTGGTAAAGTCGACAAAGATTCACCTGCCGAAGCGGCTGGCTTAAGGCAGGGCGATCGAATACTCGAAGTTAATGGCGAAAGCATCGCAACGAAAACCCATAAACAAGTCGTCGAAGCCATCAAGCAATTACCGAACGAGACCAGATTGTTAGTCATCGATCCCGACGACGAAGAAGAAGTACCGGATATCACGAAGACGCCTGAGAAACAGAATTCGCCCAAAGAAGAGAAAAACGGACCGCTAAATTTGAGTATGACAGCTGCCGAACTGCGGGCTAAACTCGCCGCCAAAAAGAAGTTCGATCCCAAAAAAGAAAGCATGGATTTCAAGAAGAAATTTGACATAGTACAGAAACTTTAATCGTTATAAGTGTTGTTTTCTTATTCCCGTGTTTAAAATACAGAAGAAAGACTATGTTACAATTAATATTATTATTATTAAAATGTTATAACTATTATTATTATTGAGCAACATCAATATATATTTTTGTTTTATTAAAAAGAAAATGGAAAATAAGATATAAAGTGTACTCAAAGTGGAAATTTAAACATATCCTTCGACCTTGGTATAATAATAACGATCAACATCATATTTTCCTTAAAAAAAAAAAGGTGTAAGTTGGATTTACGAGTATTTATTTTATTTTAAATAAAATAATTGTTATAAGACCTCGAAATGTTATTATTATTATTATTGCTATATTACATAAAATAAAATATTTTTCCAAAATAAATCCGCTTGTTTGATTTAAAAGCAAAAAAAAAAACAAAAATAAATTCTGTAAATACAGAACGTCACTCAGGTAACTGATGTTAATAAAATAAAAACTGCTAATTTCTTTCGATAGAAGGTCAGCAAGTAATATACACCTATCAAGACAGCACGATGAGCCTTGAAATTATTTAGTTCTATGTAAGTAGAGAAAATCATGAGATGAAAGGATCATTCTGAAACGATATGCTTATTAGATCGGATACAAAATGCTATCAGATGTTAGCTGTTCAGATCCGGATCATTACAATCCATCAATAAGAACGTTAGAAATAGACAAGCAAGCTTCTGGTAATTGCGGTTTCGATCTAACTAGAAGCAAGTGGGACCCGTATCCGTGGATTAGTAGTGTCGAATTCGGTTCCGCTGCTTATAATGCCGGCCTAAAAAATGGTGATTGTGTACTAGAAGTAAACGGTGAAGATATAATCGGGCAAAGGATCTCCGACATCGCTAATCTTGTGAAGAAAGACGAGCACGTCACTTTGCTGCTATGGAACGTTGGTACGGATCCATTATGTTCACCAGAGGTACGTTAAAATTCCACGAAGAAAAGATATTAGTCTCACGTGCTGGTGAGCTAAGAATTAAACGTTACTAAACGTTTTCAGGTGACTTGTTAGGTCACGTGGTTTCGCCGTATTAATTACAATAATCGAGTTTGTAATAGGTGTTGTTTCTTTTTTTTCGAAAAATGACCTAATGAAAACATCGTGTTTATGTAATATTTGCACTATTTCATTCGCAATTTAGAAAATAATACTTAATTCTTTCGCATATAGATAATAGATAATGAAAGATAAAGCACGCAAAAAAAAAACGTAATTATCGATTTATTATGTAGTATTAGAATAAATTAATAGACAGCATACGAATTCATCGAATATACTGGAAATATTTCATACATTAATTACGATTTATGATCGACAATCACATCATTTCCGTGTTTTTTGACGATGAATACTCAATGAACGCATAGACGAGGTATATTTGATAAAATTCTATATACAGTCCAAGGTTGCCTGTGGAAACTTTGAAAAACAACCTCAACCTCGATTTAATTTCAACGGATACGAATTATTATTTTTGTCTAAGACGCAGAGGCTTTTGAAAATTATCTCCGGCTTTAAACGGAACGCAAATCCCCTCTAAAAAAAAAAAATGAAATCCTGGATATCTCTAGGATGACTAGATTTTTCTGATAATTAACGATAACTACGCAAATGGAAGATAAAGTTTTATAATGTTGGTTTTGGCTAAATTAAAAATGTTAATCCGAATGGAATTCGCTACCTTTCCTCTATATTTCTTTTTAGACTCGTTGCAACGAGACCGAGTCGTGTGAATCATTTATGAACGCATTAACCATGAAAACAGTGAATGAAACTCCTTCCAATGACGAATAGATTAGTATTTCATCATCAAAATAGATTTTACCAAAGCAGAACCTTGGTTCTTTTAACAGCAAATATAATTGTCCGTACCGCTGGTTCTATACCTTGCACGTCGCGCATGACGCAGTGTTTATCAATAGTTATAAAAAAAAATACGTCGAGGAACAATAAGTCATTTAAATATAATAAAGAAACGATTTATTGTTAAAAACGTCATTGTTCCCGATTCATTTTTTACGAATAATGCAACGCGTTGGTGACAAACAACCGCATTTCTACTAATTAAATACTGTCTTTTAATATAATATTGACAGAGTCGTTTGGTAAATATAAATAATTAAATAATCATGAGAACGTTGTAGATGTATCGAAAAAGCGACAAATATTCAGGATATGAACAATAGTGGAGAGATTAGATATTAAAATTAAAACGGATGCATACAGTCACTCACATTGAAAATGATACAGTGGTATATAATTTAGTAAGAAGCTGAAAATGTTAGGAAGAGTAAATTGAATATATTAAGAATAGTAGATCTATTCTTGTATTAGATTACAAAAATAAAACGAATTCTAATCACAATGAAACTGATGCCGCGCAATTAGTCTCGGCAAAGAGAGGCAAGTTTCAGTGCCGTGCGAAAAACGCGGAGGAGTGAAGCGCGCGGCAAGGAGAATCGAGTACCCGTATCAAAGGACGCTTATTCAGTATTATACGACTGGCCGTTGAGAGTATTTGTCAGAATTACATACTTAAACTTTAAAAACGGCGTATTTGAATAAAATAGAAAACGTAATAATGTCGGATTTAGAATACGGTGTGACGTGTACCAAAAGCCACGTAAAAAGTATAAAATACTGTTCTGCAATCCAAATAATACAGCGAACAATTTTAATATAGGTGATAGTTTTATTCTATGTTATATACCGTTCATTTTACCAGACCAACAAGCATTTATCTCCTTCTGGATCAAATATTCGGATTATACATTACCAAGTTGGAGATCGTTACGAAACCTTATGGCATCTGTTCGTGACTACGTTGACAGAAGAATTAAAACAGAATTGTAAGATAAAAATTATGGTGGATGAAAGAACAGATCGGAAAAAATATTTTCTGGTAAATGTGTTGGCACGTACAATAGAAGAGTTTGAACCGTCATCCCCTATCTTACTTGCTTCCAAGAGTTGGAAAATGTAGTAGCAATCAAATTTTGAAAGTGGTGTTGAGAGCATTGCAAATTTCAAGTTTCAACTACTCAACTTTTAATGTTTGTGAGTGACGGTGCCGCTAACACGCTTTCCTTAGGCCTATGTATTAAAAAAACTTATCCACGAGTAAATGCTTTAATAGCTCATACAAATCATTATTATTGTAGGTGCATCATTTTCACTGTGATATTGAATATGTAACCCGCTGTAATGTTATCTGATTAAAATTCGTAATACCCGTTCGAATTCGTCGTATTTTATTTTTGTAATATATTTAATTTACTTATTACAAATAATTATATACCACTGCATCATTTTCACTGTGAGTCACTGAATATATACAGCATGTCTAAATTAAAAAGAAATTGTTACTTTTCAGGCTCTTTGCTGCGGCCCGATGCCAACGAATCTCCAACGTTTGACGGCCTGCATGTCATCGATATTAAACGTATTAGAATGCCCTATTTGTTTGGATACAATACCTCCGCCTTGTTTCCAATGCGACAACGGTCACTTGATTTGCGTGCGATGTAAGGCGAAAAGCGAAAAATGCCCCGTTTGTCGAATGAAGTACAATAAAGCGCGTTCAATACTTGCTGATCACGTAAGATTTCCGCTTTTCAAGCAAATAATAAATAAATGCTTTCTGCCGTTTTAGATTTACACAACGGTGAGCGACGTTTTCGGTTTAAAAGAAGAAACTCCGGATGAACGTAGCGCGAAATTAAATCAAATATTCAAGTTGAAATTCAAAAACAGGAATATACCGGGGATCAAGATAACGACGGCAAACTCTAGTACGAGTAAATTCTTTTCAAAGTTCAATATCGCGAAATCTTCATCGGCAGAGAATTTGTCGTCGAATAAGCATAAGTCTTCGACTCTTTCACTTGATAACGAATTCAACACCAATTTGAAAGCGAAATCACTTTCGACGAATGAAATTTTCCACGTCGGTCCTTCGGTATCTAGGAGTAATTCTGCTACTAGAATAAATAAGTGCAATAGTCTACAAGCTAGCTCGTTCTTGAATACAAATGAAAGGTCACTTTCATGCCATGGTTCTTACGAATTCCTAAATACTACTGTTAATGAAGAAGCACAAGTTTCTTCCAATTTACTCCAAGCCGAAGTAAGGAATTACAGATGCCCTTACGAGGAAAATTGTACCTTTATAATAACAGGTACAGCGCACTTTTTAAAAAAATATGCGATGTACGAGGGCGACCTGAAATGTTTCCGGAATCGACAAGAAAACTACGGTATTGGTGTTTTTTTTTTTATTTTTCGATGTCTCCTCGACGATCAATACACGGAAAAGTAGGATGTTTTGAGGTCTGCTAAATAGCCATCTGTAGCCGTAATAGCCTTCTCCTTTGAGGCAAATCTCTCCTCCCAGTGATTTTTTTCAGGTTTGGGAATATGCAAACAAAAAATGGTCGTCATGACCTATCTGGCCGATGGAACGGTCTTTGCTTTCTTTGGAGCCGATTCGCTTGGAAAAGTCCACTGCTTCGACTGTTCCTTGGTCTCCGGTATGTAGTGGTGGATCCAAATCTTATCTGCGATTACGAAACGCATGAATAAATCCCTTGGATTGCGTTGGATCCTGACCAGACACTCCTCCGAAACGGTCAACCGATTTCGTTTTGGCTCCGGTGTTAGCAAACGCGGTACCCATTGCGCCGAAACCATTTTCATACACAAAATTTCGTATAGGATATAGCTAAAGCGTTCTTCTGAGATTGCTGTTCGTGCGCAATCTCTTGCCGATTCCGGAAACATTTCAGGTTGGTCTCGTATGACTAACCTCATTAAAATTATATTTATAGGTGATCGTATAATTGAACACTTCCAAAACAGTCATAATGGTCCACTAGTACAATACTTTCAATCGCCAATTAAATTAAATTTAGAAGATTTATTGCATGGGAAACATAAAACGTACCTAATAACGATCAGCAAGCGAGTTTTCATTTTGAAAAGCACCCACGTTGTCGAGGAGTAAGTGTGAAAATGTTTTTCATGTACTAAATACGATGTATTGTTCTTTCGTTTTTAGAGGAAACGTACATTTATGGTTGTGGTTTTTAGGAGATAAAGAAATCGCAAGTCAATATAGGGCGTCCTCAAAAATCTACAACCGGGAAAATCAAGAATTACTCAGCATACACAACTCTATTTATTCCCTATGGACTACTAGCTGGCAAGAGATAAAATCGGAAAAAAAGGGTGTCATTCTGAGCGAAACTATTATGAGCGCCATGATAAGTAGCGGCGTTGAAATCGTTATAGAGATATGCATTAGTAAATTGTAGGATAATATATGTTTAAAGTCTGGTATTTATTATATTTCAAAAATACAGTAATTAAAATAATTAAAATTATCGCTTTAGTGCTGCCACCTACTAGGTAAACGCTGAACTATAAGACGCGGTGTAGACGTTCTCTTCTTTTAAATAGTAACATTAAGAATTCCCATAACTCTTCTCCATTTTACTTCCCGACCCTTTCGTGATAGATGGCGACTGTTACCGTACACTAAATAAGTTAATTTCCAACAAATCAATTAACATCCTTTGGTTTCTATAAATTCCAACGAAATAATTTCGAACAAAAAACATTCGATTATTCGAAATATTGATAAGAGTCTAAATTAAGCAGAATACTAAAGCCATCAATTTCACAAGCACGATAATGTCTTAAGAACGCCATTTTTTACTTCCGTGTATATTTTTACGTTGGATCCCTTCGATACAAATTGAATTAATAGTAAATATCGTATTGTAAATATAAATTTGTACCGCTAATAGATAAAAAGGAAAATGTTTGAGATAATTTAAGAAAGTTGAGAGTTTAAAATATGCATGCACGGGATTAAAGTATGTAGTAGTAATATAAAATGAATTTCGCTGTTACAACAATACTTTTGCACGGGATCTAAAATTATAAAACGGGTTACAAAATATGCAACGTTATCGTTTTATAAGCGATAGGTTGAAGCAACGCAACGGAACGGAAAAAGGCGAAATTATTGAATGAAAATACTTCGATATTTATAAATTGATAAACAACGTTTTAGCTTCGATGTGTTTATAAATATTATAAATAGCTGAATACCGTAGTTTTGATTACGGTTCTATCTGTGGGCAGCTGCCACATAACGTTTTTGTAGTAAGTGTATGTTAAATAAAGTATCATTTTTGTGCGTCTAAACGTGTTCTCGTGTATACAGAAAATATATCGGATTTTTGTCGTTTCTTTTTTTCCGTAACAAGAAGATAAGTTATAGGATGGAACAATAACAACGAATATAGTAACATTCAACATTTCGCATGTATATTTGGTGTAATGTTGGCAGCAACGCGTGTGGACAGTTTGGCATTTTGTGATGTGAGCTTTTTATCGAAAGTTTTTATTATGATGTAGAAGTTAAAATTCAAAGAAAAGTTATTATCAGTAGCAGTTTTCGGTTTTCGAGATCGAAGTCTTCCAACGGTTGCGTACCAGCAATGCTTCTGTGGTCTCTAATCCTCTCTATGCGTCTCTTCAAATTTGGTTAAGAGATGAAAATAAAAAATGAAAGAATGCAAATAAAAACATTAGAACATATGTGATGAGAAACATAATTTTATTGTTTTACAACAAATGGAAGGTATAAAGGCGTACATTAGTGATCGGTTATAAGTTTAACTCTAGGATTTGTTGATGATTGTGTAGTGATAGTGAATTGCCCAGCATGAGAAGTAGGGATAAGTGTTAGGGACTACGAAATGATCAAAGAAAAGTCTGAAAAGGGACCTGACGGTGTCAAGGAGGAGCCCGGTAGCTCGGAGAAGGAACCATCTAGCACAGAATTGCATGTTAAGAAAGAAGATGACCCCACAGGTAGTAATTGTACTGTGAAAAAAGAGCCTAGCCGACCCATCACTAAAAATGGAGGTATTATTGGCTCGACTAACACAGGTTCTTTGCACGGCTCGAGCGAAAGGAAAGCAGAGAATGAAGAAACTTCAACCACAACTGATACGACCAATATACCGCTTAAGAGCGAAGAATGTATCGAACCTGAATTACCAAACGATCCTTTTGGTTTAAATCTACCATCAACAGCTCCCGCTCCTCATGCAGCCCCGCCGGATGGGGTGCAACCCCTTGCCAGTAACGTCATTAACAAACAGCCGAATAATATAGATGTGCAATATATGCAGCAGCAGAGTCAAATTTTCGTATTCTCTACAATACTGGCCAACTCGGGGGCAGATGAAGTACTACAAGGTCGATATCCATCGATTATAGCTTATCACTGTGCACAACCTGGCACGAAGAAGTACCTGGAAAAGAATCCTCTGAAGATTACTCAATTTAATCGACAGAATCCAGCACAATGGTTTAATAACCTGACTATGATGAAGAGTAAAGGATGTACACGAAGTCCAGGATTAGGTCCTAAAAATCAAACTTCTCTAGATTCGTTTTTAGGTCCGGAAACGTTAGAAGACATGGTTGGCTTGACAGATTCCGATTTACCGTGGGAACAGAAGAACAATCACCATCTCGAGAGCTTAGAAAATGTTGGAAATGGTCTGCCAGATGTCGTACCCGATATGGAATCTTGTAGCCCTAATTTAGGGAATGTACAGCCCTCATTGCAGGGTGTTAAAGTGCCTGATGAAAATTTAACTCCCCAACAAAGACAACATCGTGAAGAACAACTCGCAACGATACGTAAGATGCAAGCTATGTTATTTCCTGAAAATCAGAATATGGAAGGCAGTCAAGGTAACGAGACTATGGATATACAGCATGGAATGATGCCGGCACAATCGGGACAACCCCCGGGTGGTAATATGCCGCCTGGTATGCCGAACTCGATTAATGCTCAAATGGAATGGCAAAAACTTCAGAGCCAGTATTATGAGGATAGGAAATTAAAGCCGGATACCAGGCCTATGGGACATAGAGCTGTACCGCCTGCCGGTCCACGTCTTCAAGGACCTCCACCACCATATCATCAGACTCCGCGTTCCGCTAGCGTACCTATTGCATTGCAAAGCCCTAGCCCAGCATCACCTAACAATCCCACCTCCAACCTATCACTTCCATCGCCCAGAGCTTCTTCGGCTCTTAATTCGCCAGCAGATTCGAGTAGACCCTTCAGTCTAGGTAGACATATGAATACTAGACAGAGTCCTACATTACAAGATTCTCCACAACCCCAGCGCCTGAATCATAGCAATCCCGGAACTCCAGTTTCTCCTCATGTCTCTCCCAGTGTTACTTGCAGTACCAGTGAACCAACAACAAGTCATCAATCTACAGGTGAGTATAAGTAGAGACCTTGACCTTTGCTATTCATCCTCGATAGGAGAAAAAAGGGGAAGAGTCTAAAGATTCTTTTCCAATATAAATGTTGTAATAAATTTCATTTCAGATGGTATATTCGGTAGAACTTTACAATCTATAGCACAACAGAAACAACTAACGACTACACAAGGCTCTACAACACCAGGGGGACCCCCTGCAACTAAAGAACCTAATCTGATGCCTGTACCATCACCACAGCAAATACAATATCTAAATACCTTTGAAGGACAAGAACTTATCATACAGAAACAACCGAATACAAGCTTGAAAGAAGGAAATATGATATCATCGCCGTATGTATAAAATAATGCAATGTCTTATCAAGTTGACCGTTTTAAATTGTCACTATAGCCGTTTTAAATATTTTCCAAATATGCGATAATGACTAGTTCGTTGATATTACAGCGTTTTGCCGACAACAATCGATAGTGGTTTCGTTGGATCTGACTTAGCGCACAGCAGAGTATCTTGTCCTAATACACCAACCTCGATGGATGTGGGACCACGTTTTCCTTCTACTCCTAATGTCCCCTCAGAAGGTTGCAGGTTTCAAATCTCAAGCCCGCATACGCCAACGACCCCATCGGGTAATAATTTAAATTTAATATTTAAAATTTTACTTGAACTTAGCATATTATTAAATTTTATTTTACTTAATAGGCGAAAAAACGCCAAGGCTTAGTGGTCCTAGCTCTGGTTCCGCGCCCGGATTAAGTCCTCAAACAGTTCCAGGCCCTACGTCAGATCCTTTGAAGAACGATCTGTTCCCCACACCTAGCCCGCATATGATGGACGTGCCGCGATTTCCCGGACCGAGCGCTTCGCCTGGTTCGAAGATGGGTAATTTCGTTAATGTACCGTCATCGACTGGTAAACCAGGTCCGTTAGATATGCAGAATTACGGATGTGTAAGAGGTGATAATGTTCCGCTAAATCCAAACTGTACGAGTGCTATGACTGGGAATCCTAAAGTGTCACATTTTGATCCAATATCTTCTTTAGCTCAAATGAGTCAACAACTAACGAATAGTGTAGCTAGTTCCTTAAACGGTCAAGGTAATCAAGGTCCTGGTATGATCAACTTTTCCCCTTCAATGCATATGATGGAATTGGGAAGTTGCCACGGAATTAACGATATGGACCAGGGTGCAGGCAATATGATGGGTATGCCGATGCAAGGTCCACCGCACGGTTATCACCCGCCATCTCCCATAGGACCTATACGCTCTCTATCTCCAAAATTACCCTATTCGAACCACATGTCTATGCCGAGGATGATAGGAAGACCACCTGTGCCAAATCCTTATAACGGCGCCAATGTACAAGTCAAACCTAACGCCCCCAACACAATACAATATCTACCGGCAAAATCGCAAGTTGGCAACGCTCCAGGGCCTAGAGGGCAACCTAGTCTAGATTTTCTTCAACGTTTCGCAAATCCCCTAACGAACATGGAGAATAAGATACCATCTCAAAATTTGCAGTACTTCCCTAACTGCAATCCGGCGAACGGTCCGATGCAAGGACCGGGACCGATGCCTCCTCACATGGCGCACATGGAAGGACCAATGCCGGATGGTCCGATGGGTCCAATGATGGGAGGACCGTTAGGAAACGGTCCGGCACCTATGATGGCCGGTGGAATGGGCATTCCTTCGGGAATGATACCGATGATGAGAGGACCTATGAGACCGCCGCCTGCGATGATGAGAATGCCCCAGATGGGCTTTAGCGGTCCTCCCGGCGGCGGACCAGACGGGATGTTCAATCCCGGTCCGAATATGCCTAATCCTAATGCACAAATGTTTGTTAGCGGACCTAAAGGTAGTCCTATGGGCATGGCACCCGATGCTAGCCAACCTCTTCCTCCATCGATGGGACAAAACAATAGCTTTAAGAATTCTCCGTTTGTTGGACCGACTACAGCCGACCCTAACTACGCACAGCAATATCATAACTTCCAGCAGCAATTGTACGCAACAACTCCGAGAAGTCAGATAGGCGGGCAGGCCATGGGACCCGGACCAGGACCCCCGCACACACAACAACCTTCGTACTTCAATCCTAAATAACTACTGTGGTGCTGAGTGTATGTTGCAGAGTATTTTGTTTTATTTTTGATATTACTAATGATGTAACCTGGCAATAATAGGATGTGGGGTTTATTCTTGTCTGTTATGTACGCATCGAAAACAAGTGCAGTTAAGGGTTGGCATCCACTGTTCATGTACAAAGCTGCCTGCCCTATTTAAGGGGGCTAAAAAATTGCCTGAATACTTTCGCTATTCTGGAATTGTATATTTGCCATAATCTAGAAAGACATTTTAGTTTTTATTTTAATGTTGAACTATAATTTTAGTAATTGGACGCTTTGTCCTAAGAGGTTTCACTATTGCTCATATTAATTTTATTTCTATCCATCTGTTAATCATTTATTGTAATTTTATGAGTATTCATCATTGAAATGATAACAATAAAATTCTATATTATATATGTCTCTTTTTTTATTTTTCTTATAATTCTTTCTTCTAATACAAATACTGAACATCCATGATCAGTAATCGTCATTACTAGCTCCTGTTAAAGATGAACATATTTGCTTTCTATTTATTTATTTAATAATATTAAATGCATTCACGACCTCACTTAAGATCTATACAATACTTTTAACAATGAAATATTTATATTCTTTTATACCATTATTTAAATCGGTCCTTTCTTTTAAACCTAATTAAAGAAACGAAAAATTATCTTCAAGTTCGTGTAATTTTTAATAATTCAAGCTACGTATGATCCCTTGCGTGAGGTGTACGACATTTGGTATTACTGCGCATTGATTTGAACCACGAAACCGTACCACCGCATGCAACTCGTCCTTGGTCCATCTAAATATCTAATAGAACCGTTACCCCTGTATTTAATTTCTTGTAATCAAGTAATGGCTAGTCAAAGAAAAATGAGGAAGGTGGGTGATGGTAGCAACAATGAAGACGGTAACGAGAGGAACCATAATGATGAGGAGATACAAAAGGCATTAGAAGAAGTAGATTCGTGCCAAAACGAAATAGACGCTTTAAACGAACAAGCCAGCGACGAAATTATTAAAGTGGAACAAAAATATAACTTACTGAGGAATCCCTTATACGAAAAAAGAAATGAGAGCTTAAATAAGATACCTCACTTCTGGGTGACGGCTGTATCCTTAAATCAAATAAGATAACCTCAAAGCTTGATATAAGTTTCCTTAATTATTTATTAGTTCGTTAATCACCCCGACTTATCAGCAATATTAAGTGATTCCGAGGAAGACTGCTTACATCATTTGAGTAAAGTTGAAGTAGAAGAGTTTGAAGACATTAAATCTGGATACAAACTTAGCTTTTATTTCGAGGAGAACCCATATTTCGATAATCGCGTATTAACGAAGGAATATCACTTAGATTCACTAGGTAAACGATCTCCAATTGTATTTAATTAATGAGTAACTTCTATTACTTTTAGAAGAACCCACATCGGAAAGTACCACAATAAAATGGAAGGAAGGATTTGAAATGATAACAACAAAGCATACAGCATCTAAACCAGGTCAAAAACGGGGGACGGAACACAAATCTTTCTTTAGTTGGTTCGACGATCACAGTGATCCCCTTTCTGATGATATTGCGGAGATAATAAAAGACGATATCTACATAAACCCGTTGCAATATTTTTTGGTACCTGATGTGGGCGTGGATAATGGAGTTGATGATGAGGAAGGTTCTGATCAGGAGGATGAAAATGAAGAACAAGTAGGTGGAGTTATAGGGGATACGGATGAAGAAACGCACGATATTCAGAACACAGGTAAATCGATGGTATAAAGTCAATCCGATGTAATGATTTCTTTCTTTTCTTTTTTTTAGTGCCAGAGGAACCATCCAATGCTTGATTATGAATTTATATATTAAATGTTTTTACTCTGATTTGATATACTTTATTTTAAGAAGGTATATCAAATCTGCAGTATTTTTGGATATGGGTTCTTCTGAGGGACCAAGTTGTATTAGTGCAATGAGGGCACCGTTACAAGAATTTTTTGTTTATGACAATTTATTGCTTAAAACCTCAAACAAAGCTATTATAAATAGAGGACAATTAGTCGTTGCTGGCGCATGTCTTATATCATCAAACAAATTAGTTTCGACTCCCCAGCAAAAATATATTTTCCTCATCATCAACTCTACTATCCACACCTACATGAGGAATCAAAAAAAATTGCAACGCGTCACCAGAAGGGAGGTCGTTGCAGCCGTTGAACCAACTAAAGAAAGATTTATGCTCTCCCTCATTCTTGCTCTGGTTTAATTGTTACCAGTTTAAATCCCTCCTTCCACTTTATTGTAGTACATTTGGGTATCTGTTCTTCAAAAGCAATTAAAATTACTACTGGCTAATTAGATACAATTGGAGGTTGTATACCTAAAGAATCTAAGTGATACTCCTTTGGTAATATGCGATTATCAAACAATGGGTTCTTCTGGAAATAGAAACTAAGCTTGTATCTAGATTTAATGTCTTCAGACTCTTCTGTAAGCCGTCTTCCTCGGAATCACTTAATATCGCTAATAAGATTTAATGTCTTTAAGTTCTTCTACTTCCACTTCACTTTGTTATTTAAAAAAGAAACAAAGTGAAGTGTTAAGTATATGTTGCAAAGAGTATGTTATTTTTGATATTACTAATGATGTAACCTGGCAATAATAAGATATGGGGCTTATTCCTGTCTGCTCTGTACGTATCGAAAACAAGTGCAATTAAGGGTTGGCATCTATACTGTTCATGTACAAAACTGCCTGCCCTATTTAAAGGGACTAAATTACCTAAATACTTTCGCTATCCTGCGATTTATAATCTAGAAAAATATTTTTATTTTAGTGGTAAATTATAATTGTAGTAACTGGACACTTTGTCCTAAGAGGTTTCACTATTGTTCATATTAATTTTATTTCTATCCATTTGTTAATCATTTATTGTAATTTTATGATTATTCATCATCGAAATGATAACAATAAAATTCTATATTATATATGTCTCTTTTTTTTATTATAATTATTTCCTGTAATATTATAGATTTCTCATACGATTAATAATAGTCATTACTAGCGCTATTAACGCTTATTAACTCTAATCAATGTAATACATCTACAAATAGACATAAAATATATGCACTTTGCATATAATCCGGTCTCTAGTCATTACTATAGATCTTATTATGGTAAAAACGTATTGGTTTCTAGTTTAGTTATTTATTTAAGGTTATATAGAATAAATTCAAAAATGCGTTTAAAATTAATTATCTATTACCCTATACTACCTTTTAAAACTAATTAAATAATAAGGAATTTATTTTCAAACCTAATGTAATTTTTAATAAACTAAATTTTAAATAATTTCAGCTGTATATAACCACTTGCGCAATGTACGACATTGGTATTAGTGCGCATTCGTTTGAACGATACGAGACTATAACCGCATGTAACTTATTTCTTGTTATATACGATTAACTAGTTTACGTTACACTATATTCAATTTCTTATAATCAAATAATGGCTAGTCAAAGAAAAATGAGGAGAATGGGTGATACTAACAACATTGAAGATGGTAATGAGAGGAACCATAATGATGACGATATGCAAAAGGCCTTAGAAGAAGTAGATTCATGTCAAAACGAAATAGACGCTTTAAACGAACAAGCTAGCGATGAAATACTTAAAGTGGAACAAAAATATAACATACTGAGAAATCCTTTATACGAAAAAAGAAATGAGAGCCTAAGTAAGATACCTCACTTCTGGGTGACTGCTGTATCCTTAAATTCGAATAAGATAATCTGAAAAGCTTAATATAGGTTTCCTTAATTATTTACTAGTTTGTTAATCACCCCGACTTATCAGCTATATTAAGTGATTCCGAGGAAGACTGCTTACATCATTTGAGTAAAGTCGAAGTAGAAGAGTTTGCAGACATTAAATCTGGATATAAACTTAGTTTCTATTTCGAGGAAAACCCTTACTTTGATAATCGTGTATTAACAAAGGAATATCACTTAGATTCTTTAGGTATACAATCTCCAAATGTATCTAATTAGGGAGTAATTTTTATTGCCTTTAGATGAACCGACATCCAAGAGTACTGCAATAAAATGGAAAGAGGGATTTGAACTGGTAACAACCAAACATACAGCATGTAAGCCAGGACAAAAACGGCGGTTAGAGCATAAATCTTTCTTTAGTTGGTTCAATGATCATAGCGATCCGCTTTCTGACGATATTGCAGAGATAATTAAGGATGACATCTACATAAACCCATTGCAATATTTTTTGGTACCTGATATAGGCGTGGATAATGGAGTAGATGAGGAGGAAGGTTCTGATCAGGAAGATGAGAACGAAGAACAAGGAACTGGAATTATAGGGGATAACGATGAAGAAACGCATGATATTCAGAATACAGGTAAATTGATAGTTTTAAGGTCAATTTGATGTTACGATTTCCTATTTTTTAGTGTCAGAAGAACCTTCTACTGCTTGATTATGAATTTCTATTTGTTTTTGCTGTGATTATATAAATATTGTTATTTCAAAGGAATATATATTTATATGTATTATGAAAAATATTTTCAAATGTAATAAATAAGTAAATATATTTTTATAATGAATTTTACGTTATTTTTATTTGTTTTTAATCATGTCACCCAAGGCCATGATAAATGTCTCAGTAGGTTTAACACTTAAACAAAATTCGAAAAATTGACAGTTGGGTTATGTTTGTTTGGTTCGCTCGTGAAAAACTTTACTAAGCAAAATGCCAGTTAGCCGCTTAGATATCTATTATAGAAAGTTGATTCTATCGAAATTCTTCACTAAAGGATGGGGCGATCCTGAAAAAATCATGAAGTAAATTTATCGTCGTTCTAGAACTTATACCTTTGGCGTATGTTTTAAGGTTATAATCTTGCATTATTTTCGGTTTTTAGATTGCTCAAATTCCGTAGAATAGTCTCGACACGCAACTCCTGCTATAATCTCGTACAAGCCGATCACCACATCGAAATTATAAGCGTAAGTATCAAGTTCTCTACCAATACCTTATTACTGATCATCTGCGTTGTCCAGCAACAATCTCTGGCAGACTGTTACGTTGCCCAAGGTAAATTTAAGTCGCCTTTTGCATTACATTTACCCGATATCGTCCCTGATGAAATTAGAGAAGCATTTTTCGAGATCATAATTCCGAAGAAATGGAATTTACATCCGTACAAACCAATTTGCATCCACCTAGCAGGTACTGGTGATCATGTACGTATTTAGTTCTACGTTGCATGTATTTGCATTTTATCGTCTCATATGTGTTTCAGTACTTTTGGAAAAGACGCTATATTATGGCTAAGCCATTATTAAAACATGGAATTGGTTCAATTCTATTGGAGAATCCGTTTTATGGATATCGTAAGCCTACAGAACAAGTCCGATCATGCTTATTTAATGTCTCCGATATTTTTGTAATGGGCGGCTGTTTAATATTAGAATGCATTGCGTTATTACATTGGTGTGAACGTTTAGGTTACGGTCCCCTAGGGGTAACCGGTTTATCGATGGGAGGACATGTAAGTACTATGAATTAAATTTGATTATCATCTAATATATCAATAATTCTGATAAATCATTTTCCATGACGATAGCTCTTTATAGATCTCCAATTAATGGAAAAAGACTGTTTGAATAAAACATTTAGACGATTTATTATTTCGCTTTGTAGATGGCTTCCCTTGCTGCCACAAGTTGGCCAAAACCTTTAGTACTTGTACCTTGTTTATCCTGGTCAACAGCTTCTTCGGTTTTTACAGAGGTATTACCTATTTCTTTCATATTTAATCAAGAAACAATGTAAATTTTGCTTCTTCGTATTTTAGGGTGTAATGAGTGCTGCTATTAATTGGGACGATTTACAAAAACAGTATTTATCTGACTATAGATACTCAGAAATTTTGTCAAAATTATGTAGAATTGTCGATAATCCTTTTTCATGTGGACTAGCTCAAATTCCCGGTATGATATTTTCTTATTTATTTATTCAAATTAGGGATACACATAGCGATCGAATCTGTGCACTCAATGCACTCCTTTCTGATATATATTTATGTGAATCTCTAAAATACCAAACTGAAGATACATATACACTACTGGAATATCCTAGATAATTAAATAAACCTTCGAGCTTGCTATAGTACATTTTCATAGTCGTTAGATACCAAAGAAGGTCTGCTAGTGTATTTCGAAGCTATTTTCAAATATGAATGACCATCAAAATTTTCACTTTTAGAGTTTGAAATTCCCGCTAAAGTCTTAGCAGAGAAGTACAAAAATAACTTGCGCTATATAACTCCGTACGAAATTCTTTCCTTGACCAAAATGTTCAGCAATTATACCGCGGAAGGGTCAACATCTAGTCAAAGCGTTGCGATATCTCTGCCACTATTAACCCGAATCTTACGCTCCTTAACTACGGTATCAGCTGATCTGCAGGAGATTAAAGTTAAGGACAAGGAGGCGGTTTGGTTCATGAGAGGTTTAATGGACGAATGTACCCACTTAAAAAATTTCAGTGTACCTGTAGATACGTCTTTGATAATCGCAATATGTGCTAATATGGACGCCTACGTTCCTAAAGAAGGGGTGTCTACCCTAGAAGAGATTTGGCCTGGTGCTACCGTGAAATACTTAAACTGTGGACATGTCGGCGCCTATATAAATCATATGAATCTGTTCAGGTATTTTTGGTAGTGGATCTAAAGCAGCATTCTTGTATCTAATTTCTTGTTTTACAGAGACTCTATTTTAGAAGGCTTTCATAGGGCTATGAACAAATTGCCACCTCCGCCTTCTCGTTGAAAAAAAAAGTATCGATCACTGGTATTTTTATAGTTTAATTGTTGATTTTTCCTTTTCAATACGTCCTGTGTTCATGAAGACTTAAAGAAAAGATGTGCCTTAAGAATAACATTGTTGTGATTTCGAATTTTTTAATTACGACTAGCTACATTTACTGTTACGACACTACTTAATTGTGATATTTAAGATAATTAAATAAAGTTAATACCGTTACTTGTTTATTATAGGTTTTTTTATTAACAATTTGTGGAATATAAGGTATATAAAGTAAATTAACAACCATTACCAATGCGCATTTAGCCAACAGAAAACAAATGGAATTATTTGCAAACCTCCGAATACCATTTTTTGCTATGGAAGCAAATTGAATTAACACAGTGGGGGCACCGTTGCAAGAATTTTTTACTTATACCAACTTTGTTACTTAAATAAGGCTTTGCAATCTCGACCAAAGCCTTTATAAATAGAGGATGGTCGTTTGGTGCTGGTACACGTCTTATATTCTCGATGCCTATCTAAAACCACCAAAAAAAATGAATTTCGAACCGCAACTAGGTAATATTTTTGAGAAACTGATACCTTCTCGGCTAGTTCCTTACAATATTCAATATCCATCTCGTGTAATGTTTCAATATGGTCATTAACGAAAGCTATAGGCACCATTACGAAGTTCTTAATACCTTGCTTCACATAGCCTTCCAATGTCTCATCAGTAAATGGCCCTAACCATGGCAAAGGGCCTATTTTCGATTGCCAACACAATTGGTAAGGGTTTTTATTCTCTAGGAGGTGCATTACAGCATGTACTGTAGCTGCAACCTCGCTAGGGTAAGAATCACCCCGATTTACGGCCTGAAACCAAACTATCTACCTGTTGTGGAAATAGAAATACCTTATAATACCTTCAGTGGTATGGAATGTGCAGAGAAGAGGATTACCACGTCGTTCCTTATATTCTCGGGAAAATGTTGCAATTCTTTCTTAATTAAATCAGCGAACGTTTGAGCCAGATAAATATTTGTGGACCAACGATCGATTAAACTAATTTTTAAATCTTTTGGAAAGTCTCTAAGATGATACAAAGATTATAAAATAACTTCCGACTAATCCACAGACATACCTTTTCCTGTAAAACTTATACACAGCATTCAAACTTGATCCAGTAGTAGCACAACTGTATTGAGGATATTGCGAGAATAACATAACATGTTTAACCCCATCCCTATAAGAAGTCATTGATAAAAATGAATTTAGACTACTTCCAAATGAGTAAAATACTTCTCCAATTGCTCTAAGACGTTTTCAGTGAACGGATCTACATATCTAAAGCAAGGGTATGATTTATGCGGCGCTGTTTCAGGAGATACCTTATCTAATTCTTTACAAAGTAAATCCCCTTGCAATTTGGTCCATTTCAATATTGGAGAACCTCCTCCTATCTCTTGATACTTCTTCTGAATTTCGGGCGTGCGTTTTTGTGCAATCCAAGACCCCAGCTTGCTTAGGCACGTAATAAAAATATTAATATACGTAGGCTTGGCTAGAAAAAGGAACTTACGCCTGCATAAAAGGTAATTGTATCATTTCACGATCAGTCATTATACGTAACAAGTAATCATAGACTTTATCAACTGTATCTGGTCCTCCCATATTAAGTAATACAATGCCAGTCTGCGGATTTGCGATGTTCGTTGCGAAATTGCATTTTCCTGTCTTCCGTATTGTTTTCCCTTAAAATGTAGTGCTAATAAATCGTATACGACCTACTAAACAGTTACCTAACAATAATAGCATCATAACAGACATTTTTAATCGAAAATTCGTCTTTTATTCTAGAGAGAGATTCGTTGAGGTTATAAATCAGCTTGTCATCCTCCTACTTAATTATATATACTTATTTCTTCATAGTCAGAAAGTTACTAGGGTGTCAGTACACTATTAGTTAGCAGCCACTAAGACCATACGAAGACGTATATTTGGTGGCTACTTGTTGATATGAGGTTAACAAATTGATTACTGAAAGCATGTGCTTTATTTCATACTGTATTTTCCTCCTATGCCTATTGATTTTTGGCGCCAAAATATTCTTTACGAAAGAAAAACGCGTCCACTTCCAAATATTTTGCTTACATGTCGAACGAGTGAAATTATTTTTAACGAAAGCGAAAAGAAATGTCTTTTGTCGGCAAGTGGGAGAATATTAAATAGAAGAAGGGATCAAAGTAGTCACTTTCTTTGGTAGTTCTTCTGATAAATTTGGGTCATGCGTTTTATTTCTCCTATAACGAAGTGTTTAAGTTGTACTTGGTATATTTCGTGTTCGTCTTTTATTCAAAAAACATGCAATTCTGGATACACCTATTTGGTACGTAAGTACAAGATTTGTAAAATTGCGATATCCATATCATATTTGAGTCGATCGTTTTGAAACCAAATCGAGCAAGTAGCATGTGTGTACAAGCGAATTTTTAATCAACTGTTAACCGCGTTCGAGAATTAATATTACAATGTCCGTTAAACTAAAAAGCATTAACATGACAAAACAAAATTCTAAATTAAAGAGTGTTAGCTCGCAAGGTCATTATCAAGGGTTTAATTTATTCATTTTTATGTTTACTTTCCTTGCTTTTTAATTCCATCATCCTGGCTTACTCAAAAGTCACGATCAAGCTTTCACTTTCTTCATCAGATTGTATTTTAGAGTGACCTTAGGCTTGTTTTATTTTGTAACGCATTTCCTCGGTCTCATAAATATTTAAATAAATGCGTAACGCTTCGATCTCACGAACAAAATCTTAATAACAGCCATAAATAAGAAGAAATAAATTCTAATAAAATAATTTAAGCTATTACGTAAAATTCTAATACGATAATACGTAATTCTAATTGAAATGGATATCATGTCTTTTAAAATACAAAACGGACACCTAATAGCTTTTGGGGAAGTCCTATTGCATGACTCAAACGGATATTTAACCAATCGTTCTTTGGTGAAAGTGAATGCATCTCCATTATTTATTTGCGTTACCTAGAAATAAATTTTGATGCCACTAAATTTCGTTACAGAATGGCTAATCATAATTTCCCTTTCAAATTCGCTACACTTTACAAACAACTACGGATCAAATTTATATTATGAAAAATATTACGGAAATTCCCCGAGATGGATGAGAATCCCGCAGGCAACTTTGGCTCAAAGGAACACTCGTTCATCAGAAATAAGGCCTTTATACAGAAATTCCGAATACACTGATGGTAGATATTTAAGGCCGGATACCCTAGTGAAAATATCGGAAACATTAGGAGCTCTAAATACCGTCGGAAGGTATCTAGTTAATATGACAAGGGGAGAAGGTCCGGGAATTCCGGAAGATATTCCAGATGCCATTTATACCTTAAGTGAGAAAGTATTAGGACGAAATGTAACTGATACAATAGCACCTTTAGTGAGGGAAGCTTTGCCTGTCCATACAACCTCGACAACTTCGTCCCCAATATTTTCAGTGACTACTACAGAAAGCAATTATGGAAAGGATTGTACAACGCCCGATGGATTAGGAGGATATTGCGACGATCTTAGCGATTGTCCGCAATTGCTTTTAAACTTAAGAAATCTCCGCGAATCCCTATGTTTTAAAAGCTTATTCATACCAGGAGTTTGTTGCCCAAAACGGTCTAATTTATTAGATTCTTTCGAAACAGATCAAGTATCAACTTTAAATCATCTAATTCCATCCACAACTAGAGCCCCCACGTTTTTAACTGCTACTACGAGTACGTACCGACCGCCCACAACTACAATCTCAATTCAAATGACAATTCCGCCGACCTTACCGATCGTAGGCAATATAGTGGATCCAGAAGGTAACATCCTTTGGAAATAATAAATTACATACAAGAGTTTTTCTTTAAAGATTGTGGACAACCAGAAAATGCTGGATTTAGAGTCGTCGGTGGGGAGGAAGCGTTATCAGGGAAATGGCCATGGATGGCAGCTATATTCCTGCATGGTGTGAGAAGATCTGAGTTTTGGTGTGGAGGCTCTTTGATTTCCACCAAGCATATCCTGACAGCAGCTCATTGCACTATAGATTTCAAGCAGAAACCGTAAGTTGTATAACTTTAGGATGTCTTTGATTCTAACTTTATATGCGGGAATAGATTTGCACCACACCAATTCACAGTTCGACTGGGAGATGTAGATTTGAAGCGAGACGACGAGCCTTCTAGCCCAGTCACTTATAGAGTTAAAGAGATCAGAGCCCATAACAAATTTAGCAGGGTAGGATTCTATAACGATATCGCTATTTTAGTTCTAGATAGACCGGTGAGAAAAACAAAGTACGTAATTCCACTTTGTTTACCTTCACCAAAACTGAAAAACGAGAAATTCGCCGATAGAAGGGCAACTGTAGTTGGTTGGGGTAGTACTTATTACAGCGGTAAGGAAAGTACAGTACAAAGAGAGGCTATGGTGCCAATTTGGAGGAATGAAGCCTGTGATCAAGCATACTTTCAGCCTATCACATCGAATTTTATATGCGCTGGATTCGCTGAGGGAGGCACAGATGCTTGTCAGGTAAAAACAATATAAAAATCCAAGAATATGATATACTTTTGCAATGAATTTCATTTAGGGTGATTCTGGAGGACCTTTGATGATTCACTGGGACACCAGATGGATCCAAATTGGAGTAGTTTCCTTTGGAAATAAATGCGGAGAACCGGGATATCCCGGTGTTTATACAAGAGTTACTGAATACATTGACTGGATTAAAGCAAATATCCGAAATTAAACGTGAATACCAGTGACTATATATTATTTTGTATATAAATTGTGATCTATTTATACTAACTTTATATATGTAATAAAAAGAATAAACGAGATAAATTATAACGTACCTAATCGGCTCTTTTGGATTTTAAAATCTATAGTATGCGTAAGAATAAGCAGTTGGTAATACGGGAAAAAATAGGTTAGGATTATCTAATCAGTAGTTGGTACTTCGCAGTGTGATTATTTTTAATATTGCTAAATTTGCGATGCAAAGAAATCGCATGTTGAAGTTGCTTGTAGCCACAGCTGTAACCTTACATCTGGCATTTTATTTTGGCAAACCACTGTTTATGCCAAAACAAAATAGCAGCAACGATAAGTAGGTAATAAAATATTTTCCTAATTCTTGTAATGAGGATTAAGAGAGTTAGGGGCCTAACTGGTACGCAAATTGGTGTTGCATGTGTGCTTGGGGTTTTAGGAGGAATTTACATTTGGAAACCTTTGCTTGTGCAATACCAAGCTGAGCAACACTCAAAAGAGACCAAAGAGAAATAAGTATATTGATTTTAAAGCATAGAAGGTAATAATTTTATAGGATCAAAGTTTTTGCTACATAGAAACTAGTTTTAGATTCAAGCATGTCCACGTACAAAGCTTGGGCGGCAAAACAGCGAGGAAACCCTTTGCTTCTGATTACAGCTGTTTTCGGGTTCACGGCTACCTTTTACATAGCTTATAAAAACTACTACTCTCCTTGGACTAAGAGAAGAACACTAGCAGAAGCTGAAAATTATGCCGCATTATTATATGAAAAAGAAACTAAACGAAAGGAGTCTTAGGTCATATAAATAAATAATAATACATAAACATAGATTGTTAATAGTTGCTTTATTTAATAAACATCACTAATATATAAATACATAAACTATTTTAACTACTTTCCTCTGGGGGAAATTTACCATTATAGTACGGCAAATACTGCAAGATAAGTTTCCAGTCAGTAAAATAAGTGACGGCAACCCCTGCCCCCACAGCATAACAACCAGCTGAACCAAGCCTGTAATATATTTAGTTATGTAATAGTAAACTTTTTTTAATATTCAAAATTTACAACTTACCACTGAGTCAAGATATCCACGTGTTTTTTGCCGAATGATCTTAGCAGAGACATTGTTTATTTAATAGTAATTCTCGGTTAGACTTAAGCGACTTACAAATTGATTTCTTAACCTCTCTACTTTACTGCAAATTTTATCTCTGCAATTGGTTGACAGTTGAAGAAATTTATCACTTTTACAGAATAGTACCATCTAAGATCACAATGCACTCTAATGGAGAACTGACAAATTATTACGTTCATTCGTCATTAACCAGGTGGCGCTAATGAAGTAAATAGGGATCTATATACAGCAGTTTCCAAAAGTTCACGTACAAATCAATAACATTTGTCATTATTTTTCTATTTTCAGATTAAATTGGCTTTAAATTATTAAAAGTGTTAAAGTAGATACGAGCCGATCCTAACCAAAGGAATTGGTTGACTGGGAAACGGTATCAATACTGTTAACCATTTTGACAAGTTGTCAAATGTCAGTTGTATTTTGCACTGGTCCCTTGTAATGTGCTTGCAATTTTAAATTACAACAGGAAGAAGATGGCTGCAACTAAATTACAAGACGATATAAATAATATTCCATTAGCTGACGATGATCCTCAAGGTAAGTGATTTATACGAAATGACATATTCCTTCGATTGATAACAACTATCGCTGCTCCAGTGATTATCTTCGATGAAACCGAACAGACCTCGTTGTCAGAGGCGAATTCCTCCAGCATGATTCACGGGAGAAGTATGGATTCTATCCAATCAACCTTTACAAATGGTAGTTCAAGCCCCCAGCACCACAGTTTGGAGCCGGATTCTAGTCCGGATGAACAGGAGGAGAAAGCACGGCTCATATCTCAAGTACTCGAGTTACAGAACACTCTAGACGATTTATCCCAACGAGTTGATAGCGTAAAAGAAGAGAATTTGAAGCTACGATCTGAGAATCAAGTGTTAGGTCAGTATATTGAAAATTTAATGTCAGCATCGAGTGTTTTCCAGTCCACATCTCCCAAAATTAAGAAGAAGTAAACGTTGATAAATATTTTGGAACTATGTTGAAATATGCCCGAAATTATTGTATTGCTCTAATATAATTTTTTTTATATTTTTGTTACTCTAGTCAATATAGTATTGTATATTTTGTAGTAGGTTTAATTCCAGAAATGGAGGCTGGCTTACAGTTTGATAAGCTATTGTAGAAAAAAAGTTTAAGAGTAAAGAATGATATATAATTAAAGTTCTACAATATATTTTGATTCATTTACACAAGATAAAATTTATAGAATGAAAAGAAATATTTCTTGCTTCTAATTAAAAAAATATATAAAGATAATAGAAACAGATTTAATAAAGTTATAACAAAGTGTCTTTAAACTAAACCACTGCAAATGTAGACCAAATAAATTGTTCATGTTTTTTATATTATTATATATACACATCAGCACATAAGCAAAAACTATAAACGCTTCAGATTATTGTTAAGCTTCATTTAAATCAATTAATAGCTTGTAAAAAAATGTAACATTATTGACAAATAAAAACTTATCCATACCAGTTTATATTTATTTACTGATCCTTAAACACCAACATCTTAAAAATTGCTTAGACTTATTACCGAATTGATCAGATTTTCAGTCAAAATAGCGCGTTAAAAAAATGTTGAAATGAAATTATCATTAGCGTTACCGCTTGAAAATTTATGCCTATTTACTTTCTCTTACTGTTTGCATACTAGAGCGCCCACAAATTTTGAGAAAACACAATCATTTACTTTGTGTTCCTCAGACAATAACTGAAAGTAAAGAAAATAGCAGGCTGGAACTTGCGACAATCGATTCTACATATCGATTTTATCTAAAACAAATCATTTAAGATCGCGTACGTCGCGCCTAATATTGTGGGGTTTCCCTGAGCAAGAAAAGCGTGGATGTTCACTTGAGCTTGAATTATAAATGTTTTAAAAGAATAAATAAAAACTTTGCCTTGTGTTGCATAATAAAGTCAATTTTCTGTAATTAATGTTTAGTAAGAGACAAGTTTTCTATATTACGTTTTTGATTAAATTTTAAAATAAATACAAGTTATGTTCGAATAGAATCAGCAGACATAATTGTTTTCCTTTTGTAGACGATTAGGTAGCTCAAAAATTGTTGAAAATGTGGCGAAGAATAATAAAAAAAAAAGAAGAAAGGTACCTGGAAGCTCTAGCTTAGGTATTCAAATGTGACTTAATTCTTGAAATCGTCCGTGAGATGACACTTTCATCTGAAAGGAAAACTACACATTAGTGTCGCACTCTAACGAGAAAACTGAGAAATGTAGCATATTTCGAGATCGTTCTAATGTTTGGCAACACTGGAATTTACGTTCTCGGCCATAATAGTATTCGGTTTCATATGTATTGCGTTTCGTTCTTTATAAATGGATGAAATTGCATCAAGAATAATTTGTAAAGTCTCAAACGATATAGGAAACCTGTTGTTAAAGTGAAGTGTTCATATCTTAATCGATTTTAACGATGTGTCAGTGTTAAATGTTGATAAACCACCTCTGTTATACGTTCAAAATTTTTGTGTATCTTCGAAATATACATAACATAATAAGTGTATTTGTAGTATGAATATAGGTCTGCCCATATAATTATACACCTACATGCAGCCTCGACTATAAACAAATAAAGTAATGTTACGTTTAGTAATGATCCGATAATTTTCAACGTGTTTCACGTAGAAAAATAAGAGGAAAAAACGGATCCATTTGATCAACAACATCCTTAACCTTAAATATGGAAAATTGCAACGATATATTGATCAACGCATCTGAATTTATTAAAGGTAGGTTCTTCTGGTATTAATATTCTTAGAAAAAGTAACCTCTAACGCTAATTCCGTTTTTGTTTTAGATCGGTTATATTTTGTGACGCTCAGTACGAAAGAATACCCAAAATCTACACCAACTGCACATTACTTCTCTATTGAAGACCAGCTTGTTTATGAGAATTTTTACAGTGATTTCGGTCCATTAAATATATCCATGCTATACCACTACTGCATGAAACTGAATAAGAAGTTAAATTGTGTATCTCTTGAGAACAAACGTATTGTCCATACAACAACTAGTGATCAACAGAGGAGAGCCAATGCAGCTTGTTTAATAGGCAGTTATTCGGTAAGGATCATTCTCATATCATTTGTAGGTGAAAGCTTTGTTATTGGATAATTTTTTCAGATTATTTACTTGAAGTATGATCCTATCAAAGCTTTTAATACACTTTCCCAGAATAACAAGATGAAATACATAGACTTTAGGGACGCGTCTTTGGGTGAAGCATATACTATTTCTTTGATGGACTGTTTGAATGGAATTTATAAAGCTTTTAACTTGGGTTTCTTTGATTTTTCCACATTTAATTATGTTCAATATGAGCACTATGAGGTAACAACTTCTTAGATTACATAGAAAATGTAACAACCTACACTACCGTCCATAGAAATTTGGCCAAGTAACAAAAATTTTAAAATTCAAAATAAATAAATCCAGTTGTATCCCAGAAAAAATGACATGAGTCTCAATATCTCGCGCTACTACCCTTTCCGTATTATTCCTGGTTCCTGAGTTAGAAAAGCAACCCCAAATTGTAATTGAACCACCATTATTGTCGGGAAGCATGCTTTCATTAGTGGAACGTTTGACAAACACTAAATATTTATTCGTCAGTCCATAAAACATTTTGACACTGTACTACCGTCCAATCTCGATGTTCGCGGGCCCACTGTAGCCTTTTCAGTCGGTTATCCCAGCGTAGCAATAGTTTACGATTGAATTCGTTCGCTATTTCTGGTACTGTTTTTCCACGATTTCGCAATAATATTCAAACTGAACTGTTGTGAGTTTGGTAATCGCAGTAAATGTTCGAATCGGGCAAGGATAAGCCTTAAGGAAGAGAGGGGATACAACAAAATCTTTACCTGTTTGGTCCCATCGATACAACTTATCTAATAAATTGTTCCAGGCCATAAAGTGCTTAATTACTTCTTTTCTTCGTAATACTTTCATTATTTGCGTTGAAGATGTATTTAAGTTAGGTGTTTATTAAGATTATCCTCGTTGAATGCAGTAAATCTTATTAAATTAGTAAAGTATTGTAAAACTTTCTCTCTTGGCCAAACTTCTATAGTTGAAAGTGTTACATTTTCTCAAAATAACATCCGTTGTTTTAAATAACCAGTTTCAAATTATAGAGAGTTGAAAACGGCGATTTAAATTGGATCGTACCTGGTAAATTTGTTGGCTTCTGTGGTCCTCAGAATAAGGCCAAGAACGTTAAAGGCTACCCAATACATTCCCCAGAGTTCTATTTCAAATACTTCCAAAAGAACAACATAACATGCGTTATAAGGCTGAATAAGAAGGCTTATGATTCAAATAAGTTTATTAACGCGGGTTTCTGTCATTATGATTTATATTTCGTTGATGGTAGCACGCCAACAGATAAGATATTAAGTGAATTCCTTAATATCTGTGAAAAAGTAGAAGGCGCTATCGCTGTCCATTGTAAAGGTAGAACGTCTTAAAAGCTTTTTAAATTATAACTTATTGACTAATACGATTTTTTCTAGCGGGGTTAGGGCGAACTGGGACATTGATCGGTTGTTATTTGATGAAACATTACCGATTTACGTCACACGAAGCTATAGCTTGGATAAGAGTGTGTAGGCCGGGATCAGTTATTGGACACCAGCAGATATGGTTGGAAAGGTAAAGTCTTTGAATGTGAAAGCGTTAATTTTTATTTAAATGGAATTTTCAGTAAACAAGAACAAATGTGGAAAGATGGGGAGTTGTATCGCAAGAAGAAAGGCATCGCTTTCCCAGTCAAGCACAAATTCGGCATATACACTAAAGTTATCCCTGAAACGACCGAAGACCACAAACCTAAAGAGACCAAAATAAACGATAAAGTTACTCGTATATTAAAAAAAGTTGACACAATGAAGTTGAACGATAAAGACGACACAAACAACGACTCTGAAAGCAGTATAACGCAAGGTGATAAATTGAACGAGATAAAAGCAAGGCGCCAATGTCATACCTCGACTGCTACAGGGTGAGACCGGAGATAAATACGGAGAAAGTATCGATTTTTAATTCTATTTAATTTTATAGCGAAAAGAAATTTTACCGATCAAGGGTTGTCGTCAATTCGTTAGAGGCCAGTTCTCTAATTCGCACTGGTAAAATCATAACGCCGGGAATAAAAGCGCCACAATCGTCACACTCTAGGGTGTTAGCTAAGAGGTATGAGTACATTTATACTGAAAACGCTTAAAAATAAACATGCTTTTTTTTCCTTCTTCGTAAAATCATCTCTTTTTTGTTTTGTTTTATTGCATGGTCCATGTGCATGATTGCTATATTATCTACTAGTTTACTATCGTTATCTTTTTCGATTAGATTTAAAATATCGCTTACCATTCCTAACAAAAGATCAAATGAAACGAAAAATACAAACTTTCGTATTTTACCATTCGAATAAACTCAAAATAAATATTGTTACAGAAAGATGTAAACCTTTTCAATAATCAAAAACTCTCTGTCAGTGTATACTCACGCAAAAAAAGGGATACAACAACAAAAATTACCATGTTTTTTCACTTTAAACAGCAAAAATTAAAGCTCACAATTACACATTACATTAAAAAAAAAAAATCTAAACTAACCAAAAGCTGTAAGTATTGAAGAAGGCTTTTTATCGAACACAAAAAAGATGCTATTTTGTAGTTAGTTGTGCAAGATAATCAATATTAAAAACAGCAAAATTGTAGTTAAAATTAAATAATTTTGGAACAGAAACGAAGCCGATGAAACAGCACAAGTCGGACCCATAACGACAAGGAGGTCGAATTTACGAAAGCCGGCTATCATCAAAGGTACTACCCTCACGACATTTAATGTGGTACAGAAAAAGACAGAGAACGGTTGGATAGTCGAACAGAACATCGTTAAGAATATAGAGACCTGTAACGGTGATAAACGTGATATAAAAGCTATAAAGCGGGGGAAAAGATCATTGACAATGGAAAAAGATAAGACTAACAGTCCGAGGTCGGTGAAAGTACTTCGAAGATCGCACACGCAAGGAGCAAATAATGAGACAGATGTAAAACCATGTGCAAAACTAAGTCTACCCATAACTAAGAAGTTTTAAAAATTACGATTTTGGTTGACGAACACGTTACGTTTATTCAATTTTTAAATTGATTTTCTCATTTAAATAATTTAATCAATACCGATGCACATGTACTTTGCATTTAACAAACTATCCTATTTTATTACTTTTTCTTTTATATAGAGAGTCTCTTTCAACTAGTAGAAATTAAAAGATAATTATTTCAATTGACCTTTCTTTTCGAACGGTAAGATTCGTTGTTTTATTAATAATTTTGAATCTCCATTGTCCATCTGTTAAATATTTTAAAGTGAATTTAATGAATCTTACTTTCATACCTTGTACTGTACTATAATATTTTGTGTATAGAGATATATTATTATATATAATCAAAGACTGTTTTGATTATCTTTTATATATTTTTTGGGGGGATATTGTATTATATTATATTAAAAGAAAATGATCATTCACGTAGTTAGAAGTGTCAATATATTACCCAGTCCAAACAGTTACGAAAGCACCACGAATTATCTTGAAGCCATTATATAACTGTGTGAATATCATTTTACGATTTCGATTGTTAAGATTTTAGATAATGGTTATATACTACGTACAGGTTCTCACCTTAAAGTTCCATCTCGTTGAATCGAACTTTGGGGCACCCCCTGTATAAATCTAAACTAACGCACTTAACAGAAAGAGGAATACTATCGTAATATGTATAAATATTTGTTTTGTATATTTTTATATAGTGAAGGAAAAAATGAAATAAAAAAAAAATAAAGAGAAATTTATATTATTATATAAGTAAAACTAAAAAAAAAAAACTAACACCTTAAAAAGTTTGTTAATGTAACAAGGTTGGGAACCTTTTCACTTCATCTCGTGAAAAGGTGCACCCGCCTACACGAATCGATAGAACAAACGAGAATGATTGCCGTAATTATAATATTTTTAAATTTGTTATAAATGTTGCTCCATGTTATACGTGTAAAATAGATACATGATATCCTAGGGTTATTGTTGTAGTTCGCCGATGGTTACTAAATTTTTTCGCGACAAAATTAAGTACTTAAAACCTATTAATCTTTTAAAATTTATTTTGTTACTTGATTTTATTGCTACTTAATTTACTTACACGTCCCAATAACGGTGATGATCTCTCTATAATATTAATACCTTTTTTCGTTTAATTATAAATATGTCTTTCCGCGGTAAATTTAGTTATCTGAAGTGAACTATTTATTTTTTAATAAGAGAAATGTAATAAAAAGAAATATAAGTAGAGTTTTTGATTGTCAATTGTTGGTGATTATATATATGTAAAGACAGTTCCGTTTATCCGAAGTAGGCCGTTATTTCGGAATTGGCAGGCTTTAAAAAAAGTGAACTCTACCAGAAAAGATGTATTTTTTATGATTCTTTTATTTAAATAAAATGTCTATCTTACTTCTTGTACATTTACTTCTTATTTATTCCTGTTGTCAGATACCTTTTATCTTTAGATTAGTAAGCGTTTGTAAATCGCGATTTCTCTTCGAAATTTAAAAAGAATGCATTTTCGTTCAATTACCACATTCGCAATTGATATCGAATGATATTTCGTTCTTAACGGATGTTAAATCACATTTGAAGTCTAATTTACTAAAATACGAATAATCAACTGAATTAACATAAGGTTAGAAATTGTTTACCTGTTATGGTTTTGCGAATTAGAAAGAAAATATATTTAGGTAGCAAGATATTTGAATTAAACGATTGATCGTACACGATTAATTCGTAATAGTGTGCCATGGACGTGTACAGCGATGCAAGATTTAAATGGACCAGTTAATCCATTTATTTGAGCACAACGTCCGGTATATATCCATTGTTTTTTTTTAATGTATCTATTTTTATGAAATATTTATTAATGTGTTGTAACTAAATATATATAACACATGGGCTGAAAAGTCCCGGGCCTAACACATAGATGACGCTAGTTTTATTGCAGTCACCTTTCTCTCAGTTAGTACTAACCTTCAAAAGACAGCTGTTAAAATTTCATGATATTCTATTCATTAGTTTGTGAGTTATTGTGCTAAGAGTCACGCTACTTTTGTTATTTTCAAAACAATGGATCAAAAACAATTTCGTGTTTTAATTTTACACTGCTTCTCGATGGGAAAAAATACCGTTCAAGCGAAGCAATGGCTTGAAAAGTGTTATGGGGACTCCGCTCCATCAGAAACAACAATAAAACGTTGGTTTGCTGACTTCAAACGTGGTCGTAGAGACACCGATGATGCAGAACGCAGTGGACGTCCAAATGAGGCGGTAACACCAGAAAACATCAAAAAAATCCACAAAATCGTTTTGAATGATCGAAAAGTGAAGTTGCGTGAGTTAGCTGACATCGTAAAGATATCAAAAGAACGTATTGGCTTTATATTCCATGAGCATTTCACTATGAGAAAGCTCTGTTTAAAGTGGGTGCCGCATTTGCTCACTCTTGACCAAAAACAAGAACATGTTGATGATTCTGAGCAGTGTTTGGCCATGTTTAAACGTAACAAACCGGAATTTTTGCTTCGATATGTGACAATGGATGAAACATGGATCCATCACTTCACTCCGGAATCAAAACGATCATCATCTGAGTGGACAGCAACTGGTGAACCTCGTCCAAAGCGCCCGAAAGCACAACAATCGTCTGGAAAGGTTATGGCCTCGGTATTTTGGGATGTGCGTGGTGTAATATTCATCGACTATCTTGAGAAAGGAAATACCATCAACAGTGAATATTATATAGCGTTATTTCAAGGCCGAAATTGCAAAGTAACGACCGCATACGGCAAAGAAAAAATGTTGTTTCATCAAGACAACGCACCGTGTCACAAGTCAATCAAAACAATGGCAAAACTACATGAATTGAACTTCGAATTGCTCCCACATCCACCGTATTCGCCAGATTTGGCTCCCGGCGACTACTGGCTGTTCGCAGACCTCAAAAAAATGCTCGCCGGTAAGAAATTTCGCACGAATGAAGAGGTTATCGCTGAAACTGAGGCCTATTTCGAGGCAAAAGATAAATCGTTCTACAAAAGTGGTATTGAAATGTTAGAGCGGCGCTGGAATGATTGCGTTGCTCTTGATGGAGATTACGTTGGTGAATAAAGCTAATTTTGAACCAAAAAAAACATGTTTTCTTTGTTAGGCCCGGGACTTTTCAGCCCATGTGTTATGTTGGTACCAACACACGCAAGTAAATCCGAAACAATATATATATATATATATACCCTATTTCGGGTTTTTGTCCTGAAAAGGACCTGTGTTACGTTTCGGTAGACTCTCATCTACCATCTTCATGTATTATTTACTCGGTGAACTTTATCTAACTACCGTTAGACCAGTGAACACCTGGGATATCAAATACATATAGGATCCATTTCAGCCAACGCAATTACATACAGTTTATATTTTTCAGGAATGAATGTACTTCATAAGTGATATTAGTATGACGTTTCATTACCAATATAAAGCGCGGTTAATATTGCAGCTCAAAGGGCCAATAATAATAATAATAATACCAATATAAAGCGAAAATTTTTCAAAGATTACATTTTATTTAAACAAGTTTCAATCTGAAGTAATAACTACTTAATGTTACGCATATATTATTACAAAACCTAATTATGAGAATAAGACATTAAATAGAAAATATACTAGACTTGCGTCTAGAGATATTTTGTTAGCATTGAGACACCAGCAGATACAAAACGTTATGTCGCCTAATGATATTAACAATTGTTAACAATCAAACTTCGTGTTTTGGCTGTTGTATCTTGCATTCTTCCGCGTTTTGGTTTTTTTTTTTGTTTATTTTCTTCATGTTTGTTGTTTTGGCGGAACTTCTTGGTGTTGAAGATGTCTAAAGTCTTATCTAAACATTGTAAGTTACAAATTTATATTAGCAATTTGTAACCTTTCAAAATGGGGTGTTTATAATTAGGAATACAATTAGGTATTTACGCACATATTATTACAAAACCTAATTATGAGAATAAGACATTAAATAGAAAATATACTAGACTTACGTCTAGAGATATTTTGTTAGCATTGAGACACCAGCAGATACAAAACGTTATGTCGCCTAATGATATTAACAATTGTTAACAATCAAACTTCGTGTTTTGGCTGTTGTATCTTGTATTCTTCCGCGTTTTGGTTTTTTTTTTGTTTATTTTCTTCATGTTTGTTGTTTTGGCGGAACTTCTTGGTGTTGAAGATGTCTAAAGTCTTATCTAAACATTGTAAGTTACAAATTTATATTAGCAATTTGTAACCTTTCAAAATGGGGTGTTTATAATTAGGAATACAATTAGGTATTTACGCACATATTATTACAAAACCTAATTATGAGAATAAGACATTAAATAGAAAATATACTAACTAGACTTGCGTCTAGAGATATTTTGTTAGCATTGAGACACCAGCAGATACAAAACGTTATGTCGCCTAATGATATTAACAATTGTTAACAATCAAACTTCGTGTTTTGGCTGTTGTATCTTGTATTCTTCCGCGTTTTGAATTTTTTTTTTTGGTTATTTTCTTCGTGTTTGTTGTTTTGGCGGAACTTCTTGGTGTTGAAGGTGTCTGAAGTCTTTTCTAAACATTCTAAGTTACAAATTTATATTAGCAATTTGTAACCTTTCAAAATGGGGTGTTTATAATTAGGAATACAATTAGGTATTTACATTTTGAAACAACAAGGGATCGTCTGACGTCATTGATTGCTGACGTGCATTCATTCCTCAAATAATTAGACTACACATTCTCTCCCCTTTCCCACCGCCCCTTTGGAACATATTAAAATCGGGAAACAATAAAATCGATATAATCATCAATAATAATAAATTTAATTAAATATTGTATATACAATTTGTCAAAAAATGACAAAATTCAATAAAAATTAATAAATATATACTTCGTCATAACAGTCAATATTCCTACACTTACTATAAATTATTTTTTACCATTTTGTGTTTCATTTTCGTTTTACAAATATTTTTCTTTATTATCTTTTAAAAGGGTAGACATCGAGATGCAATTAAAACGCTTGCCACACTTCTAATTTAAAAATAAAATCATGTTTACTTAATTTACCTTCGATTAAGAGCTGCAATAAATTAAAAATGGAAGAAAAAATAAAACCGAAACAAAAAAAAAAAAAAAAGAAAACAAAATGGAGTAGTATGAAAGTTCTGATATATTTTTTTCATTGACTCTTTTCTCAAATGAGCTTTGCCAAATCAATCGATCGAACTCCGAGAATTTTTTCACCGCTCTTATGGCACAGCCTCATTTCCGTTCATAGACTAGAATAAACTCACATGAATAGTGAACATATTACTATATATATATTATATATTTTCTGTAATGATATCAAAAAAACCTTTCTGTGTTAGACACTGAGCGAAGTTAAAACAGTTCGCGTCGGTATGCATTCTTTCAAACACTACAACCCTGCGAGACCTCGTCGTTGGACTGATGGCTCCATTGAAATGGATGGCAAGGGGATTTTCTTTGCGAGTCACCGCTTCTCAGACTTTCCTCTAACTCTAGAAGTTGACCCATAAAGTTCAGGTTCGGTGATATTATAGGTCTGGCAGCTTTTACCATTTTATACGCTTCCACCAATGATATTTCTTGATATTTCATTATATACGCTATAGCTATCGTCGCACTACGCGATACACCTGCTTGACAATGTACTAACACTTTGGAACCACTTTTCCTGGCGTTCTCTGCAAAGAAATGTAAAGGTAAATAACGTTAGAATAACAACGTGGAAAAGAAGAAGAAAAAAAATGCGAACGCTTAAAAGCATTTTACAAGTCACCCAAGTCCTTGGTTTGTTGGAAATGTTTCAAAAGAAATAATTTTAGGAAATGATTCATATATGTGTATAATGCAAAGAATAAATTACACCCGATGAATAAGACGCTAGATATTTCAGGTTCTAAATTTGAATACGTTTTTGTTTAAACGAAAATATTATTGTTTAAATTTAGAAAGGAATTCGACCGCGCGTGGAAATCGAACGTACTGTATATCAATACGTTAACTTTCACTTCGGGTCATTTTTGTATATTTAGTATAGCAATTATAACCTTTTTCTTTAATAGGTTGTCGCTATCTAAAATATTTTCGATTTTAATTATTTCCTGATTCAAATAAAATATTTCGTTTAAAATAGAATGGATTTGCATTATCTTAAAACAAAAATTCTCGTTCTTGAATTTGTTTTCGAAGTAGGAAATAACGAAAATTAAATTATACATATTTATGCAACCGGCTCTCAAAAGAAAAAGTTGTTTAGGAACTTAAGATTTCGTCCTTGTGATATTATACGCAATAATGCAGACGTACATAAGGCTCATATATACGATGTATATATATGAGAGTAAAGTAAAGGCAGCCAGACAAATGATTGGTGTCTTTACTTCAGCTTCACATAGCGGCCTTGCCTCTGAATCACCCAGGTCTTACTCATCAACAACATACGTATTGGAGAGGGCCATTGTCCTTTTACCCATAGCACATAATCTGTTATACACAAATACCCATATATATGCGTATTCGTCATATGCTGGAGGGCTTCCCAACCGTACGCACCCCTATTCCAAACAGATTTTTAGCGACCGTTAAAAAAAGCGGGCATCCTAACACAGATTCAAAACAATTTGTATTCAATATATAGGGTATTAATAATACTAGATTTGAGTCATACATCACAGATGTTATATACATACATGCGATGATTCAGTAAATGAATAACCCCCTTTTTTCCCAGCTTTGTAGTGACCTCATTCTACTCTCTTTATTTTCACTTCAATCCCCCTTTTCAAATCCAATCGTTTTCAAACCAAAAATCAAGTGACTCATCCGTCGAATCACTAAATTCAAATTTGTTATTGAATTGTTACAAAATGTCATTAAATATAGTCAGGGTAAAGATAACATGCTGCTTGACTCATAACCCGTAATATAGCGAGATACCGTAAACATTTTAAATACGGAGGCTTTATCTATGATTTCATAATATACAGCGTTGTTCAAAAGCAAAAAAAAAAAAATACAATCTTTAGCAATAAGAAAAATGAATTAAAGAAATATAGGTGACTGGTATGATAATAAATATTTATAGGGTTGTTACTTACCAATAAATTCAAAGGCCTCCTCGAAATATTGTTTGAGGTTTTGCTGCCCAGAATCCGAAGCTGGTATCTGTTTATACGTAATACCACACTCTTGATGGTATCCGGGCAGCTGTGAGGTGACGTTGAGGACCCACGTGGTCCTCAAGTCTTGTAACCGTGTCAAATCAGCGGCGTCCCTGCTGTTTCCAAGATAGAGGAAAGGTAAGACCCGAGACGCCGGATGTGAATCTATATCGGCTATCGCGGGACACGACGCTGAAGACGGAAGACCTTTTATTGGTAAACCGGAAACTAGGGTATCCTCGCATAATTCTTTATGCTTTCGATGGAATTCTCTGTGACCTCCTGTAAACAAACCATGAATCATCAAAGATCCACGTCTGTTTTTAACATGAGATGTGATAGATGGGAAAAACAACAGTTAGAAGGTTTCTAGTCTAAATCTCTTACAAAATAGCAACGCAACTAACAACATGTTTATGTAAACAAAATGTATTAGTCACCTTACACTTATTAACTGTTTATGTGAATGTTAACGTGATTATTTTATTATTTATTGTATAACGTTAATGTAGAACATAGATTTTGTTTAAAAATGAAATCGTCAATTAATACCACACATAATACCTTCTTCTTAAACAGTTTTAATTGTATGCAAATTATCGAAAACTATGAATCACATCTCTTAGACACGCTTTTTTATTGAAAAAAAAAAGAGAGAGTATCGATTAATAATTGTTCCAAATAAACAAATTCTAATTCAACTCAATCTGGGAGAATTTAAAATTGAAATCTATCTAATTAAAGATGTAAACAAAAACAAATACTCGATGAAAAAGAATTAAAAGAACCTTACTGCCAATATTCTGCTGGACTGGCATAAATCTAAGTACCAAACACGTACTTTGCCGTTTTATTCCCATATCTAGTCCGTAAATAATCTAAAACAAGCTGATACTGCAGCAACATTCACCGAGAATATCACTAAAATCCACTGATATCAGGATTTAGGCACTAGGCACTCAGATACTTGATCCAATTCAAAAAATTGTATAGTTATACGATTGGTAAGTGTGTACTAAACATACAACACACTTCTGCCTAATGATACGACCTTTAATGGGTGGGGATAGCAGCCCGATGCGTCATTCATATATGTTTACGTCACATACCGTACTCACGTTAAACAAGGTCATTCCTGTATTCCCTTGGTTGTTTTCCAGAAATTAGATGCAGTCTTTTTTTTGTTTACACGAAAGATATTCACCTAAAAATTACTTCACTTGCCGAGAGGTACAATCATACTCTTTAGTTTGCCGTTACAAGAGATATAAACGCGAAAACGTGATTCATTTAGCTTTTCCGGAGGTTTCAGTTCTGAAAAGTTGTGATTTTGTTATGCATGTCTCATTTGTGACTAATTGTTGATGTTAAATCTTGTATTCTCATTATGGAATCTATCTTACGCCACTTGTAACAACGATTATGGATCGATTACAAATAAGTTTCTATAAATCATCGATCAAGAATAGTAATCGGTAGCCACGTGAAGGAGATCTTTGATTTTACAACAACAAAACTTGTTCTTGGAATTCACTCTTTGAAAGCGCGAAATACGGGAAACCCTCTGTTTTATTAAAATTGTTTGTAGATACGTATCCGTTTTTATCAGAATTATGACGCTTATACTTTTTTAAACGTGTTACAATACATCTTCGGTATATTATTCGGATACCATCACTCGATACATGTAGCAAAACTTCATTCATAAATTACATGATGATTGTACAATTTATTCGAAATATTCATCGTTATGCACCGTGCATATTTGAAATATTAATGTTTAAGAAATACGTAATATTTGACTCATATCTAACAATGTTAGGACCTGTCCCAAACGACCTATGCAGATACAGTTATTTCCGAAAGTATTCGAACGGAATTTTCGAGATACACAAATTTTTGATACGATATAAGTGTGTTGCGAATATATGGACGAATGTTTTTATTTTGCAATATAGAATCAGGGTCTAGTAAGTAGGATGAGTCACGTCGGAAAGATTTTCAAGTGTGCATGTAGGTATAAAATTACAATACATTAGCGTATATATGTGTATATGATGTTATATAGGAAATATGCTTAAAATTTACGAACTATTGAAAGTTACATATTCGTATATGTGTGACTTTAAAAGAAAGATTACTGCAAATTTATTATTGTTATAACCGCAATTACACATTAAAATTAACGAATCGAAAATGAATCATTTGGTTCGGCCGAAATTACACATTCTTTCGGGAACATTATGATCGAATATTTACGATAATTCAAATAGTTTCATGACATAGATATTTTAAAATGATTCCCCTCTATATGTTCAAAAGATCGAACGTCAACGATGGTTTAAATTTAAATTTTTAATAGGTTTATACCTGAACACATGCATGACTCACACCGTTATATCGTCTAAGGCAAACTTATTTGCTTTTTATATGTGTAAAGGCATTGATAGTTTTTATCACCTTTACTGCTGGTTATTTACATTACTTTGAAGGAGATAAGAATTTTTTCTGCATTTTTAAGATGTTTTCAATTAACGATGAGATTCGAAAATGTTATAATATACGTAATATTGAATTAGTTTAGATTTATTTCCAAACGTTTTTGAAAAGAAAAAGAAAGAAAATGAAATATACGAATTAGAATTGAATGTCAAAATTCGGGTAATTTTGGTTACTTTTCGTAAGATTATATACAGTGGTGGCCATATAATTAAGAACCATTTACAAAATAACAGGTATTTGTTTTATATCAATTCAAAAACATATAAATAAATACTCGATGCGCTTTCAATTCACGTCAATGTTCCTTCGATACCCTAAGAAGAAAAGAAGTAGATGGTGGACAGTGGAAATATAACTCAAAGTTAAAGATGAAGAAAATAAATGGAACAGATACGAACAGAAAACGGAAGGATTATAAGATGTACAAAATCAAAGTGTTATTCCTTTAAAAGAATTTAATCCGAATGACGATTGCAAGGACTGTGTGGATGTACAATTCACAGGTATAGCAGTAAACTCCACTCACACAAATTAATTAATTATGCGGAACGCAGCGTTTCGAGAGCACGTGGGCTCTCATTGTCAACCGTGTTAGAGTTTACTGCTATACCTGTGAATTTAATCCGAAATTTAAAGAAATTACATTAAAGCATGGAGGTGACTACTCCATCATGTTTTGGGAATGTTTCTCATTAATATTTAAGAGACTATTATGGCAGCTGATACAGAAGACCGTTCGTTTAGAAGTTTCAGCACGACAACGACTTAAAACGCGGATTAGTTTGATTGTAATGCGATCACATTTCTGGGCTGACCTTTGTGCAATTCCGATATACATCCTATCGAACGTCTGTGGAATGATGTAAAGCAGAGTATAAGGCAAAAGGAAATAACCGATATGGATAAACATTTTGAAGAAGCCACGATAGCCTGTTCCTTAAGAATGCCATGCAGTTCTTGTTGAATTTATGCGTAGAAGATATTTCGCTAAATAAAATAAAGTCGAATGTTAAATAATTATATTAATTACCTTTTATCGAAAGAATCGGTAAGATTCAAATTGGAGGTTGACCAAAGAACGATAAAACAAGTGAATCAGTTTAAATATTTCGTAGCTGATATCACAAGCTCTGGAAATCTAGATAGTGAAGTCCGCTAACAAACAATGAAAGCATCTCAAATACTTTAAAATGGAAAGCCAAGTGAGAGTTCACAAAATCAACAGTAAGGTCCGTAATGAGACACTGCTGAAACAAGACCAGACACCTTCAAGACAAAGCAAATGATGCGAGCATTCGAAATGAAAATAAGAAGCATTTATTTGTAAAACAATACCTAACAGAATCAGAAGCGAAGACCTGCGTTAAGAAAAACGAAGAAATGCCGAAACAAGCACGTAAGCAGAATGAGCGATGATAGAGTGGTAAAAAGTGCCAAAATAAATAACCCTGTCGGAAAAAAAAAATCCATCAAAACGCTGGAAAGAATGCTGGACATCCGAAGAGGCATAGAAAGAAAACAGGCAGTAGCCTATCTTCCATGCATCGAAAGAAAAAGACTATTTTAATTGAGTATTGTTTTTGTTATTTTTATGTTATTTTTCAATTATTCACAAGCAAATCTGTTAAAAATTCTTAATTATATGGCCACCACTGTATATCTTTGGCGTTCATTTAAATTTACCTGTATATAGTCAGTAATTGTACAAACTGCAGGAAAATTTTTAATGAGATAACAATTGTTCTTGATTATATGGCCATTACTGTACGTATATACAGGGGAAGAATTGGAAAAATATTCTAGGAAAACGATGACGTTGCAGTCTTTTATGTTGTTGAATTACACATGTTAGAGGTAAACTAATTACAGTGTTATTATTGGTAATTGTCCTACATAGTAGACAATGACTCAATGAAATAAAACGCGCGAAAATGTATGTACACATCACACGCATAGAGTAAAGTTGCGAACTGTACAACATTTGGAATCATTCTTCAAATATTTCTCTTACACATAATGATTCACAGTTGTTAGGAAACGATGATAAATGATATTAATCAAGCAACCCATGTATGCGTATGTATAATCGAGGAAGAAGTCAAACGTCGTATTTTCTCGTTAATAAAATATCAGTAATTGGCCAATATTATAATATCGTGTATTGATTATTTCGCCCTGTTTGAAAAGGGTGATGCATAGTCGCTGAGTGCGCTCTATGAATCATATCTGTTTACTCTGCGACATAAGGGCATTAGTAAACAAACTAATTGGCGTTATTTAATGATGATAACGATATTAATCGTGTAAACGGCATCTAAACACTTTTCATCGGTCCCGTATCAATCTTCGAACGTCTCTTTGACCAATGGCGTATATTCTACGTAAAAACGACGTCTATAAACAAAATCTATGTGTGGAAATGCGAAATGAAACCAAGCACAACATTACTTGCTGATATAAGTAATACAACGGCAGTATTTCTGCTTAATAATATTAAATTACTGTCGTGAAAGCAAAACATCCAGTGTCTATGTATACTGTTTATACTGCGTAGTTTTGCATTTTTTACGATTCTTTCTACGTTTACGTTTAATGTTTATAAAGCATAAGCAGCTCGCTGGATAAAAATCAAAGTTGAAATATAATTCGGTGAGTACGTGTTGCATGTGTACTAGTAAAAGTTAAGCTTGCAGAGGAGGCTCATGGATATAGGAAAATCTATAAATATAGAATGATTCATAGTATTTATATATACATTAGAGATGTATTACTAAAAAGTATAAAGAAATTAGCACTTTTCCGCTAAGAATTTTTTCGTTCGATGATGATTTCACGTGTAATAAAATAAAAAAATAAAACTCACCCAATAAAAGTATTGGTTCCCTGCTATCCTCCACTAAGGACGATAAAACCAGAAGTAAGGGATGCGAAGGTGTTACTCTATCCTTATCCATTGTACTATCATCGTAGACGAACACTTCCTTAATGGATCTTTTCTTGAACATCTCTTTACCCTCTCTCGTCGCTAAATCGGCCAGTGTTGCTTTACCTTGCTGCAATCTTCTCCTATTAAATCTATCGGTGCAATTAATATTAATTGCGCCTGATATGTGACTTATATTGTACGATATGAAGGATCGACAGTCGACAATGATAAAGGGCCGAGGACCCGGCCTGATGTTTTCCAATCTCTGTTTCAACCCATCGGGATCGATTGTTGATACTTTGCTTAGCGTTAGTGCCCGTTGCAAGGTAACACTTTCAGCGCAAGGACTGGTCGGTAGGCTAACACTGGTCGACTCCAGCTTGCAACGTTTTGGTGGGCTTAAGAATAAATTCGGCGGATTCTGCGGTGGTCCAGGTTCGCTAAGGCTCCTGTTTAACGGTAATTTCAAAGCTTCTCTCGAACGCACGACCGACGGCTCAAGACACACTGCCGACATCACGTTGTAATAGACGTCACACAAGCTATTACTAGAATAGCTACGGAAAACTGACATAAGTGCCAAGAAACCTATATCGTTTTAGAAACAAGACAATACTGAACGAAAACATAAGAAAGGAAATCTTTTTAAAAATTCCCTCTGCTTTTGTTTTCTCGCACTTCGATTACTCATATTCGTCTTTTATTTATAGCGCGAGTTTAAAAATAATGTATATGTAAACATTAGAAAAAAAAAAAAAAATGCCGCTACTGTATACGTACATATATACAGGTGTTCTCGATTCCCTAACCTTTCGAATTCTATTTGATTTTAAATCTGGCGACCTTCTAACAAAAGTGACGACTCATTATCGCCTATGTCGTCAGGAATGAATTTCTAAAATATAATCTTAATTCTTTGTTTCAATACGTTTATTACACGGTGTTTACGTTACTTAGTAGATAAATAATATCTGTATTACAATTAAAAATATTCGTGCGAGAAGTGCTTACGGTTTATCTGGCTCTAGAAATTACAGTTTTTTTCGAGGAATATACCGATCCTCTCTCCGTAAATCGGATGCATCGCCGTTTTCGAGATAATAAATCGCCAGAAATGATTTTTAAAGTCGGCATTTCACCGTGACATGCTTTTCTATTATTTTTCTTTGACGATTATTAAAAGAATTCGACTGCTAACACCTGGGCGACGGAACCTGTACTCTTTGCACTATTAATTTTAAATTGGCGATATTTCTACGAATACATTCGCGGCTTTTAATCATTAAACGAGCAACACCTGTATATCCGAACCGTGATAGTTTTATCGTATTGTTTAGTTTCTAAGTCGAGCAAAAACAGTTCGTAATTTCGTAAGAACACTTTTTTTTATGATTTTAAAACGTTTACATGGTGATTGTGTGATATATGTGTATATGTACCTACGAAACATAAAATATAATCTGCTGATAAGGCTAAAAAATATAACAAGTAATTGTGATAATGACATCATGGTTATTTTATTTCTCCTATTATTAATATCCGATTTAATAAGTTAAAACCTTATTATTAAGGCTCAGGAGCGAATTTGAAGGTAAAACATCGGTATGGAAACGTTTTAAAAAATTAAAAAAAAAAAAAAACGATCCTAGTATGCTATGGCGAGTTTGGTACTTACGTCTTAATCTTGTCGAAGTGATGGTATAAATATATAAATAAACATTTATGATTATATATACACACAGGAACTAAATTATTCATATAGTCGCACAGTATATTTTACACAGGTAGTAGTATCATTTTAATAACGTTCTGTTTTATGTGTCACAGATAGAGTAGAACGAAATATGTCGATGATAAACACAAATACGTAACAATTGGAACATTTTCTATAGAACGAACGTACGCAGACGAATATGTTTTATATATCGAAATCGTGAGATCTTCGAGTTTCGTTGCTATGAGTCATCTGTTCATTCAGTGAGTTCATACCCGCATTGCGTTGCGATGTCATTTGTATAGTATACAGGGAGTATGCGCATTCAAAACAAGGTAGAAAGATGACTAATACGTCGGCTATAATGCATTTATGAATACAACCCCACCAACACGAAATCTGGAATATTTCAATTCGGCCTATTAGAAGTGCGAGATTATCTTTATTCGTCCTGATAAGGGAGTACAACACACGAATTGATAGGGAAACCAATGCCGGAGAACAACAAGGTTTCCTTTTCCTACGACTTCTAAAACGGAATGGAGATAGTTAAAGCGTTCGAAATTCGAACGAAAACCATTTCGTCGGAGATACGGAAACACGGGCTACGCTAACCACTAAATGCGGGCCATAAAATTACAAACATCTGGTAGACATACCGGATATTTTCAGATCTGAGTCATCATTATTCGATAATTATATCTAGCTATATTCTAAATTCAATTTGCTTTCAAAATAGAACGCTTTCGATTCTATTTACTTATTGCGTAGAATAATATTTCCTTATAGAATCTAAAACATCTTCGGAGCAATTAATAAAATTTGCATACAATTAGTTAAAAAGAAGGTATTAAATTTTATATCTCCAATCGGATATCAAAAATATGTTTTTTAATTTCCACAATTTAATCTAGTTAAAATAGGCAACTTTATATACTTACCTTAAAATAATAATCTTCGCCCTGTAGCGTATGTAACTAATTACACACCACGCACAATTTCACATTACACCAAAAATTATTTACGTATTCTATAATAGATCATTGAATAATTAATATATTTCACTAAAGGCCGAATTACATTAATTCATACAAGATTTAATTGTAAACGCCTCCAATACATTATTACATATTTTAAATATAGTTTTTTCGGATTATCTAATCATTTACTTATTATTGATTGTAATGTTTGCTATAAGGACAGTGAAACATCCGGTATTTAAAAATAAATCATATTTATTGAAATAATTATAATCTCCTAAACTATTCCAACTGTTTTTTAAAATAATCCAACGTAATATGCACGATAGATACAATTCCATAGAAAATAAATTAATAGAATAAATAAAAAAGAAATCACAATTAATAAGTGCCTTATTTATCATATAGGGGATCCTTAATTATTATTATTATTATTTTTTCGTATTTACTTTACCTTTATAGGGGGACCTTCGACTAACGTTGTTTTATATTCAATACGTACGTAGTATTATGGGTTTCTTATTATTTTATTTAAATCGAATAGAAATTGATATTTATCATCGGAAACGATGAGGGGATAAGAGGGGGAACATTTGTAAGATGGATTTTTTTTCTCCATTTTTTGAAAAAATGGATTTAAGCATTAAATATTTCTAAATATTTATACCATATATAGTGTTCAAAATTCACTATGTATACGTTTTATTTTTTTATTAGTATATTTCTTTTAATTATTTAAGTTATATTACAATTTCTTCAGATAACTATACATGTAGTTAACGCTAATTAATAATAATGAGATTAATATTGTATATTTTCAAAATAAATTGCGGTGAGTTATTCTTTTTTAATTCCAGTTGAAAAGATAAATTTTCTTAAATTAATGTGAACTAGGTTCACAAACAAATTCGATTTAATAAACTCTGCAATAACATGTACAACGTATAGAATTCCTAACGGAAAAGAACTGTGTTACTAGAAAATTAAATTAATATGAAACATGTTCTTGAGTTCTCCTCTTTTTCTCCAAACAAAAAAAGAAAGTGTAATGCAAAAGGACGGTGATATTTTTGTATATTGTTAGTCAATATTGGCCTAAAAAATGCATTACAAATCTTAAAATACATTGGAAGAACTATACAGGAGGAACTCTTTATCTTTAATACTACCCTGCAAGTAATTCTTCCGCTTGATACCATGTAAAATGACAGGATCCTGTATATTTCCTTTTAGCATTAAGAAGAACGGACGTTTTTTTATATTCATTACAAAATGATTATCTTTGAATGGCTTAAAAGGTTTGGTAAAAATTTCAACAGACTCAAGTCTATGTTTCATGTAATATATTCCCTATGAAAACAACCTTTATAGGCTTTCACGGCTGCCTTTACGATACACTCTCTTCCCTCTGTCAAGAAAACAGGTTTAACAAGAAGAAAAACGGTTATCAACAGAAATTATATATAATTGAATAATACTGCGATTTCCTATTATATATATTTAGGTGCATTCGATGTTTAAAACTAAACGATTCCTTTAATTAGAAAAGGCGTATTAAGCGAACACAACTACACAAAATATATCCATATAGATATAATATATTTCAATAAAGATCGATCTTATAATATCTTGAAGTAGCGCAGTCTCAGCAGTAAACCCTAGGTAGGCCAGACGGCATAATATTTTGAAATGTAGGTGTATGTATGTTTATTGTTGGACTTACAATAATGAATGTATATATGTATGTATAATAATAACGATAAATAGTTAAATAGTAGGCGTTGCATCGGATGGGATGTGGTATTATCTTTTTTTTTGTCAAAACTTTTTCACCCTACACGTATTTTTATGTATATCATATGTATAATATGGATGGCATACAACATAAGCAGTTAGTAATAAGGCCAGGTCAATTTTTTAGCAATCAAAATAAAAAATATTGACGCTACATAAAAAAAGCGCCAATTTATATATTTTTAAAAAACATTTAACATGGATCAAGATCGTTAATAAATACGACTACCTTTGGAATTAGTCATCGTAATCGTAAACACCCTGTGTAAGTCGGGCCAAAGACGAATTCTTAAAACAAACTTTGTTACGAAGGAAAATATCAAAGAGAATCCGGTCGAGTTTTCATTGAATTTTATCAAGCCACAACGTGAATTAGCCGTGGCCGACTAAGATTATCGAGAAATTCTCTTTACTGACATCCCTTTCGTAGATGAGCTATTCCCAAAGGTTATAAGTCTGGAACTAGATTAAATGACGATTAGGCAATTGTTACGTCTTATACTAACGCACACTTAGATTTTTTTTTTGTTTTATTTTTTAATTTTTTTGTCGAATTACGTCGTTTCATCTTTAGAGTTCCTCTTCCAGAAATTATCAAACCGATTACGTGCCATCTCCAATACGTCAGCCGCGAACGAACGTGTTGTATTCGATGCAGTAGTTGGCAGCAGTGTTTCGTCCGAAACCTCGCTTTCTGTTGGATCGACTATTTGATATACAGTCTTGGCAGTGCTAGAGGATTCATTAAACGGATCATCTAAACAACTAATACCCTTCATACGATTACAGCCAATAAGTTGTGCCTGTTCCTCAGCATTCCTCCCTGATATCGGGTCGGTAGTTTCGGATGTAACTGTGGCTGTAGCTGTTTTAAGGGTGGTATCTCTGCATTGTTCGGACGTCCCACTAGCTGTAAACAGCGATCGATCAGTAGAAAATATGTTCATTACCGGGCTATCTAAGTCTCTAAATTTTAGTGTAAGTGAAGTAAATTGAAGAAGATACTCGTGGAGATTTAAAAGAATTCTTTAAGATGATGGTTCAAATTGCAATTGGAATCTGAACCACCCGCTCGTAATGAAGCCAAAACTGCCGAATAGCGCTCAAAAAAAGCGACGTGCAAGCCATTCTAGAATCAAGAATCTTTTTTATAGTCTATCAAAAAAAGTGCGGTTGATTGCCAGCTAGTACTCGCCTGTTTTTAAAATGTTACTGTACTGCCCTGAGTTCATGCTTTGACTGCTAAATCCATACCTAAAGCAATACAACCAAATCGGATATGAAGCAGAAATCAGGTCCGAAGTTACGACATGGACATGCCTTGTTGTTGTTTCTGTTGCGGAAACTCTGGCGGAGCCGATTGAGCTACTGGAGGCGGCACTTCCGGCGGTGTCCATGCCTTGACTTCGCTTTGAGGACGAGTAGTTATGTCTCCTGCTTAAGATCAGCGATTAAATTCGCAACCATCAGTTTGAACTACCTCCTAAATAGCCTACCTTCCCTAACATTCTGGGTAACAGTGAACGTCTTCCCAGTGTCTAATGGTACAGTCCAGTTAACTGGATCTGGCGATCTCATTATTATTTGCTCTGGCGATTTAACTCTTGTAGGTTCGGGTGGTGACTTGACCACTGGTTCTAAGTCAGTTATCTCTGTCTCGGTCACTTGAGCCTCTTCCTTTTCGTTCTTTTCGTTCTTGACCGTATCGGCTAATAAGATTATAAAAGGAATAAGTTAAACATGTCCTGTTTCTAAGGATAAATCGAATATCATTCCACCTTTTCGAAACATTATCCTATACATTGACTGCACATAAACTTGTTGATAAGAGTGTGTGCCAAAAATCGCTAAAGTATAAACGAAAACAAATTGAAAAAGAAGCGGTGTGTTTCGTTTTTATTTCATTGCTCCGGTGACGTATTCTTCCCTTACCTTCTTTTCGATTCGTCGTATCTTTATTTCGTTGATTTTGTGACTCGATACTAGACTGATTTTTGTTTATCTTACTGGCCAATCTCTCTTCTTCATTTTTGGGGGGGACTGATCTACTTTTAAATCGGGAAGAGGCAGTGTTCAAGGATGCTAAAACATCGGAAGAAACGTTAAGAAAAAATGCGTAAGTCTACCCAACTATTATCAAGCCAACACAACACAATGCGAAGAGAAATCTACACAAGGGATTTGTGAGAGGAGGTGAACATTGTTTTTTTCTTTGGATTTGGGAATTGTGCAAAGCCATAAATACGATATTTGGCACACACTTCTTTGATACCAATGTTTATACATACAAGGTCTTGGCCTTCTTGTCGAAGATGTATTTGTACTAGTACACTTCTTTTCTTTAACAGTAGCCGAACGTGATTGACGTTTCGGTGAACGCTTATCTGTTACTTCCACCGGACCAACTGATTGGGACCTAACTATAAAGGTACCCATATATAAGAATTAACGCCCACAATTATTATAATCGATCGCTATAATAGATGATCCAAAAGAACCTTCGTCCTAAGTCCTTTTAGATCATCTATTATAACTAAATTTACCAGTTTTAGTAGCAGTTTTAGATTTCATCGAACCTTTCTTTTGCAATCCAACCTTTTGCGGCGAATTTTTCTTCGGACTATTCATCTGGGAACCTCTAGAATCGTCGTCCTTCCTTGGAATCGTCGGTTCTAACTTTTCTCTTGTCGGCGATAAAATTAATCCGTCAAGTTCTGAAAACGGTCCCATTAGATAAAGCGATATTGCCTCCCAAGGGTTCAGTTTGCCTACCGGAACCGCCAGTTGTTCTCTCGAGATGATGGCGAATCATGTCCCTAACCATCTTAGCCGAATTATCGGCGTTCCTTTGAGCTTTTGTCGGAGAACTCTTTTTAGTATTCTCCTGCTCTTTTTCTTCTTTTGTATACGCCCTAGATAATTTAATTTCGATCAAGGAATCTGGACAATTAACTAAAGTTTACCTATGGGTTGTAGAAGCTAAAGATAGAGCCGATAACGAGCTCCTCCTAGAAACCTGATCCCATAATTCGAGTTGTTTGTTATAAACGTCTGATAACTTATCAGAAGCAAAATCACTGCCCCATCCTCTGTTTTTATATTCCCCCGCTTTCTTTCTCAATTCAACAACCTCTTTATACCAGGCTTCTTTAGCCGTACCATTTAATAGAGCGTTTTTAGCCTCGTCAATCTCCTCGCTATCCTCGATCTTCGATGTAAACTTGCCTTCCGAATAATCGTACTGCGAGAACGGTCTGAATTTCTTTTGATACTCGGTATTGAAGTCTTTCAACTTCTCTTCTTCCAATATGGCATTATCATTAACCAACGGCTCTAATTCGCTGGCTAAAAGAACTCGTTACAGTCATATGAAGTTGTCAAACATACTATGTACCATCTTTATTTTCAAAGTCCGTGCGTTTTTTATTTATGATAGCGTTGACTTGAGGCTTGAGGGCGCTCATTGATTGCGATTTCCTTGGCGTCGAATCAGTCGCGTCACGTCTGGACGTATGTCCCTGAGGCCAAGCAAATTGTAGTCTGTATTCTGTGCTAATCTTGGATATTGCTTTCTGTAGCAGCCCTTGGTCGCGACCCTGTTTTATATATCATTTTGATTTCCTATTCTAATTCTCACACGTTTTGTGTGAAAGAAAATGTATTGATGCGCTATTTAACCAGACTGAAACCGATTATACCGTCTATATCGCATAGCAAACGCCATAGTTTTCCACGTTATAATATTTTTAAAATCCCATTTTATGGGTAAAGAGGATTAATAGTGCATCAATGTTGAAACTAAACAACTAATAAACTTATAAGAATGTCTAATTTTAGAGTCGGATCATAGTCATACAGAACAACACGTTTTATACGATTGAAAAAAAAAAAAACAAAAAAAAAAAAACTACAAGATCAAATCTATTCGTAAGTTAAAAGTCATACAAGCTAAGAAAATACGATTTAGTAACGTAAAGAAACGCATATGTATGTACGTATACATGGTATTATGTGTCTATCACGTTTTGGAGCAGACTTCTTAGTAATGTTACGAATTAAAATCATATGTTAATCAGGATCGTAATCGGGAGATTGTTAGCGTAGCCACAATGTTAGTTGACGCAACATTTTCTTATCTTGTTGAGTATTAACTTGAAACGAACGGCCATTTCATTATACAAGGTTGACGTTTATACTCAAGTGATTCTCCTTTCCTTTAACAGTACGAGATAATGAAAGGGCCATGTTAATCAAATTCGTTTATCTCATCTATTTATCTTCAGTTTGTGTTGATCTTACCATTTTAAAGGTATATATAATATTACCGTATTTTCCAAATCCGGATCTGAATCTCTTCGTTTTCCTTCGTTCATCAAAGAGCTGGACTGAGCAGGGCCCTCTGACTTGCTACGTCGAGATGGTCTCGAATGTGAGACACCTCTCTCCTCAGACTGTAATTAAAATGAATACATCTCCAGTTTTTCCTGTATTAAGTTTCCATTTGGTTTCGTCTTCGTCATGACTTTCGTGTTTCTCTATTCGTTTTTCGATAACGACAACATGCCAATTAAAATACTTCCTGATAATTACACACTCGATACTTCTTTTAAATATTTAACATGCAGAATATTACATGTTCTCTAAAGTGAAAACGTATTCATTTTAATAGTCAATAACATTTACATGCATTAATCGTTAATTTGGAAATAATACGTAAGTATGTCATATAGTAACATTTATAACGCCACTGCATATATTGATCAGTAAATCGTCAATAATAATAATAATAATAATTGGTAATATATTCGATAAAGAAATAAATAAATCATGCAAGCGGGGGGTAAAAAGGACAGCAAGTCTACAGGCTCCTTACAGCAACTATAGATAAATTTAATCAAATATTAAGCTCCTCGAAATACGCGGTAACTTGATCTTCGGTTAGCGACAGGTAAAATAGTATTACGGTTGTTCTGTATATGACCCACGTGGAAAGAGAAAGAGATGTTGTTACTGTATTTAACTAGATGATTTCGAATACGGTGTGGGATGATCTTATATAAAACAAGATGATTTGCGTGTTGTTTACTTTCAAATTTGAAACAGGGCTACGACAGTAGGGCTGAGACACAAAAGAAAAATAAATAACACAAATAAAATATGACGATTTCAAAATAATATATACCATTGAAAATAATTCTATGTTCTTCATACACGACCAAGATATCTCACGAAAATCGATAAGGAAGCGTAAATTGAAGCGGAGTCAACGAGAAAGTAATCTAATAAAACGGTTACAGCGAACCGACGGCGATGCATGAACGAACTAGATTGTAAAACATCCCTAATAAAACCGAAATTGGAATATATTGGAGGATATGTTGAGCAAGGGATTCTTCCAATAAATAAAAAAAATTATTTTCAATGGAATATAGAATTTGTTACAGTGGGAAGAAGATGTATTTATTGTAGACGTCTCTTCAAATATTGCTTAAAAAATCGATTGAAAGTAAAGAACACTTCTTTATTTGGTTAACTATATAGGTATCGGCATGCACTAATGGAACTATTTATAGTTAACAATAACATGTGTAAGTAAAAGTGCCAGAATGGTCATTCACCAAAAATTAATAGAATACATTCAACTAGTTTTATGTACATTTTTTCGGTATGGTTTAAAACAAAAAAAAATAAATAATAAGACAAAAAACTATTCCTTCATTAGTTGCAGTAACGAATACGACATTGATCGTTCTCTAGTTGTACAGATGGCAAATATTTATCAAATACTGATCTAAAAACAGATAAGAGTGATACACACACAGACATACTTGGTAATCAATATATATTACCCTTTGGCCTTTAATCGAATACCTTCGCATTATATTATTAAAATAGCTTCCCTGTGTTACATAATACAAACTATTCTCAATAAATTAAATTCATAAAAAAATAATAACGGAAAAGAACTACATATATTAAATATAATAAACACGCAAACGTTATGAAATCAAGTTTTAATTTCAAAGTTTCAGGACCGTACTTGGAAGATATCTAATACGTTGCCGCTGGGAAAAAGCAACGCCCAAAGAAACAAAACCATTCTCTAATTAAAAGAAACCAAATACAGCTTAGTATGCTTATGTAACTGTGTAATTATTTCGAGAAGTAACTTGATTCGTTTAATACCTCAACGGTAAGTGGATAATATCGATCTTGGTGACGTAATTTAGGCTGGGTTAATATTATTGTCGTATAAAGTCAGTAACTAAAAATAGCTGCGGCATCTTATTTCTCTATACACCGGATACTTTAAAGATGCTTTCGTAAGGGAAGCAGCAAATCGATATCTCGAGATGAACAATAGACGGTTTATATAAAGAGGCATCATGCATAGAATTCTAGTTATAAAAGAAGGAAAATGTGAAATGTGATATTAGAGTAGACATTCCATATGTAACAGGGTATGAAATTACATACAGATTGTTTAAAAAGCCATCGAATATACCCTAAGGAAGGAAGTGTACGTAAAGGAAAAAGTAAATGAAATGAGCATCGAGCATCGATTGAATCGCTGGCCTATCGTATGCAAACAAACCCTGCCCTGAATACGTTAAACGCGCGAAGTTTAAATCTTCCAATTAGCTGTCAACAAACAAAATAATGACGATATAAAAAAAATAATAAAAACAATAATGAGGATGAATAAATTATTGTAGAGGCAACACTACTTGATGTCTCAAAAATTTCTCAAATTCCTTCAAACAACTACGCTTGACTCAAATACGCGAAGCATTAAAACTTTGTCATTGATAGTTTTGTGGAGAATGTAAAGGACTGCGTGTTAAAAAAGAGAACAAAAAAAATTGGAAAAATCGAATAACGTCTTTCTTCCCTTCAATAACTGATAAAAAGTAATTAATTAAAGATTCGATTAATGAGAGCGTGTTATCTCGTGTTGTTTCTTTTGCGTGCATTATTTATTTATTTACCCTGGCTCTATCGTTTCCTGTATTGTTAGTAGTTTCGCTGGTGTTTGAACCATCAGAAACAAGGAACTCGTGGTGACGATAGGCCAAGTCCGGATGTTTCTTACGTCTCGGTAAAGCCGGTTCCAATTTAGGCACTGGAGACATTATATAACTAATGATACGTCCATTTTTCATCACTCTTTTTATTGACTTACATTCGTTCTGAGTTTCTTCATCGATCCGTGTTGCGTTTTGAACATCGCTAGCTTTTTCGTCTGGAATATTAACCGTAGAAGACCGTAGATTTTTTTTTTGCAAAAATTAAAGGCGATGGAGGAAAAAAAATGGGAAAGGGAAAAACGACGACTTACCGGAATTGACTGTAACGTTAGGTTGCGTAGTCGGAGCTCGACGAATAACTTCTTGTCGAGGACCTGTATATTCATGCCATCTATATGTGCTTCTATATTCTGAATGCAACTAGAATTAAAGAGAATCGCCGGTTGGAATTGATCGAAGTGGAGGGACGCATATGGTATGCACGTATAGATGTAAACGGGGAAAATGGAGGTCGATTTCATTTACCTTATCAACGGGCATTGAAGGACAAGCTCGACAGAGATTCCAAAATGAACCGATCATGAGGTCTAGTGGTTTGTTACACAAACACAGGTATTAAAATGATGGCTGTAAGACTTGGAAGCCATACACTCGCGACTGAGAACGTTTTTCTACAGTTGATGCAACTGGGAAGTCTACTGTCGAAATGGTGAATGCAGACAGCATGTCAGAACCCCACCTCTATGGTAAACCAGTAAATGCCAGTTACAGGGCTAGCTGACGATCAATAACTACCACGCTTGCTTATTACGTACTTCATCCCGCATTTTCCAATACCTAGGGGCTCTATAACGTTAGTATCCTATACCGTACACAATGTTATGAATTTACTGTTACATTGGAACTATAACATTTCAACTATTTATTTACATTTTTTTAAACGCAATAACCGGGCCTAATTTCACAAAAACCCAAAATTCTGAATATTAAAGCATTAAAAGGATATACAGGCCGTCCCAAAAGTATATACTTTCTTTTACTCCGATAATGGGATTCAGGCAAAAAGAGAATAACCAACATCAATTTTCGAATATTCATTTAAGTTAGAATTGATTAATTTGCTTTATATAATTAATTCCCATCTTTAAATTCAGTTTCAAATAATATCAAAGGCTCATTTTTTACTAAATACATACAAATATGATATCGTTTGTTGGTCAAAGGATAGGAGGTGGTAAAATTTACTAACGGCTTCTAAGAAGGTAAGGAACTTTCTTTTGAGGAGGACAACGCTCTATGTCCTTTGGCTATTATAATTCATTATAACACATGGGCTGAAAAGTCCTAGGCCTAACACATAGATGACTCTAGTTTTATTGCAGTCACCTTTCTCTCAGTTAGTACTAACCTTCAAAAGACAGCTGTTAAAATTTCATGATATTCTATCCATTAGTTTGTGAGTTATTTTGCCAAGAGTCACGCTACTTTTGTTATTTTCAAAACAATGGATCAAAAACAATTTCGTTTTTAATTTTACACTGCTTCTTGATAGGAAAATATACCGTTCAAGCGAAGAAATGGCTTGAAAAGTGTTATGGAGACTCCGCTCCATCAGAAACAACAATAAAACGTTGGTTTGCTGACCTCAAACGTGGTCGTAGAGACACCGATGATGCAGAACGCAGTGGACGTCCAAATGAGGCGGTAACACCAGAAAACATCAAAAAAATCCACAAAATCGTTTTGAATGATCGAAAAGTGAAGTTGCGTGAGTTAGCTGACATCGTAAAGATATCAAAAGAACGTATTGGCTTTATATTGCATGAGCATTTGGCTATGAGAAAGCTCTGTTCAAGGTGGGTGCCGCGTTTGCTCACTGTTGACCAAAAACAAGAACATGTTGATGATTTTGAGCAGTGTTTGGCCATGTTTAAACGTAACAAACCGGAATTTTTGCGTCGATATGTGACAATGGATGAAACATGAATCCATCACTTCACTCTGGAATCAAAACGATCGTCATCTGAGTGGACAGCAACTGGTGAACCTCGTCCAAAGCGCCCGAAAGCACAACAATCGTCTGGAAAGGTTATGGCCTCGGTATTTTGGGATGTGCGTGGTGTAATATTCATCGACTATCTTGAGAAAGGAAATACCATCAACAGTGAATATTATATAGCGTTATTGGAGCGTTTGAAGGCCGAAATTGCAAAGAAACGACCGCATATGGCAAAGAAAAAAAAATTGTTTCATCAAGGCAACGCACCGTGTCACAAGTCAATCAAAACAATGGCAAAACTACATGAATTGAACTTCGAATTGCTCCCACATCCACCGTATTCGCCAGATTTGGCTCCCAGCGACTACTGGCTGTTCGCAGACCTCAAAAATATGCTCGCCGGTAAGAAATTTCGCACGAATGAAGAGGTTATCGCTGAAACTGAGGCCTATTTTGAGGCAAAAGATAAATCGTTCTACAAAAGTTGTATTGAAATGTTAGAGCGGCGCTGGAATGATTGCGTTGCTCTTGATGGAGATTACGTTGATGAATAAAGCTAATTTTGAACCAAAAAAACCGTGTTTTCTATGTTAGGCCCGAGACTTTTCAGCCCATTTGTTATAATCGATTTTAATCCGGATCTGCTTTATTATCTTTCATGAATTCGAAGAAAGCATCTACAATAAAGCGAAATTTAATTTTCTAATAGGCACCACTATCTTTCAAGCGCCTATGCATATCTTAATTTTTACGATATACATACGAACGTGTTACTGTGCTATTTAATTTGAATTCAAATTACTACCAGTCCAACGTCCTTGGCTAGCATCACGTAAGGCTAAGGCGATAACACTACCGACACTCACATATACCACATCTGTATACAAACGTATTTTAGTCAACCGGGCAATCAGATGGGATAATTTAAGTCAAAAACATGGTGCATAAACCAGAAGGGTTTGTAGAAAATATTTTAATTAATTACAGATGGGTGTTCGTGTGTTTTTTCTTGTTACCCATTTCGTTTCTGTACGATATTTGGTTCTATTTTCGAAGCTATGTAGTGTTTACTCTAAGTAGTGCGCCCAAACAACATAACAAGAAAGTAAAACACGTTCAAGAGCAGGTGAGTACGTTTCATTATGTCTCTTAAGTGAACAAGTAGTAAATTAAAGGTGCAACGCTGGACAAAAGATGGAAAAAAAGGCAAAATGTGCACTGCACGACCTGGTTGGCAAACTATATCATTTAGAAGACCATTGTACAAAAATACATCATATAAAATTAAAGTAAATCTAGTTGATGTGTTAGAAATTGATACTGATAAAAAAGTACGTAGCTAACGATAGAGTTGAAGCACTAAACAGAAACATATTAACATTTTAGATTATTCGAGTTGAACCTTTAGTAACCATGGGACAATTAACAAAGACCATAAATCCGTTGGGCTGGACAATACCAGTATTACCTGAGTTAGACGATTTAACAGTTGGTGGCTTAGTTATGGGTACAGGTATTGAATCGAGCTCCCACAAATATGGATTATTTCAACATACCTGCGTTTCTTACGAATTAGTGCTTTCTGATGGCTCACTAGTTACATGTTCAAAAACTGAGAACCCAGATCTTTATTACTCTATACCGTGGTCCTACGGAACCTTGGGTATTTTAACTGCTGTGGAGATACAACTTATCCCAGCAAAAAAATTTATAAAACTAAGCTATATGCCTTTGAAAAATGAACAGATAAAGGATGAATTTGTTAAAGCAAGCTACGATAAAAAGAATGAATTCGTCGAGGTCTTGATGTATGGTAAAAATAAAGCTGTCTTAATGACAGGCAATATGACTGATGATCTCGAAGAAGATAAAGTAAGTGCATAGGATTTTGTGACCTTCAAATCGATATTATTTTAAAATTTCTAGCTGAACGCCATTGGAAAATGGTACAAACCATGGTTTTTCAAGCACGTTGAAAGCATTTTGAATGCAAACAGAAACGAAATAGAGTACATACCATTAAGAGATTATTATCATCGACATACAAGATCGATATTTTGGGAACTGCAAGTAAAGGTCGAGGTTTCTGATAATCGCCTTAAAATTAATTCGGATTTTCTCCTTTAAGGATATCATTCCATTTGGCAATAATATCATTTTTAGATTACTTTTGGGCTGGATCGTTCCTCCTAAAGTATCACTACTGAAACTAACACAAGGAGAAGCCATAAAAAAATTATACGAAAACAGTCACGTCATCCAAGATATGCTAGTTCCTATCGTAAAGCTAAAAGAGAGCGTTGAATTGTTTGAAAAGGAATTCAACGTGAGTAATACTTGAAATGGAACCTTAAAAAGGCATCAGAATATATTTTCTTGAAGGTTTACCCTTTATGGTTATGTCCTTTCTTGCTGCCAAACAATCCGGGAATGCTGCATCCCTCAAATAAAAAAGAGGAGATGTACGTAGATATTGGAGTGTACGGCGTACCCAAAACGGATAATTTCCACCCCAGAAATAGTACTAGAAACGTTGAGAAATTCGTCAAAGATGTTAAAGGGTAAGTTAACCTGAAGGTGATTCTGATATTGCTTTTATTCTATCTTTTACGTACAGGTATCAAATGTTATACGCTGACACCTACATGACCAGAGACGAATTTAGAGCAATGTTTGATCACACACTGTATGATAAGTTGCGCGGGAAGTTGAATTGCAAGCAAGCATTTCCGGAAGTGTACGATAAAATTAATAAATCTGTTAGGTGTTAAACGTTTAAAAGATGTACAGTTAGTTACTCAAAGGAATAAATTATTATTAAATAAAACATATGTATCAAGTTTAATTTTACCTTCTCTGACGTCTAATGTAGAACACCTGCAGATATTGAAGTACTTCGAAGATAACGTTTTTGATTAATCAGAAGCATAATTGGAATAATTATTAATAGAAATTTGATTATTAATTTGTTTAAATTGGCAATCAATCGTGAAGTTTTAAGCCTATAACTAGCTATAAGTTCGTTTCTACATCGGATCTATTAAATTACAGACGCCATTCTTAATTTTCTTTTCAAATAAATTCGTAACGAATTTAAAAAATCACTTCTTCGCGTCCAAGAAACACCTGGCATTTTGTTAATCGTTGCCTGGAGTAACTGCTCATGCGCCTAAAGAGTAAAATTCACTCTCCCATTCATAAGAGGCGAGCTATTCCTGCTATTCAACGTGAAACAGTGGAAGTAGTAGCATAGCCGGTATTAAATAAGAAAGAGTACATGTGATTGTGTTCCGTCGTAACATTTCTTCAATAAGAAGCGAAGTTAGAAGGCAAAATGTTAAAATAATTAGTGTTTTATATAGATAAAAGCTTGTAAATTAATTCTACAGGGTGTCGCCGAGTTAAAAATAAAAAATACACACGCGATCATAAAAATAATAAATAAATAAACCAATGTTTACCTCAGGAATGCAAAAGCTGATTCCGTTTGTTCTTTTTATATTCATCTCGCAAGGTCAGTGTCTTATTATTTGTTATTTTACGAATATCATTTATTAAGAATTGAATTAGACAATCTCCTAATAGTTACTGCTTAGATTGTACGCAATATTTTGCAATAGGCAAGGAAGCATTAATATGTAATTATGACGAGGAAATATTGTGTTGTTATTTTTATGAGTTCAAGTTCTTTGAAGCATGACAAAATAGTACATCTACCTGTGGATATCTATTAAAAGTTGATAGTGCTCGCGATTCGGTTCGATTCTTAAAGGATTTCTTTTTAAAGTAGAAAGGTCTCTTAAGTTTGAAGAACTAACGTTATTCACGGAAATTTAAATACGGATTCCTTTCACAGAATAATTGAATAATTTTTCAATGAAAAATTCACAATTATCCGTAATTTTTCACACGACTATAGCGGCAAAGCATTGTTTATTTTATAATTGCTTAAAATTGTTTACATGCCGATTATATTAATTTATTTTTCGCTTGCTTTACCTGTTGATTTAATTATGAAAATAATAATTAACAATAAAACGAATAAGAGACGCAACACCCTAATGATTTTCTCTCTTCCCTCTTTTTTTTTTTTGTTTTGTAATACATATGTGGGAAGAAGCCAGGCTGCAGCGGAATTCCTGGGCATTATTGAGCATCCGGTGGTTGCTTTTTGTACTGTATAAATTTACCCCAGACGGAGACCCTAGATGATTTATTATTAGATGTCACAACATTCGCCACCCATTCATATTTCCTAGATCAATTTGATTCCGATTTTCATCTCATAACGGGAAATTGAAGCGGTTTTATTATTTAATAGTATTCGTATTAAGAAATCGACCAACTAGTTTAAAATTGTAGGATGAAACGACTTTTTTTTTAAACAAAAAAAAAAGAGATCGAATACCTCGAACCAAAGCAGGAAGAGATAATTTTTAAATATAACGCTTACGTAATTAAGCAAAAAAAAAAAGGAGACGAACAAACATTAATATTAAGATCATCAACTGTAAGAAAGCAAGAAATTAACAATACGGTAATTATGACATGAACTTGCTCTACACAAGTTAAAAAGAAATCTTAGGCCGTTATCTTGATAATTACGTTACTTAAATCAGGTGTAATTAATTTAAATAGAATCAACCGTTAGGAAGGAAAAATAATTACCCAACAGCCATGATATAATGTTGATCGTATACATTTGAAGCTTTAATATATTCATTTCTAGCCGGAACTGTGTTGGAATCATCCGTTTTGCTTTGCTTTTCTTATTATTTCATCGCGAACTCTTTAATTGCACATTTCCTGTTGCAAAAAAACGGACCTTCAAGGTTGCATAATTCTTACAGATCTACGTACGTGAAAAACGATTTCCCCCAATATTAAAAACATACCATTCCCGCTTTGAAAATTCCCGATTAGTTAACTAAAGTTAACTGAACCGTGAAGTCGAAGTAATTGTTATGAATAATTTTCTATGCGAAGTTTCATCAAAAAAGAATTTCCTTTGTATTATAAACTTCTCGTACAAAATAACAATAATTAACGTTCTATTTTTAAAAGAATGATGAGTAATACAAGATTTGAAGTCCATGTTCTAAAAGAGCGGATAGGAGTTTTTTTTTTTGCCTCTACCAGTTCTTGTTTTTTGTGTGTAGTGTGTTTGAAATCCGAAACGTTATTGAGATTTTTTGTAAGGAAATCTATTATATCAAACATCCGGCCTAAATGGAATGTCAAATATTTACTTTGTGCAGTACCTGAAACTTTAAAAAATCGGATTAAACTAAAAATTCCTTTAAGAATAACCGAAGCCCCTCCGCTGAACTATTCATTTTATGTGTTCTAAATTTAAAAAGGTTCGCTGCTATACTATAGACGACGGATTACTTCTGCCACCGGAAAGTTTTAAAACTTCGAAGTTAGAGCGTGTCGGCAGGTAGTTTTTGTACGTCTTATTTTTCTCGCAAAGAAACTCATAATATAATCAGAGCCAGCGTCTGTCTACGTTCTGGAATTTCTAGTATTATATCAGCCTCGTAACAAGTAAAAAAGGAAAGCTTATAAGTTCGAGCAAGAGCGAGTAGAGCTTTTTTTTTTGAATAGGAATAAATTGTCGTTTTATTAGATTAAACAGGAGACAGGATGTATCATTAGTTTCATTATATCGTAAGCAAATCTAATTCTAATTCTAATTCGTAATGTTCCGGTTTAATTGTAACTTACAAATGTAAGATTAACATCGTATTAAAGACTTCTTAAAAGATAACACTATTTACCGAACACTCTATATATGTAAATACGGAACTAAACGCGTTCCATGTATATCATTATTTAAATACAATGCAATGTAAACTTCCTCATGCAAAAGGAATTATGTGTCACGGTCATACGACACAACACTAAATGGATATGATATACATATCAACTTACAACCGACCATTGTTCCTTTTCGTAAAAGATGCACGTATACGCCATATGCTTCATACGATTTCCTTTTTTCTTTCTTTTTTCCAGGTAGTAAGCGCACGGCGGTAGTAGCAACATGCACCTTTCCACCGGAATATACCGGCGAGTTTGTCATGCAGAAAAGCGTAAACACCGGAGGTACAATAGAGTATAGCAATATTAGTATATCATTCGTTGGTACACCGTTATGGGGAAATTGCTATAAAAGATTAGATAATAACTTCATATTCAAATTAAGGTGCCTGATTCGCTTGCTAATGTCTGATTAACGGGTTTAATTATTCGGAATTGTAGCAACGACGATAATCCCTGCTTGAGATGCTTAGATTTGAATTTGAAATCGAAGAATGTCCTTCACGTTCGCTCGAGCAACTTCTCCCATTGCTACCTCAAAGAGGAAGAAGCGATCGCGTCCTGCCCTAACGAGAACGTTAAGAATATCAACGACATTATCCTTTTTAGTAAGTTATGAGTACATATGTAAGTAGGAGAATAGAAGTAAATAAAGACGTCGCCTTTCTAGAAATAGCCGACGTATCGGGATATGCAGCTCAAAAAGAATTTTGCCCATTAGGGGATAAGTACCATGTTTCTTATAGCACAATGAATCCCAGCTCAGACCATTGCATGGAACGCGAATCTACCCTAACTACTTGCGGATCCGGAGCTATTATGAGTTTAAAGTTCCATCAATGTGAAAAAAGTACTTCTGGTAAATCTTCTGCATCTATTTGAAGAATTCTTTTGAAATAATATTTGTTCCATTGTAGATTTCAGGCTCAGTTGCATTGGAGAATGGACAGATCCTGATGGACAAAGGTATTTAGCATTGGAAGATACAAGAAAAAGGCCAGCTTATAGATGTGCCGTAAGTATTCAATAATACAATATTTCTAAAGCAAAGATAGTAATCGATATTTCTTTTAACAGCAATTTCGTGAAAACCTGGAAACTGGTGAAATACATATCGCTTTAAGTAAAGATAGTACCTGTGACTTGCATTTAAGAAGCCCTACAAGACTACTAGGTTACGAGACAATAAGTTTAACTCCTATTATTTATACAGAAGACCAGAAATGGGAGGAAGAGATTGATTCCGCTGATTGCAGGTAAATATTGAAATCTACATTTTCATTTGTAAGCCCTTATCTTATTTTATTCAACAGATTTCCCTTATGGTTGGAAAGTCAATGGGAACATGTTAAGGTGGACAACAATAAGTTCTTCTACAAAGACCAAACTGATTTTATCACATATGATTTGAAATGCCTTACCAAAATTACCCAAGATAAATATATCGTTTACAGCAGGATCCATTGGTATGCTAACTTAAATATTAGATGAATTTTTAACTTCATAAATAAATGTAATTGCAGTACTGAAAAGCGTTATAATTGCATATGGATCCAAAGAAGAACTGACGATGTATTTGAATTTCAAATAGGAGGCAGCTCAAGTAAATACCGTACTGAACACTTATGCAACCCCTCTAACAGACTTAACAAATGGATCACCCAGTCTCGAAAACTGCCAATATCTCCAACTAAATGCCCCATATCAGGTGTTTTCAAAGGGGTGATACCAGAAATGAAAATATATTGTACTATCTTATCAAGTGATTGTATGACCCCAGATTTGATGTATTATAAGGTTTTTAATTGTGATACAATGGATGTGATTGAGGAACGTGAATATAGATGTCTTGGACATTGGAAAGAAGATGATTTACTCTATACCTATACGAAGCGTCATGATAAAATAGCTCAAGGTACCTTCGAATGCTTTGTAGGTTCAATAGTCTCCGATAAAGAGGACTATATCATTATTAAGGAGGCTGGAGAGCATTGTCAAAGAAATATGGATCCATTAAGCTCAGGAATGAAACTAACCAAGCAGAAGCAATTAACAGTGCTTTGCGTTGGAAATGAGACTAGTAGCGAGGCTAAGAATAGTTATAGTAATGATAAAAAGAAAACCGATTGGTCTGTTTATGAAACTACCGCACAAAATAACCAAACAACTCATTTATCAGGTAGGCTACTTACAATTTTATTTTCTGAGGGATCTATGTTTTTTCGTCTTTTGTGTTTTAGACAAAAATGATCAAAAGGTGAACCCGCAAGCTGGTGCATGTCTACGTATTCTCCCCGTAGCCGCAATTAATTTATTCTCAATATTTATTGTGATAATTTTAGGTAATAATGTCTTCATAATTTAATTTCTGCAATACATACACATAAACGTGTGATTTTTCCAATTTTTATTCAGATACAACAAATTCTTGCCATCGTTATATTTATATAAAAAATATATGTAATGTTTTGTGTACTTAGATGCATTGATCTCGAAAAATGTAGACACTATTAAAGAAAATGTATTTTCCAATTGTTCATAAAGAGAAATCATAGAGTTGTGAACTATAACAATAACTTTTTGCCAACCCCTAGTCAATAAATTCCCCCTATTTAGTAAGCCATTCGTGACAAAGATGTGCAAAATATATATATTGTAAATGTCTCTGTAGTACAACCAAGTGTTATCCTATATATGAAATTGAATGTTTACAATAGAATTGATATCACTTATTTATTTATTGAATAAACCCTATATTTACAAATGTAAAATGTTTTTAATTTATATAAAGCATTAACATTTAACGAAAACAAGAATGTTGGATGTGTTTTCCATTTAAACTGACCGCAGAATTCTGAAATGACGTCGACGAATCAAAACACGATAACGATGAAGCTGTTTTCTCGACCAATGAAATGGCGTCAATCCTCAAAAACATTTTCATTGCCAATTTTAGAGTAATTTCCGAGTATTTTGCGTTAATAACGGCATATATTCAATTAAACATTTCTAAATCGATAATAACCACCGAATCCTAGGATAAATGCAAAATAAAATCGATATCGATCGACCAAAGTTTGCTACCCCCTTCATCTAACCGTTGAGCCGATGCTACGCCGCGTATTTTCGAATTTTTCGTTGAAATACATGTTATACGGATTGAATTACATATGAAAAAGGTGAAAATCCTACCTTTTTCGGATGAAATTCGGCCTGGACCGGGAAATTCTCCAGTTAAATCACTTTATTCACACGAACTATATACAAATTTGACTTTTCAATTTCTTACAGACGCGTAATGCGAGCAACGCCGACTTGCTCTTTTCCATATTTCGCTTTCCGGTCAAATTAATGTTTCGGATTTTTCGCAAGGGCGCGCGAATAACAAAAATAATTCGAATTAAATAAAACAATGATATATTTTATGGAGACCACAATTTATTATCGTATATATATATATATATAAGTATATATATATATAAAAAAAAAATATTCAATATTTCTTTAATCTGTTTGTAAACACAGGTTCACAAAAAAGAAATATTTACAATCAATGTAGCTATATCACTTAAAATATGCGAGTTAATTTATTTTTAATAACCTTTTCAAACTATTTATTTTACAATCACTAAACAAACATTAACGTTTCGCATATTTTAAATACATTTGCTTCCTATCTCCCTCCACAAACATTGCTTCCTTCTTCTTACTTAGATGAATAAATCAACGAATAATTACATCGCTCCTTTTCAAAATGTTCAAATTACATACTGCTCGATTCAATTCAATGCTAAAAGACTAGAAGTACAGTTTTTCCTTTTTCTTACAATCAAGTAAACAAACGATATTTTATTTTTTCTTTTTCTTTTTTTTTGAAATAGATATTCACGTTTTAATTACAAAAACAATTAACAAAGAAGACAGTGATTTTAATTTTAGAAAACGTTTTTTTTTCTTAGATTTTAATATTTATTTAAGAATAAGAACGAGATTCCAATAAAATTTATGCGACGTAGTTGTACTGGTTTGACGTTTCTTTATCTCTTTCCATATAATCTCGGTCTATTAATGATTCAATGCGTTTCTTCAAGTCAGCAGGCTGTGAAAACGAAATTAAACGTTAGTATTCTGTTTTCCCTCCGATCAGAAGCACATTTACTCTAATTGGTAATTATTTTTTCATTATGTGACGAAAAGTCAGACGCCGACCTGTTTTTCTTTTGATCGAACATACAATTCAACGATGTCTCCCTAAATTTTAGTACATATTTCTATTCGCTTTAAGGAACCCTGATCAGAGGTCTCTTGATTTTAATTCAACGCTCGTAAAGTAAAAACATGCGTACCTTAACGGGAAACTTTAATTGGATATACAACTCGCTAATCAATAGATTATGGCTTAGAGTTTTACGCATCTTCATTATTCTCACAATAGCAGCGTCAATTTGGTATTGACGATCTTGATAAACTCTTTCTTCGGTTGCTTTCTGCTCCTCGGTCTGTAAAGAAGAAAAGAAATTAATCGAAAGTCGGGGATTAGATGTGTTCATAGCGGCTTACAGTCTCCTTCATTTGAATCTGGTTAATTTTAATCCTGAATAATTTATTAACAAAATCGTTGTTGAATTTAAATTTATCGGATTCAGAGATGTCCCTTCCTTTAGGGACCTTATTTAATACTCTGGCTTTTCCGCAAGCTAACGACTGCAACGTTCTGCGTAATTCACCATCCTCAATGTTAGTTGCTGCTTTTATATATTCGAAACCTAATTCGTCAAAGCTATTAAACAGTAATAAGACTAAAGATTGAAATAATGAAACGACAAGTTCTTTAATTCCGGCCTTAAAGTTAGCTCTTAACACGCAATGACCTAAGGTAGGCTGCCACTGCAGCTTCCTACCGCTGTGCTTGTTGAGGTAAAAATTCTTAAAGACGTCTTGAAATTGCAACATCTGTTCCGGAACCGTTACGTCCATAGGGATGTAGGTAGGCCAATATCCCATCGTTAGTATATTTACAGTCATATCCAGCGGGATCAATTTCCTATTATTGGCGATGTGCTGCCTGAACGCTATATTAATATCTTTACTCAGCTCCATGTCCTTGAACATTCCCTCCAATTTAGATGTGAATCCGCCGCCGCATTCCTGCTTCAATTTGCTCAGCATGCTCTTCTCAGCGTCGACACTAGCCGACTTTCCAACTAGCAAACGTTTAGCCAAATCTTTTTTGTAAAATGCCTCGAATACATCTTTACCGTGGATGAAGCGGAATAACACCATTATCTTGTCCAGTAACTTTTCCAATTCCTCCTCGGTCGCTTCCTTGTTACCAGCGCGCAATTTAGAGTCGACAAACTTCGCTGCAAATTCGAAATAGACATTAACGCGAACGGTTTCGTCCGATTAAAAATCCCTTACCAATTAGTTCGGCTGGTTTGTTGGCTCTTTGATTGATGAAGTGCTCGAAAGCCTCCTTAAGGGAATTGCTGAACTTCTCGTTACGATTGAAACATGTGATAACGATGTTATCCATAGTGTCTTTGAAGTCCAACAATTCTTGAACCATCGTTCTATCCTTTTCAGGATCTATTACGATGGTGCGACCGCGTTTCTTGATATACGCGTTGAACGCGCTGCATAACTCCGAGTGCCCATTCTTAACCCGTCCGAATAGGCTGTATAACAGGGATAAATCGTGGATACGTTTCTCTTCTAGCAAGCTGTCAAGTCCTTTCTGCAAAATGTTTGTCACATGTTCGCTTAAGAGTTGCTTTTCAACGTTGTGTATTAATTGGTACTTGGTGCTCGCGTCCAAGTAATGAAGGACGCGCTCGTTTTCCTCGCTAATTCTCTTATCAACATGAGCTAAATATTCAGGTACTTCTAGTTCTTGCATTAAGCGTTGTCCTTCCGCCGCATAGAGTCTTTCCGTAGCGACAAAGAATTTCGTTTCAAACGCCTTATCGTAGATTTGTAAATCTGTCAGCATACGTAATAGGGACTTTAGTAAAGTACGATCCACAGCATCACCTTGCCTCTCCTTCTCGATCAACATCAACAAGCCTTCAACAACACGGGTCTGAACTAAAGTGTATTGTAAAATATACTGTCTGAATAAATCTAAGCCGGTATCCCAAATAGATAAAATCTGAGCATTTTGCAGGACGAAAGTTCTATCTAAATAAAGAAAAATACTTCTTATCATTATCATCTGACGGCAATGATCTTGCCAGGTCTCGTTCATCTTTTTTAGGAACAAGAAGCGATCCATCGACTCAGCTAGGAACTGTTCTATGTTAGCACGTACGTGAGCTTCTGTTAGGCCTCTCAAATTTTGGTAAAGAGTATGTGCCATCTTGTGATTACACATATTCTCAACAGCCTGGTAGAGCTCCTCGCAAGAGTACTTATTTGGCTTGGACTTCTGAATGGCTAAAACAGCACTACGTAGCTTTTCCCATGTTTTATCAGTGTAATCATCGGGTAATTTAGGTTCACCTAGAATTTACGTTTAAGTCAATTTATCAATATATCAAACCAAAAGAATATTTGAGAGGTGCATTAATTCACTAAAAGAATTCTTACATGAACTGTCAACTTGACATTGACAACTTTGTTTTGCTAAGATTGGATTGTCTATTTTTCTATTTAAATTAGATGCCACTAGATTAATTGAATATGCATTCACAACTGATTTATTACTGCATTACAAGCAAAACATAATCAAACAAATTAAAGGCAAAGCGTAACAAAAGAAAACCTAGGAATTGGTATCTAATGTACTTACTTTATATAGACAATTGCTATAGATTATGATACTGTACCTTTCTGGTTCTTGATAACAAGTTTTTTCGTTCCACTTGTCTTTATATTAATAATATTTACATTACGGTTGATACCATTAGAGCCAACAGCCGAAAAGTTGGGCCTTTTATTCCTCTCTGAGGAGTTATCGCTCATGTTTTCATCAGTTTGTCCACCAGTACTCCCTCGTTTTCGTTTGTTGCTGCCACTAGAGTTAGGTATCTCTCCAGAACCCCTTAGATTCGCGGGACAATTGTCCAGTTCTCTTCTATTATGCCTTGACATAGAAGAACATCACAAACAACAGTATTTGAAATAAACTATAAACAAAGTGTGCTCGTAAAAAATGTCGAACTCCGTTTATATATTAAAATGGTATAAATATCTACTTTATATCTATATGTATATTGTATATATAACTATTAACTACAGAGCTGTCAAATGTTTTCATTGAAAATTCTGTTGGTTGCAATGTTTCTAGTAGTTTCTAGGGTGAAATCATCATGCAAAGAACTAAACTACGCGCGTTGTTTGAACACTCTTTACAATTCAGCCTTATTACCACAATTTTAACTCAATTATTGCATAAAATTAATGAATATCACTATACCTGCATCCATAGGAGCTTGAAACTTTTTACAAATAACAAACATGCAATTCTATATTTAGATTGTATGTACTGCGGAACTAATAATCTGTATTTCTAATAATAGTTGTCTTATATTTGCCAATGTGAACCTTTAACTATTAAATCTATTACGACAATTATCGAACTCTTATTTATATGCTAATAAAATTCGAAAATATTAAAATTTGAAATTTAATCAGCAATAAATCATACCTAGTATTGTTTTAACTTATCAGTATTAATAAATTAATTGACAACCGAACGTTGTTAATTATTGCAATTGGAAGATAAATTTTTGGTTAATTATTAAAATTTCTGCGGAGTTCAACATATTTAATAAAAAAAGCAATAAGTTGTCAGAATAAGTCTTCAGATAAATCAATCGATCTGATTAAAGACAAGTGTTTTTTTATTAGAATATACATTTAAGATTAAGAATACCATAATAGGTGTAATTGCTGTGTTATTATGGAGAGGAAACAGAAACTAAATTTCATCTGTTCTAATAATTTCAGTGCAAAATTATGAATAGAAAATAGAAGTAACAGGGATATGTATTCAAAAAAACGTTATTCTCATAAATTAGCAAAAATTATTTATTGTACTTAAATATATGATTTTATACAAAATATAACAAATGTAATGAACATTTTATCAAGAAAAAGATATATAAGAGAAAAATCGATACCTTAAGCGACATCTGTTATTCATAAGTCTGTATTACAATTACAAAAAGAAAATATTATTGCATCCTCATATAGAATACCTTTACATGTCGTTTTGTCAAATATTCCAAAATAATTAACATATTGCTACTTAAATAACTATTATTGTGTATCTTTTATGAAGTGGGCAGCTGAAACTGTGGGAATACACCTAAAGCAAGGTATTGTAAGGTATGTGGTATTTTTTTTTTGTTATAATCGTGTACTACAACTATAACTTTTAGAGAAAGTTTGTCATCAGTATTATTATTACTATTAATTAAAAATAAGGTCCTACTAGTTAAGCTGCCACAATGGATCCTTCGCGTGAGATGTGTATAAGTTTAATGCAGTGGTTTCAAACTCTCGGAACTGAAAGATCGAGATCAGTTATTGAGCTCAGCGATGGTGTTGCCATGTATCATGTTTTAATGCAAATATCACCGGAGCACTTCAATAAGTTGGATTCCAAAATTAGACTGGATGTCGGATCGAATTGGAGATTAAAAGTTAGTAACTTGAAAAAGATTAATGAAAACATCTTGGAATATTATCAGGACGTTCTAAATTTACAAGTATTAGATATTGGTCAACCTGATGTCGCAAAACTTGGTGAAGCAAATGACTTGACCCAATTGGGAAAGATACTGCGCCTAATATTAGGTAAGAAAGTACAAGCTTACGCTGCTTACATAACTGAATATATTGATTTACAGGATGTGCTGTTAATTGTGACCGAAAGCAGGAATACATTACACAAATCATGACTTTAGAGGAGTCCGTTCAAAAATCTATAATGCTGGCAATACAACAATTAGAGGAAGTGACTTGTGGTCCTGGTAGATCGGGATTAAGTTTAAGAAGTTGGGACACAGATTCGAGAATCATACGGCTGATCAGCGATCTTGAAGCTGCAAATGAGGCTAAGGAAACATTAAATCAACAGTGTCGCCACCTTGAACAGCAATTACATTCATTGCAGGAGGAGAAACAAACTTTACTGTCTGAAAACCACGTATTAATGACACAGATTAAGGAGAAACATTCCGAAACCATTCCAAGAACTTCGGACAATAGAAGACAAATGGAATTACTTAAAGAGGAGATATTTAAGCTTGAAACTGTACGGGATGATTATAGAGCTAAAATGTTGGAGCAGGAGAAACAAATTCATGCTTTACAAGAGAAAAATGCTGAGCTGCAATTAGCTGCTGAGGCTACGAATCGACTGAAGGATGAAGTGGATGCTTTATCGGAGACTGCTGATAAGGTGCAAGCTTTAGAAACTGCTTTAATGTCCTATAAAAAGAAATTAGAAGATTATACTGATATAAAGAAGCAGTTAAAGACTTTGGAGGACAAGAATGTTGAATATCTTCAATTAAACATGAAATATGAGGAGGAATTGAAGAAACAGAATGTATGGAAAAGTCAGTCAGAGCTCTACAAGAACCAAGCTGCTGAATTGCAACAGAAACTAGATGAACAGACACAAAAATCGGATAAAATGTTATTTTTAAACAAAAATTTAGAATCAAAATATGAGGCTGCATTAGCTGAGAAGGATAGATTGATAAAAGAAAGAGACATGCTAAGGGAGGAGAATGAAGAACTTAAAATTGGTCAAAAATCTGAGAAAAGTGGTGCAGCTATGGCTCAGGAATTAATCCCAACTGAGATGAAAGAACGTCTGAGATTCCTGGAAAAGGAAAATTCAATATTAAGAACCACAAGCCAGGACGCTATTGCCAAGCAGGCGTTGTTGGATGATGCTACGAATCGTATAAAAAAATTAACTGACACGAACCGTGCTTGTAACCAAAAAATTTTGGAGTTGGAGACCCAATTGGAGGAGCACTTGGATCCAAAAGACCAGCAGTATATTCCCCTGAAAGAACATGAACAAAAAGTAAATATGCTACAAGAAATTCTTAATACTAAAGAGAACGAGTATCAAGTCTTAAATGCTAAATACACTAGGAGTGTTGAGAAAGCTAAAGAGGTAGCTAATTCTTTGGATATCAAAAGTAATGGGAGCATAGAATCTATCCATTCGAACAGTATGAAAGACCACGAGGAAAAGTTGATTACCAGCGCGTTCTATAAGTTGAGCTCCAGCTGTCACCGGGAAGCTGTTGACGAGAGGTTAGCCGTTTTAAGTGCTGGACAAGGACAATCGTTTCTATCAAGGCAACGTCAACCTACACCTCGTAAGCCAGTCATACCGTTTAAGTCTAAATAATTAAACGCGTGAACGCGTTTTTTATATATAAGTATTTCTCTGTATATATAATTATATTAATTATAAAGCAATATACAGGGTCTATTCATATCAACAACATATTTGTACCTCGTTTCTAAAATTATATAGCTAACATTTACATGTAAAAGAGAACAAGTCTAATAAACACAAACGTTATTGAACCAACGAAATTACCAGTACTTTATCATCTTCATTTCCTTCTTCTACATCTCCGCCATCCTCCTCGGATTCCTCTTTTATCGGTAATTGTTCCCAACAACCGGATTCATTTATTATGAACAAACGTTGAGGTTGTAGCGGCTCGTTGCTACCTTCCCTTCTAGGATAATTATATTCACATTCAAATTCGTCTTCTTGTTTTGGAGATAAAGACGCACAATCAGTTTCAATAACTTGAAAATTGTTATGAGATGTTTGCTTCTTTGCTGTTATATCGGCAGCAGACATAATTTGTTCTAACATATTTTTCAGATGCTCCAATACGTTCCCTTGATCATCTAATATCTCGTATTCCTCTTCACCAGAGTAATTTTGTATAAATGCAATTAATCTTAAATACACCTCGTCAGCAAATCTAACACGTTTAATCCCGCGACTGCTAACGACGCTACCAGTATCGTTGAAGCTTTTCTTCAAAATTCCCGGTTGCCTTGGATCATTTTGAGATCCAGATATCATCATAGCTGATTCCTCAGCGGCCCGCTTATTTAACTCTTCTAATCTTTTACTAGAACGGATTCTAGCAGACGCATTAGCCGTATTCTTATAAGAAGTCTTTCTTGAAGAAGAATTAACTCTATAGCGCTTCTTCGCTGCTTTACCCCCTTCTAATTCTTTTCCTTTAGGCTTCTGAACCCTCGGCGCATGGACGTTATCCAAGCTTGTTCTGCTTCTGGTGCGCATGCTAATCGAATCATTAGCCTTGTCGCCTATGCTCTCTAAACTCGGCTTTTTAGCAACCGACTTATCTTTCTTATACTTTAACGATCTACGTTTTTCATTCGACGAAGGTTTAATTACGGAATCGCTTTCTTCAGCCTTCGTTTCATTTAACTTTACACGTTTAGCTGCCATCCTAGTGAACGGCTTGTTACTTGATATTTTCGACATCATGCAACTATATGATAAAACATAAACAAGAAAACTACTTGAAATACGTTCTTTACTTTCTTAGTAAAAAGTAAACTTACCTTTAAAGCACGTAAAAGCTTCCAAAAACTAGTAAACTGGCAGAGCGTCACTTTCACCGTTTCAACAACGTGGCGAGCACTATTTGTCTATAAATGTTGTTTTAACGGTCTACGTATTATAAACCCGCCCACTTTGTATTGTTTTTTTTTTATTTAAAAAATATAGGTTTCTTAAATAGGAACTTGCTGTTAAATTGTTATAAATATTAAATAAATCAATTTGGAATGATTAAATATGTGTATCAAACATAAAATTTCTTTTAAAAAACAAATTTTCTATAAAATAACTTTGGTGATGTCATACTTTTTATGGCCACTATGCGCACTAACATATTTTTAAATAACGCGGAAGATTTAAAATTTCTCCTTTTTGTTAACGTCTAACAAGTGTTCATATAAATTTTATTTAGCTTCACTTAACTTTTATGTAACAAAAAATATATTTGAAAATAAAGAAATACCTATAATTCAATAATATATAAAGAATAAGTTAATATAGAATGTATCCAAGAGGAGCACGTGACATTACGTCAGAAGATAAAATTAAGTAAGGGTAAACATGCAACCAATAATACGCCTACATTTAAAATTGATGTCATCCTCGAAGCTGTTTTGAATAGAATCTTATAAATTCATCAATCTTGTTTATTTTACGCGGTCCTTACTAACTGTGGAAAGAGCTTTAAAATATAATTACACTCATTATTGTTTTTTAGTAAATAATAAAGATAGCTTTAGGATATCAAGAAAAGAATACTTATTAAAAATTTCGTTTATTTAAAGCGCTTCCCACTGATAAAGTTTAATTTTTTTGTCGCGAAGATATCACGTCACCTTTTCATGTTGAATGCACTTTATGTCATAGTAGGAAAGTAAATAATGAACCGGCGTAAGTAAAACCATAATTGCAAATGCAAATTGCATTCATTTTGAACATTTACGCATTGTTAATAAGCGTTTAGGGTTTCGCCGTACTATCTCGTTGAAATAGCCTCTGTAAGTAGAAGTTATGATGTTTTAATTACGTCATCAGTACGCTGTAAGCGCTTACGATGCCAAAACGAACGATTCCAATACTTTTAAGCATTTATAGCGCGTAAAGGCGTAAGGCGACTGCCGTAATTACCCTTCCCCATAAATCAGCCACGAAATTATGATAAATTCGATTCGTAACCTATCCACATCTTTATTAAAGCTGTAAGCAATAACGTCTAAGAGGGGTAAGTACACATACTACTATATGTTTAACTACAACTTAATATTATTAATATATACGGTTTTCATCGCCTTAATATTAATTTATTGGATTATAGGTATTTCTTTATTTTCAGAAAAATGAAAATGTAATTTATATAAACACCTGTTTGCCGTTAAAAGGAAGTTATGTAGATGTCATAGTGATTGCTCAAAGTCCCAGAAGCGAATGCTAACCGTCACTGAACTTTTAAGCGCTCACATGCAGAATGCAGACCGAACGAATAAAAGTAGCCGTCGTAAGCATAAACGCTTACAGCACGTAAGCGAGCAAGGCGAACGCCTCGCTATTTTGAAACATACTATAGATGCGCTAGAGATTCATGCCCTCCAGACGGCGCACGGCGGCAATGTAAATTCTCATTCGCAATTCTCATTGCGCCATCTAGTTGACATCTAAGATACTTCCGAACGAATCAATAATTTAGTAATATATATTTATACTTAAAATCTGTATATAATCCAATACTAAAAGTAAATATGTTGTAATTTTATGTAGTCATTTCAATGTAATTATATTAAAATCATTTATGGTTACAGGTCGGGCCATTAAATTGAATAAATGACAGTATTATAAATGTCAATTTAAAAAATATAAGGTTAGGTTAATATAGTCATATTAGCTGTCAGTGTCAGCGTCACTCTACATCGTAAACATACTTACCAAATAAATAATGGACGATGAAGAATTAACAAGGTACTTCTTGTAAATAATGCGTTAAACAAATCTTATGAGTTAATAAACAATTCGCAGATTGGCTGCACAAGAATTATTGAGAGATGCTAAGAAATTTATGGCACAACGTGATGCAGAGTTCAAAGCAACACAATTGAAAATTCCTATGAAGGCTAATAAGGTGTTTCTGAGTAATACGATAAGGAATGCAATTTCGTATAATAAGTCTAAGAAAGGAAGTAGCATACGGCAGGAAGACAAGGGCAATGTGAAGTCTGAGAGAAAACCACGGGACAAGAAAGATGAGGTTAAGAGGAAACGCTAATCAGTTATAGATGTTTATTTTACGTAAACGCTATTTGAAGAGGCTTCTATATTGTTAAAAATAAACAATGTGTTTTTATTAAAAAATTAAACAATGTATTGGTGGTATGTCTGAGAGAATATATTTAGTTAGAGTATTTTTTTCTTAATAGGATGCAATTATTTTTAAATTAATAAAACGTATTCTATGGAATTTGTCTTTTTTTTGAAGTGGAATAGATCAATGCAAACTAGAGTCTGTAAATAGTTAAAAGTAAAGATGTCACTATTCAGAAGGATTTTTGTCGATATTAATGAAATCTGTAAAGAAGATGTACCATCCTTGTCTTCTCTTTATCTAAGAACATCTAAAAAAGACGGGAAGATGAAAAGGTGGAAACGCTGCGGCAAGTTTTAGATCTGTCGAAGTTTATCGTGTATTTATTAGAAAATTATAAAGAATTTTATTTTTATCCTTTTTACTATATTATTTTCATCGTTTTACAACATGGACTTTGTCGAAACGTAAGTCAGAAATTCCTGATTATCTTATTGAAGGCAATGTATTATATATATATATATATATATACGTATATAATTTTTCAGCGAAATTAATGGTACCAATACGGCTACAACTAAACTAAGTTACAACTGGGTCGACGTCACTACCGAATTTCTAGATTCAGTAAAGGATTTGGAACTAGGAGAACTCTTGCATGATGAATTATTTGGACTATTCGAAGCAATGTCTGCAATAGAAATGATGGATCCAAAAATGGATGCTGGTATGGTGTGCAATCGTGGTACAAAGAAAGCAAAGACATTTGAACAGACAGTGCAGGTTAGGTTTTTAATTTGTCAACAAATCTTTCAATTATATTTGGTAAATTATACTGTAGGAGGGATCTCTGAAATTAAACGATTTAGAGAACAAGGAACTTATTGCGATAATTGACATGACCCTAGCATGTATTGTATCGTGGTTAGAAGGACACTCTTTGGCCCAAACAGTTTTTACAAACTTATATCTACATAAACCGTATTTGATTGAAGATAAACGATTAAAAGTCTTTTGCTTGGCCGTTTATAAACTACTAGAGATTATTAAGGAATACATTCATAAGTAAGTGTAACCATAGCAATTTTATAGTTTGAGATATCTTCTCTTATTAGAGCCATGGTTTATGAGGAGGAAGATTTTCAGCCGATGCAGTATGGATACCATTTAAACCCTGATATCTCAGAACAACGTATTATTGGAATGTTGAGAGAGGTTGAAGATGAATTACATAAGAAGACCCAGAATATTTGTAGTCGGGATAATGAAGAAGTAGGTGTTACTTATCGTGGATACTTTCTATAGATAATTCCTATTTACATTAAATTTTAAAGTACAGGTTGACGAGTTAGCAGCTTTATTTGCAAGGATAAAATTTGTAAGGGCATTATATCAAGTGTTGACAATGTTGATACAACGTAAAGAGGACATCCCTGTCATAATAGATTGCCATCGTCTTTTAGCTGCTGCATCAGATATGTTATTTATAATGAAGAAAACGGTCAATTTAGGAATGCAAGATGGTGTTGGTACGATTTCATTCGAAGCACTTTAAACATGTTTTAAATTTAAGTTAAATTGTTTCTCTATAGACGAATATTCTAAAGTAATGGGATTCCAACCTTTCGTAAATCAGAGGCTTCTACCACCCACCTTCCCGAGATACACAAAAATCAAGCCGAGAAAAGAAGCGCTGCAATATTTCGAAGATATGGTAGACAAGTTTAAATACCTATCGAAAATACAATCGATCGTGTCTTTGCATCAAGCTCTGGTGGGCCTTAATTAATGATTGAAAGTGCATCTTAATTTTTTGTATCCTTTTTAAGGATTTCTTTATAGAATTCAGCAAAGGCAATCCTTGTATTTTATCTAGATCAGCTCTGCAGTTATTATATATAGGAAGTAGTACAGTTCTTACGTCTTCAAATTTTATGGTATTGAAGGATATCTTGAGGGATGCAGCGAAGCAGTTCATTTCACCACCCGCTTTGACTTCGAGGGCCATTTTACACAATAACCAGCAAGTGAGATTGGTGATTTAAAACTTATCGCAGAAACTTCATGAATTGCCTAATTTTTAGGGAAAGATTTATGTGGATAGCTTTTTTACGCATTGTACGAGACCGTTCGCGAATTTTTTACAATTATGTGGCCACAATAGAGCTAGGCAACGGGATAAATTGGCTCATTTACTCGAGGAGTTCTCGGCACTGCAAGACGAGGCTGAAAGAGTTGATGCCTATTTACATAACATATCGTTAAACTTTTCTAGACCGCATTTAGCATGTTTCGGTACTTGGATCTTATATCACACTCTAAAAATAATGATCATGTATTTATTATCCGGATTTGAATTAGAACTGTATAGCGTTCATGAATACTATTACATTTATTGGTATCTCTACGAATTTCTATACGGTTGGTTAGTTTCCGCGTTAACACGAGCAGATACGTTCTTGATAGAACAAGAATTAATAACCGAGGTACAGAAGTCCGGAAAAGGCACAAACAAAAAGAAAAACAGGTACAAAAAGAAATCAAGACCGTATAATAGGGATATCCTATATTACCAGGCTTTACAGAATATGTGCGGTGGATACTATAAAGTAAGTCACCGTGGAAGCTCTTGAAAAAAAGAAAACGCTCGTCTATCCTAGGATATTTTACTTAATTTTACAGGCTCTGATGGGATTTCGCATGGACGGCAAATTAACAATGCCGCATCCTCAATTCGACAGCGAGCAAGTGAGGTTCGAACATAGATTTGCACCCTTTCAAAATCTCCTAACACCACCTCCAGTGCAATATCCAGAATTCCGTAGTTTAACCTCGTTGGGAAGGTATCAACAGCAACCAGTGGATAGTATGTACCTCTATATAGCTGGATGTAAGCATTTTCATCAGGCAAAGCAATTGTTTGAGACGATAAACCCTCCAGATGGAGAGGTAAATATTGATCTCATCCTTTGGAAAGGATTTAAAGGAGGTACTTGCGTTTGCAGATTCCAGACCTTCTGAAGATATCGAAAACCAACTTTATCGTCTTGAAATTATTGGCTGGAGGTCACAAGAGGGAGTCTAGCATTCCGCCGGAGTTCGAATTCAAAATTAATAAGCATTTTCCTATATTGAAATTACCGTAAATTTTATTGTATGACATATATAACGTAAATTCAAGCGAATAAATAAAATATACTCAATTATCTCTAAGATTTCTTTATTTGTACGTTTTGAAACGATTTTTTCATATATCTACTTTTTACCCAATAATATTTCTTCTTCCTTGGTGATTTAATTGGCGATGGAGTCTTTTCTTCGCGACGTACTATTGCCGCAGGAACTCTAGTCGATTTGCTATGATATTTGAAGACATTAATGTCCAATTTATTGACCGGAATATCAGGATAGTTTTCCTGCAACTTTTTAGTCCTGTGCTTTTTCATCATTTCTATCGTTTTGATGGTCTTATTACTAGTTAACATTTTTGGATGCAATAATCTCATTAAAACCTAGAATATCACGATTTTCGTTGACAAAACAGAAAAAAGAGAACTTACTTTAGTCCATTCTGGGACTCCATCTGGAGTATACAACAGTTGCCAATAAGGGAAACCCAAATGAGCTACGGCCATACGGAAATACATGGTGAAATTATCGGCTAAATAATAAAATTTCATTTCCGGCGTGCATAACCATATCGTTGGAATAAATCTGGTATTCAAATATACCACGCAGACCTTACAATCATCTTCTAGTTTGCATATCTCAAATACTTTACTGTTATTGCCAAGCTTTAATTTATACCTGATTCCGTCTAATTGAACGCCAGGATCGACTTTTGTCTTATACCCGACGATTTGACACAGTTTATTTAGAGGATATATTTCAATTTTACCAGTTACAGATATCCTATGCACTGGAAATGTTAAGATTAATGATATCTCAGCTATATCTTAATTGGGGACGTTTTTACTCTCATATGTACAATTCCATTGGTAACAAAAACCATCCGAGGAAGTGTAAAAGTTTCTTAAATCCTCCGGAAGCAGTATCCCGTGCTTTTGCTCCCAAGCACATATCTCAGAGTGAGCTACTGGTAAAGACCTTGTTAAATGCTTCTTTTTTATACCAAATCTTTTATGTTGATCTATAAACCGATTAATGCAGGAAATAATATTAAAAGGTCTCAATGACAATACGATTACCTAATACTTTTGGTATTCCTAATAATAAATTATAATAAAATGAATCGGTAGAAATTGTTTCTACAATAAAGTCCATGTCATAATACACATTTACATGTTTCCAATCGTTTGTTTAGGCGTTACTATGGTATCATCAGTCATCCGCTTTTAAAATGAAATTATTTAAAAATATCTAATTCTTATTCACATCTTTATTTTTTATTTGAGAATCATATTTAAATTAAATAAGTTAAACTGCGATTATTTAAACATTATTACTTCTGGCGCCATCTATCGGTATCAAAATATAAACCAGTGAGTTGAATCCAAGAATACAACACGATAGGTGTAGGTTGTAAACATATATTTACTTAAACAATACATATTTTTTAAAGCTTTTATTTACGACATATCTAATTACATATTTTTGAAATAAAGTAACTTAATTAAAGATGGTCTAAAGAAAAGTAAGTTAAGTTTAAACTCGATCGGTAAGTCAGATCAACTTAAATGATTATTTCCGTCGTGAGGTAATGGTTTCTTGGAATTTGAGATTTGTTTGACGAATTAAAGTAGATCTCATAGATTTGAATTAAAATAGGTTTCATAAGTCTTCGCAGCGAGTTTTTTTCGATAAGCAAAAATTGTCGTATTTCGGTTATTTTATTTTATTATTTATTTATTTATTCTTTTATATATTTTTAGCAGATCGAATCACGAAATGATATAGAAATAACTTTATGCGATTCTTTACATTTCTATAGAGGTTTTATACAATAATGTATTTCGATTTAAAAAAAGTGGCGTCCAACATCGATCTTCGCGATTAGAAATCCTCTCAAATCAATTAAATTGTTACAAATTCGCGATATTTTAAATATTTGCACCAGAATTCTTTGAATATAGAACGCTTAGGCAGTCTTTATTAAAAATTCCGAGTTATGAATCGTTTTAATTTTGAGAATTTAAGTTATGGGCAATAACTACGTTCCTTGAAACGATTTCTTCCTCGATTGGAGAAAACACTATTTTCAGTCCAATGGGGAAGATCTGTTGATACCATTATTTTCAAAATATGAATGTAGAATACGTTTCATTTTGGTACTGATTATTGCTCGAAAGCCAGTTCAAATACAAGGCTTTCTGAGCAACAATCAAAACCACAACGAAATTTGAGGAAGAATACGAAGCAAACGCTGATCCCCTGTTTTGTTTTTATTCGCTTTGACTATGAATTTTTCTCAAAGCAATACTAAATCTATATAAGCATGACGGAAATGGGAAAACTTGCCTGGGGTTGCAGCTATCACTTAGATGTTCTAGTTTCTGCAGTATCGTTGAAGCTGGAATAAAATATATATATATATGTTTTAAGCCGTAAATTAACTTATAAAATTCTTCGTTATTTCTTCTTAACTTACTGGTTGATGATGGAGAAAACTAGTAGAAATCGGGAAATGTTCTTCACATCTTATCTCTACTACATGGCTTAGATGTCTAAGTCCATATCTGAAGAGAAATTTTCACAATCACCTCGGTGAGCTGCAGAGGGCTCGTTTCACCTTGCTGTTCACCGATGCACTGCTTCAGGCAGACTGTGGCGTTCCAAGTTATGTGGATTCGCCATGGGTGGTGGTAGGTGTAGACAAAATGCTGAATAAATAATACTAGCCCCCTGTCATTTACTGGAGAAGTGGAAGGATAATATGCAAAATTTATCCATTTCACTGTGACACCGTCTGGTTAAAAATATATCGGGATGTAAATGCAGCACGTCAATCATACTTAACTATTTCATCGAGTATCCCATGATTTTGTAATTGGGTTGGACAGTGACAAGGTTTCTGCATTTGGTGTGTATATTCCGATGCAATTTTAATCATTTCGATCAATTTTGCAATTAGGAACGTATATGCATCTCCCGTATTTCAATTAGGAGCTATTTTTGGATATTGATATGTCTGCTTAATCCTGTTAAATGTTTTAATTAGTTAATATAACTTCAATGGCATATTAAATTAGTTATAGGATATAACTTATATAATTATTCAAATATAAACATTATTATATTTTAGTTAAATTACTGATAAGATATTTTACATTACGAATATTAGATTTGACGAATATATTTATAATTGGAATAACAATAGGCACGTAGATCTATATTGAGACGAATTATTCTTGACTTGGAAATATATATATGTTTGAATCTGCGAGTAAGCTTTAGAAAAGGAACGTTCTTTTAAAATGGATGACGAAGCTCTAAAATTCTTTCAGGCCTTCTTGTAAATCTTTAATAAGCTGTTCGTTCTTTCGGACCTTCTTTTTTAGCGTAAAATAAAATTTCCTCATTTTTTTTTTATCAATTTTAATAATGAAAAAAAATCGTCTCATCGTTTAATTTATTTTTTGGGTGTATTATTCATAAAATTCTAGATATATCGATTCAAAAAACGTGAAAATTAGTCAAACAAAATAGGTAATTTAAATTGAATAAAAATAACCTTACCTAAAGAAAGAATGCTATAATCAATATCGTAAAATGAAATTGAATAAAAAAAAAATCACTGGATCGATTGAAACTAAAACTTGATCACGATTTAAATATGCAGTTTCTAACCATGACCGAAGCTTCGCTAGTGGTGGCTATTTTCGTAGGTACCGTACAGTTGGACATAAACGGACTTTTGATCCTGGTTGCACCCTCCTGAATGGCTAACCCTCCGTGTATTGCAGTAGAAACTCCGCCCCTATTTTCCAAATAAAAATGGTGGCTACATTTAAATGTTAATTATAAGTTAAAAGAGTAACATTTAAAGTATTAATTAGGGCTATCGACTTCTGTATTTGCCGACCAATGCCACGGAGCAATTAAAACATATCCTCTTTTTCTCCCGTTTTAAATTCGAAAAATAATAAAACACTTTCTTATCCCGGATAATCCGTCTTTATATATTTTAAATTTTAAAACACTAAGACGTCACAGAACTTAAAAAACTCTCAATCAAAAAGGAAATTACGCAGCAGCACTGTAGGTTGCGGGCAACTTATTGCTTCAATGAAATCTGATGTACTAAAAAGGACTAAGCGCATTTACTCTTAAAAAATCATCCGTTAAAACATTTTGGAAGGGTGAGTCGACCCCCTTCTTTATATGTACTGTATAGTTACCCTTACCTGATGCTTCCCGTATGTGCTCTTTGTGAAAAAAAAAACTTTCTATCAAATCTTAAATTTAGGTCAAACCGTTTTTTCTTCTTTTTTAAAGAGCCGTCTCGGAAGCAAAATATATCATATCAAATAGAAATATATGAAACGATACATGTATATTCCAAAGTTCCGAATAATATGGATGCATATTCATATTTTGATAATGGACTTTTATAGTAGGAAACCGTGTGAGCTGTCTAACAGTTTCAAACATAGAATTAGCAATTTGCATATTATCCTTTAAACCTGTTTAAATGTTCTAGCCACGGTTTAGAGTTCCTCTTCGCTTGCATGGACGTTTCTCATCTACTTAAAAGTGTACCGATTATAATTGCATCATTTTAAAATTTAAATGCATTCACCATCCAAATCCTAAAGCAAATGGAGCATTCTAAATCTGTTTCCTCTAATGGAAAATATTTAAGTAGCCAATTTAGTAAGTGCTTTTGTCTTCAAAAAAAAAATAGATAAAATATTTTTTAGGTAAGTGCATATATGTCCATATAAGGGCACAGATAATATTAAAAATAATACTAGTAAAGTTAGTTAAAGTAAACAATTTATTGTAAAAAAAAATATTTTTTATAATAAAATATCTATTATGTTACTTACAGGCAATAAAATTATGTACTTATGCATACAAAGAAGATCTTCTTTCTTCATGCAAGATCCAGCCTCTATTTTATTTATCTGCAAACAATAAACTATTTTTATAACTCTAAAATATGCGCTATATCCAGCGAATTTTTTTTTGCGTTACATATATGCCACTTACCCATTCTTCTCCAGTTAAAGGAATAACGTTTAAATATTGCTTTAAACAATTAGTAGGATATCTTTTTAAGCTTTATGGTATTAATAATAAAACAAAATAATTGATATATACCATCACATATTGGCGCAGTTCCTTTAGGGCGTTAAAATTATTATATTTACTATTTCATTTCTACACGTATGCCCTTAAATTGAATTAGATGAAATTATTTTTTTTTTAATAGTATAAATACGCTAACAAGCCGATTTTAAACAATTTTATTTATCCTGACAATACCTATATTAGGGTTATGTATCGGTTTTAACGATTTTATTACCGATATTTAAATGCAACACGTACAATTTTCTCGACAATATTTTGTTATTATGGAACTGTTAAACAACGTCTTACTTACTCTGTTTCGTGGTAACGATTTTTCCTATTTTTTAAACACGTTTTAAACTGTAAATTTTAAAACGTATCACATCATCCCTTACACTTACACACGTAGAAAGTGACTCACAGAATGAAGAAGGATCCCTTATATCATGCATTGAAGAGTCTGCTTGGGATAAGGGGTAGTTTTAGGATTTATATAAAAAAGAACAAGGTAAATAATTGTAAAATATATATTTTTATAGATAGAGTTTTGTCTATTCGTCACGTTTTACATTATTCATTTAAAAAACATTATTGAATTCGATATTCCTTTATTCATTCTCACGTATAGATATCATCTTTTATATTATTATTGTTATATTAAAGCATTAAAAAAAAAATAAGAACATCGATGATGATATTTACAAACAACACCTTTTGATTAGTATCAAAAATGCACTTAATTTATTATACAATAACATCAACAAGTTAAGTGGATTTATATAATAGATTTATTTTAATTTAATTTAAAACGCACATTTTCTGGTTGATCTATTTCTCATGCTACTAAACATTAACATGTCAAGTGACAACTGCATTGTAAAAAGCAAAGATTATAGCATGTCATCTTGCTTGTAAGATAAAAATTTCACTAACAAAGCTAAGTTTAGAGTGAAATTATATGTGAAGTGACATGTTGAATTTGAACGTGACACAAGAAAAATATACAATTTCTTGAGTAAAGAGGATATTTAATTTTCATCTTTTTAAGTAAAACGCAATATTCCATCCATATGGATTTTTATCTTTAACTCAGACATGAGAACCGTTACATTCTGAAAAGAGCGAGGTCACCATACGACGGTGTGCTTGCAACATTATCGCGTATCAAAAGGGTGGGTTTTAGGGGTAAACTTGCACATCTCCATTATATGACTACCCCATTCATGGTTTTATCCCGGTCGACCCCGTTTTTTCTATTTTTTTCCAGCCTCTGGAAGCTTTAGAATCGCGATTAAAACAAATATGCGAGAGGGGTTGCTTTAGGCCCAGGTGTACCAACATCGCTATATAGGATGACGATTTTCTACAACGTTCAGATACAATTCATTATAATGGGTTACGCGATATGTGACGTTGCAGAAGCTGAATTTCTACGACCCAATGCGAGCATTCACACCTGTCCCTTTTTGGTGAATTTTTCGTGTAAAGGGGGACGCGGAAAAAAGGGGTGGTTTTTAAATTTAAAGACGTCGCTCTCTAATAATCTTTGTGATAGGTTATAATTTAATTTACCACGTCTACTACCTTTTCAATAATGTTTTTAGTTTAATACATTTATTTCTCGCAAGAGAAAAAATTAAAAAAGATACTTAATATTTTAAAAATATTTAAAAATGTCAGCTACCAGCGACATCTTACAACGACTTCAAGAACATTGTGAAAGATTGCCTATGTAACCATATATTTAATAGTGTGGCAATTATCTTATAGATAGCCTCGTATACTTTTCTTAATTAAATTGGATATAATTACGATTTTTTTTTAAATATCCCATCAGATTAAAGGATCTACATATCCTGCATTTATTTGTGTATTAACTTTATTCTTATTGAATTTAATTAATTTAGTAAATTTAAAAAGCTTGCTTTTACTTTTAATAAATATAGACATTTATTTATAGATATGTAAAATATTATTTAAAATGTAATACAAATGGGAACAAAAAATCCGGATGTAGTGTGTGTGTTTTGCGCTTTTATCATATTAAGAGCCACCCACACGAAACAGGACAGGAAGAGTGTTTGATAACATTTTAAAATTGATAAATTAATACATACGCTACAGATATTTATTTTATAATAATTATTGTTACTTAGAGGCCTAATATTTTAGCATCGAAACCTTATCTTAATGTTGGAAAATGTGAAAAGGTCATTAATTTTAGATAAAAAATCGAGTCACTGGCCTGAATTGTAAAGCCTTTTTTGGACTTTTATAATTGTGAAATGTTATCTTGTAAATTTAACAGTCTATAGAAACGAACTTGCCTTTGGTCACAAGTGTTGCACACATGTTAGTAGATCTCATAAAGTAAACACATGTTGATAGAGATAGATGTGAATGTAACAAAGGAATAAGGAAGATTAAAGTGTTGTAAAATTAATTTTTAAACGCTAAACACGAAGGAATAAATGTCATTTCGTTAGTAAAAAGGATTCTAAAAAAAAAATAAATAAATAAAATATATTTATCGCATTCTACAATGTTACGTCCGATTCGGATACATTTCTAAAGTGTAATCTTAAATAGATCATTGTACAGGATAAAACTGTGTGAGGGAGTGAGTGTTTAAAGAGGTAAAGGCAGGGGCATTGAGCAGTGTCTGAGAAACAGAGTCAAAGCATAACGTAGTCATCTGGTGTAACGTAAGATAGAGGCATTAAGGCAACGGCCTGAATAAATAATGTTTTATGAGTAAACGACGGTGTTTCATAAAGTTTTAAACCAACATTGATATAGCGAACGTCTCCTTATCACGCGTTACAATTTATTTATTTTATACATCGTTCAACGCTAATACATTTGTGAATTTCGTGTGCGACTAGAATTGCTTCGACAAGAAGAAAACGGAGGAAAGAGGATAAAAATAAGGATAAAAGAAAGAGAGAGAACATGGCATTCGGGTTTCGAGCATTTTAATACACAATTAACTCGATTTCTAGCGTAAAAATAAATCAAAATCTCGTCTGGTAAGTATATCGATGCTTAATTTATGTATTTAAAATATGTTCTGTCGAATGTATTCTTGTATAGCTTAAATGTGAGTACAAGACACCATTAGGCTTCTCTGGAATTCCTGGAATTACTGAAAGAGGCACTGTTTTTATGCTTACGCTGCAATTACAGCCTTATCTTTATTTCTGATTTCTGTGTGATCTTTTATTTCAAATCTAAATGCTGGAAGTTAAAAAATTTATTTACTTCATACATTTTATCTAAAGGAAGTTCAATATTTGTATTGTAACATAGATGAATTAAAAATAGACCTTACGACAATTTAATTTTCTATATATGTCTATATATATATATATATATATATATATATATAGAAACATATGTGCCTGTTCTATTACACTATTATTATATATTTCAACTATTAAATTACCAAATTGAATTGAAATGACCTCATCAAAGTCTCGAAGCTTTTAAGCCGGTTAGAATTTTTTTCTTCCTTTTTTGGTTCTATTACCGCCAAATAATTCTTATTGTTAAATTCAAATTAGGAAACAAGCTATCTCTACAACACTTGATATACATAGTTTTGTATATATAAAGAGGTTACAAGTTCATATCCTATTTGCCACATATTTTACTACATGGCACGTAAATAAAAAAAATTAGAACATTTACATAATTACATAATTTTTATCGTGATCACCCAAAAAAAAAATATATTCTCTTATTATATAGTATTAATTTCTTTACGATCAGGATGTGTTAAAGCAACGGAGAAAGGGGAGGAAAGATTTTAAAATGGGTAGAATACAACAATTTTCAACACCTACTATATTTACAGCCGTAATAACCATTATTATTTGTAAGTGGCTATTTTTAATTTTAATTAATCAGTTAAATATATACCTTAATTTTAGGTAACTTTATTCTAAATACGTATGGCGATTTTCCTAGGGATAGATTTAGAGGCAGTCCTAGAGGTAAGATGACCTTCGTTTATCATTTCCCCATATAATTTTCAACGCGAATTATCAGAATGTAATGTTATACCATATAAAGATTTTTTCTATATTTCGAATATTTACTGGGGGGAAGAAATGGTTTAAGATTGTTTTTAAAGATTACGCGTCCTCTATATTTAGAAGCGAATATTATTTGTCAGTTTGGTGCAGAACTCTGCATATAAGCAACATTTTGTATATAGGGGTGGAAAAATATTTTCGTACTTCCATTAAGAAATATTGAAATTGAATATCATACTTTTACTGTATCTAGCGCCTTATGTTCTGCGTGGTGATCAACCACCACCTCCTGATATCGACGGTTTTGAAAATATAGATGGGATACATCCCCTGACGGATTTGTCGGTTTGGCACTTCAAGCCCAGAGGTTAGAGATATAAGGTTGAAACGATTTTGAGTATTACTATACAAATATAATTTATAAGTAATGAGGTGTTAAGGTAGTTACTTGTATGGTTTCCTCTGAACAACAAAATAATTCTTTTTTTTTTTGTATTGTATTATTAATTTATTTTAGGTGTTGGTATTCCTGGCTAATCTCTAACAAACTCCTATTCTATTATTGCTTTCCTAAAACCCTCGACTTTTTTACTAGAGATACATCAAAGCAATATTTTTTTGTTTGTTTTTAAAATCCTAAAATCGACATTTTCAGGACATGCATTGCATAAATTACATTCTTGCGAGCAAAGTTCATGCTACCCACAAACTGGTAACTTGCTAATTGGCAGAGAAAGTCAATTATATGCCTCGTCAACATGCGGATTGGTTAATCCAACTAGATATTGTATTGTCTCCCACTTGGAAGATAGAAAAAAATGTTTCTGGTGTAATTCCAAAGTGGAAAAGCGCCCCTCTTTAAACCATAATATCAGCAATATCGTTTATCGCTTCTATCCAGGGTAATAAGCTTTAAATGATATACGTTTTCTTCTCTTTCATGTCTGATATTTGTAGAAGGAGGCATCCGTCTTGGTGGCAGTCCGACAATGGGAAAGAAAACGTTTACATCCAATTCGATTTAGAAGCCGAATTCCATTTTACCCATTTAATTATGACATTTAAAACATTTAGGCCAGCTGCTATGCTTATTGAAAGATCGTACGACTTCGGTAGCACCTGGCAGGTATGGTCTAACCATCGTTATTCTGAATTAAATTTAAAACGGTTGCATTTCGTATAGGTATATCGATATTTTGCTCACAACTGCGCAGAAAGCTTTCCTGGAATCCCCGAGACGATACCGGAGAATTTAACGGACGTCGTTTGCGAATCTAGATATTCAGGTGTATCTCCTTCAACTGATGGTGAAGTTATTTACCGAGTGTTAATTCCAAATGCAAAGATAGACAACCCATACTCGGAAAGGGTACAGAATCTTTTGAAAATCACCAACTTAAGGATAAATTTCACCAAGTTACATACATTGGGAGACGATTTACTTGATAGAAGAGAAGAAATACAGGTAGAAATCAAATAGTTTGGTATGTATTTTTATTGCAACACGTCAACTTTACAGGAAAAATATTACTATGCCATTTCACACATGACAGTTAGAGGTTCTTGTTCATGTTATGGTCATGCCAATCGTTGTTTGCCGCTTCCGGGAACTGAATCGAAACATGATATGGTTCATGGCAGGTGTGAATGTACTCACAATACTAAAGGGAAGAATTGCGAAAAATGTGAAGATTTCTTCAACGATTTCCCGTGGGGACCGGCTGTTGGGAAACAAACTCATGCCTGTAGACGTTAGTATTTTTTTTTTTGCTCCTTTAGGGTTTTATAAATTACATATTTAACAGAGTGTAACTGTAATAACCATGCAACGAGCTGCCATTTCGACTCCGCCGTCTATGAAGCATCGGGAAGGGTTAGTGGAGGTGTTTGCGATGGATGCAGGCATAATACAACCGGGATTCATTGTGAACAGTGCAAACCTTTCTTCTACAGAGATCCGTTGAGAGATATTCAAGATCCGGAGGTTTGTCAACGTAAGCACTACCTCTGAATTCCTTAATACCCTTGACGATTTACTTAAAAACTATCTTCAGCATGTGACTGCGATCCATATGGCTCTTTAGACAGTGGTATTTGCGATTCAATAACAGATAAATCCAATAACTTAGTAGCCGGTAGCTGCCACTGCAAGACCAATGTTGAAGGACGTAGATGTGACAATTGTAAGGGCGGTTACTGGAACTTTACTGCCGAAAATCCAGACGGTTGCCAACCTTGCACGTGCGATATTGCTGGGACCATCGATAATCAAGGGTGCGATGTATTGACAGGAAATTGCACTTGTAAGAGATACGTCACCGGAAAAGATTGCAATCAGTGTTTACCGCAACATTGGGGACTGTCCAAGAAACAAGATGGTTGTGAGCCATGTGATTGCGACCCTGGGGGCTCATATAATAACGATTGCGACGTCATCACCGGTCAATGTAAGTGTCGAGAACATATGACCGGAAGGACGTGTCATATCCCAAAGCAACAGTACTTTACGGCTAGTTTAGATTTCCTTTTATACGAAGCCGAATATGCAAATGGATCATCGGTGAGTTATTTCTACACTTACACTACTCAGTATCTTCTTACCCACTTCTACTATTTTTTTTCAAGAATTGTCAGGTCGTTATTAGGGAACCGTACAGGGATAATCGTCAGGACTCCTGGACCGGTTTAGGTTTCATGAAAGCACCTGAAGGATCAACGATTGAATTCGATATTAACGACATTAAAACAACCGCTTTATACGATCCCGTCATACGTTACGAACCGTTACAAAACCTTGATTGGGATGACGCTGAAATGAGAATTATACGGATGAAGCCTATCGATGCTACTAGCTTATGTTCAGAAACAAGACCTGAAGATGATATCAAGCGGTTGAAACTCCCGGTTGAGAATAGAAGCGTTGTTGTAGATCCTCCTATTTGCTTAGAAGCTGGTGAAAAGTACAAAATAATCATTGAGTTTAAGAGATCGCAATATAATCAAGACACACCAACAGCTTCAGTTCTAATAGACTCTGTACGGTTTTGCTTGAATTAAAAAGCTTTTCTAGGTTAGTTGAGTTATTTTTTCTCTTATAGATTGTACTAGTACCGCGTGCTGATAGCATTCCGTGGTTTAACGGATCGCCTCCGGCCGAACAGAGGCGTAGAGAATATCAAAATAACTGTGAATATGCCTTGTATTTATTAAACCCTCAAAATGTGCCCGAAATTTGTCAGAAATATTACACTTCTATAGGCGCTTACATCTTTAATGGTGCCCAATGTAAGTTACTTGCGTTCTTTTTTTTTTCTCTTTTCTTTTGAGATATTGAATAATTTTCAGCTTGCCAATGCGATCCTACTGGTTCCATAAGTAAGCTCTGTAAAGAATACGGTGGCATATGTACTTGTAAACAAAATGTTGTTGGAAGAAGGTGTGATACATGTGCCCCTGGCACTTACGGTTTTGGACCTGAAGGTTGTAAAGGTATTTAGAATCATTTGCTATTCTCTCGATTCTCGATCGAAAAATATCGTCTTTTTAGCATGCGATTGTGATAGCATTGGAGCGTTAGACAATTTCTGTAATGTCACAACTGGCCAATGTAAATGCAGAGCCAACACATACGGCAGGGAATGTAATCAATGCCGTACAGGATTCTGGAACTTCCCTAATTGTCAAAGATGTGACTGTAACGGACATGCCGATATTTGTGACTCTAAAACAGGAACCTGTATAAGCTGTAGAGACTATACAGAAGGTTATGCGTGTGACCGTTGCGTAGATGGATTTTACGGGGATCCTAGATTGAATGTAGATATTCCATGCCGGCCTTGTCCTTGCCCAGGAGTCGCTGGGAGCAATCATTCCTTCGCCGATACGTGTACTTTGGATCCGACGAGAGATGTCGTTTGCCACTGCAAAGAAGGCTATGCTGGTATGTTTACACCGCTTTCGAGATTTTCCTTCTTTAAATCCGACATATTTTTAGGTGCAAGATGTGACGTCTGCGTTGATAATTTCTTCGGAAACCCGGAAGTACCCGGTGGATCTTGTAAACCATGCGATTGTAATGATAAAATTGACTTATTAAGACCGGGTAATTGCGATCCTCATACGGGACAATGTAAACAATGCCTGTATGAAACAACTGGTGATCACTGCGAGAGATGCAGACCTGGATTTTTCAGGAATTCCCCAGACGAGATGTGCAGAGGTAATTTCTTCTAATTCAATTAGAATTCGAACTCATGTTTCAACGCTTTTCTAGAATGCGTATGCCATATTCTCGGCACTAATAACACGGCTGGTCCCTGTGACCCGGAGTCCGGAAAATGTTCTTGTTATCCCCATGTTATTGGGCAGGAATGCAATGAGTGCGAAACTTATTACTGGAAAATCGCGAGCGGATCTGGTTGCGAGCCTTGTAATTGTGATCCTGTTGGATCAGTTGATTTACAATGTCATAGGGTATTCATTTGAAATTTTACAATTATTATTGTTATTTATCATTACATATTTACAGTACTATGGCCAGTGTAAATGTAAAGAAAATTTCGGAGGAAGGCAATGTAACGAGTGTAAGGCAAACTATTGGGGAAATCCAAAAGCTAATCAGTGTACAAGTAAGTTCATCCCGAAAATATCGTCTAAATGGAGTTCCCACTTTCTATTTTTATTTTAGAATGCGATTGTGATCCTGAAGGCTCAGAAACTCCTCAGTGTGATCGTAAAACTGGTGCTTGCAAATGCCATCCTGGAATTGGAGGTCACCAATGTAATGTTTGCGACCGCGGATATCTAGGGACAGCACCCTCGTGTATTCCATGCGGGGAATGTTTCGACAACTGGGACAGGACGCTTCAGGAATACAGGAGTATGTCGTGCACGCTCAAACGAGCTTCCTAATTAACCCTATTTTCCCTTTTAGATCTCACTATAATCGAAATAGAACGCGCTAAAGACATAAACAAAGTTGGCGCAACTGGAGCTTATACAAAAGAATTTGACGACATTCAAGATCAACTGCACAAAATCGATAGGCTATTGAATAAATCAGCGACTATAGATTTGGATGCAATTGAAAAGAAATTAGCTGAATTAGACGAACAGATAAATACGACTAAAGTGGTTGACTTGAAGAAATTGGATGAAATCTTAGCGAATACAAGTCGAAGCAATAAACTGACGGAAGTCCGCCTGAACAACATGAAAATAGAAGACGCGAAGTTAAGAAATAAAACTGAGGAGTTGAAAAACAACGCGACCAATCTACAAGAGCAGAACGTCAAAGGTGCTCTAGATATCGTTAGAAACGCTAAAGCCAAAGCGGACGCAGCCGTTAAAAGGGCTAACGATGCACGAGTTTGTATTTCATTTCTTTTTATAATAAGAACGTACTATGTTCGACGTATTTTTAACGTTTCAGGAGCTCCTTGGTTTGGTTGAACGTCAGTGTAAAGCGGCTGAAAACTTACTAAATGAAACTGCGAAGAACTATGAAGAGAAACAAAAGAAAGATAAGCAAGAAATCGACGAAATTAGGGGAAACATCTACAATCTCACGGACTCCCTTCCTAATTTAAACAGATTAGTTTGCGATAGCAAAGAATTCCCGTGCGACCCTGTCTGTGGTGGAGCTAAATGTGGATTCTGCGGCGAAGGTGTGTCCTGTGAAAGCGGCGCTAAGAATTTAGCCGATACGGCTTACAATGTAGCCGTTGATACTGAACGCTTACTTAAAACTAAAGAAGATACAACTAATGATTTTATTAGAAATATTTCATCTGTAAACACAACCATTGCTAAGGAAGCCGAATTAGCTTTAAATAAAGCTCTTGAAGCTAACCGAACTGCTTTTATCATTTGGGGTAATGTTACTGAAAGTAAAGAGAAAATCGATGATTTTTTGAAAGGCAATACAAGCACTACAGATGATATGACTGCCATCATAAATCAAGTAAGCTAACTAATTTGTTTAATTAGTCTTAGATAATCTTAGTACTTTATTTAAACTCCTTTTAGATCATGGAACTCGATATTAAACTACATCCAGATGAGATCAAAGATTTGGCCAAGAAAATAACTGATACGGTAGAATTATTGACCAACATCGAGCCCATCATAGATCAAACTAGAGGAAATTTGGCTGTGGCTAAAAAATTAAAAGAAGACGCAGAAGCTGCGAAGTAAGCTTTTCGTACGGATTTATTTGCTTTAATTATACTTCTTCTTCCATAGGAAGAAGGCTGAAGCTTTAAAAACTACAGCTGATAACGTTAGAGATGCCCTAGGAAAGAGCAAGGATATCCAAAAGGAAGCCAACGAAGCTATAACTTCTGTTAACAGCGATTTCCAAGAGATGACTGAGAAACTGACATCCGTATGACAAATTTTATATGCTTTGTTTTGGTTTTTTTTTTCTTTTTAGTTTGACGTCCTTTTTTCTCTTTCTTTCAGATTGATGCTATTACTAACGTTTCGTCAAGTAAAATTAATGAAACATCTTCGTTGCTATCGGATCTTGATCAAAAGCTAAAGGATCTTCAAAAATCAATTCAAAATAGTCGATTTATTGCTCAAACTTTGAGAAATGACTCTGTGAATATTGAAAAGAAAGTGAATCAGACGCATAACAACTGGAAGGAATTACAAGAAAATTACGAAACCGCCGAAAAGAAATTGAACGTAACCTTGACTAAGGTTCAAGATTCGCAGCAGAAAGCCAAAGGCTTACACGATCGCGCGTTAAACCTTACGGCGACTGTAACACAAGCCCAAGAAGTTATACTTAAACTGAAGAAGGAATCCGTCGAAGACAATATATCCGGTCTAGGTATGGAGATCGCCGATTTGTTACAAGAAATGGAAGATTATACTGATGCGATCGAAAAGAAAGCGGAATTCTTTAAAAATTGCAACTAATCATGAAGCTTTAGTTCTAATTTCCTTTTTTAAAGTTCTATTATTACAGTTTTTTATATTCCATGTTGTACATACTGTATATATTTTTCCATTTTTATATACATACATACGTCTACTTGTATTGCATTTTCTTAAACTCTGCGAAATTTATTTGAACGGGGAGTTTATTATCGTTAGAAGAAATATTGTATTTTTGTAGTTTTTGACTGAAATAAATACTAAAAGAAAAATAATTTTATGTATTTCTTTCGTTACCTAGATATTTTCCTCTTTGGAATACGGTGTTATTCAAGTTTCGCGCGCTTCTTGTTACTAGTTTTTTTAAAATTCTATGGTCGATATTTACTAAAACAGGGATCTACAATATCTTGAAATGTCTATGGATATGATAATCGTATTATTACGATGACAGTTAGATACAAGGTTCTAACCTTGTTCTGTGAATGTTTTATGACTTAAAAATGTAGTTTTTCAAAGTCGTTACCTGGTGATTATTTTATTTTCGGAAGGATTTACCAATATTGTTGAAAGTTATGAATTTCCTAATCTCCCATTAGGCAATTATGACTGACGAAACGCAACAATCTGTTCTCCTAACAACATTTTCCAGTAAGAAGAAAAGGTATAAAGTGTTTTTTCACCAGGGTAAAATCATATGGGACAACGAAAAGCCACCTTCTGGTACGTAATGATTATATTTACCAATAGTTTCTTAATCGAAAATTTATTTTAGCACAAAACACTGTCCCGATCGAAAATATTGTAGCGGTTGAACACAATGTTCTACAGCCTAGACATCCTTTAGATGATCCTAGAATAGATCCGAATAATTTTATAATACATTATGCCGAAAAGACCCCTAAAAAAACATGGAAATATAATACGATTATGTTTGGACATACCGATCAATTACAAGTATCGTCATGGGTTAAAACGTTACAAAACCACTTACAAAGTATGTGTATATGAATATTTTTTTAATGTTAGAAAGTAACTATTTTATTTCTCCAGCATTTACTCACAGGCCGAAAAAATTATTAATGTTTGTTAATCCATTTGGCGGTAAACGTAATGCAATGCGGGTGTACGAGAAATATGCGAAGCCTCTCTTTCACATAGCAAACATAGATGTTACAGTAACAGTTTCTCAGCGCAAAGATCAGATAAAAGATTTTATAGCGTATCATAATTTAGATATGTTTGATTCTATAGCTTGCGTAGGAGGTGATGGTACTATATCCGAATTATTTAATGGCTTAGTTATAAGGGAATGTAGATTAATGGGTATTGATATTGATAATCATTCTGTAGAGTTGCCTAGGCCTAGCTTGCCAGTTGGTGTAATACCAGGTGTGTATAATTTGCAGCTCGAGAAGCAAATGTGCCGCGAACTTTAGACAGAGATAATTATAAATAATTACTTATTGAACAGGCACTTAAGTGCACACAAATTACTTGAATATCAGCAATTTTTAATTATAGATAATTAAAATGCACAATCGTGATATACAGGCTGTCATAAAAGTTCACGTACCGTATGTTATCAATCTTGTTATAAGAAATCCGTTAAAATAAGTACATGAATTTTTGTAATAGTTTGTATTAAAAGCTTCCAGTTGTATACATACATTGTAGGTGGAAGTACCGATACAATAGCTTACTGCCTGCATGGTACAGCAGATGTTACTACGGCTGTACTGCACATAATACTTGGGGAATCCCTCGGACTCGATCTAGTTTCAGTTTATGACGAAAACCGTTTTCTCAGATTATTTGCTAGCGTTTCGAGTTACGGATACTTAGGCGATGTAGTTTATCATAGTGATAGGCATAGGTGGATGGGTCCTAAAAGGTACGATTATTCAGGTATTACCTTCGATTTCGCCTACACGTATATATCCTAAATATCCCGATATATTGCAGGTTTCAAAAAAATTATAGCGAATCGTGGTTACGAAGGCGAAATTACAGTATTATTCGAAAGAGGTGAATTATCTCAATCTAAATGTTACGAGAATTGCGTTCAGTGCTTAGGAAAGAGTATAGACGGTTGTAGTACCAGTGGTAGCAGTATTAATAAGGAAGAAAGCGACTTAGCACGGAAGACGATTATCGGAAAGTATTTCATGGTTAGTGGTGCTAATATAAGTTGCGCGTGCGCGCGCAGTCCCAACGGAATCGCTCCCTACAGTCACATCGGTGATGGAAATTTGTACTTAGTATTAGTTCACCATACTAGCTTAGTCAATAATTTGAAATTGCTATTACGCTTGATCAAGAAGTCTGGGACTATCGAGGATTTACCATTTATCGAGATCCATAAAGGGAGGGAATTCTACTTCCGTTCAATCAATAAACCCAGCAGATGGAACTGTGATGGTGAGGTGCAAATCGAACCAGACATACATGCAAAGTAAACATTTAGCTTGCCGAAGACTTCTTACGTAATCAAAATAAAATAATTCTAGGGTGCGTTGCCAGTTACTTAAAGTTTTCGGAAGAGGGAGTAGTCCCATATCTGTAGAAGAATCTTCGACAAAGTGCTGTGGTTTATGCAAGTAATTTTAATATTCTTTTGTCTCCTATCTTTTTACGATCGAGATTATTAAATTCTATATTGGTGGACGAAAATGGTATTATTAAAAGAAGTATTTTATTATTGCAAAAGATGGAACATTCCTGTTTTTAAGTGTTTATATATATATTTGAAATAAATCTATTATTTTAATATAGGAGATCGTTTTAATCTGTATCTTTGGGGGATTAAGTTGTTTTTTTTTTTTAAGTATTGTAAAATGTAATTTAAATCGTTTACTACACAGTAATAATCTGATATAATAATAACATTAACAATGAAAAGGAAAATAAAAGATATAACTCTATCTATAATACATTCTCTTCAATTTTCTAGAGTAAATTAAAAAAATAGCTTAAAAATCCTATATGCAAATAAAATACTATAAACAATGATAATAAAATATGATGGCTTCGTTCCAATATTATCGTACGTAACTGAAATGATAACCTATTAAATATGTACAATGAGTATAAATAATCAATAAAATATTTCACATCGAATCCTTAATATATTTTTAAATTAACGAACTCGAATCTTTGACACCATTTGTTATTTTAACGTTACTAGGCGGTCTCAAGAGATCACAGAATTGGAGTAAAGCTTCGCGTAACGGTCTCGACACTTGCGTCGAAGTAGTGGTCGTGCATTCCACTAAGTACGGGTAGATGCTTATTAACTGTTCCCAGGACGAGCCGTCCTCTACAAAAACGAAAAATTGGAGATATAGGACGACTTTGAACTTCGCTTTAATGAATACCTTTACCGATTGAAGCTTTTTTCATGGAAACGATTAGAGTAGTTATAGCTTTTAGAACGAACGAAACCTCCGAAAGACGATATCTGCAATTTATATTTATATGTGTAGATAGTGTGCTATGACGATGCGCGCATTATTACCTCGGTAACGGGCACTTTCCGCTGTGCTTCTCATCTTCCACGAATTTCTTTAACACCTCTTGAAAACGGTGTAATAACGCCGTTACCGCGAGTCTTCCGGCAACGCCGCTAGGGTTATCGTTATCGCTTAGAACGAGCGCTTCGTTACCGCCATCTATTAAGGAAAACTGCAAAAGAGTTTCAAAGCATGTTTTAGCAAATTCCTCCCTTAACGTTAGCTCGGTTTCTGAATCTATATTCGTATTAGTTGCCGAATGAATAGATCCTTTGTTTAAAAGAACCACAACCTTTAATATGAACTCTTTTGGAATGGTTGAAGAGTATGGAAGAACTTGCGTGCACAATAACTCGATTAGTTGGCAGTCTGCTGCTTCGTCCGAAACAAATTCATCTAGTCCCCTATCGGCAGGCGGGCATCTACGTACCGAAAAGAAAACAAATAAATTACGCACCATAATTTTTTTTTTAAGGATATAGCGAAAGCGGCTAAATGTCAAACTGCATTCTCTTTATTGTATGAACGTGTAAATGGAGTTTTACATTTAGCAGCTTCTAATATAATTACGTTTTTGGAAAGAGAAAGACGTTCAGTGTGTCTGCCAGTTGTTTCCACATGGAATCAAATTGATTTCCGTTGTTCCTAGCGACAGGTAAACCAACTTTAAGAACAGTAATCAAGCTGTTAGTTGCTAGTTTCCATGTACCACTAGAGATACAATTATATTTCATCGATAAAGGAACGTATAATACAGCTATTATGTCATGTAGAATATTATTACTAATTATATCTGGACTATCGGCCGTTTTCTCGTACAGTTTCACAGCAGTCGTTAAAGCTTTTTCCCCGAAAGGAATATAGTTCATCGTTACCCATTCCGGAGATATTTTAAATTGCTTCGACTCGATTTTGTACACAGGAGGATTACACATGAATTTACTATAGACTAAATACTGCTTCAGTATCTCCGGAATCATCTTTGAGTTGTTTCTCGCCATAGCTTCTTTCTGCACTAAATCCATAGCGTGCAAGATCCCATCGTGTAAAGCGGTCAAACTGAATTCGGTCGAATTTGCAAGTAAATATTGCGTGTTATCGGCACAAACTGGCACATGAACTACGTTAGTTAATACTTTACAAAGCTGCTTTAGATCTTCTAAGGTAAAGCTCGATTTGATATAGTGAAATATGTTGGGAAATATTTGAACTAAAGCTGTTAGGTATCCTTGGTTAGGGAAAAAGAAATCGTCGGTTATCTCTTTCTCGGACGTCGGAACGTAAATCTCAGCACCGATAGTTAACCACACCTTCCACGCCGTCGTCCATATATCGTCATTGAGAGCGTTCTTATTGTCCGCGTTCTGGGATTTGTTTCCGTGCAAGATCTCCTGGAACGATTTTAAGGCAGCGAAGGACACCTCGTTATTCCTGCTAAGTGCCGCGCTCTCTATGAACTCTAGTAAGACAGACCACGCCCTCAGGAAGTCGCCAAGGGCTTGTAGGAGTTGCCTCTTTGTATTGAAGACTTTAGCAACCCCGGAGAGCGTTAGGACTTGAGTTTCAGCCCATTGTTTTTGCGCTGTATTCCTCGTATGATGTATTAGTATATTTCCACCTGTATCAACTTTTTCGTTGCTCGCATTGCTAGATAACGTGCCAACCTTTTCGAGCAAAGGGAACAATACCTGCCATAAAACAGCTTGCCAAGTACTTTGCTTTAGTAGATTCCCATGAGCACTTATTGTCGAGAATAAGGTCTGTCCGGCAGACTTCCTTACGGCCGGTCTAGGATCGACGCATAATTCTCCCAGTCTTGCGTAGAGGCACATCCACAGTTTATCGAAACTAGGCATGTTTATAGTTCCGGGGAATTCGGGGAGGATAGTTCCATCTTCCATCAAGGTCTGACTTAATTTAGCTTGATTTTGGTAGAAGTAATCCGATATATTCCACTGAAACGAAATTCTTTAACATTTAAGACGATTAGATTAGGAGTATTCGAAGTAGGTTACCATTAATCCTACTGCAGTTAAAGATATATTAAGCTCTTGCGTTTGCGAGCCGAATTTCGCTACGGTATTGACGCATAAAGGCAAACATCTCCAAGGCATGACCGGTAAGAAGTCAGTTATAACTAGTTGTAGGCATTGAAAAGCTATTCTAATTAAATTTTCGCTGAAAATATATTAATTAAACTAACAAAAACTTATCGATAATACCATACTAACCCGTAATGTTCGGACACAGCACCGATTATTTCTAAAACCAAAGGCCATCCGTGCGATAGAGTCTCCCCAACTCCATGTAATATCTGCAAGACGCATTCTAACTGCCTCTGCCTTACGTCGCCGTGAGGAACCGCAGACAACTCGGCTAATGGTCCCAATAATAATGTTTGCAATTTCTGATTATCCCTTAACGGGATAGCGTACTTATGTAGTAGAGCTGCTTTCACTAAGTAAGTTATAGCTTCGACACCCCATTCTCTCATCCTGATATGAGGGTGGTGGCATACTTCAAGAAGATGGTTAGTTAACGGACACCACAGCACTTCGATCCTCTTCAAGTTAACTAATCCGGTTTCTAAAAGCTTAGCCACGGCGAATAAAGACGGTTCTCGATTCGTATAAGCCATTTCCATAGCTTCCTGCGATAATTTGCAAAGGGCATTTATAAGATGGTGTAGGGCAACGTCGTCTAGATATTGGCTCGATTCGAATAGTCTGCTGAGCATAATCGATAGGACCGGAAGATCGGCCATTATTGGACATTGCACCGCGCTCGATTCAACGCTGATACGTCCAGCTTTGAGACTGCCGCCAGTTGCGGGTTTCAATCCCAGTATCCAGACGAGATGCTGCAATGTTGTTAGCACCAAATGCCAAGATGTGCCTAATATCCCACCGTGGCAATGCGCTAGGCTTAAAAGGGCTCTCATTGATTGCAGATTCTTCGCCGTTAACATAACCGGACCTTGAGATGCACCGACAGGCACGGCCGAAGTTGGTAGAGGTGTACCAACAGCTACGACTTGTTGTCTGTAATCTGCTTCCCCGTATTGGTTAACGTATTGAGAAGGTACGTCATTATTATCGTTTCTATGACGTAAATTAATAACAGGCGTAATAGTATTTAGAACAGTTAACGCATAATGCGGTGGTAGAGATGATTTGCAGATAGCTGTAATGAACGCGTCTCTTGCCGTGTGCAATTCTAACAATCCGCACAACGAAGCGTACGTTTGAACCGACTTTAGCAAACTTTCTGTTATAGCTTCGTCTGTACTCGCCTCGATGAGGGAGCTCAAAGCGGCTAATAATCCGCACCAGCTGGAATTGATCAACTGACAATGTAATTCCTTGTTTATCTCTTTGGTTGGGGATGCTTCTTCATCTGGAGGTTTTTGAGGTACAATCGTAATATGCAAGGACCTTATTATCTCGAGTAGGCATGCGTAAGCCACTGATATTCCATAACCATCCGGGATAACTGGAGGTTCGATCTTATCTAGCATCTCTAAACTGAAAACAGGAAATTATTTCTCGAACTAATTTCGTAATTAAATAACGTACTATACAGATTTGGTTTGGCCGCTAGGAAAAGTTAATACTATAGGCAACCATACATTTCTCGAAAGGAAGCCTTGCTGGGGAGTTACTCCAATTCCCGGTGGAATTCCGCTCAAGTAAGGTGTGTGAGGTGTTTGCCCAATTGATACTAAAAAATCTGAATTGTCAATGGAATCAATGGAGGTAGATCTATCAACTTGTTACCAGTAGTAGCCATATGAATTTGTGGTGTTATAAATAAAGATTGGACATAAGCTCCTAAGGAATTCACTATATCCTGGAAGATACTAGTCGTGTGCTTCTTTAGATCGTAGCATTCACAAAACGAATTTAACAGTTCAGGTTGAACAGTCATCTTATGTAGGACTTCTAAAGCTAGGGATCGTTGCCATGTTGGTTTGTCCGGATCCAAGAATTTCACTATTAACGATAGGAATATCTCACATTCGGTTACCTACAGAACAGATATAGTTGCCTTTAAAATTCTCAGAAATATTATAACGAATTTACCAGTAACACATGGTATTTTTGTATCAATACTGAGACTACACGTAATAATCTCATACTTATTGGAAAATACGGCTTATCAAAAGGTGTTGCTTGTTGTACGCTAGCAGGAACAGTACTTCTATATTTTATATTTGGTGAGAACAGTTTAATAACCAGTGCACAAACTCTTTCTTTCAATAGAAAACTAAATTCGGTATTCTTGAAGAATACAGAAGAGAACTGAGTAAGTACCGTTTCTAACAGTTCTAATCCAAAAGTCCTCGTCATTTCAGTCATTCCGATCAACCAATACGGTTGGTCAGCATTCACCAACTGTACTAGATCTTGAAATAGCAAATAAGCGTCCGCAGCACATGGCGGTAAGCCTTTCAAAGGTACACCACTTGGGGATTTTAATTCTTCAAAATTAATTTGGCGTGGTAGAGGTGGTGTATCGGATTTTGCAAGCTGGTCATGCTCGGCAACAACCCTTTCAAACACTAGGGAAACTAGCTGACGAACCGTGGCACCGGCCGTGTTAATTGTTGTAGAATTTTTGGCGAAATGTAAACGAAAACATAGAACCAAAGTCTGGAGATGGAAAAGTGAATAAGTTACCAATGACTATGCAATGTCCTTAAAACTCACCCTAGCTAACGTTTCTCCATGCACAACCGTATTCGTTGTCAATAGCAATGTTACAGACTGCAAAACCTTAACCTCTTCAATTCCAGATTCCATTAAAACCCATAGAGTATCTGTTATGTATCTTGCGCCCTTCGAATCTACCACTTGTTGCTTAATTAGCCTCTGAATTATTTGTAAACAGCACTACAAGATCAAATTTTAATCGGAGAATAAGGAACAACATCATTACACAGTATTCACCTTAATTATTTTCACATCTTTCGATTCGCAACCCTGTACAAGTGGATACATTATTTGGTTTATAACATAATGCAAAGATTGCTGCGGTGTAGAATTAATATTCCTTAACTTCGTTATAGCCTCTTCGCATGACTAAAAGTAACAAACACTTATTTTACTGTTGATACATCCAATAGCATTGCTCACCTCTTTGATCTGTGGGAATTTCTTCTTAGTTTCAAGCGATAACGTCTTAAAATCATTCTGTAACGCTTCTATAAAAGCGGGCGGTGCGTCCATACCGAACGTTCCACTTTCAAAGGCCATTTTCTTCAATGTATATCGTATAAAATGTTAGAAAAATTAAGGTAGTAATACAAGAACTGTCAAAATGTTTTACGTTTAGGTTAGAACGGTAATGTTTTTGTTTAAAAAATCACATGTCTTCAGTGAGTTCTTAATGATGATAAGGGTTCTGTTTTTGGTTTTCTAGACACTCGTTTATTGCACAAAAATTTAAATGCGATTATTGTTATATTCATTAACAATAACGTATGTATATTGACATATACATACGTGGCTAGACCCTATCTCATTGCTTACCAACATTCAAAACACCGAAGTTCACCGGTTAAGGTTTGCATCGATAGATGGTAAAAAGGGGTCAGGTAAAAATGATTTGAAAATATTAGATATTCAATTATAATAAACGTATTCATTTAACTCGTACTGAATATTAATTTATGGTTGTGGAAAATCGTTTTGATCGCAGTTTAAAGGGAAACTTTCGACGTAATAATACGTATTTATTATGGGATAAACCCAAAGTTGATGAGTTTCTAAAATAGAAATAGTACACTACTACTTTATCGACTGAATATTCGAATTAAATTATCAACTTACATATAGGCAACTTTATATGCATTATTGTTCTTGGGTAGGTAGAAAATAATTTTATATACTCAAAATGAAACCAACTTTTATTGGATATGTTTTATTACTTCTTTTGTGTGCGTACGTATATTTTACAAAGAATTTTTACGATACAAAAAAAAGGAAAAATATTCGTTTATTGTTTTCTTTAACACATAGGAACTACCAATTCGCGTCATCTTAAGTTACGTTATACTGGAAGATCGGACATTGCCGTATTATCAAAACCACGCAATTCATTATTGTTCGACTTATTGGAAGTATTTGATTTCCTTTCGTATATTTTCTTATGGATATGTACTCTTAATAGTGATATGAAACTGGAGAAACAATGTAAAAGTAGAATAAATACTAGTACGCCAAAACAAATCCCTGTGGTCTTCCCACCATTTCTCCAGTCTAATACTGTGTAAATGAAGGGTTGGTCGTTCCTGAAATGTTTAATATAGTATTATTTGAATATCCATTGAGATAAACGTATAAAATCAATAAAGTACCTCGAGGTTCCCCCAGCTGCAAAATATATCACGCTAAATATGGAATAAATAAATCCGAAAAATATCGACCAGTAAAAATGTACGAAATATATAGGATGTTTCACAACGCATAATTCGATGAACATCACAATTGAATTAGTGCCGTGTACGAAGAAGTTTTGAGCATCAAGATTCATAGTTTTGTGATCGTAAATTAGGGCCCAATACAATACTGTAATACCAAAAGCTATATCTGTAGCGATCGTATTACATATCCAGTATAGTTTATAAGTCTTGTTCGTCCACCAAGTACCTTGAGCTTCGTAATCTGAAAGTAGAATTCGTGTGGGTTAGACCCCTAATTGGATAATTAAATTAGTCGGATAATATTTTTTGCGGCAATAACACAGATCAAAGTATAGGAATTCTTAATCGAGCAATTGAATAAATTGATCTCGAATATTTGGTGAACATCGTGCGTGGAACTATTTCAATTCCGTTACAAACAATTCCCAACTACACGTAGATATAGTTTTATAAATCCGCGTCCTTGAAGTAAATTGCACTACGCTAATATTATACGAATTCAGTGTGCACCAAGCATATCTAATCAATATTAATTGGACATTTGGTTAAAAGTGATACACAATACGATAATACCTTTAATTTTATTCCGTTGAACAATCCATACGCTTAAACAGACGCTGCATATTAGAGATTGGATTAAACAAATCGAATAACCCCAATTAGTTAAATAAATCAACCATTTAATCCTGAATTCTTGAGATTTATCTAAATTTTTGGGATCTATCACAGTTAATAACCATGTTCCGGCTAAATATAGAGTTACTATCCACCTATACAATAAATAAAATACGCTAGGACCTTCGTTCTTCTGCCACTGGAATTTTTAAATCAAATTTTAAAGTAGAGACGGATGAAAATAATACCTACTTGCGACTGGAAGAATATCCGGGGTTCCTCATGGCGCATAAGAAATTTATCGCGGTTGAATTGCTTCTTCCAAAGATCCAACATTATTTTCTGCAAGGATAACGTTCTAATTGTAGGAGTGATTCAAGAAGTCGCGCGCTGTGCTATTCTTTTTCTTGTTTGTTAATTAAAAATTACATTCTATTTAGTTGTTTTTCTGCAAGTACTGCAGTCGGATTCAAGTCTATGCGTCGTGTCTATCTCTGATAATATCGAACTAATAATATCGACCTTACATACTATAAGATTGGGAGAACGAATGAAATTAATTCTATCAATTAAATCGTTTTACCATCTAATTTATTTGCTGCCTTCTCTGATCTCTTAATGTCGCATTTCTTCCGTCGGATTTCGGTGAAGTGCACATTTCACAGTGTATCTTAAAAATCTATCTATCGTAAAGGTGAAATCAAATTATATAATATACGTATAATACGAAACGCACACGTTACGTCTTATTTAAATAAATTACTTTTCCCAAATCACAAACACGTTTAAGCAGATAGCACGGTTATTATAACAATAACTAGTTTCTTCGTTAAATTGAGGAGATCGTTCTTCCACAGAAGAATTCAGCGAAATACCCACACTACTGAAAATGCCGGTTTCTCGTTTGTTATTGAAATAAAATACGTCAGGAAGTTTGGTATTTTACGTGAGTTAACGAATAGAATATTGCGATATGCATGCTTTTTTTTACGTCAAGAGGATGTTTCCTACTTCCTCTCGGTTTCCACAGAGAGAAAAAAAACCGCGTTTTTACTAGGGGTCAAATTAATATATTGCACAAGATCAGTTAATCATCTGTTAGACGAAATAATAGACAATTAAGAAAATCGAGCGTCATACCGTTTCTTTAGAATTTCGCGTGTAAATGAAACCGTTAGGTGTGTCATCTTTAGGTTCCTTTTAAACTATTTCTTTATACGATCTAATTTTTTGCTGTTGATTTTATTTAGCATCAACGGTTACGTTTCTATCTTCGATTTAAAATTTGAAACTTTATAAATTCTTTTTAAATTAGAGATGTTAAAATTTAAATGTTTTTACCTTTCTACCTTTAATACTAATTCGATCACATGAACGTGCTTCAACGGAATCACTCGCTATTCTACCCTCCAATAATATCACGTGTTTGGGGCGAAAACATGCACTACATTTAGTAAACGTACCCTGCAATTATTATCTTTGCATTGCGCATGTTTTATATCGACTTGCCTTCGCACCTTTCAACTGTTGTTACTACAAACAAACTCGGATAAATCTATACTATTAATAATAATTATGATTCCAAAAATTACACCAACCGTATATATTGGTTGCTATTTATCATTAATTGTTGATTAAATTGTGTATCGAAAAAAAAAACGCGTTTCCTGTCTTCTTTTATCTCGACATCTATACCTATATTGAGCGATATTACAATTGTTGCTTGTATGATAAAGGCTTAAAAAAAAATAGCTATACAATACAATAATGACTCAGCTTAAATTATTTGATTCAACATGCGAAACAATGTTGTCGTCTCTAAAACGTAATCTCTACTATCTCGGGCTGGGAGTCGTTTCTAATCTGTTCAGAAAAATTGCAAAATAAAAATAGAATCATCTTAAAATCTTTGGAATATCATAAATTCTCGCGATTTTAAGAAATTTAATATATCTATAGTTCCGATTGAAGATAATCGATTTGCCATCCTGTTAGATTAGATATTTTTTTGTATTAAAAAAAATATTTTTACTATGGCTGCAATCGTACCAACGTATAACCGAGCGCGTGTGTGATTATGAGTTTCTTTATCTTGTGGATTTTTTAAGATAAATGATGTAAATGTTATTTAGCGATTTTGGTAGAATTCATACATACCTCGTTTCTATTATCTCCTGCAAGAAATAATGCAGTGCATTAAAAGTTTGAAGAATAAATTTAAACCTGGCAATGATAACACACGTGTACGTTTCCTGATACATGGAAAATAGCCAGAATCTTGCCAATCATATGTGGCCACTTTCGCAAATCTCTACTATTAATAATAATTATAATTATAATTCCTACAATTATACCACCCGTAAATATTGGTTGAATATTGAAATAAAAAAAAAACGCGTTTCCTCTCTTCTTTCATCTCGAGATCTACACATATATTGAGCGATATAACAATTGTTTGTACGATAAAGGCTTAAAAAAAATAGCTATACAATACAATAATGACTCAGCTTAAATTATTCGCATTTTTTAATGCACTGCATTAAAACTTTAAAGAATAAATTTAAAGCTGGTAATGATAACACACGTGCACGATTCCTGATACATACAATGTAGCCAGAATCTCGCCAATCATCGAAAAGGTTTTTGAACGCTTACTTTATATGGGCACCTTTTATGGTATAAAACCATATCTCTCCCTATCTCAGCACGGTTTTATGTCAAATGGATCTACTGTAACTAACTTGGATTTCTCAAATAATAGCTGAGACCGTGGATGGGGGCGTTCAAGTGGATGTTATTTATATTGGAGAAGCTTTCCTAAGATTCGATCATATCTTCTAAACAGATTTAATTACGTTTTCGAGAACTTTTATTTCACTTCTGGAGTACCTCAAGGATCGACCCTTTGGCCCGCTCTGCTCTAATATAGATATCGAAAATCCATTAACTGCTCCTTTAATGATGTTGATTTTCTGCAGCGTAATTTGAACAAGATTCATACCTGGTGTCGTATCTGTTACAAAAAGGGTGTGTAGAATCGATTCTCTGTATTGCATTAACAATATTAATATTGCCCGTCAATTTTCTATTAAAGATGTGATATACGATGAAAAGTTTACCTACTCTAATCATGTTTTAGATGTCGCGACAGCCGCTTCTAAATTATTAGGATTTATTTTTCGCACTTGCAAGATCTTAGTAGCCTTGATGCAATAAAGACCCTTTCCTTCGCTTACGTGGTTTCTAAGCTCGAATGCGCATCCATGCCTTGGTATCCTCTCTACAACATCCAAATCAATCTTCTTGAATGGATTCAGCGCAATTTTTTAAATATCTCTCATATAAAAGCGATGGGCGATTCAGGGACAATTTAGATTTGTCTTAATTTGTCATATTTTTGATTTCGATGTTTTATATTATTGGTACACTAGGGTGACAAAATAAAATAGACACCAGGTAAAGCGGTATAAATATGTAACAGCTAAATTCTAAGAACGAATTAAGAACTTTCTCTTGTCATTAGGGTACGGGTAGATGTATCGGAAGGAATTCGTCATAGTTTAGTATCGTTACAACTATGCCTCGCTTACAAGGTTCGAGTGATATTAGCGACTTCACCCGGGCTAGCATCGTTGGCCAAAGTGAACGCGGCGCTTCGCAACGTGAAATAAGTAAATTTTTAAATATTCCGTTGTCAACAGTTAACCGTGTGATTACACAATTTAAACGCAAGGAAAAACAACAGCGGAGCCGAGACCAGGTCGTGCTGGACCTTCTGAAAGAAGTAAAAGGGTGCTTGTGCGCGAGTGTTAAGAGAACCGCGAAAAAGTACAGCTGAGCTTGTGGCAACTTCACAGAAAAGTCAGCGCACCGTTCTGCGATACCTCCACAGTGTGGGGATGTATAAAACGGTGGCAAAGAAAAAACCTCTCCTTACGGCGTTTCAGAAACGGCGCCGAATGGCTTGGACAATCGAAACGCGAACGAAGCCCGAAGAAATTTGGCGGTCTGTCATTTTTACAGACGAAAGCAGATACTGCCAATTCAGTGATAGTGGTCGTACGTGGGTATGGAGACGTTCGTCACAGCAACTGGACGACAAATTTTTGCAGGGTGTGGGGCGCGATATGGTTTGGTGGAAGATCGCAATTAGTAATCTGCGACGGAAATATAAATTCGGCAAATTATATCCAAATATTAACAGAAGGACTACTACCGATATTCGACAACGCCATTTTATATAAAGAAGACGCCACTTTTATGGAGAATGGAGCACCCTGCCACAAAGCAAGAACAACAACCACATGGAAAGAGGAACAGGGGATTCGGATTTTACCATGGCCAGGCCAATCACCAGACATGAATCCGATAGAGAATGTTTGGCACATAATCCAGACAAATATGGCGAAACGACCCCGAAAACCCAGCAATGAGGAAGAACTCGTGGCAGCTGTTACAGAAGAGTGGTTAAATATTACAGAAGACACCATTATTCATTTAATAGATTCTATGCCACGACGACTCGTAGCACTTCACGCAAGTAAAGGTGGATCGACAAAATATTAGTCTAACTTAAAAATTTTAAAATATTTTATATATTATAACGAGAATAGAATCCTTTTTTTAATTAGTAGGTGTCTATTGTATTCTGTCACCTTAGTGTATTTCATTTTCTTTCCGGTGTTTACTTAATATGCTAATATATGCATATACAAATGAAATCATGGAAGTTTGTAGTTACATTGTTTCACCGATAAAGTAGACAAGTGGATAATATGTCAGAAGTATACGTATACGTACAAGCGAGGTAGAAGTATATAACATTAGTCGTACCTACTTAAGCATACGTCATAACTAGAGACCGGATTATATGCAAAGTGCATATATTTTATTTTACGTCTATATGTAGATGTATTACACTGATTAAATTTAATCAGAGGTAAAACATACTAAATAAAATAAAATATATGCACTTTCCATGTAATACCGTCTCCAGTCATAACCAACTATGACGTAAGTACAAAATTTCGGGGTTTTCAGTGTAATTTTTCTGGTATGTTTTTAATGCATTACCTTTTATTTAATATTTTGTCTATTTTTGGGTGTTTATCTGTTGGGCATTTAATAAATTATTATTATTATTATCTCTTCTTTATATGAAGGATAAAATAAAAAAAAAAGGAAAAAAACCCTTGGTATTTTTGAAAATTTTTATTTTTATTCGAGATAAAAGCGTATAATTTCTAATATGGACGCTTATTATAGTAATTAACTGTCAAAATTGTATACTTTCACATTCACTATTGCACAGTAATTATTATTATTATCAATACAGAAAGATCTACTTACTATAGTAAATGCCAGTCGTATACTATGTTTAAGGCTATTCATATCCCGATCAAAAGGGATCTTAGATATTATTAAAATTGAAAATGAAAGATAAACGAATTCACTGGATACCGGCAATCCAAAGAAAATCTTACGTACTAAAGAGTCCTTCCACAAAAAAAATTAGCTAGTACAATAGTAATAATAATGGATAAAAACTAAAACTAAACTATTGCTTATGTTTTCTTTTGCGTGAGCATCACAACCCATATTGCTGTATTTGCTTAGCTGGAAAGAGTTTTTAACTTAAAGTTAACTTAATAAAAAATTAAAGAAATTATCATATAAAAATATAGTAATATCGACGGACTTTTCCAGCGCAGAAATACAAGGAATGGATAAGTTGAATGAAAGTTTCCGCGAGCATGATTCGTTAAAATCTCAGTTCACATGACCTGGAGGATTTGGCTTGCCTCGAAAGCAGTGCCGGGCAACAAAATAACCGGACTGGAGACGTGTCCGGCCTCAATACAGATCATGTTCGGATATTCATCGTCACCAAAATCGGACATCTCTTTAGCCTTATCGATCCACGGATTCCAAACTACCGTATCCGGAAAATTATACTTCTGAATTCGCATCTTTCTTCCAGAGACGACATTCGTTATTATATGTTCTTGGGGAGTATTCTGATATATTCTATCTGTCCATTCGCATATAGTAACGACATCGCGACCCTCTTGATACATTGCACCTTCCCTAGTCTTATCCACGAAGGTGCTACCGTGCAGTCCGGTAATTTGGCAACGTCTTACGTCAGGAACTTTGAAGTAGGTATGAAGGAGCATGTTAAAGCTAAACGTCAAGTCTTTGCTGGGATTGTAAATCGCTATGTTGAAATGCAACTCCTTCTCGCGGAGGATTAGACGATATGTTAGACGAAATCTGGTCAAAAGGGAATATTAGCGAGCGGAACCGTTAAAGATACATTTCCAAATGACTTACGAGTAATTCCACATCGATCTCGTAAAATCGGTATCCATCAGCGAGAAGATTGCTTCGACATCTCCGCTAGCTAAGCGCTCCGGTGCTTTTTCTAAATTCCATCGGATTATTCTTGCAAAACCGTGTTGCGGGCCGAACGTCCATGGACCAAATTGCGCTATAATATGTATTTTATATTTTCTTAGATAACTCATACCCTAATGTAATATTAACGTGTCTCTATATTTAATTACAGATAATTAATTCTAAATTATACAATTACAAAATGCACTCACGAAAAACGAAAGGAATTCCGCCTCTTATAGGTTTTTTGCCATCGAACACAGCCTGTTTGCTGCAGGGAATAAAAGAAAAAAAAAAGAAAAAGGAAAATTATAATAAGAGTGTAGCAATTAATTAGCTGCCTTACCTCACGAACAGTTGTTCTTGATTATTGACTCTCCACGATACGACAGTAGCTCCTAAAAGTAAAAAAAAAAAAAGTAGACGCATACATATTGCAACTATGTATAATACATGAACCCGAATATAAACAAAAAATTATAGGTTAGGTTGTTTTTTGTACACGTTTTTTTTTCGAGAAAGCGGTTATATGCAAGTTCCAAACGATTTTACGTGAGATTTTAATAGGTTTTGACCGTCTTTAACGATGCTAATTCATACTTACCGTGTAAATTAATCGTACAAGTTGTATTATTGCCCCTATCGAGTACGACAACACTGGTAGCAGCCATGACAAAAAGCGGCTATCCTTTCTTAAAGCACCACTTGTGCAACTGTTTTACACTTTTCTACCTGCGCGGTCACTTGAACAGGTGGTACCTACGTCCCTCTATCGGTAAGAAAAAAATAATTGTTGAAGTATTTCACAATTTTCGAAAATCGATCGTTACACCCGGCCGTGCTAAGCGAGTACCCTATTTTATTTCGTGCTGGGTTTACAATGTGCATAATACAGACGCTAGCCGTTTTTTGTGGTCCCTTACAAAAAACTAAATTACTATCGATGCCTCATAGAAGTCTGCGTTACCGACACGGGCAAGATTTGAAACATTTCTTATTTTGTGTAAAGTTGCTATTCGCTCCCAGATGACGCCGTTAGTACGGCGCGCATTTAAATTCGAATACACTGTTACAATAGATACTTTCTCAAAAAAGAAGAGTTATTAGAAAGGTATTGAATAAAATAATTTAAATCTCATGTATTATTTTATTATATAAAAGAATCACTCAGCAATTTTTAGCCATATTTACGGGTATTAGAATTGTTTAGGAAGACTACTTATCAATATACAATGCATAACTTAAAAAATAAATAAAACCAAGTTGTCTAGACGCTACAACCTACTCTAGTTAGTCGGTAGTAGCATTTTTTCGGCTAAATCGGTAGTATTTGGATGAGAAGATACATTTAGAACATACTCGGAAACTGTAATGTAGATTGCTACCGCTAAACCGATAATTGCTGCTACGAATACGTTCTTTTGGTAAGTGATGCAAGTTGCGATGCATAGTCCTAAGTACGTTAGAATTCTTGTATAATAGATGTACTGCTTCCGACCTTCGTGGGAATCGTCTAGAATAGAAAATTAGAATAGAGAAATTTAATAATCCACGTATGCAGTCATCATTACCTATGCACATATTTCCTGCGAATGTATATCCCTTAGCGCACCTTATACACATATCGGGACCATCTCCAGTACATTGTGCACATGATTTATCACATTCTAAGCATTTAAAACTACCTTCGGTATTAACGCAGAATTGTAGAGGTCCGCAAGTTGGTTTAGACGATGCACATTCGTCTATATCCAGACAAACGCCTTTGTCATTCATTAACCAACCAGCCGCACATTTTTCACAACCTACAACAAAAGAATCTAAATGTTAACTATTGTAAAAAAAAGAACAAATATACTACCTGATTTATTACAGGGCCCATCACATGATACAGGGCAGGGAGTGCATAGGAGTTTCTTCTCATCCCTATAAGCTTCAAAATGCCTCAGGTTACACCTGTCACACATCTCACCCATGTATCCCTTATCACAGATACATTTCCCATTGCCTTTCCTACTTCCACTTCCCTTACATTTTCCATTATTAAAGCATACATTATCAGGATATCCAGGGCATGGTGTGCAATTTATCCCATAATGATAATCTGGACAGCAGTGCTTTAATTTTTCCACACATAAATATTGGAATATATCAGGGTATTCATCTTGATAGTGCAACCACCAGTCTTCAATATCTGTATCGTACTCTTCGTGCAACCTATAACATTGTTCTCTACCTTCTTCTACATCCAAGCAAATCTTCTCTTGAATTTCCACTAATCTAATTTCACTTCTAGCATAACTACCTAATTTTTCTTCTTCCCATGCTGTGTCACCACCTTCAAATTTACCTTTCGCCGTTCTATCCACACCCTGAAATAAAGTAGGTGTTCCTCAAACGATGCAGTTTATTAACCTAATACGTCTTAGATTTAGGTGTTAGGATTTGTGTGTTTTTACCCTTTTAAACGATTGTACAAACGTTTTACAAGCCTTGCAGGGTGGTAATTTAGCTCGTCTAAGTATATCTTTTTCTGACCCACTTCCAACGCTTAAATTTAACGTTAATAACAAAAACCACACCGTTGTTAATGTATGTTTGTACATTTTGACTAATTAATATCCTATTTATTAAGTAAACTAAATTAATAAAAAAGGACTCACCGACACAAGACACTACTTTTTAAATGACAGATAGACCACGATACTTCAACGTGCTACCATTTGATTGGATCGACTCGTTAAGCTTTGTCCGCACGAATTAAAATTTACGTATAATAATTTTGCGGTTGTAAATTATTATCATATTAAAGTCACTTATAGATAAAAATAGATAAACATTAAATTATTGAAAAGTATCATTGATAAAAGATGTCTGTCTACTTTTCTAAATCTATAATAGTACGCAGAAAATATTAACACTAATGGATAGAGCCGATAAACAACTCAGATTGTGGCGAAGCTATTTCATTATTATATTCTGAAAAAAGTAATTTTACCTGAAGAAATAAAAAAAGAAATATGCAGATACATAAAAGTAATAAACACCACCATCTATAATTTAAAATTATTAAGATTTACAGTATATCCAGCAAACATTTTTTAAATTTTCCAATTTAAGTCCCAATATAAAAATCATATTTGTATTTTAGGAAATTTAAGAAATGTTTAGAACAGAGCATATTACTAGTACCAGCGTTTTTATATACTTTAAAATTTGTATATTCAGCTTCAGTATTTCTACTAACAGCTTTCAATCACATATTTTTTTAGGACAAAACAAATGTTGCGTAAAATTCGTAATCGTGGGTCGTTGCGTTAAAATAAAAGCGATGTTATTTCAGGAAAATAAAGTCATGAATTTGTGTTTAGATTTATCTTGTTTTCATTCAGATCAGTTGCTTTTGTTCGATTTATTCTTTTTATGGATCTCCAATTCAATTAAAAAATATTGACGCGAAATACGAAAAAAATTCCTCATGGAATTTCCCGGAAATGTTACACTTACTCTAGGAAAAGTCGGAATTATTCTTGGAATTTTTTTTATTCGAAATTCAAACGTGATCAGCTGTTGATAGGTGGCGTTAGTCGAATGTAAACAATATCTTGTGGCAGCAGCATTGGAATTGAGTGTAACGGAGCAGCAGTTGTGTTTGATTAATTTGTAGAGGTTGTAAGGATTTTTTTAAATATTGTTTATAAATACGCGAATCATATTAATTGTCGACAATTTAACAAATGAAACCGACGCATTTTATCGGTCATCTTTGAACGTTCGTAAATAAATAGAAATAATGCCGGAAAGATTTAAAGTAACGAAATCGGCCCAAGAGACCAGTAATTTATATAAATTTTCGATATCAAACAATGAAGAATCAGAAGAAAATTTAGACCACCACCCCACTGAAAAGTTACTTTCAAAAACGAACGATATTTTAATTAATACAACGGAACAAGGTAAGTATTAGATCATTGTCTGCATTCTTTATTCAATTATAGTTGTTTTTAAATTATATTAGGTAGCTATAATAATCGTATGCATTTATTTTTGTCCTCTTAACTCTTTTCGCATGGGAAAGGTTTTTTTTTTACGTTATAAATACTCTGCCTTTTTGCATAAAACAACTCATTGTTTTATTATAAATAAACCGCAGAATATTGCTGCTGTATACAATAACACAGAAATAAGGGGACGATTTTTTTTTTATCTCTTTGTTTATCGTGTTTCCGCGAAAAATAAAACGCACCCGGTCACATTGCTGTATACGTCGGCTATGCTTAGTTTATTTTATTAACATTTTCATTAAAGTAACAATTAAATAATTTGCCGGTTTTTAATCTTTTAATTACTGTTAATTACTCTCAACATCATACGAAACAACTCATTGTATACGCGAGAAAATATTACAATAGTAGAAATAATAATTATAGCAAACATTCAACATTAAATTTATCGCTTTTCATGAATTGTATAAATGGTGGAAAGTTTATCAACATTTTCGGTGTACAATATCCCATGCAATATCATTTCTTTTTAGTTAATTTTATTCCGTTTTTATCTTGAGTAAGTATTGGGAAAGCCGTGACCTAACACACGAAACTCATACAAACACAATACATTCATCATCATCACTGTTGGGAGTTATTCATCAGGAGAAGCCCTCAGGGTTGGTCGAGTATTCTTCTTTCTGCTTAAGATTCCGAGCTCGTTCTACTTTCCGTTATATTTTCTTTTTCCCCCTTTCTTTTTTTGTTTTTCCGTAATATATTGACCACAGTTCCTGGCCTTCTTTCTGAGGCCGTATATTGCGTAGCAGTAACATGTTGTTGAATCTATCGTAGTAATTTTAGGATAAAATTAGTAACTCGTAATATAAATATTTTAATTAATTACTTCAGAAATAATGGTCAACATATTAATCTGCAATTTGGATTTTTATTTCGCTTAAGGCTCTTTTAAAGATCTCGTCGATCTGAATTAAAGGCTTGAACATTTTTAATTAGAAAAAGTAAGAGAGATCGTTGCAATCGATTCTAACGGTCGGTTTAATTTAGGAACGCTTCACTGTGGAACTTGTAACCCATACAGTAGTACCCGGAAGATCCCAATAAGCATGAAATAATTATTTAAAGAATTTAGGATTTCGGATTGAAATCGCAATTGCGCGAGGAGTTTCTTCTTAAAACAAAACAAATACTGCGGAAGCCTATAACAATATATAAGAAATAACCTTTTCTTCCGCAATCCGGATCTGTTGACGGTGAATGAATCGATTTTGTAAATATATACATTAACGTTATTAACTTTACGTACAGAAAGCAATGCCGAAGCTCGGCTAGGTAAACTTTTTCGCTATTCACGCTTTGATGTACATAAGGTATTTGCAAAATGGGTGTCCTATGTACACATATCTTTTAACGTCCTTTCTTGAACCTTTTTCGACGTGTATATTTATTCATTTACGTCGCCTGGTGCTATTTATAAAGCAATTTAATTTGAATGCGATATTGATGGGTTCAAATAATCTATTAGTGGAGTTGTGGACGTTGAATTATCTTTTAAATTTAATAAAAAGTATTTTAAATCCGATTTAGATCTCTACGAAAGGCAGTAACACTTCGTGTAGTGCGGTTGCGTTTTCACTGGAATATTTCGACGACATAAATAATACAAAAGGAACGAACCGAGCACCAAGTATCTTACTTCGCATTTACGCCGAAAAAATTATTTATTCGCAAAACCCCAACGGATGTTCCGCAGAGACCTTGGCGAGAGATTAAATATTTATTATGGTAAACTGAAATTTCCATTCCGTTAAATTCAGATCCTATTCTCGCAGAAAATCCTTTTAAGTAATCTACGTTATATTTAGTATTAAATTTCGTATTATATCAAATACAGGATGTCTTTGAAATAAAATAAAAGTACGGTAAATGAAAGGATGTAATTATATAGAGCATAAATCCAAAAAGAATTGTCAATTTATTAAGGCCACCTTATAAATTTAAACTTTTGTGTGTTACCAACACGATAATTTACAAATACAGGTATGAAATTTATGAATAGGGTTTACAATACTTATCTAAATACGTTACCTACTTATCTTTCTAAGAAATTGAGAAAGTGCCACTTAATAACCTTCTGCCCATTATTATCACCCTCACGAATCATTCTGTATTGTATATAAGATGGGTATAAACAAGATTGAAAGTCGCATTAATTCAAAGACTATTATTTGAATCGGTTACTATTGGAGAGAGAATATTTATGTGTTTATGTAACAACGTTCTTTCCTTGTTTACGTGTTAGTGTTGCACTTCGTATTTTTTTGTTATGGGCAAAAAACGAAATAGCAAATGTGAAAAAAACTAAGTATGAGGCATTATTGGGTACAGAAGTGTATTCTCAACGCATACATTTTTTATTTGCTATTTCCTTTTTTGCCCATAACGAAAAAATACAAAGTGCAACACTAACACGTAAACAAGGAAAAAACGATACATAAACAGCTAAATATTCTCTCTACAATAGTAACCGATTCAAATAATATTCTATAAATTACTGTCTTTCAATCTTGTTTATACTCACCTTGTATATAGTACAGAATGATTCGTGAGGGTGATAATAATAGGCAGGATGTTATTAAGTGGCACTTTCTCGATTTCTTAGAAAGATATGTAGGTAACGTATTTAGATAAGTATTGTAAACCCTATTCATGAATTTCATACATGTATTTGTAAATTAACGCGTTGGAAACATACAAAAGCTTAAATTTATATGGTGGCCCTAATAAAATGGACAGAGAGCTGTCTATATATACACTACCGCTCAAAAGTGTTTAGGCACCCCTGTTTTCATGGATTATTCCTATAGTATTATGTTTACCAAAAAAACATTATAATAAAATGAAATACGTATTTAAAATGTAGTTCAGTAAGATAAACACCCATTATATCGCATAAGGTTTACTATCATTTACCTGCACTTGGTCGGATTATCATAAACTGTTTATTGCGGTGCAATTACAATAACAATCCCTCTGAATTTACTGGATAAATTTGATCATCTGTTAGATTGTAGGTAATAATGTTTAAATTACCTTCCTAGAAGATTATAGTGAAATCTGTAACCTATGGTCAGTTGCAGTGTGGTATTTACTCTATTCACGTCGTGAGCGAAATATCGTGTGACAATTTTTTAAAATGCCTCCGCGAAGAGAAATTAGTACGGAAACACGTGAGCTTATAATAGCTTACTATAAAAGTGGCATAAGTAATCGACAAATTGCCAAAAAAATGAAAATACACCACGCTACGGTTGACTATAACGTAAAAAAATATGGGGAAACTGGCAGTTTTCTTAATAAAAGACGGAGTGGAAGGCCAAAAGCGACAACATCTGCAGATGATTGCAGAATAGTGGTTACCAGCAAGTTAAATAGACGCAAAACAGCTCCGGAAATCACCGCAGAATTAAATGTTGGTCGCCAAAAACTAGTCAGTGTTTCTACAGTCAAACGTCGCCTACAGAAAGCCGGGCTCCATGGACGTATTGTGACGAAAAAGCCATTACTACGCAAACAAAACAAGCAAAAGCGTCTTAAATGGGCTCGTGAACACCAACACTGGACCATAGAAGAGTGGAACAACGTTCTATGGACGGACGAGTCCAAATTTGAGCTGTTCGGAACCCGAAGACGCATTTTCGTAAGAAGATCTGTGGGTGAACGTGCCAGAGAAGAGTGTATTGCTACCGCGAAGCATGGTGGAGGTTCTATCATCATTTGGGACTGTTTTGCTGGCACTAGTGTAGGGGACATTGTGAAAATTGACGGTATATTAAAAAAAATTTGGAGAACCACGCAATACCTTCCGGAATTCAACTTTTGGGTCAAAATTTTATCTTCCGGCAAGATAGTGACCCAAAACATTCCTCTAAATTATGTAAAGACTATTTATGCCATTTAGAAGAGGAAGGAACTCTCAAAATTATGGAATGGCTTCCCCAGAGCCCCGACTTGAATCCAATCGAGTTACCATGGGAAGAACTAGATCGGGAAGTACAGAAATCGGCTCCGACATCAGCTACTGATGTATGGAACAAATTGCAATAGAGTTGGACCTCAATAACATAAGAAACTCTGGCAAAACTTATTGCGAGAATGCCTCGATTGTGTGCTGCAATTATTAAATCAAGAGGAGGTCACATAGATGAAAGCAAAATTTAAATTAAACGTTTTAATTTTCACATTTATTTAATATATTTTTATTCATGTACGTGTATCTGTACATGGAAAATAAAGATTACTAACATTTTTGCTGAGTTTTTATACATTTTTGCTGTTAGTGAGAGTGCCTAGACACTTTTGAGCGGTAGTGTATATATATATATAATGGTATGGTTTCTCGGATTTTTGTCATAATAAGAACCGTTTTCTCAACGAGATTGCACTTGGCATCTTCTGGAGCTGGTCTTTTACTAGTTAAAGCTGGAAATCGACTTAAATAGCGACAGACCAGCTTTTGAAGATGACAGTTCAACGATTGCAAGGACTGTGTGCTTGTATAATTCCACTCCACACTAATTAATAATTTAAACTAAACACACCATCGCAGCTGTATGCAGTAGTATTATTAAGAACCCATAACATCAATTCGTTGACATTGATGGCAATTAAACATTTCAAAATCCACCTGATTCAGAATTTTACACAAAGATCCTCGTTGAAAGCCTTACAAGATTCAGATAACTTAAGAAATCAATTTGGTTAAAAAGTCGAATATCGAGAACATGTGGTTTCGATAAGACGATACTGGAGAAACTAAGAGAAGTTTTGCGCCAAAATTCAGAGGAAACATTGGCTGGCGATTTAACGTCTTTGGATTTTTCCTTTGGGGTTATTTAAAGTAAAAGTTTACGTAATTGATTATCTTAAGGAAAACTTTATTAGTTATTTTTATGAGAGAATTCATTACTAAACCGGAAAATATATTCTTACAATGTAAATGATTTCTCAGCAATTTCAAATTCGAAAATATTTTATTATAATTCGTTAATAATATTCAATTTAAATAAAATTCTCGTATAAGATAATCTGGGTATATTCCAACGTTGTTGTAAAGTTTGGGAGCGAGTTCGCTCAAAGTTTTGTTATGTTTACGGCTGGCTCCGGAATAGAACAAACACCATCATAAAAAACTGCCCATAAATACAAAATGTACGTCTTATAGTAAAAGGAAAAACATAAAATGTATACTTCGAGATGTTTTTCACCTTTCCTATTTACCGGTAGCAATTTATACTTTAAAATGAAAACAAGCTTTTCGTTTTTGTACTTGTAAGCAATGTGCAGTGAAATGTCAAGTATACTCTAGGGAATACGCTATTTCGTAGTATGCCAATTTTATTTAATGGATTGTACCGTATCAAGACGTAAAAGGTTTCTCTCGTTTTTCTTTGGAAATGTATCTTGTTAATTACGCATGATATTTAGTTTTGAAGATGGAAACAACTGTTTTTCTTAAAAATAACTTTATAAGTAGATAACGCTGCCTTTCCAAAAATATAAGAATTTTTTTTTAGGAAAGTACTGCGACGAAATCTAAATTTAATACTTGAAAACTTTTTCGTTCGTCTCTAAACACCGCTGTTAAATAGCCTTATTCGCATAGTATTAATTAAAGTAATTAAAAAATCATGCCATCTTCGTCCGAATGTAATTAGTTAAAAGTTTTTTTTTATGTTACATGGAGGTATAAAAAAATTACACGGTGCATCAAATTCTACCTTTCTATTTAATTTAGCAGAAGGATGAATTATTTTCGCTTAAATCTCAATTAACCTCTGTTCTACCCTTTAAATTCTCTACTGGTAATTGAGGGGCAACGCTATTGTTCATTGTCATTAATTAATAACAGATCACTTAACCCGTTTCGCGAAATAACCTCCTCGAGATTGTCAATAATATATTTTGGAGCTAAGATTTGTTAGCGAAAGCACGTCAAATGAACGAAATTAATTTGCTCGTCTTCATTGTGACTGGATAAATCTTGAGAGGGTGAAAATTTTAATACGCTGGAAAATTAAATTCTTCACGTTGATTTGCTTGTGAGATTAGTTTCTTTAGCTTCTTAGAAAAGGACAAAATAGTGATTTCTTGATAGACACTAGAAGGTGTAATATATTAATAAATGCTAATAAAATAAATGGAATATGTTACACGTAATGGTACAATATTTATTCATAAATGTCAGCCTGTTTATTTAAATTTATATCAATGCCTAGTGATATTCACAGGTATTCACGCCTACGTATTTGATATACATATATAGTAGCATATAATATACGAAATTACTCGTCTACAAGAAGATTTTAGATTGAAAATATCGCAAGCAGTCGGACCCGATAAATAAACTTTCATACCCGCCTCAGATCTTATTTGTACTAACTAGCGTTCAAAAAATGTGATATATTCTCCCCTCTCACAAGTATTTTCATTGTATACTTTGTGAATGCTATAAACCAATTGTGACCGATAAAACATCAAACAGATTTCAGGTTCTACTAAAGAATTCGATTTTTATACATTGAGTCACATATTCGAAGTTATTGTGTTGCACTTATTGCTTATATGCGTTTTATACTGTTTAATTATGGATAAGAAAAAGGACATACCAAGTATGTATCCCTTCTGTTATAAAGAATAACGATGCTCATAACAATTTTGTGATGTTTTAATAGTTTATATATATTATAAAAAAAGTTATGTTATCATCCTTCTTAGAATATCAGGAACAAAGTTTTGTAAGCATTTCTATATGATTCGTAAAGAATAACTTAGTAAATATTTTGGTTAATAGAATGTAAAAGGTATAATATGTTCTTTCTATTAATATCGGACTGTATTCGACTCAAATTTGTTAGCGATTATTTTTTTGTTATTAAATGAGGTTATACTTATGTTTTATAATTACCCGTGTGTCTACCTTCAAATTTCTTTAGTGATATTGCAGTTTTAATACAAGAAAAATGTCTTTACAACGGAAACGTTTACCAAAAACATCAAAAGAGCAGTACCAATGTTTATTAAATTTTATAAAATCGTGTAATCATTAATGGTTCTATTTATGTACATACACTACCGCTCAAAAGTGTTTAGGCAAATTAACGCGTTGGAAACACACAGAAGCTTAAATTTATATGGTGGCCCTAATAAAATGGACAGAGAGCTGTATATATATGCACTACCGCTCAAAAGTGTTTAGGCACCCCTGTTTCCATGGATTATTCGTATAGTATTATGTTTACCAAAAAAACATTATAATAAAATGAAATACATATTTAAAATGTAGTTCAGTACGATAAACACCCATTATATCGCATAAGGTTTACTATCATTTACCTGCACTTGGTCGGATTACCATAAACTGTTTATTGCGGTGCAATTACAATAACAATCCCTCTGAATTTACTGGGTAAATTTAGTCATCTGTTAGATTGTAGGTAATAATGTTTAAATTACCTTCCTAGAAGATTATAGTGAAATCTGTAACCTATGGTCAGTTGCAGTGTGGTATTTACTCTATTCACGTCGTGAGCGAAATATCGTGACAATTTTTTAAAATGCCTCCGCGAAGAGAAATTAGTACGGAAATACGTGCGCTTATAATAGCTTACCATAAAAGTGGCATAAGTAATCGACAAATTGCCCAAAAAAAATGAAAATACTATACTTGACTATAACGTAAAAAAATATCGGGAAACTGGCAGTTTTCTTAGTAAAAGACGGAGTGGAAGGCCAAAAGCGACAACATCTGCAGATGATCGGAGAATAGTGGTTACCACCAAGTTAAATAGACGCAAAACAGCCCCGGAAATCACCGCAGAATTAAATTTCAGTGTTTCTACTGTCAAACGTCGCCTACAGAAAGCCGGGCTCCATGGACGTATTGCGATGAAAAAGCCATTACTACGCAAACAAAACAAGCAAAAGCGACTTAAATCGGTTCGTGAACACCAACACTGGACCATAGCAGGGTGGAACAACGCCCTATGGACGGATGAGTCCAAATTTGAGTTGTTCGGAACCCGAAGACGCATATTCGTAAGAAGATCTGTGGGTGAACGTGCCAGAGAAGAGTGTATTGCTGCTACCGTGAAGCATGGTGGAGGTTCTATCATCATTTGGGGCTGTTTTGCTGGCATTAGTGTAGGGGACATTGTGAAAATTGACGGTATATTAAAAAAAAATTGGAGAACCACGCAATACCTTCCGGAATTCGACTTTTGGGTCAAAATTTTATCTTCCAGCAAGATAATGACCCAAAACATTCCTCTAAATTATGTAAAGACTATTTACGTCATTCAGAAGAGGAAGGAACTCTCAAAATTATGGAATGGCCTCCCCAGAGCCCCGACTTGAATCCAATCGAGTTACTATGGGAAGAACTAGATCGGGAAGTACGGAAATCGGCTCCGACATCAGCTACTGACGTGTGGAACAAATTGCAATCGAGTTGGACCTCAATAACACAAGAAACTCTGGCAAAACTTATTGCGAGAATGCCTCAATTATGTGCTGCAATTATTGAATCAAGAGGAGGTCACATAGATGAAAGCAAAATTGAAATTAAACGTTTTAATTTTCACATTTATTTAATATATTTTTATTTATGTACGTGTATCTGTACATAAAAAATAAATATTATTAATATTTTTGCTGAGTTTTTATACATTTTTGCTGTCAGTGAGAGTGCCTAAACACTTTTGAGCGGTAGTGTATATTTGCAACAAACCTCTGCTCTATTTCTCCTTTTTCATTTAAAATAAATAAATTTACTGATTCGTCCATTTTTGAGAATAACCAATTAATTAATCAATTATTCCAACATCCTAATTGAATATAAGTAAAAGACTAATCCGCTGATAGCTTTCCGACGCCATATTTTACTCCTAAGATACTTGTTATCTTCAACACCAAGTTTACTGATAGTATTTTAAAAAAAGTCATTTATTAAATCTTATATGTGTCTTTCCCATTGTTTTCAGAAACATTCTCAGCAATTGTGGAGTTAAATAATCTAAATAATCCAATTCATCTATTAGGAATCTATAATTTCTAATAGTTGATGACTGCACTAAACGATAAAAAAATGCATATACACATCTCGAGGTTAAAACCTTGAGAGTATAACTAAATTTAAGTTGGTTTGTGATGATTTGTATTTCATAAATATTGCGACAAATTTTTGGCACTAAACATTCTTACATATACTAGTAATTACTATACTGCGAAGCATGGATGCTGTGTTGTAGTTGGTTGATATCGGTAATCGGTATAGTGTCGTCGATCTATCGTAAATTTTTCTCAAGACGTATATTAGCGAGATGTTATTAGCTACTGGCGCTTAATATGACGTGATAATATTTGAGTAATACACGTGTTTAATACTAAAAACAACGCAACGTAACAGTCTACCGTTAGTTAGAGTGAGGCAGGTAGGCGTACGAAGATTGGAGGATAATATTTAGGGGATGATGCGCTTTTCCTACCGCGCCGTACCAAACTAGAGATTTAGAAACAGGGATGCTGTGCTCAGTCGTTCTTCTTACACCATCGAGGCTGCCCGCAAATTCAAAGCGCTCAAACAAAAAAAAAGAGATCGTCGAGATTTTTGGTCATCGACTTTGAAGGGGTGAATGCCGAACTGTAGCCATGAGTTCTGGCGAAGATAATAAGGCTACAACATCCCCTATTCAAAAACCAATTGTCGATGGCCACTGTTCCCCAACTAAAGATCCAGGTACTTGATAGAGAACATTTTTATTGTAATAGTACCTTTCTTTTTGCGTATAAGTAGCGATTTCTTTTGGTATTTTTGCTAAGATAAGAGCGAAATAAGCAAGATTTTCGCTTAATTCAAGTAGATTCTCATTCTAGTTTTGCAGCCCTTAGCTAGCGGGGCTCATACGAGCGAATTGTTTTTAGGCAGCGTGGTTTAACGTGAAAGCATGTTATGTCACTAGGTTAGGTGGTTCTCTAGGAGCATTTTGATATGGCGGGAAGCTGTGTTTATCGATCTCGCCACCGCCCAATGTATGGCTCGCGCTAACCTACATTTTCAAGCCAGACCCGGATCCTGTACGACCCTTGCGCTATTATCGATCTCTTATCATTATCACTCGCCAAATTATACATTTTTACCTGATACCACCTTATCCACGTGCTTCGCGATTCCTTTTTTTCCCCAATTCTCCTCCTTCATCAATCCGTCAACTTTATACGCACTATATTCCGCGGTCCTGTTTGTGTTGATTCTTTGGAGATTATCCAAACACCTTTTATCATGTCATCGTTGCTACCTTTCTTATTTCCTACTTTCGTTCCGATTTAATTTTGATTCTTTTCTCTTTAATACGTATGCGAAATTACGCGAACTAAGAATAACTTTTCGTAACTGAAGTAAGCGCGGTCTTAATTATTGGAATTACCTATTTTCGGCAAGCGCATCTTTATTCATGAAATCTAAATTTAAATTTTCAACTCTTCTCGGTATTATGTTGCATTAAAAATGGGATTAGAAGGTTCCGAAAATTCAGAAATATCTTTCGTTATCATATAATGAAGTTACGAGAGTAAAAAAAATACAAACACCAGAGTTTTTAAGCGGGATTATATCGTCATCTACTTGGATTTTAAATGTTTCAACGTTTCGGTCGAGATTTTACTGACGGTCTCGGGATTTCAATAAAAAAGAATTATTCCGAAGAGCTTCAAATATTACGATCCTTTTAGATAAGATATGAATAGGATCGATTGAAAGAATCGTCTTACTCTATTTGTTTACAAGAGTTGCACAAACAAACAGAAAATATATGAAGGGTTACCGTGTTTTTTTTTTGCGTGATCAATAAGGTTGTTGTTGTTGTGTCTACTGACCTAACAAAAGCTTTTGATCGAATCGACCACACCCTGCTTCTTAATAAATTGGACAATATTTGATTTTCATCTTCGCTTTTATCTTTATTCCAATCATATCTCCTTGGTAGAAAGCAATTTGTGACATGTATGGGATTCGAGTCTAATCACTTCAGGCCAACTTCTAGAGTTCCTCAGTGGAGTAATTTGGGTCCATTTTTGTTCCTCATATATATAAATTATATGTGTTATCAATTGAGCTGTCCAAAGTTGTTATAGGCAGATGAATTAAGATTATATATGACAATTAACGACTCCCATTATCTATACTTCTCAATTGGCTGGATCTCTTTCACCTAGAGAGCGCTCTATGAGAGACTTGGGTATCGTCTATGACTCAAGATTGACCTCTACAGAGCATATATTCAGTATTTGTGCATCGGCGTTGGGTATGATAGGATTCATTACACGTGTTACACGAACATTTTCTTTTACAACAGCCATTCTTCCTCTTTATTTCCCTTTTGTTCGGTATCGGCTGGAGTATGCGTCCTTGGTCTGGTCATCTGCCTGGTCTATCAGATGCATCTTGTGGAACAGATTCAGGGAAGATATTTATTATTAAGTTCTTATACTTAAATTTAATACTTATCTGATACAAAGGTTTAGTCACAATACCTTGTTAGAGATGTAATATTGATTCCTTAGAACTACGACCAAAACAAGCTCCTATTTACTGTACTTAATAATGGTGTTGATGTTTCTGAATTATTAAATTAAATCAATTTCGTTGTACCACGTTCAGGATCTAGGCAAACAAATATATTGTACTGTTTCGCACCTAGAACAAATATCGCCATCCGTTCCCCAATATAGAGAATATGTAGCAGTTTTAACTCTACAGAGTTGGCATTTGTATGTGGCTCTAGATAGTCATAGTACAATATACAGGTATAGCAGTAAACTCCACTCACACAAATTAATTAATTATGCGGAAGGTAGCGTTTCGAGTGCACGTGGGCTCTCATTGTCAACCGTGTTACCGACCGTGCTCTCGAAACGCTGCGTTCCGCATAATTAATTAATTTGTGATGAGTGGAGTTTACTGCTATACCTGTGAATTGTACATCCACACAGTCCTTGCAATCGTCATAGTACAATATAGTTAATTATAAGTTTATAATAGCTTGATCTATCTCTTTTTTTTTTCTTCTTAGTTTTATGCATACTTTTACATGTGTACATTAATAATTAAATTTTGTCTTGTAATTGGATATTGTTTTATCTGTTGGGCAATAAAGTATTATTATTATTATAAAATTGCCTGTCCTGCCACTGGTTTACAGATTGTTTGAAATGTATTTCATTGAATTCACGTACTACCATGTAGACAATTTAATTTGAAGTACATTTATCGAATGTATCAGAGATAATTTCGTGTAAACGATCGAAATGTCAAAAGCTTTGATTTTCCGTTCGGAATCGTGAAAGATAAATGGAATATACGAGCTTGATTAAAAATTCAAAGGAAAATTGACGTTTTTTTCCGGATATAGAAAAAATTCTAAATTGAAATTCGAAACGAAATTACTTTCGGAGAGATACAAAGAGGCAAAGAAGATTAAACGTCAATTTTTCATATACGACATGAAAAAACCAATCGGTAATTTAAGGTGGAAAAGGTCAAATGTTGAATATTTCTTTTCCCATTTCGCTGTTTGTATTCAATGTAATCACAGAGGAATAAATTATTTTTTCTCCGTTCCAATTTCCCTTTCAGGCAATACTTCTAAAGAAAGAGGATTTTATAATATCAGATTTCCTTTGCGACGATATGATTAAGTTTTTGTCGTCCTGACAATTCAAACCAGGTGCGTTTAAATTTTAAATTTGGCTTGACTAGTTGAAGATTACAAAATCGCCTTTTCGAACATGTACATATACATTGGCGGCCATATAAATAGCACAGGTAAATTGATGTGGATGAATTGATAAATTCGTAAATGTTAACAAGTTATTTATTTAACTTAGCTTAATAAGAATGTAGTAAATGGCATAAAGTTTGTAATAAATAATATAAACTTCAAGATAAACAAATTAAAAAAATAAATGTATACTTAATAACTTTTACATTTAATATTTTGTTGGAAACCCTTTACAAGCCAACACTGCTGCATATCTTATCAGCACACTTCCAACTAATGCCAGGCTTCTTCAATAGTATTCCATAATTCGTCTAATGTCGCTGGAGATTTAGACTTTAGACTTTATAATAACCTCAACATCCCCCCTTAGATTTTCTATTGGGTTTAAATTAGGGCTTTGTGTAGGTCATTCTAACAATTGAATCTGTTTCTCCTCTAGCCACTGTTTTATGCGCCTCGCCGTATGTTTCGGATCATTGTCGTGCATTAAACTCCAGGTTAGTGGAAGAAATTCATCAGCGTATGGTTCTATCACGTTTTCTGAAATGTTGCGATATACGTACTGACACAACACTTCCTGTACCGTGTTTTAACGTTTTTATAGTGTACCTAGGGTTGATTGGTGCGGCGTTGTACATATATTTCTTCCTCAGACTCAAGTCGGTTGTATTTGTTCTTATCTGTCCAAAGTACAGATTTCCAGAAAGAAAGCGGCTTTTCTTTGTGCATTTTCGCAAACTGCAATATTCTTCGGCGATTTTTATTTGACACGAGTGGCTCTCGTACTGCAATACACCAATGCAAGTTAAATTTCTTCAACCACCGTCGTATTGTTCCTCTCGATATATCAATATCAAATTGTTTATAAGATTGGGTTTATATTTGTGTAGTTGTGCGAAAAGTATCTGCTTAACTTAATCGACGAATAAGGTTGTTTTACGAGGCCTGATCTTCTGTTTCTTGTTTTCAAAAGTTTTTTCCGTCTACATATGCTTTATCACATCTTGTATTAATTTATGTGTCATGGTGCAAATTAACTCTTTTCTCTGGTGTGCAATGTTATCCTCGCCCCATTATACTAACACCTAAATTTTTGTTGTTAATAACACGTTAATTTTAAAAATTGGAAGTACACCACTTTTTTGATACAAAATAACTCGAACCGCAACATTAGAATAAGATTCCGCTACAGAACCGAGAACTGTGCTTTTTATATGCCTGCTAGAAAAGTGAAACTAATTTTTTTTTTCATTGAATGCCATATTATTGTTCTGAAATACGTACCATAGGGGAAGTACACGCAACCTTTTAGGAGACTTTGACGTTCTTTAAGGGTTTCATTTAATCAGTTGCCACCTTACAAAGTATATAAGGTATAGAGATGAGTTTCTAATATCCTTTGAAGCTTTTCAAGGTCTAATATCCGGACTCCCTTATTTTTCTTTAATATAATATTTCTACGCACCTTCTTCTTTATGCGATTAAGGCAGAGAGATTTTCACAGAATTATGCCAGCTTTCTATATTCGCAGAGCTTGAAAAGCCCTTAAAGGTTAGTTGGAATTAATTTTATGGTCCTCTAATTTTAGTTAAATGTAATTTTCTTCTCGCGGCAATTATTTTTCGAACATAGAAGGTATAGCTATTTTTAATTAGCAACTTTCTTACCGGGTCATTAATTAAATCCGAGTTTATCATTCTTTTTACTTCTATTTTTCTTTCGTTATTAGTGACGTTTAGCTTCATTCCACTTCCAACATTTTTTTGATGGTCATCCGTCACAACGGTTTTTTATCGATTGATTTCGATAGAAATATTTCAGGATTAACGATGATTACTTTCATTAATTACAATTACTACCAAATACGAATGTCATCGTGATATTCGATATCTGTATAATCAAATAAAAAAGGTTTCAGCAGAATGAGCATAGCAGAAAGACCTCTGAATGGAAATTGGTAAAGCAATGCATTAATTTTATAATTTTAAAAAATAAAGATGTATAACATGGTTAAAGTTATATTATATTCATAGTTTTTAAGTGTATACGATATGTGATTAAAAATTGTACACGTTGGCATCCGCTTTGAACAGAGCTGTCTAAGCATACAGTGCTAGAAAAATCAATACCTGAAAAAGCACGTATTAAAGAAATCTGGAAAGCTGACGATTTACTAAAGTCAGTACACCCGACAGGGCTAGAATATTTTCACGCGTTTGCTATTTCGCCTTATAACTGACGTATATTATAACAGCTCTGTTTTTCATCGAAAATTCTAAGGATAAGGTAAGCTTGTATTGGATCACTTCTTAGGTTATTTAATGTTTCGAAGGGAATGAAACATTAAATTCTTAAACTGTTTTTTTTTTTTTGGCATTCGGCCCATTTGACCACATTACTTAGTAAATTATTCAACATATACCACTATTATTTACAAAACACAATACATCCTGTCTATACACTTAAAGCATACGTGATCCGGTCCGCGAGACATTTTGAAAAACCCAATTAATTGTACCTACTTTTTTTTATTTCATTTTCTTATTTTAATAAATTGCATTATAATAACATTATCGTATTATTTCATGTCTAATATATTCATCGCTAAAAATTATGAACACTACTTTAAAATGCACTACTGTGCCCACTAAAGTTTGGCCCACAACATGTCAAAGGTTGTCCATACTTGATTTAAAATCTAGATGATAGGAAGGAACAAAGATAGCTAACAACTAAACTATCTAATCTAGATGATAATTTTTATGTTTTTCATAAATTTTATAATCGCATCATAGACGATTTAGCGATTTCCTTGAAGAATACAGATAATATTGGTAGGTATAGTAACTCTAGCACGAATAAGCTCTTCCAGATAACGTTTTCTGTGTTGAGAAAATTTGGGGCATTCCAGTGATTGAGGTCTCCCAATGATTCTCCACATGAACACGAAGGCGAATCAAGTAATACTATTTTATGTAAACGAGCTGGGAATTGACTGTGATTGAATTTTTGTTGTGTAATAAAATCTTGATAATTGCTGTTGTTTACCGTTTCTCAATGGTTCTGCCATTTTTGCTTCAGAAATCGATGTTTCATCACGTTAAAGAGAGCTTGTGCTAAATGGTCTGCAACATTATTTGGATGAATGACCTTTAACCTAATAAAATTCGGCATTCATTTTAGCCTTCCGTAGTTTATTAAGCTCATTGTGTATGTCCAATACAATTACGTAAGTTTTCGTGGGATGTTTTCCATTTTGTTTAGATTCTAATACACTTCTAGAATCACTCATGATCACAGAATTTCTCAAACCTTTGTTTGTAACATACTTAAGAGCATGCTTGGTTGTTGCCGCTTCAGCAATGAATATTGAGGCTTCATGGATCCTAATCATTAGAAACCAGATTATATGCAAAGTGCAAATGTTTTATTTTATTTATTTATTATATTTTACGTCTACTTGTACTCCTACACTGATTAAAGTTAATTAACGGTAATTAACTTTAATCAGTTTAATACATTTACATATAGACGTAAAATATAATAAATAAATAAAATAAAATATATCCACTTTGCATATAATCTGGTCTCTACTAATCATCCTCCAATATTCAAGTTTGGGAGCATAAACTCCATAGCCGCAACCTTCTAAACATTTGGATCCATCTGTATAGGTACTAACTGCGTCCACATTTTCAGCCTGGATGTTAAATAATTGGGAGTCCTCTTAATCTATTTTATAATTGTTTAATACGCCTTTCGAATTTTGTATTATTTGTAAGCATAAGATTTTATAATCAATGCTACATAATAGGTGTACATTATGAAATGCAGATATTTGTTCTAAAAGAACATGTTAAATTCGGAAAAGAATGATAAAAAGTGCTTTATTCCAACGTCTGTAATATATTTATAGAAGTGAAGGCGAATTTGCACTTGCATATTTTTCTTATTACTTTGACATTAAAAGAACTAAAATGCGCGAAAAAAAAAGCGGTTAAGTGAAAGTGAAAGAACGTAAATTGTTTTATCAGCGTCTCAGACCTGTAGTCAGGTAAAGATTGCGCGGTGCACGAAACATCGAAGAGGTATCGAGAAACTGAGAGAGACAAAATCGTCTATTGCAAAAAATATGTTTGCGGGTATTTTGATACTTGTTGTCGTAATCTTTATGTTACTAAGCAATTTTGGAGTGCCTAAGACATACGTCTAGACTTGTATTTGTCAGCAACATGTTTACCCCGAGAAAGATCTCAGCACGGTTAATTATCTTGTAATTTCTCTTCAATCTCTGTTCATGTGGAAAAAGGGATTGACTGATTAAGTTCACTGCGTGCCTGGCGAGACAGTTCGATCCATAACAGCCAATTTTCCTTCACAATTTGCTGAAAATTATCTACATTCAAAGCCATCTTTTGTAATCTAATTTTTCGACCTTGTTCGTGACTTCTAATTTTCACTAATTTTTAGTAATTCGCCCGAATTATTTCTCTTGTAAATAGAAATACATATACAACCACATCGTCCTGTATATTCACAGTGATGCAGCGATAAAGAAGTTGAAACTCTCTAAGTTGATATTCATCTGTTTTTACAAATAGGCTTTAAAAATCAAATGAATGCCAAAAAAACAAGTATTTTTAGATTTACATTGTATGCGATTAGATAAGTAACATTTTACGAGATGAAAAGTTACTCCCTTCTCATATTAATTACGTAAGCTCTTTAATTGCTAATAGGAACTGTTTAGAAGTGGAATAATCCAAACGAGATCTTTAATTAGTTTCTGGCGAAGTCGAAAGAAAGCAAGTACGAGGTAGGTGCCATAAATTATCGGTCTGATAAAGAGAAATAATTTAGAACAATATAAGAAATTTTATACACTTATTACAAGGATTAATTAATAATTCAATACCCTTGCAAAAATAATCTGAAGTTTTTCCGTCAAAATATTCTATAATATCTGCTTGCAACTCACTGTCGTCCTTAAAACGACGTCCCCTAAGGTCCTTTTTAAATTAGAAAACAAATAAAAATCACAAGCAGCCATATCCGGACTATACGGTGGATTTTCCAATTCTTGGAAGCCTCATTCGTGGATGGCAGCTTGTGAAACGGCGGCAGTATGGACGGGAACATTGTGGTACCATTTAATTTATGCAGTAAAGACAATCAATTAGCAAAATGCCCTCACAATCCCAGAATATTGTGTCCATCACGTTTTTCGTTGATTAAAAGACTTTCGCCTTTCTGCGACGAAGTTCATCGGGTCGCCGCCATTCCATAGGGTCCCTTTTCGATTGAGGATCGTAAAACAGAACCATTATTTCATCTCATGTGACAATGGACTCCAAAATCGGTTTTGGGTCGTCCAATAATTGAAATAAATAATAAAAATAATTGAAATTTGTTGAGGCGTTATCACTTCAATTATCAATCAGATTAATATATGGAATTAGACAGCGTCAAAGGATTGCCCATAAACTTAGGGGTGTCTCATTTATAAAATTTTGAATTCTGGTGTTCCGCCTTACCTATTAAATAAAATGAGGCATCGTACGGATGTGCATAGTATCAACATTCGCAGGAGGGATCTTATCGATATACCTAAGCACCATACCCGGCAGTTTGAGAAAAGCTTTAGCTACGCTTCTGCACGATTATACAACTCGCTTTCCCTGGATATCAGAGTTACCATTTTATTCCTTTAGGCGTGCTATTTATAATAGTTTAATGAATGAGCAGCTCTCTGGCAGATAGGGATTTGTAGTATTGTAGTATATTAGATAATTTGGCTGTGTAACGAATTATGTTCTCATTTTATCTTTGTTCTTGGGTCACCGTTAACAACAGGAAACCTTTTTGGTTTACTGATGGTGATCCAATTGGCAACAATGCTTGTATTTTTTTTTCTCTCCCTTTTGTTTCTGTGTTCACTATTTACTTGCCAATAAATTATTATTATTATTAATTAGTCGACCCGACCATTCAGCATCTTCCAGGGATTGTTGCCCTAATTTCCCCACTCTTTTACAGTGGAATACGAAGGAGATGAATCACCGTAAACGCTGTCTAAATGTTGTTTTATGCGGGGCGTACGCCCTTCATTTGTTAAAAATTTGATGACCGCGCGGTACTCAATTTTCATTATTTTCACACATTTTAGTCACGTTGGTTGGCTGGCTACTAAAAACTACTACTCTTCGAACCGTCATATGTATAATGTAGACCTCGCGTGAGTGCATGCATGCCATGACGGAGTTTGAACACGCTTGAACCTGTATAAGCCTGTCAGGCCGAGAATTTATGGCACCTACCTCGTATTTCTCTAGAGAGCTAGGACCACGTAGATAATCAAGATTTGAGTGTTTTGTTTTAATTGCGTCATTCTAAAATGATCAGATCAAATCTAGACAAGTCACGTGCAATAAATATACAAGCGCTCTTGATTTTATCGCGAATTCTTGCTTATATAATCTAGAGGGGTTGATAAAATGTTTGTATGTATAAATCGAATAATTTGCAATATCGCAAATCTTCTTTTTCGATAAAGAGAATGATTATTACTTATTAGAGTAAATTTAACATTTAGTTGCGATGAGGAAGGTATCCGAAATTACGTGAGTGACTCAATCTAATCCACGTCGTAATACTAATCGTCTCTTGTCCTTACTGGAAAAATTACTTTTGGATGTTTAAAGATCTTTATCTCACTCCAAGGAATAATATTTAAAGCCTGTTGGGAATATACATAAACATTATATGTACATAAATAAATATGTACTTGAAATTTTCGTCAGGGGTATTATATTTGTCAATCTTATCATTATACAATATCTATTAAACAGTGAATGTAATTATTTTCGTTTTCAATATTTATTTCACTCTCGATTTATCAGGCTGCTTTTGTGTACTACACAAGATTAAGGAAATACCAGACATCATAAGTGCATAGAACATATCTTTATGTACTTCAACAATAGCGTTTGCGAGCCTTAATCATTAACCGCTTTAATTGAAAATTTCTTTCGAACAAAACGCACGCAATTCGGCTGGGCAACTGCACAAGTTCATCGCACATTTTAAATCCGCGAGATTAATGAGTCTTTACGATTTTTTAATGGTTTTTTGATTTTCTAATCTTCGTTGAACTTAGTTGAATTTGTTTCGTTCGATCGTTCATATCGTATTTAAAAAAAAATTATGGTATCGAATAGATCTAAAGATGGTAAGTAAAGATTTTTTATATGTATTTTAAAAAAAATTAGGATATCTATTTAAATTGCCCTAATTTTAGGCAAACGTTTTGGCTTTTTGCTTTATCAATGCTATTGTTAAGCTTTTAATGTCTACCATCGCACACTAATTATAGAATTATTAAATATTCAATGTTTTCTTTTTTAAAGTAACCGCAAATATTTGAATAAAATTGTTTATTTATCAATAATATAAATTTTAGCTTTTTTTACATTCGGTATGCTTAATTTAGTTTACGTTACAGAACGTAATTTATTACGTTAATGTAATTTGATTGATGCTGCCAATTTTGTTTTCTCCTATAAAAATGTTCTCTTTTAACGTTCTTACACTGTGAAAGATAAGTTTATTTAACTGTTTTTTTCAAATAAATATGTAATTACTTGTTTCTTTGAAATACGAATCTCTCAACCTTCAGTCTGTAAGGAAATCAACATATTACGAAAGTTGTTTCATACTGCAAAAGCTATTTATCAGAAGAAATCCTTTTTGTAAAGATTATAATACCTCCTACTTGGAAAGTCTGTGAATACAAATGCATTAGCTTTAGCGTAAGTTAAAAAAAGAACAACACTGGACCCGGCCGGTACACGTAAGATTAAACTATTATAATACTAAGCAAAAATATTTTATTTTTATATCCTTAAGTAGCTTAAATATTGTTAAATATACAGTGAACGGTTTCTGTAATGTATAATTTAAATACTTTCTATTGCCTTCATTGATAAATGGCTTTTTCCTTGCAATACGTTCATTATAGCTTTGCTTTGTAAGGGTTCGACAAATCGTTTGTATGTGTACTTTCTTTCCACATTCTTCTCAAACCGCGCTTTGAACTTTAAGAGGACTTTTTATGGGAATCCTTTTGTATTTTTTTTTTACTCTAAAACGCTTTTCTGCTTCTGTTAACTTTTTTGGTTGTCCTGTTTATTGGATTTAATTCTTTCTTCGTTTATATAACGTCGTATATCTCCTATTGCAATTTCTTTATAATGTTGTATTGCTAATTTTTTAAGTTCTACTGTTGTGTTTTTCCTTTGCATTGCATTATGCTTTAAAATTCAAGAAACTATATAACTTAACTTTCAATATTTTAATATAAGTAATGCACTGCAAATATTAATTACCATATATACCACAGAAGAATATAAAATTGACTAAAATACTGTTCATTATCAAAAACCGAATATTAAATTCACGCCTTTACCGGGAATTTACAGAATTTATTGTGAGCAAAACAACGTTATATTTCTTTAATATGCAATATTATGGTTATTCTTTGAAAGAAAGAAATAGTTTTTTTTTTAATAAATATAGAAATTACGTGATACATTACCGAAACCGAATATTAAAGTTACTCAGTGTATCTGTAATTATAAACTTTCATAATTACAAAAGATTTTTTCAATGCTTAAGATTTAGATGCATATATATAGATTTGAGGCTTTAGTAAAAATTTTGCAACCTTCCGCATATAGATAATTATTATTGCTCTATACAAATACTATAAAACCTTATCAATGATTCATATTTCTCTTATTAATTTTTTTTTTTGAATTAATAACCTATGATTTGCTTAGCTAATTCGGTTCAAAGATTAATCTTTACTACGAACGCTTTGTGTTAATACGATTAAATCCAAATAATAGACGTGTGTGTCATATTCACAAAGCGATAATAAAAATATCTAAAGCTGCCTATGCGAAAATGCCTTTCCCTTTCGCTAGCTGCAGGTCAAATTCCTATGTATGTCATCGCTTAAAGTTGTAGCACCTTGCCTGCGGAAGATCTGTAGAATTTCAACAATAAAGGGCTCGTGCCTTACCCCTATGAAAGCGATATGTCTTTGTGTCTCCCTTGTGATGTTTCGCCTTTGTTGCTAGATATTAAAAGATCAATTATTAACCGTAAATACCCTGTCAAAGCCGAATATGTGAACAGGAAATGGAATTAGGGATTCGAAAAGGAATTACTTGTAACTGAAATAACAAATAGTTTGCGATATTGATCGTTTCGATTCATAACAGGTCCATATAATACAATTACTAACCTTATCGTAAAATAAATATTATTGCGTCCTCCTGATATGGAGGATCAATCAGTATAATTAAGGGCAATGCGTATATGGTAATTTGGTAACTCAGATAATCTAAACCCGGGTTTAGAAAGATTTGCAGGTTTTTAAATAGAATGTATGTATAATGATTTAATTATGTAACCGGCAAAAAATTTATTATTAGGTATTTCGTTTATTTTTTTTTATTATTTACTATCTTATCGACGTTCCTATGCATCATTCGAGCTTTGCCGTGTCGTAAAATATCCACCGAAATTGTAAATTTGTATACTCCATGTACTGAAATGACCTACTCCCATCCTTCGTGAAATATTTAGGTCGAATCTATTCTTTTTTGGGTTTTTGTTCCGTGGAACGCTTTTACTTTCTAAATTCTTCTGGCAAAGCTTATTTCGCGCTGTTATTATTAAATAAAGTAAAAGTTCAACGCGTTTTCTTTTGCTCGGAATGGAAACCTCGTACTAATTACTACTGCACAGGCAGCAATAGGTCAATCCAATTTATTTCTTCTGATAATATTTCAGGAACTGAAGATTACTCGCTCGTCAATAAGTACGTAATCAATGCTAATAAATCTCATCAGATTCCGAATATCAGGCAAATTTTCCAGGGAATTTTTGATATAAACGGTGATTCATTTTCTTCTGTTTTTCATTACTTCAAAATTAGACAATTAACGTCATAGGTGGATATTTATACGCGAACTATGTTAGTTTTGTAAGATTCTTTTTGCTGTAGCGATTGTAGCGAAGGACTCTTTTTATTGCTTTTTTATGAGGCACTCTTTTTATGACAAATATTAGCATGCCGTGTTTTTCCGTTATTTTTTGAAGAATAAATTGTGTTAAATTGGTTTGTCATTTATTTGCAGATGGTCGGAATTAAGTTTTGAGAATCTAATTTATTACTTTTTCATATATCAAAATAGAACGTCCTATTTCTCGTATATACATACATGCATAGGTACAATAGAATCCAATACGATAAGATTATTTCCCATTTAAAAATAACGCTTTGTCTGCATCGTATTTATTTTTAAATCTGCTTAATATATATTTTATAACATTCGACAATAATCATTACCGTAAATAAATGCCTTGGCAAGAGGTGGTGAATGCATGTTTTACACAAATTACACTGTTACGCTAATATTGCCTTCTGAGTTTATTTTAAGAAACGAGTGCATTGCTTATTTAATAATAATACACTTCGGAATAGCAAAAATCGATGTACATATTATTTTTCTTACTAGTTTATGTATATCAATTTTTTTTCGCATTTACAAATTGTAATTTATAGATAATAAATCAGTTCATATTTGTGCCAGTATATGGTCTGTACCTACTGTTAAATTTTGTCTCATTTATCCGGTTGCTTTTAAAGCGTTATCTTCCCCCTCGACCTATATTTTCTGATGATAATGGAGGAAGGACGACCTTTTTAGGCACAACTCCGAACTTATTAAAAGCGACTACGTACATAAAAGGAATCTTCCAGGGAAAGAAAGTTATTAAATTGAAATGAAGGAAATTATAAATACGAATGATTTTAAACTCTCCTTTATCCTCCATTATCATGCAAAGGTAATTTTAACGAATTTATTTGTATGTTTTGCGGTTTCTCATTTTTTTTTTGCCGTGTTTCTGCTGCTGATAGATGAAAATTACGTATTATAACTTCGTACGGTTACTGCGTTTTTTTTTTAAATTTCATTTCTAACATTTTTACGCGTGCAATTTCGCGATTTTGACGTTTTAATAAAAAAAAGTTAAAATTCCATTAAAACTTGATAACGTATTTCTAGAGAGTTGTTAGCGACTGACATTTACGCCTGAGGAGTAGTCAGTGAATAAGCTGACTAAATCTAATGTGTTTCGTTTTTCGTTTATTTTTACAGGGGATGGGGCTGATGAGCAGCCATTTGTTACCGAGAAGATGTCGGGTTACGAGACCAACTTGTATCTCTACTCGGTAAGTCTTTTTTTCGTTAGTAATACAGTGAAACTCGCTTATAACGTACTCGCTGGGACTATACGAACTAGTACGTTAAAAAAGAAGTATGTTGTAAAAGAATATAACCAGAGATTATGTATATACTATTAAAATGTATTTTTATTTATAAAACAATAAAAAGATACACAATAATAATAATAAATAATAATAGGTAATAAGCATTTGAGTTTTGAAACAAATAGAGTGTAAAAAATGTTCAATACCTATTGCATTATTTAAAATTACATTGGTAGTACTTTTTTTGTTATCGTCATCGATGTTATCATGACATCTGACAAGTCATTGAGAAATAACTTGGTTGAATAATTTGGTAAACTCTTCTGGTTTAGTTTGAAGAATAGGACCTCTAATTGGTATATTATTAGCGCGTTGATACTCAAACCATCGACATCAACTCTTCCTCAAACCGGTTTACGTCATTGCTTGATTGACATTTTTCTTTGGCCGTTCTAATGCGAGGATTTTATCATAATTTATCATTATGGTAGAAACTGTATTTAACACGTACTACATGCTGCTTTACACCAGATTTATATAATAAGTACGTTACTAAAAAGTCAAGTACGTTATAAAAAAATATAATTCCGTTTTGAACAAGAAGAGAAGTACGTAAAGTCCTAACAAAAATATATTATTTCAAATAAGGCTTTGCCGGAACCAAGGAAAGTGTACGCTGTATCCGAAAGTACACTAGGGTGACAGAATAAAATAGACACCAGGTAAAGCTGTATAAATATGTAAACAGCTAAATTCTAAGAACGAATTAACTTCTTGTCATTAGGGTACGGGTAGATGTATCGGAAGGAATTCGTCATAGTTTAGTATCGTTACAACTATGCCTCGCTTATAAGGTTTAAGTGATATTAGCGACTTCACCCGGGGTCGCATCGTTGGCCAGAGTGAACGCGGCGCTTCGCAACGTGAAATAAGTAAATTTTTTAATATTCCGTTGTCCACAGTTAACCGTGTGATTACACAATTTAAGCGCAAGGAGAAAACAACAGTGGAGCTGAGACCAGGTCGTGCCGGACCTTCTGAAAGAAGTAAAAGGGTGCTTGTGCGCGAAGTGTTAAGAGAACCGCGAAAAAGTACAGCTGAGCTTGCGGCAACTTCACAGAAAAGTCAGCGCATCGTTCTGCGATACCTCCACAGTGTGGGGATGTATAAAAGGGTGGCAAAGAAAAAACCTCTCCTTACGGCGTTTCAAAAGCGGCGCCGAATGGCTTGGGCTATCGAAATGCGAACGAAGCCCGAAGAGTTTTGGCGGTCTGTCATTTTTTCAGACGAAAGCAGATACTGCCAATTCAGTGATAGTGGTCGTACGTTGGTATAGAGACGTTCGTCACAGCAACTGGACGACAAATTTTTGCATCAGACGGTGAAATACGGCGGTGTGAACATCATGGTGTTGGGCGCGATATGGTTTGGTGGAAGATCGCAATTATTAATCTGCGACGGAAATATAAATTCGGCAAAATATATCCAAATATTAACAGAAGGACTACTACCGATATTCGACAACGCCATTTATTATCGAAAGAAGACGCCACTTTTATGTAGGATGGAGCGCCCTGCCACAAAGAAAGAACAACAACCACATGGAAAGAGGAACAGGGGATTCGGATTTTACCATGGCCAGGCCAATCACTAGACATGAATCCGATAGAGAATGTTTGGCACATAATCCAGACAAATATGGCGAAACGACCCGGAAAACCCAGCAATAAGGAAGAACTCGTGGCAGCTGTTACAGAAGAGTGGTTAAATATTCCAGAAGACACCATTAATCATTTAATAGATTCTATGCCACGACGACTCGCAGCACTTCACGCAAGTAAAGGTGGATCGACAAAATATTAGTCTAATTTAAAAATTTTAAAGTATTTTGTATATATAACGAGAATAGAATTTTTTTTTTAATTAGTAAGTGTCTATTTTATTCTGTCACCCTAGTGTAAGTTATATACGAGTCCCTTATAAGCGAGCTCTACCTTATTTAACAATGCGATAACTGATAAATAATAATGGATATTAGGAAGAGATGGAGGATCGTCCACGAATTTCAACCCTCATTAGTTCGCTTGCCAATTATTCGAATACCATTCCTCCAGCATCTGCTGATCCCGATGCGAGACCCTCAAGTGCGGGAGCCCGCATGGGCACATTGATCGGCGTTTATTTACCATGCATTCAGAATATTTTTGGTGTGATACTGTTTATTCGTCTCTCCTGGGTCGTCGGAACGGCTGGCGTAATACAAGGATTCCTGATCGTCTTCTGTTGCTGTTGTGTCACTATGTTGACTGCGATTTCCATGTCGGCCATTGCCACTAACGGAGTTGTACCAGGCGGAGGGAGCTATTTCATGATTTCGAGATCCTTAGGTCCAGAATTTGGTGGAGCTGTGGGGATGCTGTTCTATACAGGGACAACTTTAGCAGCTGCCATGTATATCGTCGGCGCTGTGGAGATAGTATTGGTAAGAAGTTCAGTTGTCCTATAGATTTTCAAAACATCAGAATTTGAATCTTCATTTCTAACTTAGATAATTACAAAAAAAAACCGATTAACTCTGTTATCTGCGTCTCTGGCTTTAAAATTTCTTCGAATTTGGATGTTGAAGAAGTAATTCTTAATAATAGAATCCTTTCAGTTTCAAATGGAATTTAAATTCTGTTGGATTTAGCGAAATGAAGCAAATGAAATGTCAGTAACCTTGACGCGTTTAATTAAAGAAAGATATTAGGGCGAAGGAAGTTATTTTTGTGTACTTTAATTAAAATTTGTCGCTTAACCATTGAGATTATCTCCGTTCTAGATTAAATCTAACACCAATACTCCGCTAAAGGGGCATGAGCGGGAAGAATTTGCTTAGAATTAAAAACGATTTGTTTTATAATTTAAGCTGTCATCGAAGAAAAGAGGCCGAGATGAATAGCCGGTAAAGTAAAGGTGGCGTACTTATAAATAATTTATAAGTGGAAAAGCTCACGTGCCGCCGAGTTAGATCCGTACATACACGTAGTATTGGTGCCCATATGCTATTAATTCATAACGTCATTAACATTTACCGGGCCCAATATAGTACTGTAACAAGAGAAAATGTAAATTCAAACGGAGGCCAAGGGCTTCTTGCTCTTGACTCGACCTAATTCCCCGCTCCGTATTCGATATTGGAATACACTCACTTATTTTTGCAGAATTTACGGAAACATAATTTCCAATCGTTTCTCAAGGACACGGGAAAATATATTTAAACTTTGAAGTTCGACGGCAATATAATTTGCTTCATTTCTCTTATTTACTTATATTCGTGAAAATTAACGCAGTAGGTTTTTCCAGACCTACATCGCACCAAGCTTGTCGATATTCGATCTATCTAAAAACGGCGATGCAATGTACCACAATTTTCGTATTTATGGAACTGCTCTTCTGATGGTGATGGGTACAATCGTATTTGTTGGTGTTAAATTTGTCAACAAATTTGCCACCGTAGCACTTGCATGTGTAATATTTTCCATTGTGGCCGTGTACGTCGGAATTTTCGCAAATTTCTACGGCAATGACAACTTACAGTTAGTATTCGCTTCTATTAAAAAAAGAAAGGAATAGTAGGCACACGCAAACAATGATATTAGTGGAGCCACGATAAGTTCCAATTCACAGATATAAATTCGCGTTCAAACCTAGCTTAATGTAACCTAACTTCTATTACTTTACTTATTACGGTATATCAATTAGAAAATTTTAATAATTACCACTACAGAATTTAGTAAGAAGAAATCCGACATTATGTAAAAGTGTTCAATGAAACTACTAAAAATAAATATATATCGGCTGAACGAATATAACGTTTTATTTGTAGTATTTTAAATTATGTAGGAATCAAATAAAAAAAAAACAGGTAATAGATAACAATTACTTTATTAAAATTTTTGCTTAAAAAATGAAATTGCATAACAGACGAAAACAAACATGTTAAAATAAGATTAATAGATTATTTATTTACAAATTCTCTGAGCTTGGCGAGCTTTTCCTTCTTAATTTCTCCATGGTAATCATCCCTCTTGTTTTTGAACAAAATATAAATGAAGCACCTGGTATAAAACCACCGCTACTGTCTGCATGTAAAACTATATACCTATAAACAAGCTTAGTGAGAAACAGAAATTATATTTGTAATAAAACAAACTTTTTCACACTTCGCCGATTACTGTGGGTTATTGCTACTTTACGTAACGTTGTAAAAACTTACAACGAAGTAACGTAATACGATGTTCCTCCATTAGTCCTGGAGGACGATCATCTTGTCTCCATGTAAACCTACTGTTCTTTAAAACTTTTCCTAATGATGAAGCGCCTCCACTAAATGAATCTCTTTCATTCAATTTACATAAAAGAGATGAACTTGTAATGTGTTTTCCTAAAATAAATTGGCATTAGTACATCTGATTACGTAGAATGCATTTTAACATACGATTATGGTACATTTAGTAAATTACATTGCGGATAGCAGCGTTGCTTGCTTCATCAATATCCACAATTGGTTTCAATTTGTTTTTGTTCTTGCTGCAGGAAGGTAATGCTTGCCGAGCTTGATATCTTGCACACAGTCCAAATACTGTGCAAAGCGCTAAGATGCAACAATTTTATGTCGTTATTATCGTGTACGCAGAAATAGAATATAGTCTATTTCTTTAACAGCAGTCAAGGGTAGCAAGAGACCCTTGGTTGTTGCGATCTTGCACATAATATAATAATTATTATTAATAAATTATTTATTTCGCCTGTTGACAGAATGCACACTTTTGTAAATATACACTACCGCTCTAAAGTGTTTAGGCACTCTCACTGACACCAAAAAATGTATAAAAACTCAGCAAAAATGTTAGTAATATTTATTTTTTATGTACGGATACACGTACATGAATAAAAATATATTAAATAAATATGAAAATTAAAACGTTTAATTTAAATTTTGCTTTCATCTATGTGACCTCCTCTTGATTTAATAATTGCAGTACACAATCGAGGCATTCTCGCAATAAGTTTTGCCAGAGTTTCTTGTGTTATTGAGGTCCAACTCGATTGCAATTTGTTCCACACGTCAGTAGCTGATGTCGGAGCCGATTTCCGTACTTCCCGATCTAGTTCTTCCCGTAATAACTCGATTGGATTCAAGTCGGAGTTCTGGGGAGGCCATTCCATAATTTTGAGAGTTCCTTCCTCTTCTAAATGGCGTAAATAGTCTTTACATCATTTAGAGGAATCTTTTGGGTCATTATCTTGCTGGAAGATAAAATTTTGACCCAAAAGTCGAATTCCTGAAGGTATTGCGTGGTCCTCCAAAATTTTTTTAATATACTGCCAATTTTCACAACACTAGTGCCAGCAAAACAGCCCCAAATGATGATAGAACCTCCACCATGCGTCACGGTGGCAGCAATACACTCTTCTCTGGCACGTTCACCCACAGATCTTCTTACGGATATGCGTCTTCGGGTTCGGAACAGCTCAAATTTGGACTCATCCGTCCATAGGACGTTGTTCCACTCTGCTATGGTCCAGTGTTGGTGTTCACGAACCCATTTAAGTCGCTTTTGCTTGTTTTGTTTGCGTAGTAATGGCTTTTTCATCGCAATACGTCCATGGTGCCCGGCTTTCTGTAGGCGACGTTTGACTGTAGAAACACTGACTAGTTTTTGGCGACCAACATTTAATTCTGCGGTGATTTCCGGGGCTGTTTTGCGTCTATTTAACTTGGTCGTAACCACTATTCTCCGATCATCTGCAAATGTTGTCGCTTTTGGCCTTCCACTCCGTCTTTTATTAAGAAAACTGCCAGTTTCCCGATATTTTTTTACGTTATAGACAACCGTAGCGTGATGTATTTTCATTTTTTTTTGCAATCTGTCGATTACTTATGCCACTTTTATGGTGTTTCCGTACTAATTTCTCTTCGCGGAGGCATTTTAAAAAATTGTCTCACGATATTTCGCTCACGACGTGAATAGAGTAAATACCACACTGCAACTGACCATAGGTTACAGATTTCACTATAATCTTCTAGGAAGGTAATTTAAACATTATTACCTACAATCTAACAGATGACAAAATTTACCCAGTAAATTCAGAGGGATTGTTATTGTAATTGCACAGCAATAAATAGTTTATTGTAATCCGACCAAGTGCAGGTAAATGATAGTAAACCTTATGCGATATAATGGGTGTTTATCTTACTGAACTACATTTTAAATACGTATTTCATTTTATTATAATGTTTTTTTGGTAAACATAATACTATATGGGTGCCTAAACACTTTTGAGCGGTAGTGTACGTCGATTAGCTCTAAAAAGAGCTTTTGGGGATACAAAGCAAATAAAAAAAATTGACGAAAACTAAACAAACTAACGTAAACGAAGAAAGAACGAAAACGTTAGGTTTGATTATATGTATAACGTCGCGTTAATAACGTGCATTGGAACTTATCGTGCCTCCACTATATAACAATAAATTTGGTACCTAGGAGACGTTATTTCGTTTGAATTTTAATCGGAAATTCTAGATTTAACGATCAGGCGAAAAACAAATATTGTCGGACAAGAGGAACTGTCAAGGTTAATTGTAAATTCGCCAATTAAAATTTAATCGGTGTTTACGCCGTTGCTAGGGTTTAACCCGTTTGGCATGTGCTAATGTAAATAAGACATTCGAGATAATGGAATTAATTCCAATAATAACCTTGAACTTCTCCTAGGATTCCCAGATGCAGTAACTTAGAAATTAGCTTGAAACTTAACACTGTCTTTAATATATAAATTCGCGTTATCGTTGTTTCACCTTCTCAATTTGCAGCATGTGCGTTTTGGGTAATCGTTTGCTCAAAGATGTCGGAATAGAGAATTGTAACAAAACCGAAGGGGGAGTTCTCTATAAGATTTTCTGCAACGTTACATGCGATCCGTATTTCCAAAATAATGATGTGACCGTGGTGCAGGGCATTAAGGGGATCGCGTCCGGCGTTCTTTTAGGTATATTCTTGCTTTGGATCGCGTAGAGACGTCCGTTTACATTCAATTCCTTTCCAGATAATTTGTACGATAGCTTTTTAGAAGCTGGACAATTCATCGCAAGAGGTAACGCCAAAGAGGATATTAACAATAACGATGCTAGTCAAACGTTCAATCAAGTCGTCGCCGATATAACAACTTCCTTTACGATTCTAATCGGTATTTTCTTCCCATCGGTAACTGGTATCATGGCAGGTTCTAACCGCTCAGGAGACTTAGCTGATGCTCAAAAATCCATACCAATCGGGACGATATGCGCTATCCTAACAACTTCAACCGTTTACTTATCTTCTGTTGTTCTATTCGGAGCAACTGTTGACAATTTGCTATTGCGGGACAAGTTCGGCGTGTCGATCGGAGGAAAGCTAGTCGTTGCTAACATAGCTTGGCCGAACCAGTGGGTTATTTTGATCGGATCCTTCTTATCCACCCTCGGAGCTGGTTTACAATCCTTAACCGGAGCTCCACGTTTATTACAAGCCATAGCCAAAGATGGTATTATCCCGTTCTTATCTCCTTTCGCAGTGTCTTCTAGTCGGGGAGAGCCTACGCGAGCTCTTATCTTAACCATCCTCATCTGTCAATGCGGCATCCTTCTAGGCAATGTCGATTACTTAGCTCCGTTGTTGTCCATGTTCTTCCTAATGTGTTACGGTTTCGTGAATCTCGCTTGCGCTCTTCAAACACTGTTGCGGACACCCAATTGGAGACCGCGATTCAAATACTACCACTGGTCGTTATCTTTTATCGGATTATCCTTGTGTATCGCGATAATGTTCATGACGTCATGGTATTACGCTTTGGTCGCGATGGGTATGGCAGGTTTGATCTACAAATACATCGAATATAGAGGGTATGTGTCGCCATAATAAGGAGGATGTTATTTGAAAAACCACTATGTTTTAGTGCTGAAAAGGAATGGGGTGATGGCATTCGAGGTTTAGCTTTGTCTGCGGCTAGATATTCTCTCTTGCGCCTGGAAGAAGGTCCTCCTCACACTAAGAATTGGAGACCGCAGATTTTAATTCTCGTCAAATTAACTGGAGATCTGGTACCGAAATATAGGAAATTGTTTTCATTTGCTTCACAATTAAAAGCTGGAAAAGGTTTGACCGTTTGTGCGTCCGTTATTAACGGTGATTTCACCAGATCCTACGGAGAAGCGATGGCTGCTAAACAGAGTCTTAGAAAAACGGTCGAGGAAGAACGCGTTAAAGGATTTGTCGATATCTTAGTAGCCAGCAACGTCGTCGATGGATTGTCCCATTTGTACGTATTTTTCGGTTAATCGGAATAATAACCTTCGGTAATCTGATGTGCATTTTAGAATCCAAACTACCGGTCTAGGTGGTATGAAGCCTAATACGGTTATTTTAGGATGGCCATATGGTTGGCGGCAATCTGAGGATGATAGGACTTGGCAGGTATTTTTACAGACAGTTAGGAATGTTACAGCAGCTCGTATGGCGTTGTTAGTGCCGAAGGGCATTAATTTCTTCCCCGATTCGACCGAGAAGGTGGTCGGTAATATCGATGTCTGGTGGATTGTACATGATGGTGGCCTATTGATGCTGTTACCTTTCCTTTTGAAGCAGCATCGTACGTGGAAAAATTGCAAAATGAGGATCTTTACGGTAGCTCAGATGGAAGATAACTCTATCCAGATGAAGAAAGATTTGAAGATGTTCTTGTATCATTTGAGAATTGAAGCTGAAGTGGAGGTCGTCGAAATGGTACTCCTGTTACATATGGAAGGATTCCATTATTGTTGATTCTTTCATTTTCAGATGGATAGCGATATATCTGCTTACACTTACGAACGTACGCTGATGATGGAACAACGCAACCAAATGCTACGCGAATTGAGATTGAACAAAAAAGAAAGTATGGGTGTGGTAAGTATACAAAGAAAGTAGCTAATTGTCTTAGGTATTCACATGTAAGCATTGTATTCTAAACACTTGTACTTGGCTTGCAAGGTACAATCTTTGGTGGATTTCAATCAAGTATCAGCGGAAGAAAAACTGCCTCTGGTAACGCAAGTGTTACGCTAGAGATCATGGTTTATTCTTTTTATGCATGACATTTTTATTACGTTCAACATCAGAATATAAGAGAACCCTTAGTTTACCCATCTCGACTAATTTTCTAGTTTATTGTTTTTTATTTTCCATGCGAGGACACCATCACTTCTGCCATAGTTTTTTTGATCAGTATTCCTATTTTGAGCTTCCTGAGTTAGAACCGCGTAACATCACGATGCCCCATCCATTAATCCTCACGATTTTATCCGATCTAGGTACAATCAATCGTCGATCAACACCACCCAGATGCTAAAACTGCTACCAAGGTTAGATTCCAAGAACCAGGTGCTGAAAGTGCAATAGAATTTAACGACGACGAGCCAACAAACGAAGTAAGTGCTAGAATCGTTAATTTGTGAATTAACAAGCGTGATGTAATTTTATTTTTAGCCGTTAGTTAATGAAGAGAAGGCGTTTAGCGAGAATAATATCAAAGAAAAGGACGATTCTTCGGAGAAGGAGCCGATAGTTGAAACCGTTTCGACGGAGATAGTACAGGAACCCGACAAGAAACCAGCTAATATAACACCGTAAGTATGTTTTTTTAATCATTGTGAATTAATACCAAATAATTTGATGATTTCAGAGATGAAGGGAATGTTAGGAGGATGCACACTGCCGTGAAACTAAACGAGGTCGTAGTGAATCGTTCTCATGATGCTCAGTTGGTAATTTTGAATCTACCGGGACCTCCGAAAGATACCAAATTAGAACGCGAATCTAATTGTAATAATTTTACGAAATTATTTTTGCTCGATATAATCGGATCTTTTGTGCAATTTCAGACATGGAATTCCTAGAAGTATTAACCGAAGGATTGGAAAGAGTATTAATGGTTCGAGGAGGCGGGCAAGAAGTGATAACAATTTATTCGTAATATGGATCCGTATAAGTGATTTTATCATAAAAAGAAAATAGTGAAACCAAAGACATATTTATTTATTCTTCTTATAATTAGTTTTTAACTCAAGATTGTCCCCGTTTAACGCAATACCAACAAAACAGTACCAACCAGAGAAAATGCAGGCTATAAGCGAATTTAAACGATTCGTGGAAAATAAAATACACACACTTAACTGTTTATAGATATGATGATAATTGGATGCTGTGTTAAATCAAAATGTTAATGAAAAATTAAAATGCTCACTTTTCTACATCTAGATGGAGCTAAAACGTGCATGCAGTGTTTTGGATTCTTAGTAGAGTTTTAGCTGAAATTAAAAATTACAAAAAAAATAATAATTAACATGGTATGTTGTAGAATCTAGTGATAATGAAAAAAAAAAAATTATACATCTAAATAAGATAAAAATATGTTCTCATACGATGAAGTTCTGTTATTCAAAGAAAAAAAAAATCATATTTATATCAAAGTTTTATCAATTGTTACTTTTCATAATATTTATATTTTTGACTATAATTTTATTTATTCATATGCATACATATATATATATATATATACCCAATATATGATTATATATAGGTTGCTACAAAAGGCGTTTGAATATTTTACTCATTCTAATAAGATGAACAAGATTTTATTGAACGTAGGTCTGAAAATCCATTGCTACGGATGAAATAAGCCAAATATAGGGGTCTCTTAAACGATTAAAAAATCCAAAAACTTAGATTGATTAAAATACAAAATCAATTCCAGCAATGAAACAGTCGATTCTCGAATTCGTCTTGTGCGAAGACTTGTTTATCTTGATGAGATCTGCAAGTGGGTAAAATATCCGAACTTTTTTTGTCAACACCCTGTATACATACAAAAATACATGTATGTTATAGAATTTTATAATTTTATATACAGAGTCATCTAAAAATTATTTTTATATACAGAGACGTCGAAAAAAATCATCCTTCGAAGCGGAATGTTCTTTTGGGCGTCATTGTATTCATCTAAAACCGAATAACCTCTTCGTTATGATTTGTAGCGTCTGTAATTTATAGATGACGCTGCTATGAACTAAGTTGATATTTTTAAGTGAAAAAATTGATTAAGAAAACAAAGTAATTACACATACATACATGACAAACTATATAAGCAAGTAATAAAATTTTATCGTTAAAATGCATGAGTGAAGTCCACTGAAAACATCAACTTTTTAGAATAAATGTATTAATTAATATTAATTAAGTATACAAATACTTCAAATTGAGCAATATTTAATTCAGGGAAGGTAAGTTTGATTTCGGTTTCAGCGCCCCTGCGATGCTATGGATTTTATCGGAGATGGCGTAGATTTTTAGAGCCGGAGTTAAACGAACCTTACCTATAACTAATATGAATGTCAAATTATAATTAAAAAATTGATTGTTAAGACAAGAAAGGTTTAACATGCGTGACATATGGGTCATAAAGATCATATATAGATGAATGTAATAACCAGGCAATTTTCTATTCGCTCGTTTTCTCTTTTCCTAGTCTTACGAGTACAGGCAAAACGAGAAAGATTTTAATAAAAGATATCTTAAGCACCTGTAGAACTAGTAAGCGCACCATGATATTCTGTTCAGACGTCTTCAAATGTTCAAATAAATAGCAACGTCGGACTTGTGTAGAACAACTTCCTGTTTTTCTTTGTAGTATTTAGAAATCGCCTGGGTCTATTTGGCATCAGTCTATATGACGACAAACAAACGTAAAGTTCTATTCGGAGCTTTCTGTCCGTTCTTTTTTATCTCTGAACAGAAAGCTCACCTGTCCATCTATGGCCTGTGTGTAGTGATAGAGCACTAGTGATCTCAACTAGCCTTAAAGGTACCTTGATACATTGAATCCTATTTATTTCAAACTAACTATGTATAAACTAGTGTTGCCAGATTACGCCATTTTACATCAACCACCTATGACTGTTGATGGTAGATTATTAGAGAAGAAGTTTAAAAAAAATAACAAAGAAAGAAAACAAAAATGGCGGTGGTGTAATTGAGAAAACTCGAAGGAGGTATAAACGAGAGAGAAGTGAATGATATCCCTCGTTTTCTCGTGTTTTATCCATTCTCTAAGATACTTAATGTAACTTACGTGATCAGTAGAGAATTTTGTAAATGGCGCAATCTGTTTTATCTTATATGATCATGTGTTCATTGGATAAAAATATGAAATAAAATTATATATAGTAGAGAAGAATGTGTTATTTACAAAACCGATACTTTTTTCTTCCTATACCGACACTAGATGGAATCCCCTAATATGTGAGCGTTTACGGAACAACCACGTATGCAACCAATCGTACGAATAGAAATCGAATGCTAGATTATAGCATGTAGTGGCATCTATGGACGTAGTAACTTTCCAGTTATTAAATCGCTCTAAGAGTATAGGTAACTACGTACGTAATCCATATTTTGATTTGTCATATTCAAATAAAGAGGGTGTCATATATTTAAAGAACCTAGAATACTAGAAGTAAAGGTAAAACATTCTAATAAAAAACTTTGAATTCCTTCATTTGATAAAAACCGATTTTCTATTTAATGGAAACTATTGTGTTGTTACACTTTCAGGATGTTTGTTACAATGAAGAAATTACATGTTTTACATTCGTAATAAAATAAATAAATAACTAATTATTTAGGGTTTTATTTTCAAACAATTTACCCATCAATAATACGAAATTATAAAGATCTTTATCAGGCAAAAGTTCCCTTGGCTATCGTCAGCCCACATTTTGCAGCTTTTTGAAAAAAGTCTGGTATAATAATAACAACCCTCATTCAATTCGCACGTTATTTTTCAGGAAACTATAATTCTTTTAATTTGTTACGCTTTTTGAATATCATTTGTTGTGTTTCGTCACAGAGCATCATTTATGAACGGGTAGGTGAACCAGAAATAAGAAATTTTCTAAAATTATTCACAAACACAAAGTATTGACTTCTAATTTGGAAAAGCCTTTTACCCATAACGATGTCGGGTGAGTAAATTTCTACTCTTAACTATAAACAATCTTCCATCATTTTCTGTTACTGGCCAAAATTTTAGCTTCTCCCTAGTTTTCTCCTCTCTTCTGGATGCTGTGTACAATGGTGTGCGTCCCATACTTTTCGCGGTCTTCTCTTTCTTTTATTCTGTACTTTCGCTTCGTATATTAATGTTACTGGTCTAGTGTTCTCCATTCATTGTAAATGTCCGCACCAATTTAGCTGTCGCTGTTCAATAAAGTTCGTTATAGATGGTATCTCTAGTTCCTCACTCTCCTGAGATATCTCATTTCTGTGGATTGAATTTTGCTTTTTTGCCTATTTATGTTATCTTTATATAGCCTTCGAATATTCTTTTCCAACTCCTCTTTCTTCGAGACTTTTCCATATTTCATATCTTGACACTCTATCAAAAGCTTTTTCCAGATCAATAAATGCGAAATACGCGTTTTCTCTTTCTTATAATTTTTTGTCAACTAATCGTTTTAACGTAAATATATGATCTTGCGTACTTCCCCCGGGTTTGAATCCACTTTGTGATTCCGACAGTGATGGTTCAATTAACGGTCTTAGCCTGTTGTTAATTAGCTGTTGATATATCTTTAAACTGTGTTCAATAAGGTTTTTTTTTTTGCGGAGGTGAAATGCATTGACGCATACTAGTAACACATGGGCTGAAAAGTCCCGGGCCTAACACATAGATGACGCTAGTTTTATTGCAGTCACCTTTCTCTCAGTTAGTAATAATCTTCAAAAGGCAGCTGTTAAAATTTCATGATATTCTATTCATTAGTTTGTGAGTTATTGTGCTAAGAGTCACGCTACTTTTGTTATTTTCAAAACAATGGATCAAAAACAATTTCGTGTTTTAATTTTACACTGCTTCTTGATGGGAAAAAATACCGTTCAAGCGAAGCAATGGTTTGAAAAGTGTTATGGGGACTCGGCTCCATCAGAAACAACAATAAAACGTTGGTTTGCTGACTTCAAACGTGGTCGTAGAGACACCGATGATCCAGAACGCAGTGGACGTCCAAATGAGGCGGTAACACCAGAAAACATCAAAAAAATCCACAAAATAGTTTTGAATGATCGAAAAGTGAAGTTGCGTGAGTTAGCTGACATCGTAAAGATATCAAAAGAACGTATTGGCTTTATATTGCGTGAGCATTTGGCTATGAGAAAGCTCTGTTCAAAGTGGGTGCCGCGTTTGCTCACTGTTGACCAAAAACAAGAACGTATTGATGATTCTGAGCAGTGTTTGGCCATGTTTAAACGTAACAAACCGGAATTTTTGCGTCGATATGTGACAATGGATGAAACATGGATCCATCACTTCACTCCGGAATCAAAACGATCGTCATCTGAGTGGACAGCAACTGGTGAACCTCGTCCAAAGCGCCCGAAAGCACAACAATCGGCTGGAAAGGCTATAGCCTCGGTATTTTGGGATGTGGGTGTTGTAATATTCATCGACTATCTTGAGAAAGGAAATATCATCAATAGTGAATATTATATAGCGTTATTGGAGCGTTTGAAGGCCGAAATTGCAAAGAAACGACCGCATATGGCAAAGAAAAAAATGTTTAATCAAGACAACGCACCGTGTCACAAGTCAATCAAAACAATGGCAAAACTACATGAATTGAACTTCGAATTGCTCCCACATCCACCGTATTCGCCAGATTTGGCTTCCAGCGACTACTGGCTGTTCGCAGACCTCAAAAAAATGCTCGCCGGTAAGAAATTTCGCACGAATGAACAGGTTATCGCTGAAACTGAGACCTATTTTGAGGCAACAGATAAATCGTTCTACAAAAGTGGTATTGAAATCTTAGAGCGGCGCTGGAATGATTGCGTTGCTCTTGATGGAGATTACGTTGATGAATAAAGCCAATTTTGAACCAAAAAAAAACGTGTTTTCTTTGTTAGGCCCGGGACTTTTCAGCCCATGCGTTAACAGTTCAGTTTGAATATTATTGTGATCAGCGATACAGTAAGTGAAATCAATAGGTGTTGCTAAAGGATCCAGTATAATAAGTTTGCATAAAGAAGGTTTAGCCAGTATGCTAGTTACTGAAAAATTAAATCTAACTTCGTCGATAGTAAAAATTTTATCGATATCAAGAAACAGGCGACTTAGAGGACCTTGATTGTCCAGGTGCCTCACGAATAACCACTCAAACAGACGATCGTCCGTTACAACAATGAGCCTGTGAACACAGGAATTGGACGGTAAAACAGCGGCAAAATGTTTTATGGACGAATCAATAGTTAAAGTGTTTGGTCAAAGCAGGAGAGTATTTGTTAATGAAAGGATGCTTCCCGTTGATGAATAAAGCTAATTTTGAACCAAAAAAATCGTGTTTTCTTTGTTAGGCCCGGGACTTTTCAGCCCATGTGTTATATCCATCTATACTAGTTATGCTGGACTCCCTCTGAAAGAGGACTACCAGCTAAAACACCCCCCTTCTTCTAGACACCAGTCCGAAACCGTTTATCACATTACTGAGGGCTGAGGCTGAGTCTATGGGTTTATCTGTAGAAAGGCACACTCCATTGTGGTTTGGAATTATAAATATTCTCTTTCCATGTTGCAATTCAAATCTCCCCTCTTTTTGCTGTTCAATAAGGTTATAAGAAAAGAAGATAACAATACTAATAGTAAATCCAGTAGAATTTAAATAAATTTACCGCAAAATAGAAAATGAAAACAGTAAATTATTTGTTATTGGTATAAAAACCAACAAAAATGAAACGACCGCTTTTAAATCCACAAAAATCGTATAAACCACAAGGAAACCCATAAATGTTATTATCGCACTTAATTATATGAGCGACTCCATAGGGCTGTATTCACCGTAGTTTTTTTATTTTTATTTTAGTATTATTAAAGCGTAACGTTAATTAACAGTCATATAATTTCGAATTATCATCGCTAATTAAATTGTAGCAATATATATAACGAATGTACCGTACCTACATGTACACATGATGGTAATTCTCAGGTTGAATAGAAAAAGCTACCATTTTGACGCGACTAAATCGAATCATCGCATCGGCTTTACTGTTAATTAAGGGGAAATTGGAACAAAATTAGCACGAGGAACGTTGTTTTTTGCCATTCACACGTATATATAATTATTTTTTGAACGCGTAGGACTCGAGAGAAAAATACTTTAACATCTCTTTGTTAGATTATAGTCTTCATCTGTTCCCTCTTTTTCAAGTAAATACTTATGCATGCAGTAGGAACAGATGTTAGCCTTTGGGGGTATCTTCTCTATATGCGTATGAGGATACATCTTTAGGTTTTTAAGAGGTAGGCAATCGAAAGAGATGGTTACTTTCTATGACTACGGTCACATATCGATACATAGAGAGATATTTGCTTTATGCTGGAATTGTGCACAGATTAAAATATTACTACTTCGTCTCGCATTGCAGTTAAACGATAAATTTCGAAATGCACATTAATAAACCGCCATACGGTACCGTTGGACAATTGAAAGGAATTGTTTTCAAGAAAGTTCCATTCCGATTTGAAGATTCAGGTTGTTATTTACATACATAAAAGCTATCCACTTTATTTTATACTGTCCTACTTCTATTTATACCTAGCAGAACCGCCGCAGATAAGTAAGTTTAGTGTTATTACGTAAAAAAAAAAAAAAACGAAATCACTACGACGACTTTCGTTGTCATTAACGACTTTTTAATGTTGTCATACTTTTCTGATGATTTTCCGTACGTCTAACTCATTAAATTCCATAATCATATAGCTTTAGTTATGCTCTGGAACAAATTACTTAAGCAGGCGCATCGGCTAAATACCGTTTTCGTCGTTTTTTGCTAAAAATAAGTTATAATTACATAATAATCTGATTAGATTTCCCATCGTCCTATTTTTATCCATTTAAATTTAACTCGAGTGAAGGAAACATCTGAATATTTGAGTATTTCAAAATGTAAATATGCGAGCTCGCCTAGACGATGATGAGTTCGTCTAGGCTAGGGTCTCAGTAGTACGCAGAAATTTATTGGAAAGGCACTCTTATTGTTGAAAGAAACGAAGGGGAAGTCAAGCAAACAATTTTCATGCGGGAGATATACTTATCCAGTACTAGCTATTGAAATCGATGCAACTATGACGCAATTCGGCTGTTTTGTTAATACCTACACTATAGCTCAAAAGTGTTTAGGCACCCCCGTTTTCATGGATTATTCATATAGTATTATGTTTACCAAAAAAACATTATAATAAAATGAAATACGTATTTAAAATGTAGTTCAGTAAGATAAACACCCATTATATCGCATAAGGTTTACTATCATTTACCTGCACTTGGTCGGATTACCATAAACTGTTTATTGCGGTGCAATTACAATAACAATCCCTCTGAATTTACTGGGTAAATTTAGTCATCTGTTAGATTGTAGGTAATAATGTTTAAATTACCTTCCTAGAAGATTATAGTGAAATCTGTAACCTATGGTCAGTTGCAGTGTGGTATTTACTCTATTCACGTCGTGAGCGAAATATCGTATGACAATTTTTTAAAATGCCTCCGCGAAGAGAAATTAGTACGGAAACACTTACGCTTATAATAACTTACCATAAAAGTGGCATAAGTAATCGACAAATTGCCAAAAGAAATGAATATGAATATCGGGAAACTGGCAGTTTTCTTAATAAAAGACGGAGTGGAAGGCCAAAAGCGACAACATCTGCAGATGATCGCAGAATAGTGGTTACCAGCAAGTTAAATAGACGCAAAACAGCACCGGAAATCACCGCAGAATTAAATGTTGGTCGCCAAAAATAAGTCAGTGTTTCTACAGTTAAACGTCGCCTACAGAAAGCCGGGCTCCATGGACGTATTGCGATGAAAAAGCCATTACTACGCAAACAAAACAAGCAAAAGCGACTTAAATGGGTTCGTGAACACCAACACTGGACCATAGCAGAGTGGAACAACGTCCTATGGACGGATGGGTCCAAATTTGAGCTGTTTGGAAGTCGAAGACGCATATTCGTAAGAAGATCTGCGGGTGAACGTGCCAGAGAAGAGTGTATTGCTGCTACCGTGAAGCACGGTGGAGGTTCTATCATCATTTGGGGCTGTTTTGCTGGCACTAGTGTAGGGGACATTGTGAAAATTGGCGGTATATTAAAAAAAGAAGGCTACCACGAAATTTTGGAGAACCACGCAATACCTTCCGGAATTCGACTTTTGGGTCAAAATTTTATCTTCCGGCAAGATAATGACCCAAAACATTCCTCTAAATTATGTAAAGACTATTTTCGCCATTTAGAAGAAGAAGGAACTCTCAAAATTATGGAATGGCCTCCCCAGAGCCCCGACTTGAATCCAATCGAGTTACGATGGGAAGAACTAGATCGGGAAGTATGGAAATCGGCTCCGACATCAGCTACTGACGTGTGGAACAAATTGCAATCGAGTTGGACCTCAATAACACAAGAAACTCTGACAACAGTGAATATTATATAGCGTTATTGGAGCGTTTGAAAGCCGAAATTGCAAAGAAACGACCGCATATGGCAAAGAAAAAAAATGTTGTTTCATCAAGACAACGCACCGTGTCACAAGTCAATCAAAACAATGGCAAAACTACATGAATTGAACTTCGAATTGCTCCCACATCCACCGTATTCGCCAGATTTGGCTCCCAGCGACTACTGGCTGTTCGCAGACCTCAAAAAAATACTCGCCGGTAAGAAATTTTGCACGAATGAAGAGGTTATCGCTGAAACTGAGGCCTATTTTGAGGCAAAAGATAAATCGTTCTACAAAAGTGGTAGTGAAATGTTAGAGCTGCGCTGGAATGATTGCGTTGCTCTTGATGGAGATTACGTTGATGAATAAAGCTAATTTTGAACCAAAAAAACCGTGTTTTCTTTGTTAGGCCCGGGACTTTTCAGCCCATGCGTTAACAGTTCAGTTTGAATATTATTGTGATCAGCGATACAATAAGTGAAATGAATAGGTGTTGCTAAAGGATCCAGTATAATAAGTTTGCATAAAGAAGGTTTAGCCAGTATGCTAGTTACTGAAAAATTAAATCTAACCTCGTCGATAGTAAAAAATTTATCGATATCAAGAAATAGGCGACTTAGAGGACCTTGATTGTCTAGGTGCCTCACCACTCAAACAGACGATCGTCCGCTACAACAATAAACCTGTGAACACAGGAATTGGACGGTAAAACAGCGGCAAAATGTTTTATGGACGAATCAATAGTTAAAGTGTTTGGTCAAAGCAGGAGAGTATTTGCTTCCCGAATGTATTGTACCAACAATAAAACACGGTAGCGGTTCAGTTACAGTTTAGTGTTGCTGAGACTCATGCCATTCCATCTGGAATTTTACTTTTATACAAGATAACGATCCGAAATACACAACTTGAACATGCAAACAGTATCTGAATGAGCAAATTCAAATAAATAGCTACGACAGAGTCTAGATCTCAACCCTATTGAATTACGGTGGGATGAACTTGATAGAGGAATTCGAAGTGTCGATTTTACTTCCAAGGAACAGTTTTGGAATATCAATACATAAAGTGGATTTTTTGATGAAAAGAATCTTTAAGAATTTTGTTAATAATGAATAAATTAGATTTTGAGAGTTGTTATTTAGAGTATTAAGACTAATACATTTATTTCCTTAGTATTAATTGCCTTTTATTTTTTAAAGTTTTATTGCCAGACCAACCGTGCATAGACGGTAGTGCATTTATAACCGCATCGTACATGATGCCCGTGTATCTATGACCCTGCGAAATCATTAAATATTCCGTTCCCCTTTTCTAAACCATACATTCACCTACGGTTTTACGTTTAATGCATTTTGCAGAATTAATGGAACTCATCTTCGGTACACGCTTAGAAAGTCGCCTTTAGTAGGTAATGCTTTAAAATTACGCTATGGAAATGAAAGTCTATGTTTTATAGCGATTACGGCATATTAGATGTGGGATTCTTTTACGTCAAGTACGTAGAATCAATTCCATCGTCGATACACTCCTACATTTACGCGTAAATACAAGACGCAAGTCCTAACATCTTTCGCAACGATGCAACGAACGTAATATACGGCAATAATTAAAGCGAAAGGTATGCATGAAAAGTTATTTAGTTTTTATAGGCATTTCGAATTCGCGTAGATATATCGGTTTCAATTTTAATTTAGAAATACAAATATAAATAATTTCGCTAAGGGACAGATACCTTGCCTATGCGCGTTAACATCTCCCGTCGATAATTCGCAATAGAGAACATTATACTGCACAACGTATATAACGCATGCATATCTAACAGTGGTACTAGGCAGAGGTAGTAGCGGCGGTGGGATCTCGGTGCAATAGAGTACAACATTCCATTAGGAAGATGTTTCCTCATGTGAAAGTAGTGTTGCAAGTTTACATGTAGGTGACTGGGAAGCTAATATTCTCTCCTTCATAAAAGAATGGGACGCTACTTTGTATTTAGAAAACATCGTTGAACAGTTACCTTAATATGAAAAAAAAAACTATCGCAATATTCGCTTCGCATTGCTAGGCATTGTTTTTAGAGAGGAGCCATCAATTCCCACCAATTGTCGATGACGAAAAATAATTTAGAACGATATAAGAATATATACAGTGGCGGTCGTATAATTAACAACGTTATGCTTGTCGGAAATAACACACGGACATCTTTTTGAATACTGATCAGTTTTACATCGCCAGCTTTAACAGGCAAAACTAACATTTTATACTAAATCAAGTAGTAGTTTTAAACATATGTTTATATGGACATAAAATTGCAGTAGTCAATTAGCACGTTAAATAAATTTACTAGTCAAACTGTGATGCAAACATTCATTCTGCAGTAAATTAAATAATAAGAGACACCGTTTACAAGTAAAATTTAACATGGGTAAGAAAAGAAGTTGTACTTCTAAACTCCCATTATCTTAACTTCAATAGACAGAAATATGTCTTATAGACAAATAGCAGAACACACAAATTCTTAAAAGAGAATAGTGTATTATATCGTACAATATTTCTGTATAGTTCATATCGTAAACGCTGATTCAAAAGAAACGGCTGTCGGCATACAAAATTCAAACAACCAACTTGCAGTGCGTACAATCCGAAAGCCATTGAATTAAGCTAACTTGTTTGACGGAATAGTTTGCAAACGAAATCATAGGCGTCGAGTTGATTTCGCCAAAGAACATATTAACTGGAGAATGAATTAATGGAAAAATGTTTTATTTACGGACGAAACAAACGTAAACCGTTGTAGTTCTGACGGAAAATTATTTGTTCGTAGGCCCCCAAACAGCGACCGAACCCTAAGTACGTCACAATGATCATTAAACACGGAGGAGGAAATGTGAGAGTATGGAGATTTTATGTCTTAAAGACGTGTTGGATCTATGTCTACATAGAGGACATAATGGACCAACATCAGCACATCCATATATCGGAAAATGTTCTTGTCCCCTATGCTGACGAAAATTTACCCATTACTTGGCACAGATCCACGACAATGACCCAAAACATACTGCACGAAGCGTCAAAGATACTAGAATAACTAATTCTATTTCGGTGTGTGTGTATTGAGAATATACTATTGTACCCAACAATATGCAGTATTTTCTCATTTGGTATGTCTTTATTTTACCCATAACGAAAAAATATAAAGCGTATACAAGCAATAACTTAAAGTACAATACTAACAAACAAATTCAGATAAATGTTCTTCCTACAATAGTAACAGATCCATATAATATTCTACGAATTACTCTGTCTTTCAATCTTGTTTCTACCCATCTTCTATAAAGTATAGAATAATTCATGAGGGGGATTATAATAAACAAGGTCATTAAGTGGCACTTTCTCAATTTCTTAGAGATATTTAGGGACCGTATTTAGATAGAACCCTATATATGAATTTTATACTTGTATTTGTAAATTATCGCTTTGGAAACACATGAAAGCTTAAATATATAAGGTGGCCCTATTGAAATGGTCAAGGACTGTAAGTGTAATATAATAAACGTAAAAGTTAGAAACAAGTACTTGTATTTACTGCAAAAATACAAATTTTATATTCGTTGCTACACTGTAGGTAAAAGCATAAAAGAATTGCGTAAGATATTATTCAATAATCGAAGAAAATGATCGATGTATCGCGCCACTGTGAAAGCTACCAGAGTTACCGAAATTAATCTTCGACCCAATCCCCTTGGTGAAAGCTTAGAATTCAAATTATCTATAGAAGGAAAAATTTTAAGCTTTCACGACTTGGAATATATCGCCTGACGGTATCGGCTTTCGCGCAAAATGGCAAGGCAGATGAGTCGTGTTGAGGTTACGAGGTGAGTTCAAATCGAAAGAGGGAAAGAATTTAATTGCAGCTACGTTTAAACGATATATACAAGCTAAGGCATCTAAATACATCCCCGGGCGATATTTAATATTCATACGGGATCGATTATCTTAAAAATAGACTAACCTATATATTTAACGGTTAGTAAAATCGATTTTTACTTTTACCCGTAGTTATACGTATGTAGTACGGAGATTCAGAACTCGACAATACGCCGTTTCCTTAATATATCTATTAGCTCATCTATGTGTGGTTTAAAATTAAATTTGAAATATTACGATGCGTGCATTACTGCTCGCGATGCTACAAGTACCTAACAAATTATTCCTTTTTTTCAATACCCTCATTTTTACCAACTGCCAGTATAAATAGAATACTTGCGCGTTAGTAGTAGGTCAATGCTCCGAAAATTATTTCTTTTTCAAGATGAATTATTACTATATTAAATCTGTATTATTTTCAACGATCTTACATGTAAATTACAAATAATAATAAAAGAGAACTATAATAAATAAATTTAATATACAATTTCCTTTAAATTCGTTTCAAAATTGTTACAAAAAATTATAAATGCTAGTACCACTATTACCTTTTTCTTAATCGAGGCAACTTTTTTTGTTCTTTCGAAAAAGATTAATGGTTCCTTTACCGAATATTAAAGAACAAAATTGATTTTTTTTTACTAAACGCGACACCTTTCTATATTAATAAAAAACATAAATAAATATAAAGACCGATAGAATCTTAAGTACGAAGCTAAATAACGACATGACCTTAATCTAATGCACCTATATGCGAGATAACAGTACGATTTAAATTTAACATCAATTCGTTTTGTGATTGTAGATTTTATAGGTTGATGCTCAGGTCATAAGTTCTTAGTTCACGACCTGAACCGACATTCACCTAACTTTATTCCTATGCATGTGTGTATGTGTACCAAGCGTCGTTTACGTTTTATCCGTTCATTTTAGCGTTCAACATTCGCGTTCAAACGTAAAAAAAAAAATCATCTTCGTATAAAATCTGGGAGAGATGATTCATCAAAGTTAAATACAGGCACAGACATAACTAATAACTTCGATTCTTCGTTGAATCCGCATTCTTTCGTGGATAATTTGCATTTCTGCTAGGTACCTCTTAATAGTCAAAGAAACATGTTACACACAATGGGAAGCAAGAAAACTTAATTCAATATATAGCATTATAAGGATTATCTGTTAAAAATAGAAAATTGGCGCGTAATTAATTGCTTCACGTTTTTAATTTTCATGTACGGCAAAACTACTTTCAAACGTGCCCCCTATAGAGTTAAACGTTAGTCTTTCCCTTTTGTCGTTTTATTAGTGTTGTATAAGCGTAGATATCTGACACGGGGACATATGAAATCATCTGATAAATGTTCTTTTTTATTGACGCAATTGCCTCGAGCGACATACACAACTCGTCTAACGTAAATGAAAACATCTGTTTGAAAAAAATGTTCACAAAAGGATCGTCCACGTTTACTTTTGTCCTTGAATCGGATGTATATCGGACCGATGCAATATTTGTTAGACTATTCGATGGTAACATACACCTACCTGGACCAATTGGGATTCCGGGATGCTATATGCCAGTGAGCTTTGTCGCACTACGAAAGCACAAATCTTTACTACCTACTGTTCTCTATTCTCACGGCATATCTACGAAAAACAGCGAATTATAGCCATATGAAAGTCGAAAAAGTTCATCTAGAAGTATATATAAATATATTCATCTAACGCACATATAAGTTATACGCCGAAATAAAACAATAAAGGTTGATTTTGGTAAGGTTTTACTGTTAATGAAAAGAGATATTTTTTTTTTGTAGAACGAAATTTATTAATAATAACTTTATATAATATATCATCCATATGAGGAACAAGTACATGCTTCTCTAAAGAAGTTATTTATCAAAGAAACATGAACAACTATTAACTAATATTGACATGCTACAAATGTACATTGTATACAAAAAAAAAATTGTTAAATTAAGTCTTTCAGCTTGTTGATGCGGTTAAGTAGTCACAACAAGTGTCGAAGTCTGTCAATTTGAAGCAATTGTCTTTCTTTTCCATCTACTTTTACATTTTTATTCGTTTAGCTATAAATACTTTTCTTTAAAGGAAAAAGAGCGGAAACAAAATACGAAACAAGTGTTTCAAATCAAAGCTCACAAAGAATGACTTAGTTTACAATAACAGGAACATAATTTCAGAAAAAAAAAACGTACTATTTTGTTTTCCTTTTTCGTATATCTAAAGCTAAAGCCTTAATAAATGTACAATATTTAAAATTGCCTCGACGTTGGAGATCTTTACGTGGATACTAACTCCGGAAGAAAGAGAGAAACCGCTAGTGGAAGTATCTACGAGATATCCAATCCAAACGCTAGTCAACTGTAACTTGATGTCCATGATATAAATAGTAATAAGATATTTTCTGACTTAGCTCGTAAAAAAAAAATCACATTATACAAATATGAACCCCACAAACTCAAAAAGATACTTTCAAAATACGTCGAATACTATTTTTTCTGATAAATCGGATAGCAGAAGCACCTTCGGCAAAGCAGACTTTCGATTTGACGAATTCTTCTTTGGTTTATGAAACCTATATCCCTCGCTAATAGCACTGGGCATTGCGAAAAAAAAATATATCAAGATTCAAAGAAAAAAAAAAAAACAGCCATCAAAACAGCTCCTCTAGGTAGAAATAATAATATTAACTCTAACATATTTACAATATAAACACATACAAAGAAATAAGTCTATTAATGAGACGGATAAGGTTAGTGCTGGTCAAAAAAGAAAGTGGCATCGCTGAAGATGCGTCTGGTTCCATCGTGGGTATATCATCGTTTATTTTTAATTTTTTTTTTTAACTTAAATTAAATACCCATACATACATCATAAATAATACTCATCGACTTACCGGGCAACGGTTTTTTACGTGAAAAATAAATAGACCAATATATACAAGGACCGTTGTTAAGTAAGTCAACGTGACAATCATACAACTGCGTACCCTAATCACACCTAACGTACATACAACGTTTAATTTATTATTTATCTAAACCTCCGTGGCAAAAAGGCCCGTTGATAACGCTTCGGGACGATGGAAGTGTTCTTCTATCACATAAACACCATTCGATTCTTTTTCTACTGGCCTCTTTATCAAGGAAGGATCACTATAAATAAAGATTTCGTTAGATTTCTTGAAATTTCGCGCTCATGTCGAAAGCTTACCTAGTTCCACACACAGCCGATGAGGAATTTGACATCACAGAAAGACGCTTGACGTGATCGTAATCGGGCTCTTGTAGCTTAGCGGCTAGAAGAGCCGATGATGCCCGAGGTACCGGCTCAGTATTCAACTGTTTTTGGGAACGTGTCCTCTGCAAACTGTATACTGGCCGGCCATCGATAACTTGATGATGTAGAGTCTTAGGAAACGCGTCACTTTCGCTTACACTTATATTCGATACACTACAATCGTCCAACGAGGCTAGATTCGAGCCGTGTACGTTATTGGTACATTTGCCCCAAGAGTTTTTGATCATGTGCGCGTCAGCGGACATCGCCGCGCCCCTTTTCGCGAAACTACTATTCGCCGTGTTCTGCGCGTTCTGTAAACGTGCTTCTTCGTCGGCCCGCGCCTTTTCCCGTTTCCTTCGTTGCTTTAGACAGATTATAACGCCGACCGCGATTAACACCAGCAAAGGAACAAAAGTCGAAATCGTCGCGATGACCACAACGTGTTCGGTCGTTAAGTTCGATTCGGAAGACACACGCGCACTAGGAGCAGCGCTCGAAGCCGGCTCCTCGCATGTACGTCCGATGAAACCGGTTGAGCAATGACACTCAAATCCATGAACCCTATTTAAGCAAGTTCCACCGTTCTGGCACGGATGCGAGTTGCACTCATCGATCTCCAAACTGCAGTCTTTACCGGAGAAACCCGGAGCGCACTTACACTGATAGTCATTGGTCAATTGAAGACAAGTCCCACCGTTAGCGCAAGGCTTCGCCAGGCAATAATCCACGCGTTTCTGGCATAGAGGCCCTACGAATCCAGGCACGCATTGGCATCGGAAATCGTTGATTTTGTCCACGCATGTGGCGCCGTTTTGACACGGATTATTTTTGCAATCGTCGATATTCGTCTCGCAATTATCCCCAGTGAAGCCGGGGGCGCACATGCACCGATAGCCATCCATCTTATCGATGCAGCTTCCGTCGTTCATGCAAGGATTTGGTAAACAATTGTTCGTCTGATGTTCGCAATCGGCTCCGTTAAAACCGGCTAAGCATTCGCATCTGTAACCGCTTTCCGTATCGGTACAAGATCCACCATTTCTACAAGGGTTCTCCTTACATGTCATCGTTGTATTCTCGCAATTAACTCCATGATAACCGTTTAGGCAGATGCATTTGTGAAAGGTTCCGTTTCTAGTGCAGGTTCCGCCGTTTAGGCATTGGTTTCTGGAGCAATCGTTGACGGGGTTTTCGCATTGCGTTCCGTTGTAACCAGGAGGGCAACTGCACGTGTAGCTCCCTTGTCCGGTATTGAAACAGGTTCCTCCATTCTTGCATGGCTTATGATTGGTACAGAAATTTAAGTCTTGATTACAGAAAAGTCCCCCCCAACCTTCGTCACACAAACAATCCCAAGGCTTTACGCAGGTTCCGTGGTTGCAACCGGGATATCTTTGACATTGGTTACAGTGCGGACCTTCCCAACCGCTTTGGCATCTGGAATTAGAAAAGAAAAAAAACCGCTAACGTAAAGGAAGTAAACGTAATTAAATCACGCATTAGTTAAGCATCGACGTTAAAAAATTCGCTAATTGAAAGTGTCTCGAAACGAAAGACAGGCATAATATATTCGTCCGCTAGACGCGACCAGGAAGATGAAGTTCCTGTATTTGATCTAGTGCTTTAGTAATCATGGGAAAATCTCATTCAAATTCATTCATGGCGCTCTCGGATTGATGAATTATATATCACTAAGGAGAAGCTTTATGGGAAATAATGTAGGCTGCAACGCGTTATAAAATGCGATAAATATTTAATATTTTTCACACTGATGGCGTAGTAAAAACAAGTTAATCACGTCATCCAACAGAGAGTCAGCTTATTAAGTAAGGCTCCGTTCAAATTAGAATAATACGAACTAAAGTAGTTATTGCATGATTTCAAACACTGTGTGAACTTTAGAAATCGAAACTATTCGTATACAGTTGCGTTCAAAATTATTATATTTCCATTAATCGTTGGAACTTCTATTAGAAAGGATAATTATTATTGATTATTATTTTCAACTACAAATATAAACAAAAAAAATATATATTAGTCATCATTCGGATTACATCGTACAGTCCGCTAAAGTAAACTATAGAGAGAGGTATCCGATTGTGTAGACATTACGCTTAATAAAAGCGTTTGGAACGGCTAAGTATATCTACCATTCGTTATTCTGTTCATGCGTTTGGAAGCGACTGTATATAATCGGATGGTATCGAGAAGTCTCATTGAGTTGCAGCCTGTATCGCGGCAAAGAGTACGGGGAGGGAGGTTCTGGGGGGGGATGCAACACGCCCACAGAGCTGTTTCCCACGCTGCCCGGTGGCAAGTATGCAGGTCAAGGAAAGGTTACCTGCAGGTCGCCGTACCAATCCGCATATACTCTGTTAGGATGGTATCGCTTCTTCCGTAGTTAAAGAAACAAGCATAGCAAGGCAGCGAACGAATATAAGAGGAGGAAAAAAAGTGAGGCGGCAGTTATAATTACAGTAAGTAGTAGTGGTAGTAACTTTTCATCAGCAAAATAACCCGAAATAAAGCACCTCCAATAAACGCTACCATTTCTTACGTAACAAATAACTTATACGACCGTCTTTCGTTTCCCTTTTTCTCGGACGTATAATTTTGAATGACGCTATATACACGCACAACTCCAAAAGATGTAAAAAAGAGTAAATAAAAAGGTAACTAACCTGCATTCGTTTGGTTTGACGCAAGATCCGTGCGTTTCATCGCAGCCAGGTGCACAGCGTGCTGTAAAAGAAGAAATAAATGACTATTTTACCTCGTCCGAAAATAAGAAAAAAAATAAATACATATATTAATATATAAACAGGGATGAAATTAACAACTGCGAAATATCGACGTTAAAACGCTAGACGATGGATACGAGAGCAATTAGGTGTCGTGTTGTTGTATAGACGATCTTTTCTAAGTAGGTATATAAGAGAGAAGTGTCTTGTTTAAAATTAAACAGTCTGTATAAGGCCAGGTATGTAAGTGATCGTGGGAAGACTGCCGGCTGTTAAAAAGCAGCTGAGCTCACGTCTTTAACTCTCCGCTGCTGTTATTTCTTTCTTTCTTTCTTTCTCTCTCCGTTTTGTTTTTTTTTTTTACGTCTTCGATTCGTCGTTGTTTTACGATCGAAATATTTATTGTTGAAAGTTTAAAAATAATAATAATAATAGTATTATTACACGTAAATATTTATTTTATGGTTTTTGCAGTAGGTAAAAATACAGGACACGTGAAAACTTTCGCACGCTCAAATTTACCATTATGTTATTTTTTTTTTTTTAAGAAAAAAAGGGGGGAGTTATATACTATCGACATATTGCATATATAGAATCGTACATACAATACATCGAATAGTAAAAGGAAAAAGCCTTCGATTAAATTATCAAGATGGCTATATTTATATAGGAAGAAGAATCGTATATCGATACTTACGTTTCGTACAGTAATCACCCTGCCATCCTGCTAAACAAACTCTTTCGCCGGTCGGTGAACAAGTAAAATGGCCAAAGTTGTCATCCCTAGGGCGACAAAGATTCTCGCATCCCTTACCAAAATAATTGACATCACATGTAACACGGAACTCCACTTTTAGGCTGTAAGAGCTGGTTTTATTTTCGAATGACGTCCATTTCTGGCCGACTTCTAACCACGTTTGCGTTGTTAGCCTTATTAATACTGTAACAAAACATATTTTTCTCGGTTAGGGTTTAATACGTGAAGGAAATATCGTACAATCGCTTAAAAATTAATCGAGGAACATATCCGCGCACATACACCTTTAAAAGGAATAATTAAAAATGCGTTAATTATCTGAAATTCTATTGTTTCCAGTTCGTATTTCCGCATTGCACCACACAGAGGGAACTAAACTAATCAGTAAATTTATTTTGAAAAAAATCAGATAAAAATTACAACCGAGAAAGATAGAGAAAGAACTTGAGAACTAAACTATACCGTTAAAATATGATCATTATTACAATTGACAATAGAGAAGTCCGTTCTTTTCTATTCCGTTTTGCCTCTTTCTTCGTCTTAAGTAACGTAGTAAAGACGTACGTAACGAGAAATTAAATATACGTAAATCGAAACGTAACAGTGGCTGATTTAAAGAGGTTTGATAAAAGTTTAAACGAGAAAAGTAAGTTTTCGAACTGGCAGGGTAAAGGAAAACGTGTGAGAAACAAAATACACCTGCATCTTAACATCGAAACATCCTGCAGACCACAGCTCAACAGCTGTATCCGGTATAAGAACAACTTCAAGAGAGGAACACCTTTTCTTCTAACCTTCTCTTCTACTCTGATTCAAATCTGTTTTCTTCTCCGATTAATACGTTCATTATTCTTCCTAATAAGCTTTCGTAATATTGTCAAATAACGCAAATAAATAAACGACCATATTTAACGAAATTGATGAAATATAAACAAGGCAGGTGTTCGAGAAGAAATATTAAAATTTCTTTCGCTTCTTTTACTTTTGTCTTTTCTTCTCACTGTTTCTTTCCTTTTCGACAGATCAACTTGTCATTTGCAAGTTATTTACAGTTGTCCGAAAAGAGATGAAAGACCGGTACGATGGTAAATTAACATTTTCGGTTTACGTCGGACAAAAAAAAAACGAGACAGTTTTATAAAGCATGAGAAACAGGATGAATGTAAGAAGGATATTATATTAATTATAATATTATAATTACTACTAGCGAAATCAAACAGAATGCACTCCAATTAGCGATTGAAATACATACGTTATCATAGTTCAGACAACCTCGTCTTTATTAGGGAATTCATTAGCATATTTTTACATTTATATTTTATTTAAAAGCCTCCGTTGTAAACTAATCAAATCGATCTTAATAAGGAACGAAAAAGAGATGTTAGATGGCTCTTGAATTCGCCGAAGATAGAAAGCAAGAGAGATGCGGGATACCTATTCTATCAGGTAAGTTTACCAAAGCGGCAATCTTATCATCGTACATAAACTGAAGGGTGCAAAGGAAGTGAAGATAATATTCCGTAAGTTGGGGGAACAAAATAAGAGACAGGACGTCCGGTGTACTACTTTAAATCACATCGTAATATTGAGAGGAGCGTCTACTAAGGAAGTACATTGTGAGCTATAACCATACCTTTAATAGAAAGAACATTATACAATAAAAGAAGACGTTTACTTACGTATCCTGTTGATTTGTTGGAAAGTTTTTACAAATTAATATGCGAATACGTTCAAATTTCAAGGTGAAACGTGTACGTACGTACATACATACATAGGATGATTTAATGCATTTTTTCTCTCGAAAAAAAAAAAAACAAAGAATATAACGGACAATCTTCCGATCCCATGTTGAACGTTCCCTAAGTATAAGGAGTGTCGTCGATTTTTTTAAATCACCCAATACGTAACTACTTACGGAATACAAACAGTCGAAACGATTCTTAAAAACCATACCTAACTATGCGTACGTTCACATATAATATAGAACATTGTATGAATAAAAAATTAAGCGCAATCGGCATTCATAACACGTCCCGAAAGTCACATCCAATCATTTTCCCACAGAATAAATAAATGCGGACGTAAATTATGCGATGGATACATTTGTATCTAGTATCCAATTATTGCTACGTACGTAAAGGACGATTTCTAGAGATCCGCGGAGGATTGAGAAAATTTTGAATTAAAAAGAAAATACGATCCAATATAATAATGAATAATATCGATAGCGAACCCGTATTTGAGTTTCTCGTTTCCCGTTTTCTGAGAGGAGGTGTGTACACAGAATATAATCTTGCATTCTTAACAAACAGTCGTAGTGTTGTTGTAGGCATTAGTTTTTCAATATTGCATACGTTACGCGTCGCAAGGGGAAGACTGGTATTTAAATGAAGTCGGTTATTTTATATAACACCTGGACTCTCTACGTGTTACATATGTACAGTTGGCAACATCAAAATAGCAAATAATGCAATAATAGTAATGGGTAGAGCAAAATAGGCATATTTAAATTCCGTTTGCACGATTCTATTTAATGAATAATTTACCTCACAAGACGTAATTTGTCGCGTAAAGAACAATACGATTTTATTCTTAAATCGTCCCCTCTAGAGACAATAGGATAAGATTCTTTTTAACGCCGACAAGCCGATGCTTCGATAATTTACTCCTTTTTTCATTAAAAAAAAAAAGGAGACGAAAAAGAAGACGAAGAAGAATACACGAAAGGTAAGCGGAAACTACCGGAAAGCTGGCTTTTTGCTTGTCTAAAATTTGACAGCTGTTATGCATATGGTTCTACGTTGTTGATATACACAAACTTTAATGTTTATATATAATCCCATATACAGTACGTTCGTAAAATAGACGCCTAAACAGTTCACGATAAAGAATAGTAAAGGTAGTAAATAAATAAGAAATAACTCACCGTCTGGTTTAGTTAGATTGCCATCCCATGCTTCTACAATGAGCGAAAAAGAACTCTGTAACAAGTAAATCGTTTGCATTTAAAGAGTAAATCACTTTCACTTGGCAGCAACAATGAAAATTGTCAATCATCTTCATCTAATCACGTCCGATTGATAACCGATCGGTCATGTAATTCGATTCGCCTCTACTTCCCGGATGATTAGATAGTGAAGATAGTAACGAAAAATCGTACATAATAAATTCCGAATTCCGTTATTTTAGAATTAATATCGTGACATTTACCGATCCTTAAAAAGACGAAGAAAAGATAGGACTTGACGAAAGAAAAGGATAGGCGTAGTAAAAGATGAAGGTGCATACGTAATGAAATGAATGCGGCACACAAACTACAGTAAACAATATAAAAACCGGTACGAACACAGTCTTGTTCTTCTTTTCTTTTTGCTTCTTCTTCTTCTGTCTTCTTTCGTTTTCCTTTTCTTTTCGAGTCCAACATCTTCTTCGTGTTGTCGTAGCTTACAACGTACGCACGAAATTGTGGGAAAATTATATTTTTAATATATCTACTTACCGCAAGCAGAGTATTTTGATTAGTGAGGTGGAAAATTGTGGTGATGCAGCAAGAAATTGAAAAGGAGGGAAACATTAATGCTGCCTGGCTATGTATTGTATATTATAAGGGGAGAAAAAGTAAATGGAAAAATTAATTCGCAATCGTGTGGAATTTGTTTCTTTCGTATTCGAATTTCATACTTTTGATCAAAGCTGTATATAATAAATCTTTACGATAATTTAATAATATCGATTCGATTTCGTCGATTCTAAATTAGGTACCGCCTAAAATAACGAAAGAGATACGATACCGAACAAGCCGTCAAATGCAAGGAATGTATATGGAAACAAGGAAATATCTTCTTTTAATTTATGCATGTACTCGAAAAAGTTACGCTTTCCAATTTTATAGTATCAGTGAAAATATTTCAATTATAATAGTAGCGTAAATTATAACAGTTACAGGATTAGAAAATTACAATTTCTGACGCAACGAGAATATTATTAACTTTATATAGATTATTTTTATAAATTTAATACAACAGCGTAAAAATAGACGTAATAAATAATAGCATCAATATTATATTATTGCGACAGAGCTGAAGTAAATCGTTAATTGCATAAGTATTTGGTGGGAAATAATAAAATTTTCTCCATCGTAAAGAGAGAGACTTGGATATTAACTTTGATCGATAAATACATAGTAATTAATTTTGAATTTGTGCAGCTTGTTTCTCACGGCGGAATACCTGCTTGAAGCCAGTACAAGATGCTACAAAATTACACGACGGAAATCGTACAGTCTCGATGGAAATAATCTCTCTCTCGTTGGTCTCATGCGGTACCTACTCGACTCTATTCTAACATAATTAAAATTATTTTTATATCCTTTTGCGTTGTGTTTCTCACCGATACGAGATTTTCAAAATCCGGTTCTCCGATTTATAATTATGATTTTTTGGAGGATACGAAAGATGAATTACCGTCGTTCCCGTCGTTGTAAACCCTTAGCGCCTTGTCAATTAGGAGTTTTAAAAATTGACATCGAAAACGAAGTGTCAATTATAGATAGGAAATAAGAAGGATACGTATGATAATAAGTGGCAAGCAGCTAGGTAGAAATGGAAAATTGATGTGTTAGGTAAGAATAAACGGCCCTTAGGGTATGTTTTTAAGGGATGGGACAGGTGGTAAACTAACGGCTACCTTTTAACAACTGCGTTTAAAAATGTTAGGTATCTTTTCTCACGCCGAAGTATCCCTTTGAAAATTTAGATTTATAAAATTCTCACTTCGATCGTTCGAATCAAAACATCATGCAAGATGAAGATGATAGGGACAAAGTTAAACTCGTAACGAAAAATAATAAAACAAGGTATTACTTACCGGCCACGTGAAATCGAAAGGTATTCTAATGGGGTTGGCGTATCCATCTTCCTCTGGTGATGTAATAACATCGCCAAAGGTGCATGGTGAGGCGGTGTCGATCTTCACCTGGTATTCCTTTAAACAGACTCTAAATCGTGTTTGGCAAGACGACGTATCACATTCGGTATTTGGTCCATTAATTCCGCTACAGCACTTTCCTATGTCGCTTTTTCCGGCTTCGTTGGTAAAAGATAAGAGCCGTAATTCGAATACTCCGGAAGACTCGGCCTATGGAAACGATACGACTTGTATTGTAGGGACGCAAGAATCGCGATACCTTGAACATGCTCTTCAAATGTTTTGACTGCGGTGAGTGGTGCGAAAATACGAAAATTTCAAATGAAAACGGACGGGATGAAGCAAGACACTGACAAAGTTATTCGTTTCAGTGTCTCGCAGCATTCGTACAAATGATGAACATGCAATTCGGGAAAGAAAATCTCCTCAGACTAATGTCAAATATTCTAATTTTAAATACACACAACTTGTGTGAGAAATACGTGAGGAGGATACGATTATTTTGAAAGCGGGAATTCAATTCTTACCTGGCGAAGAACTGATAGAAGGCCAAACAGAAGGAGGTGTATCCAAGACATGATGTCGATTCGAATTTTGTTGAGGAATTCAGCAACAAGCAAGTGCTGTTACCTCAAAGGTGATCTGCAACACCACGCCATAGGCAATTTTTTTTTTGTAGTTTATTAGAAGCACTCACAAAACAGTTAATAAAATCGGCAACATAAAGTCGCCCTCAATGAACACTTGGTGGTATTCACGTATACACAACACAGAATAACATGCAGACAGTCTTACGAGTTGGCACTCTCCATAACACAACAAACACAACACATTAACACGTATATCCTCGTAAATACACAGCACACATTCTATGATGGCCAGATGCAGACTGTGGCTGTCGACAACACGACTGTGTGGTAGCGTCTACTTTGGGGAGGGGAGCACGCCAAGGGGTCTTAGCTTCCGCTAGAGCTCTATAGTGCACGCCACCGTATATTTGTACCCGTACTCTGGCTATGGCTACCCTCAAATGGCCAGACTTTCAGTCAGCTTGCTCCTTTTAATATAAAGGATAGCAGCTGCATGCCGGCTGGTCAGGGTAAAACGTCACCCACCTACCCCATACGCCACACCACCGTGCATCATGTGCATGTGCATACGCTACTAACTACACCTTGACATTTGCAACCCCATAACCCACTAACTACTTACTATACTACATTTCACACATACATATATGTATGTATGCATGTATGTAATACGGTAATACTCACATATATGAACACCCACTTACGAACTCATTCACAAAAACTATATCGGTCGTACGCTTTACGTATGTACGTCCGATCTTTGCTCGTGAAATATAATAACTTTTGACGTTACCCCATACGATAATAATTCGGGTACAAATATTTCGGTTTTGTCACTTGCTAAAGGAGAAAAAGGCCCAAACAATGTGTTAGTAAAAAGCACAAGCAAGCTTGAAAAGAACATATGGTTTCCCCCACAACTGTATTGCTTTACTTATTTAGTAACGTAGCGAAGCATTATCTAGAAGCGCGTACGTCGCCCGATAGCGGCCGTAGGAGCCTACTTACTTTATTTGCAACTATTTCTTTCGACAATCAAGGATAGATACGTTCCAAAGAATAATTAGTCTTGTTTCCACGTTTTAAAGTAACAATCGAGATAGCAAAAAAAAAATAATAAAATGCGCTATCAGTTTGTGAAAGGTAAACGGAAGGAAAAAAATTATAGATTTTCTAAAACAATGAATAATCCACGTATGCCGTACATGTATCCACATATACCTGATACGTTATGTACGTACATGTGAAATAACCTTGTATTTAAGCGGCAATTGTATTTATTTTGAGTCATAGAAATAAATACATCCATACGTGATGTAACAAAATAATTGTGAGCGGCAAAAAAAAAATTGACAATACCCATAGTAGAAAATTTTCACACGCAATAAGTAGTTTATATAATAACGCCACGCAGAATTGTAAATCGGCAATATAACGAAAAATATACGTTTATTGTAATGATAATTTTTACGTTTCCAAGACTGTTGGCTGTGAACTTGATGTATACACAGGTGTCCGAAACGTAATTGCTTTCACCATTGGAAAAGTCAATATAGGATAAATGTATTAATTATTGTAATATAGCCGTATTACGTACATGTGCGCTGTAATAACAACGTGAAAGAACCGTTATTAAATGGAATTATTGAAAGAAAACTAAAAAATAAAAAAACTAACCTGCAAATTACGCTTGTCCATGTCAAACGTTAAGAGTTAGAACAATTGTAACGAGCGGCAATTAAAAAAGGAAACTCGAACAAAACACACAATATAATTGCGGGCAACGTACAAAAATTTCTACACGAAAAAAGAAATTGATTTTCACACGGTATCACAAAACAGTAACCACGAATTTAAATAATGAATAAGATAATAATAACTTCAGTCACTCACTGTAACTGCTGCGTCGGTAGCTGTCGTGTAGATTTAACGCCCTTGTTATTAAATATTAAGCACTAATTTCACTCCAACACTTTCTTAATAGACCGCACTAAACGAAAGTCAAACGAAAACTAAATAATTCCGTGCAATATTTTTGTGGTTGGGGTAAAATTGGTCAATTCCTGACTAATACATCTTATGCAAAAGCCGGTCATTAAGGTGAAGTAAAAACTAAGTTGAGTTGAAGTGCTTCTAAAATAGGATGCCGGAAAAAAAAACTAATCTTTCGATAATGCTTGTCTTTTTTAAATTCGGTTCCGTAGGAATTGATTATTTGAAAATATAAATATAAAATATACACAATATGTTTATTCTATTCGTATCGCTTCTTTGATTCTATATCGTCGAAGATTATATAATTTTTTTTTATGAATGAATGACTCTGGCACGTATGTACAACACAGAGATATTGCCTTTATTTCCAGAAATTCCCTTTGCTCGTTTTGTTAGATCTAGTACAACAGATCTCTTCTTTTCCTGTACAGTCGTATCAAAATAATCATTTTTTTTTTAACATGCATTAAATTATGGGCAATAAGCTAGAAAACAGCAACTAAACACTCGGTACAGCATAATTAAAACCTTAACCGATCGTAAAACGTGTTTAAATTCTACTTAATGAACTATATAGACTCCCTTTTACCGAATACTCCCACAAATTGGTAGGTAACTATTTAAAAAACCTCTAAAAATAGAAGAACACGTCTGTTTTAACCCTTTCGTATTCAAACCCCTTAGAAGCGGCCTGATTCTACTAGTAGGCAGCGGTCCCAAGATAACCTTGAAATGATGCCGGCTGCAAAGGAATAATTCTTATCATATACGTAGTTGGCAGCTGCTAATGCAAAAAGCTCATCCCTCTCGCCGACAAAGATACCTATCAACCAGTATTACTACTTATTTATTAAAAGCTTAAAGAAAAGTAAATATGTTCTTTTAATTTCGCGGGCGATTTAGGTTGGTAGCTTCGGTAGCAAAGGGCATATTTATATGTATTGTCCTAAAAATTAGACCATCAATTTAAATTGTTCGCGAAATTTGAAAAATGTTTATCGCGCTCGTGCCTTAACTTGGCACCAGAGAATGTACGATTGTTATATGGGAAATTAAATAAATATTATAGTAATTTATTGCAAGAAGCAAGTGAATATTAAAAAGCCTATAAAGTCATTCCATAAACCGAAATTGATTTTTTGGAACGTTTAAAGATATAATAAATATGAATTACTATAACGCAACTTTTACCTTGGACGTATAATATATATTCTCGCGTGTACCGATTTTATTATTCCTCATATTTGCTCTGAAGAACACGTAAACGTCATAAACCGGCTGTCATATGACGAAATTTATTATGGCAATCTAAAAGCTCATCATCTAATAATAATGGAATGGATTAAAATTCTCCTTTGATTTTAACGTCTTTGCGATATCCATCCTTTTCCCCAGAGGGATCGGACAACCGATGTAATATGGGAAAATATTGCGTCGAGATTTTTTGTTTACCCAACGCTAGGGCCTATATTTACCTATCCCAGGAGTGTAGAGCATTAATATTTCGCCCTTTCCGGCTAAGTAAACCGGAAGCGATGTTACGAAACAAGCTCTTGCCAATCTGCAATATGCTACTATACTTCAAATTCGAATTAAGTATGTTGAAAAGTCACCCTAGCTTTCGTCCATTGTTTAGGCATTGTAAGGCAAGGGGTTTAAGCCCGTCATTATATGCATGGATTCAATCAATTTTGTACTGGCGGTGTTTTCATAAATAGATAAGAGTAATTCAGGGATTTACACAGGATGTAACACCGCCATAAGATTGTTCCGTAGTGTTCATATGTATATATAGGGACCGGTTTAAAAATTAGATCGTTATTCATTAACAACGTCGCGATTTATTTGTGTAATCGAACATTTTTGCAACTAGTTTCAAACTCACGAACGTTAGCGTATGTCATAATACTACGCCTATGTACTCGGCTAATTACGATATGTAATAATTGCAGAATTAATGTATGCACAAATGAATTTACTTTCATTTACGAACTAATTAGGTTATCGCAATAAGAGCAGAATGTAACTAAATACCCAAACTCTTCTAAGCTCTTTCTAACGCTGAAGAGATCCCATTAGCATAGTATAACGCAAAACAGAATTTCTATTCGATAATTTGAGAAGGGATTGCTAAATATGAATTATAATCGTTACAAAATGCACAAAAGTAATCTCCATAAAATAAGATAAATGTAACCGATTAATTGAAACAGTTCATTTTTTTTCTTGCGACGTTGATCGGATCGAACAAATGATTCGATCTAAGCTTCTAAGAATTGCAAACGTTTTGTAATTATTATAAAACTGATCGAAATTGAAATTGCTCATGCAAAAACGTGATCGTTGCGGTATTTATACTATTATTTATTGATAGGTTTCACCATGGTTACCCCCTTATTATGATTATGAAAAACTACAAGCGAAAGGGGAGAAAGGGCACGAGTAATAATGAGCTTTAGAATCACAAAAAAAACATGAATCGGTTCACGTAAAACCAAACGATATCGCATTTTTATCGCACCTCTGAGAAATACGACATGTGTTAATTATATCTTCATAAAGACTAATATGATTCATGCGGCTTTTAAAAACGAATTTCCTCCACATTTCGTGAGGGAATCACACGAGTAATGAATGAGTTGTTAAGTCTCAAAAAAGTAAATAAATAGCGAAAATGAGAAACTGGCATGCATATGATTACAAAGTGTACTCACCAATCTGTATTCATTCATGTCTATCATATCTGTAACAAAACAAGAAAAAAAATAAATATACATAGTTATTTAAAACTAAGTTATTTTTTTCGTTCGTAAAGTAATAAAAGTAAATAGAAACAATGTCCCCGGGAAAGAGACCATAAATGATAGCGGGAGAATAATATATATATGCATTGAAAACAACATGATTAAACTAATACAAAATTTAGGCATAAAGACATCCACAAATATACAAGAGAAGTGCCTAGTAGGAAACAAAAATCAACGCCGAATCGGCTGGATTAAAGTAGGAATGCGTATTAAGCCCATTGCTATTCTTTATAATAACAGATGACGCTATTAAAAAGAGCCAAACAAAAAGGAAAATATATCAAAGTAGGAAACTGGAAAATGAATGCAATTAATGTTATTAATTCATTGCAGATTGAGAAAAGAAATTACAACAAAACTTGAAGACATACCAAGAAGAATTAAAAAAGATCAACATGGAGATAAACACAATGCTAATAGCGGCAGAAGAAAAGAAGACATAACATCAGAATCGAAGGAACAATCTTGGAGCAAGTTAAAAAATATAATTACTTAGGGACAATCATTGAAGATGACTGGAGAATAGAGAAAGAAATAAATTAGAGAATAGGGAAATCCGCAAAAGTATATTAAGAAATACATGTTTAGATAAAAAAGAAATACGAAAACCAATAAAGAGTGGTCAGGCCAACATTAATATGTGGCTGCGAATAGAATCTAAAGCAAAGCAACAGCCTTAGAAATGAGATTCTTAAGAGGAATAGAAGGAGTAACAAGGAGAGACAAAATCGGAAACACGACAGTCACTAGTAATCAAAATATCAAGCCAATAGAAATAATCATAGAGGAGAGACAACTGGGATGGGTTGGACATATACACAGAATGGTAGAAGATCTAATAACAAAGAAGATTTTCGAAGTTATAACATAGAGCAAAAACGGAATAGGGAGAATTAGGGACAATCATTGAAGATAACTGAAGAATAGAGAAAGAAATAAATTAGAGAATAGGGAAATCCGCAAAAGTATATTAAGAAATACATGTTTAGATAAAAAAGAAATACGAAAACCAATAAAGAGTGGTCAGACCAACATTAACATGTGGCTGCGAATAGAATCTAAAGCAAAGCAACAGCCTTAGAAATGAGATTCTTAAGAGGAATAGAAGGAGTAACAAGGAGAGACAAAATCGGAAACACGACAGTCACTAGTAATCAAAATATCAAGCCAATAGAAATAATCATAGAGGAGAGACAACTGGGATGGGTTGGACATATACACAGAATGGTAGAAGATCTAATAACAAAGAAGATTTTCGAAGTTATAACATAGAGCAAAAACGGAATAGGGAGAATTAGGGACAATCATTGAAGATAACTGAAGAATAGAGAAAGAAATAAATTAGAGAATAGAGAAATCCGCAAAAGTATATTAAGAAATACATGTTTAGATAAAAAAGAAATACGAAAACCAATAAAGAGTGGTCAGACCAACATTAACATGTGGCTGCGAATAGAATCAAAAGCAAAGCAACAACCATAGAAATGAGATTCTTAAGAGGAATAGAAGGAGTAACAAGGAGAGACAAAATCGGAAACACGACAGTCACTAGTAATCAAAATATCAAGCCAATAGAAATAATCATAGAGGAGAGACAACTGGGATGGGTTGGACATATACACAGAATGGTAGAAGATCTAATAACAAAGAAGATTTTCGAAGTTATAACATAGAGCAAAAACGGAATAGGGAGAATTAGGGACAATCATTGAAGATAACTGAAGAATAGAGAAAGAAATAAATTAGAGAATAGGGAAATCCGCAAAAGTATATTAAGAAATACATGTTTAGATAAAAAAGAAATACGAAAACCAATAAAGAATGGTCAGACCAACATTAACATGTGGCTGCGAATAGAATCAAAAGCAAAGCAACAACCATAGAAATGAGATTCTTAAGAGGAATAGAAGGAGTAACAAGGAGAGACAAAATCGGAAACACGACAGTCACTAGTAATCAAAATATCAAGCCAATAGAAATAATCATAGAGGAGAGACAACTGGGATGGGTTGGACATATACACAGAATGGTAGAAGATCTAATAACAAAGAAGATTTTCGAAGTTATAACATAGAGCAAAAACGGAATAGGGAGAATTAGGGACAATCATTGAAGATAACTGAAGAATAGAGAAAGAAATAAATTAGAGAATAGGGAAATCCGCAAAAGTATATTAAGAAATACATGTTTAGATAAAAAAGAAATACGAAAACCAATAAAGAATGGTCAGACCAACATTAACATGTGGCTGCGAATAGAATCAAAAGCAAAGCAACAACCATAGAAATGAGATTCTTAAGAGGAATAGAAGGAGTAACAAGGAGAGACAAAATCGGAAACACGACAGTCACTAGTAATCAAAATATCAAGCCAATAGAAATAATCATAGAGGAGAGACAACTGGGATGGGTTGGACATATACACAGAATGGTAGAAGATCTAATAACAAAGAAGATTTTCGAAGCCAAAACATAGAGCAAAAACGGAATAGGGAGAATTAGAGAATAATAAACACCGCGAGGTAGGTAAGGGAAGTAGAATTAAACAAAAAATAATCAATGTCATTCACTTTTTTCGCGAAAATAAATTGTTTTCAATACCTGCACGAAAAAAAAAACCCATTTTCTCTCAACGTGTGTGTATCGGCAATTACTTTACACATTTTCACGGAATAATCAATTAAATTAATTAACGGTAATGATTTTAATTTGTTGACATTTTCGTTAAAATAACCGCAACCACCTTGCGTAACAAATTAATGTAATTAAACAGGAAATATAAAGGATGTCTCTGTAAAGAAAAAAGAAGGACGTACATTATAATTGGCGGCTCTCTCTCTACATACTATATATACTAATACTTTTCTAATCGATATCTATCTAGTAAAGTAAAGGCGAAGAGGGGATGATTGATGTCAAGAAACGAAATATACGTAAGCAATATTATAGAGAAATAAAAATCGTACGATTGGTTCCTGAATCATGACAAGCTTGAATGTTTCTAAAGCACGCGACATCGTATGCATTTCCAAATGGAATAAAATAATCTAAATAAATTTCGTATACATAATTCGATAAAGGAGGAAAGTTTTGGATTATATTTCATTCGAAATAGTCCAGCAAAAAAAAAAATAAAATCTTTATGTATCGTGAATATCGTTTGAACAAGTTTCATAAACAGAAGCTATCTAAATAAACAACTATCGATATACTAACCGGACTGAAAGTTTTATTGACACCTCAAAACATCTCATTCGAAATATGATATTTAGAAAAAAAAATATATCGATCGGTTCGAGTCTGTAAACTGCATCCGCAAGGGAACACATGCAATAAAAGGGATACTACGATATATAAGCGAATACGAAAATATAATACAGAGGATGTAGCAGAAGTAAGGTATATAATGCCTAAGCCTAGCATTTACGTCATGAACAAATGAACCACCTTAGAATATTTGAGATTTCCGTTTTGCCTGTTGATTCGGGTACCTACCACTTGAGGTATAAGATTCTTCCGGAAGTAGGTTTCCTCTACACGAAACAACATATTTAGCATATTACCTAGTTTGGTGTGGATAGCAGCTGCTGTAACCTGTATTTTTCTACCCCTCGTCTCTTCTATGGCACGTGTTTGGCACGTGTGATAAAACTTTACACGGCATTTATTTATTTCAAGAAACATTTAATGCTCGTCAATAACGCTGGCTGGGCGAATGGTATTGTTTTCTTGACGTGCATTTCCGATTTCGAGCAAAAAGGTGTTTCTAAAACTTTTGATTCCTACTGTATACTATACCAGGTGTAGCTTTTTCCGGTTTAATTACGAAAAGGCGCCAGTGAAAAGTACGCAACATATTAATTTGACACATACGTCATTTTGTTCGCATATCATCTAAGCTACAATCACACGCAAGTTGAGCAGGCCAAAAACTAGCGTCTTTGCTTTATCGTTCAGTGATCATGTCGAGTTTTGTGTCTAAAAAAGAACATTTGCGGCATGCACTACTTTTCTTATCCAATCAAAAGAAAAAGACTGTTGAAACTCATCGTTTGCTGGTAGAAACATATGGTGAACACGCTCCATCGATTAGAACATGTGAGACATGGTTTCGACAATTTAAAACTGGTGATTTCAATGTGAAAGACAGTGAGCGTTTTGGTAGACCATAAAAATGCGAAGACAAGCAAAATTGCAGGAGTTACTGGATGATGACCCAGGAGTAGAGTAGAATGGCAGAAGAGAGAAGAATTATAACCAGATAATAAACTCGGTAAATGGGTTCCCCACGATTTGAAAGAACGTCAAATAGAAAGTCGCAATGTCACTTGTGAAATACTGCTGCAACACTACGAAAAGCTCCTCTTGAAGCCTCGCGAAACCGTTAATGCATAACGCTATCGCCAACAAATAATCAATTTAAACCATGCATTAATCGAAAGACGACCGGAATGGGCGAGAAGAAAACATCTTGAAATCGCTTGGATAGGACATCCTTCCGCACAAGTCGTACTCCTCAGATCTGGCGCCATCTGACTATCACATCGTCGCATCAATGGGGTACGAGCTCGTAGAGCAGCATTTCAACAATTTCGAGGAAGTTGGAAAATATGATGAATGGTTTGCCGCAAAAGACAAGCAGTTATGGTATCCATAAATTACCTGAGGTGTAGAATGTGTAGAAGCCGATAGACAATATTCGTACTTCTTTTTAACAAAAAGAAAAAATCGACAAAAAATTATGCATACACCTGGTATACTTACGCTCACATAAGAAGGGTCTGCGAAAAATGCCCTTGAACTGTTTTAACGTGCTTGGCAAATGTTAGAAGTTAAAATTGTGTCATTCTAGTACTGACCTGTCGCACGTTTCTGTACTTCTCCCAGCCTGTTTCCTGTTTTGCATTCTTACGTATATACTTTTAAATCTGTCGCGACCGACATCTTTTTGCAATTGTAAAAAATAAAGCGGAAGTAAGGCGAGACCACAAAAAAAATTCCATGTTGTTTTTTTTTTGTGGGCACACCTGAACGTTTCAAATTTTGGTTCGTATTCGCGCTGTGGTAAAATTACAATTATGGTATTATTGTTGAGTGATATTCTTACAAAAAATATAACTACAAGGCGCAACGGACATAGTACCATGGAGACAACCATTGTTCCATCTTACTGAAGTGTGGAGACGTACGCCAACAGCTGCCCTTGGCTGAGGTTAAAACATAACCATTGAGAAGAACATTGTCTTCTCTTCGATGAAATTACTGTTAAATAGTAAAGTAAAATATAGAAATAAATGAACGCAGCTGTTCTTTTTACGCGTACCTATCATACGAGAAGTTTTTCGGGCTTGTCGTTAATGTAAACGAGCACTTTAAGCATCCTATTCAGGGTAGCGAATTAAACACGTATTATAAAAAAGTGATCGATACTTGAAATTCGTATTGCTTTTGCACCGGGCAGGTATACGAGCAAGCTATCGCCATATGCGCCTGGGTCTCGGTTTTTCCCAACGTAGTTAGTTTAGCTAAGGAAATTGTTTACATCTTCGGAAGTATGTATGGTCAAAACCAGCAGATGTTCCTTTTTCTCGAGATCGTCAATAGTTCGACTTCAGTTATCTCTAATACCTACATATGTACATAAGCCGTATATTCGAGGGAACATACAGTCACTCACAGTGAAAATGATATAGCAGAATATAATTTGGTAGGAAGCTGAAAATATTAGGAAAAATAAATTAAATATATTATATGAACTATTCTTCAAATACAGATATTACGAATTCTAATAATATAACAATACAGCGGTTACATATTTAACATTACAATAAAAATGATGTTCCTACAATTGTAATGAATTGATTATTTTTGAAAGTTAAAAAAGAAATAATTAATATTTAGTTGGGTTTCCTTTAGATTTTATAATTTTATAATCTGAAGAAATACTGCTCCATTTTTGTAACAAAGCATTTTTTAGGTCAAAATAAGCCACAAATTTTCAGGTGACTGAGCTGGAGTGTTCACCGTACTACGGCAGTTATATAAGAACCATTCCTGGAAAAATTTTTAGGGTCGACGTCCTGGTAAAATCTAAAATCATCTTCTGTGTCAAGTTTCCTGGCACCAGGCACTGAATCTCTTTAAGGACGTTTAAGTACATAAACCTATCAATAGCGCCTTCAACAAAATAAAGGTTTCCAATACCAACAAAATTACGAAAAATTACTAATTCTCGCTCTTCCAACGTTGGCTTTCGACCCATGTTGAATTACTCTAAATTATAAGCTGCTTGTGCTAAAATCGCACTTCACAATTGTAACAGATAAAGAGGTAAAGTACACGTGCATCTAGAGACTTTCCCTATTCGTATAAAAATTGTGTACTGGGTTGCATCATTTTCACTGTGATGTTGCATATGTAACCGTTGTAATGTTATCTCATTATAATTCGTAATACCTGTTCGAATTAGTTTTGTTTTATTTTTGTATTTCAATAATAATAGATATAATATATTTAATTTACTTTTCCCAAATAATTACTTTTCCTAACATTTTCAGCTGTTTACCAAATTATATACCACTGCGAGTCACTCTACATATTTCTCTTACCCTGTGAAAATACGTGTTCAAATATATATATTTTTTTTTATACAAAATAGGTTTTCACGTTACACATTTCATCTGCAGCCGCTCGCAATTAGCGAAAAGAAAGTCTCCCTACTGATCGCTATTGTGATATAATTTGAAATATGACGACATCATTAAAGATGTGCGAGGTTTAAGTGAACGCAAGAGATACATAGCCGCTTCGGAAAATAAATTCTCACAATCAGTTGCATACAAAATCGATTCTCCTTGAATATAAATCGCGTTCTCATCCTATCTCTGCGAAACTTCCAATATTACCAGTTTCTTTCCTAATGAGAGACTTCTATTGCACTCTCAACGCTGTTCTAGATTTGAAATTTTCTTTTAAATCGAAATTAGAATTTGTTTGGAGCTGAATGATTCTATCGTGCGATTAGTGACATCTTAAACATTCTAATAATTCTTCTTAGTAAACTCGAAGAAGGAAAGACGAACAGATTATTACCATCGCATTTACGTACTTCTTAATGCGGCTAATGTTTCCCGCGCAAGTTGTTCTCCCTATCTAAAATGTACACCGGTAACCACGTGTTCTCGGTGCCAGGTGGTTACTGGACCAAATTAAGCGACATATGTGAAATTTTGGCTCACAAAAGAGGAAAATCCCTGCCTTTTGCTTCGACATCTTGAGAATCGACTGACTGGTGTCTGTTATATATACCGTCGCGTAATTAAAGCTCATATGTTCTACTAAAAAACTGTTGGGTGCCCCTCGCAAGGCGCACCACACCCTTAATCCGTCCCGTGAACAGATTTGCGAGTTTAAGAGGTACCGCGCTCGTATTTTTAGCGTCGCCGAAAACAGGAAATTTTTTTATTAAGCAAGCTGTTAAGAATTTTTTACGACGCTTCCTGTATTTTTCTAACGTTATAGGAAGCTAATGTCTCTAATAATTATTACGTTATATAATTTACAACGCGTACCTCCTCTTTCCAAGGTTACACTAGACCTTTACGTAATCAAATCTAACAATGCGATACGATATGTAGAGATTTCAACGCGAATTAAAAGCATCATCCCCTCTACCCCGCAAGACACGTGACCCCAAATACAATTCGAAATGAACTCACAGCATTAATTTCATGGGGATGCTACTGCGATACAAATCCGACGCTAAGCCTCCAATCAAAGAAAATTAAATTCTTTTGTCGGTAGACCCGAGGAACGATTGAAGCATTGCCGGGATATACTCCCGGTTTGATTAAATTCTTAGACGAGATTACAAGAAATTTATACCGGAAGTACTCCCCCGTATACGAGGTGTCGCAATAAGATGAAATCATGAAAGATGAATATGCTGCTTCTCTAGGAATTTAAGGTATTTCAGGATGCGTGATGCGAGAAGAATTGAATCATATATCGATGAGTAACAACGAAGGAAGATAAAAAAAGAATTTTTTTCTTTGTATATAGTGACTATCGCCGGTCTACGAAGCACAATTGGAAAGTATTCACCACATACACACTCGGTTTCTGTATGAATCTATAGAATTTTAAATATTGTATTATACTCTTTCAAATATTTCTTGGAAATCCACGGCAAGAACGGGGTATCATAGGGCATGGGGTATTGTAATAGTAGAGATAGAATTACTGCGACATTTCATTAAACGTGTAAAAGGTTTTGAAACGATCTCCATACATTCGTCAGTTGAAAATTAAAAAAAAAAAAAACGGTTTTAACTGCCCGACACAGAAGAACACATTCACTGGTGTGACGACTGGAGGAATTTCGTTTTCATGGATGAGAAACGATATACTCTCAATGGACCTGATAGATTTCAACATTACTGGCACGACTTGAGGAAGAAACTCAAGCTGATATCGCAGAAACCTCATGGCCATTTGGGAAGCATGGAAAGGACTTTCGTTGCAGTACATTCCAAATTTGTATAATTCATTGTTAGAGGTAATACGTAAGAACGGTAGCTATACCTATTATTAAATAAAGTTTTTTTATTTTGTCGCGCTTAATAAAATGCCGTACTAGTTTTCAAAGCAACATGTATTGGTTATATTAATACTTGCCCAAAATAGCAGTAGTAAACACGAAAATTGAAAAAGTATTCTTTCAACAAAGTTATAGATATTGTGTTTAATCAAGTGTGGCGGAGTGTATTACGGATACTTTTCAATTATACCACGTATCACGTACACTATATCATAGGCTATAATCAAGCTGAAAGTCGCTAAGTTTAATACGGAAGTCGCAAGGAACGTCACGTAATAAAATTAGTATTCACCCCTAATAGTATGACCCTCGCGATACCAGCTTTTAATAAATCGTATACTTTCTTGAATGATTGTACACCAGACAAAATTAGTATAATTTATTAAGCTAAGGAGTTATTTTAACTATACTCGTCTTTTAAAAAGATTATGTTACATACAATATAAATATCGTAGTCTAGTTTTTCTAAACACGACGATATAAATCTACACGTTAATGATATACAATATTAGAATCTTATGTAATAATTAGTTTTTTGACCCGCACGTAAGAGTTATACGCCCAACAACGACCTTTTAATTATTTTGACGCAATTAGTTTTCTTAAAAAATAAATGCCTCAGTTTCGTTTTACCTGCTGCGGTGTCTCGTTCTACCACGTAATAGCAAATAAAAAAGATATATTGCTTCATATGTAAATCCTGAACTCGACGAGATATGCTCCTATATATTATCTGCGATGCTCTGGTAAATTTAAATATAGAAATAAAACGTATCTTGAGTCATTCGCATCTGTATAAAATAATTGGGATATTCCTGAAGCTATTTAAGCCACCCCTTTAATACCAGCTACCCTATGCAACCCTTCTCTAACGTACTTATAGACCTTTGCAGACGAAATACGTTCAGAAAAAATTAATAAATTATTTTTAAAAATAGTCACCCCACTTGTAACTTGCATATGCGCCTATTCTAGCGGAGTTAGTTTAATCACTTTCACCGTTGTGACGATAATAAAACTTTTAAAATATATCTGCAAATTCGAAGACGTACTGCAAGAAGTAAATTCTGAAACGTCATATTTCGCACAAACTAAATAATAGGACACAAAAGGAAAGTACCTGGAACTATTGTGCTTAGATGTCCTCAAAATAAAAAAAGTACGTTACGTAAGCTGATCTGGGATTTCACCCCCCTATACAAATCGTCCATCTTTGTCTGAAGGGGATCTAAACTAGAAGCTAACGTACTAACGTCGTTAGAAAAGCAGCATGTAAACAAGAAGAAGAAAATCGTTCAAATTCTAAAGATAAATCCATTTCACCGTTGAAGATTAAACTCAGCCCTTTCTTCACGTTGTATTAAAGTTGTTCATCATCGATCATCGCACGCTAAACGGTAAACCTAACGTTATTCCGAGACTAATGACATAATTTTGAATAAAATAATTGGCGTAGAAGAAGGAAAGCTCACAATGAAATTTAATTAAGATGAAGGCACTTTAGTCTTGAATCTATGACTCGAACCACCACACGCAAACTTAATTAATTGCCTTAAATTGAGATTCCTTTCCTAGATGAGTATCTAGTTACCTCAAACGCAAAACAATGGCATTGTTAGTAGTTGTAGACGAAAAAAAAAAAAAAACGGAAAAGAATTCTGGTCGTAAATTAGGAAAAAGTCACATGATTACACGGGCATTAAACTAACTGCATTTGTACTGTGAAAACAAAATAAGATGTATTAGAGTTTGAAAAGTTTTTGATAGCCATGTAAAACGTAATTTCTTACGAAACAAGTAGAGATGGTTACGTGTATATTTTTTGGAGAATCATATTTTACCTATACATCGCGTAAATGTTCGAAAACTTTGCTGACGAAGCTGAGTTTCACGAAACTTTTATAACGGTTCGATGCCCTCCCTGTATTCCTTTTATCTTTTATTGTTTCGCCTCCTTCCATACTTTCGGCAATAGTTGTCATATAGCACGTAATATTTCGTCTATAAATCATTTTTAAGGTACCGGAGGAATCAAATGAATTTAAAAGGCGATTATTGATCAAACAATAAAAGAAAATCTAATTCTAGAATAACGAAGTGAGCTTAAGATTCCGTCAAATATTTCCAGAAATATCAAATTAATTGTCGACTCGGTCCGAAAATCCCTTTTTTATGAACATTCATATACAGTTAATATTGATAAATCAGGACGGTCCGAATGACCTGCCAAAATGGAGAGCTTAGCTTCAACTTTATATAAAATCAATAGCTGAAACAATACAGTTTAGTGGTCTGGGATAGTAACCGCGTGAAGATAATATTAATATTTGATCGATCATCTAGTTTTCCGAGAGATTTCTTTCTTGTTTATAAATTTAATATTTATAGGGTACTATAATTTCTTTATTTTCTCAATTAGTTATTGACAGTGCATCATCGAACGTTCTCAAATTATTAAAAGCAATATATCCCGATATTGTTTGCACAATTACCGATGTTAGTTTATCGAATGACGATAAAGAGGTGGATAATGCATATGAAGAGGAAGATAGGGTGAGTGAAGATGACGACCCTCCGATTGAAATTAAAAATACAGTGAGTGACTCGGAAGCTGTAGGAATTTTTAATCGAGTGCTAGATTGGGCTGAAGAATAATACATATCATTATTATTATTATTATTATTATTATTATTATTATTATTATTATTATTATTATTATTCCGCTATTTTAGTGCTCCGTAAACTACGGGCAATGGCATTAGAAAATACTAAGCGTAAATTTACGCAAACAATAGGACATTATTTTTCAAAATAATGTGAATTTTATTTTTTAATATTATACACTACCGCTCAAAAGTGTTTAGGCACCCCTGTTTTCATGGATTATTCATATAGTATTATATTTACCAAAAAAAATCTGTTAGATTGTAGGTAATAATGTTTAAATTACCTTCCTAGAAGATTATAGTGAAATCTGTAACCTATGGTCAGTTGCAGTGTGGTATTTACTCTATTCACGTCGTGAGCGAAATATCGTGTGACAATTTTTTAAAATCCCTCCGCGAAGAAATTAGTACGGAAACACGTGCGCTTATAATAGCTTACCATAAAAGTGGCATAAATAATCGACAATTTGCTAAAAAAATGAAAATACACCACGCTACGGTTGACTATAACGTAAAAAAATATCGGGAAACTGGCAGTTTTCTTAATAAAAGACGGAGTGGAAGGCCAAAAGCGACAACATCTGCAGATGATCGCAGAATAGTGGTTACCAGCAAGTTAAATAGACGCAAAACAGCCCCGGAAATCACCGCAGAATTAAATGTTGGTCGCCAAAAACTAGTCAGTGTTTCTACAGTCAAACGTCGCCTACAGAAAGCCGGGCTCCATGGACGTATTGCGATGAAAAAGCCATTACTACGCAAACAAAACAAGCAAAAGCGACTTAAATGGGCTCGTGAACACCAACACTGGACCATAGAAGAGTGGAACAACGTCCTATGGACGGATGGGTCCAAATTTGAGCTGTTCGGAACCCGAAGACGCATATTCGTAAGAAGATCTGTGGGTGAACGTGCCAGAGAAGAGCGTATTGCTGCTACCGTGAAGCCTGGTGGAGGTTCTATCATCATTTGGGGCTGTTTTGCTGGCACTATTGTAGGGGACATTGTGAAAATTGACGGTATATTAAAAAAAAATTGGAGAACCACGCAATACCTTCCGGAATTCGACTTTTGGGTCAAAATTTTATCTTCCAGCAAGATAATGACCCAAAACATTCCTCTAAATTATGTAAAGACTATTTACGCCATTTAGAAGAGGAAGGAACTCTCAAAATTATGGAATGGCCACCCCAGAGCCCCGACTTGAATCCAATCGAGTTACTATGGGAAGAACTAGATCGGGAAGTACGGAAATCGGCTCCGACATCAGCTACTAACGTGTGGAACAAATTGCAATCGAGTTGGACCTCAATAACACAAGAAACTCTGGCAAAACTTATTGCGAGAATGCCTCGATTGTGTGCTGCAATTATTAAATCAAGAGGAGGTCACATAGATGAAAGCAAAATTTAAATTAAACGTTTTAATTTCCACATTTATTTAATATATTTTTATTCATGTACGTGTATCTGTACATAAAAAATAAATATTATTAATATTTTTGCTGAGTTTTTATACATATTTGCTGTCAGTGGGAGTGCCTAAACACTTTTGAGCGGTAGTGTATGTATTATTAATTATTCATAATTTATTTTTTAATAAACATACGTATTGTTCTTTTATGTTTATCGTTTCTTTATAAATAGAATAAGGCTCGCTAATGTAAACTTTCAGTAATGTGAACAGTACTTGGCTGTATTTCCTTGTATACTCTCTGCTCTGATCTTATTTTTTTTTAATTTCTTCAGTCAATCCTACAAATATTTTCATAATCTTCTCCAATTTATCATCTTGTTTTATTTGTTAATAGAATATATCGGTAGAATACTCCATAGCTGTACTTTTTTCCTCTAATTCCTTTACTTTTCGAATAATCTAAGATAAAATAAGTCCTGACTTAAATCCAATGAAAATCGCACAAAATGGAAAATGTTTATAGTCAATATTTTAACCTTAGGCAGTTTTGCGATTTCTCTAACGGTTCTAGAAATACGAGCATCTATTTAGCAATGTTATTAATTTATTACTTTAATATATTGAGCAAGATTAATTTTCTAACTAATCCAACTTCGCCCAAAAAAGCTGTCACAGTCCTACTGAAATGATTAATTATCTTAAATGTCAGGGATTTTGTGAATCATCAAATTCTTTTTTGGTATATAAACAAGTTACTTTACAATATTGCACAATTGCTTAAATAAATTTTCTATAGCACGCTATTATTCTCTTTTCTTAATCGATCGGAATTTATAAACAATTGCGGTGATCTTCGTTACGGTTCTGTTACGTAAACAGCATTTTCTATATCATTAATTGTTGGAGATGTAATTTAACACCAATCAAAATAGAAATTTTACGGAAAGTAGCGGAAAGAATAGTTCTAACACTTTGACAATCGAGTTACATAATTAATTAATTAACTAGTTTACCGTGCTATTTTTATCGCATTAACAAACTTATTTATAAAGAACGTCAGACGCGAATGGAGTTATATTATAGTTTATATGTAAGTCCCATCCCAGATTATGAATTAATGTCTAACACCTACTTTACTTTCTATAGCGTAGCGTAAAGCTGTATGCAGAATTTATCTGTGGGAAGGTACAAATAAAATTTGAATTTCGTAATTATCGTTTGTTAATATTCTCGATGTAGGTGAATACTTCCTTCTTTTACATAGTAGGCATTTAATAGATACTATTACTTCATTTATTATCATTGTTTCGTTTTCGAAAGAAAAGATTAGCAAAAATCGTTTGATGTTTGTTTCTTTGATCCTACGACATAGTTTTCGTTGTCGTTTTAAAAACGTACAACCCTATATACATGCGTATATAATGTCGGTTATTTTTAGATCTTCCAGCTTTGTAGATGTATCATCTGCACACTTATATATGCTTGTACATAATGTAGAAACATATTTAATAGCGGTTTACTCATGATGTGTATTATATTAGACAATCCGGTTGGCTCTTTTTTTGTCTTTGTACGATCCCGTTGCATCATCATCGCAAGGACCCCGTTGACAATATTTAATGAAAACTAAGTGGAAGAAACTGTGAAAATATCATGAGGAGAGATCGTGTATGTAGCTAGCCGGCCAAACGAGCAATACCAAGGCGCGTGGCAATGGCTTGTTGCAGTGACAGGTGTTATTGTATAGTATAACACCTGCCGCCATATTTAGCAGAAGCATCATTGCACATTATCATATTATTATGCATACGTATTTATTTGTCGCGATGAATCTCGCCGTTGTGGTAGAATTTAAGTATTTACCGAGAAAATTAAAGGGATAACTATAAAACGAAGAGGTACCATCCTTCTTGATTCTATTCGGAAGGACGTGTTCTAAGAGAGAAAAAAAAAACCATTCATCCAAACGTCTTTGGAACGGCCTATATATGAAAAATACCGGCGTGTATGTCGCTAGTAATACTGGATGGCCTTGTGTAACCGTGTACACGCTCCTGATGCGGGTATGTAATTCGATTTCACGATTTTCACGGCATAATTTATATTTACAAATACACTTCGGACGATCTCCGCGAATAAATTTGTTGGTAAATCCTTCAAAATTAATTATCTTTGTCCTCGGTAACGTGTTCGCTTCTATCGCGTAACTCAGTTTTATTTTAAGCATATTAAAAAAGAGATAAAAAAAATAGCCTAAAGGGGTCTTCTACTTTCAACATACGTATTTGATTATCCCTTTTAAAGAATTACAAGTAAACCGTACATTTAAACGAAATTATATATTATTTTCCGAAGTCACATGACGTAGCAGGAATCGTATTGTGGTATTCCATATTACCATACTTAAAGTGCGGTTATTATAGCTTTACCGGGGTTCATATACTCGTCACGTAGAAAAAACCTCGCTTACAAGGGAAAGCCACACGTAGAAATTTTTTCCCCTAATAAAGTAATAAAATAGCACGAATAAATGTACACTACCGCTCAGTGAAGTTCGGTGATCCAATAAAAATCAACAAGTGGACCTTCATGGACACATTGCCATTCGAAAACTCTTATTACGTCGAGGCAACAGAGCAGAACGGCTACAATGGCCCCGTTCTCATCTACAACAGACAAGTGCTTTGGAGTGACGAGTCAAAGTTTGAGGTTTTTGGGCAAAATCGACGAGTTTATGTCCCAAGTGAAACATTTGCTGAAACGGAGGATTTATGCTGAGTGCAGGGTGTAATGAGGAAGGAAAATTATTTTGTAATACTCCAGAATCATGCAGTGCCATCAGGATTTGCGTATAATAGACCCTAACTTTATATTCATACATGACAACGACCCAAAACACACTGCGTTAGTGTGTAAGAACTATCTAAAGGTGTAAGAAGAACAGCATACACTGAAAGTAAGCCTAAATTTGAACCCTATATTCCACAATCCGTTTTAACGAAAACTTATCGAAAGAATGCCTAGAATAGTTCGACCGAACTTCTTTGAACGGCAGTGTATGTTCATACATACGCTTTATTAGATGCATTTTATAAGGTGCATTCTGTCGCCAATGGTAGCAGAAGACTTTTCCTTTAAATGAAATAATTAGCAATTTTATTTGAAGTGTTAATTAGGCAAAGTGCCATCTCGTTTTGTCATCATGTAGAGGCGCGATGTTTTTGATGTACATAATTAAATATCATATGCTATAATGAAGGTGTTTTTTTTTTTTTTTGCTAAAAAGGGATTTCTCCAAGTTGCCATTTTTAGCCAATTTTAATAGAGGAAATCGACTAAAACTTTCGACCATATCCTGTCCTGTATAATTAGCTTTCTTATCTTTCCCCAAGTCAAATCGCTGGTTGTGTCCGTCTTAAAGATGCAAATTTGACCATAATTAATAAAAATATGCGCATATTTAGAGATTGTTAAATGATCTTGCACCTGCATTGGTGCCCCATACGTACGCTTCGTATTCACAACATACGTACATGCATATATACCGTTCGTACATTGTAGGGAAAGGATAGGGACTTTTGATAAATTGGCACATTGCGTACTTCCTGCATACATTAAAGTGCAGATGTGAGTGACGTCATAATACGTCATATTACACTTGTAATAAGTCGAATTTAAACTTTAAATGGATGTGTCGAGGCGAGCTAGCGGAAATTTCGCGTTAATTTTCGTTTTTAAACCGTTCCTTGTGGAGATAATAGATTTATTTGACCGTATCTATAATATGTGATCTAGAAACGTTATCACTGCAGCTGCACTGCTGCCGAGAGTGGAATATATTGCTGTGTACGATATGTCCAAGATAATACGGGACGACATCTGTTGGAGGAAGACGAACGGAAACCCGACGTTCGATTTAATCTAATGCCATATTGTCTATATCTGATTATCTATCAGTTGGTGTCGCTCGGAAATGGAGCAATTCGAAAGATAGGTTGGACCAACTGTCATGTCGTTGGGATCGGAACAATGCCGATATTAAATATACGGTTTTCCTCTATTAAATTTCAATAATAAAGACTTTCAAATTGTAACATAAATATTGTAAAAATTCTACAATCGTAATAATATACAACTATAGATGCGTACGAATAATAATGTTATCTAAATCAAATAAGGTATATCAGTGTCGATTGAATCTAGCGTGCAGCTGTTGTAAGGAGCAGCTGTATAGCAGGTTCCAGGGCCTAACTTCCTTACGAACGCCTTATCCTTACCTCGATATACGGATGTTTCCTCGTGCCAATTCTAAATTACTGACCGCACTACTTTCGTTTCGTATCGTCCTGTATTTAACGTAGGTACGTTAAAAAAGAACGTAAATAAACATTTAGAATGTACATAAGATACAGATTATAAACTAATATTGTCCCATTTAGAAGTAGCTTGACGGTAAGGCCCTCACTTTTACTTTAAAGTTATTTAGCAGATGTATTCTGTGATATTTAACATGCTCTAGGAGTGATGCAATATGCCTTTACACCGTTCACTATGTATACGCATGTTCGTATTCGTCTTCGTAGCAGTACTGCTACTACGACTACCCATCTCTCGAAGGAGAGTCTTCTACGGCGAGTGAAGTGACAGCTGGATGGCTTGCTAAATCTAAATATGTACGTAAAAGGTTTAAAATATTATTACGGAATTACATACATAATGGAATGCGCGCGATTATTTCATTATTTTTCTCGCACTCGAAAAGAGGAAAAAAAGAAGAAAATCAAAGAGAATCAGAGGAGCGTTAGTAATTAGCGGAACAGATGCAATTATTTGTGCAGCAGCTAGGTAATATCGGTTTATTGTGCCACAGCCCAGGCACGCACGTATACAGCATACAGCCAGCCATACACGTAAAGCTTCTCTCGCACATAAGGTTTTTCTAAAATTCGGAAACCATATTTAGTGACCTGTTGAGTCCTGGCACATGCTGTCAATGTAGCACGTGGCACAGGGACAATACACGAAAAACGCAGCTGCCCCTCGTCTTAAATATTCGCCGAAATCTGCTCTCTACCGAGCCACATTGTTAGATGGGAAAATATTACCTATTCGGAATCAACAAGTTTCGGTTATAAACTTAAAGTTTCGTAATAAAATACTGTAACGACGTGATATGTACATCGCATCTGATCTATCATCGTTCGAATGTTCTTTTTACTATTTTAAAAGGTTTTCAATTAAATATCATATTCTATCAATCATCATGTGCTTTTACGAAAATTATCGGATATTGGTTTTTCCTCATCTTTCTGCAATCTAACGTCTTCATATCTCGCTAACAGACAACAATATGTGAAGTATCGGAGTTGTTCTTCGTCAATGTTTACACCAACAACTGCTGAGTGCCACAACCTGGGCCTAATTCTCTTTTTGGCTTTTATTAACGATATTGCTGAGACTCTGCATTGTCAAAAGTTCGGATCGACTTCGTAGATGACTGTTTACTACTCCAGGAAGATTTTATCAATATTGACTCTTGGTGTAAGTTGAAACATGAATATTGATAAATGCAGGGTGTTATAACTTTTACTAAGAGTACTAATTACATGAAGTATGAATATAGAATAACTAACACAATACATGAGCTTTATTCTAGTGCACAAAAGACTTGGAGATTATCTTTGAAAGTCAACTTGTCAACGGATATGGTTGCCAGTGCTCGGCGTACTTTTATTTTTATATACAGAAACCGTAGACTTCAACAATACAAAGTGCTTGAAACTATTATATTATTCCTTCATTCGTTCTAAGTTGGAATATGGAGCACTGGTCTGGTATCCCATTTACTCTGATGACAAGCATTGAACAAGTTCAGAGATGATTTTTGAAATTTTTGATATTCTCTACCGACTGAATTTACCCTGTTAGAAGCTATGATTATTCATTAATGCTATCTAGATTTCAAATTGTATCTTTAGACGTAACATGTTAAGTATAAAATTTAGCATGTAGGTTCATAACAAATTACGGTTTAATGTATCTAGACTGTCTTCACGGCATGAGTATTGCTTTTGTTTGCATAGTTGTAGAACGAATTATATTTAAGTCACCTAGTAATTTTAATATAATCTGTAAGGAAATAGACATTAATTTATCCTCAATGGATGATATTATTAATTATTTTAGAAATTTATAATTAATTTTGAATTTTAAATATTATTTTACTCACATATATTCGCATAGTGTTTCTTTAAATATTTTCTGTATTTGGATTTTTATACCCGTTGAATATAAACCATTATCATTATTATTACTATTATTCACGTATGAAAGACATAGTGTACATTAGACACCATTATTAATTGCACACGCTAAAGCAGTTCATTAATGCTAGTAATTATTCATTATAATTCATTATTATTTAAATGAAAGTTTAAATTTGAAGGTAACAAAAGGAATAAACTAAATACGAAGAAATTTATTCGCAGCTGCATCGATGCAATTATCCGAAATTTCTCCGAACTTTTATTGCAATATCGTACATTTTGCGTATAATCCGCAAATGTATATACTACGACTGTACGGCAACATAAAGTTCACCCGCGTAGCCTCGTACTCGTTAGACGGGTCTGTAAGTACAGATTTGGCCTTTTATATAAATAATTTCAATTACGTTTTACATTTTATATAACGCAGAACCTCTAGATATATGTCCGTATGTAGAAAAGAAATAACACCAGGCAACTGATGAGACAGCCGGCTTCAAGTCCAGGTGTAAAATATCGTACGGCACCTGTCTTCTTTAAAAATCAATGCCCTATGGCAATCGCCCATCCTAGTTTCGATCAATGAAGTGAATATTCCGACGAACAAACAACTATTATCTCGGATTTTATTTTATTTCGGAATTTAGTATTAGAATGCCTGTACATATAATAATAATAATCTATATTTGTCCAATGATAATTTTCACTTACAGGACAACATACAAACAATTGGTGCAGTTACATTGATTATACACCTCATCTGCAATACAATTCCACATCAACAAACATATACAAAACTTTTAATAAAAATAAACATAAACCCTAACATAAACAAATATTCTATGAGTTTATTTTATTAAAATTGGTGACCATATGGAACACAGAAAATCAAACGATCGTGTGTAACGTAGTGCTACTCGGAAATCGACGTAGGGTAATAACGATGATGAATCTTTCATTAGATAGTAGGTTAAATAAAACAATGAACTAAAATTATGTTGCTGCAGCAATGTCACATAGTCTGAATCACGATCAGGGTAAGTACCGCTAACCTCATAACTGAGGTGTTTGAGGAAACCCTTTTGAACATGCTCAATTGAAATCACCTGATACCAAGGATACCAAATTAAGTTGGCATACTCCAATTTAGATCGAACAAGGGGATAGTATAGAGTCCTTAACACCGAGATGTCACCGAAGGCGAAACAAGTTCTTATTACAAAACTCAAAGATTTAGATGCAGAAAGCTTAGTTTTGTGTCAAAAAGTACTCCCAAATCCTTTGCTTTTTCTGTTCTTGTAATGAATGTAGAATCAACAGTATAATTAAAAATAATTGGATTAGGGCGTCTGGTATTATAAGAGATCAGTAAACATTTGCCTATACATAGAGATATGCCATTCAGAGTACACCAATCATTAAGGGTAAAGTAAGTCTGCAACTTAACACAATACATAACATTGTAGATTTTAAGATCATCTTCAAATTGCTATTTATCGAGTAAATCATTCAAAAGAGATCGAAAAATGGCTTGATTCATGGGTAACCTCAAAACATGAACACTTGTACCGTAACGGTATTTGAGCTCTCCCAGAAAGATGGGGCAAAGTTGTAGCTAGAGATGGCCAATACTTTGAATTATTCATTTGTAACCATTTTTTCACAATAAAGATTTTATTAAAAACAAAAAGAACAAGGAGAACTTAGTTGCGCATCTTTTATCATATAAAATATGTTGAAATACTGCTTTTGCAAAGTTAGCTAAAATATTTATAGGTCTATAACTCACAATATTAATGAACAACGCAAGTCTTTTTAACTGATAAACGCCACCAGTAGTAAATAAGTCTATTGAATTTAAATAGTCGTCGCCGGCTTTGTAGATTTTCATAGAAAGAAGGGTTACTTTGGCACGCGCTGGGGAATAAGCTGAATGTGCAACATCTGCTTTCGACAAATATACACGTGCTTTTCATCGTACACACAGCTTCTAACGCGCCATTCATTCGGTAGAATTTTATGCAACTCTACATTATCACGAAAGAATAAGTAGGTACCATATATATGTATCGCGTAATACAAAAGTTTAGAATAGTACGGCTCGTTTCAGAAAAGTATATTATTAGCGAGTAGTAGGTAATCATCGTCTGGAATCGTTAACGCATTTTTACAAGGAAGAGAGAAATTACATCATATGCGGATGCTATATAGGAGAGTTAGTAATGCAAAAAACATCTCCTCTTGAACTGTGAGAAATCGGAGAAATCCTTCGCGAATGTACATATATACTTACAAAGTCGGACGGTATCGATTGCTGCTTTGCGCTTCTAAAATTTGAAAAGGTAATTCATACCTTCTTAAATTCAACTCGTTCGGATTATTCCTAGTTATAGATAGATGCATAATGAAATATATGTTTAATATAGGCAAGTTTCTAGGCTATAGGATTCACAAACTTTCACCTCCTAGGAGCTTATTTTTAATATTTTAAAATGGAAACATCGTACGACGAGTCGAGCCGAAGTACAAACAGAACATTCGGAAAATTAGTTTACGCAATACTAATTTATATCCGCGATGATTGGTTTCGACAAGTAACCACTTTATATTTTTGTTGTAGGCCTAGTTTTCATCTTTCGCTTCAAACACACAAGCGGACGCATAGTAAATCACTACTCGCATGCATATTATTATGGACGATTTTTTTTTTTCTTTTCAAATATCCCGGTACTAAATTTAACTAGCAAGATGTTTTATCGTCATCTGTTTCCTACAGATATATACATAGGTAGGTAGTACATATGCGCGTTGTTTCGCTGACAATGAGATAGATTATAAAGAAGAACAGATGCAACATCGGACGGAATACACCTACAAACTGTGGGGAATTAATTGTATTTAAAATTTACCTGGTATAGTACAGGTAAGGTTAGGCCTTGCCTGCGCCTTGCCTAAATCTGATGACTTCCCTACCGTGGGAAAGTGAACCATCTTATTTGTTTAATTCGCAACAAAAACATCGCGCTATTAACATATCTTTTTTCCTTCTTTACGGCTTCCTCTACTTAATTAGCATCTTCGGGTTTGTAATTTAGGAAAATGAATTGAGTTATAAACTATATTTACATATATCGATTGGTACTAGATTAGAACGTAAAAAACCAAACACATTAATCCACAATTTATTTAAATTTATAGCTAAAATTACATATATTAGAGATTCCTTTCTCATCTAAGAAGAACTACAGTGATTCAGTGAAAATGATGCAGTGGTATATAATTTGGTAAGAAGCTGAAAAAGTTCGGAAAAGTAAATTAATTATATTATGTCTACTATTCTTGAAATACATTATTAAAATAAAACGAAACTAATTCGAACAGGTATTACGAATTCTAACCAGATAACACTACAGTGATGGATTATTAGTCAATCTAGAAATAATCCGCTGTTAAGTGGTTCTAAGTTATCCCTGGAGGTGAAACGTGTTCTGGGAAATACCGTAAATGGAGAAACGGTTCCAAACCTCTGAGGTGTGCCAATTAGAAAAAAGCTGTTTATAACCCAGAAGGATAAAAGGAGTCGCCTACAGTTTGCATTACAGGTTCAAAATAAAGATTTCGACTTTTGGAAAACTATTTTATTCTCCTAAGAGAGCAAATTTAATCTTTTCAATTCAGATGGGAAGGCTAATGTGTGGAGCAAAAAGAATGAAGAATTAAAAGCAACATGGAGGTGGGCATGTAATGGTCTAGAGCTGTTACTATTGATAACTTTATGTACTTAAACATCCTTAAGCAGAATTTAGTGTCTAGTGCCAGGAAACTTGACAGAGATGATTTTCGATTTTACCAGGACGACGATGCAAAACATTCTTCGCGTGTTGTCCGAGTATGGTTGTTTATAGCTGCCGCAGTACGGTGAAAACTCGAGCTCAGTCACCTGACTTAAACATTATCGAAAATTTGTTGCTTTATTACAAAAATGGAACAGTACTTCGCTAGGTTATACGCATAAGTTAGTTGAATCTGTTCCAAATGGATTATAATGAATTATAAAATGTTATAAATATTCATTATTATTGCAGGGGCATCATTTTCATTGTGATGTTAAATAACACATGGGCTGAAAAGTCCCGGGCCTAACAAAGAAAACATGGTTTTTTTGGTTCAAAATTAGCTTTATTCATCAACGTAATCTCCATCAAGAGCAACGCAATCATTCCAGCGCCGCTCTAAGATTTCAATACCACTTTTATAGAACGATTTACCTTTTGCCTCAAAATAGGCCTCAGTTTCAGCGATAACCTCTTCATTCGTGCGAAATTTCTTACCGGCGAGCATTTTTTTGAGGTCTGCGAACAGCCAGTAGTCGCTGGGAGCCAAATCTGGCGAATACGGTGGATGTGGGAGCAATTCGAAGTTCAATTCATGTAGTTTTGCCATTGTTTTGATTGACTTGTGACACGGTGCGTTGTCTTGATGAAACAACATTTTTTTCTTTGCCATATGCGGTCGTTTCTTTGCAATTTCGCCCTCCAACCGCTCCAATAACGCTATATAATATTCACTATTGATGGTATTTCCTTTCCCAAGATAGTCGATGAATATTACACCACGCACATCCCAAAATACCGAAGCCATAACCTTTCCAGCCGATTATTGCGCTTTCGGGCGCTTTGGACGAGGTTCACCAGTTGCTGTCCACTCAGATGATGATCGTTTTGATTCCGGAGTGAAGTGATGGATCCATGTTTCATCCATTGTCACATATCGACGCAAAAATTCCGGTTTGTTACGTTTAAACATGGCCGAACACTGTTCAGAATCATCAACACGTTCTTGTTTTTGGTCAACAGTGAGCAAACTCGGCACCCACTCTGAACAGAGCTTTCTCATAGTCAAATGCTGATGCAATATAAGGCCAATACGTTCTTTTGATATCTTTACGATGTCAGCTAACTCACGCAACTTCACTTTTCTATCATTCAAAACGATTTTGTGGACTTTTTTGATGTTCATGAAATTTTAACAGCTGCCTTTTGAAGGTTAGTACTAACTGAGAGAAAGGTGACTGCAATAAAACTAGCGTCATCTATGTGTTAGGCCCGGGACTTTTCAGCCCATGTGTTATGTAATCGCTGTAACGTTATCTATTAGAATTGGTAACACCTGTTCGAATTAGTTTTGTTTTATTTTTGTAATGTATTTGAAGAATTAGTAAATATAATATATTTAATTTACTTTTCCTAGCTTCTTATCAAGTTATATACCACTGCATTATTTTCAGTGTGAGTCAATGTAGATGCAATACGGATCGTCTTTACGCTTATTTCCTAAAATGTGAAATCGTCAAGAAAGTAGACCGGAAAATAGAAAGAGAGAAAATAGGTAGAGAAATATTTTTTCCTTTGAATGTGAAAAGGGCTTTCGAGAGCGAGAAAAAAAAGATGGAGTGCAAATGCAAAGCTAGCAGCTGATCAAAACACATGACATTCCAAAAATTGAATACTTAAAGACCATCTGTCGAAAACATGATTTTGTAAAAAAATAATACGGATAACGCTGAGTCGAGGTAAAGGGTTTTTCGTTGAAGGTAAAGGTAAAAAAGAAACGCTAAAGCAACTGGCAAAGCTAGGTTTCAAATCAGGGCTTGCATCTGTTGCGCAGGTGGTGTGGAAAACGCATGCGATCGTATAGTCTATTTAGGGTCGATATATTCTGACTGCTTGTTTTCATTAATTAAATAATATTAGAAAGAAACACATCCTAAATTTCGAATACTTCTGAATTATAGCGAGGCCTTCACGAATAACCTGGTATGCGTTAGCTATTCAATTAGTACTTTTATTCGTGACGTGCCATGCTAAATATCTAGGGTAACGTATCCACCGTTAATGACCTTTAATTACCAAAATACAAAAGCTCGTATTTTGCTTAGACGTTCGCATTTTGGAAACATCTAGATATGTAGGTCACGTTGTACTATATACTCTGTAGCATTAATAAAATCCTGTAAGAAGGATAATTATCGAGAAACAACTGCTAAGACAGATGGAGCTGTTCCCAAAAACTATAAAATCCACACAGCGCTCGGATGTAGCATGGCTTTTAAAAATCACATCTGCCGTAGAACGTCATGCATTTTTATATTTTCAGACTGTGCGGGGAGCTACTAGCCGGGCTTAAAAGATAATTAATGATCGATTTTAATTAGAATTATCTACTTTTTGCTCTCGTCGCGTTTAATAATCACCATACAGGGTGTACTAACACAAATCGTACTTTCGAAGTCATAAATAAACCAACACGATTAGCATAAGTAATAATTTTAATGAAATCTAGATACGGCAGATTATGTAACGTATGTATGTCTTCACGGTCGAAGGCCTACGTAACTGAATTATAACTTTAAGGAGGATATTCCGTGTATATGAATTACTAACATATACAGGGTGCTGTGAAACGTAGAACATTAAAGGATTTCTGGTGAGATTCTGCCTCTAAATATGTTGGTGAATTAAATTGTCAGAATTATATAAATGAAAGCACCGTATTTATTTATATCTTAACATTAGCGTAACGTGGTCATAAAATATGTCCTATCTATTTTAGACATTGCACAGATGCATAAACGAGCTACTAAGAGGCGTTCGTTTTGACGAAATAGGCCACCTGCGAATTTTACGGATTATTTGCGTTTCTGTATGGCATAGTCAAATATTTCGCCTAGATTATTCAAATTCCTACTTTGTCCGTTCCGCAAAGAGCGTACGCACTTTGATTACAATAAAATCAGAATATATTCTATAATTACACTATTCACTCAGTACTCGCGTATAATTTATAAAATCATTATTATCCGTATATTTAACACATGGGCTGAAAAGTCCCGGGCCTAACACATAGATGACGCTAGTTTTATTGCAAGCACCTTTCTCTCAGTTAGTACTAACCTTCAAAAGACCTGTTAAAATTTCATTTTATTCTATTCATTAGTTTGTGAGTTATTGTGCTAAGAGTCACCCTACTTTTGTTATTTTCAAAACAATGGATCAAAAACAATTTCGTGTTTTAATTTTACACTGCTTCTTGATGGGAAAAATATCGTTCAAGCGAAGCAATGGTTTGAAAAGTGTTATGGGGACTCCGCTCCATCAGAAACAACAATAAAACGTTGGTTTGCTGACTTCAAACGCGGTCGTAGAGACACCGATGATGCAGAACGCAGTGGACGTCTAAATGAGACGGTAACACCAGAAAACATCAAAAAAATCCACAAAATCGTTTTGAATGATCGAAAAGTGAAGTTGCGTTAGTTAGCTGACATCGTAAAGATATCAAAAGAACGTATTGGCTTTATATTGCATGAGCATTTGACTATGAGAAAGCTCTGTTCAGAGTGGGTACCGCGTTTGCTCACTGTTGACCAAAAACAAGAACGTCTTGATGATTCTGAGCAGTGTTTGGCGATGTTTAAACGTAACAAACCGGAATTTTTGATGAAACATGGATCCATCACTTCACTCCGGAATCAAAACGATCGTCATCTGAGTGGACAGCAACTGGTGAACCTCGTCGAAAGCGCCCGAAAGCACAACAATCGGCTGGAAAGGCTATGGCCTCGGTATTTTGGGATGTGCGTGGTTTAATATTCATCGACTATCTTGAGAAAGCAAATACCATCAACAGTGAATATTGTATAGCGTTATTGGAGCGTTTGAAGGCCGAAATTGCAAAGAAACGACCGCATATCGCAAAGAAAAAAAATTTGTTTCATCAAGACAACGCAGCGTGTCACAAGTCAATCAAAACTACATGAATTGAACTTCGAATTGCTCCCACATCCACCGCATTCTCCAAATTTGGCTCCCGGCGACTACTGGCTGTTCGCAGAACTCAAAAAAATGCTTGCCGGTAAGAAATTTCGCACGAATGAAGAAGTTATCGCTGAAACTGAGGCCTATTTTGAGGCAAAAGATAAATCGTTCTACAAAAGTGGTATCGAAATGTTAGAGCGGCGCTGGAATGATTGCGTTGTTCTTGATAGAGATTACGTTGAGATAAAGCTAATTTTGAACCAAAAAAACCGTGTTTTCTTTGTTAGGCCCGGGACTTTTCAGCCCATTCATAGTGAAAATGCAGTGGTACATAATTTGGTAAGAAGCTGAAATTGTTAGGTAAAATTACAAAAATAAAACAAAACTAATTCGAGCAGGTATTACGAATTCTAATCAGATAACATTACAGCGGGTTACATATTCAACATCACAGAGAAAATGATGCACCTACAATAAGCATTCCTGGACCACATGCGAAGAATGTTTCGGGTCGTCGTCCTAGTAAATTCGAAAATCTGCGTTAAGTTTCCTGGTACTAGACAATAGATTCTGTTTAAGGATGTTCAAGTACATAAACCTATAACCATAGTGCCTTCAATAAAAAGATTTCCAACACCAGCAGCAGAAACAACCTCTAAATTATAACCTGCTTGTGATAAAATATAAGTTGTAACAGATAAAGAGGTAAAGTTCATGTGCATCTAGGAACTTTCCCTATTTGAATAAAAATTATGTACTGGGCTGCATCATTTTCAATGTTATCTGATTAGAATTAACTTTGTTTTATTTTTGTAATGTATTTTAAGAATACTAAATGTATTCAATTTACTTTTTCTAACATTTTCAGCTTCTTACCAAATTATATACCACTGTATCATTTTCACTGCGAGTCACTGTATATGGCACCTACCTATTTATCTATCGTACAATTTCATCTCATAAAGTAAGAACATATTGCATATAGTACGTTTAGGTAACGTCGTATTGAAATTTAAATTGACTTGTATTAAACAGTTAGTTTTTAACGCAGATCCAGGAGTTATTCTTCGAAGCATAATGAAGCCTGCGAATCTGGTAAATATAACTGCTCTTATAATATTATTTTATCTTTCTCTAACATCTTCGTTTCTTTTCTATTTATCCTTTTTTTTTTAATTACGATCTTTCGTCTTATTTTTCATACAATATAGTCTTGCTCGTGCAGTATAAAAGGAATTTTTCATTTAAAATTGAAGAATGAATTGTAATTAGTTTGGACTTTTTCAACGTTCAACATTAAATATTCTGTGAGAAATTGTACGATACCGTTAAAGTACCCAGAAAAGACACTTTGTTTTGATTTTAACCGCGTATGAGGATGAAACAAACATACCATTCATCGGCCGGCATCCAGAGAACACACAAAGGCCCCGAAAAACTTCGAACTTATTTCACGGATCCGAATTATTTTACTGAAATTCCACTGACATGGATCTATTGCTATTTTAAGTCGCAGACACAGCCATAATAACTGTCTCATGTCTCCGAAAAAAAACATTTCGAACGTTCCGAAGCTAGTGATGCAATCGAAACCTTTCAACCTCGCAGGTATACAGTACATTTAAAAATATTATCGTATGTACTTAATTAAAAGATGAGAATAGGGCGGCCGGATTATATTTAGGCCAAGAAAATTGATTAATTCGAATCGATCGGCGTCTTATACGCGCCACATTCTCTCCGTTTTCCTTAATTTTAACGCTTCGGCAAAAAGGCGGATATCAAACTCGATTAAATCTTTTTAGTCGTCGCGGTCCTGTACTTAGTGTGGCATCTGCAAGGAAGGCGTTTAGAAATAAAGAGGGTGCATACATCTGCATCTCTAATTAATTTTATGCTAATAGTTAAGCTATCGTTCTGTTATAAAAACTGCCATTAATAAAAACTCGGCCCGTTTCGAACTACGAAAGGAAGCAGCCAAATGCTGCCGCTGTTCGTGATGGATTTAGATTTTTGTCTTGAATAGGGGGACCATTCAATTTCATTTATTTTAGTAGATTATTTCACGGGTTGCAATTGCGCTATTCTTCTTCCTGAAGATTATGAGATTAACGCGGCGACTCTGAGAAAATGTTCAAAAGCTAAAAGATGGATATCTAACACGCTAGTTTTTTTTTTCTTAATGCTTATTGGTCTTTCCTGGTAGATGAACCGTTATTAAAAAGGTGTAAAAATATTCTATAAGGTTAAATATGTTACACAAGCAAGAAAAAACGAAATATAAAATCGTTCGAACAGAAAATGTATCCAGTAACATCCGAAACACAATAATTTCTTTTAACGGTCACTTAAATATGTTCGAATGTATGATAGACATACGAAGGAAGTAGTTTTCGGAAGTCGATATTTAAAATCATTAGACGAAGAGTGAAATATAGTTTAGAGAAGGGTTACGCGTATTATACGGGATGTCAAATTTTTCTAATGATGATGACAATAAGGGGACAAAACCGTGACCATCACGTGCACGAAATCATTATGTAAAACTACGACCTAAGACTAATATGAAACGTAAGAAAGTAGGAGTAGTTGGTATGTTTGGTTTCGGTGGGTGCATGCGGACTCTTCATGACTCAAGGCTTCCGGTCAGCCGGCTACGGAACTCCGCATCATAGCCCACAAGTCGCTACTATCTTCACTGTTACTGGACAATCCAACAGCAAAACAAGAAAGTGAAAAAGAACGTAACGATTTGGGTAGCATTTATATACGAAAAATATTATACAATGCGAAGAGAAAACTCGCGTTTTTCTTCTTTATACTTTAAGAAATTTAGTGAACTTCGACTCGAATGGACTACCAGCTCCAATGAGCGACCAAAATTTTATGTTACGTCAAGCCTCGATACAATGAACAACACTTGATCATAAAAAGGCATGTTTAATGTCGGGACTTTCCCTAAATATATACCGTAACATATTTCTGTGTATAAATAGCAAATGTAATAAACATTTTAGCGAAATTGCTTGTTATTTAAAATTTTAATTTGAAATGTTGTAAAGAAAACATTTAAAATTGGACGAAAAACTTAAAATACTTGAGTGCTTAAAAAAAGGAAACAGCAATAGAATTAGCAAAGAACATATAGAATCATTCTAGACTTTGTTAACGTTTCTCTCTTTTGGTACGGAAATTTCAACAGAATAATAATTTACCTAATAAAGCTTTAACACATGAGCTGAAAAGTCCCGGCCCTAACACATAGATGACGCTAGTTTTATTGCAGTCACCTTTCTCTCAGTTAGTACTAACCTTCAAAAGACAGCTGTGAAAATTTCATGACATTCATTTCAAGAGCAATGCAATCATTCCAGCGCCGCTCTAACATTCCAATACCACTTTTGTAGAACGATTTATCTTTTGCCTCAGTTTCAGCGATAACCTCTTCATTCGTGCGAAATTTCTTACCGGAGAGCATTTTTTTGAGGTCTACGAACAGCCAGTAGTCGCTGGGACCCAAATCTCGCGAATACGGTGGATGTGGGAGCAATTCGAAGTTCAATTCATGTAGTTTTGCCATTGTTTTGATTGACTTGTGACACGGTGCGTTGTCTTGATGAAACAACATTTTTTTCTTTGCCATATGCGGTCGTTTCTTTGCAATTTCGGCCTTCAAACGCTCCAATAACGCTATATAATATTCACTGTTGATGGTACTTCCTTTCTCAAGATAGTCGATTAATATTACACCACGCACATCCCAAAATACCGAGGCCATAACCTTTCCAGCCGATTGTTGTGCTTTCGGGCGCTTTGGACGAGGTTCACCAGTTGCTGACCACTCAGATGACGTTCGTTTTAATTCCGGAGTGAAGTGATGGATCCATCTTTCATCCATTGTCACATATTGACGCAAAAACTGCTCAGAATCACCAACACGTTCTTGTTTTTGGTCAACAGTGAGCAAACGCGGCACCCACTTTGAACAGAGCTTTCTCATAGTCAAATGCTCATACAATATAAAGCCAATACCTTCTTTTGATATCCTTACGATGTCAGCTAACTCACGCAACTTCACTTTTCGATCATTCAAAACGATTTTATGGATTCTTTTGATGTTTTCTGGTGTTACCGAACCATTTGGACGTCCATTGCGTTCTGCATCCTCGGTGTCTCTACGACCACGTTTGAAGTCAGCAAACCAACGTTTTATTGTTGTTTCTGATGGAACGGAGTCCCCATAACACTTTTCAAGCCATTGCTTCGCTTGAACGGTATTTTTTCCCATCAAGAAGCAGTGTAAAATTAAAACACGAAATTGTTTTTGATTCATTGTTTTGAAAATAACAAAAATAGCGGGACTCTTAGCACAATAACTCACAAACTAATGAATAGAATATCATGAAATTTTAACAGCTGTCTTTTGAAGGTTAGTACTAACTGAGAGAAAGGTGACTGCAATAAAACTAGCGTCATCTATGTGTTAGGCCCGGGACTTTTCAGCCCATGTGTTATGTAACTAAATAATAATATCTATATTAGGTTGTGTATGAGGAAACCGACATGGAAAATTGGAATAAAGACGTCGTGTTGAACAACACAGAATAAAATAAAGAAGAATTTGATTCAGAATCAGAAAAGGACGCAGATTGTATGTTCAGTACAATAGAACAATCTATTTCAACTGATCCAGCTCTAATATCACTAAATAAGATGATTCAATGGACTGAAGAAAATCAACTAGAAATTGATTACACCACATCACTTGCTTTGTTCAATTTACAACAAAAAATATTAAATAGTAAGTTGTACAAAAAAAAAAAACAAAGAATAGCCGCAATTACACAGAACATCTTTTTTTGTATTTCAATAATGAAAATATGTACCTTTTTAGAAAGACTTACATAATATATACATACGTGCTATTATCTATTTTTCAATATTCTTTTATTTTACAATTTACAATTTCAGCCAAGTTTAAAATAAATGTTTACTAAGAAAGAATATAGACGTTTTTTTCTAATTTTTGCAACCTCAAAATAGTGAAACCCCCGTGCAAAAATTAGTTGACTAAATCGCGACTTTACTGTACTTTAATACATATATATACTTTAAAATTGAGATAAAGAAATCAAACATGTTTCCCTTTCGTTTGAAAACGTCTCAAGATGACTTAACCTTTGGACATGTGCCCAGAATCCGAATGAGATGAACTAGTAGTTTATTTTTCCCGTTTTTGATTTTTTGGCAATTTCTCTGGAAACTAGAGCGGCGACAATTAAGCATCTGGATCAAGAACTTGAAGATCTCGAATTCCAAAGGAATCAAGACTAAACAAATTCAAACGCAGACATTTGATCGTCAATGTATTCACAACGAAATACAGTCGGAAGCCGAAAATATTGATAGAAGCAACGTTTGCGTAGTTAAAAAATTAAAATAGCTCGAAAAATAACCTTGGCTTCAGTTTTTTGTGTTCTTTTTTTGTTAAAAAAAAAAAATAGAAAGTCACTATTGCCCTGATGTAGAAATGTTTATCTTTTGGCAAAAGAAGTTTTCGAAAAAATATACGAAATGCGCATGGTCCGTTATTGGATTAATCTTCAGTGGAATTTAAATGCAATCATTTTGTTTTTAAGTAAATTCTACGTCGGCAAATAAATTTTTAATGTCTATTTTCAACGATGATAAAGTCTTCTGACTCGTATGGTAAGGATTATTATATTAATCGTAAGTTCAAGGTAAACTCTACGTTTTCATTTTACATCTTTAAATGAATCTTAAATTTAAAGAGAGGTTATAGAGACTCACCAATATATACATAAGTATGTGCTGAACGATCTCCTTCATATCGAACGTTCACTATCATAAACATCGTCACATCGTCGAGAATTTGCTAGAGATCTTCTTTTGTAACATCGGCAAACAGGACGGGACCGATTTAGTATGTTCAGGCTCATGATATGCACGAAAAATTCTATGTCGGCAGTCGAAAATATCTAATATATTGATTTCACGACCTCCTGAACCGATTCAGGGAAAATAATGCACGTATACGATACCTTAAATCCGTCTACTCTTACATTTAAATGTCTTATACGAGACACCGCTCCAATAAACCGATACTTTCTGTTTACAAATCTCAAACACGGCAACATTATTTGAGTGTATTATATTTAGCGTCATGTGTATTTCAGACGCTATGTTCTTCAAACAAGTATAACTTCTCGATACCACTATACTACATTTCTAAATATATTAATTTCAATGTTCTCACCATACTTTTTATGTAGTTGAAAACCGTAAACTAATTAAAATCTTCAGTTTGTTTAACTTTTTCTTTTTTATTTTTAGCTAAGTAAGTCTTTCATTATTCACTACACTTACGTATATTTTATGTAGCTTACGTTTGCACGACGTTTTTCAAAACATTTAAAACGAAAGTTGGTATGATGGTTCGTTTCTTTTTACTACACACGCAAAAATGAATGAAACTTCCCTTTCTTGACATTCCAGACGCATGACGAGGTTAAAAAATTTCAACTATATATATATATATATATATATATATACGAACAGTACCACTTTCCCCGCTTAAAATAAATATAGTTATTTACGTTTTCGATAAACTCAAAGACGTTCATAATACAATATACATTTTAACGTGATCTGCAACGAAATACTTAAACATGCATAAGTAAGCGTCAATTTTCTAAATAAAGCATGCATGTTTTTGTCAAATCGAATGGCTGTTGAGGTATGTCAATAATACTCGGCAACCCGGAAATTATATATTGGAAACTGGCCCAGTTTTTCACTTGCTTTAATTACTCAAGCCGAAATTAGGTTATATTTCTAAATAAAGTGCGGTCTAGTTTTGAAATGATACGTTTTAAATTATGCATCCAACATCAACAACGACAGAGTTTTAGTGTTCAAGTTGCATTTTAAATTTTGATATAATTAAACTATTTCAATAATACTAATCTAATTAATGATCAAATAATGAAAACATACTTACTATTGAGATGAACGTTGAAATATGGTGATCGCTGATCAATTTATTTGGAACAACGTGTATCTACATGCGTATTATTTTTTTTTTCCACGATCCACCTACTTGAACCCGAATATTTACCTTCCAAAGTACCGAAAATGTAATAAAAATAAGGATACATTTGGTAGATAGGATGATTTTGTTGCTAGGATAAGATTGTTGAAATCGTTAAAGTAACGATAGAAAAAAAAATATTTATTAGGCAAAGAATTGGTCATACAAAATTTAAAATACAATTTGTATTAATTAACAAAATCGTATAAAAAAACGGTCATAACTTCCAACATTTTCCAAGAAAAATACTGAAAACTTCACAGACATTAAATTAGAAAAGGAAAAAGGGAAGAATAAATAAATAAAATAACTGCTTTTTAAGTACTATTGTAAAATAATACACGTATGTATTAAGGAAAATAAAGCGTTATATAAATATAAATAAAGATAATTGAACTAAGATTCAGATTGTTCCGAAAAATTATAGAGATATGTCGAGTATGAGGTACTGGCAGTTGCGTTGCTAGAACCTACGCTAGCCGAATCTGACGGTAAAGGTACAGGAAGAGGTCTCGCTGGCTTCCTAGGTCTATACGTCCCTCTGGTGCCCGTGTTCGACGGACCCGAGGGTTTTAACCTCGGCCTTCCAGGACCTCTTCGTACCGTAGGATTGTTCGCATGAGATGTAGACGGCATTTGTTGCGTGTAAGATGTCGAATGTGTTGAGGTATCGTACGATAATATCGAAGGAGATGATGGAATACTTGACGAATCGAGACCTGAATCTGAAATAACAAACAACTTATTGACTACACCTCGTAACCGCCACGACGATTAGGAGAAATAAAAAAGTTCGACGATATATTACAAGTAAATCGATCACGTAATGTTTCGAGTTTATTACGTCTAAGTTGGCCTTTGTCACGCGAAAATAATGCAATCAATTTGGAATAATCACGAAATGAATTTCGTCGTTATCGGAAAAAAGTGCGCCTACCTGGTACCGACGAATGGGTCGACGAAACTGAAGACGAAGTATTGAATCTACCTAACGCGGAGACACGTCTCGAACCTCTGGGTCTGCCTCGCTTAGACGTCCCTCGTCCTGGCGTTCTCGATTTTGAAGTACCGCCATATACACCATATCCCGAAAGTTCTATTGTTAAAAAGACAACAAGTGTAAAAATCTACGAATTCCTAGAACGAGAAGAGATAGAAAAACGTACTGCTCGTTCCGGGTATATCCCCTTCGATATCCAAGAAATCGCTATCGGCAACTTCATCGGGCTGTGTCAACGTGAGTTCCGGGGAATTCTCCGTATTTCTAGGACTACTAGGGGTGCTATCGTGACTCATATGTTCGCTGAAACCGCTCTCCTGACTATCGGGCTTCCTTTTAGCTTCGTGCATCGATGCGGAAGCCTGCGATACAAATATAGAGAAAACAAATTCGCTTTTTGAGCCGCAAAAAAGCTACCTTAGACGTACACGCCGCGATATATTTCCGTTTCCGATCCATTTCCCGCATATCTTCGAGATGTCGCCTTTCCTCGGTTCGTTGACGATCTGATAAATTGAATAAATTCTTGTAAAACGGGAAAAAGATCTTTTTTAACTACTTACACTTTTGTTCGATTTCTTCGTCGTCTAATAAAAGGGAGACTACCTCTTTTGGCTTTAACGTATCTGGTTTAAAGTTACCCCCGCTTATAACTAATTTTTGGATCTAAATAATATTATTAATTACAAACGGCACACATTCACGTATAGGGTTCGTAACAAAATCATCGACGAAATTTTAGGGATAGTATAGAATTCCTTAAACCATTTTATAACGAGGCAAGACGAAAACTATTAAGAAAAGATTTTTGTTTAATAGTTTTCTATTATCCCAAAAAGTTTTGTCTGTGATTTTTAAACGTAGTGTACAGTCCCTGCTCATTTTATTAGGCGCACCTAATATAAATTTAAGCTTTTGTGTATTTCCAATGCGATAACTTTGCAAAGAAAGAAGAAGTATCCCGACAAATGATGCGAATCAATATTGCACAATTGGAGATTGGCGTAAGGTGTTTGAACAATATCTTTTCGTTAAAAATCGTATTCAGCGATGAATCTAAACTAGAAGCCATTACCGAAAGAGGTCAATTTGTTGGACGACGTCGATCTGACAGTTTGGTGAAACTAGTGTATTAAAAACGGTGAAACACCCTCCGTTAGTTATGGTATGGTCCTGTATATAAGTCGAAGGTCCTGGACCACTGTATTTTTGCCAAGGCATCATGAATCAACACCAATATAAGCGTGTATTGGAGGATGTCTTGCTGCCAGATATCAATGATGTAGATCGGAATGAAGGCCCTTACACATTCATGCACCTTAGGGCACTATGCCACATGGCCAAATCTCAGTTAGTACTAACCTTCAAAAGACAGCTGTTAAAATTTCATGATATTCTATTCATTAGTTTGTGAGTTGTTGGGCTAAGAGTCACGCTACTTTTGTTATTTTCAAAACAATGGATCAAAAACAATTTCGTGTTTTAATTTTACACTGCTTCTTGATGGGAAAAATATCGTTCAAGCGAAGCAATGGTTTGAAAAGTGTTATGGGGACTCCGCTCCATCAGAAACAACAATAAAACGTTGGTTTGCTGACTTCAAACGCGGTCGTAGAGAGACCGATGATGCAGAACGCAGTGGACGTCCAAATGAGGCGGTAACACCAGAAAACATCAAAAATCCACAAAATCGTCTTGAATCATCGAAAAGTGAAGTTGCGTGAGTTAGCTGACATCGTAAAGATATCAAAAGAACGTATTGGCTTTATATTGCATGAGCATTTGACTATGAGAAAGCTCTGTTCAAAGTGGGTGCCGCGTTTGCTCACTGTTGACCAAAAACAAGAACGTGTTGATGATTCTGAACAGTGTTTGGCCATGTTTAAACGTAACAAACCGGAATTTTTGCGTCGATATGTGACAATGGATGAAACATGGATCCATCACTTCACTCCGGAATCAAAACGATCCTCATCTGAGTGGGCAGCAACTGGTGAACCTCGTCCAAAGCGCCCGAAAGCACAACAATCGGCTGGAAAGGTTATGGCCTCGGTATTTTGGGATGTGCGTGGTGTAATATTCATCGACTATCTTGAGAAAGGAAATACCATCAACAGTGAATATTATATAGCGTTATTGGAGCGTTTGAAGGCCGAAATTGCAAAGAAACGACCGCATATGGCAAAGAAAAAAATGTTGTTTCATCAAGACAACGCACCGTGTCACAAGTCAATCAAAACAATGGCAAAACTACATGAATTGAACTTGCTCCCACATCCACCGTATTCGCCAGATTTGGCTCCCAGCGACTACTGGCTGTTCGCAGACCTCAAAAAAATGCTCGCCGGTAAGAAATTTCGCACGAATGAAGAGGTTATCGCTGAAACTGAGGCCTATTTTAAGGCAAAAGATAAATCGTTCTATAAAAGTGGTATTGAAATGTTAGAGCGGCGCTGGATTGCGTTGCTCTTGATGGAGATTACGTTGATGAATTAAGCTAATTTTGAACCAAAAAAAAAACGTGTTTTCTTTGTTAGGCCCGGGACTTTTCAGCCCATGTGTTATAGTCCGAATAAAGTTATGCTTGTACAATACGTTTCTTATTATATATTCTAACAAAATCGTTACTTTAGCAAGGGGCCCTAATAAATTGAACGAGGACTGTATGTGATAATACATCTTACTTCGCTCTTTTCGCGGGCTCTTTGCAAAATTCTTTCTTCAATGGAACCTTTGCATATTAATCGATAGACGGTGACCTGTTTGGTTTGACCTAATCTATGTGCCCTATCCATAGCTTGCTGATCAACCGTAGGATTCCAATCGCTATCGTAAAATATCACCTGGAAGGATAATAACGTTTTTTGTTTCACACTTTCGCAACGTAAAAAGTGCAACGTAAAGAACCTTCTTTCTACTTTTTTTTTCTCTAAAACATCCGCTCTATAAGGATCAAAAAAAAATATTGATTGCATAATGACAATGAAGACAAAAAAAAAACCTTTTTAAATGCAGCCATCCCCAAGTGTCGATCTGTTCCGATCATAATATACCGGAAATGGAAGGTGGTCCTATAATATACCGCTTTATGCCGCAAACACGTGCTATTTCATTGAAGTATCGCGTCCTTTTTATTATTTTTCTTTTATATAGAGGAGTGAATAATTTAAATTTCTTAATAAAATTTCTATACCTGAAATCTGGCATGGGATAGAAAAATAAAAAAAAAACAAATTAATTTGCGAGAGCATTCCTGCCGAAACATTTTGGTATTTTAGATTATGCAAAAAAAGCTCTTATCGGCATTCTTTTTACCGAAGAACGGCATTTTAAAGTTATTGTTCGCCGGTTACAAGAAATGTCACTACAAATTATCTAGAGGCGTATATACACCGACATTTCAAAGGATTAAAACATTAACGCCGGCAAAAAGTACGCAAAGTAGAATAACAGCAATCGTCGAGTATTTAATTTGAATTTGACATTTTCAAATGTCAACGATGCATACGTTTTCATCGTATAAATTTGACCCCTGACGTTGTATCCACCGCGATTAGTAGGCAGCTCAAGCATGTACTGCATTATGATTGGAATATATTACGTACATATTATTATATATACATGAGAGTCATACTAACGCTTCTTAGAAAAAAAAAAAAAATACGGATACGTTCTTCTCTCACACGTAATCCGAAAAACCGCTGGAGCCTCTGAGAGAACTGCAACATTGTACGTTCTCAACGGATCGAGAGACATTCATCGAATTCCACCGCTTGTCGTTGCTTTGCAACTGAAGGACGTACGGTGATAAACTGACATCAGGTAGGTAACGCGATGTTGTATACGAATTAAGAAGAACAAATAACAAGCTACAGTGGTAAAGAATAATGCGAACATTTCCCACTGTTTCTTATGAAAACAATGACGATATTAAAATAGAAATTCAAACGGATTAAATGTAATATATAGAGCGCGGATTATAGATTCCCTTATAATGGCGAAAAAAAGAAAACGTTAAAGTGTATTTTCTACGTAATCAATATTTCCGTCTAGATATAAAACATAGCTCCATCTTTTAACACGTTACGGAACTATACCGTTAAAGTTTTGATATCGGTCCGGAACTGTTTCCGGATAAAGCAATGATAAACTTTGTTAGGATTTTAAATATAACTCACCGTATCAGCAGCTGTTAGATTAATTCCCAAACCTCCTGCCCTGGTAGAAAGCAAAAACACAAATATGTCGGTCCTTGCTTGGAAATCGGCCACCATGTCACGACGTTCTGAGATCTTGGACGATCCATCTAGACGCATATATTTATGGTGTCTATGCCACATATATTCCTAATTTTGTACGATAAAAATTGCCTTGGTAACGCTCTTTAGATTTAAGTATAATTAAAGAAGGTTTACCTCTAGCAGATCGATCATTTTGGTCATTTGAGAATATATCAGAACCCTATGGCCACCTTCCTTTAGTTTCTTCAGCAAACTATCGAGGACCGACAGTTTTCCCGAGTCAGTAACCAAAGTCTCCTTATCGGGGATGACGATGTGGGAGCAACCGTGCATCGGAGTTACTGCTTCGAGAGAAGTCGATGGCTCTGGGTAGAAGCATTCGTGACGGTTCTTAGTCAAAGTATGGCCGGTGGCTTTGGTGTAATGATAATTTAATGAATTTAGAGACCAATCATCTAAATGCCTTAACCAGTAGTAAGCAACCCTGCGAGAGGGACAAAATAGTTGAGGAGAATTGGTGGTGACCTTCGGTATGACGCTAAATAAGAATGTAGGTAATTCGGTCCTTTCACATTCGAAAAGTTGCGCTGGACGTTTCTTATAAGGGAATTCTACAGCTTGAGCCGTACTAACTTGAGTTTTTGCCTGCAAAGTCTAAAAAATTAGCCCGTACTAAAGAGGCTGTATTCCATTCACGTTAAGAATGCAGACCTATAGGGGTTTTGTTGATGTTAAATTTACTAATGATTTTATTATAAACATGCTGTGGCAAAAATAGTTCCTTTTAAGAGGTTTTTTATCTCATCGACAGATACATTAGATTCTTATTTTGCCTAATAGAAGAGCTAATAAATTAATGAAATGTATATATAACACTTAAAATACTCTGATTGATTATTTATTTCAGATATGAAGAGAAGAGAACGATATCAATTAGTAATATGTGCAATTAAGAGATTGCGATAATTAATTAGTATACTTCATATTTTGTTGTAATCATTAATATGCATGCAATTATTATTTGACTGTATTGTCGTTGAAAATCAACATAGGGTTTACTACAGTCTGGGTACTTCATCATTCACAATAACCAGATTCGATATAAGATGTAAGGATCTTGTTGTGTGTTAGCATGTGTTCTGAAGTAATTCGATGTAATAGTTGAGTGTGGGCTTTCACGACCGTCGTCCATAGTAGAAATATTTTTCGGGTTTTGTCGTGTATTCACTGTTTTACTTGACGTCTCTCTGATCATGCGGTCAGCTTCTTCTTCAAGTTTCTAAAGATTGGTGTTGTTGTCTCTTGCTTCTCGTTATATATCTCATTTCTGTTCCTCTTTTGCTGATCCATGAGCATATTCAGTGCAAGGTGAAAGAACACGAGAGAGACGCACGCCTCAGACATATTGAAAAATACGTAGTAGCAGAATACCTGCACCAACAACGAGATCACCGGATAACCTACGGCGACGTTAAGGTATTAGCCAGGACCAGCCACTACTACGCGAGGATAAGACGCGAATTAATAGAAATAATAATAATAATAACGTGGAAGTTAGCACTGTGGAGTCATCATACAACGAACGACGCGATTCAACGGAAGGGAACGGTTACGGATCAGTAAAGCGGAACAGAAATGGGTTATATAATGAGAAGCAAGAGACAACACCTTACGTACTATGTAAGATTTTAATAACCAAACTTTGACGTTTAGGATCAATTTCACCAGTGTAATGGAGCCGCCGATTGTAGCGCTATCTTACTGCATTCTTAACGTGAATGAAGTATAGAAAGAACTTACTTGTGTATCATCATTAACTACATCAATCAATGCTTCTCCTTCTTCGTTACGGTGCCGGCATCTAATATTTCTATGCTCTACCGTTTCCGGCATGGAATGGTAAAGGTGTGAGGTATGGGCGTAGTAAACTTTCTTCCCTGAGTTATTTAATGTAAATACGAGATTCTGTAGGATAATACTCATGTGTATATAAGCTAAACATAATTTAAAACCGGCAGCTATTTCTATATCGAAATCCTTTACATTATCAGACCAAAATCTTCTATAACACGTAGTATATCTTCTCTTCTCTATTTCGAAATAACTAGTCCATCTATAATAGTAAAAGAATAATAGTTTTCTTTGCACCTTCCCGAAATGGATTTATCTTTTACCTTTTTAAAATATCACCGCAAAATATTTTGTACATATCATCAGGTGTAAGTCGCATAAATACGCAGAAATTAAATATAGTATCACCGTAATCGCCTCTCATCGCTTTGTTTATGTATTCAGGAGAAAATACGAAGTACCTATGTAATTTGAAGAAAGCTTCCTGCCGCACATTAACGTCGAATACGTCGTACGGTATATCGAAGGTGTAACTTGGAACGAAAATGGGCGACTTGGCATCGCGTCTTTCGAACAATTCGGGATGATTGCACACCTAAAATTGGATATTATATGAACGGTTCTAGCGAAATCGTCTAACAGCAAGGAGCTTACTTTACGAAATTGCATCACTAAATTCATCAAATTCGAGGTAAAATTCTTATCAACGGAATGCGAATCCCCTCCACCGACAGTATAATGCAACAAGTCTTCGATCCGTATCTTCTGCTTCAATGCCATATACAACAACTTCTGTCGAGCCGTTAAAGGACAATAAACCATGACTTCGATCTTATCTGACAGTTCGTTTTCAACGTCTTTCTTGATACGTCTCAACATGAAAGGTTTCAGTATCATGTGCAGTCTCGAAAGATGCTCTGAAATTATTAGGTAATTTCTCAAAACGCGACGACATTGTGGCGCCGAAGAACTTACTCTCATCGATACCGGTTTTGTTTTCAGCGTGACTTTCGATGTCTTTAGAGAACCATTCGTTAAATTCTTCGTGAGAATCGAATAAGGTAGGCATTATAAAATGCAATAAAGCCCACAACTCGGCCATGCTATTTTGTATTGGGGTTCCGCTGAGAAGCAAACGGTTTCTACAGTTAAAACCAAGGAGGGTCTTCCATCTCATACTGCGGAGAAACAAGATATTTTTTATAAGGATATTTTAGAGGAAGCTTTTACAATGTACCTGCTTGTACTTTTAATAGCTTGAGCTTCGTCCAAGACCATATACTGCCATTTAATCCTATTGAAATATTTTACATCGGATATAACTATTTGATAGCTGGTTATTACGACATGAAACCCAGCATCTTTTGTATGCATCCCGTCCTGATTCCAAAATTGGCGCAGGATTTTTCTATCCTAAAATTTGGATTTCCTTTTTGAAAATAAATAGCCTAACATATAATAGCAAATTTAACTTACAGCTGGGTTTCCCCAGTATGGCACAACGATAAACATAGGAACGAACTTAGCGAATTCTTGCTGCCAGTTATGTAAAGTGGACGCAGGACAAATGATTAGGAATGGTCCCCATAAATCTGCGAAGCGGAAAAAATCAAAAGTTAAAACTGAAATCAGCTACTGTAGCATTCTAATCGCTAACCATGCTTTTCAGCTAAGTGACTCAGAAACGCAATACTTTGTACGGTCTTTCCCAGTCCCATCTCGTCGGCTAGTATCCCACTGATGCCTTGGTCGTACAGATTAGCTAGCCAATTCATTCCTCTTAACTGATAAGCTTTCAAGGTACCTTGAAATAATTCCGGTTGAGCGTGTTCTTCGTTCGTATTGCCCGATGGCGCTTTATCGCATTCAATAGTGGTTATATTAGCTTCTTTATCGAATTCGCGTGTTCTAGCCCTCTCGTTTTTGAAAGCATCTTGAGCGTTTTTAATCGCTTTTGCTTTCATTATGTCGCTAAAATAACGTTAACCATTCAAATTCATTCGATTTAAAGAATATTCTAAATTTACCTATCATAATCGTCTATACTAGCCAGTCTTGGGTTCTTCTCTTCGTCCAGTTGGCTTAAAATCCTAAGCTGCTCTTCGGGAGAACTATCAGCGATTTTCCTCGACATAAAGTGAGCATATAATTCAGTCTGTGTGATCAAGAAATTTAACTTTCTCTGCTGCCTTTTAGCTTCTATCAATTCGAAGTCCATTTTTCTCTGTTCTTCAGCTTCCTTCTCAAGTTTTCTGCGCATCTCCCTATCGACACGTTTCGATCGTTTCCAATACGCCAGATTTTCACGAGCTAATCTCTTCATACGCCATTGTAATTCTTTAACCGCCCTAGCGGATTGTAACTAAGGAATCGTATATTATAATTTTGGTATGAGCTTCTAAACGCTAGAATACTTACAGCTCTATTTCTAACAACCTTCTGGCATTGTAAAGCCACTCGTTTACACTGTATAAGCATTTCTTTATGTTTATTAACTTTGGCACGTTGCTGCTTGCTAATTTCTTTCTTAACCATAGCGGTAAAGACCTTCTTTCGTTTAATCAACATCATTTCCTCCCATTTTCGCTTAGATTCCTCATCCTTGAACTTCTTGGATTTTTGCTTTTTAGTGACTGCAGCCGAGGGTGGCTTGATAACTTTCATGTGCTCCTTACCAATTTCTACAGTCTTATTTGAATCCTCGTCGATCGTTTGTAAATCGATACCATTCTCTATATCGAAATAAACGCCCTGTTCATCCTGGAATAAAAACTCAAGTTGTATTCTAATGTACCATTATTACTTCTTCTCGTGTAATTATAAACGTAATTACCGGAATTTCTTGTAATACCTCTGGTATTGTGTATAGAGTTGGTTTGGTGATTGTTTCTTCCAATTTCAATTTTTTCTTTGGGTATTTATTTAGTACCGCCTTTTTATGCTCAGGGTACTTATCAAAATTAGAAATCAGACCCGCCCCATAGTACATGTTTTGTTCCATTTTCTATATTAACAATAATAATTATTGATATATCTATAATTTTTATACGCATAAAATCACTTACTTCTTCATTAAGCCCTAACATTTTTTTCCTTTTATGTATCTGCATCAAGCTACTACATTGACTAGCAATATTTGTTTTTGATTCTACCGATTCTTGCTGTAAAATATCCGTCAACCAAGATCTTTCTCCATCATTAAAATCGATATTAAAAAAGGTATTATCGGCTCCATCCTCTCCATCTAAATAAGAACACCGTTAGGTTCTTCATAAGATAGTATCTACAATACTGTACCATTTAAGAAATCAAAATTCTCTGGTGGACCTTCATCTACAACAATAGCTTCTTCATCACTACTACATACTGGTAATTTCTCTTTTCTTCGTTCTTGTAGAAAAAGGCTTAGATCAGTTGCACGTTCAACACGTTGTACGTGTAATGGTTTTGAGCAGCTACTACTAAACATTGGATCACCTTGATCAGTATCCATTATCTATAAATGAACAGGAGGCTTAACATATCAATAAACTCCCTAAGCACACACTCATAATCCTCCCAACATATTGCTTAACATGTTGTCAAGAATATGGCAAGCCTAACATGTCATATGCTCTATCCGTACTCATATAAACATATTATAAATATAACTCACCCGCAATAAATATCTTCATCAATTAGTTTGTACCTACTAGAAAAATATAAACATAACCTCACTACATATAAATTATAATATAAAAAGTTAAATAAATATAAAACAATTTGGTTTTGATTTAATCGTATAAACTCTTCTGATCACAAAACGTATAATCAACTAATGGACGACTAAATAATTATCACACTATATCTTATTACTGTTCAAATAATATTTCATATTCTATCGGTAAATAACTATATAGTCATTTACGTAAAACTTTACATGTGCATTAAAATGGTATTATAGATTCCTATTCTCGATATTTACAGGTAAAGCTCGATAATTTATATACAGTCCCCTCATTTTTCGACACTGCGATAACATTGATCGGTTAACAGAGATCTTTAATAAATAATTTATCAACATTCGGCAATTGCTAAGAAAATTTTGTATATTTTGAAACGTCCTACCATTATACCAAAATTTGAAAAACTTAGATTATGAAATAAATAATATTTAAAATATTATCCTTGTTTATACATTAAATATCAAAAATTAAAATAGCTGTGTTTTATCTCGAAACTAATCCAAATTTTAATGAATAAATTCCATATTTTATCTCCATAATTAATGTTATTCAAATTCCCACTAAGAGGTCAAAATGTATTCACATTATAGATATTCTGTTAAATACTTCTGCATGTAGAAAATAATTATATACTATGAATAATATAAAACTAAATGAATTAATTTGAGGTGGTTTAGATTATGATGCCAAGGAAAGGTCTTTCTTGTTATGAATTATAACTTTACGTTGTACGTACATACATATTTCAAACAATAAATTCATATAACTAGCCTTAGGTAAAATTGTATTATCAGGATGGTAGAAACAGGTCAGGTTCTTTATTTATAAATAGTACAACCCCAGGATGACCTGGCAAAGCAAAATGGACAATAATTAGGCCCAAGTTTAAATTTGTGTGTGGTAACTCTGTTAGCAGGGTTTTCAAGGCCGGATGAACACAAGTTTGTGGAAAACTTCAGAGTCCGTTACTATATCAATAAATGTGGTAAATACGCTAAAATTTAAGGCAAGTGCGGGATCGAGAAACATGAAGTCTTTAAAGAAAGCTCGATGATAAACATATAAACGTTTATAACAAAAATATACCAAAGATGAAGGCAGGTTCTAATGATGCATCTATAATTATAATCAAATATAACATTTAATGGAGTAAGTACTGTATATTTGTTCCAAGAAACTTATTGTAATGGTATCTAAATCTTAGGAGGTGGAGGACGTCGTGCCTCCACGTCTAATGATATGGTAACAATGAATTCTGATAAAATTACTGCAAAGCGTAAACCAGAAACAAATGTTGGTTGCGCTGGAAGCAGTAATGAGGAGGCAGTGGTGGCTTCATACCAAACGGGCAATTCTGAGGATTCCCCGAATATTCTCCTATATAAAAAGGTACGTTATAGTGCATCCAATAAACTTTATAATTTAGATTGATATTCGTCAGATGGAGAAAATAGTTGAGAAAATGCAAGATGAAGCTACAGGAGTTCCTGTCAGAACAGTCAAGAGTTTCATGTCGAAGATACCTTCGGTTTTTACGGGTTCTGATCTCATTTTATGGATGATAAAAAATCTAGATGTAGAAGACCAAGTTGAAGCATTACATTTAGCACATTTAATAGCAGCGCACGGTTATTTTTTTCCTATCGATGATCATATCTTAACAGTTAAGAATGATAATACATTCTATCGATTTCAAACACCATATTTTTGGCCATCTAACTGCTGGGAGCCCGAAAATACAGACTACGGTATGCTCTGTTAGATCTTCTTAGTGGAAAATCATGTTTTCTAAGGAAAATTTAAAGAAAACTATTTTAGCTGTTTACTTATGCAAGAGGACAATGCAGAATAAGACTCGATTGGAATTAGCAGATTATGAAGCTGAAAATTTGGCTAGGCTGCAAAAGATGTTTTCTAGAAAATGGGAATTCATCTTTATGCAAGCCGAAGCACAAAGTAAAGTTGATAAAAAGCGAGATAAACTTGAACGTAAAGTTTTAGATAGCCAAGAGAGAGCCTTCTGGGATGTCCATAGACCAATGGTAATATTAAATAGATGTTTATCAATTGTGTAATCATTTTTTTATGCAGCCGGGGTGCGTTAATACAACAGAAATTGATATTAAGAAAGCGTGTCAAATGAACAAGCCGATTTATGGTGTAAAAAATACTCAAGCTAGTGCACAAGGTATAAAAATATCACCTTCTACATCTGATCTAGGCAGTAAAACTACTACAGAGAATATTAAGAAGCAAATTACTCTGTTGAAAGCGAGATTGGATCGTAGAAATATTAAAGTATCAAAAGTTGCAGAAGCGTATGTGTCTCAGAAACCTAATACCCATTGTTGATATTAAGTATATCTTAATTTGCAGCTTTGTAGCGTATTTCGAACAGTACTTGGAGTACGATGCCTTCTTTGTTGCACCAGAATATACAAACCCGTGGATATCAGACAATCAGGAGTTTTGGGAACAAGAAAAGCAAGCAAAAGACATATCAGCTAGACGCGTGAAACGCTGGGCATTCAGCTTGAAAGAACTGTTGCAAGATGCTATTGGGAGGGAGCATTTTGTGAAGTTCCTCGACAAAGAATTCAGCGGAGAAAATTTGAAGTAAGTACTTCATTATGTTTGCGAAAGGGAAAAAGATATTTGTATCATTTTAAAGGTTTTGGGAAGCTGTTCAGATATTGAAAACTTTGCCGCAAAGCCAAGTTCAAGAGAAGGTTAACGAGATATGGGCAGAATTCCTAGCCCCGGATGCAAGCTGCCCTATTAATGTAGATTCCAGATCCTACGAGATTACAAAGAAGAATATGGAGAATCCGGAAAGGTGGAGCTTCGATTGTGCATCGGTATGTTTATTATTTATTTTTTTTTTAACTTGATAATCCTAGTAGCGATGGTGGCTCTAGAATTTGATGGATTACTCAGGAAACTCTCAATAGTGTTTTGTTTCATTTTATACATTTTCTCCTATAATTTTACAGGTGGATCTTATTATATTTAGAAAACCTTTAGGCTTATTTAATTTATCGTAAGTATCTGATATGAGAATGACAAAGATTTAAAGAAGGGGTGGTGGTAATAAGCTTGCAACTTGCACAAACATTTTGAAGAATTGTATGTCAATTCTACCATAGAAGCACGTGAATTAAAAGCTCTATTAATAAGGGTGATGGTTTTGAAGGAATATAGCAAAATTTAATCAGTCGATAACGTTTTAATTTAACGTTTCAGAATCACGTATATCATCTCATGAAGAGCGATAGTTACTCTCGTTACCTAAGGTCGGATATGTACAAGGAATTCTTAAATGGGTCGAAAAAAAAGGTGAATTGTAAATGGTTCCCGTACGTTATAGTAATTCGGTTTGTATTACATAAAATTCCTGATTCCAGACTTCCGTGAAGGGGATACGTTCAATTGTGTCGTTTTCAGCAAGAAAAGAAACTATCACTTAGTCGATAGGTATTAATCTATAGCATATTCAATATTTGGACGACAATACATATAACTGTTATTCACTTGTCGTTTTACACCCCTTTTGCTAATTTGGGATATCTTAAACTGTCGTTTTCTAACAGTAGGGAAATCTTAAACGACTAACGTTCATATTGAATATTTTGAACGATCGAGTCTAATAAAGAATTAAGATGAATCAAAGGGAAATCAAAAATACGTCCATAAACAATGAACAACTACTGATTATAACACTTGCAACGACTTAAAGAACATAGACGTTTAGAGTTAGTAGCGCGTTAGTGCGTGCAATTTGAGATATCCTCTTTTCTTTTGGCCCTCTAATGTAACGTAATCAAATCTATTTTCCCCGAATCGTCTTACTCAGAACCATAAAATATCATATTGAAATTGAAATTTTACCATCTATACTTTTAAGGAGATATCTTCATCTTTTCCGTTTCCCTACATTATCGACAGAGTTACCATATTAAGACTGCACGAGATATCTAAACATTCCAAGCAGTTTCAAATTGGAACCGTGTAAAAGTTCAATTTCAATTGAGTAATGAAATTATCGGGCAGAATAACAGTTCATGACCACTGCCATTAAAATGCGTCTGTAATCCGACGAAGTTATTCGCGTCGAAGACGTTAGAAATATGTATTTATAACATATGCAGGGTGTCATATTAATTAACAAAAAAAAAAAAAAAGAGGAGAAAAACTAAGTTCATCTTGGAATTAATTTATATTCAAACACCAAATTAGATTGCTATCACATAAGTATCACCGTATTCAATAAATAACACGCACATACAAACTCACGAATTTAGTCTTGTTTCACGCGTACACCCTGTATATTTTCGCAATAATTAAAGGAATTGATTCGATATTAATTTGGATCGTATGTAGATGTAGAAATGATATCATTATAAGAGAAAAACTATGGTAATGTAATACTCTCTCTGTGTGTTTATTAGTTTGAATCTAATGATGATAATAATAAGATAAACGGATAACATGTGCGCATTAATACTTTAATAAAAAAAAAACATACAAAGATTGCTAAGAAAGTATTGAATATTAGTTTTTTAAAGAGTATATTATACTTTTTAATATAAATAAATGATACTAATACATTGTTAGTGTCGTTTGTTAATATTCTGTACATAGAGCCCATTTAGAAAGTTTACGATATTTTTAAATGATCTCAAGTGTACAATGTAGTTAATATCTTACATATTTCATAAGCAATACATGCACATCATTTTCTATATTAATATTCTATTCGAGATAAATATGATTTTGCGGTGTTCTTAGTTTACCAAAGGAAACCTTTCAAAGTACTTACGTACTTGCAAAACGTCTTTCAAGAGTCTACCAATCAAGTAAATCATCTTTTGACTGCATTTCCGTTTTATTCGTCTACATTTCGAAAAGATAAACTTTTCTACTGTCTAAACGCAATGCGATTTATTATCCACTTGGTTTCAAACAAGCGATTGGTAGTACCACATAACTGTGTGATATTAAATAACTACACTAAATTGATATTAAAATAAATTGTGATAACGTTAATAATAACAGCAAAGGTGGATTTTTTACTTTTTATGCACTCTGTATGATTCTCGCTACTAGGTGTAAAAATGAAGAAATAAGAATTTCGGAAACACAATTCGCTTTCCTTGTTTAATAATTTGTTGATAGACGAGCAGATCCGAATTTTCTAAGATTTTTTTAACGAAAAATATAGAAAATATTTTAAATAGGTAGGATTTACAATATTATATGTGTGTGAGAGTCTCAGAATAATAATAATAAAATAAAAAATAATCACAATTACGAGATGCAATAATTACATGTTTAACTTACTAATGTTTTGATGTTACGAAATCGTCTCGTATTGTTTATGTGAATGTTGTGAATTTCTTTGTGATTAATATTAATCAATGGGACGAAATTATTTGCGAAAGCTTATGCGCGTTCTTTGTATTGCATTACCTCAGAGGATCATTTTTCGATTATTTATTAATCTATCTATATCCTTTTACTGTATTTGTATGGAACAGAAAAGTTAAAAAATCACGATATTACGAAATAGTTTCCACAAGAACATATATTATTACATTAAAACATTAATGATATTATTATAAGTGTAAGGTAATACTAACTAGAAATAAAGAAAAGAGTAATAATAACAACAATGAATACAATATCAGTAGTTATATGTACATAAATGTAATGATGACTATATAATATAAGAAGTCAGATTAAAATTAGGGATATGCATTAAATAATAAAAATCGCCGGTGATATATTATCATAGTGAAAAAAAAGAACACAGAGATATATTAGTAAATTTAAAACAATATTTTAGCGTTAAGAGATAGTACATAGACTGAAAAACTAATCAATGTTTCAATAAAATCTAGAAGAGGACCCATGCAATATATATATATATATACATGTATATTATACAATCAGCTTACTAATTCTAATTCATTTTTATATTTACTTATTCTATTTGCACATCTGTGTTACGTATATTTCGATTTCCTTCTTTCTGTTAGAGAACAAAGATAGTAAATTATCTTTTTAACGTGTCTTAATTTCTCGTCTTAACTATGCTTTCAATGTTTTAATGGTAGTTACAGATACTTAAATACAATAAAAAAAAAACGTGCTGCGTACTTTAGAAATTAAGAAAAAAATTATATCTTAGTCGAAAATTAAATTCTGCCATGAAAGGGTGTCAAAAATATCGTTCATAATTCGCTGTAATATTTTATCAATAATAAGGAATTGAAATATTAATATAATATTTAGAAAAATTGTCCACATATGTAGTAATCCCTAAAGAGAGAAATAAATATAATTTCAAATTGCTGTTTCATTTTTTATTTCCCTATTCCTCGAAAACTGATTGGCTTATTGCTTCTACATATTAAAAGAAAAATTTATTTTAAAAGCTGTAGTAGTCCCTAGAATTCTATATAAGCGGCATAATGAAGATTATTCATCCAAAAATAGTTAGGTTGTTAGTTCATAGAGGGCTGAACAGACATCTAAGTAAAAGAAAACAGATGCTTTTTAAACGTTCTATAATTTCATACCAAAATTACTTTTTTTTTTAATTCCACCGGAGATCAATACCTAAGACAGTAAAGAAGCAACCCAATTTCTCCAAAATTTCTGAAAGCTGCATTTTTAGTTCAATTCAACCCGTTGAAGTATTCAAAATGAATTCTTGTTTAACCATGCCATTGTTTTCCATACATAAGATAATGCTTAATAAAAAAAAAAAAACGAAAAAGAAATCCAAGGAAAATCGTCTTCTTTCACATTATTTATCAAAGTTTTTTGATGGAGTTATTCGACCAGCAACATTAAGTACTCAATGAATGAACAAGAGGAAATTCGTGAAGACGAATTTTTAAAGCTTTAACTTTAAGATGATCTGAGGATTCTCTTAGGAACTACAGATGGTTTATTAATGTGTTTTTTTTATATATATATGAAAACACATTCGTAGAATTGAGTGCAAAAAAATGGCTAACACTGTTTAAAGCTTATGAACGTGCTGGCGTCCAAAATCTAGAAGACAGCTTCACGTCTATGTTAGTTCGATTCATATTATTGATATCTACAAAATGAGTCCTAATTTAACCCTTTCGCTCTTTTTGTCAGTAAGATCTGGGTAAATTAAGAAACTAGAAATAAAATTCCAGAAGATGTGTACGAAAATGTGAATTTAATACATGGGCTGAAAAGTCCCGAGCCTAACAAAGAAAACACGGTTTTTTTTGGTTCAAAATTAGCTTTATTCATCAACGTAATCTCCATCAAGAGCAACGCAATCATTCCAGCGCCGCTCTAACATTTCAATACCACTTTTGTAGAACGATTTATCGTTTGCCTCAAAATAGGCCTCAGTTTCAGCGATAACCTCTTCATTCGTGCGAAATTTCTTACCGGCGAGCATTTTTTTGAGGTCTGCGAACAGCCAGTAGTCGCTGGGAGCCAAATCTGGCAAATACGGTGGATGTGAGAGCAATTCGAAGTTCAATTCATGTAGTTTTGCCATTGTTTTGATTGACTTGTGACACGGTGCGTTGTCTTGATGAAACAAATTTTTTTCTTTGCCATATGCGGTCGTTTCTTTGCAATTTCGGCCTTCAGACGCTCCAATAATGCTATATAATATTCACTGTTGATGGTATTTCCTTTCTCAAGATAGTCGATGAATACTACACCACGCACATCCCAAAATACCGAGGCCATAACCTTTTCAGCCATTTGTTGGGCTTCCGGGCGCTTTGGACGAGGTTCACCAGTTGCTGTCCACTCAGATGACGATCGTTTTGATTCTGGAGTGAAGCGATGGATCCATGTTTCATCCATTGTCACATATCGACGCAAAAATTCCGGTTTGTTACGTTTAAACATGGACAAACACTGCTCAGAATCATCAACACGTTCTTGTTTTTGGTCAACAGTGAGCAAACGCGGCACCCACTTTGAACAGAGCTTTCTCATAGTCAAATGCTCATGCAATATAAAGCCAATACGTTCTTTTGATATCTTTACGATGTCAGCTAACTCACGAAACTTCACTTTTCGATCATTCCAAACGATTTTGTGGATTTTTTTATGTTTTCTGGTGTTACCACCTCATTTGGACGTCCACTGCGTTCTGCATCATCGGTGTCTCTACGACCACGTTTGAAGTCAGCAAACCAACGTTTTATTGTTGTTTCTGATGGAGCGGAGTCACCATAACGCTTTGCAAGCCATTGCTTCGTTTGAACGGTATTTTTTCCCATCAAGAAGCAGTGTAAAATTAAAACACGAAATTGTTTTTGATCCATTGTTTTGAAAATAACAAAAGTAGCGTGACTCTTAGCACAATAACTCACAAACTAATGAATAGAATATCATGAAATTTTAACAGCTGTCTTTTGAAGGTTAGTACTAACTGAGGGAAAGGTGACTGCAAGAAAACTAGCGTCATCTATGTGTTAGGCCCGGGACTTTTCAGTCCATGTGTTAATGTCAAGCATTCTCTTACTTTAAAAATTATTATTTCGTCATTACTGAGCATCCCCATATATTAGCTATACATATCTATATCTCAAAACCAAATTCCACGAAAATGGATTTACAAAATTTTAAAAAGATTCTCATTCAGTAGTACGTTTCTGCATGGAACGGATCTGCAGATTTGACTGCCGCATCTCAATTACGACCGAGAAAGGTAAGAAATTGTGCCACATAAACAATAAGAGGTAAATGATTTAGCTTTTAGAATTCTTATTTAAAAAATTTCCTCTTTCGGTTAATAAGAGAACATTTTTTAACCGGGTATTTTGAACGTCATTCTCGATAAATAACTTCCTGTTTGCGCTTTATATTAATATTTCAAACGGTTTTTAAGATGTCGCCTCTTGAATATTGTTTATATTCCATTATAAAGTTACTCAAATGGATATTACATACTCAGCTACTTTGAAACCAAACATTACAAAAATTTTAAAAGGTGTTATTCGATATCGGAAACCGATTTTCAGACTTTTCATTTCAAAAGATTTCACGATTTTTCTACAGCTTACAGGATCTATAGCATTACATTTCAATACATATAAAAACGGACCTACGGAATCGACTGCTAGTAGTATCCGTTCTTTTATCTACCTTACTTTTTAAGTTACTACTCTAATTTTCTCTTTTGAGTGATGAGATACGAGTGAATTAAGAAAATGGAAAATAACATCTTTTGTTTCGATATTTTAATCATAATATATTACCCGCTGTCTATGGAAGAAAGGTTTCTTTGGCAGCTCTATTAATTGTAGTAGTTCCTATTATAGAAGATTGTATTATTTCTTGTTCTATGTGTAATATCGTAATATCGAAATAGATGTTATACGTGTTAATTCGTAAGTTAAGTCAACAAATTAATTTAGAGAAATACATATTATCCTAATTTGTCATCGCATTAATTCCGAATTCTAAAGCCTTCGTTTGATTCAATATATTTCAACGTACAACAGCACTGCACTGAATATATCATGCATCTCTTTGGAGCCCGATAGATCAAACGGACACTACGGTTTTGATAAAATCGCGCCTCTCCGTTTGGATGGTCAAAGTGTCGACCCTTGCAAAACATATACTGGGATAAATTAGATTTTTTTTCAGGGAAAGATATACGTACAGCTAGGTCATTGGTCATATACTGGGTGATGGAATAATGTCAACTACGAGGAATCTAAGGAAATGAAAAAAAAACCAATAAATAATTAAGGAGAAAATTTAATAATTTAAATCCCCATCGAAGTTCACCCAACTGAAAACCTAATACATTCTAAAATTAAATCTGCTCGGATGCTTCAATTCCACGATAAACTTCAATAAAAATAACAAACCCTACGATCCTGCGTCGTTTCGAGGAATAGCAAACAAATTAGATCAATCAAGAAAAATGTTGGGACTCCTCAAAACATAAATATTATCAATACACGCGTCCATACATGTACATTGTTTATTTTTACGTCTTTCGTTGAAAAAAATACGCTTACATAATGAAAAGAGGATATAGCGGAAAAGGAAGATCTAAGGGAATTTTTAACCTGGTGCGTTTTAATAAATTCACGTGAGCGTAAATGCCGCCCCTAATTCAACGTCTACGCTTGAAAAAATTTGAATTCCTTTGTATGTGATTCAAGAGTGAAGCACTTAGTCGTCGGAACTTTTGATTTGTGACAGCGTCGTTATATTTATGTTTAGATAGGAAGAACTCTCGATATGATAATCCACTGGAGATCATATTTTCATCGTAGAAAATGACAGGGACGTATTCAGTAGACCTCATAATAACTATAATCGATAAACTAGATATAATTAAGAGAAAACTGTAGATTTAATAAAGAAATTGCCTACAAACGTAAACGAATATATATATAAGAATTGAGTTGATTTTTCTTTTCTATTATTGTTTTATCTAAAATATCTTTGTCTTCCAACGATATACTGATAAATAAACAGGTCACTGAGGTCCTGCTTAATAAAAGGTAATTTTACAATGTGTGAAAACAATGTAGATCTCCAGTTTGACTGCGGCCTTCACATTTTAATTTACATCTGAACAAATATAACCTTTCAGTCATATTCGCATTAACCCCCTAGTCTACCAGGAAATTGGCATATCACGAAAATATTTTCATAGTGCAAAAACTATTTATCAGAAAAGTTCCGGAAAGATTACAAAACTATACCTCCTCTATTATAAGATGAAAAACAACCCTATAAAATCATTTCTTTCGTCATCTAGGAAGTTTAACACATAGGCTGAAAAGTCCCGGGCCTAACAAAGAAAACACGTTTTATCTTTTGCCTCAAAATAGGCCTCAGTTTCAGCGATAACCTCTTCATTCGCGCGAAATTTCTTACCGGCGAGCTTTTTTTTTGAGGTCTGCGAACAGCCAGTAGTCGCTGGGAGCCAAATCTGGCGAATACGGTGGATGTGGGAGCAATTCGAAGTTCATTCATGTAGTTTTGCTATTGTTTTGATTGATTTGTGACACGGTGCGTTGTCTTGATGAAACAAATTTTTTCTTTGCGATATGCGGTCGTTTCTTTGCAATTTCGGCCTTCAAACGCTCCAATAACGCTATATAATATTCACTGTTGATGGTATTTCCTTTCTCAAGATAGTCGATGAATATTACACCACGCACATCCCAAAATACCGAGGCCATAGCCTTTCCAGCCGATTGTTGTGCTTCCGGGCGCTTTGGACGAGGTTCATTAGTTGCTGTCCTCTCAATGACGATCGTTTTGATTCCGGAGTGAAGTGATGGATGCACGTTTCATCCATTGTCACATATCGACGCAAAAATTCCGTTTTGTTACGTTTAAACATGGCCAAACACTGCTCAGAATCATCAACACGTTCTTGTTTTCGGTCAATAGTGAGCAAACGCGGCACCCACTTTGAACAGAGCTTTCTCATAATCAAATGCTCATGCAATATAAAGCCAATACGTTCTTTTGATATCTTTACGATGTCGGCTAATTCACGCAACTTCACTTTTCGATCATTCAAAACGATTTTGTGGATTTTTTTGATGTTTTCTGGTGTTACCGCCTCATTTGGACGTCCACTGCGTTCTGCATCATCGGTGTCTCTACAACCACGTTTGAAGTCAGCAAACCAACGTTTTATTGTTGTTTCTGATGGAGCGGAGTCCCCATAACACTTTTCAAGCCATTGCTTCGCTTGAACGGTATTTTTTCCCATCAAGAAGCAGTGTAAAATTAAAACACGAAATTGTTTGTGATCCATTGTTTTGAAAATAACAAAAGTAGCGTGACTCTTAGCAAAATAACTCACAAACTAATGAATAGAATATCATGAAATTTTAACAGCTGTCTTTTGAAGGTTAGTACCAACTGAGAGAAAGGTGACTGCAATAAAACTAGAGTCATCTATGTGTTAGGCCCGGGACTTTTCAGCCCATGTGTTATAGTGAATTATAATAAAATTTTAACAGCTGTCTTTTAAAGGCTAGCACTAACTGAGAGAAAAGTGACTGCAATAAAACTAATGTTAGGCCCAGGACTTTTCAGCCCATGTGTTATAATACTCGACGTTTCATTATCTTGTCGTGATCTTCGTCAAGTATTACGAACTTTCTAGCAAGTAACAGTTATTTCTTATTCGTTAATGGCAAGGCGAAATCACACCGTACGATATTCCTTTTCTGCTGTAAATTCTCAAAGATTTTGACATCCTTATCATTCTTTATATTATGTTTAACTATTTTGCGGTATAGATTAGTTCTTCAGAGCTTTAATTTGAAAATTAATAGATTATGTAAGTAACATTCAAATACAGAGAACTTTAGTTATACTGAAATTCTAATTTTATAGCAGTTGCTTTGAATTATGTTGTAACTATTACATTTACCATTCTATTATCTGAACTGCAGAATTATCTCTGAAGAATCCATATACAATTTTATTTGGTAGAGATTTTATATTTCAGACAGATCTTCAAATCTAAATTTACCGCGTAAGATTGACTTCACAAATTTATAGGTTGTAATTTGGGTTTGGGGTCTGTTCAGAATATCGTCTCTCTATTTTTGTACATGGCAGAGAACCCGAGAACTAAATAGCAGCTAGCAAAGATGGTTGTGATAACTGAAAGAATACATTGTATTCGTATTAATTATTACGGTTATTGATGTAGATCGACAGACTCTATTTTTTATTATGTTTACATGTAATAAAGGAACTACTTCCGGAATTGGACCGCGCCATGATGAAATATATAGAAATGAAATAAGAGCAAGAGGAGGAAGAAATAAAAAGAAATAGAGATAAAAGAGAAACTCAACGTTTCGCCTTCATCGTAGGAGGATTCTTCGGGAGAAACAGGGAGACAAACGTGGCACGGTAACCCGACGTGTAAACCACGTTAGAGGCGAAACCACTTTCTCAGAAGGTCACGGTAACTCGAGCCTACGTATTAATTTCATGCTTACATGTGCTTACTTGGGTATGTCCCACCCTCTATCAGTTGTATTACCAAGCTTTAATCTTAGCAGCACTTATATTAATAGCTACAAATGAATTAGCTATCTTACAACTAGACTTATCAGTTGACCAGTAGCGTGCGTCTTTACTAAATGCTGAATCTAATTCCAGGACACTTTTAATTTAACGTTGTTATTTATTTTGAATACTAAAATACTATACACTTCGAATATACCCCATCGTAAATATGTAATGGTAATATCTAATTAAGTAATACTAAAGCAAGCATGTATTTCTCAAAGTGTATATTATATTATATATTAATTGCAATAGTAGGTACTTCATGATTTCATATCCACCCTTCTATACGTCATACTGCGATTTAATTTAACGCCGAGTTCTATTTTAAATCCTTTCCAAGAATAACAACACGTCCTCGTTAAAAATGCTTGATAAAATTGTAAATAAAGTTGCCTATGTTTAAGGGGTTGTTATTAGGTGACACGAATTTTCCGCGATCTCTGTATAGTGTATATAGATTTGGTAGTCTGTGTATAGCGAATATATGGCGGCAGGTGTAGAAGTGGCATCCAGTGGGGCAAGCGCACATTCAAAAGTCGACAAACGAACAGCTGCAGTCTATCCCCTGGGAGGCGATGTTAGCCCGGGTAGTAGAATGTGCCACTCCCCTATCCGTCCTTCTCCTGGAAGAGGCCAGTAAGGCCGTTCATGATTGGAGCATATATATCGAACCCAAAATGAGCACATCCTTTGCCCGTGATGATTGGCGCATCCTCTAAAATCAAGCCATGCTGCCCCTGTGACATCTGACCAAACTGCAGCCTAGGATATTTACGGAAATATATTGCTTACCTTACCTTATTCTAGCCCTACGCTAAATCAGTTGTATATACCGGAACGGTGGTGGTTTGCGCTTTTGCAAATCAAGTGGGGGGGTTAGCAAGGGCCAAAAGTTCACCATCAACCTACTGGATGCTCCACTGTGGACTAGTTGGCCCTTTTCAGTAATTTTGGGACATCATCTCCAAATATATACATATATATATATATATATATATAAATGTGATCAAAATTTTATACGTTTTCGAAGTGACCGAATCATGTTTCTCATTATTTGTTTTCGAGAAAAATACACGACGATGGTGTTATAATCGTTAAAGTGGGAACTAATTTTGGTAAGTAAATTTAAAATCGTCCTTGTTCGAAATTGATCAAAACCAGCATAGTACTTTATTCAATTCTATGCTAAATGTTTAAAACCGTATTTAAAGAATAAGAACTCCGACGGCCGAAATCTACCAAATCGGTTATTTTTTTATAATTTCCTTTTCGCATTTTCAACTTGTAAATTATTGTATCTTCCATGTAAATAACTCATATTCTTAGAGGCAAGTTTACAGACAATACCTAACTAAATTTAATCGGTTTCTATTAAGCTTCTAAAAAAGAAGCTAATAAATTTCGTGTTTTTATATTAACAACAATAATAACTAAAATGTATAAGCATATATTATTAAATTTTATTGAGGATCTTCAACAATATTTTGAGGGTAAAACCAATCATAAATCGTTTACCACGGATCTAATACAAAAACAAAATAATCCTTATAGAAGTTCGAGTTAATTTAGTATTCACTTTCATGTTTATCAAAAGAAGTAACCGTTTAACCTAACAAATCTCTTCATATATATCAAGCAAATTAATTTCATAAATTACGCCGCTCCGCGAAAAATTATATAGGCTGTTCTCGATAAGATCTAATAGTCGCGTGTTGTTAAAACACTGCCGCGTTAATATGTCATAATACATATCATCACGTTGTAAACATAGGCGTAATCTGTGTGAAATTTCGAATAACTGAATATTCTAACGAACAAGGGTGCGTTGTATATTTAAAATAGAAAGCTAGAAGGAAAAAAAAGCAGGGGGTGAAAAATTACACGCAACGCTAAATACGTAATCATCTACCTACCGTACAAAAAAAAAAAACAGGGGAAACTAATTAATAAGATGTATGTGAATGGTTAATTTTTAAGGCGAGATGCATATCAAATTTGAAGTTTGAATAGCTACAGGGTAGGTAGTTGTTATTTGAACACGTATCCTATAGGTAATCGAGACAATACGTTATTTCTTGATCGTCTAGTATATAACTATGGGTACCAGTTCATTTTTTCCGCTTGTACTTTATACCATAAAGCACGCTTTCATCTGTTAAAAGTCCTTCAGTAGTAAAACAATGGCAGGGTAGGGCTGTTTCTACCCCAACAGACAGACCACTTAAGTATTGTAAATCAATCAATATTTGTGCAAGGCATATATACATGAATTCAAGAGAGTATTGTTAATAAATAAACAATCCTATAAGAAGCATAAACAAATATCGATTGAAAAAATGTACGGTCCCGCTTGAATCATACTGTACAGGTTACGAATAAGGGCACAGTATGATAATTTGAATACCGGAACCGAGACGTGGATAGATAATTTATTAAAATAGAATTAAATAAATTAATAACTTCCTTATATAAGGACCTAACGGTTTTATTAATTGAACTAAATACATAAGTGTTGTTAACTCCTCAATTAAATTGAATTCAGGCACACTTTGTGAGTTAAAAAATATAAGTACCTAATTGGATTTCTAAATATGTTTCTTGTTAGGAAAGTTACAAAGGAGAATCTGAGGGTGTCTAACCGTACATTTCGCGTATTGAATGGGATATACTCCAAACGTAGCTGAACTAGACATCTTGTCATATCCAGACGTTATTTATTTCGATTAGGTCGTCGATATTCGAAAACATTACTAGCGATTAAGTAAAAGCCAAGTCGAATAAATAAAACATACGCCATTATATGAATATAGGGAATATTTGGGAGTTTTTTTTTTTTTTCCTGAAACTTCCATTGTGAATGCTCCCAATGATTCCTGTCGCTTTAGAATTCTATTCCAGTGAACACAAAAAGGTTTCACCGCGCCTGATATGTACTGCCCTTCAAGTTGTCGCACTATAATTTTCAATACAGAACAATTATTCATTGTGCTGCACGACGGTACGTATACAAGCGACGGGGTTCCCGTGCGGTTTTCCTTTAATTTTTAAAGCATATGTCGTAATCGTGCCCGAACAATTTAACGGATCCTCGTAGAGAATATGGATCGATAATGATGTACATTACATCAGCCATTTTGTATTACCTATCAGGACGAACGTCCAAGTTTTGCAAGTTATGATTTCCGAATATCTGACTGTAATTTGTATCCTGAAAGAATCTGTCGGGCTGAAACGATATAACCGGAATTCTTGTGGTTGATTTGCTCGTCAAATCATAAGCTATAAGTGCTAAGGGAAGGGGAGGCATAAATCTCGCGAAACCAGCAATAGCTGGAATCGTTGGGGTCGTTCGTATATTGGAGATTTGTATTAGAAAGGGCTTGTGGAAATGTTGGTGACGTTCGAGTGTTTCAATAAATCCATTCTGGAGATGATGAGAAAGTATTATTTAGAACATTAAATTTTCCACGTTTCTATACCGAAAATTAAAGCTTTGTGATATTAGAACTAAATAAACAGGTTACTGTGGCCCTGCTTAATTAAAATATAATTTCATATTGTAGTGTAAATATTTCAATTTGACTCTGATTTTCCATACAGTCGATACGATGACACTGGTGCCAAAAAGACTAGGCTATGACCATAATAGTGTATTCATTTAAAATAATATGTATAAACATACAATTTCTTAAATAATCTTCACACATTCATATATGTAATGTTCATTTAAAGTTATCAGTGATACTTTTTTGAGTTACACTTTTCTTCAACAAAGAATCTAATTTGGTTTTGAACAAAATCATATTTTTTGCCTTACAATGCTTTTAAAATCATTAAATTCCAGTTTCAAAGATACTTTCAGGCTCTTCCTGTTCTTCTCCTAATTGCGACTTTCATTAAAAGGTGTTTTTGTAACTGCTAGTGTAATGTCAATTTCTAATGGGTAATCGCAAGTTACCAAACAATTATCGACTTTTTGAAATTCATTAAATATGTCAGCATTTAAAGGCCATTTCATAAGATCATCTCTGATAGCCCAATCACGTGAACTGAGGGTGTCTTCCTCATCCACCGCCCCTGAGTCTTTATATTTTAATATCCACTGAGCTGAAGGAATTTTATCATCGACGTCAAATTCTGAATAAGGATAAAATCCAGCGTCTTTAAATCAATTAACATTAGTTTCTTGTGAAACACGATTCCATGCGGTGTGTATAGCTAATATACCGTCTAATAAAGTGAAGTTGAAATTCTTATTTTCATCCAAGCAAGATAACACCTTGATCCATAGGTTGTAAGGCTGCTGTTGTATTCGGTGGAAGGAAAGTTAACATTATGGCAGGTAGGTTTTCAATCGCTGGATCGGTTGTATAATTGTCGATCAATAACACAAGTATTTTCTTTTGTTTTTGCAGATCACGATCCCAGTTATCCATGCTCTCTTATTTGCGGTGTAGTTAATTGGTAACACATTGCAAAACATCGAGGTGTTTGTGATTTTCTCCTTTCGGTACCCCTCATGTTGGCACAGACAAAAACAGTAATCCTTTCTTTTTTGTCCCCTTGACACTTTTCTTTTCGGAACTTCATGCCCGTTTAAAATTTCGCTGCCGGTATAACCTTTTATTGTTGTATCCATGTATTTTATTGGATGAAATATGGTACCTCCTCTTAAAACAGTCTATTCAGCTTTTTGAGCAAGATAATGTTTCATTATTGTGGAACGATATCCTGGAAAATTCTTCTGCTTTTTGCTGTAGTATTGGTCCACTTATGGGCATATTTTAAATCCATCTTTGCTTAAACCACTAAAGCAATGTTTGATCAACATTCGTGTTAGCTGGTTTAATTTAGAAATGTTCGAATTTAATGTCCCTTTAACTTTATCCTTGTCTTTTCAGATTGTGAAAACAGTCAAAGTTGACAAACTACACTTTCTACAAGCATTAGATGTTCTACTGTCGATTTCATCAATAATTTTAATTAATTAAGAGATTTTCTACTACTTGACATGATTATAACTAACAACAAATTCACTTAACAACTCTGACTATGTACGGCACCACACACACCAGAAAGTAGACGAGTTATAATAATAGTTTGTTTACAACAGTTCTGCCTTTTCGCGCAAACGGAGCACCACGTGTTATAATCGCAGCTGCAAATAGAAAATTTGCTCGTAGTAAAAGAAGTGCTCGTTGTATCCGAACTCAAATTGTATCAAATTTAATGTGCAATTGTCTACAACACTAAAAATGATTCGTTAAAACCGAACGTTCTTTATAAGTTGTATTCGTTGTAAGCGGACGCGACTGTATTTTAATCTACAACTGATCAAATCTTTCAATCAAATAGTTAAATATGAATTGACTTTTACGAAATTTTAGATATAATTAGAAATTTCAATAGATAGCGTAAATCCTTTCTACGTCGGCGTGTTACAAAACTGCATCAGTAACCAGTAAAACTTGTACTTGATAACGGAACTTTCACATAAAATCTTTGTAATTTCACATTTATGTTTTTAGTGTACCAGCGCATCCACCGAATATGTGTTTCTTTTTCTATTTTCCGAGATAGATTGAACGCAATTAATTTTACGAGCTGGTAAAGCGGATGATGTGCTAATAACTTAAATAAATAGTATATTCCTGATGGAATAAGCTCGGAGTAACGCTGCATATGATTAGGGATGTTCCGTGTTCAAGTGCAGTTAGGTAAAGCACTCACGATGAGTGTTCAATTCACCTCTAGATAATCTAGAGACAGTGCACGCTATGCACCCTTTTAATCGAATTCCAAACTAACCAGTTAACTTTAACTACCCCGACTCCCTCGTAAACGTACCCGCTATGAGTTGGTGGTTCGATTTGCTCACCCCCGTACGGTTAATTTTATGGCTTAAAACACACGTACATACGTTCGCGTGATCCCCCCGTTTGCTAAGTTTATTATATTAGTTGTGGGAAAATGTGTTACTACCGGCTATATTACACGTGCCGGCATAATTAAAACAAAATATTTACAAACAAAACGGGTTAGTTATACGACACTTATATGACTTCATTTTAAACGGAGATGAGGTATTTTTTTTCCGGGAATTAGAGAGGTGAATCGCTTCCATGCAACCCCGGTGTATACAGACTGTACACAAATAAAGTAATATTCCACGGACACTCTTGTATTCGACCGGAACGAGAGGTAATATTCAAATAATTGCATTGGAAAACCCTTGTACTAAACGCAGCAGCAGCATCACACCAACCCTATCAACCCCGATCGGTTTACCGGATCTCCGCGTAGCTTTATTATAGTTTACATAAAAGCTACATGGTCCATTACCGGACATCATGTCAAATTCCGATCCATTTAATTGTCGATTTCCGATTTACTATTTCCCCAATACGTTTGACGCGTTCATTATTTTTCGAAAATTCGCCCGGTTTTCATTTCGGTTACAATCGATTAGATTTTCGGTAATCTTTTTGAGTACATGATTCATATAATACGATACGACAGCGTACGAAAGTTAATTTTTAAGGGCGTTATCATCTATGCAAGCCTATTGATAAATCCCTGCTACTTATTATGCAAACTAAGACATATGGTCAGATGGCGTGAATACAGGCCAGCTAGCTGAACATTGCCGTCACTCGTCTATCTACAAGATAAATGTGAGTCCACGATGGCCATCTTGCGATGAACTGTTGGACATGAAATATATTATCAAAGTTTTACCCTTGCGTGTGGTTCGTTCTTACCCATCATGAATATGCGTTTTCTTCTATCTTTTGCATATACTATATTACAGACAAAAGACGCACACAAATTGTTCTTAGTATATATAATTTATGTCATACAACTAGATTTAAGTATATTACTCTTATCAGAAATATTCATACGTATGGTATAACTGCTAATTATAAATAGCTTGTGAGTATCACAACGGATATAGATAGCTTTTTTACACTTAAAAAGAAAAATATATAATTAACTTGTGATAAAGTTTCCTTACAAATTATTATTGTAACTACTAATTTACTACTGATCCAATTTCATTTTATTCTAATGTTGTTTGGTAAATATAATACTGCATCAATTATACATAAAAAGAGAAGTGTCTAAATACCTATAAGTGGTAAGGCATATATCTGATGTGAAGTAGTGAAACAGTGATTTCTTTTTTAATACAGCTGATTCTAAAAAGATATTATAAATAGTGTTACAATTTAAAATAGAGTAATTAAAAAGTAAAATTATCTTCAACGAACAAGTTAACAGTTTAATCAAGTTTGGTGGTTTTTTGCAAGTGACACGAAGTTCCTAGTTTTATACCTTATCTTTTTAGATACGGCGGTTAGGTTGATTATTGCGTTATTAGTTTCGCGTTAACATTGCTTTGTTTCACAATATGTGTTACTACTAGAAAAAAAATAACCTCATTTGGATTTTATGCGTTTTCGATCATGGGGTACCTAACGAATGAAAAAGCACCATAACGATTCCAATTTTCAAAAAGGGCCAAAAAACAATTCCTGACAATTATCGCGGAATAACGCTCCCTAATAGCACGTTCAAAGCTTTGACAAAGCAGTTCTAGAAGAAATGAGTAAACCTATACAGATCCGTGAAGAACAACAAGGTTTCCGGAAAAATAGCACACAAATCGCTTGAGTTTAATAAACCGGCGTTTATATGTCTTGTCGGCATGACAAAAGCTTTCGATTGACGTAACTGACATATGAGAGGAAGAGAAATAAACCCAAAGCTTATAAAACTAATTCGCAACATTAACAGCCACTTTAGAACGATGATAAAGGTGGCGAATAAATTAACCGAAGAAATACAAATGCTCATCGGAATAAGACAGAGAAGACGACTCGCTTAGCACATTTATATTCAACATGATTTTGGATAAAATAATCGGAAAGGCTATGTAAAACAGCAAGCTACATAATAGGCAATATTTAGTTCAATGCTGTCTGCTACGCAGACGACGCGGTTCTAATCGCTAACTCTGAAGACAACTTGCAAAGGTTACTTCACTCCTTTAATCAATCAGCAAAACAACTAAATATGATCATTAACACTGATAAAACCAACTATTTAGTAACATCTTAAGAACTGATAAGATGCAAACTGGAGGTTGACCAAAGAATGATCGAACAAGTGAATCAGTTTAAATACTTGGGAGCTGATACAACAAGTCCTGGAAATCTAGATAGTCCAGGAACAAATAAATAAAGGCATCTCAAATCTCAGGCTACTCAGGAGGAACAAATACTTTAAAATGAAAAGCAAATTGAGAGTTTACAAATCAGCAGTAAGGCCCGTAATGGCGTACGCTGTTAAAACATAAACCAGACACCTCCAATTCAAAATAATGAAACCACGCGTAGAAAGGAAGAAGAAGAAGATCATCGTGTATAAAATTTAAAATCATGCGTACGAAACATAATACATATTTTTGGAATCAGAAAATATGTGAGATATTCTATTTAAAGAAACTATGTCGATTCATTCGGTGTATTGCAAATTATTAAAGAGAAATTTAAAAATTAAAAAACAAACCTATTACGATTTTGCGTGTTAGTTAAAAACAAATTATTTATGACTTATTTTACTGATGCAAGGTTATAAAATTTACTCCAATTAACTGTCAAATAAAGTGATTACATAATTAACTTTAAATAGGTAACCCTAATAGAAAAAAAAATTGAGATAACAAAGTTTTCCTACTTTAATCTAAAAAGTACAGTCAAATGGATATAAAAACCACATACGATCTTTATATATAGCCAGTCGATCCCGCTGTATATGCATATAACATCCCAGTTTGAGGGGGTAGTTAAAAGGTAAAATGCATGGTAAATATTTGACAGAAATAATTACAGCCGCGCCTAGAAGGCGGAACCAAGCAACTACTAGTCTCAGGGGCTTAGTCAATTGCAACTGTCGGAGTTTGCGATTAGTAACCCGGCTGATATAGTCCAGAAGGATGGGGTAACATAACGGTTAAATCCACATTACGATATATCTTTTTATTGTAGAGGAAAACACTTTAATTATATTGTATGTACGTGTACGTTACTTTTGAGCGCTTTTGTATGCGTGACGTTTGCAAAATATCACAGCACACTTCTTTTAAAATAGTTAAAGCTAATTATAATATTGTCCAGATGTCGCAATACGATCTTATGATAAGAATAAAACGGAAGTTGTTCCTTAAGATCGAATAACTTCATTGTACCAGGGCTCGTGGCCCCCGCGTAACAAAAGAATGTCGGAAACGCGAGGACAGATGTAGCCTTCACCTCTTTCATTGTGTTTTTATCCAGAGAAGGCGTCTAGAACGCGAACCAGCAGGAGGAATATCGGCAGGGCGACGAGGGGATCGGTTTTATTAAAAGATTTGAGAGACGGAAGAAGTAGAACTTACATCGAATTCCATAATAACAAACGCAGGATTTAAACAAACACTTACGTTTAAAGTTGGGGAGCCGGTAATAATATTCCTCCGACAAACAGAGTTATCCAATATTTAAATTACAAATTGGTCGAAGGGGGTGGCTGGAAAGGAAGTTTGTGACGTGGCTTCGGCAAACCGATTAACCGCTAGAAAATGACTCTCGTATTAAATTTACATTTCCGTTTGTGGATCTATGCATATCTTAATAACAATTACTATACAATTGAGGAGGTACACGTGCATATTTTTATGAACCTCTGTACGTGCAAGCATCATTTGAGTTTCTCAAACGCTGTAATTTAAAACAAAAGCAAAAAAAAAAATGCGTGCAAGTCTGTTCGTACGGCGCAAGCGGCACGTGCAACTTTACGAAATGAATAGAGGTGGATGCAATCTGGTAGGTATGGAATATAGTCACATCCTACCACGTGCCCTTATGAATTGAAAGAATCATATTTCCGACATCACCTACCATTATTTCCTAAGAACATGCTCGCATATGTAAAGACCAAGTATTATATATACAAGGTGCGTTCCTTAAAATATTACGATCAAATTTTGAGCTAGATACAACTTTTGGAAGAATATAGTTAATGCTTTGCCCACATGCAACGTACAATAAATGTTACCAAATCTCATAATTCAATATATAACATACTCTCATCATTGGAATCTGATACACGATGAAAGATAGACAATTAGCTGAACAGGACAAGGTGTGCGTTAAGTCAAAGCCTACTTTCTGAGACAAAAGAAATAACAGCAATCGAACAATAGAATCTAAATTTCGTTATCTAGTTATAACATTGTGTAATTTTATGTATTTCTATAGACACACCATGCATCAGAGACAGCAATAAATTAAAAAAACAATGAATAGTCGTAGCTGCCAAATTTATTTACATCTACGGCCATTTTGCGTTCTTCAATGTGCTATTTAGTTGTTTTCTTTTCAACCATCGCATTTATTGTTCTGTTTGTTACTTCGCTCATTGTGAAGAAATTTAAAAATGACTCACTGATTATGGAATGAGAATTAATACAAACAAAACAAAAGTAATGGTTGTATCAAAAGAGAAGAAATAAATACAGATACAACTTGGAGAAACTAAAATACAAGTTAGAGATTTCCAGTACTTAGGAATTAGAATACAGGAGAAAGGAAGACAAGAACAAGAACAACAGAATACATAAAGCCAACAAGGTATATTACGCTATGAACTTAGAATTTACAAACAAAAAAGAAATAACAAAATAAAGAAAAACGACGGTCTACAGAACAGTATTCAGACCAATCCTCACATTTGGATGTGAAACTTGGGTACTCCATCGTCAAGAAAAAAGTAAAATCCATGCCCTAGAGATGAAATATTTAAAAAGAGTGATGTATGTAACTAGAAAAGACAGGGTAAGAAATCAATAGAAAATTATGTCGAATAAAGACAATTAGCATGGTGGGGACATTTATAAAGGATGGACAATACAATTCCGGTAAAGCAGGTCTAAAAAGCAAAGATATAGAAGAAAAGAACAAGTTAGAGGGCAAAAGGAAGCTGGAATAAAAAATAGGCAAAATTTTAGATAAGAAAGGAAAAATTTGGGGTGCAGCTCAAAAAATTTTAAAGAACAGACGGGACTAATCTATAAATAAATAATAATATAATAAAACAGTAAGAAACAAAGGAGTAAACGTAGCAGCCCCAGGTATTCTAAATAGATCGTGTAGATGCAGCTGTGGAATAAAGTATCCGAACGATAAAGTTCATGGCTGTGTATTATTCGATCATAGTAACGCATTGATTTTATAGATATAGATATTTTGCATCTCTAATGTTAACTTAAAAAATTATACCAAATAAATATAGTTCAATTACAGTAAATAGAAATACTTTACAAAATTGTTCAATACTAATATTTCTTAGATTTCAATTTTATTTTCTCTCAATGAAGTGAACTGAAAACAAAGATATTGAACCTTCATCAATCTGAATTTATTAACTTTAGCTATAATTTTTAAATTTGTTGGGGACATATATTAATGTGCCTTACATGCATACATGTATTTTTATGTAATACATGGGCTGAAAAATCCCGGGCCTAACACATAGATGACGCTAGTTTTATTGCAGTCACCTTTCTCTCAGTTAGTACTAACTTTCAAAAGACAGCTGTTAAAATTTTATGATATTCTATTCATTAGTTTGTGAGTTATTGTGCTAAGAGTCACGCTACTTTTGTTATTTTCAAAACAATGGATCAAAAACAATTTCGTGTTTTAATTTTACACTGCTTCTTGATGGGAAAAAATACCGTTCAAGCGAAGCAATGGCTTAAAAAATGTTATGGGGACTCCGCTCCATCAGAAACAACAATAAAATGTTGCTTTGCTGACTTCAAACGTGGTCGTAGAGACACCGATGATGCAGAACGCAGTGGACGTCCAAATGAGGCGGTAACACCAGAAAACATCAAAAAAATCCACAAAATCGTTTTGAATGATCGAAAAGTGAAGTTGCGTGAGTTAGTCGACATCGTAAAGATATCAAAAGAACGTATTGGCTTTATATTGCATGAGCATTTGATTATGAGAAAGCTCTGTTCAAAGTGGGTGCCGCGTTTGCTCACTGTTGACCTAAAACAAGAACGTGTTGATGATTCTGAGCAGTGTTTGGCCATGTTTAAACGTAACAAACCGGAATTTTTGCGTCGATATGTGACAATGGATGAAACATGGATCCATCACTTCACTCCGGAATCAAAACGATCATCATCTGAGTAGACAGCAACTGGTGAACCTCGTCCAAAGCGCCCGAAAGCACAATAATCGGCTGGAAAGGCTATGGCCTCGGTATTTTCGGATGTGCGTGGTGTAATATTCATCGATTATCTTGAGAAAGGAAATACCATCAACAGTGAATATTATATAGCGTTATTGGAGCGTTTGAAGGCCGAAATTGCAAAGAAACGACCGCATATCGCAAAGAAAAAAAATTTGTTTCATCAAGACAACGCACCGTGTCACAAGTCAATCAAAACAATGGCAAAACTACATGAATTGAACTTCGAATTGCTCCCACATCCACCGTATTCGCCAGATTTGTCTCCCAGCGACTACTGGCTGTTCGCAGATCTTAAAAAAAATGCTCGCCGGTAAGAAATTTCGCACAAATGAAGAGGTTATCGCTGAAACTGAGGCCTATTTTGAGGCAAAAGATAAATCGTTCTACAAAAGTGATATTGAAATGTTAGAGCGGCGCTGGAATGATTGCGTTGCTCTTGATGGAGATTACGCTGATGAATAAAGCTAATTTTGAACCAAAAAAACCGTGTTTTGTTTGTTAGGCCCGGGACTTCTCAGCCCATGTGTTATTTAATTGTTGTGTAATAAAGAATTAAGTTAATTACCAGTACCTGCATGCAATACATCTTTCGAAAAATAAATCACTCTTTAAATGAAGGAAATCACACTATTGATCGTATCTTCATGTTCTCATAAATATATCTCCATATATACTATTATATAAAACTAGCTTAAACATTCGGTCTTATTTTTAAGGAATAAGAGTGTTGGTATTTTAACGTTAAAAAGCGACAATAATCAAACATAAGACTCAGGTTGTGATTCATAGCATTGCCTTGAATGTTTATTATGTAACAAGAGGATTTATTCTATTTCATAGATCTTATTATAGGCGTACAGGTACGCTTATTTTATGCATAAAGGTGGTCACTATTGCATTTAATCTGAGGATGGTCCAGATATCGCTAAAATGAAAAAATACAGAGTACAATATCGTAAATAAAAATTATATAATAGTACAGACAGACTTAAAGTCTGCTGTGGTAAATCAGTTGTACTATTTAGAAATATTTGCTTTCTTCTAACAAAAAATCCTTGATAAGAAGTAATGTTTATGCTATTATTATCTTTTTTTTAAAAATACACTCACAAACTTATTCTTTTTCTTTGTATGGCTTCAATGATGCGGACGGTGTTGTTGTGGTCAGTAAGCCGTTCCTGATGTAGATACATTATCAATTATCAGACTCTTAATAATTACATGAGCTTATTGTTACTATGCGAAAATTTAAATGAGTGTATCCAAACAATTATTACAGTAAATTGTATGCACAGCCACTTGCAATCCACATAATTACAAAAATGGTATTAGCAACATTGTTTCAGTTAGATTTAAAAAAAAATGTGAGATTTTAAAAACTAAATATTTTAGAAAATAATTAGAAAGGTATGAATGGTATGGTTGAATCTTGTCGCAAAGGAACAATATATTTTATAATTTTGCTAATAAAATTTTGAATACCTTAATTATTGAAGATCAAAGACAAACAAAATGTTATAACACATCCTAAAGGTGTAGTTTATGTAATAACGAATTCGTAAAGTATCGTTACTTACAGTAATTAAGCTAAATTTACGTAGTATAACTTTTTAAAGTTAAGATCAAAGATACAAATATCTATTTCAAAATATTACACAGTTATATCATTACCGAAAATTGACCAAAACTTTCAACTAAAGAAGAAATACCTGCCAGCATTAACTGATGAATTTAGATCGAATAATTTGCTTATGTACATCTACAAAATCAATGTGTTCTTACGGTTGGGAATAATGCACACGTATGAACGTCTAGCAGAAGAATTTAGTTAAACTTTCTTCCGGAATTAATATTAATCGGAATAAGGTATAAGCTAGAATATAAGGAAATATTCCGTATGCTTGGTATGTTATGAACTTTTTTACGACAATAGTTAATTATCATAAAAATAAAAGATTTAGTAATCGGTGGATTGACAAACGAGATTACATTTTATGGCCTGTACTTTGCCCACATTAACCCCAATGGGCTTCCGACTTTGGAGTTACATTAAAGGTAAGGTGTACAAAACAAAAGTCAATAATATGGAACAACTGTAAATTGTATTTTGACGAAAATGATTCAATTATGAGTATCAGTAACAACGAACGACTTTCCGAGCACGAGTTCCGTAACAGTACCAGAACTAGACAGTCATAAAACTCTTCTTATAAATATAGTTCTCAAAATAAACCAATGTATTATTAACATAAATAAGAAAATTAGAAAGAAGAAAAGGTATATAGGCTCAATACTATATATTTCAATTTTACATGGATTTAAATCTGGAGCTTTTTACTCTACCTCTGGAGTACACAAGGGGTCGAACCTAGGCCTATGGCTCACTAATATATATAATACATATACAGTGAAATTTCCTTTCGCGGACACCCCTCTTACACGGATACCTCCCTTAAACGGACAGTTTCTCATGGTCCCGACCGGCTCTCATATAATTTCCATTGCATTAACTCTTTCTTGGACGGATATTCTCTTGAACGGACGCGGATACGAGAAAATGTCTTCTTAACCGGACAAAAAATAAAATAAAGAAAAATATTTAGTGCTTCTTCTGATTGGCTCAATAAATTTAGAATCCGCCACAATATAAGTTTTAAAGCGATTTCGGGAGAAGGAGCTTCGGTCAATGCTGAAGATGTTTCATCGTTTTTAAAAAAATGTCCTTCTTTGATTAAGGGATATTCACCGAGAGACATCTATAATGCCGATGAGACAGGCCTCTATTTTAGGGCTCTACCCGACAAAACGCTCACATTAAAGAAGGAAAAATGTGTTGGGGGTAAGTATCCCAAAGAGAGGTTTACAATTTTGCATTGTGCAAATATGACGAGTGAAAAAGAAAAACTCCTAGTCATTGGTAGGGCAGCTAAACCCAGAGCTTTTAAAAACATTAATATAAATAACCTGCCTGTAACTTGGAAATACAATTAGAAAGCTTGGATGACAGGAGAAATTATGACAGAGTGGTTGCAAGACCTAGATTGGAAAATTGCTAAAGAAAAGAGAAACATTTTGTTATTTTTAAACAATGCGGGATCTCATCCGAAAGACGTTCGCTTAAATAATATAAAAATATTATTTTTACCCCCTAATTGTGCATCAGCTTGGCAACCACTTGACTAGGGGATTATAAAGAATTTTAAAACTTATTACCGAAGTCTAATACTCAAACATCTGCTAGTAAACATTGAAACTGCTGGTACAGCTTTTGAGTTAATAAAGAAAATTACACCAGTGGATGCAGTTTATTTGGCAAAAACCGCTTGGGACCAAGTAACCAAAGAGACAGTTCAAAATTGCTTCCGCAAAGCAGGATTTAATCATGTAAATATGCAAAGTGAATACCAGTTAACTGAAGCTGATACATCTGATCTAGAAGATGATTTCGCTCTTAGTGTACTTTCAGATATCCTCAAAAATAAGAATTTGTTGAAATTGAATAATGAAAACCTTAAAGATTTTTTGAACGTAGATGAAGATTTGTAAGTTGAAGATCCAGATTCAGAACAAGAAATTGCAAATCCAGTTGAAATACAAGAACTTTCGGAAGATTCTGATGTCGATGAGGTTCCACTGCCAACAGAAGCTATCCCAAATTATGGTAAAGCTATTACCCTGACCAAGCAGCTCAAAAGTTTTGTCGAAAATCAGAGAGATACAGAGTCTTTGGAGCTTCTTTCTAAATTAGAAATACGATCTCAAGACGACATTTTAAAGAAAAAGAGAAGACAAACAACAATATATGAATTTTTGCGTCCTTAAAGTGACTATTCATTTCATTGTTTTGTATTACGTACTACATCTATGTATCTATGTACATACATATACTTTGTATGTATATATTTAAAGGAAATAAACTTTTTTTTCTTAAGCTTAAAGTTTCTTATTTATTTTAAAAACATTTATATGCATATACGATTTAAATGTCCCAGTTTCTTTAATATATTCATTTTTCGTTAAAAATTCGATTTTTGTTGTATCTACTACATATTTCTTTTAAGCGGACACCCCTCCTAAACGGACATCTTCAGTTGGTCCTGTTGGTGTCCGTCCAAGGGAGATTTCACTGTACATATATGCATCGATGATTTGCTAAAATCTATTAACTGTTCTTTATTAGCTTACGCCGCTTATGACATATCTTTTACAAGAAGAGTATATAGATTCGATTCCCAGTATTACATTAACAATATTAATATTGCGCGTCAGTTTTCTATTAAAGATTTAGGTGTGATATATGATGAAAGGTTCACATTACTTAGGCATGTCTCTAAATTATAAGGATTTACTTTTCGTACATGCAAGGACTTTACTAGCCTTGAAGCAATAGAAAGAGAATAAAAAGAATTGATTTTCCTAGTTTGTTATCTGGAGTTGATATCGTTGTACCACGCCTAGAATCAAGATCCTCTTACATCTCGGACAAACGCACTTTGGCGAGCCCCAGCAAGAAATTTTAATAGCCTCAATGTAGACTTGCCTTAATTTTTCATTTTTTTTTTCTCTATATGTTGAGTTATTAATATTTACATATCTTATTTGATATTTAATTATTATTAATTTCGATTTATTATTATTTTTATTTTTTGAGAAAAGTACACGACGAAAATATAAACAAGGGAAAATTATCAGCAGCAAAAATCAATTTGTTAACACCCCCATTTAATCGCTATAATAACTGACAATGCCTATTATTATCGACGAGTTGAAGATATTTCGTTCAGTTAATAGAACATCTAGCAATAATACGTTTTCGGGGGTTGAGTTTTGGATCAAGGAGGGGCTTCGCGTAAAGGGTGTCGATGGTCTCGGTCATGGGGTGAGCGTCAGCGGGGATAGAAAAGGAACGCACGGCTAATCACACACAATTAACGGACTGAGAGTTATCTGGTTTTGAACGTGATCTGCTGATGTCATTGTTAAAGGACGCCTGCTTGATGTCAACGCCGGGATTTTTATTCGTGGGTTGGCAGGCATGCCCGTCGCAGATAGAGTTCAAACGTTCAAATCATTTCTCGCCTTTGCCGTGTCTGTAATAATAACACATCCGCGGTGTATTAGCAATTTCCCCCAAATCATTAAGCTCTAATCCCACATAAGAACCAATAACATCAATTCCGCGATGATTACATGTTAAGCGTACATTTCTGCAGATGTTACTACTTGTTAAATTTAATAGAAATAATTTCTTTCTTTCCAGATGCGTTAGAATTTCGAAGTAAAATTTCGAAAAAAGGATGTCGGAGAATTTAACGAATATTATCACGGAAAGCTCGATGATAAACAAATCGAGTTCTTCTCCGAGAACTTTGAACTTTTCCATAGCAAAAATTATGGAACCGGACAAGAAATCGCCACCAAAAAGGAGCTTGTCGGACTTGGAGATAGAGCGTGCAAGCCCGAAAAGTATAAACTATCCGTCTCAGCTTGAGTCGGCGTTTAAAAAATACGTGCCGAACGTATTGCGTTCACCGTCGGAACTCGTACACCAATATCCTCTAGTTTATTACCCAAGCCAGTTGATGTGCGTTGCAACGACGTCGGTTTCTGTGTACTCGGTGTCTTCGGAGGGTGGATCGACAGGAAGCGGTCCAACGGGAATATCCGTAGTCAATTCCACAGCGTCGCTGCCTGAACACTACAATAAGTCTTGTCACATGAAGCGTACAATGGGGCAAGGAATCGATTCGAAGAGTACTCTGAATACGCCGACTAGCTCCACCAAGCAGAAAAGCTTTGAATGCGGTGAATGCGGAAAGGTTTTCAACGCACACTACAATTTAACACGTCATATGCCCGTTCACACAGGCGCTAGACCTTTCGTTTGTAAAATATGCGGAAAAGGTTTTCGGCAAGCATCCACTTTGTGTAGACATAAAATAATTCACACCTCAGAAAAACCGCACAAGTGTCACACATGCGGAAAAGCATTTAATAGATCTTCGACGTTAAACACCCACGCTAGGATACACGCAGGTTATAAACCGTTCGTTTGCGAGTATTGCGGCAAAGGATTCCATCAGAAGGGAAACTATAAGAATCACAAATTAACCCATAGCGGCGAAAAGGCTTATAAATGCAGCGTTTGTTCCAAAGCGTTCCATCAAATCTACAACCTTACTTTCCACATGCACACCCATAACGATAAGAAACCTTTCACGTGCCAAGTTTGCGGTAAAGGATTCTGTCGTAACTTTGATCTGAAGAAGCATATGAGGAAATTACACGAAAACAACGGGGCTACTGAACCGGAATACATGAATAACCCAACAAACTCGTCCTTCTCCAGAGACAGGGATCTACACCACTTCATTAGCCCGTTCTTGATTCCTCAACCTCCAACTTCCAGAGGACCAATTCCACTATATTCCGAGAAATTGTTATGACCCTTTCCGGGCTCGTACTAAACGGGAACACGATGAAGACGAAGAAGGAAACAACAACGCCCCCTCTTTAAAATTTCACTTGAAATTATCGCAATATAAATGTGGACGCTTTGTGAATCTGTGTTAATATAATAATTAATAATATGTATAATACTATTATATAAGGGAACGTCCAATTTTACTAAGTTCGGATCTCTATTTAAATGTGCAATATAAATAATGAGCTTATAAAATGGGAAATGGGAATAAAACGCATGTAAGTACTTGAATATGCATCATTTTCTAAAGTTTAAACAAAAAAAAAATCGCAACCAATACCATTATAATAATTTCGATTAGAATATGATGTACAAAGTTATAACGAAAAAAACTATAGATTATAAATGTTATATAGATAGTGTAGTGGTTTTCTTTAGAATAACCCTGTACACTTAGATGCTCAAGTTGAAGAAGGTAAGTCTGTTTCACGTAATTTTATTTACTGTTACGTACATATAAAGTACTTCACAAGATAGCTTTAAACAATACCCGAAACTGAAATTCGGTAAAATCGGTAAGACCAAAGATCGAATACGGCCCGCATGTGGTGAACGTGCAGAATATACGGATTACCAATGTTTCTTCCTCTCGAATGGTCAATCACAACAGATAAATCTCTATGTATCTCTAAGCAGATTACACCGTACGATAGCCGCTTCTTATACTTTCTTTTACAGCGCACAACGACGAGGTATATTTCCTAATAGTTCTTTATATTTTGATGTTTTTGTATGATCGTTTTAAATGGTTTGACCCACCCTCATCCTTTAAGATACGTCCGATGTAATCATCCTTGAAGTTTGAAGTTGGTTGTCGCTCCGATCTATTGTGACACTTACTTTTGAACGTTGCGTAAAATAAAATCGTTTCCTTCCGAAAAACGATACAAAATAAATATTTGAATTTTCTAGCAAGTTTTTATTCTCTCTACAAAATTCTCCGATTTGTTTCCTTGGTAACAACTACCGACTCTGTTTAGATTAAGACGTATTCTTTATACCGAGAAAATATAAATAAAATTATCCCTTTACGCAAGAGCTATTTTCTTTTTTATAAACTAAAAAGTAAATATCTCAGAAACATCTTTCCTATTGAGAGTAGCAAAAGTTTACTTATATGATTACACATCGAATAATCAATACGAAAATCTAGAGAACCTTTTATTCCCTCAGGCGCTTGAGTGTCTGTAGAACTGTACATCCTGTCTTCGAACGTTAACAATCAAACTTTAGACGTCGGCAACAGATTAAGTTTTATTGAGAGGCGAATTCGAGTAAAAATTATTCTGCGTTATTTCAAAAATCAATTTTGACATGTTGTAATTTTAATATAGACGAGATCAACCCCTTTTAGGTCAATTATGTAACCTGTAATAGGGAAGTAACCCTTATTTAATATCATGATTATCTTCGTAGGTGCCCGTATTATCGGAGGCAATTTAAGAATGCTCCAGCAAATAAACGGTCCTTGAGCGTAAAATGTTCGTAGCAGTATATTGATTTTCAAACCGTATAATATCAAGGGTTCATTTAGGAAAAAAAATCTTACTAAATAGATTTTAATCTCGTAAAAGAGATAAAACACGAAACTGGGGTTGGAAATGATAAATGTTGGAATCGAGCTTTAACACCTCCATTGATCGGAGGTAAATTTTCAAACTAAATACACCTAACAAGCTGTACAGAAGTAATCTCCCTCGTCTTCATATAAAATCGTCCATTGTCCTTGGCATGGAGCTTGATCGAATGTCATTGAGGTTATTAGAGGGTGGAAACATCGCGAGGGTCACACCTGCGAAGATCCCAGAATCTCACACGGACCAACACCTTAGTATAATGTGCCTAATACGTTGTACGTGGAAGCTTTGTTGCGTTTTCGGTTCGGCAAGCTTCCGTTAGTACATTTCGCTCTTAAGCCCATGCTAATACCCCGTGCTGTCCCTATTATCAAGATTTAATACCTTGTAATTCCTATAAATATGTAGCGAATTTTCTAGATACGAACTTTGCGACGTGGAAACGAAATCTGTTGGAAAACAGCATTATAACGATATACGTATTTTCTAATATACTTTGTAAACAATGTACTTCTTATGCTCAAATGAATTAATTCAAATTCGACAAACCAATAACGCAATCCCAGTACATACCTCTCTATCCACTTTATACCTAAACAAGAAAGATGCGATATATAGGTAAAGTTGTAGTAAAAAAAGAGGATTCACGCTAGTTAAACATTTTGAACTGTCAGAACCTTTGCGGTAAGTATCTACGAAAGTAATACGTATAGACTGTTGCGGTCTCTTTTAACATACCTCGAATATAATCACCTTATCCTTTCAAATACCTAACAGTAGCAAGCAATGTTAAGCAGGAAATAAGTAAGTAAATGTTATTAATACGATGAAATACAAACAAATTTTCACCTTTGAAAAGCAAATTTACAGCATACCGACTGTTTGATAATCTCAACGTTTCAAACTAATTAAAAAAAGGGAATACATCGGGACGTCAAAGAGATAACGTTGCTTATTTACAACCGAGCTATCTCTTCCAGATCGCTTTGGACTATCAAAGGTGTCGACATACAAAGGAAAGAGATAGTTGATAAATTCTCCAATCATTAGTACATAGAAATTAAATACGTAGTATGCTCGATAGTAAACCACAACATATTTGAAAGATTGCATTCCCATAAATAACGGTATAGCAGTAAGTAAGTAAGTATAGCAGTAAACTCCACTCGATACAAATTAATTAATTATTCGGATTATTAGACACTATCGTTTCGATAAACTAGAACTATCAAGTGTAGCAGAGCATATGGTAAAACCCGGACATAAAATTGACTTAAAAAATCTTAAACTTCTTAAAAACGTAAACTCGTGTAAACAATTAGACGCGTATGAAAAATCACAGAAACTTATTGAACAAAGAACCACCCCCAATTGCACATTCGAGTCTGATTGATCTATTACCATAAGGCCCTATTAAAGATAAGTTTCGTTTTCGTTCAATCCTTTTCTGAAAATACACACATATCAGAGATGAGACCACCCAATAGATTGTAAATAATCATATGTTTTAAGAAATTTTAGAGCCTGCGTAGAAAATAATTTGCATGTGTGATACAGTTTTTACATTCAGTTGCTAACACGGTTGACAATTCGAGTCCACGTGCTCTCGAAATGCAGCGTGTTCCGAATAATTAATTAATTTGCGTGGAATGGAGTTTACTGCTATACCTATGAATTACATTCCCATATTTGCAATTGTTAACGTTATTCTTTTTTATGGAGATAATCAAAATTAACTCAGATTGTTAACTAACTATATTAGAGAAATATAGGAGGATATCTGTAGACTACAATACCCTTCGATAATTGTCTTCTACTTGGGCTTTGAAGTGTAGAACAGCGTTAAACCTTGCCAGATTTTTAATTAAAATTAAAGTTATTATATCAGTTTGACAAATTGATGAATGTAGTTATTGATACCTATGATGAACTGACAAATTACGATTGCATTACGTTTTAAATGTACGAGAAATCAGTTTCTTAAAACTTTCATTGATACATAATCTAAAACGTAGTTTTATTCCGTTTATTACCAGAAAAATAAATGTGTTTGTAGGCTATACGTAGTTTAAAATTTGAAAGATAATAAAAATGATCAAAAAATGTATCACCCTAGATACCAAGGGCGTCAGATAACTTTACAACACTTCCAGATCCAAAAAAAGATAGTTACATGCAAATAAACATAAGGTAATAAATGTTGTAGCCTGGATGATATAGTCTATAGCAAAATTTTTATTTCAAATATTTTCAAATAAAACAGAGAAAGTCAAAGAAAAACGAGACTTTGCGCCATCTCCTATTAAAAGTCTGAACTTCAACTTCAATATAACAATTACGATCAATATTCCTCTTTGATCAGAAGGATATCTGTGCCATTTATTATCTACTCTGCCCTAAATACTACTTCCAACAATCTCAACTGCTCTTGTTATTCATAGAGAGTGCTAATATTATAAACATTTATCTGTTTAAACATTAAAGTTTAACACTTTATCTTTAACATCATGTAAAAAAGCAGGTGTACTGTATTTAGAGTACAACATCAACGGCACGGTTTGTAAATATTTATTCTCGTTACGAAATGCTAATTCAATACTAGTGAAAGTGAATCATATGACAACACCGCAATTCACAATATTTTATCAATTAATATCCAACAAGGTTGCTTTTTCTTTTCTAATCCAAAACTAAGAGGCATGAATTTGGAAAACAATGTTGAGGCAAGGTTTTAAATGTTGTAACGAAATTCTTTGCTGGCACCTTTTAATGAGATGGCTGAGCAAAACGACTCGCAAAGGGGTAGCAATTTCGGCAGCCCACTGTTCAGGGAAATATATAAAAACTCTTGGCTGACAAAAATTTCATCGACCGACCCTAAAAAGGTAAGCTATCAGTTGTATTATGTACAATTAATTATTGAAACGGAGCTTTATTTAGAAGAAAGAAAAAGTATGGGTAGTATTTTGTGTGCATGATGACAATGAGGCATTTCTGGAAACTTACACAGACTGTAAATCATCAGTGACTCATAAACCTGAATGGTTTATATCTTTGCAAAATACGAATCACATATCATCAACCATATGTCCGCACGAGCAGGAATACGAATTTGTTATAACTCTAAATAATGAAATTGTACGATTGGCAGCACCTACATGGGAACAGATGTTAGATTGGGTAGAGAGCTTAAGAAGCAAGTTAGAAGAACTAAGAATATTGAGCCCGAAAGAAAATTTATACAGTAAATTACCCGAGAATAGGGGCCTATCTTTATTACCAACTAGAGATCCCACATCCCCATTACCTCCCCCACCTGCAATACCTCCAGTATTTGTTCCAGGAGTAGAACCTTTAAGAAGCAGTAGAGATAGTGAAACAACAGATACATATCAATCAAGGTATTTGTCACAATGATGACATATGTTCAATCTGAATTGGTTAAACTTGTAGGAGCCATCCAATCTTACAAAGGGGTTTATCATTACCAGAAGATGCTAGTAATTCTTATTTATTAGGCTCGGAAGATAGTATAACCCCTCACTCGAATCCCACAAGGAATGTGTTCAATTTTGAATCTATAAATTCCGTCCTTATAACCAATGCGAATACTCAATCACCAAGTAGAAATAATTACGATAGGCTATCTGTAGGGAGACAAATAGCAGGTGATTAATAAGTGCATAAAATGTATTGATTAATACATTAAGGCCTTCATGTTCTAGGTCCATCGAATTTGTCGCAAAATGAAACGTTAAACTCTCCGAATCATCTACAACCACCGCCACAACCATATCGTACATTAAGAGAACAACAAGTATTGCAGCTGCAAAAAGAAATGAAACATCCTGGTGGTGTTAGACTGCAGCTAAGGAGGAAAGATTGTGTTAATTCAATAGCACTTGTCGATGTTATAGGAGGCGTTTGGTAATCATTTATAATCATATTAACTATCGTCCAAATTAATTTCCTTGAAATATGTAGGATATGTGGGTGGAAGCAAAAGGAACACCCAATGTTGTACAACGTTCTACATATCGGCGATCAACTATTAAATCTTGAAGGTTTACCAGTAAAATCTGCAAACGATGCGTATAAGATATTTCGAAATACCTCTTCTTTATACGTAAGAATTAAATGTGTTACAGTATACGGTTTGGCAAGATTTAATGTTTTAGATTAATATAATTATAAAGAGAATCCCTTTTGGCGAGGTCTTTATAATTCATCGTGATACGGAAGGACAACCTTTAGGTATCGTGCAAGATGGCAACACAGCTGTGATACAGACCGTTCAAGCAAACAGTTTAGTAGCTCGTCATGGCTTATCGGCAAAGACGAAGACTTGCGACGGGCTTTCTTTCACGAACTGGGTCCTGACGGAGATAAATGGCCGTCCATTAAACTTATATTTTAAGGAGAATCAAGTTCGGGATCGTCTTAATTCTGTAGGCCGTGATATATCGATATTAGTTCAACCATTAGATCTGATCAAGCAGCTAAAGAAACAGATGAAGACACTCAGGAACTACAAGGACTATATTTTACAGTGATACACATTTTATATACTTATACACTCAAATTTTTTCGGCCGGGATGTGCTTATTTCCTTGCATTATTAGTCTGTAAGGAAACTTTGAGAATAATGTCTGAACTTTCGTAGTAAACACGTAAAGCTGTGATTGTTTTTTTACATTCTGGTGCAACAATATAAATACACTTTTTACAATTTTACGTAAATGCGTTTTATTTCGTACGAACTTTTGCTTATCTAAAAGATAGGAAGTAACTATAAAATGAATTTCTTAATGTCCGATAACGACGAATTGCAATGTGCAATCGTTTACGTGAGAATATGTAAACTGAATAGAAATTACAACTCATTCGCGGTCAGAAATTCAAAGTTAATGAGGTAAGTGTTTACAATCGGATAAGAATGCTAATGATGTCACGGTAATTATGGAATTGTGCTATCAAAACAATGACGAAATTGGGAGTTGTTTCTGCTGGCCTACACGAAAATACTTTTAGTTTTTTTACGTAACTCGAGTTTAATCGATGAAACATGCGAATTGTAGCCGATTCAGAGCTGCGGTTGATAAAAAGTTGAATGTATTTTCGTACGTATTGCGGTAAAATAAGTGACATAACTTGCCCGTCGAACAAGATATTTCGTAGAAATGAAAATATTACAAGGTAGTGCATACAAAGGCAAGGATTACAATCGCATACTTATGTATATATACACGATATTCTACTGCAATTGTAACTACGATAGATAACGTTAGAATTAAAATCTATTAGTAATGAACGTAAATCTGCTGTAGAAAAATTCTCAAGGTAAACTAGAAATTTTTGAGGCGGCGGACAAGGTTGTTAAGACGATTATTCTAAACGTAAAAATTATTCTACACGTTGTAAAATTCGTAAATCTCATCGAGTTGATGGCAATGCGAAAAAAAAAAAAATGGCACGATAAAACGAGACGAACCGATAGAATTACAAATCTTCATTTCGAGTTCGAGCAATCTCACGTCTTCAGACAAACCAGTTGATAAAAGTTCCTTTTTATTTAAGTGGGTTTTCCCATATCAAACGACAAATAACGAAATAACCCACACACACTGTTAAGTCGCATACATACACATACTACGAATATAGGACCTGTTTTCTTCGGACTTCAGTTAATGGCTTTGCATCGTGCAAGAAACAATAAGTTTTATAAAAAGGACGACACCACCGTTCTACGACAGTATTTAATATCGAAATAAGGACGCAAAGATAGTGTAAAAGATGCGTATATGTACGTTTTAATCGTTAAATAGAAAAGAATACGCGAAAAATGTAATGTTGACGAGATTTTCTTTATGTTTTAGTTGTATTTGTTGTTAGTGCTTCGTTAATCTACTCAGTTTTCGCACAGATCCAACCAGACAGTGTTAGCGCGGCATTGAATCAGTTTGCCTTAAATTTTCTTGCGGTAAGTTATATTTTATGCATCATTGAATCGTGGACAAGGACTTTTTTTATGCAGTAATAAATAATAATTACCTAATCACCGTAAAAATCCTGTTTTTTTGTATACGCGTTACGCTGAACGGAGAAACTTTAATAATTAAACGGTTAATATTACTAAAAGTAACTCGAAAAAGCGAAATATTCTGTTTTATTTATTATTATGACGTAAAAAGAGGAAAAAAAACAAATAACGAAGGAACCGGTATATTTAAACACGAAACAGGTTCCTTCTCTACTTGTCTTTTAAACTAATTCGGACGACTTCAAATTTGCGTCTTCCTCTTTGTACAATTAGCACTTTTTTTCCAACAGGAAACATGTACTCAAGCTGGGGAATCTATAAATTTGGCGTTAAGCCCGTACACAATCTGGAATGTGATGGCCATCATAAATGAGGGAGCTAACAAAAATACTGAAGCGGAACTGGAAAGAGTTCTAGGTATCCCCTCAAATGCAACGCTTAGGGGGCAATTCAGAAAATTACAACAATCATTGAATAAACGGATACTGGTAAATTTAACGCCTTAAAATTAGAAATATAAGTAGAAACACGTCAATGTTATATTCTAGAAAAACTCGAATGGGGTATCGCTCGACGCTTTAAACGCCGTTTTTACGAGATTAGAAAAGAAAATAAATCCAGACTACAAGCAGCTGATTGAAAAGCTGTACAATGTGGAAGTGACGGCTTTGAATTTTAACAACGCTAAAAATGCTACGATGTTTATCAATAGTAAACTGGCTAATGTGACTCGAGGAAGAATCAGCGAGATTATTAGCGAAAGTATAATTTTAAATCTGTGACAGCGGTAAAAGGTTCGATATTAATTGGTAAAATTTTAGACGATCTTAGCGATGCGCAGATATTCGTGACCAGCGCCTTGTTTTTCAAAGGCCAATGGGACTTGAAATTCAACAAATCGACCACGAAAGAGGAACCGTTTTACAACGAACGCCGTGAAGTTATTGGTAACGTAGAGATGATGTATAATAAAGGCTTATTTCCATTAACGAAGGTGTTAAACGATAAAGCTTTCGCATTGGAATTGCCATATATGGTAAGTGCATACATAAGATAAATAAATAAGAATGATTCTCATTATAGCATTACTTTAGGATAACAAGATGTCCATGATAATCATTCTGCCTGTTTCAACTACTTTACAAACAGTATTAGATACGCTCGCTAAACAACCTTTCACGACCATCATGGATGCCTTGAGATACTCAACTTTGATCTTCGGCAATGATCCAGTCAAAGTGTACATTCCAAAATTCAAAATCTTATCGCATTTAAACCTTAACTTCGTTCTCGATCGAATGGGCATTAAGGACGTGTTCAGTTCCGCCGCAGCGGACCTATTGGGGATCTCCTCGGATCCTATGCATCTTTCCAGAGTTGTCCATAAAGCCGAAATTGAAGTGGATGAAGATGGAACTGTAGCATCGTCGATAAGCGCCGGAGAAATTGAAAACAAGCAACCCCCGATCAAGATTAAAGCGAATAGACCTTTTGCGTACTTTGTATATGATAAAGAGACACAATCTATCGTATTCATGGGAAAATATAGCCTTCCCGTCTGATAATATAATTTTATTCTTTAATTAAGTTAGCTAAGTTCCTATTTAACTGCTTATTATAATTATTATAGTATTTATTCCAAGTATTAGAATAAACATTTGAAAAATTACGCCTATATATTTTATTTAGTGCTTTTACATGAGAAAATAAACAAACTAATTCGTAAATGGTGTACGATTAAAGAAGGGGAAGAGGGAAATTAAAAGCGATATTTCCGAAATAAAATTGCATATCCGTTTATGGTATATACGAGGGCGACCTGAAATGTTCCCAGAACCGGCAAGAGATGGCGCACGAAGGTTGAAGTGAATTCATTGCCTTTTATGTCAACTGTCAAAATTTTAGACGTCTACTGTCAATAGTTGCTGTTTAAAAGTGTGTTTTGTGTAACAAGTCAAGCAATTTTGCAAAAAATGGATAAATTCGAATTTCGTGCAGTGATAAAACACTTGTGGATGGCTAGGAAAACGGCTACGGAAATTCGAAATTTTCGTAATTTTCGACCATCCGCTTCTGAGTGAGTGAGTTCAAACACGGTCACACAAGCACAAGTGGACGCCTAAAAATCGCTACCAACGATGAAATGGTCGACGAGATTCATGATGTCGTCTTAGCCGATTGAAAAATAAAAAACCACACCGATACCGTGTTTTTCTTGTCGGTTCCATTTCAGGTTGCCCTCGTAGTATTCATTGGTCTCTGCGAATCATCATACGATTTTCCTCCAAAAGTAAGGTCACAGAATTCCCACGAACTGTAAAATCCACCTGATGCACGTTTAATTAGTAATCACATTATTTCCGGATCAATTCTAGTTACAATTATGTAATTTTTAACGAAAAAAAACTTCAATTATTTTATTACAAAGAAAGCAGACCAGGATGTTATTAATAAATTCTTTCTCTTAATATTCAACGTAATTATATCCCCCTTCCCTAAAAGTCTAAAACAATTAACTTCGAACCAATATACCATTGCAAATAGTAGGATATCCCTAGTAATTTATGCAAATTTATTATAGCCATAGGCGTCAAATTACGGAGTGCTTATTGTATTATAATGCAATGTACGTAGATACATATTTATAAATAGTGATAACGCCACTATAGCAAGTAAACAGTTAACAATACGAGAAGTTATGACAATGAGTGAGTAGTTCGATGAAATTGAAACAGCCCGTACAAAGTAATTCTTAAAAGCGACGGGATTTCCAGCAGAAATCGGTTTAAAAGTATTTATGAATTGAAAGTGTGCTGTTCTATTGGCGGGATTGTTTTTATTTCGTCACGCCGCTATATGACAAAAGTATTTAGAATTATCAGTAAAAATTCCTAAACACGTTACTACGTTACATATCCCTCTTAAAAACATATATACCATCATGCCCTCGTAACGATTGGTTTAGTGTACATCGTCAGACGAAGAACTGAACATTGATATCTCTCTAACAAAAACAATATTCGACCAGATAAGGTTACACAGCGTGTAGTATTTTAAGGTCAACTCAGAGCAAGTTAAGTAAACGAAGTAAAACCGCGATCTCGCGTATAATAAAAACATGTATAAAAAATACTGTAAGTAAATAGATTCGCTACAAAAGAAAAATGTCAATTTTAACATCATCGTTTATGATTGCAGCTTATTTGTGTTCTATTTTAATATACTTCAGTATACTTTCTCGTGTTCATACACAGAGTGTTGAAGATATCAGGCAACTTAGCGCGTCATTGGACCAATTCAGTTTGGAATTCCTGGCAGTAAGTAAAAATTACTTTACGAAATACGTGAAAGACAACTTATTGACACTAATTAACATATTTATTTAGAAAACATCTCAACAAATCGGCGATTCAGAAAATCTAGCGTTATCGCCGTATACAATTTGGAGTTTATTAAATATCATTAGAGAAGGCGCTCAAGGAAACACGGCTGTAGAATTAGAAAAAGCTTTAAGTATCCCAGTGAACCAAGAAAGAAATCAATTTAGACGGAGCTACCAGGCCCTTGGAAATTATCTAACCGTAGGTATACAATGATGCATGAAGCTAAAAATCAGTAATATAACAAAATCTTACCTTACTAGTGTACGAGTTCGGCTGCTCCGCTCCCTAAACGAAAATTTGTATTTCTACCAATATCTCTAAAAAAATATATTTCAAAGTCCATAAGCATAAAAAAGAACTATAAAATTACTTACAATCAGCACGAATAAATAACGCACAATTAACAAAAATATGACGACCAAAACTAATTTAAATTTGAATTTCTGCCCGCGTAAAGAAATGAACAACGCGTCGAATGTTAATTAGCTGGCGGATCTTCCTTGTACTAAATGGAACCTTGTAAAATTTCAAATTATATTTCCTTATTTAACTATGAATATTAGCAAACATGAGAATTAAGAAACGGTAAACTTACCGTAAGTAGACGACGGTGGGTTATTTTCAGGATTCAAAACCACAAACGCTCATACACCCGTACAAACGCTCATACACCCGTACAAACGCTCGCGTAAAACCACTGGTCTTTGCGTATATGAAATCGAAAAGTCTTTTTAACATTTCGGAATAAATAAATTGTTTATAATAGTTAGTAATAGCAGTTAGTAACTCTATAAACAAATAATAGTATAAATAAACGAATAAAAACTAAACACAAAAATACGCACTATAAATTAAAACATGGCGACCAAAAACAATTGAAACTCAAAATTTTACCCGTTATTAAGCTCGATAGCCAATAAGAACGCGATATCGATCTAGCTCTTATTCGCTAACGGATTTGGCTTGAACTATAAGTGGCGCAAATATTTTAAATTGTAATATGTACTTATGCAATTACATATATAAGTAAATAGAATGAAAATCCTAACCGAATATACGCATGAAGTAAAAGTCTGTTTATGTATTTGAAATATTTATTTAATTTCAGAAAAAAAACAACGCCGAAGTAACCTTGGAAACAACAAATTCCATATTTACGGCGGCCGATCAGCAGTTAAAACCGAATTATTTACAAATAGTTGAAAGCTTTTATCAGGCTGAAATATTGCCAGTCGATTTTCGAAACACTAATGAGGCCGTAAATATTATAAATAATCACGTTAATAATGCTACTCGGGGTCGTATCCCTGATTTTATAAAGGAAGGTAAAATATTTTGAAAAAAAAGAACACTATAATTTTGTCGTACTTACCGTATTTCGATTAATATTTTTTAGGAGATATTCAAAATGCAGAAGTGTTCATCAGTACCGTGCTTTTCTTCAAGGGAGCGTGGGTTAATCAGTTTAATACGTCGGCGACGACCAGAGATGCCTTTTACGATGATAGTGGAAAGCAAATTGGAGAGGTGGATATGATGAACACTTTCGGTATTTATCCTTTTATCATGACCTTGGATAATACAGCCATTGCCGTTGAATTAGCTTACAAAGTAAGTTTCTAATAGAGAATTTGATGAATGATATAGAGACTTAAGTATCTTTCATTTTCAACAGGGAAATATGTCAATGGTAGCTATTTTACCAAGAAAGGGCTATACCCTGCAATCCGTTTTGGATAGTTTGACCAAACAACCATTTTCTACCATACTTGATGCTTTGGAAAAGTCACTGATAGACTTCAGTGATGATCCTGTTTACGTTTCAATCCCGAAATTCTCAATAACTTCCGATCTGACCATCAACACGATACTATATCAAATGGGAATTCGCGATCTATTTGATGCAGATCGCGCAAATCTGTTGGAAATGTTCAGTCACTACCTCTACGTCTCAAGGGTCCTTCAAAGAGCAGAAATACAAGTGGACGAAGAAGGAACGGTGGCGTCAGCAGCAGCTGGTGGTAATATTCAGAACAAGATCAGACCACCGAAATTCTTAGCTAATAAACCCTTTGCCTATTTCATTGTCGATAAGATTTCAAGGGCGATAATTTTCGGTGGTAAATTTAGCAAACCTTAAAAAGATATTTACGCAGCTTTTGCCTTCTTATTTTTAGCTGTTCTTTTGTGTGTAAGAAAGAAGTTCCTTATTGTGATGCTTTATATGTAATATCATATATTTTAATAAGATGTATCTATAAGAGATATTAAATACGAATAATAAGAAAATTAAAGAGGAGGCAGTTAATATTATTTATTACTTCATTGCTATAACATCCATTCGACATCCAAGATTCCTTCAAACGCGACTAGCCATTCCTTTTATATTCATAATATTTTACCTTGCGATATAGGAGAGGGTATAGATTTAAAATACGACCCTATAGAGGGCGTCGTTGAAATCTACACCATCCAAATGATTAATAATTAGTTCGCAAACCAAGTATCACATATCTTAAACCTTAAAAAATAAATAGGTACCTTAGCGTTTATTATTCATGTTATTTAGCCTTATATAAACACGTGCTCTAATGTACAATAATTCTTTTTTTTTATTCTTTTCATTTGGAATGCTAAAATCGCTGTTGTAGAAACTGACTTAATGACAATGATTATTACATACGATTTCTATAACAAACTATATATAAAAAGGTCAACAAATACCGTCACATGTATATTTAATGAAGAGAGAGAAACTGACGATTGCAAGGACTGTGTGGATGTACAATTCACAGGTATAGCAGTAAATTCCACTCTCACAAATTAATTAATTATGCGGAACGCAGCGTTTCGAGAGCACGTGGGCTCTCATTGTCAACCGTGTTACCGATTGAAAGTAAAAACTGTATCACACATGCAAATTATTTTCTACGCAGACTCTAAAATTTCTAAAACATATGACTATTTACAATCTACTCGGTGGTCTAATGCTTTTTACGGGAAAGGATGGACCGAAAGCGAACCGTATCTTTAACAAGCGAGGTACAATGGTTTCTCTTCTATGGATCTCGACCGTATTTTAAGGAAGGTCCAATACAAACAACACATCAGAAATTCCACGACATTGACATCAACAAACACCGGTAATAAGAAATTTATAACTCTTCCTTTTCACCCAACAGTAAAAGGGTTAAGTAAAATTTTCCGACAACTAAATATGAACGTGTCTTTTGTGTCAAAAAACAACTTAAACAATCTCTTAGGGAATCCCAAAGATAAACCGGATATGATAAAAAGGTCTGGAATATACCAAATCGCATGCAATGATTGTGAGAAAGTTTATATTGGACAAACAAAAAGGAGTATCGAAACGAGGTTCAAAGAACATATTAGACACTATCGTTTCGACAAACCTGAACTATCAAGCGTAGCAGAGCATATGGTAAAATCCGGACATAAGATTGCTTTAAAAAATCTGACACTACTTAAAAACGTGAACTCGTACAGAGAATTAGACGCGTACGAAACGGTATATATGAAAAAGAACGGAAACTTATTGAACAGAGAACCACCCCCAATTACACACTCGAGTTTGATGGATTTATTACCATAGGCCCTGTTAAAGATACGGTTCGATTTCGGTCCATCCTTTCCCGAAAAAGCCATTAGATACCGAGTGGATTGTAAATAGTCAGATGTTTTAGAAATTTTAGAGCCTGCGCAGAAAATAATTTGCATGTGTGATACAGTTTTTACTTTCAGTCGGTAACACGGTTGACAATGAGAGCCCACGTGCTCTCGAAACGCTGCGTTCCGCATAATTAATTAATTTGTGTGAGTGGAGTTTACTGCTATACCTGTGAAGAGATCGAAAGTTTAATAATAAATTTATAGATTCATCGTAAACGGTTTACCGTAAATAAAAAGAAAGTAATTCGTACAGGATGGATAAAATAATTAAAACTTTCCATCCACAATATCATACTTGCTTCAGAAAGAAATACTACACAAAAAAAATATATGTGTATATATATACAGCGTGTCATCAGTTCCTATTAAGCTTGACAACACCTTGCATACATCGCAACCTGTACGTTTAAATCCTTATATGTATATATGTGTGTATAAAAACAAGGTTAATAAATATGTATCCAAATATAACAAAGAAAAAAAGAAGATTGAAACTTAATAGAATATAATAAATACCAATGTAATAGTATTAATATTGTATTAGTAGTATAGTAAGTTAAAAAGTATCCTTCCTAACGTAAATCAGGATTATCATTGAGTTGCTTCTTTATACGTAACAATATCATAGTATACCACTGATCCAGCCTAGATATAGAATCGTAATCTTTTATTGCCTCTGTAAAGCCATCAATGTTTTGTTCTTCCATATGTTCTATCAGGGTACAGATAAGTTTATACTCTCTGGAATCTTGAAAAGCCGGATACATTTGTATATATCTCTCGAGTGCGTGTTGAGCATTCAAAACGTCTACACACAAATGACAAAGAGCAGCACGGAAGAGATATTCCTTTGCACTATATTTTAATAAAGAACTTTCTAAAGATGACGAAGCTACTTGTTGATATATATTAATTGCTTTCTCATAGTTTTCTAATTCCGCAGCGTACTGAGCTACTTTCAGGAGGCATTTGTTGGCTGATGAATTACTTTCTTCGCCTCTATAATAATCGGCAGCTTGCTCGTAATGTTGAACGACCTTCTCGTAATTTGCCGTGTCGTTTTCGTAAATTTCCGCTATGGTTTGGTGATGTTTAGCAGCCATAGTAAATCGACCCATATCGGTATAGATTTCGATTGCTTTCAACAAGCAATTTTGAGCCTCTAAAATAAAGAAATAGCAAGTAATAACATAAAATATTTAATTAAGATTAAAGTAAGTACCGTCTGCGTTCGTCTTCTTATAACAGTTTGCAGCATCTACATAATTTGTCGCTGCATCATGACGAGATCCCGCTTTATTGTGAAGCAATGCAGCCTTGCAGAAAGCACTACCTGCTTCGTCCCAGTTCCTTGCCATTTTATACACATTTGCGGCACGTTGATAGCATTCAATAGCATCCTCTACTTTAGCTGTGCCTCTGTAAAACGAAAAACTCGTGAAATACTAAATAGAGCAAGGAAGAGAGTTAATATAACGTAAATACATGCAACGAAAGGAAGTGATGAAATGGAATTGTCAACAATAAGATGAGAATTAAACGTACCCGAAAAGAGATGCAAAGAATCCTTTCGAAGAAGCCAGTTTCTTTTCGGCATCTTGTATCAGCTTAGCAGCTTTCTCTTCGTTGGATGCCATAGTAAATGAATAATAACTGAATTATTTACATCAACTGACAAGCACTACCGTCCGTGCAATATTGACAAATTGATTCACTTCTTTGACGTTGGCGCTCAAGTTGGTTACACGCAGCGCTAGAAAATCGATTGCAATAATTCAGGAAATTCTTAAATTATTATAATCCAATTAAAATAAGATTGATTTTAAACGTACGTATTAACAAATTTAGCGTCGAATTAAGCTAATGCATCTTCTTTTTAGATGAATTAAGCGGCTTATTTCATTAATATTTTAATCCGTCAGGTTTCTAATAGGTGGCGCGAATTTTAAAAATTCTCAACTACGGTAATTCCCGGCGTAACAAAACAAAAAAAAAGATTCTTGGGGAACGCTGCTCAACGGGAACAAAGGGATTGAAAGACAAACTTGTATTTTTCCTTTTATTCAATAACGCAAATTTAAAATATCTATGTGATGTATATTTAGTTTGATTCTAAAGCTAAAATGTTTTGAAACCGCACTCCATTTTTGTAACCATATTAGATATTTAATGCCAGACCGGAAATAGAGAGAAAAAGGAAAGCGGTTTCTTGATATTGTTTCCGGATACGTTTCTTTGTAGAATCGGAGGTGTATAAAACGAAATAACAAAACAAAACTTATACATTCTTTTATTTAACACTGTTGTATGTTATTGTTGTAGCAATTTCATTTGTTTGGATCTGTTTCGTTTATTTATACAACTATAATGTAATATGAAGTGATTTCTTGTAATAACATTCTCTGTTTCTCTTTTACTATTAATATATATATATATTTTTTAAATAAAAGCATAATACAAACATTACTTAAAAATAAGTAGTTACATAGTATATATATATATATATTTTTCTATATTTCATATGTATATATAGATGTATTTTCATATTATATAACATAGACGTGACGTGTTCTAAAACTGTAGATTACCAAGTGCTTGAATCTGAATTCTCCTTTCATATAAGGATATCCTTCGATTTCCTATGTTAATTAATTCTTTCATTTTCTTTAAATGTATTTCATACAATAATTAAACTATATCGATATAATAATTAATGATAATCAATATTTCACTAACGTTAAAAATAACGAGATCATTTTTCCTAATGACAAAAATATTTTAACACCTTGTAACAATCATATTAACACCACATCTTTGTTTCTGCTTCATATTATCGTTAATTTGACGTTCTTACTATACCCACGCAATTCTCAATTCATTTATTAATACTACATTTGATACTGTTGAAAGTATGGTGAAAATAATTTAATAGAAATGACGACGTTTCCAAGCGCGGATTAGATTTGGCGATGAATGTAAATAAATTCAATTAGTAAATAAAAATCACATTACTACAAAAATACAATTGGACACGATGAAGTGAAACTAACACGATCGTCTGAGTTTACGAATACATGTTTACAACGTCGTTATTATTATTATTATTACGTTTATAACGCGCAAAAACACTGGAATATTACACTTTCGCTTAGTTGCTAAGTTACTGGAGATAAGGTTAAAAAAAAAAAATAATAAGGAGTAAAACCATTTACGCAAAACAATGATGATATATACTATAGTCTGTACGTTTGTTTTTTGTAGCACCTTGTTAAAAAACACTTACAAAAACCTCTTCAAGTACTTCTCCATCTTATATGTAGATATTTATTTATTAATTATATATACAGAGCGGCGGAAAACCTTTTTAAAAAGTTGACGAAAGATAGATAATCAACCCGTTTAAGTTTACAACCTATTCCTCAATTTTTTTTTTAATTTCCTTTTTCCGCACCTTGTACATGTATTCCTTTATTTTGTGTATAATAATTTATAAAATCTATAAAACTTGTTTCTTTAAAAGCAATTAATTAAGTTTGGAACTCATTTAATGTTACGATGTACAACGCCGATAGGACAAAAACATCCTCTTTTTATTTAATTCGTCTGATGAAGGCGACGTATTATAGGCGGAAGTATGTTCCAAATAACGTTCGGGCGAAGATCAATCACGATTGCCCTCTTGGCGCACGCGTACATAGCGAACCATATACCAGGTGTACAAGCATGAAATGCGGATTTGAGACAATCAATGCTACAAGGATTTGACACTACGTCATCAACAAGTGTCATGCGCAGGAGTGAATAAATTAGAAAGGTGTGCGCATAGTGTTGTGTTGTATTCAATACGTCGAAATTTATACCGAACAAAGAGTATTCACCGACAGCATCTTTTAATTTTCATTCGAAGAAAACTACCGCTGAATCATACCGATTATTTCGAGAAGCATAGGGTGAACATGCTCCACCGGAAGATACGTATGAACGATGGTCCAACAAGGAACGTTGCAAACCGCCACGACGACAATTCGCAAACACAAGAACAAACTCGCCAAGTAATTAGGGGTTAATCAACACGATTCAGAAGACCGGTATATAGATACCACATGAATTGAATGACAGGCAAATGAAAAAAGCGCAAAAACACATGTAACATTTTGCTTGTTCCATACAAAAGGAAAAGTGGATTTATTTTGGAAATCCCAAGCGCTAAAAATCATGGGTACACCCAGGCGCACAATCTACATCGATCGCTTTAGTAGAAAGACCATGCTCTGTGTTTGGTGAGAGCAGAGGGGTGTGGTCTATTAAGAGCTGATAAAACTTGGTGAAATGATTAATACTAAACGTTACTAACAACAATTGACCGAATTTAATATGTTTCTTTTAGAAGAAAAAATTCGCATTTCATACCTGTACACCTGGTAAGTCATATATCGTTAAATAAACCATCTACTACGCAGAAGCGACAAATGGCCTAGTTTTCCTGTTATTATTCGAACGATCGTCGTTGCCGTATAGGTTGATATTGATTTCGTCAACATTATAAAATATAGCAACGGAGAGGGGAAAACCAATGAAAATATTATCACGCACGCAAGAAAAACATGTATGTAAAATTGGTGTAATTATCACTTTTGCTTCCGCTTTAGACATCATGCGTATACCCGTATGTTTGAAAATGCCTGATTAGATCCAATATAGAAGATTTGAACCGTTTTGCACAATTAAAAAAAAAAGTATATCTTAAAATATTGCCAACATGCTAAAATTGTAAATAGTAGTAAAAATATTTAATAATCTAACAATAGAAGCTCTAACCAAATCGCAAAAATTAAACGTATGACATTATCAGTCGCTGCATCTATCGGTAAATATAAAATACTAAAATGTTCACAACCGTTGTCAATAATTGCGCAGCTTAACGTAGAGATGTAAATTTCTCTTCCATCGATCTGGTTAGGCTAGATGTTGAACGTGTAAGATGCTCGACACTCTTCCGAATATTCCGCTCGAATAGTTTCCTTTCTATCGGTCCATTTTAGGACTTGATACCCAAACTAGAGGCGAGGAAGACGTAACACTATTGCACATAAGTAGCTAACTATTATACGATACCCTAGACGGCTCTGCTAGAGTCAAAGGGCTATTTGCACTGTTTGCCATCAATTTTTGCCTAACTTCGCGTATTTTTAATTGTAAAGTCGATTTATTCGGGAATAGATCCGAATGTTGGGCTTGGAAAGTTGTAGTGGCTTCGTTCGTAGGAAACCAAGTCCCCTGCTCGTGAAATAGTTTTAAAACCAATTGCCTCCGCTCTTCCAAAACCTTCCTGTGACCTTTCTCGGAGTCCCTACCGGTACTTGGGGTTTTTGGAGTTCTGGGAGATGACGCTTCGTCCATTTCGGTCAGATCTAATCGAGAAAGGGTGTTAGTCGGCGTTAAGATGTTTGCTAGATTTGCTATAGTCCATTCAGTTTAAGAATATAGTACTTGGCAAGATAAGCTAATATTTTAGACGTTTGCTATTGGCAGATATCTAAGGTAAATTACACACGACAAAATAGTTATTATTCGATAAAATTAAATATTATCGAACACTTGCACAAGTTTTGGCAGTGTAATACGGACGCCGATAGCTGCGCTATCTACTAGATTCTTAAAATGAATGGACTATAGATTGCAATTCATGAAAATACCTTTCGCTACGTCGATGTTGAAGTCCGGACCGAAAAACGAAGTACCTACGATAGCTTTATCGCCGATCTTAGACGTGCATGACTGTGGCGTTTCAACTTCGGACTCCTCGTCAACTGACGACCTGTGAGCGTTGGATCTCTTCTTATGATACGAAAATCTAGGACTAGACGGTACGGAGATCGCGCTAGGCGACTGACCCTCTTCAGGTTTAAATTGCGGCAACGAAGAAAATTTCTTTTCGAAATGTACTTGCGTTAAAACCCTAAAAGAAGCAATTAATAATACCTATTTAATACGCAGACCGTTAAAGATTACCTGTCCATCCCGTCTTTATCTTGATTTTTCTTAAAAACGCTCTTCCTGTGCATCGGCGACGCGAGCGGTTCCGGCGGTTGTTCTTCCGTCGTTTGGCCAGTACAGACGTTCGCTTGTTGATTATTCGCGGAAGCTATTGCTGAAAGGATAGAAGACACGGTGTACGTAAGATCCTCTAATCGGAATAAAACGGTACGCTTTCGCTTACCCATCGATTGACGCCTTTGTAGGGGCGCTTTCCCTAGTTGTGCAGGTGTTGGGGCGAGCTTGAACTCTCTCTTGATCTCCGTAGATGAAGAAGAATCAGAATTATTTCCGTGAGGTGACGACGGCACTTCGGAAGGAGATTTAATTACTTTCGTGTTGATTTTCGCGTCTTTGTCGAGTTTAACCAAAATCCCTAGAAAAAGCGATAAGAACATTTTCATTTATTTTCATATATCATTTATTACATCACCCAACAAAATAAACTTTTTGTCGTGGTGTCTGTAAAATACGAACTGATCTAGGCTATTTCTAATGTGCTGGTTCCAAAAATAACTAGCATTTCTTCCTAGCAGCTCTAGTTTTTGAGATACACCAAGGTGAAATTTATTAGTCATACGGATAAATAGTAAAATCAAAATAATTAACTAAATATTTAGGAGACTTTAATTGTCTGTTTCTACTTGAAATTGGATACCCAATTAATGGAAAAATCTACCTGTCTAACCCAAGCCAACCCTATTCCCCATTACTTCATTTACTTCTAACATAGGGTTTCCCGTATCCCTGCCTGCATCCCACAGTTCAGTTTAGTATTTTGCTTTCGTGTGGAAGCTGTGTCAGTGTGTATTAAATATTTGCTTTAAATTGTTGCGAAAATATTAAAAATTCGAATGACAACACCCAGATGTTTTTTGTTACATTTGTGGTATACATTTCTAAGAAAAGTAGAGAACCCATATCTCCCTTTATAAAAAGAGCATATTTGGCGTATTTTAGCGTCCAATTAGGAGACCAAGATAAATCTTGGACACCACATTTTGTATGCAAAACCTACTTAGACCATTTGCGACAGTGAACAAACGGAACTGGTAATATTTAAAAAGTTACGTACATAACAAAACATTGTATCTAATTTTGGCAAATTTTTCTTAAATAGGACAGAAAGAGTGAATTTCGAAAACTAGATCTCGCAGAACAAATGTGACGGCATTTTTGGATTAGGCACCTCAAAATTGCTTAATTACACTTCCGAGGCACCAAAATGTGTGTCGGACAGTGTTATTGAACGTCAACTCCGGTTTCTTTCCGGAGTTATATAGAAGCTTACTTTAACATCCCGCGTTCAGAACGGAAGTATTTACCTGTATTATAAGATATAGTGGAGCTATTGCTCTGGTTGGAAGCCTGTATCTGTTCATTTTGCATCAGATTCCTACTCTGGGCCTGGCTGACTATCACCGATTGCGTAGCAGACTTCGGCACTAACTGCAGAGGTTGTAAAGAAACTCCTCTGCCGTTTGTGTCCGAAACTGGAATCTGAAATGAGGATTGTGGCATACAAACGTACTGCACAGAATGTTCTGAAGTGGACGAGGGCACGACGACGACAGGATGCGACCTGTCGGACTCGTTCGATAGACGCAGGGTGGCAGATTGCCCGCCCACATTCGAATTGAATATCGTGAATGTTAACGGTTGACCTTGAAATTGGGTCGACTGATTTAGAATATCGCCGACCATCATACAGGTCTGTTTCATAGGCGGCTTTAATATAGCCAAAGTTGGAACTGTTTTCGTAGTAACGGTACTACTCTTAACTGCATTGTTTATCCAACTCGCCGTATCACTGTTTAAACTGAACGCCGGACTGGGTAGATTTTCAACTTTCGAATTGATTACGTACGATCCACTGTTCCAATTATGCGGGTTTTCCGTACTCTCACTCTTCACTTCTGTCTTTATAATTTTCGGAGAAGCCGGCATCGTCTTGAAGGCGCCGCCTGTAGGTTTAAATTCACTAACACCTTGAGGATTCATCGGGGTATGATAGGGATAATTGAGAACCGAAGACGTCGAAACAGGACTAAATTTCGGGCAGTTATCGTTGGTCATCTTAGCCTTGATAGGTTTAGGCCTGCATGTCACCTCCGAAGATCCGAAGCATTGCTGTTGGAAAGCCGATCTATTTTCCAAGGTATTATCGAGATCGCTATGAGATTCTGAATCCGAATCCGTCACCTTTTCTTTACATTTTAAATCGATTTCCGGCGGAGGTTCTTCACAAATAACCATTTGGTCATCGTCGGAAATATCGGCTGCTTCTTGATCGGCCGTCGTTAATTTCAGAGGATCCTGCATCTGCGTGGGAGAATGTAGAGTGTGCGGACTTATCGGAACTTCGATTGCTTCCTCTATATCACCGGTTGAGCTTAATTTACTCCTTCCTGAACCCGTAGAGGACTTTCTACGATCTTTACTGCACCTATTTCGAAAAAGAACAAAACACATAGAGTACTATTGAGATCGGAAGAAACTTGCGTAAAAACTAATTTGCGTACTAGAAAGCATTATGCATATGACTTTGTGTCCAATATTTTTAGAATGGTCTTTATATCATGTGGTTCGTCCATATTGGTTTGTTGCGATTTCAATTGTATTCTATAAACTTACCATTTCCAGTCAGGATGTGCTTTGAAGTGAGCCTCTTTCACTTCCGAAGCCAACTCGTGGTATTTTTTCTTCTGTTCCTGCCCTAGCGCGTACCACCAACCTCCCAATATCTTAGATACCGTTCTGTTATCTTGATTTGGATGTTGTTTATGGACAACGGCCCGGTGTTTCTTCGAGAATATCATAAAAGCGTTCATCGGCCTTCTAATTCTTTCCTTATTCTTAGCGGTCGACTCCTTTGCCGTTTGTAAGGAACTTAGAGATTGGCTTCGTCTTTTGTTACCATTATTTACCTCGTTATTGCCGCCGCTACCGTTGCTGTTATTATTGTTATTAGACGTTTCGGCCGGTTCCATTTCAAAGACGTCGTCATCATCCTCGGTAGGCGCGGGCATCGGTTCCGGATCCCCTTCGTCGTCGACGATATCCAAAACCGGAGCAGGGACTTGAGAACTTATTATGTTGGGAACGGGAGGCGCGGATAATGGAGGCGACAGTTCAGAATCCGGAGGCGATATCGGACCGGAAGAGACCGGCAATATTGGTACGATTGAATGCCAAGGTACGTAGTAGGATTGGTTGCTTTGAGATGGCAACTTCGAATGAATAGTCGAAGGTTGTGCTTGCGGTAATGGCATCGCTTGGAGCATATCGACGTCCTGATTCGGGCAAGGAAGGATCTGCGATGGTTGAGGTTGGATCTGTATCGTCTCCTTGTGGTTTGGGGCAACCGAATTCGGAGTAACTGAAAAAGGGAAATAATAATAAATATCACGAATGAACTAATTATTGATTCCCCTTACCTTGCTGCTTGACGATGATCGGTTGGGAAGGTTGCGGAACTATTGTTGGAACTGAGGTTGATGACGGTCCGGTACGTTTAAGGACAGATTGATTAGCGGCTGGCAGAACGGGAACTAGTTGCGTAGGTTTTACAATAACTGGTCCACTCGCCGGTAAGCTTGCACCTAAATTCTTGATGTTATTGTTACTTTGGGCCACTCTAATAGTTGGCGTTGATTGTACGTGTATCACTTGCCTTTGCAATTGCGTTTGGATATCTTTACTTTTATCGCTGTTATGTATTTCGTTTTTGATAAGCATTACGTTCTTTTCTTGCGGTTGCGGAAGAAGACAGTATAAAGTTCCTGCGGTTCATAGAACGGATCGTTTAAGCCTAAATTTGCTACGTAACGCGTATAAGCGCGTTTACCTGGTAGCTGAGGATTGTTCTCTTGTTCGTTTAAAGGTTGATTCGGGGCGCCCGTTAGAGCGTGTTGGAGAATAACGGAGCTTTGCTGTTCGGTAACAACGGGCGTCCAAGGTCGGGGCCCGGGAGATAACCGAATGACGCTAGTATTCGGCTGAACAGGTCGTACCAATTCGGGTCTACGAAAGAAAAAACAAAACAAAAAGAAAAAAAAAAAGCTACCGATTTAAAGGGAAAAATCTATAAACATTCCGGCGCGTTACCTTATCACAGGTTGATGGCTGTAATTATTAGAGATATAACTTGATCCTAGGCTTGGGGAATTTCTTTTCGTTAGATGAGAAGGAGTGGTAATCGGCATGAAGACGTTCTGCCTAGATCCTATCGTAATCGGGGATTGCATGCTTAACGGAGACGATCCGTGCCCGTTCGGCGAGAAAGCAGGAGTAGATCTCGAACTTCCCATGGCGACGAGCATCGTGGCGGCGTCCCTTTCGTCCTGGTCGAATTTCGACGTAATCCTCCTATCGCCGCAGTTAGGAGATATTTCGGAATCCCTAGACGTCTCTTCGCCATCACCTTTGCTGCTTGAACGTGGAAAATTAGATTCTCTTCTTAGATTATTGCCTTCTAAATTTAGGTGTCGCGAACAATACCCTCTCCTCTGCGATTCCTTCTTACACGGATCCTTAGAGCAGAGTCGTCTCCACTGCTTACCGTTGAACTTCTTTCTAACACCGTTAGGATTGACAACGATATCGCCTTTCTTGTACTTATGCGGAGTAGCAGCCTGGCTCCTTGGCGTCGTTGGTTGAGATCTTGGAGTGATGCTGCTTGAGGAACTTCCTCTACTTTGCATGCTACTCCTCTTACTACTTCCGGATAATTTCTCGTTCTCGGCCGGAAACATAATATCTTCCCTCCTCAATTCGTCGTCGCTCTCGCCAAGATCGTCGTAATGCCTTCCGTTGGATTGTGGCGTACAAACCGAAACGGGCGTATTCAGCTGTGTAGGCGATGATACGTGCAAAAATTCAGTAGGCGGTTGTTGCACAGCAACGTCGTGAATTGGAAACGATTCCTCAACATGCTCTAGCTCTTCGTACCAGGGAGGTCTTAGGAGACGAAGATCCGCCCTGTTTACCGTTATTTCGCGGGGACTCTCTCCCAATACAGCCACGTTAAATCGTACTTGTTTACCCTCGTGCAGGTACCATACGACCCCTTCCACGAATTTCGATTGATCATGGCGTACGCAGACTCTCGTTCCCAAAGTTAGTTGATTAACTGAAGGCGCCGCATCCCCGATTACGTCGTAGCATTCGACAGCTAAAACGTCAGTTAACTCGACGGGCTCCTCACGTTTTCCATCCAACTTCACTATGATCTGGAATGAGGAAATCTTTACTAGCTAGATGAGCAAAAATTACGGTTACAGTTTCAAATTAATATATCCCTGAAGTGTAAAGTAATTGCGCAAAAGTTTACTTAATAATCGTAAATCGAATCGTCAATTATGATTAATGAAAAAATGCCAATAAAAACATTGCAGAACAAAACCCGTTATTAAATCATTAAAGCAAGTTTCTTTCTTTTAACCGTAATATAAAGATAGTAAACCTACATCCGATCCTCTAGCCTGCAATATGACTCCCGGATAATACCAGTCTCCTTGCTTAGCTAACACACGGTGCCCGCACCATTCGCTCAAATCTACGGCACTTTGCTTCTTTGGTATCTCCTCTTCGATCCTATTGCCCCTCCAATCTGTCACTTGCGGCATGCTTAGTACGGAAACAGGTGTATTGACAGGATTGTTCTCAGACTCCTCTATCTCAGTTGGTATGAATTTTCTCTTCTTTGGCAAAGTACGAATCCCCATTTCCATATTAGACATTGCGCGAAGTGTTTTCCTATAGGATTTGTTCGTAGGGATTGAATTTAACGGATAATATTATAGTCTTGGCTATGTGTAAATGTCATCGTAGAATATAAGCATGGACTGCTTATAATAATAAAATACTAAGAAACGGAATGGACGATATTCACTGTTTAAATTCATTATCTTCTTTATTTAAAGTTAACAAACAGATTTACTGGTTAATCGAGATGGAACGTGAGCTGATAGATTTTCGGCTTCCTAGAAATTTTTTCTTTACCAAGCTCGTGCTTCTAACAATGAATGGATAGTTCATACAGAGCATTGTATAGTAAATAAACAGTAGGCTGTCATATGGAACAGGGTAATATGAGTGTTATTTTAGTCTTACAAAAGATATGTTTACTTTCAAATAAAACTTTTAAATTAACGTTATACAATTACCGCACAATTTTTAACATAGTCTTCAACGAGTCATAACACTTTAACATATCACCCACTAGTATATATTATCCGTAAAACTACATCACCTCTACACACCCCCGCAAAATTCATTCTATCATATACTACTCCACACAACTATGTCCGAAAGCCAGGATCACACCGCTAAAACGAACCGCACTATAGTATTTTTCCTATTTCCATTTCGTACGATGCCAGTTTAATTATATCCATTCATTTAACTCGTATACTAGTGCCGCTAGTATTTTGGCGTAAATCACACTGCAATAAACAAGAAATCGCTATTCACAACGTATCGAGAAATCGAATTCTTTGTACAGAAGAAAACCCATTTCACAATATAAAATTATTCCATATGAATTATTCTAACAAAATCTCTCGGTTACGTTCTAGATTTTAATTGCATCAAATATTTAAATTGATCGTTAATATTTCGTACGATCGATAATTAAATCTGTAATCGTATACTTTGTATAATGTTCCTACGAAAATAATATTACTTTTTTTTACGTATACTACATCGAAATTAATCTATTTTTAATAAATATTTATCTCCGGCCTAATAATTTATTCAAGGTCGGCGTATTTAACCCGAAAAAAACGTCCCTTTAAGCCAAACGAAACGAGAAAAGAAAATGCCAAAAGATAAGGGATACGGTGACGTATTTTATTTTTGATTTAACCGAAATTACGCCTTTAGTCGAATATATTCAAGAAAAAGCGAATAAAAAAAATAAAATATCTCCAACCCACATTTGATGAAGAGTACAATATAAATTAATTTGATTCTATATATATTCCTCTTCATCATCCTTCCAGCTCGCTTTAAAATATGGCTTCTCCAAACGATATCTAAAATTTTAAGTTACGTCTTCAGAAAGTAATTACACGAATACTTTAATTAACAGCGTCTACAATATTTTGACGTTAGAAAAATGATTTTCATCCTTCTTCTAAAGATGAGTAATAAACGATAAGTTACTATTAAAAGGTTTTATAATTATTCGTCAAGAAAATGCAAATCTTATCAAATTCTGTAACTAACTATAACATTGTTACTCGCGAAAAATTCTTATAATCTAAATAATGAATCCTCTTTCTACAATAAGAGTAATAATTTAATTTGAGAGTTTTCCGAAGAAAAATACATTTAAAATTGTATTGAAAAGGAAAAGCTGATTCTGAAGTGCAAGAAAAATACTGTAAACATTAACGTTAATTTTTATACTAACTCGGCATAGGCAAACGATAAATGTGTAATTTACAGAATCCAGTTTTTAATTTGTGTTCATGTTCATATGACTCATTGTATCTATGCAACATTACATAATTCATCTCCTTTTGATGATCTGATGTGAAATAAATCAAAATTCGTCTTCGTTATTAAGCGTTTGACTATGATTTCGATATGTTTTATAAGTTTCGATGAAAACTTAAACCGATAACCGTTTCATTTTCTACGCTTAGAATATATTATTATAAATATTCTTTTTAAAATTTATACTGATTTATTGTTGGTAGAAGTACCCCTTTTGTCCCCGTTATATCTATCGACGATAATTATTTTATTAATGAATGAATTGTACTTCTTATCCGAATTGTTACACTTACACGATCGCAAATAATACAAATTTCAGTTTTATTTATTATCGAAGGCGGAATTATTAATAAACAAGATAAATAATTCTCGCATAATACAATCGTGAAATATTATCTACGCCGGTATGTATGCATGTAGAATGCTTGTTGTTTATAACTTGGAACTTGGGACCAGCCGAACGGGCGGATTTTATTGACTACCTAGCTCCATGGTTACTGCCTAGTTACTGCTTACTGCGCAAAGATAAAAATGGCGGTACAAAGTGGGATCGCTATATAGCAGATAATCAATAAACACGGAGCTTAAATTGTTTGTTGTGTATGGTATGTAGTTAAATGTATCGTTTTAAAATGTTAGTATGCGTAAGAAAGCGGTGCTCTTAATCATAGTGAGCCTGATGGAACAGTATAGTGAGTGTTCATTTATCTCTTTTATTCTCGTTTCTCTCCAGTATACCATTTCTAATTAGGTTATAATCTTTTCACTAATTTTTAGATGCACAAATCCATTGCAAAGATATACATCAACACGTAGTGTCACAAGGTTTACACTATATTCCGGGCACAAACCCTTGTACGCTTTGTGTTTGCGATAAGGGAGGGCCAAAGTGGTGCAAATCTGTCCTGTGTGCGCCCCCGCAAGTACGATACGATTCGTTTCGATAAACAGCATCACTTTTAATGCTCGTCTATATTGCAGAATTGTAAATCGTTCCAAGTAGGCACCTTATGCTGTGAATTCAAGTGTTTAGATGACATTTTGACGGTTCACGACGATACCTACGACGTTGCATTGAGATTCATAGCGAGCGCTGTTACAGCCATATTATCATTGTCCTTACTGTTTTTCTTATTCCACCGATTGAAAAGGAGGAAGGTGCTCGTTCATCAAAATCAACAGTTGAGTGACGATCAGAGAAGTTTAAATAGCATAGGTTATATTGCTGGTAGTTTGGGGTATTTACCAGAAAGTATCGGGTAAGTTCTATGTGCATGTGTGTCTTGGAAGAACTAAGATAATTGTGAGAATGTACGGTGGCTAATCGAAACGATTTTGTTTGCTAACATAATAAATTCTGTAACAAGAGAGGGTAAGTGTGTCGATTGAGGGGACTAAATCGTATCTTTCCTCGATGATATCATTTCTCCGGTGCTTCTAATTATTCTGGCAAAGAGTAGGTATCGTAAGCGTTGCAAATAATCCGTCCATGTTTTAGGTATTTAGGTTCAGGAAACACGCACGATATCGAATTTCATTATGAAGAATCGAGCTCTCAGTACTCGCTGTGGAAGCCGCCGGGGAATTATTTCCCACGTGGCGAAGCTCCACCACCTTATGAGGAAGCCGTAAGGGCGGCTCAATTAGAGAATAATCTAATAAACTCGCAGATACGTTTGGCGAATTCGCTTACGAACGCGTTGAATCTCTCCGGTCATCAGATTTCGCACGATAGCGCCGCACAACAAGCTAACGGATCTTGCCGACACGATTGCACGATAGCTGGCAATTCCGGCAACGTTACGAACGTCTCCGACGGTAGTAATACCGGTACCATTCAATATGCTAACGTCATCGTACAAGACGTCACCGTACATAGTACGAATGATAGCTCTTCGAAATCGGAGAACGCAAAGCATAGAGTTAATAATTCCTCTAAAATGCGATCGCACGGCGGTACAACTCACGAAAGAGCTTACGAAAATATACCCCTAACTGTCAAGAGCGGTAATATCAGGAAGGAAAGGGCGACGACGAGTTCTAACGGTTATAAGAATCAGAAAATTGAAACGCACGAATATACCAACGTAGTAGATAAACCAACGATAAAGATAAGTAGATACGATGTAATCGTAGAGAGTAATAAGATAGAAAATAATGCGAGGAAAAGCGATAAGACTAGTATAGATGGCAAGGTGGCGGCGTCTTCGTCCTCATCCTCATCGTCCTCGTATTCGAACGCGACACGTCGTTCACAACCGCCAGAGAACTATAACGTTCCGTTATTGAAAGGCTCCCACGCGGGCGAATCTTCTTCGCACTCTAAAAATGCCTCCACTCACGAATTGCGAAAGTATAAGTTCGGCGAAAGGGCCGAAAGAAGTGTTAGAACCTTAGGCAAACAGAGTACTCCGAAAGAGATACCTTTGCATCGAACCTTGCCGAAGAATTTGCGCGAATTACTAGCGAGTGCTGAGCAGATAATAAACGAAGCGGCTAAAACCGACGATAATTTGATAAGACGATCGCATGCGAGCGCTTACGACATACTCTTGACGAATTGTAGCGCGTCAAAATCTCAGAGCAACGCTGCGGAAGGCAGAAACGAAACGCTCGACGAACCTTTAAACGGTATCGCCCTGCTACCGCCCGCACCGCCGAATTTCGCGTCACCCGCTTGCGAAACGACGAATCAAAACAATGAAGACGAAGAACAGCTTAGCTTAATATCATATCAGTGTTTATCTTCGTCTCAAGACGAAGATGATTATAGGTAGGTTTCATTTTTAAAATCGTTTTCGAATATTCTTTGCTTATTGATCCAATCTTCTTACTCGATATATAAATAAAGGAGCGAATGCGAGAATTGCAAATCGTCAGGATTTACATTACCGAACGACGAAGAAACTGATGTACTGAACGAAACCATGACCTTACAACGGCGGCCTTTAGAGACCGGAGAAGAAGTACCGTATTACCGTACGTCCCTAACACTGCCAACCAATACCAGAAAGTCTAGGTTGTTATAATAAAAATAACCGTTAATCGATTAGGCACAGGAGAGGATAACTGTTTCGATTTTAGGGCTCCGGTAACAAATTCCAATCGCGAGAATTGGTTCACGTCAATGCAGGAGACCTCGAGTAGTGACGACGATGTTTAAATGATTCTGTGCTGGATGATCTTCTTGTGATTTTAAAACTAAATAGATTAAGTCAGATATTCCTCAACGATTAGTATACAAGACCTAGTACGAGAGCGGCTTAACCGACGTTTCTTCTACGAATTTTTATTTCGATTATCTTCGACGTATTCTCTAGGAATTTCTTTCACCTTTTTGTGATGCTAAATTCCGTAGATCTTTCCCTTTTTTTTTACTGTCGTCTATGTCGCAAGAATTATTCTTGGAAAGTAGTAGTATACGTTGAAATCTTTATTAGTTGATTAATAAACGAAAACTTGTTACGATTGGGGACCTTCCATTGTTAAGTAGTAATTGTACGTAAAACGTTCGTTTACATTCTATATCTATTTGTACATTTAAAAATAATTATATATTACATAAGCCTAAACTCTATGTATTTTCTTACGTTATTGTTATTCTTATTCACGTTATATGCGTTTGAACGAATTTTTCAGAATCAAATTTACTATCGTGACATGTTCTTGTGGGTGTGATACTAAGAAAATTATTTTCGATTTTCTCGACATATATAAAGTTGTGATAATGAAAGATTATTTTTATTGATAATCGTTTCGAAAGCATCTAACGATTTTTTTTTTCTTTGTTATTATCGGTATACGTACAAATGGAGAATTTAGTGCCCGGACGATGCAAGTAAGAGCGGAGGCGCATTCCCCTTCCCCGAAACCCGCTTCAATTGCATCTCCAACGGAACGATCGGAACTGATATCTTCTCTCTTCCTTGGTCGTCCAGGTACATAATTCCCCGGCTGCACGTATAATCTATATGTTTGTATTTTTTGTTTTTTTTTGTTTTTTTTTTCTTTTTTTTTCTTAATTCTTTCGTATTAATTTTGAAAGCATTTTTATTTTTCGATTTTATTGTATAGCATCGTTGTACTATTACTATTATTGTCGTTGCCCGATTCGTTTATTTTTGAATGGTTCTTTTGAGTTACTTTTCTTTGATTGTATGTGTTCATTTTTTTTAAGTGTAAAGTACATATAATTCATCGATTATATTTACTTTATATTAAAACAAAAGAAATATGTATATATGTATATGTAAATAAAATATATACATATATAAAATAAATGTGTTTAAAAAATGGATGTGTTTTATTTCATTAAATGCTTGTCTATAGTAAATGTTGAAGCTGTTTGATCGTTGTGCTTGATGTTAGATGTTGAACCCCCAACTGTATCCGTCTAAAAACATTCTGTAATCTTTCGACGAAAGGAAAAATGGATTTTTTTAGACATGTACAGATTATGTACGCAAAACTTTATGTGTGACCCTCGTATACTCGTTTCTCAATAATAATGTGCGTAGTAGCGAGAAAAACATTTCTGTTACCGTAAATAAGATACAACGCGCATTTCAAATCGCAAGGAACCATCTTTTGTTGTAAGTTTTGATTTACAGCGTGTTTAATTTCAATTGAATATGGTAATCGAACGACAAGTAGGGCACCAGATGAAATTCCCTACGAATTTGAAATCGTATTTTTTTGAAATAGAAACGGTTGTGTTTAGATTATTTATCGACCCATCGACGCAAAATGTAATTCCTTTGGACTATTTAATGTTCTTATACTCTTTATTTTGCGAAATTTTAGTTCTAGAAGCCGTTATTTTGCGTTTTTTTTCCTATTTTTCTTATTTTGATGGGTCTAAAAATGGCCGTTCATTTAGTAAACTTACTTTTTGTTTGTATTTTTGTTCGAGGGTTATAAAATAATTTCCAACGTTATGGTTTGGAAAAAGTTATGATAATGGAAAGGAAAATTAAACTGAAAACATTAAATAGCCATATAACATGTAAAATATGTAGAGGTTATTTAATAGATGCTACCACAGTTACAGAATGTTTACATACATGTAAGTCTTTCCTTTTTCTAGCTGGAGAAAAGAAGATTATCTAAAAACGATTAACAAATTTCAGTTTGCAAAAGTTGCCTAGTAAAACATTTAGAGGAAAACAATACATGCCCAACATGTAATAATGTGATACACCAATCTCATCCTTTACAGTATATCAGTTTTGATCGTACAATGCAAGATATTGTTTATAAATTAGTACCAGATTTGCAGAAAAGTATGAAGAGAAATGATACATACTTGGAGATCAAACAAGTTCATTTGTTTTAGATGAGATAAATAGGGAGAGGGAGTTTTATCGTGGTAGAGGTTTGCCTTGTCCGAAAGACGTCCCACCAAATCCAACGGAGCCCGTTGAAGAAAAGCCCGTGGCCGACGTCCACGCGGAGTCGGATTACCACCGGCAGGATGAACAAGTGAACGTTTGCTTAGAGTGCACGAGTTCTAACTTAAAGACATTAAAGAGACGTTTCATACGGTGTTCTGCCCAGGCTACGATACTCCATCTGAAGAAATTCGTCGCTAAGAAGGTGCTCAATGGAATGGAAAAGTACAGAGATGTAAGATAATTAACATCACACCGTTTAGACAGGTAACATTAACCGATTCGTATTGTTACAGATCGATATTTTGTGCAATGACGAACTGCTAGGAAAAGACCATACGTTAAAGTTTGTTTACGTTACCAGGTGGAGGTTTCAGAATCCACCTTTGACTTTGCAGTATCGTCCTCGCATTGATTTATAACTAATATTAATTTTTCGTTTCGTAAAGGTTTATTTCATATTATTTTTGCGATTTTCTTAACGCATATCAATCTTTAAAAAAAAAATCATTCCTTCTCTTAAGTAAGTTTACTCATATTAATTATAAAAGAAATTGATAGGTTCTCCGTTCATTTAGCGTTTTAAAGGAAAATCAAATCTAGTTTTAGTTGAAAAACAGAAAACAGAAGACAAAACAAAAAGTACAAAATTATGCTATTTTCTTTTAATAATTTTTACGAACCAAGTTATGTTGTGCTTTATGGAATATTCTATTACCATGTAAATATTATATATAGATTACACGAGGGTAGATGGGGTGATCAAAATTTAACATGTCGACTAATTCCATTCTGGAATGGAACCGTTCTTGATCACCATTTTGTAACATTTGTGATGTAAATAGTATTTTTCATATTTTATTCTATATACAGATATATATATATATATTGAACACGCTGTATGCTTCAGTAGAGAATGTAATAGTTAGACTGTAGCGATCTTTGGAGATAATGTTTATAATACTCTATAACAACTAGTCATAACATCTTTAAGGATATTTGGGTCGGATTTGGAATGATGCGGGAACATAATTTTGGTATAACAAGGTGTTTTTTTTTGAACACTCTATCTACAGTCTACGACAAAAGTATACGACACTACATTTACTAAAGAAATTTCATTCGTTTGTTCACCATATCAAGTTTCGCCCTTTATTGTTAGCGCTATTCATTTTACCATTACAGATTTTCAAAATAGATCCACCTATCCCTTGTAACTAACCGATGCAAAAACGATTTCCTTTTATGCCGATCGAGTAAAATATCACATGGAATTTTGCGCTCATGTAGTATCCATCTATCGATCTTTCCCATTTCTCGTAACCAATTGGAAACACCTTGTTGACTAACACCCAATTGCTTGGTGAGTTGTTTTCGTGTTTGCGATTCATCTTCGTCTAATAATGCTTCCAATTCCACATCTTATCGTATTTTTCTGGCAGTATTACACGTCCCTTATCTGCAGTATTGAAACGTCGAAACCATCGTTCACACGTATTTTGGGATCGAGTATGTTTACTGTAAGCTTCTCTCAATAATCGGTATGATTCAGCGGTAATAAAAACAAATGAATGGTGTCCGCGAATGTTCTTCGTTCGATATAAATTACGGCATATTGAACACAACAATATGCACACAGTTTTCTAATGTATCAACTCGTGTGTACCTGGCACTTGATGACACAATATAATTTTTATTTTCTTTAGAATTTATGGGTGGCCTATACTATTGTCACGGACTGTATATATATATATTTTTATATATATACATATATACGCTTGCATTGTAATAGAATATTCTGTATTGTTCTGTTTAATTGTTATAAAATCACGTAGGATAAATTTTCAATTAATCTTTGAATGCATTTCTTTTGAAATACAATCAGAACTTTTGATATTGAAAAACTATATTGTATATTTGAAAAGAACAAGAAAGGTTGTGATTCTTACACCAGTGATAAAAAAACCGTTTTATGTATGTGTATTTATAAGTTTGAATGTTACTTCGCAATAATCTACACACATCGCTTCTTGTGACGTATTAAAACAATGAAAGTAATTGCGATGATCACTTTTTTTAGTTGAGTTTTGATGTCGAACTAGTTAGAAAAAAATCTATAGATTATATATATATATATATGTATATATATATACACACACGAAATTATATACAAAAAAAAAATTAAGATTTTGCCTTAATTGATGTTTCTCGATTTAAAACTTCCTAGTATGAATATCCTTTTTAGACGAAGAAAATTTTGTATAATTTTGAATAAATATTTAAAGTAGTAATAAATAAATAAATATCTTAATAATAATAAAAAAGAAAACGTGATATCGAAATTTTATATGTAGATTATTTCGCAATATTATAATAATGTATTTCTGTTTATTGTGTACTTCTAGTCTCCTCCCATTTTTTTTTTACACTAGACATTACAAATTATGATTTACAGTTATTGTATTCCAATAAAATCACTTTAATGCAACAATCCATACTAAAATATTTTTAAGGTTATTAAAATATACACTTATTATTAAGAATAGGAAAAGCAGCGTATCACTGCGTTTATAATTTCCACGGCGACTATGTGATCTTTTTTTTGGCAATAGTAGTCGCTAGTGGAACAGTTGCCTTTAAAAAGCATACGACTTCGATCGGGATTTTCGAGAACTTCGTCTTCTCTGGTTTCTTTCTTTTGATTTGATCAACCTTTTGTTTTATTTTCGAAGATCGAAAATCCCAAAATTTAAAAGAAAATATCGAATCACCAGTAACCAAGTTGAGCAATTTTAACGGTATGCGTAAATGTTACGTATGTGATCATTATAACACCACTTATTAATTTTTTAATCTATTATCGAAGCTAACTTGATTGCTGGATTTTCACCATTATACTAAAGCAATGCAAATAAAAAACTCGATGTAGAAACGCCTTATTTTTTACGGTATACATTTTTGTATATTGCTCGATGTTTCGATGTTTAAATGTATCGTATTTAAAAAGAAAATAATAAATTCGAGACAATATATAAATTATTTTTTATTGTATTTTAGAATAATAAAAACGCTGTGTTAAAAATATTATAGAAATTAACAAAGGATTAATTGTAAATTTATTGTAAACTGTAACTCAGTAATTTCGCACTTATTAATTTAGTGGCACATTTTCCACGATTTTATTGTTAAAAAACTGTAAAGCCGGTCGCCCACTGAAAGATGAAAACCGTTTGGTGAGCAGTCGGCTTAAATATACAGTTTGCCTTGTAATGGAATAAGGCAGTCTGTATCTCTAAATATAAGCTATTTTTATATATATATATATATTCAAAGTTCTCCTTATTCCAAAATTATAAGCAATATCAGAATAAGATTGAAACATAGTGAGAAAAATAATATCGACTGTGTATATTGGATGTTTTTTTTACAAAATGCGAAAAATTTATACGTTCTTTGTTCATTATGCCGTAACGCTATGTATATAGATAATCAAAAAAAAAAAAGAAAAAAGAAAGAAAGAAGCAAACAGTAAATATACTTTTTATAAATACGACTTTTGGTCAATTCTTATTACTGCGGTCAAATTTTAGGCGAATAAGACGCAATAAACGACATTCATGTTATATAACAATCATTTACTTGCAATGTCTTTATGTAAATGTCAGACATACATAATGCATTAGTATTGTGTAAATTACGAGAAATTTACGTTCAAATACGGAATTATACTGCTGAATTAATAATAAACGTTTTGTAGTAAAATTGAATCTGTTGTTTCTTTTCCTTACCTTATTCAAAAACAACCAAGGAATTTTCACCACGGAACAATACATCGGTTTATAACGTTCGTATTTCCGTTAGTAACGCGAGTGGCTAACTGAAGAATTATCAGTGTTATTCTACTAGGTAATTCTATACTTCTTATATTTGATAACGGATAGGTAAGTATATGTCAACAATATAAATTGTTTATAATTCCAGCGTTATAGAGCTCGTAAAGTACATTAAAGATTCGTGGATCATTAAACGCGCTTTATATTTTATATTACATACAGCTGTGGCCATATGTATTCGCCATTCTCGTTTTGAACGTGTTACACAAATATTATTGTATTTCTAAGAAGCAGGGTCGATGACGGACTTAACTAGGTGCCTGGTAATGAGGGTTTAATGGTTTATTGTAGGCCATTCTGAGTAAATTAGAAAATAGACGTAAAATTGTGGTTTCTGAATATTTCTAGTTAGAGTGAGGATATTGTGTCTATGATTTTGTCTGTGTAATACGATAGTATACAGTAAAAAGTAATGCCGAAAACACGCTAATTGACGGAGGTAGAGCGAGGACAAATTATGGTGTTAGAAAAGCAAGGGTTGTCGGTGTCTGCTATTGCCCGACACGTGAAATGTGCGCGATTGACAGTTAGAATGACGATAAAACGATACAAAGAGAGTGGATCTTTGACAAACAAACCGAAAACTGGTCGAAAAAGGAAGACAACTAGCAGAGATGAGCGAGTCTTAGAGCGGATGTCTTTGCGAGACCGGAAAAAGGGTCTAAACAGCTTTCCAGTGAGCTTTTCCGGCTACATAATGTTGCTATTTCTCCTCGCACGGTTAGAAGACGCCTTTGTGAATTAAATTTAGGTGGATACAAAGCTCGACATAAACCACGGTTGTCTCCGCAACAAAAGAAAAAGAGACTGCTGTGGGCTAAAAGTCACCGCGACTGGACCATTGACAATTGGGCCAATGTTATGTGGACGGATGAGTCAAATATTGAGGTAAGTAATACATAATTATTGTATTTGCGGTATTCTGTATTCAATTCCTGGTATCTACAGTGTTTTTATCAGTATTCATGTTTTTGTTGGTAGCTTTGTGGTAAACCTGGGCCTCAATACGTGCGACGCAGGCGAGGAGAGGCCTTCCATCCAGACTGTATCATCCCGACTGTCAAGTTTGGGGGTGGTAGCATAATGGTTTGGGGTTCCATGAGTGCAACAGGCGTCGTAGAACTGTTCGTCTGCGAGGGCCGAATGAACAGTCGGACGTACATCGACATGTTGGAAGAAGTTCTGGAACCGTGTGCGTTAAAATTATTCGATAATGATGAGCCAGAGTATTACTTCCAACAAGATAATGCACCGTGCCATAAATCTCGCGAAGTAATGCGCTGGTTCGAGGAAAATAACGTGCGGGTCCTGGAATGGCCGGCACAATTCCCGGACTTATCGCCAATTGAGCATTTATGGTACATTTTAAAGCGAAATGTAGCTAAATACTCATCTACCACAAAGCAATGCTTAAAAACAAAAACATTCGAAGAGTGGAATAAAATCACCCCCGAACAGTGCTACAACTTAGTGAGCAGTATGCCCCGACGAATTCGTGCGGTGATAAAAGCCCAGGGAGAAGCTACTAAATATTAAGCAATATCTGTATACACTCACAATGAAACAGTTTCATCCGTCAATTTTCTTTTATTTCTTATATATTCGTCGGAATAAAAAACAAAACTGGGTGGCGAATACATATGGCCACAGCTGTATTTATTATTTCAGTCGACATCATTACCACGATTTTCTTGTGCATGGAAAATAATGTTTCACATTCAACATTTGTCCAAGGTATGAGTTTTTTGGATAGTTCTTCGTAGTTAATGTAATTATTTTTGAATATCGCGATTTGTGAGAGTAAAGTGAAATTTGTGTTATCGTGCAAAAAAGAATATATGAAGAATTCTAATGGGATGCGTTTTAAAAAGAAGTCGAAGGGTGACGCATTAATTAAAAATTTGAGATAAAATATAAATGACCTTGATCGTTATACATCGTTAGTGTAAAATATGGAATGCATAATACGAGGGGAGGTCCAGAAGTTCGTGGAATGGAGGTGATGGAGTGGGAATAGGGGAGCTCGCTAGGTGTCATTCTGATTGGCGACTCATCATTAGTATATAAGTTAAATTGCAGCCCTATAGCGTCAGTCGTTTACGAATAGTTGCCTGCTAAACAAGCCAATCCGGAAGACAACTGAAACTATGGAGGAAATTGAACACCGTGCGGTGATAAAGTTCCTTACAAAGCAAGGAGAGAACGCTCGAACCATATTGAATGAAATGGAAACCGTTTATGGGGAACAGTGCCCTAGTAAATCAATGATTTATTAGTAGCATGATCTTTTTACACATGATCGGGAGTCGATTGAAGACGACCCCCACTCAGGACGGGCAAAATTGTAAAAATATCTACTGCAAGATGCCCGTTTGAAGAAAAAACAATTATCTGCATTAGTTGGAGTATCAGATACCACCATTTTGCGTATCTTACATGACCACCTGGGTATGACAAAAGTCAGTGCAAGATGGGTACCGAGAATGCTCACGCCGCTGCAGAAACAGGCGCGTGCCTGTGCGTCTAAACAATTTTTGGAGCTGTGTGGAGACTAACCTGCACAGATTTTGGATTGGATTGTTACCGGAGATGAAACATGGGTTCATCACTTTGAGCCTGAGTCCAAACAGGAGTCCATGCAATGGCATAAAAGGTGGACACCACCGCCAAAGAAATTCAAAGTGTCAGAATCGGCTGGAAAGTTGATGGCTACTGTTTCTTGGGATTGTGAGGGGATATTATTAATTGATTACAAAGAAAGAGGTAGGAGCATAACCGGAGAATATTACGCAGCGATAATAGAAAAATTAAAGGTGGCCATCAAGGAAAAACGTCGAGGGAAATTGACCAATGGCTCTTGCAAGACAATGCGCCGGTTCATAAGAGCAAAGTTGCAATGGCTGCTCTGCACAAGCATGGCTTTCAATCAATAGTCCATTCACCCTACAGTCCAGATCTGGCACCTAGTGATTTTAATTTGTTCCCCAATTTAAAAAAAGAAATTTAAAAAAAGACTTACGTGGAAGAAAGTTTTCCGACGACAATGAGGTAAAGGAGGCAATTTTGGCCCATTTTGAGGCGAATGATGGTTTAGAAAAATTAATGCATAGATCTAATAAATGTATTGTGCTTAAGGGTGATTATATTGAAAAGGAAAAAAATAGATTTATTTTATTTTATTTAAAACCCTTTCATTCCACGAATTTCTGGATCTCCCCTCGTATTTACTAGCGAATTAGTGATTTTGATATTCTAAAAAGTAAATTGGGATAACATATGTCTTGTGATTAGGCAACTCAGTCAACGTGACGCTAATACTCACGGACAGATGGCAGCAGCAGTATGGGTTGCATATATTTCGTATTAATATTGTGTTAAATTAACTAAAAACGGTATAAAATCGTTATTTCTCATACGAATTGCAACGAAAATTATTTATATAAAAAATCTAGTACTCTACATATTATACTTATAAATCTAAGCCAAGTGCTTTATTAAAAACAGAAAAAGAAAAAAACAAGATTCCTGCTTTGTTAAAATAATTAAAGAATATAATTGAATTTTATTGATTTAAGTATAGCAATTATTATAGGGTCAAATTAAAACCAAACCTGCTTGGCAGTAGAATATTCCTAACAAATTATTATATCCTTGATATAGTTTATTTTTTTGTAGGCAACCAGTTAGTTATACGTGTACAATTGTAACAAAGCTTAGATTAACCATTGCATTTATTAGCATGATTAGCTGGATACAGGGTTCGTAATAGATTTATTTTAATCTGAACGTATCAGTCCGGCGAATTCATTCTCGTATTCGATAAGAGTGTAGGAACAAAAGGCGATAGATTGAAATCTTGTCTTTAAGGGATATAAGGAATGACGATTGCAAGGACTGTGTGGATGTACAATTCACAGGTATAGCAGTAAACTCCACTCACACACATTTTCTAATTATGCGAAACGCAGCGTTTCGAGAGCACGTGGGCTCTCATTGTCAACCGTGTTACCGACTGAAAGTAAAAACTGTATCACACATGCAAATTATTTTCTACGTAGGCTCTAAAATTCCTAAAACATATGACTATTTGCAATCTACTCGGTGGTCTAATGCCTTTTACGGGAAATGATGGACCGAAAGCGAACCATATCTTTAACAGGGCGTATGGTAATAAATCCATCAAACTCGAGTGTGCAATTGGGGGTGGTTCTCTGTTCAATAAGTTTCCGTTCTTTTTCATATATACCGTTTCGTACGCGTCTAATTCTCTATACGAGTTCACGTTTTTAAGTAGTATCAGATTTTTTAAATCAATCTTATGTCCGGATTTTACCATATGCTCTGCTACGCTTGATAGTTCAGGTTTGTCGAAACGATAGTGTCTAATATGTTCTTTGAACCTCGTTTCGATACTCCTTTTTGTTTGTCCAATATAAACTTTCTCACAATCGTTGCATGCGTTTTGGTATATTCCAGACCTTTTTATCATCTCCTGTTTAACTTTGGGATTCCCTAAGAGATTGTTTAAGTTGTTTCTTGACATAAATGGTGCGAATCAAACGTGATGAATCTGTTGGAATTAGTTTCTAGACATCTACAGAAAAGAAACTAATTCCAACAGATTCATCACGTTTGATTCGCACCATTGCGAACAACAAAAAATGTCCGCGATTAGTTTTCTGGTCAATAGACTCGTCAGATTTCCGCTAAACAAGAGCAGGTACGAGAAAGGATTAAAACATATCAAAGATGTAGCGAGATACAATGGTTTCTCTTCTATGGATGTCGATCGTATATTAAGGAAGATCCAATACCAACAACACATCAGAAATTCCACGACCTTGACATCAACTAATATCGGTAGTAAGAAATTTATAACTCTTCCTTTTCACCCAACAGTAAAAGGGTTAAGTAAAATTTTCCGACAACTAAATATAAACGTGTCTTTTGTGTCAAAAAACAACTTAAAGAATCTCTTAGGGAATCCCAAAGATAAACCGGATATGATAAAAAGGTCTGGAATATACCAAATCGCATGCAATGATTGTGAGAAAGTTTATATTGGACAAACAAAAAGGAGTATCGAAACGAGGTTCAAAGAACATATTAGACACTATCGTTTCGACAAACCCGAACTGTCAAGCGTAGCAGAGCATATGGTAAAATCCGGACATAAGATTGATTTAAAAAATTTGACACTACTTAAAAACGTGAACTCGTATAGAGAATTAGACGCGTACGAAACGGTATATATGAAAAAGAACGGAAACTTATTGAACAGAGAACCACCCCTAATTGCACACTCGAGTTTGATGGATTTATTACCATAGGCCCTGTTAAAGATACGGTTCGCTTTCGGTCCATAATTTCCCGTAAAAGGCATTAGACCACCGAGTAGATTGTAAATAGTCATATGTTTTAGGAATTTTAGAGTCTGCGTAGAAAATAATTTGCATGTGTGATAGTTTTTACTTTCAGTCGGCAACACGGTTGACAATGAGAGCCCACGTGCTCTCGAAACGCTGCGTTCCGCATAATTAATTAATTTGTGTGAGTGGAGTTTACTGCTATACCTGTGGATATAAGGAAGGTAAAAGGGATAGATAGGGCAAGAAAAATATTGCATATTTATTAATATTTATTGAAATATTGAGATACATTTCAGTTACTAATATCAAACCACCTTAAACGCAGAATCATCTTAATCAACCTATATAATAATAAATATATAACGATTGTAATAAAAAATTAATATTGCTGCTCTATAATATCATTTTGGTAATATCGCGGGAAGTGACGATCCTGAATTGGCGACAGGGTCGTATTAAGGGAAGCTGTCTTATAGTAATGTACGCTACTAATGCTACGGTTTACACGAGTTAAGAACTATAAATGTACGCGATGTTATTGCTTCTTTTTGATATGCGTTCGTATTTGTAATTATAACGAACGAAATATTTTGTACTTGTCTTTAATTGACTAGATTACGTTTGACGTTATGAAATAATAAGAGAACGCTTCGCTGACTCCATACTACCGCACCTAAAACTGGATAGTTTACGTTTGGCTTCCATCGACAATAATTGAATAAATAATCGGAACTCGTGCAAACCAAGCGGTAAATTATTTTGAAATAGATATATGTACATGCGACTAGTACAATGTATTGCACGAAAAGTATTGTTTCTTGTCTGTTGAAGCATTAGGAAGACATTCAATATACAAGTAAACATTGCATCAATTTATCACCGGAGACCAAGCGCGTATATACAATGACAGGTAATTTACCAGCGTCTGTCTAGTAAAGTACCTACGAAGAGATTCTCATAGCCTCTAATTATCACTGTTTAATACCGTAAAGCATGGAAATTGTGTTGTCCGATTGCTAGCTAGATCAGACCGATGACGTTAATCATATCAGCCACATAAACGTGCAAATAAGAAGCGGTACGGATCCAATTACGTCCGCACCGCTATCGCTTTTCTGTTGGATTATCTCCGTGCTAGTCGGGTATTCCTTTCCGCTCTCAGTACCGCTTCCTTCATCCAATTCTTCGTCGTCACTTTCTATCGTATAATCGGGTCCATTACACAGATTTGTATCGCAAAAGCAATAGTCTATTTCGTTTATAGTGTAACATTCTGAAGGTTTAACTGTTTGACAAGCTCTCGTTATGACGGTATTACCTGCAAAAGGGTAAACGTAAACGGACTTATTCATACGCCGAGCATACTGTATAAGTTAATAAAGGCAGATGTTTAAAATAGACTCGTGGAAAGATTAGAAATGTGAAAGGAAGTAAAAATTTGCTTTAATAATCGTCTTTTTTATTCGTCCGACTTGTATAATTTTCGCTCCTTATATGCCTCTGTTCTAATCGATCGCGACGGGCAGATATGACGCGAGCGATATAAGGAGTAAACTTAATCTCTGAAATGTGGATTGTTTAATTGCCGTAATTATTAATTAATCTTGTTGACATTTTCAGAATAGAGATATAAGCATGCTCAAATTTATATAGGGTATTTGGTATTTCTTTAAAAATGTAAAAAAAAGCATAATTTTTACTTTTAGTTCATGTACCTATATCTATCATTGAGATCGATTTTTTCCTGCTAAAATATTACGTAACATTCCTGAATTATTTATGAAAACGTAATTCGCCAATATATATTAATCTATAGAAAATCTTATATCAAGAATATTGTTTATAGCAACTTCTACTTATAAAATTCTAAATAATCTAATTAATACATTTAATATTATTCATGCAAAAGATCTCAATGTTAAATCAGGCGCAACTTGAGGGTGATTTGTTAAGCGATATGTTATTATTTACTAACCACTTTTTTCGGTAACGCAACCCACATGTTTTGAAGGACATTGTTTCACAAACAAGTTTTTATTCATTTCGTTAAAATCACTGCAATTTAATTCACCACAAACGTAACATCTAATGCAAGACACGTTACTGGCTAAAATATGTTAGTTCGCATTAATTAGTGAGGAAACAACAAATTATAACGATTAATTACCTAGCAGGTTTATTCCAATCAACATTATTAGCACACAGATGTTAGCAGAAAACATGTTATATATCATCGAATGCATACCAACAGGCTCATACGTACTAATTAAAATTGTTGGGATAAATTAGACAATTTAAATATACATGGGAGCCATTTAGTTCTTCTAAAAAATCAACAAACCAGCGTAAATTTATTTTGCGATTTACTCTACCTATCGACGATATTTATCATTAAAATTAATATATATACTTGCATGTTTATGTAATATAAAAGGAAAACTGTAATCAGATGGAAATATAGAAATTTGTAATTAGATTGAACGTAATATACGAATCTATACGCAGTTGCAGAAACCTATAACTGGAACGATTGTAATATAGAAACCTGTATAATAAAATCACTCCTATCAATCTTAATAACCATATATTTCTAAAGAAATATTTTTCTTTACAAAATTGATAGAAAAATTCATATGATCAATTTGCATTGCACTGAAGACCGCCTATCTTTCATAAATCACGACATGATTCCTTAATGTTCCCTTATCAAAAAATAGTTACTTTTCGAATTAACTGTCTATTGATGTCGAAAAAGAAATTATATATATTTTAAATCTCCTGCCATAAAAAGGCCACGGTTTTGACACCACCCTCCGAAGAGCTTACTTAACAAACCAAGAGATGGCAGTCTTTAGGGTCACAACATTTAGTACGGAACATTCCCATCTAGGTGGAGTTACTCTGGTGTCATTTTTCTATTTACTGTCAAATTGCCGCACCTATATCGAATGAAATTGAAAGTGGCTGATAAAAACGACATAACGAAGTATTATAATTTCCTCATGTTTGCTTACTTAATCAAAGGAAGTGATATCTGTTATACATTCCTATGACGCACTAATGCTTTGTAATATGCGATAACTATAGTGTGTGCGCGCGTTTAAGTTTTAATGAAACATAAGAGGGAAAAGATCGTATAACGAACAATTAATGTATAAGTTAATCCTGATATAATGGCCGGAACGGATAGAGTATCTTTAACGGACGCTCTATCTAATGTAGATGTTCTGGACGAACTACCTTTACCCGACGAGCAACCGTGTATCGAAGCGCAACCCTGTTCTGTAGTTTATCAAGCAAATTTTGATACGAACTTCGAAGATCGCAATGGTTTTGTTACAGGAATAGCTAAGTATATAGAGGAAGCAACAGTACACGCTAGCTTGGTATGTTGGTTACGATTACTTTGAAAACCCCATACTTTTATAATATTTCAGAACGAGCTGCTAGATGAAGGCCAGGAGCATGCTGTTATGTTGTATACATGGCGGTGTTGTTCACGAGCAATACCTCAACCTAAATCTAACGAACAGCCAAATAGAGTTGAGATATATGAGAAAACTGTTGAGGTACTTGGTCCCGAAGTGAACAAATTGTTAAATTTTATGTACTTTCAGGTGAGTTTGCTTTTTAAGTTTAATTATATAATTTTAAGTAATAATGATAATCGTAGAGAAAAGCAATAGAAAGATTTTCCCAAGAAGTAAAACGACTATGTCATACAGAAAAAAGAAAAGATTTTGTTTCCGAAGCTTATCTGTTAACTTTGGGAAAGTTTATTAATATGTTCGCTGTCTTAGATGAGCTCAAGAATATGAAATCAAGTGTAAAGAACGATTACTCGACCTATAGAAGGTAAGCGTGTGATTTTACTAGCATTCGACTGAATTTTGGAGTATATCGTATCGATTTTAGAGCTGCTCAATTTTTAAAAGTTATGTCAGATTCACAAACTTTACAAGAGTCCCAAAACCTATCCATGTTCTTGGCCACGCAGAATAAAATTCGCGATACTGTCAAAGAGAATTTGGAAAAAATAACCGGATATGAAGAGCTACTTGCCGAAGTGGTTACTATTTGCGTTCACATGTTCGAGACAAAGATGTATTTAACGCCCAGCGAGAAGCATATGCTTGTCAAAGTTATGGGTTTCGGTTTGTTTCTGATGGACAGCGATCTATGCAATATTAACAAACTCGATCAGAAGAAAAAACTTAGATTAGATAGAATCGATAGAATTTTTAAGAACTTGGAAGTGGTACCGCTTTTCGGCGATATGCAGATTGCACCCTTTAACTATATTAAAAGAAGTAAGCACTTTGATCCTAGCAAGTGGCCGTTGTCTTATTCCAATACGCCTTCGCCCCAAGCCGATTTAATGGTACATCTGCCGCAGATACGCGAAGATCATGTAAAATATATTAGCGAATTGGCGAGATACAGTAACGAGGTGAGTTCATCTACGTCGATCTCTATTAATTTAACGTCCTAATGTCTTTGTATAGGTAACGACGACTTACAAAGAAAGCGGGAGTGACACGGAAAATAAGGAGACCGCTGAATTAGCGCTAAGGGGTCTTCAACTGCTATCGGAATGGACGAGCGTCGTTACGGAATTGTATTCTTGGAAATTGTTGCATCCAACGGATCATCATCTGAATAAGGAGTGTCCCGTCGAGGCCGAAGAATACGAAAGGGTAACTAATCCGATTTACCTCTCGAAATGTACTAGATGTATTGTTGAAGCGCGTACGTTATAGGCAACCAGGTATAATTACAGCGACGAGGAGAAATTGGCTCTCATAGAAGTGATCGCAATGATAAAAGGGTTGCAAGTGCTAATGGCACGTATGGAGACCGTATTTACGGACGCTATTCGTCGGAACATCTACGCAGAACTGCAAGATTTCGTTCAATTGTCTCTGAGAGAACCTCTTCGTAAGGCTATCAAGAACAAGAAAGATTTGATACGATGGTAAGCAATCCGGTTCATCTAATACGATTAATTTAATCACATTGAAATCGTAGCATTATCATGTCCGTAAGAGAGAGCTGCGCTGATTGGCAGAGAGGTGTAGATCCTCTCGCCGATCCCGCGTTAAAGGGTAAAAAGGATCCCGATAACGGTTTCGGTATAAAGGTGGCGCGTAGAACCGTCGGACCTTCCTCGACGCAGCTGTATATGGTTCGTACGATGCTAGAGTCGTTGATCGCCGATAAATCTGGCGGTAAGAAGACATTGAGGAAGGATATCGACGGGCAGTATCTAATGCAAATTGATCAATTCCACAAGACCTCCTTCTTTTGGAATTATCTTCTTAATTTTAGCGGTACGTAGATAAACATTTTATTCCCGATTGGGTTAATTTTTAATTAATTTTTTTTTTTCATACGTGTATATAGAGTCCCTACAGAACTGTTGCGATTTGTCACAATTGTGGTATCGCGAATTTTATTTAGAAATGACGATGGGACGTAGAATAACGGTAAGTAAAACGTAGTCTTCCACGGCTGGAGTCAATAATAAACAGTTTCCGGAATTGGTCCATGTCAGGTATAACAGGTATAACTCATCTCCGAGATTACTATTCAACATACAGATTTGTTAGTCAGTTTTGACATCACTTCCCCTTCACTGAAGTACCCACTCCAAATTCTCTCCATATCATCCTCGACCTATTTTGTCTTCCACGGCAAATTCTTCAAACAAATATGCAATCGCCGCTTTCACCGGTTGTTGCAATTATCTTTATGGAATCCTTCGAGTCCGTCGCCCTGGAAAATTCGCACCTACTATCGAAAGCTTGATTTCGATTTTATCATGCTTAGCAAAGATTTAAATAAAATAAAAAGGAACGACAAATTCTGCGTAGACAAAATAATAGGTACAAGTCATAAAAGGGTTGCAATAAATGTAGCACGTACACACAGCAATAGATATAGCACGTGCTTAGTACTTTATTGCATGGCCGTTGTTACGTATTATCACTGCACCTGTTAGGTAGAGAATTTACTAACCGCTTGGATGTTGCATGTGGTATAGCGTATCAAGTTTCTTTAACTGCTTGCCATAGTTCATTCTAATTTTTATATTTTTTTTGTGCCGCAATGAATCCTTAACACACTTCCACAGGTTCTCTGTTGGATTGATATCCGGTGATTGAGTCGGTTACCCCAAAATTCGAATATTATTTTCGGTAAATCACTGTTTGACACACGTGGAAGTGTGTTTAGGGTCGTTATCTTGCTGATATATCTTAATCAGGGACAGCAGAACATTTTGCGAAGTATCTATAAATTTCTTTGGTCATAGTGTCCTTAATGCAATGAATTGGACCGACCCTATGCCACGAGAAACAGCCGCACACTATGATGCGGCCGCCAAAATGCTTTATTTTGATTTTATTGTATATTTTGGTGTAAATTTATTTTCGTTTTGTCACCCCATAGTATATTCCTCCATATTTCAACTTCCCATTCTGTGCAAGTTCTTACAAACATCAGTCTGTGTGCAATATTTTATTGCTTAATAGGGTAGCTTCTCTTGCGGCTCTGCCGTGCAAATTATTCGCCAGCAATTGGCGGCGTATTGTACGGGCACTAATATCCACATCCATTTCTTTTATAATTGATACGGAGTTTGCAAGTAGATTACACTAGGCTGACACAATAAAATAGACACCTACTAATCACAAAAAAAAGATTCTATTCTCGTTATATATACAAAATATTTTAAAATTTTTAAATTAGACTAATATTTTGTTGATCCACCTTTACTTGCGTGAAGTGCTGCGAGTCGTCGTGGCATAGAATCTATTAAATGATTAATGGTGTCTTCTGGAATATTTAACCACTCTTCTGTAACAGCTGCCACGAGTTCTTCCTTATTGCTGGGTTTTCGGTGTCATTTCGCCATATTTGTCTGGATTATGTGCCAAACATTCTCTATCGGATTCATGTCTGGTGATTGACCTGGCCATGGTAAAATCCGAATCCCCTGTTCCTCTTTCCATGTGGTTGTTGTTCCTGCTTTGTGGCAGGGTGCTTCATCCTCCATAAAAGTGGCGTCTTCTTTGTCGAATATCGGTAGTAGTCCTGTTAATATTTGGATATATTTTGCCGCATTTATATTTCCGTCGCAGATTACTAATTGCGATCTTCCACCATACCATATCGCGCCCCACACCATGATGTTCACACCGCCGTATTTCACCGTCTGATGCAAAAATTTGTCGTCCAGTTGCTGTGACGAACGTCTCCATACCCACGTACGACCACTATCACTGAATTGGCAGTATCTGCTTTCGTCTGAAAAAATGACAGACCGCCAAAGCTCTTCGGGCTTCGTTCGCATTTCGATTGCCCAAGCCATTCGGAGCCGTTTTTGAAACGTCGTAAGGAGAGGTTTTTTCTTTGCCACCCTTTTATACATTCCCACACTGTGAAGGTATCGCAGAACGGTGCGCTGACTTTTCTGTGAAGTTGCCGCAAGCTCCGCTGTACTTTTTCGCGGTTCTCTTAACACTTCGCGCACAAGCACCCTTTTACTTCTTTCAGAAGGTCCGGCACGACCTGGTCTCGGCTCCACTGTTGTCTTTTCCTTGCGTTTAAATTGTGTAATCACACGGTTAACTGTGGACAACGCAATATTTAAACATTTACTTATTTCACGTTGCGAAGCGCCGCGTTCAGTCTGGCCAACGATGCGACCCCGGGTGAAGTCGCTAATATCACTCGAACCTTGTAAGCGAGGCATAGTTGTAACGATACTAAACTATGACGAATTCCTTCCGATACATCTACCCCTATCCTAATGACAATAGAAAGTTCTTAATTCGTCGTTAGAATTTAGCTGTTTACATATTTATACCGCTTTACCTGGTGTCTATTTTATTCTGTCACCCTAGTGTATCTTTTGGTAGTCTAGTAGTACAACGATCCATGGAGTTGTTTCTCTCGGTCGTCCTCGTTTTTTGGAATATTTATGCAATTTAAGGGTAATTTCTTTTTCTTTTTATTTCTTTCTCCTCTTACTCTTACTTTATTTCTATCTATCTCAATATGACACGGTCCAATTCCGGAAACAATTCGTTTATTGCTAAGTAAACGTAGTACTTTAAAGATATTCTTTGTCGCAGAAATGTACGGTACGCCATAACCATAACGAAGAATGTAACGATCTAATAACAATGGAGAAGAGAATACAGTTTCCGATCGATATGTCGATGCCTTGGATTTTAACGGATCATATCCTAAAGACTAAAGAACCGTCGATGATGGAGTACGTGCTGTACCCGCTGGATCTGTACAACGACAGCGCTCTATACGCTTTAACGATATTTCGCAAACAATTCTTATACGACGAAGTAGAGGCCGAAGTTAATCTGTGTTTCGATCAATTCGTATATAAATTAAGCGAGCAGATATTCGCGTATTATAAGCAGTTGGCCGCAAGCATATTCTTAGATAAACGGTTTAGGGTGGAATGCGCAGCGCTTGGGGCGTATCTACTGCCTTATCCTAGAGCTAATCGCTACGAGACGCTTCTTAAGCAAAGGCACGTGCAGCTTTTAGGAAGATCGATCGATTTAAACAAATTGATAACTCAAAGGATTAACGCAGATATGCAGAAATCCCTCGATTTCGCCATAAGTAAATTCGAAGCAGGCGATATTACTGGGATCATGGAACTGGACGGCTTATTACAGGTGAACCGTTTATGCCATAAGCTACTCAGCAAATGGCTTGCTTTGGACGACTTCGACTGCATGTTCAGGGAGGCTAATCATAACGTGCTGGCACCTTACGGCCGAATAACCTTGCATGTATTTTGGGAGTTGAACTACGATTTTTTACCGAACTACGTTTATAACGCGGCGACGAATAGATTTACCAAATACAAGGGGCAGATCTTATTCGCCGGACAAATACAGAGGGATAAACCACCACAAATGTCTCACCATTACTTATGGGGTACTAAATATCTAAATATGGCTTATACGACGCAGTACGGCCAATACAGCGGTAATCTTAACTCTTTTTGTGTAGCAGAACAATTTTCAATCCGGAATCTGCGCAACTCCCTGCTTTAGCCTAATATTTCCGGTAATCGAACGCTTTCATACTGCAATGCCAATGCACGCAATAAAATTTAAGAATAATATAATATAATAATTGTTTCCTACCCAGTCGCAATTAATTTCAAACTGATGGACTCGAAATTGTATATTTGGTTGTGGAAAGAACTTGGTATTTATTACAACGTATTCATATTTTTACGGAAGGCCTATAAAAAACAATACTAGCTATAATTGAATATTTCACATTTGTCAAGCTAGGTGCATTTGGCTCTGACGTTTTCCCTGTTTTTTTTTTCCATAGGTAGCTGTACTGCTACATGCGACAATATGTAATGGAATAAAAGAAAGCGTTCGGTTGTCGGAAATATTCGGCTAAAGTGGGAAGCTGCGCCGATATCGCTTGACTGTCCGGATTGAAAATTGTTTTGCTGTACGTATTGGGGTTCTTTCTACCTTGTGTTCGTAGGATTCGTTGGTCCGCATCATTTCCATACGATGTGCAAACTGCTAGGTTATCAAGGGATAGCCGTTGTTATGGAAGAATTATTGAAAATTGTTAAAAGCTTGATTCAAGGGAATATCCTGCAATTCACTAAAACGCTGATGAGCGCGATGCCTAAAGTTTGCAAACTACCGCGCTACGAATACGGATCTCCGGGCATTTTAGGGTACTATCATGCGAATTTGAACGACATCGTACAATATCCCGACGCGAGGACTGAATTCTTCCACAATTTCCGCGAATTCGGCAACACTATACTCTTCTGTTTGTTAATGGAGCAAGCGCTATCGCAGGAAGAAGTTTGCGATTTACTTCAAGCCGCGCCGTTCCAAAATATTTTACCAAGACCTTTCTGTAAAGGTAAACGATTCTCGACGACGAATACGCCTTGCACGTTTTTAATATTATCGTTCGATGATTTTAGAAGGTGAAAAGCCGGAAACCAAGCAGAAGCGGTTAGAGGTTAAGTACGCAGCCTTACAAATTGTAACGAATATTGAGAAACTAGGGACCGCAAAGGTAACGTTCGTGATACTTTCTCTCTACAGCTAAAACAAATAGATTCTCAATTTGTAGCAAGCGATGATCGCTCGTGAAGGGGATCTCCTGACGCGAGAAAGATTGTGCTGCGGCCTTTCGATCTTCGAAGTCGTATTGAATAGACTGAGGAGCTTCTTAGACGATCCGATTTGGGTTGGTCCACCTGCAGCCAACGGCGTGATGAACGTTGATGAATGCACCGAGTTCCATAGGTTATGGTCCGCTTTGCAATTCGTATATTGTACGCCAGTAGGAGAAACGGAATTTACTGTAGAGGAATTGTTCGGCGAAGGTTTACACTGGGCTGGTTGTACGATGATAGTTTTACTTGGACAGCAAAGAAGATTCGAGGCCTTAGATTTTTGCTACCACATACTACGTGTTCAAAGGGTCGATATGAAGGACGAAATGGTTAAAGGAATCGTAAGTATGCTCGATACTTTTCGAATTCGTTCTACTCCTGTGTATTTGCAGAGTTTAAAGAGGATGGTCGATCGAATTAGAAGGTTTCAAGTTCTGAATTCGCAAATTTTTGCTATTTTGAATAAGTTTCTTAAGTCCAATGAGAACGACGAATTGTCTGTTGAGCACGTAAGATGTTTTCCACCTCCGATGCACCCGTCGCTTAATCCGCAACATTATCATGCACCGGAACACCTTAGACATTAAATAAGCGGACAGATCGAATGCAAATAATAAATACATCCTTCTTTTTTAGACTTTTCTATCTAAGCTTCATCGTGTAGATTTAAAATTTTGTATATTTATAACTTTACTATTAAACATTGTAAAAGTTATCGCATTTACTTTATGTATATATTATAAGTACCTAATGTTTTGTTTATTCCTAACATGTCTTTTTATTACAATAAATTATTCTATCAAACTGAAAATACTACTTCTCAAAAAAAAAAGCGCGTTAGCTTTTGACGTAGAATAAATTAACATCCGTTATCGCGATCGTTCAAATGTTTCTGTTGTTCTGATGATTTCCTGTGTGTAATCGTAATTTCCGCTGAATTAACATGTTTTTAGACGTAGTGCGTAATTCAATGCCCTTTGGTTGGTACGATTATTCGAAGAAAGATTTTCTTTTTCAACATTGGTAATTCTGAAGGGTTGTCGATTTTGTTCAAGGTTGGTTATCTGTGATTTCGTTGTTCTCAGGTTGGCAGCGCTGTTCTTGACAGCTGTTGTTTTATCATAATATTTTGGCGATTTTTATATGGCAAAAAATCTGTGAGAATTGATTTATTTCATTGTAAAACGTGATTCAGATCGTATTTTCGCTATGACGATATTACCAGCGAAGAGAACAACCAATGCAGCCGAGGAGAACAGCGATACTACCTCGCAATCGGTAAGCGCTCGCTCACGGATTTTTTTCTATTGTACTATAGGGTAGGGACGATGGAGGTTCAATAAGTTTTTGTTGTGATATATAGACAATTTTGACAAACATCGTCTGATATGTTTCCTATTTCCTTTGTGTTTCTTACATGTATATGGATTACATTTCATAGGGAAATACTGATAGATCTGTTAGAAGAAGGGACGAACATAACATACCTCATACATCTACTTTGGGCGATGCGACCAAGAATGTCAATCGTAGGCCATTTCGAAGGTAGGTCAGATTATTCTCATACAATTTAAATTTTACCAATCCGAAACTTGATTCCAGAAGCAGCACAACTCCTGAACCTAGTGACCACTGCCTTCGGAAACGTTTTAAAGAATCTAAGCCATCTCGTCGTAAACAACAAAGGGACCGTAAGCAGAAACGCCCTGATATTGTGCCAGAGGAAAACATCGACACGCCAAATAGTCCTACAAATGTTGACCAAGCCATACCGGAAGGTACCAGTCAAGATTGTGAGAACGAGATCGCTTTGTCTATCGATGTAGAGGATGGCACAGGATTTAACAGCGAGGATGAGTATGGTTCCGCAATTGGCCCTTTAAAGGATCAACATTTGTCTGACGAAGAGTGGTCGGCTGTAAGTCTGTAACCGTGAGGGTAGAGTTTTTATCAATTTGTTATTGTTGTTGTAGCGTGATGCTTACTTTGCACGATGCTTAGCTAAATTAGGATACGAAATTAAGTTGATGAACGAGGACGGTGCGTGTTTATTTCGAGCGCTAGCCGATCAAATATTCGGTGACCAGGAATTGCATTACATGGTTCGAAGTTCTTGTATGGATTACATCGTAAGTATGCTAACTAAGTACGAGGTGGGCATTCGAATAATTCTACTTGAAATTGCAAGGTGAAAAACAAGGATTTTTTCGCGGCTTATGTCACAGAAGATTTTGATAAATACGTTGCGAGGAAACGTATTTGGAACGTGCACGGAAATCATCTCGAAATTCAAGCCCTCAGCGAGATGTATAATAGAACGATCGAAGTGTATTGCTACGAAATACAACCCATTAATATATTTAATAGCTCTCGTATGAGTTCTGATGAACCTATAAGGCTTTCCTATCATAGGATGTGCCATTACAACTCTATAAGCAACCCTAACAATCCGTCTGTCGGTGTAGGGTTAGGATTGCCAAGTTACCATACGACCGATCTCAATAGGCGCCGAATGGTTGATGCGGTTAGAGCTAGTGAGGAGTTACTTATAGAGCAGGTAGGCACGGCAAATTTTACAGTCCTTGTCCAATTTATTAGGGCCACTTGCTAAAATAGCGATTTTGTTAAAATATATAATGAAAAACGTGTTGTACAGGCCTAAGTTTATTCAGAACTGTTCATAGACATCGTCACCACTATATAATTAATATTTTGTAATGCATCCTTTAGCTTTTATAATTGCTCTTATTCTTTTTGGCATACTGTCTATGCAAGCATTAATGATATGTCTAATTGTAGCATAAACCTCGGTTTACAGTTGCTAGTTGTAGGCTCTTCCGGTACTTGTAGTGGGCATCATTTTGTTTGTCGGGATACTTCTTTTTTCTTTGCAATTGTGCGTTGAGAATACGCGCCTATACCCAGCAATGCCTCAATACGCAGTTTTTTGTATTTGTAAATTATCGCGCCCTAATAATAAATAGACAGGGACTCTAGCTTATGATCTTATTTTAACCTTTAACACCGGCCCCGTCTAGACAATGCTAGAAGATAAGATCAAAGCGACTGACTGGGAAGCAACGAACGAAGCAATAGAGGAAGAAGTCGCTCGTGAATCTTATATTCAGTATTTCCGTGACGCGGAAAGACGCCTGAAGCCTCAAGGAGCCATAGCCGGAAGTAGCTCGACCATCACATCAGCGGTATGCTCAAGCCCGAGAAGTTCGCGCAGAGGTTCCATGTCGCCGAAAGGACCTATGTCCCCTAAGGGGAGCTGTTCTCCAAAGGGTGCGTTCGTAATTTTCTTAACGTCGATCTTTTATTTCTAGCTACGATTGATTTCAGCATCTTCGCGATCCAGCCCGCGGTCTTTAAACCATTGCGGAAATAACGATTTCAACTCAAATTATGATAATAGTCTATTGTCTCCCAATGAGAACGAAATTCACTTCCCCGATCTAAAACCGACGACGAGCGAAAAGGATTTCAACGAATACCAACATCGTTTCGGTGAAAACTTCCCGAATTTCAACAACGAAATCGACGAGAGCAAGACGAAGAAGGATGACGAATCCTGTCGGAACACCGATTTAGCTACAGGTGTTATAAGTATGTTATAAGCGATATAATGATAAGAGAACAGGTCGGAAGTAGATTTTGTGTTGAAAGAAAGCTTGCTCAGTTGCAAAGAGATTGCATCAATAACTAATTGTATGTTTTTAGGCGACGAAGAATGGGACGATGGAATTATGGCGCAAGTTTTGGCCGAATCACGTAACACCTATTTGGACGAGCTTAAAAGGTATTCCAAAAGGAGAATAGGTTCTCCCGGACCGTCTACTTCCAGTTAATTTGTTACTCGGCTTCGGCCTCTTATTAAGAGAACTATATACGGCCGATAATTTTTATTTTTACAAGGATTATTTAAGATGATTGAATGATACACATCTCTCATATAATTTCCGAATATGTTAAGAATTTCTTCGAACTTCGATTGCCAAAATGTGCAATTTATCATTTATATACTTGTAATTATCTAATTATTATAAAGGAGAACGTATTTATGTTATTAAACCATATAAAGCGGAATCGACCATTTTGCGCTACATTATATGTTATATTTTATTCAGAAACTTCAATTTTTCTAATTGAAATTTTTAAATCGTCGTAAAAGGATTTTATGTAAAATTATTTTATCTTTAGCTAATTGAAAATTTTACCAATTGCATTGTACATGCTTACATATAAAATATATATATATGTAATTGAGATTATTTTAAAAGGAGAATCAAAAATGTCTATACTTAGCACTTCTTAATCCAACTCTCATTCTAAACTACGTTGACAACATTCCACCTTTACGTTTGGAAGGTTACCTATTGCTTTTGTTGTACGAAGTGTAGTAGTATAGTACGAGAAACAATTTTAAGTCTATTTGATATACAATGAAGTTAAACATTGATGTTATATATATATATATATAATCCGTGTTTTTAAACGAATTCACTTCATTTAATTTATGTTCTCTTTATAAGCGTCTCTTGCGGAAAATGTCTAGATGTTCGTAATATTATAAAATGTTATTAGATATACTTTGTGGTTGTAAATAAAATAGAGAATCTAATGTATGATGTATTAATGTTGAAAATTGAAACTACATTTGTACATTTTCAATGCTAATTACAGCTTTGTGTTCTTGACACGTTTACGATGACGTGCACTACCGGTAGTTCCCCAATTTCTCCCCGCAATTTTCGTCGTTAGATTTATTTTAAATATCGACAACGCGTACACGGTTTTAGAACTAAAACAAAAAATGACGTCCAAGGTCTAGTGTGTTTCTTCACTTTATTCGTACTTCACAGGTACAGCAGTAAACTCCACTCGCACAAATTAATTAATTATGCGGAACGCAGCGTTTCGAGAGCACGTGGGCTCCCATTGTCAACCGTGTTGCACCGTACCGACCAGTCGGTAACACGGTTAACGATGGGAGCCCACGTGCTTTCGAAACGCTGCGTTCCGCATAATTAATTAATTTGTGTGAGTGGAGTTTACTGCTATACCTGTGAATTGTACATCCACACAGTCCTTGCAATCGTCATTTATTCGTACTTAATGCAATATTGGTCGTATACGTTGTCGTGAACGCGTTAAACGAATTATTCACATGAACCTACGCTTACATAAATGTACATAAAACGTACAGTTGTTTGTGAACGTGGAAAACGAAATTGAAAGATATATTGCATACAATATATATCGTAGACTTACTTATCCTAGAGCATTAGTAACATTATCTACAATTTTGCGTCATTTTTCTTAAAAATATTTACCTAGCGTTTTTTAGATTATATTTGTGACCACATTTCTATATTCTTTCGAGCTTCTTTCGAATTGGTTCCGTATCCTTTTACGCTCACTTTTTTTGTGAATAATTGCAACGACTATGTTAATCGTATATTGTCTAATTGTTCTTTTTATTCTGTTTTCGTTTTCTTAAATATAATGGTAGAACAACATGATTTCAATTTGTTATTTTATTCTGTAAGAAAATAAAGTTTTTAATAAAAACTATTCTTCCGTTTTATAATTCAAGAGTAATATAGTTAATTGAACGTATAACGTAAACTTTATTCTTCTGCTATAAGTTTTTATTACCAAAGATTTTCCTAAGCATTTTAAAAATGCTGCTATAATCACGAGAGAAATTACGTAGAATTAATATGAGATTATGTAGATCAATGATAATTTGATCACATTTAAGTTACATTAATTAATAACCAAACAAATTATGAGCAATTTCCCATATACATTATTTTTTCTTATTATATAAGATGTATGCAACCCATATTACATTCGTTAATTTTTTTTAGGAACGTATACAACCCATATTGCATTATTTTTTTCGTTTTTCGAGTGTATGCAACCCATATTACACTCGCTTCAATTTTCTTGGGTACGTATACAACCCATATTGCATTATTTTCTTCGTTTTTCGAGTGTATGCAACCCATATTACATTCGCTTCAATTTTCTTGGGTACGTATACAACCCATATTGCATTATTTTCTTCGTTTTTCGAGTGTATGCAACCCATATGACATATTTTTTGTGTGTATGCAACCAACTTTACGATGAAATTTTTTTTACTAATATTTTTTAAATTTTATGTTTATTTAATTGTATAAGGAATAAAGGTAAATAAAATGCGGGTGTACTTTAGATGAGAAATATTTATTGAAACATTTAAAGAACGTATACATAGAATTATAGATAGAATATTTAAAGACATCGGCAAAACTCATGCTAAGGAAATATATAATTATTGAGATATATAGTAGTGTAGTCTATATGTGACAATTGAGGAATATTTGTAAAGGAATATTGTTAGTATCTTTAAATAACATATTATGGCAACTTACAAACATCGAATCACATCTTTTAACTTTAACATGCAACATTTAGGTATGATTTTGAATAGAATAACAGATACATTTTCAAAGTGACGTAATTTTGAGTACGACAATCGGAATTTCGTTATTAAATGACAACGGTAACTTTTAATACCAACATCTAACACCACCATTACCATTTTAGTTATTACTTGTTTTCCTACTTTGATTTTTACTACGTTGATTTTTTCCTACATTCTACACGGATGTACATAGATTTGAACTTTACAACACTCACGAATTTGACATTGAAACTTCTAACATTCAGAAAATTGAAAATTTATATTTGTTCATTATATATTTTTGCATTATGTGGATAGTATCGAACGAAACGCTCGATAATTCCGTTTAACCAACACGTTTATATCCAAACGTGGTGATTACCGTATCAGTTGATAATGATGATGATGAGGATGATGGCGACGAAGTGATGAATGACAAATGAAGATGATAGTGATCGTATTTGTAATTAAAAAACGGTGGGGACCGCTACTGCTCGGATTAAATTGTATTTTTTTTTTTCGAATTCCAGCCAATCTATACTACTTGCTTTTCTATTACTACTACTACTACTACTACTACTGTTAGTTTTACTAATACTACTGCTACCGATATAGTTACAAGATACGCTATATTTTCTAATCACAGCCCGATAGAATGATAGTATGGATTCTGGGGTGTTTTTGGCTTTTGTAATTATTATAACTTAAAAACAACCCATTGTACATACGTTACAAATTATTAAACTCATTATTGTGTAAATGAAATTATTTTTTTTATACATCAGAAACTAAATTCTATATATATATATATAAAGTCTATTTCAAATAAGGATATGAGATATGATTATTATTTTTTAGCAATAACTAGTCGTATTTATATCCATATCCTAATTTGAAAATGTATTTATAACTCGAAACTATATATTAAGGTTATAAATTTTGCTAAACTTAAAATCGTAAATAGGAAGCGATGTTGCTGCGATGAGTTAAATTTCGCTAACCTTCGTAAATATTTACATACTCCTTCCGACGATGGTTTGTAATCCTATTGTACAGAGCTTGAATTCGACGGTATGATTTCCCGTACAGCTTCCCGCGTCGCTTCCTTCGTTCGGGGGGATATTAAGCCGAGTTGGCTCAAATGCAAAAGTTAGTATAATAGTTCGAAAAAAAAAAAAGATCGATATCTTTTGGATAGAATACGATCTCGTGTATAATTCTGTAGACGTGCTAGGGAAATTACCCGCAGAAAGATTTACCGTTTCGAAGTAAGGCAGCAAGAGCTTTGGTGTTGCGAGTATACGCATTTGAGTGACCTTTAGTTTTGATCAACATCAAATCGTAACCAGACTTGCTTCTCTCCTGCGGTTTTTTAATGTACAGTTGCAAATCCGAAATGAGTATTGTATAAAACTTTGTACAAAATCATTGAAGGAAATCAGAGAATTCAGTATAAGTGATCGACTAAATCATGCGGTCTCGATGAAGGCGGTTCATTTAGAAAACTGACGTTTTCGGTTTGCCGGGGTCAGACCGCGCTGATTCAGTTGATTAGATATCTTTAAAGACTTTTTACGGTTATCCTTGAACCGAAACGTGATATAGACGTATTAAGAAGCGAAAAATAACGATAAGATGGTATTGGTATCGTTAAAAATATAAGTATATTCTTCGGTAATCGCAAACTAGATGTAACAGCAACATCAACTGCAATTTTGTAGCATTTTTAACATAATAACCTAATAACTAGATTAACTTAAGAGACACGTAACATCCATAATTGCTATATTGATGCTTATTTTACAAGAGTTAAAACCGTGAAATAAAAAACAGAAGTATATCTACATTTGAATCTTTTCGTTATCGTTATCGTTAGATACTAATATACTTCGTTTTTAACTAAGATTTAAAAAGTCCCGCTAGAATACGTGTATGCAATTTATCGCCGCCCTATAATCAAATTAAATTCGTTTACTAAACGTGAACGTATGTACAATTATCGGCGAAAATTGAGTCGAAAAAGTTGGTAAAATTTTGCGATAATACAAGAGCTATTCATCTGGAAAAAAAAAGCTTTCTAGGCTGGAAGGCACGTATTCTTTTACACCCGAATGTACTATTACATAGATTTAATGTATCGATTGCTTAACGAGAAGTTGTTACAGTTAGATGATTCATACATATGTCACTCAAATTGAACACTATTTTTAAATAAACGAATTAATTTTAAATAATCGGCAGAAATAACTCTTGTACTACGAATATATTCTATCGTTTATATATATGGAGCTGAAAGCTCGTTAGTATTATCATTGTAAAGAAATATAGATTATACGTGTTATATTTATTTGCGATATATATTTTTGTACATATTTACACGTAACTGCTTAAAAGCTACGTAGAAGAAATGCTTGTTCCACCTAGCAGTTCTATTTAAACCTCGATGGGTACCTACCTAAGGATAGTGTGAGAACTGCGAGGGTTACGATCAAACGCCCTTACCATGCTAACATTTATAGAGATAGGATAGAATTTATATACAGAAAATTCGCTTTCTACCACCTTCAATTCACCGTCCTATGTAATCCTTAAACCGGAATGCGACAGAAGAAGTAAAGTACACGAGTCTACTCTCTATTAGAGCTACCGCTAAGTCTAAATATCAACATACACGAATAAATGTGCTTCCGTCTATACCTTTATCTCATTTGTATCTTCGCTCGTATTTTCGGCGATTTTCAGCGATATTAAAACCTTCGTTTTTACTGCATATAGACGGATCGCAAAAACTCTACGACTTTCTAATTGGTACTTTATTGTTTTGTAAGAAAACCAGCTGAAAAATTTATTACACATCTCCAAATACAGTGAATCCTACTTCATATGTGTTTATATCTGTATAGTCCATTCAATTTACGAATGTAGGGATTGGTAAGGCTAGTATTTTCGTTTTCTATAACAAAGATCATGAAATTTCGTGCAGATGGTTAAAGAATATATTACTTAGATGAGACGTGGGTTAATGTAGGCCACACCATACAAAATGTATGGAAAGATACAATAATTCTTTCGGAAACTGACAATTATTATAATACAACTGTTGTTTATTCGTAAAGTGAATAGACTATAGTTTATGTTATTTTCAATTAGGTTAGCATTTAATTTAAGATTGGTAATCTTGATGGTCAAGCTTGTGTATGTTTTCTATCTATTCTACGTATGGTAGCTGATTATTGACCGTCGGAAATTTTTGCTAAAATGAATATGAAACGATATGGTATAATAACTTGACTCTTTTACAGTTGAGCTTCAACGTTCGAATGTTTTGAATGTTCATTTTTAAATAGGCTTTACTGTATGTAGATGTATATTATAATAGACTAGTACATATAATATGCAACGACCTAATAAGCAATTCTATTCGATCAGCGATTTTGTCAATTATTGTCTAATATTGTTTCGTTTTTTATTTTTGAAAATGCGAATATGGAATTCCGTTTTTCATTTTTCACGGTCCGAGATGTGTATTGTTTTATCCGGTACTCAACTGAAAATAGAACTCCTTTTTGGGTCGTCCGTTAAAATCTACAGTATCGTGGTCCGTCCTTATGGAGAGAAAATAATAGAAAGAAAGTAATTATCGATGTAATGTAATATTATTTGTAATAGAAATCGTATTTGGAAAGGATCAAAGTATGTACTAATCTCGTTTATTATCGAATCAAATCGATTTAATTAATTTCTGCTTAAAAGGAATACGCTTGTGGGAAAATGATGGAAAAAAAAATCATCAAAATTGATTGGACCACGTTGGTAGCACAGCCTGAAAGATAAACAGTTACAACATTTAACATCGATTCCTACAACTACTAAAGTATATTTCGGCAACGTACGGCCGAAAATATACTTTTTGAATTTAGAACATCTGCTTCCTCCCGGAGTGTAGAATAACGGAAAGAAAAATTTCGACCTCGATATAATAGAAATGAAATCGTTTCCATCGACGCAACTGAGAATTTGAAGTATCCGTTTACGCGATTTTTAAAATAATTCATTAAAGAAGCGTGCTTATATACAGCTGCTGGAAATGTTCGAACACCGAGCGTTTTCGTCCCCATATTGAACTTTGAGTGAATAATGGATATGCGTGAATATGACATTCAGAGTTATAATAGCTTAAACGTCAGAATTAGCTCCGTATTTAAGGGAGATCGGAAATAGTTTTTTGCCTTACAACTCTGAAAATCAGTGGTTTTGGATCAGATGAAATGAGCGTGAAAGAAGTGAAGAATGATGTGAGTGAAAATTTTGATCGTTCTTTAACGAGCGAATCACAACACCGTATCTAATGTATCGAGAGACCTAAGCATGTGTTCATCTCTTGAACACCACTCTATCATCTCTTCGATCGTTACGACTCCATCTTTATTGGTATCGATTAACTGCAAGGAGAACAGAAAATGGGTTGTGATTGAAATGCGGACATAAGTAAATAGAGCATTAAATTATATTACATGAAAGATCTTCTCAACATGCTCTTTTGCCGAATCGTCTTCAACGACAGGCTCTGTAGCCCTTCCTAGCATTTCGTAAATACTCGAAACCACGTCGACCATTTCTGTTTTAGTTATTAGTCCGTCACCGTCTAAATCGTACAAACCGAATACCCATTGCAGTTTTTCCTCTAGGCTTCCTCTTGAAACTTTTGAAAGAATATTTAAAAAATCCTGAAACGAAAGTTGCCAGCAGTACTGTATACGTAACGTCGCATTTATAAGCGGGAAATGGAAGAATTTTAAGTTAATTTCATTGTGAATAGATTTCTTAAAAATTTCTTTCGAAAGTCACTAATAAGGAAGACGACTTAATAACTTGATGATACCGATCCACGAAATCTCGACCCTACAATAGCTAAAAGATACACCAAGGATTACTTATCGCTTTGTGATTACAAAGCGATGGAAATGGAACGAAGTGGGACCTGAAATAATCCAGTAAATGTTGGAAATTAAGTAATTTGCGATAACGAAAACGGTGAAAGTTAGTAGAGCGAATCTACGTTTACCTTCGTATATGCACGTATAGCGACTGCAACAGGTCCTACTGGCACGGACGGCGGGAAGTTGGGAACGTTTTATTTTCCTCCTCGTAATCGTAATATATATTATACTATCCGTATCGATCTACGCTTTATATCATCGTATACCCTGATTTCCAGAAGCTTTTATATTTACGTATGACTATAAACAGATTTTTCTATTCGTTTATTTTCTTTTATGTTAAACGCCGAGTTTATGTACAAAAATTATTCATTCTACCATTTGCGTGTTCTATTCGATGCCCGGCATGCGCAATAAATGTCAAACCTACAGGGCACTACTAAGAAATTTAATTACCAGTTAATTACATACAATCTAATATCGTTTAATTTGCAATAACTAAACAATACGCTATATTTTGAAAAAATAAAAACAATCAATCCTTGACCTTTCTATAATACGTTAAAAAAATAAATTGTTATAGGAAAAAAGTCCCTAGCTAGTAACTGTCATTTTGACCTTGGGTGAAGTTACACGTTGTTGCTCGTGAAACGTTTTCCAAAAATCGACTGGAATATCTTGTTTTGTGAAGAGTAAGTACTTTTCGCATATTTCATATTTTTCGCGATCCTTGTTATAATGTAGTTACGCCTATTAGTAATTATGCACCGTCAACTGGGGTGACAAATTGCCATACTTTGAAGCTTTTATGTCATACCTCCATTGACATCGGTTGAATTGAGCTGAATTTTCAATACATATCTACATATATCTTTGCAATCAATTTATCTTAAAGAAATTTTAGTTACAACAGAAGAGAGGGAAGAATTATTCTCCCGTTTATCGGGGCGAGTAAGTGCCACAATTGGTTCCTCTCTGAAAATATATTAAAAACGTTTTATGATTACTAGTCACCCCACAGAATTCAAGTAAAAACAAAAAGGGATCTGTTTTATATTTGAAACTAGTCATTATAAACTTGTAAAACGTCAATATAATTAAAATTTTTAATAACAAAACGGCAAAAGGTTATCAATACACTCCTAAAAAAATAAGAAACAAACAAAATTGTGAGTTGGTGGGAGCACCTTTTCTTTAAAAATATCTGCCCTAAACATTGAGCTAAACTTAAGTTAAGAGAGAACTTATCACAATATTCCATAACACCGAGTAATCCCTATAGGCCCTTAGTCACCCCGGTTGATAGTAATAAATTATAACGATATTAACGACATACATACAATCATCGTATATGATATACGTACGTACATATGCAATGACTCACAGTGAAAATGATGCAGTGTTATATAATTTTGTAAGATGCCAAAAATGTTAGGAAAAGTAATTAATTATTATTGTGGGTGCATCACTTTCATTGTGATGTTAAATGTGTAACCGCTGTAATGTTATCTGATTAGCATTCGTAGTACCTGTTCGAATTAATTTTGTTTTATTTTTGTAATGTGCCTCAAGAATAATAGATATAATATATTTAATTTACTTTTTCCAAACAATTATTTTACCTAACCTACCTATTTTCAATGTGAGTTATCGGATGTACACTACCGCCCATAGAAGTTTGGCCAAGGGAGAAAGTTTTACAATACTTTAATTTAATAGGCTTTATTGCATTCAAGTTAAAGATTTTATTGTATTCCCTCTCGCTCTTAGGGCACGTCCCTGCCCAGCTCGAACGTTTACGGCAATTACCAAACTCACAACAGTTTAGTTTGAATACTATTGTGATCAGCGGTATGGTAAGTGAACAATACTGTTCGAAATGCCTCGTGGTAAATCAATAGGTGTTGTCAAACGATCCACTATAATAACTTTGCATAAAGAAGGTTTTATCAGCAAGCAAATCGGTGAAAAATTAAATTTAGCCGCGGCGATAGTAAAATGCACCATTCGCCGATATCAAGAAATATGCGACTTAGGGGACCGTGACTGTCCAGGTGCCTCTCGAATAATCACCCTATCAGACGATCGTCTACTACAACTATTAAGGAAGCGAAATTGTAGAAAAACAGCACCGGAAATAGTGAGCGAATTCAATCGTGAACGCCAGCGTCCGATTTCAGTTACCATCGTCAAACGTCGGCTGGCTCAACGAAATTTACGCGGTCGCGTGGGAGCTCGTAAACGATTGCTATACCGGGGTAACCAACTGAAAAGGCTACAGTGGGCCTGTGAACATCGGGATTAGACGGTAGAATAGTGGCAAAATGTTTTATGGATTGACGAATCAAAGCAGAAGAGTATGTGCTAATGAAAGGATGGTTCCACAGAGTCTAGATCTCGTCTCTATTGAATTATTGTGGGATGAATTTGATTGAAGAGTTTTAAGTGTCGGTCCTACTTTCAAGAAGTAGCTTTGATACATCCTTCAAGAAGAATGGAACAAGATCCCAGGCGAAAACCTCAAAAAATTAATCGAAAACAATGCTAAAGAATTTTACTAACGATGAATAGGAAAAAATAAAACTTTTCTTTAGATTTTGATAGTTGTTATTTTTAAGGGCAATACATTTATTTCTTTAGTTTTAATTGCCCTCTATTTTTTGATTTTTAAAATTTTTATTACTTGGCCAAACTTCTATGAACGGTAGTGTACATATCGTACACATTTCGTAATTACTAACGTTTTTAAAATCTTTCATAAAGATCGCTTTTAGTATAAGCAGAAGAATAGTTTTTTTTTTAACAAATTTTATTTCGTAACAGTGATGGATATTTTAACGAGATATTTTAAGACCAAGAACAAGAAATACAGTAACTCACCCTCCATTTTCCCGAATTTGAATTGGAATACGATGGGCAATCCTTGGGTGAGTTATGTCCCAAAAGTTAAGCTTCCAGAAAAGAAGTCTTACGTATTGTTTAATGGAAAGCCAACGCAATTGCCAGATATAGTTCCTCCTTATCCTGGTGAGAATTTACCAGATGAAGGGCCGGTACCGGAGCCTCCGATCTTAGGAGCAATCGAATTAGCCGATTTGGGTCCACCTCCTGACGATTTGGAACAGTATTTCGCGGACTTACCGCTTCCACCTCTTCCGGCTTGGGCTCAAGCGGAACAAGACGCTGCGCTGATGGCACTTGAAGCTGTAGCAGCCGATATTGCCGCAGGACAAGCCGCTGTGGCCCAGGTTGCCGCCCAAGCGGCCGCATTAGTTGCAAATATTCAAGGCGGCGGTGGTGATTTTCAATTGCCAGAATTGCCAGAATTGCCGCCATTGCCGACGGAGCAGCCGGACGAAGCACAAAATTTGGTAGTAACCGGAACAGCCATCGCAATACAGCCAGGAGATGCTGCCGAAGGAGATGCTGCCGAAGGAGATGATTCCGCCTCCGATATTTCTATTCATCAATCCAATTCGGATGATGATGATACTTCAGATGATCCGAACGATGCAATAGCTCAAACGGCTGTGGCTGCTTATTACACTCAGCAAATGATGTTAGTCGCTATGCGAGGGGCGTTAGCGAGTTTACTGCCTCAACACGGCTCCGAATCTAGCAGTACTTCTACGAGCTCTGTAGACGATGCGCAACAGCAAACTGAAGAGGAGACAACTGGCGATACTGACGTTGCTGAGAATGTATTTGAGGAACATACGGCGCAACAAGAAGTCGGCGCGAGCGAACCAACAACGCAACAGGCTATTGCAGCAGCGTTCGAGCAGTTAGCTATATTATCCGATCGTCGAGCATCTATTTCTGCTCAGGAGGTTGCAGAGGAAGGTCCAACAGTTGCTGGCGGGGAGAGAGTCGTTAGTTCTAATGAAAAAGAAGGACCGTCCGAAGGACCGTCCGAAGGACCGTCCGAAGAACCGTCCGAAGAACCGTCCGAAGAACCGTCCGAAGAACCACGTTCTAGTCTTACTGAAGACGGTGAGCAAGAGAATTACGATTAAAATTTAGTTTCATTTTTCCTTAATAGGATCTTAATTCGTTTCATATAGTTTCATATAGTTTCATATAGTTTCATATAGTTTCATATAGTTAGGCGTTTAAAAATTTGATATTTTTATAACACAATAAATAAATAAAGCACGCGTTATTAATAATTTACGTTTATACCATTGATTATGTACTTACCTCAAAGTTGATCTTGCCGCTTTGCTTCTGTTTCATAGTGTTGAAAACGTAATGGGCATAATTGCTTGCGTCTGAAACAAATTACAATCATCTAAAGGTTGCGGGTGTGCAGCTCATGCTTTTCGAAATTATTCACTTATCGTTTTAGTAACGCTAGAAAAAGATGATTGAGAAATTCAGGCGACGCGTTCAAGTATAGAAAAAAAAATGAGTGTAATTTATACTCGTGAAATATAGGGCTATCTGTGAAAAAAGAACACATTTTAGGACAGCTTTTAGAAGCGGTGAATATATTTAAATATTGATCTAGCTAAATCCACCTGTAGCATACCAACCGTAGAATACACAGCACACGTTAGCATACGTTGTACATACCCGAGAGTATCTAAATATATCCAGCGATCAATGTATAAGACAATGCATTATTTATTATAATTTCATCCATTACTTATACAATGAATACACTTATGGATATATGTGACAAATTCATTTTCTTATTGATTTTAATAATAGATGAATATAGATTTTTCTTTGTCAAAATTAAACGTCTATATCCTATGTCCGTTAGATAAGTACGAGGTAGGCGCCATAAATTCTCGACCTGATAAGCTTATATCTACTTCATTCACGTTAAGAATGCAGACTTGGAATAGATAGGCCTTAAGATACGGGCTTACCATTGGCTAATTAGCGAGGCATATTCACGCAAGAGAAATTGATGTAATATCTTCATATGAAATTTCTGTCAGTTGTCAAAATTACTTACGATTTTCGCGTCATTGTTTCCTGCAGTTTTTCATTGTATTTTTTATCTATAAACAAGTTGTGGCAAAAATAGTTCTTGCCAGAGCTCTTTTATCTCATTATTTAATAATTCAAGGTACTATACAATTGATTATATAAACAAAATAATTTTTACTGTACTATTACGATTACACCTTTGGTTCGGTATGGCTGAGGAAGCAGTAGTACATGTAGTTCCATGACCATCGAAAAATCCTCAAGGGAGGCATATTGGCAGTAGGCAGAGGCTAATGGCTTACAAATCTAAAAGACTCAAAGCGATAACTATGCTAGACAAATAGCACAAGCAGCAGCTGCAAACAGCAATCTACAGAATGTTTAATGTCTTCTTAAGCGAAAACGGCTGCAAAGAAAATCTCCTTTAAGTTGTCAGCACAAAGAAATCAAATTAGCATTTGCAACAGCGCGTTTAAATTGGCGTATGGACAGTATTTATACAAAACGTCGTGGAAAATTGACAAAAGGTGTGCGATTATTGCATGATAAAGCTCTCGTCCGTACTGCCACCGTTTCAAAAGCTGCTGTCAGCGAATGTGGCTATCAAGAATTGTAACATCCACCGTATATTCCGTATATGGCTTCTTGTGATTTTTATTTGTTTTCTAATTTAAAACAGACCTTAGGAGATGCCATTTTAAGGACGACAGTGATTTGCAAGCAGCTGTTATAGAATATTTTGACGGACGAACTTGAGATTATTCTTATAAGGGTATCGAATTATTAATTAAAAAAGTTTCTTTTTTCTATATCAGGCCGAGAATTTATTGTGCCTACCTCGTATTTTGATAGGATTCTCTAATAATTTCCCTTTTGTCACCCTCGTAAGAATTCTACGACCGTGTGGGGTGCGTACGAACGGTAAATCCGTTTTAATCGGGCTTATATAAATTCTAATAACGTAGTCGTATAAACCTATGCATATTAACGAGATTATTATCATCAGTTCTATTTTGAAATATAGCTCTACTAATCGCGGAATCGAGTGGAATTCATTTAATTTGACTTATTTGTATGGATGAATTACAATGAGTGTGACATCGATATTTTCATTTAAAAATAGCTAAAATATATTTTTGCCCGATGTACGTTGCAAAACCTTACAACCACTTGTTTGTCAGCTACTCTGTATATACATAGTTAAGTAAACAAAATTACCCTATTATTGTCCATAAGGGGTAAGCATTTAGCATACTATAACGCCAAAATCTTGTTAATGTCACGTTTAATACTTAAGAAAGTAAACATCTGCTGCGGCAGTGTGCGTAAAATCAGCAAATTGATATCTCCTACATAGTATGTTTCCTTGTATTATTTTGTATATTTTATATCGGAGAAAGCGTTGCTTAAAATTATCAATTACCAATAAAAGCAGGAAATATAAAATCCACTCCACTATATACATACACACGTTTGAAATGTTGAGATAAAGTGGTTTTAGCGAAGCTGTTCATCAATCAAACCATTTGACAGGCACAAATTAAAAGTTCAAAGCTTGTTTTGCCGTTGGAATACAAAGAAAGGCAGTAGCGTTATCCATTTATGTACTATAGACATGGAAAGATGATATGAAAGAAAACAAACGACTTTTTTCTGTATGAAAAAAAGAAATTTTCTATGATATTATATGTTACAGCTTTAAGTACATAATTATTTCGTTCTAATTTGATAAAATTTAATAATAAGTTACCTGGTGAAGAGCCTAAGATAATGTTTCGATTGATCGGTTATCCGTGAAGGTTATCGTTATTGTTTACGTGCTGCACGGGGATGATGTCGCTTTTTAAACCGTTAAACGTTATGTGCATGATCGTATCATGTAACATGTCTTTAGTGATTGTGTGTAAACAAGAAACAACCATTTGATTTTGTAATAAATTGTACCGTTTAGTATCAAGGATATTAACAGTAATTATTGCAATATAATATACAGTCCCTGTTAATTTTATTGGGGCCACCTGTGCTTTCAACGCTTTCAACACATGGGCTGAAAAGTTCCGGGCCTAACAAAGAAAACACGTTTTTTTTGGTTCAAAATTAGCTTTATTCATCAACGTAATCTCCATCAAGAGCAACGCAATCATTCCAGCGCCGCTCTAACATTTCAATACCACTTTTGTAGAACGATTTATCTTTTGCCTCAAAATAGGCCTCAGTTTCAGCGATAACCTCTTCATTCGTGCGAAATTTCTTACCGGCGAGTATTTTTTTGAGGTCTGCGAACAGCCAGTAGTCGCTGGGAGACAAATCTGGCGAATACGGTGGATGTGAGAGCAATTCGAAGTTCAATTCATGTAGTTTTGCCATTGTTTTGATTGACTTGTGACACGGTGCGTTGTCTTGATGAAACAAAGTTTTTTTCTTTGCTATATGCGGTCGTTTCTTTGCAATTTCGGCCTTCAAACGCACCAATAACGCTATATAATATTCACTATTGATGATATTTCCTTTCTCAAGATAGTCGATGAATATTACAACACGCACATCCCAAAATACCGAGGCCATAACCTTTCCAGCCGATTGTTGCGCTTTCGGGCGCTTTGGACGAGGTTCACCAGTTGCTGTCCACTCAGATGACGATCGTTTTGATTCCGGAGTGAAGTGATGGATCAATGTTTCATCCATTGTCACATGTCGACGCAAAAATTCCGGTTTGTTACGTTTAAACATGGCCAAACACTGCTCAGAATCATCAACACGTTCTTGTTTTTGGTCAACAGTGAGCAAACGCGGCACCCACTTTGAATAAAGCTTTCTCATAGTCAAATGCTCATGCAATATAAAGCCAATACGTTCTTTTGATATCTTTACGATGTCAGCTAACTTACGCAACTTCACTTTTCGATCATTCAAAACGATTTTGTGGATTTTTTTGATGTTTTCTGGTGTTACCGCCTCATTTGGACGTCCACTGCGTTCTGCATCATCGGTGTCTCTACGACCACGTTTGCAGTCAGCAAACCAACGTTTTATTGTTGTTTCTGATGGAGCGGAGTCACCATAACGCTTTGCAAGCCATTGCTTCGCTTGAACGGTATTTTTTCCCATCAAGAAGCAGTGTAAAATTAAAACACGAAATTGTTTTTGATTCATTGTTTTGAAAATAACAAGTAGCGTGACTCTTAGCACAATAACTCACAAACTAATGAATAGAATATCATGAAATTTTAACAGCTGTCTTTTCAAGGTTAGTACTAACTGAGAGAAAGGTGACTGCAATAAAACTAGCGTCATCTATGTGTTAGGCCCGGCACTTTTCACCCCATGCGTTAGTATTCTCAGAAAAATCCTTCTAAGGAATTGGCCAGTTAATGATCCCTTGCCTATTATCTCCCTAACGAATCATCCTGTACGGTGTAGAAGATGAGTAGAAACAAGACTGAAAGACATAGTTGTAACGGTTGTCGGGTTCCGCCGTGTCACTAGGTTTTTGTTCCTAACGCTTCGCGAACAACTGGTATATAATAAGGTTATATTTGAGAGAGATATCGATAGAATACCTTTACTTCACTAAAGGAAACGACACTCCTTAATTAGTTATATCTGAATATTCTATTTTTCAATCGGAATATTCTAAATCTAATTAGCGACTCCTTTATTGAAATTATTTTCAACGATGCTAATTAATTTTATATTTATATTTTATTCAGCTCGTGTAAAACAAGCTTAGACTCGGGGAGGTGTTGCCGGGTGTTTCAGTTATTATTACTTGAGAATGATCCTCTTAATCAGGCCTTATTGCAGCTTTGCCGAAAGCACTGATTAATTTGTTCTTTTTTTTTTGTTCAATTTAATGAGTGTTATATCAGGTAGACGGTTCCTTTTCTTTTTGGCCCCGAAAGACGTGCCGAATCGGATAATTTGACATGGATTCCTTTGCTTCCAGGAATGGTTACCCGGAGAAAATTACAATCGGAGGTAAGATTTCTTTTACGAAATATTCGATCCTGTTTAATACGGAGAAACGAGCACATGATCTGGATTTTAATTATCGATTAGGTCGTTATTTTACTCGGATTTGAAATTTGGCATCAAAGTTAAGCGCAAGGGTTAGACATTATTAGTTTACTAGATCAATTTGGCACTTGATTCCTACATAGCGTATGCGAAATATTTCCTGATAAGTAAACCAGTGGATGTAATTTTGTCCGTCTTTATGCGAAGCGATCGAAATAAATCTTTAACTGAGAACATTTTTTTACCAGCGGATAGTTAGGCGGGAGATCCAGAAAACTTGTTAAAAATTTACAACCGACATACACAAAACGCAAACAGTGAGGAATATATAAAAGACAGCAATTAAAAGATGCAATTTCTAAATAGGGTGACCTGAAAACGTTTCCTCTGCTATTCAGAGGCGAGTCGTTAGCTTTAATGAGAACGACGCGACTGTGATATGAATTTAAAGAAGCTCGAAAACAATAGTTTTAAAAGGGTTTATAATTTTTACCCCATCTATACATGGATCTCGACAATTTTTGTTTTTGTTAATTACTTAGAATTAAGGGAGGTTATATTCAACTTTTCCACATATACGCTAAGGTTCTAAAAGAAAGTTCGAAATGACGTACGAGGTAACAGCTTCCCCTTGACATTTAAAATTTTCAAGGGGATCATTCCAGGAGGCGGACGCATACTCCACTTACAGTTATTGTGACGATTTTCTTGAAACCGCTTTTTCATAACGTTAATGTACGCTGCTTTAGAACTATGTACACTACCATCCATATTAGTTCGAATACTCAGTAAAATGTTTTATGTTTTAAACCCTTTTATATATAAATAATATTTACATTAGCTTCTTTATGAAGTTTATTATTTACGGATTGAACAGGTTAACTTCCAAGAATCGGGATAACCCTAGACACTTAGTAGTGATATGTAAAAATTTCTTTAAGGAAAAACAAGATAATAGCACTTTACAAATAATGCCATAGTCGCTGTAAAGCCCCGATCTAAACCCCATCGAGTTGTTATGGGATACCTGCGTAGGCCACCTGTGGAATATACTAATGCCGAACTAATACGAATCGTAGTGTATGTATAACCGTAAAATTACTTACCACCCTGTGGAAAGAATTGGGAGAAGATCTGTTTGAATGATTCTTCATCTACCAATCCAGTCGGGCACTCCTGAAACAAACGATATACACGTTCGATTCGGCGCAAATTTTTGAATAAAATAAAATTCTAGATTTTAAATAATTACCTGCTTAAAACCTCGATACATAAGCTTTATTTCTTTCCTGGTGAACTTGGTTTTCGAAATAAGTTTTTGGAGCTCGTCCGGACGATACCGAGAGATATGGATATTGAACTCGTCATTATCCTCCTCTGCAAAATAAAAATAAGCAAACGAAACATCTAATTGAAAAAGAGAAAAATGAAGGGAAGAAATGATACGTAATCTCGCTAATCTTGGTCCGATTTATTTTCCGTGTAGTTTTACTTTGGCGAGATATGATCGGCTTAATTGTTAGTGTATATCAAGTAATATAATAGCAACTTGACGATAATTCTTCCTGAAAGTTTTCCTATTTCGACTTTCAATCGATCAAAAATAATTCTTACCTTCGATGTACGCCTCCGTGTGTAGTTTTCACACTCCGTTGACTTGCCGTTTCTATACAAAGCTCGCGTATCGTTTTTATTAGTTTCAATACCACGAACAACTTTGTTTCTAAAGAAATATTTTTCATTGTCGATAAACTACAAAATCAAAAGTTCATCTTTCATACAAAGTGACTATGTATATGTATGTACATATGTATACGGGTATTGTCACTTCGTTTATCGATTGTCAAATGCTACCTCATCTATTTTTTTATCGTTCGTGAATAATTAAAATGAATAATGTACGCCTGCATGGTTTTTTTTCAATCTTTCATGCATTTGCTTCCGCATTATTTATTAAAATGAATACGAATTGAAGATACAGCCCGCGACAATAGTATAGCCCACCCATGAATTTTAAAGAAAATAAGAATTATATTGGAAAATTCGAGTAACTAACCCGCGTTCCAAACGTATAAGATTGATTGTAGTAGTTTCTAGTACTGGCATCGCGAAAGTGGTGCCGAGCAAAAATATTTGAGGAAAAACCACACATCAAAGTGCGACAAAAGTATAAGCCATGCCATCAGTTTTAGTTTTGTACTCAACATACAAAAATTATTTAACACTTTGCCAAAGAGGATGCCTGCAGTTAAAGAAATTATTTATAAATAAGTAAATTATGAATGTTGACGCATCTTTATTTCATCAGTAACCCCAAATTATCCTTATATAGCGTATTTTTGTTCCAAGTTGTTTATTATATGTAGAAAAAATATCCAAACTTGATATGCTTCACAAAATAATAAAAGCTCTTTAATAAATGTAGTGTCCTATACTTTCGAAAGTAAACATCTCTCACGTCACAACACTAGACGTAGACATTGTTGTTTCCAAGGATTATTCTTACCTTATTTTTCTATGCACATCAGGGTTTGTATAAAGAAAGGATCGTCAACACGCTATTGTTAGTAGTTGGCGTCATGTGTATACCATGCCCGTTTCCATCGCAACTACTTGTTTTCGTGAAAGCCTATAGCCACGAGATGAATGTAAGGCGTCTGCTTTTAATTTACCTCAGCAAATTTCATCATCGAAACGATGCCGCACAATTTCGACGACATTACTTACTTTGAACAAGAGATAAAATTTCCTTTCAGAGGATGATTTGGCCTCTACAGAGTTAATTGTAAAATACCAGTTCCACTCGACATCATCGGTTCTTTTATAAATTAGAAACGAGGCGAAGAGCGTAAAGACAAAAATTTGTGCTTTTCTTTATCTTTCTTTTCTTTCTCGAATATGTCAGGTAGTATATTTCCCTTTCATCGTATTTCTCGTAACTCCCCCCCCCCCTCCCCTCACGTGCCCCCCGGCCCGCTTGTTTGTGTTCGGGCGTTAAAAACTCGAGAGAAAATAATTTTCGCTAAAGAGGGATCGTTGTCTCATAAAAAAAGGTTGATCTGTCTAAAAAGAAAAACGGAATACCATCGTTTTCCGAACCGGCACCTCCGCCAAATCGGACAGAGAAATCTTTACTCATCAAAGTTATTATCTTATTTAACATGCTATAGGCTATCGAATACATGATATCGCCCCTAGAATAATTTAATTATCATTATAACAGCGCTGTATATACATATGTAGATACAGTGGTGGTCATAATTATAGCAACAGGTTAAATATTTACGCTATTATAAAAATATTTTCATCTATGAAACTGGTATTTGTGGTTATATTTACGGTTTACAAGTAATAATATATATTGAAAGGATGCCGGTGCGTCGGACAAAAATAAGGTAAGTATGTGATAATCCCCTGTTTATATGACGGAAAGAAATGAGACATTTCGAGGTCACGGTTGTTAGCCATTAATGGTTTAGTGATTTCCGATGATGCTAGAGGAAGGAATTCGTGCCTTTCTTACCGATATAACACAATCGTAAATTGCAAAAAATTATCAGATTAACAGAACCAATAACAGGACGACTTAAGAAAACTTCAAATCGCACTGCTAGAAATATCTGCAATTTATCAAAAGCTGATTCTTTACTCTAATTTCGAAGAATATTGGAACAATTAAAAGAAAATGGAGAAATTGAAATTAATAGGGAGAAGGGAGACAAAATAAGGGAAAAGAAAGAAAGAAAAAGTGAAAGGTGGGATCTCGACGTTTCGCTTCCGTTGTAGGAGGCTTCTTCAGGAGAAAACAGAGAAACCAAAGTGGCACGGTAACTCGACGTGTTAACCACGCTAGAGGCGAAACCACTTTGGAAGAAGGTTACGGTAACTCGACGTGTTAACCACGCTAGAGGCGAAAACCTTTTTCTCTTTATTTCTCTTTTCCCTTACTCTTATTTCATTTTTATATTTCATCATAACGCAGTCCAATATCGGAAGTAGTTCGCTTATTGCTGACTGTGGCCGTGTAAGCCTACGCATTCATTTCAAATCGTTCCGAAAGAAACAGTCGAATGTTTCTCATTTATCTGTATTTCATGTTCAAATAAAATTTTCTGTTGCAGTACAAATATATTGCTTAATTTAGGGAACGCATTTTTAATTAATACTGTACATACGTGCCTACGTTCCGTTAACGAAAATTCTCTTTATTATAGGACACGTATACATATATAACACTTAAGGGTCTAAATTTGCGCATGAAATGTCAGAAAAGCTCCAAGTCACGAACCAACTCACTGCGTGCTAAACTAATAAAACTTCGAAATATTTTCGAGTCCAAAAAAAAAAAAAACTAAGATTTCCATTTGATAAATCGCGTATAATGGACGTCACGTATAATACGGTCTCTTTGGGGGGAAAAAATCTACCTTGCGTTGATGCGAACGTAAAATGAAAAAGAACGACAATATTTTAGCGTATAGTTTGCGACTTTGGAAGGAAGGCGAAATGTTGCATATGTTCCGCGATGTCTCTCGTAGATGCAAAAGTACATTTTATCTCGCGCACGGGGGAAGATTTACAGGTGACAGAGAATGACATAAATCAATTCAGAGGAAAATATTAAAAAATACGGCGATCCCGTAGCTTGTCCTCGTTGGTTTCATTTTATATTTATATCGAAATCAATAATAAATATTGCACTTCTTCAGCGCTGTTAACAATTAATAGAAAAGGAAAAACGTCGATTTTTATTTGCATTAATCATTTACGAGAAAGAAATAATGGTAATTTTAATGGGCTCGAGCTTTCACAGAAAAGAAAAATTGTAAAAAATGCCCAGTCATTACACTTAAATCTAAAAGCTTTTCATCAAAAACAGAACAACATAGCTCATAGGAAAGTCGATCTTTTCTTTCTTTTATTTTTCCATCATTTCTCGATAAATCTATACACGTAAATAGATGACGTACGCATTTATTCTTAAATGTCTAAAATGTTGTTCATTATAGTTTCGTAATTAATAATGTTTGATCTGTAATAATGTACTTAGAAAAGTAGCGTTGGTGATTGCAAAAATTTCTAACAACTTCTGCAGGGTGTCAATAACAGTTTAATTTTGGCTCCAAGCAGGAATTGTAAGAACTTTTGGCAGATATATAGGAGACGAAATATCTTTACTGCTATTTCTTTTATTTATTTAATGGACTAGTACAGAAAGAGACTTCTCTTAGGAACTCTGCATTTTAAGAACAAATATTATATGGTCTTCAAGATGACGGAGTACCGAAAAGAAATCTCTAAATCAGCAAGAATAATTTCAGCTAGCAAGTTTAAATGCGGCATTATAAACTAATAAATTAAATGTAGCTAAAAATAAATTCAACTTTATTAAACTTAAAATGTAGAAGGAAGTTCATGCTATACGCAAACAAAAAGAATCTAAAGAATTTCTACGGGGAAAGTTTGAAAGTTTGCTTCGTTTTCGGGGGAGAAAAAAGCAACAAGTTTGCGTAAAAATGCCAAATAAAATATAGGTATACCCATTTTGCATCGAGGACCGCGTGTTTTGGTTGTCTCTCTGGGGAAGCGGACTCACGAGAGCACGTATAGGAGAACCAATGGGTACTACAATACTAACAGCTACCCCGCTTCCAAAGGCGCACCGCTTGATGCGCAACTTTACTGATGAAAGAACTACCGGTGCGATGGTTTATATAGCTATAATATGGCATATAGATATACCTCCGTCTTTCTCCTTCCACCGAAAACCGAAATCAAGCTTACCTATACCTTAAAAATATACGGATCGGAATTATGGGTTACAACTACGAGAGGGACAAACATACGTAGACGCATAGTACGTGTATATGTAAGTACTTATACATTTATACAATTTATTCCCGAAAATATTACGCAAAATATTTATATACAGTGTTCTCGAACTGAAAATGATACTGTGGTATATAATTTGGTAACTATGTATTCTGATAGAAGAAAAAACTTTCTTTTACACAATTCTGAAAAACATTTATTACAAATTGGTTTAAAAATATGTTGTAAAAAAATTTGGTGCAATAAAGTTAATGTTTAAATTTCTACTCTTATTACTTGTATGTAAAAATTTTATATATTGCCGCAATTTTTTTGCATATATGCCTCGAATATGGATATTTTTAATTTTTCTTTGCATATAATCCGGTCTCTAATTATAATTAATATGAATTCACACCGAGTTAACAAAGTTCCTTTAGTATTATTATTATAAATAGCTTCTAGTAACTTCCACGATCAATATTTATTCATCACAGACGAATAGGGGAAAGTTTTCCCTTTATACGTACAGAAATTGTAAACAAACGTAGAAAATAAAACAAAACGCCAAAAACTTAACGCAACACCGAACATTGCTCGTTAAAAAACGTCACATCTAAAGACAAAGTGTCTTATTAAGAAACGTGAACGTCGTATTTGTAGCTACATTTATGAAGACACACGCTGTAAGATGTTTGAGTTGTCATGATGAAAGCATTTTTTTATATCCGTACACGTTTCGCTATATAATATATTTGCTAGAATTCGCGTACCTGAAAATATTGCCTGAGGAGTCCTATATTATCTCCTTTCTTAGAAAGAAGGAATCCGAGGACATTTGGGAGAAATAACGGGAATAAAAACGAGATGAAAGGAAGTTATTTAATTTTCAAGTTTCGATTCGTGCCTCCCTTAAATACATATAAGAATACAAATACGAACGCCGCCCTTTTGTTAGCTAAAATTAACAAGCGCTTCCACGCATTCGAACTTGCTAATATTATTGAGTCAATTAAGCAGTATATTTACAAAAGCCTTTTTAGGACAAGAATAAGTCATCGACAATTGCCAATTGGCATTTATATAGGAGAATCTCGTTAATTTTACGTTTTTATGGATTCGCTAACTTTAAATAAAAATTTAAGGACCTGTATTTTCAGTAGAATGAATCCCGTATATAAATCGGGGAACAACCGGTGCCGGCGCTGAAAACGTTTACGTAAGCATTCTTTTGACCGATGCAATTACGCTCGTAAATCGGGAAATAATCGGTAAGTGTTTACATTATCGAATTGTACGTGGTGCAAGCCTGTTTACATTACCGGGCGTTCCATTTGATCCTATAGTAACAATTTACATGACCGCGAGTTTCCACTACCGGGTATCTATCTATCTTCACCTCGCCATACCGTATTTGTAAAATCATTCTAAAATAAATAAGACGTTACGGATCACTTTACTGTACCACGTAATATTCAAAGTGGTGTCATATGCCTTCTACATACGTAGGTACATTCCCAAATATACTTTACATTTAATGAAGTGAGGAAAAATCCTAGCTTGGGTGCATATTCTAACGCAAACAACCTGTTAATTGGTTAGAAGTGATTTATGTATATTGCGGCGTGTAATTTTCGAAATCTCGCTCTTCTGCCTCTTCTATATCTTCTACAATTTTGTAGGTTTCACGCGTAACATGTTCGTGTATATTAATACAGGATACCTTACATTTCTCCTGTTGATATCTCCTTTCGTGATGTAAAACAATGAAGGAGGAGGAGGAAGAGGATTCATTAGTGAATTCTTGCGCGAATAACAATAGGGATTCTTCCTTTTCCTCTACAAGCCACCAATATGCACCACCCTTACCGTCTAATAAATTCTTTTACGTTACTAATGCTTTCCGAATATTATTTCCCTCTCGTACGTATTTAGGAAAAGTAGCGTTCTCAACCCAACTCCCGAGGCGAGATACCGTTAAATTTACACTCTTGCGTCTATAAAGGCAATTATTGACATTCCTTTAATTCCTCGCACTTAAGCACCCATTGTTTTCTCAAATTATTTTACGAGCCAGGCGAAATTTCTTGTTAATATAGGGCTTGTCGGTACTTACTTATGCGTTTAATTATAGGCCAATAAATTATTTTAACCTCTACAGAATCCAACGTCGACCCTTCCACGGTTAAACGATAAGTTATCAAACGTATCAGAAACTACAGCATTGCACAGACGGCCGATGTTCCCTGTAATTGGCGAAAATTGTTGGGAAAATTGGTTCTGTCTTGCAATAAAAAAAAAACTTGAATAAGACTGAAGGCTTATTATCTTATTATCCTTGCGGGAGATTTTAGCCTCCCGACTTTAGATTGTGCTGATTCTACTTCATCAATAATTGCGAATAATTTTGTTACTTCATTAGATGTGATCTTGAAAGGTCGAATATTTTGCTGGTAGCTGGGGATGAGTATCATCCTGCTCTTGCAATTGATGTTGTTTGTGCTTCGGTAGTAGAAAAATGTTTTAAAGGGACTAACGTCGCAGGCTTTAATTTCAGACGTGCCTGATCTGGTACACCACATAATGAGATTCAGTGATCAGTTGTGATTCTGTTGAGAGTGCTTGCAATGAACTTTATTCTATATTATCTAATTATTTTAATAATTCAATCGATAGTAAGACTCTCATTAGTCGAAACTAGTTTTTGCGGTAATTAAAAAAAAATAGATTTACAAACGTAGTCCTACATTTTATATTCATGGACATTAGTTACTTTAAATTTTCGGTACATGTTGTATATCGAGCCAAAGCCGATGCCGAAACGATGTTTGGATTTGACCCAAATCTGCGTAATTTTCATAATTTTGGAGCGGCTCGGTATTTTAATTCGTTAAATACTGATAACGTTAAGTACAGAGAACATGTATGTGTATAGATACATGCGCTTGTTATGTACCAGATATTTATTGTGTACATACGTCATGAATTGAAAAAATTAAATTGAATTACGCCCCCAATTTTCAGCCGAACAATAAGAAAAAAAAGAGAACTTCGAATCTCGGAACGAAGCCTTGTAATATCGCATGTTTTTTTCGTTTGCACATACGTATTTTCTTTTTTGTTAGCCGTACAATTTCCTTATTGTAATGTTAAAAACCACACGTCGATACTCCCTTTATACTCATCGAAAACATTGGGCGAAAATAAGGTCGTCTACAATACGGTCGTTAGCAAAAAATCGATCGTGTTTATTACTAATTCAACATTATAAACTGAACGCAATTTCAGAATTAGTCTGTTACCCATTCCTATCGCTAACTCCGGCGATAAGAAAGGGCGTTCGAATTCAACGCGAATAATTGCTTTGTATTCAGGTATGTTATACTTAAGATACGTAAATTTTTGATATAACCTAGGAGCTGCTACGTTGCCATCATCCGCTTATCGTGTCGATATACACTTCCACTCATAATAGTATGGGCACTTCCTATATCACGCAAAATTTGGCGTTCCAATTTCCTCAGTGCAATATCGTCCAAAGATAGGTTTTGGACGTTGAACATTCGTCTCATAGAAGCTCTATCGGATTAAGATCCATACTCTGGGAAAGCCAAGTCCTTATTTTTAATATTCCTTTATTCTCTGAATCAGCGAGGTAGTTTTTGTATAATAACCATGTTTGCTTCCGACCGTCATCGTACATCAATTCAAAATTGAAATGAATACGTATGCTTCCACGGCCAGAATCAGTAATAAATGAACTAGTTAAACTAACATCCATATTAATACTAATATTAATATGAATATCAATACTAACGTAATTAAATTACCGAAAAAATATCGGTCTCGGAGGGAACTCGAACCTTTACGTCTCCGCCGCCTATTAAGCGCAATCTGGATGGTAGAGCATTTTCTTCTAATATCTCGCGATAATTCTCCTTCTTCATTATTCCATCAATTTTCACAAGACCATTCCCTCTTCCATTTAATGAAAGACAACCCCATATAAGGGAATGGAGCCGCTGTTTTGTCGTCTTTTGAGAGCTTGACCAATGTCCTTCACTTCATATATGGACTCATCAATCCATAGTACGTTTCCCCATTGTTCTATGTCTCTGTCTTTGTGAGTGTTAGCTTGACGTTTTTGTTTATTACCACGACGTAGCAACGGTTTTCGTGTAGTAATACGGCCGTGAAGGTTTTCTTCTCCTATTCATTTCAGCCGTAATTTTAGAAGCTGTTATTTCTTTTACTAAGCAATTTGGTACGTTCACGACCCTGGATGTTGCTCGAGGACGTCCTGGACGATCTTTCCTAGCAAGTGTACTAGTTTGTTCTAAGCGGCGAATAGTTAATTTTACGAATAAATGAAATTTAATAATATTCTTCTTGATTGTATTTCAACACTAAGCGGTTTTCAGCGGGGCAGTTTTACACAGGAATTAAATTATTACTTGCACAAAGAAATAACAATATCGAGCTGCACATAACGGTATCCAATCATAAGCTAAACTTACTGTTAATGTAATTTATATATACATACATACTTTATGGGGTAAATAGCATCTCTGCAGGAACTCAGTCAATTCTTAGAATTCAGGTTTCATTTATAGTGTCCTGTATATTACTTAAAATATCTATACCTGGTATTGTTTATACTGAATCTAATTATTTCGCGAGTTTGAAAAGTAATATTCCTATTTCATTATTTATCAACTTAGTTCTTTAATTAGTAAATTGTGTATATGCTTATATATAAAATATACCAAAACGTCTTTGTTGAAAAAGAAAAGACGATAAAAGCACGTGGAGATAACAATCGCAAATTACTAACGTTATTTTATAATCAAAAATATTAATTAGTCGCAAGAAGAGGAACAAAGATATACTTGAACACCTTAATTAAATAATTTCTTAGCCTCTAATCTACCATGTTGGATTGGTGTCTAAACCCACGTAAAATGCGAAGGAATCGATGATACCAAACATGACTATCCTTTCTTGATGTCGGCAGCCTTCTCTGCTACGTTTCAAACCCCAAAAGTACACTTTGATTGGCATTTCTATAACAACCTCTCTTCCAGGAAAGCAAAAAAAAAAAAAGGAAAGCGTGAACGTGTTACGTTTATACGTCGTTTAAATTTAGTCGTACGCCCGTGAGATTAGGTTTTGTAATGATATATCGCTTTCGAACGTCGATTTCTCGGTAACTCGTGGATGGATTGGCAAGCTGATCAAATTTTCGTATTATTCCGGTGAAATTTTACGGGAAATAGTGTTCAAAACGTCAATTTTAGAATACTTGAAACGTTAACTTGGTTAAATAAGTTCGGCAAATTTCATGCTGAAGAAACGTACACTACCGTCGATATTAGTTTAGTTATAAAATAAAATAATTTTAAAAAAGAAGAAAATATTCAAACTAATCTTTCCAAAACTTAAAATTTTTATTGCATTTTTCCGCGAAGAACAGCTTCCACAATCCGAGTCATCAGCTCCACTAGTTTTTCAAAGACTCTATTTGCCATATTAGTCCAGTCCTCTTGTAAAATTTTCTACAGGTGGCCTATGGAGATAGGGCATACTTTTCGAACTCTGCTGTCCAATTCATCCCATAACAACTCGATGGGGTTTAGGTGGAGACTTTGCGGAAGCAATATTATTATTTGTAAAGTGCTCTTATCTTGCTCTTTATTTAAGAAATTTTTACATATCAATGCTGAGTGTTTGGGGTCATTGTCCTGCATGAATACAAAGTTTTCCTCGATTAGACGTTGCCCCGATGGTATTCCATTTTCTTACAGTATTTCTAAATAACCCTCTTTTCGTAAAATACCTTCGATTCGTTTCAAGTCTTCTGGTTCACACAAAAAGAGAAGACGATACCCTTAACACTAATGCAAGCACAGGCAGGTTTATTTGGAAGCTAAAGCATTTATCAACACACAATACACTGTTCTCACCCCAAAGATTATTGTAAATTTATTACCTAGAGTATTGTCCCAAAAATAATTCTATTTATGGCGATAAGGATTAATATAAAATTACTATATTGGATCATAAAATATAATAGCGGTTCTGTTCAAAGTGGGTGCCGCGTTTGCTCACTGTTGATCAAGAACAAGAACGTGTTGATGATTCTGAGCAGTGTTTGGCCATGTTTAAACGTAACAAACCGGAATTTTTGCGTCGATATGTGACAATGGATGAAACATGGATGCACCACTTCACTCCGGAATCAAAACGATCGTCATCTGAGTGGACAGCAACTGGTGAACCTCGTCCAAAGTGTCCGAAAGCACAACAATCGACTGGAAAGGTTATGGCTTCGGTATTTTGGGATGTGCGTGGTGTAATATTCATCGACTATCTTGAAAAAGGAAATACCATCAACAGTGAATATTATATAGCGTTATTGGACCGTTTGAAGGCCGAAATTGCAAAGAAACAACCGCATATGGCAAAGAAAAAAAATTTTGCTTCATCACAAGTCAATCAAAACAATGGCAAAACTACATGAATTAAACTTCGAATTGCTCCCACATCCACCGTATTCACCAGATTTGGCTCCCAGCGACAACTGGCTGTTCGCAGACCTCAAAAAAATGCTCGCCGGTAAGAAATTTCGCACGAATGAAGAGGTTATCGCTGAAACTGAGGCCTATTTTGAGGCAAAAGATAAATCGTTCTACAAAAGTGGTATTGAAATGTTAGAGCGGCGCTGGAATGATTGCGTTGCTCTTGATGCAGATTACGTTGATGAATAAAGCTAATATTGAACCAAAAAAAACGTGTTTTCTTTGTTAGGCCCGGGACTTTTCAGCCTATGTGTTATAAGAAAAGATAACCGCTTCGAACATGGCCAAATGGAACCGATTCTCATACTTAAGGGGTAATAATCTATTGAAATTAATGTCGAAAAGATTCTTTTGGGGCCATGAAATTGTCGTAATATTAATTCTTACAATGTTTAACTTGAAAGTAGAAACTAGCTAGGATTTGAGGTGCTTAGTTTAAAAATGATTAAATTCGTTGAGAAAATTAAACAACAAGCTTAGAACGTTAGGAACAGCCAGAAGGAAAACTGTATTATTTGAGGTTATGAAGTGAAATCGTGAAAAAGCCAGGTGTTGGTTTCTTCGCAGTAGGAGGCATATAAATTTACGCTATAAACTAAGCGAGAAATAAAATATCATGTCTGTGCTTTAGCTCTAGACGGCAAAGAAGACGTTTAGGAAAGCTAGTTAGTAGTTATAAACGTTAAAATTTCTTGCGAAACCCAGAGTTAATAAAAGTAAAATGAAATAAAATTCTAAAGGAGACATCATAATATCTTTCTCGTGGAATGTTATGAATTTTCGATATTAGCACAATAGAGAATCAGTTGCTATGGTAATTTTTCGAGTGCTTGGCAGCGGTATCCTAGTAATACACTGTTCGAATCGTTCAATAGAGAGAGAGAGAGAGAAAGACAGAAGGACATTTTTCGATTGTATACTTACAATGTGCTCCTTAATTTTAATAAGCCTTTATGTGAGATAGCTTGCGATGTGAAGAGGGTTGTTTACGAGGTAAAGACTGAACTATTTTCGTCCACACAGATTTAAGCGCGTAATTCTTTCCCTTTGTCCTTTGTTTATGAGCTATAAACGGCATAGTTTCTCTTCTACCTTTACCTTAACATCACCGGCCTATTGAATCTTGCAACAGTAGTCATCTCTCTAAGGGTATATATAACGTATTTAATAAGGGTAGAATTTTACTTTTAGTGACCCTCTAGAGCACCTACATATATATATATATACGGGATTATTATTTGATTAATATATTTTACGTCCTAACCATCGTATTTGTGGGTCTCAAACGTAAACTCTCCCTAGCAACCGATATCATATCTCGATTTCAATTTATTTTTGTGTCATTTATAATTTTTGTTTCTGATTAAAATTTCAATTGAAAATTGATATTCTACGTATTTGTATTTGTACAAAGTACTTTCCTCCGGGGTACTCCTGACAACTTCCCTTTGACGATATATAGACCAACAAGAAATTATAACGAATCCTCTTAAATGGGTCCTTTGATCAAAGCTACTATAAGACAAGAATATATATACGTGTACATGTATGTACATACATATGTATATGACGAAAAAAAAGAAACATGGAGGTAGCAAACGCAGTGTTCGTAGGTTCGATATGAAAAGAAACATGTCAATACAATGTTTACAGACATATGGTTCATCGAATTACATTTTGCCTCAAATATCTTAGGAAATACATACGTGGGCGTTCGAAATTCCCGGATTTCGGATGGGAATGGGAAATGTTTCAAAAACATTTTTTCCATTAGACGTCACCGGAAATTATTCTGTATACAGGTTCGATTGGAGAAAAAAATTACACGAACGAGGTGATAGATGGAGAAGTACCGGTTGGTGCATTATCACACCCTGTGTTTTTCGATCAGAAGAAAATGTCCATCGCCGCTATATTATTCTATGTTTATAAATAACCAATCAATATATGTATAACGTATTTTCGGTATACTGCCAAATATCACACCCATTCAGCGAAGAAGCATGACATGTTTCTTCTTTTACGAATCTTATACGATAATTTGAGTAGATTATCTTCTTCCTCGTCTTTAACTTCTGTTCATATCACCTTTCTCTCAGTTAGTACTAACCTTCAAAAGACCTATTCTGAACGGTTTTCACCCTGCTTAGTAAATCGACATGGCCTGCCGAGTATTGTTCAATGACATCTTTCACATCGTAGGGTTTGAGAGCTTCCTTAAACTTACGCCTCGCTACAATATATTTTATCTAAATCATAACGAAAATACCGAATCAATAAGTCTGCATATATAAAGTGTATATCTATTTGAAAGGATTCAAACTCCATCGGTCCGAACTTACCTTTCTGATGGCCCTAATCGCTCCCTTGTGTTGACTGGTTAGCTGGACACAGCGCGGTTCTTCGTCTTCATCTGCAACGTTAATAGAATTAACATCGCAGGTTCACCTTTCGAAAAGCAAATACAGTCCCTGTCCAATTTATTAGGGCCACTTGTTAAAATATATAATGAAAAACGTATTGTACAAGCATACGTTTATTCAGAACTGTTTATTGACATCGTCACAATTCTATAACTAACGCATGGGCTGAAAAGTCGCGGGCCTAACACATAGATGATGCTAGTTTTATTGCAGTCACCTTTCCCTCAGTTAGTACTAACCTTCAAAAGCCAGCTGTTAAAATTTCATGATATTCTATTCATTAGTTTGAGTTACTGTGCTAAGAGTCACGCTACTTTTTTTATTTTCAAAACAATGGATCAAAAACAATTTCGTGTTTTAATTTTACACTGCTTCTTGATAAGAAAAAATACCGTTCAAGCGAAGCAATGGCTTGAAAAGTGTTATGGGGACTCCGCTCCATCAGAAACAACAATAAAACGTTGGTTTGCTGACTTCAAACGTGGTCGTAGAGACACCGATGATGCAGAACGCAGTGGACGTCCAAATGAGGCGGTAACACCAGAAAACATCAAAAAAATCCACAAAATCGTTTTGAATGATCGAAAAGTGAGGTTGCGTGAGTTAGCTGACATCGTAAAGATATCAAAAGAATGTATTGGCTTTATATTGCATGAGCATTTGACTATGACAAAGCTCTGTTCAAAGTGGGTGCCGCGTTTGCTCACTGTTGACCAAAAACAAGAACGTGTTGATGATTCTGAGCAGTGTTTGGCCATGTTTAAACGTAACAAACTGGAATTTTTGCGTCGATATGTGACAATGAATGAAACATGGATCCATCACTTCACTCCGGAGTCAAAACGATCGTCATCTGAGTGGACAGCAACTGGTGAACCTCGTCCAAAGCGCCCGAAAGCACAACAATCGGCTGGAAAGGTTATGGCCTCGGTATTTTAGGATGTGCGTGGTGTAATATTCATCGACTATCTTGAGAAAGGAAATACCATCAACAGTGAATATTATATAGCGTTATTGGAGCGTTTGAAGGCCGAAATTTCAAAGAAACGACCGCATATGGCAAAGAAAATAATTTTGTTTCATCAAGACAACGCACCGTGTCACAAGTCAATCAAAACAATGGTAAAACTACATGAATTGAACTACGAATTTCTCCCACATCCACCGTATTCGCCAGATTTGGCTCCCAGCGACTACTGGCTGTTCGCAGACCTCAAAAAAATGCTCGCCGGTAAGAAATTTCGCACGAATGAAGAGGTTATCGCTGAAACTGAGGCCTATTTTGAGGCAAAAGATAAATCGTTCTACAAAAGCGGCGCTGGAATGATTGCGTTGCTCTTGATGGAGATTACGTTGATGAATAAAGCTAATTTTGAACCAAAAAAAACTAATGCTTAGCTGGGTGTGTATGTATTAGTTAGATGGAAGGAAAAAAATTAGGTTGGAATATAAACAGATATGAAAATGATGGTAATTTTACTATCTTCACCTAGTATTACAGGCACTAACATTCACTAACAGTCAAATTTGCAATGCTTAACCTTTAGTTTACTTGCTTTCGAAAGGATTATTAAAGATATTTAAGCTAAATTACCTTGTTTTTTGGGCTATTTTTAAGATCAAAGAAAATGAGAAGAATTTTCTGTGAAAAACAATGTAATATTCCTCCAAAATATTGAATATTATGTCAGTGGTGGACATAAATATTTCTTTATTGGATGGTAATTTGATGATGCATTTGTTTGGAAGTTGAATTTTTTAATTGCGTGTATAAGAGCTGGGTTATTGTGCTAGGTTTCAGAAATAGTTTTCATTCAAACGTTCTAGTCTGAAGTTTTTTTATACATTTCGACTAATATATATATACGTATACAGACGTAAACCGGATGGTCAAGGGAGAAACGGAAAATGTTTTGTACACTCAATTTATACTTCTATTTTCTCCGAGTTTCGTTTTAACTACGTTCGTGCATTTGCATTCTGTAATTAAAAACTTCGTTAGATCGAGACGGAAAAGCGGTAACACTGCACCATACTACGAATTTGGCGAATTAAGAGGTGACGTCGAAACCGTAAATAGTCCGTACTTCTCCGGGTGAACTTTTTTTTTCTTATACCCTTGTAAATTTCATGTCTTGAGCCAAAAGTAAACTGAATTAAAAGCCTATACTGTGTTTTAGGAAAATAAATTCATCCGGTTAAATCATTTCCTTTTCATTTCAAACTTTGAACTTGAGTTTCTTGTTTAAACGATTTTACAATTTGGAATGAAAAGGAGGAACTTTTTCATCTGCTGAGAACATATCCTTTGATTTCTTAATAGGATCTCTCCGAAACTTCCTTTTACTTTCAATTGCGTAGGCCCTAGAAAATAAATTCCAGCAAGAAATTATCAATTTTTACAATGGTAGGAATAGCCGGGATACAGTTGAATTACTTTCTATTTTTACTATAAAAATAGTGCAAAGGAAACAAATTAAAATATGTATTTACATTCTACATACATCTTTATTTCTTGTACAAAACGTACTAACTGTGTTTTACCTCTATTTAACAGATGACTATAGAGGTAGGAATATTTACGGTAACACGATTAGAGAAAAAAGGTTTTTTTGTTTTTAGAAAAAGTTAAAAGCTCCAGCGCACACACACTTCATGGAGGACCATTTGTTTTCAAATTTTCCATTCGTATTTGTTCTCGCGTTAAGTTTTCAATCGCTACGGCAAGTATTGCGATATATTGTGCAAGCTCGGGTAGGATTGTAGGGTAATAACGTTGAATATTCAAGAACAATGTTATATAAAGGACAGTTTTACGAACGAAAGCAACAAGAACAAAACTAATAAATAACATTTACATATATTAAAGTGCGTTTGAAAGTTACTACACTTACATAATATAGCTTTTATTGTGATGACCTACTTTTATTAGAGGTACATGTATACATATCCTTTTTTTGTATAAATAAAGCTGTGACATAAATACAAATTCAGACTATTTGGAGCATTTGTCATTCGTGACAAACGGTTCTCTGTTGCATAAATGTACCGGCTTCGATATACGTTTTTTTTAGAAAATCTTTCTTAACATCCGCGCAGCATCTACCTTTTGAAAGTACTTACATACGTATGTACAGTGGTTGCCTGAATTAATGTCACCCCCTATTACGGAGAGAATATAAAAAGTACTTTCCCTGTAATGCCAGGAATAGTTCGGCTTTTATCGGTTATTTGGAGAGTATATATGAAAGCTTATTATCGTTTACAACGGTAAAAATTATTTGCCCAGCCCAAGAAATAATCCATAAATATTATTATGTGAAGCAACAATCATCGTGCGGATTTCAAATTCTAGGCAATTTAACTAATATAATAACTACTGAATCTAAATTTTATAACCTTTACTTGCACCCCATTATTCATTTATTACGGTAGGGTAATTATATTACACCTATGACCATACCGGAACTACCGGAATTATCGAATGAAGGAGATTCAATTCGCCAGGAGAGTCTTTAGTTGATATTTTTTAATGTTATTTTCTCTTACATTTGTATTTCTTTGTAGTTAATCATTAATTTCGGTGCATAGTTTGCCTAAGATATTAAGAACATTTCTTTGAGTGAATCTTTTTCCTTTCGAATTTCATTTTCTATTTATTCATTTCATAAAATCATTATACTTACATTTACAAATATTTCGGGAGTTATATTTATAAACGGTCTAAACAAGCAATAGTATAATTTACGTACAATATAATTATTTAGTATAATCCCCTAATAGGCCGTAAAATCTTTAATCTTGAATTAACACATTGATTTTATACCTGCAATAGCCGATAGAAGCCGAACTGTCTCTGGTATCACAAGGACGGACAATAGTTTTAATGTTCTCTCCGTCATAGTGGAAGACATTAATTATGTAAGACTACTACTGTATATAAATCGAAAGGTTAAAAAGTTAAAAGTGAGTTATTCTAATTTTTTTATAGATATTTAGAAACGCGCAACGTTCGAATTCCATCGCCGAACACTGTATCCGCGTATAATTCGATCGAGACTAAAAAATGGATCAGTTAACCGTTGCATATTCTCGAAAAGCGAAAAAAAAAAAACGATCGCCGGGCGTCGATAGAAACTTCTAGTCATTAGCCTGCATACGTATGCTGTTTCGTTATATAATAGAGCGTATATTCTATATTAGTGGCAAAGACCTTATTTAACGAGTAGATATGCTCTGGTGGTGCAACGCATATTTACACATTCAATATGCCTTAATTAATGTGTTTTGAGCAATAGGATTTGCGATTTGCTCTTAATTCGTGCGACTTGCTCTCAATTGCTCTGCTCCTATCTGTACATGGCGTACAGTGAAAGTGTTAATACGTGAAATCAGCCACGTTTTATATAAAATCGGCTCTTGAAAAGTATTTGTTTTCTAAAATTCTATTTATAGGCACTTATGCATCATCTACCTAGATACATATACATATGTTCGTGCAGATGGAAAATTGGAACGGCGTTTACCAATAACTAGAATAAATTAGAAACGATAAGTAGATATGTGTGTGGAGGAAGTTCGGCAAATATGGAATAGGAAAAAAAAGGATTGCGTTGCATCCCGTTAATGTTTACTAACGTTCGGGATATTCCACATTTATCGAATTTCCTGTCAGCGTGTAAAAGCCACATTTGTCCAATTTATGAATTCTTTCGAAAGGTAACAATAACGACGACAGGTGAAAAGTTCTTTTCGCAATTAAAGCTTATAGAAGCGCGAAACGCAAGACGTCGAAAAAACCAACGGGGCTGGTTCTTGTTTATATGCGGAATATATTATAAATTTACAGTGCACGAACGCCCGAAGTACGTATACTTTTTTATTAAATTTGAAATACGAAAACAAGTCCACACGCTCATTTATATTTATAGAGTGGTCCTGTGCGATGAGTATGACCTCTTATAATTGGCGAAACGCATCTTCGGATCAGACGTTGCGTGCCTTCGGATCTTGCGAGCCGAAAACTGTGGAAAAAATCGGCGTGTTGCATCGGATACGCAAGTACCGTGTTATATAAGCAACGTACACTACTATCCATTGAAGTTTGGCCAAGGGAGAAGGCTTTACAATACTTTAATTTAATAAGCGTTATTAAATTTAACGATAATAACCTTAATAAACATCTATCTTAAAAACATCTACAACTCATATAATTAGTAGTAATTAAACACTTTATGGCCTAGAACAATGATTCTCATTTACAACGGATTATTCTTCTCTAATTATATTATTGGATAAGTTGTATCGTTGGGACCAAGCAGGTAAAGACTTTATTGCATCCCCTCTCTCTCTCTCTGTCTCTTAGGGCTCGTTCCTGCCCGCCTCGAACGTTTACTGCGATTACCAAACTCACAACAATTGAGTTTGAATATTATTGTGATTAGCGGTACAATAAGGGTGAACGATACGGTTCGAAATGCCTCGTGGTAAACCAATGTATGTTGCAAATCGATCTAGTATAATAACTTTGCATAAAGAAGGTTTTTCCAGCAGGAAAATCGATGAGAAATTAAATCTAGCCGAGTCGATAGTAAAATACTTCTAAGGAACAGCTTTGGAATATCCTGCAACAAGAATGGAACAACATCAAATCAAAATTTTGTTAAGAATGAATAGGAAAAGTTGTTACTTTTAAAAGTAATACGAGGGTGGATCTCTATGTTGAACATCTGACCTTCTTACAGTAAAACTACAGTGGCATTATATTTTTTATTTTTCGATATGGACTTACACTAATGCACTTGGTCCATTCGTCCTCCAACATCTCAACAGTCTCTTGGAAAAATGTTTCTCCGACCTCCGCAAATCACGTCTCTTCAGCTTGCTTCACTTCATAAGTACCGGAAAATTTTGTCCCACGTAAGATTTCTTTTAATTTTTTGGGAACAGCCTGTAATGTGCTCCACTAATTCAAAGCCAGCTTGATTTATAGCAGCCATAATAATACCTGATGTGTGACTGATGGAACAGCACACCGTGCTTCAACTTTTCCAGGCGTTTCTCTTTAATAATTGTGCGTAGTACGCCCCTGCAATTTTCTGTCCCTTTTGCAAATACTCAATTACGATGATTCCTTGACGGCACGACCTTGTATTTGCGTGGAGGAGGAGAACCGTGATGTTTCGACTCTCTGCTTTAGTCAATATGTTGTGCACAATGTCCCTGATACGTACTCTTCGGTCTTGCAGTACTATATCGTGCACCTTTTTAATGTTTTTGCTTGTTGCTACCGTTATGGGAGGACCACCGGCATGTTGATTCTCACAGAATGTTCTCCCGCATTTATAATCTCAACACTAGTGTTTGACTATATTATAACAAACTGTAGATTCTTCAATAGTTGCCATAATGTTTTTATGAATATGAATTGGCGTCATGCCTTTTTTCTGGAAGTATTTTATTGCGGCTCTTTGTTCTACAGGATCCATTTTTATAATCACGACACAATTTAAGAATTAGACATATTATGTAGATGTGATTTACAAATGCTTTAGTATTATTTGCATTTTATTTTTTATTTTTTAAGTTCTTGTTACTTGGTCAAACTCTGTGAATGGTAGTGTATATAAATTGTATACGTCGCGTTAAATAACTTCAAGTCTACTATTCTAGATACAGGGTAGACCATGTAACTCGAGACTCGAATTTTTATATAAATTATTATGTAAATGAAGTAAGAAAGGTAACCAGTTTAATGCATAATGAGCTTAATTTATTAATTACAGTAAGTATTTTTTTAACTAGACTAATTTGAAAACGTACTAAAGGTCAACATATACCGTCACCATTTCGTTTTCCCACTCGATATAGGGTATGCGGCAAAATAAACAGTACTGAAATGTGCATTGGTCAAATGTGTATGTTGTACGTGTTGAAACGTACCGGGTGGTTTCCGGACATGGTTACAACGTATGTGAATTCCTTTTTAATGTTAGTTGCTTCAGAATGGTTCTCACTGTTGTAGAAAAAGTTTTCACCGTGGAGCACTACTTTCGTTCATACGGAAAAGGACGCGAAAACGATCCAAGCTTAAAAGAAGTTGCCGACGTATTTAGGCCTAAGTTTATGAAACAGGTTCCGAGCAACGCCGTTATGTTAGTAGTTGTTGACAAGTTTCGTCGTACGAGAAATGTGCTTTACCAACGTAAAGGCCACGCGGGTCGCCCAGTGACAGTCACAACCAATACGAAACACGGGCGTGTTTTGAATCAGGTGTTGCAATCACCGAAATGTAGCCTCCGAAGATCATCATTAATGAATGTTCGAGAATATTGGTGGGTTTGCATACAAAATACAGACCGGACAGCGTCTGAGTGCAGCTGATAAGCGTGTAAGAACCGAATACTGCGCACATGTGTTGGCTACGGATTATGAGGACGCCTCGATCTTGATACATTAACAAGCAGACAATACGGTTTCTTGGATTCGAACGTCCCGCAATAATCTCCTTTCATAGGGTTATATTGGGTCCATATTTCATTGAAGTAGACGATGGAACGCCGTTAACCGTGAATCAGGAGCGCTATAGAGAACAGGTTATCACATCATTTCTGCATGATCTTCAGCGATTTTGCCGTACCAGAAACCTACCGCGTAATCAACAATGGTTTCAGCTGGACGGGACAACCTGTCACACGGCTAGGGAGTCTGCGCAATCATTTTGGGGATCGCCTTATTTCGCGTGGTACTGATTTCCCATACCTATCGCACTCACTAGACCTAACACCACCTTATGCGTACATATGGGGATGCTGAAGGAGGCTGTTTTCCGTATCGATTCACCGTCTGACATTCCGGAATTGCGCGTTAAAGTTCAAGATTTTTTTCGTGCCATGCAACCACCTGTGTTCACAGACATGTTTGTGAACCTTCGCGAACGCTACGAATACAGCTTGAAACTGAACGGAGGGCATCTTGAACATCTGCTTTATTGGGAACGTCGTCGTGAATAATGTTTGCAATGCTATATAATGTTAAAGTATCGCTATATAATGTAAAGTAAATACATGAATAATATACGTTTTATAATTTCCGTACTGTTTATTTTGCCGCATCTTGTAGAACCGGCTGAAGTTAAACGATTCATCCTGTATATGTAGGACCGCCGGATCGATGGTCGGCGATGTTCTTCTTACGTTCAGCGAGTCTAGGTCTGTACGATATGAATTTCTAACCGTACTAGATTCGTAGAAATTGCTTGCTTGCTTACTTACTGAACATTTAGGATTACGTTTAACGTTTACGCAGATATGTTGTATGTTTAACCCAATTCATGTGCGTCCGACCGAGTCAGTCGATTCTGCTGTTTTCTCACTTTACTATGTGAACTTGACCGACGGATTCAGTTTAACACTCTCTATGGCGGAAAGGACTCTCTTGCATTCTCTCTTGTATACTCTCTCCTATCTTCTCTACGTTTGACCTGCTGTTGTTTTACACCGGGGAGATATTTGTATCGTTTGGAAACGATCGTATTTAGAATTATCGTACGTATTTGGAATTTCTCTCTTAAGAGCCTCCCTGATTTTTCCGTTTCCGACGATAGCGAGTTGCGAAACCTTTTCGTTTCTTTAATTTTGTAGCGGTTTTAGTTGGTTCTCTTCCGTGTCTCGTTTTGTAACGGTCTATTCTAAATTCAATCGATGAAATAGTTTAGTAATAGTAGAAATTGTCTTATTCCTAATTTCCTACTTCCTACTATAAAATTTACTTCTAAACCGAGTATTTAAATGTCGAGACGAGACTATTTTTTGCGATTAGCGTCTATCGTAATACTATAGATATCTTTGGCCCGATATTATTATAAGCGTGTTCCCGATGAACAGTTACGAAAACTAAAAATGCGGAATATCTGGTTTTTAATGCCTAACGCTTTTTTTTTTTTTACCTTCTCATCGTTCCGATCTCGTCCCGTCTCTTTCTAGATTTTCTAGATTAGTTTGTCCTGTTATGTTCGATGAGGTCATTGTTACCAGATAAAAAAGCCAACGCAGAAAATAAGCTATCTGTGTCCTAAATCGCAATTCTAATCGCCTAGATGTACGTATATACATACATACATACCTATCTAGCCGTCAAACTAACGGTTTGACCGTATAACAAGTATAAAATGAAAATAGCAATCCGTATATCTATAGAGACGCCCTGCCGTCTTCTCTTCTAACTTCACCTTCTCTAAAAGCATTGGAAAAAAGTGATTAACAGTAAAAGAGAGAGGAATTCCTTTGAGTTCGGCTCCTACTTTCATAAGATCAAAAACAAAACTAAACATTTCGCGTCTGTCGCATGCACACTTACGCATACGAAATACGTAAACCGTACGATAAAAGACATTCGAATTCATTCTCTTGGTATCGATCGTTCGAGAACGAGATCTAACGCGTACGTACGTAATTTTAGAATTTAAAAAAAAAAACTAAATACGCGAAATTTTGGTGGATGCGCTGGTCTTTTTAAAACGCTATTTTCCTTCTTCTTTTATTTCTATTAAACGAAGTGGTTGACGTTAATTTCGAACAGTTAATATATCTTACCATCGATTTTGTTTCGTCTACTACGGGGGGGAAAGAAACCAACACGCTAAGCTAACGTGTTGAAATGATCTTGTAAAAGTAAGAGCTGTACCCAACGGAGCGTATAAAATCGTTTTATTTTTGGCTGACAGACTTTTCTCGGATTACGAAGGTGCTTACGCTTACGTTCGAAAGATCGAAATTGTCAATTTATATTTCGAGTGTAAGGGGACGAATTTGAAATCAATTCGCGTTAAATTTGGTCATCGATACAAACTTGAACCTGATAAGTTATAGTAGCCAGTAGCTACTCTAAAAAAGTTTTAAAAATAAGAGTAATTTATCCTTGACCTCTGGGAAGCTGTAAAAACGTTAGAATCGTACTATTCGTGTCATTACTACCGTTAGACCTTTCTCATCCTGTATACGGATGAATACCTATGTACACTACCGTTCACAGGTATAGCAGTAAACTCCACTCACACAAATTAATTAATTATGCGGAACGCAGCGTTTCGAGAGCACGTGGGCTCCCATTGTCAACCGTGTTACCGACACTACCGTCTGTATTAGTTCGAACACGTAAATTAATTTGACAGAAAAATAAACAAACGTCATTATTTGTAAAGTGCCATTATCTTGTTCTACATATCACTGCTGAATATTTGGGGGTCGTTGTCCCGCATGAATACAAAATTAGTAGTAATTAGTAGCGGCGTAGGAAAAACAACCCCAAATAACTGCAGAACTTCTTCCTTACTTGACACGTGGCGCTACATAATCCTGCAACACTCTTTGGTCTTTCGTTCTCCTTACAAAAACTCGCCTCGATTGCCCTAACACCCTTCTGCCCACTATACGAAGTAGGTTTTCTTTCTTGTTGCAATGCGACCGTCAAGATTTGCGGCTTATAATCTTCTTTTCACTGTAGTAACAGGAATTTTTCACGCACGGTTACGATTTCTGGTGCTGTCAGTCTCGTATTTGCCCGACAATTTTATACGCTCATCGTCGGCGGGCGTCGTCATTACCTTACGACCTGAACGTGCCCGATTTCTTAAACTGCCCGTGCGTTAATGTCTCCGAATGACACCACCAACAGTCGCATGCATCAATATTAATCCATTAAGGGTCATTACGAGAAAGGTAAAAGTTTAAGTGAAATTAGTGAACTTGTCAATACAAGTCAGTTCACGGTTCAGTACAAAAACAAAGAAATCTGAACACAAAGATTTTAACGCAACGTGAGGAGTGTCAACTCTTAAGAAATGTAACACTAAATCTAAAAATTTTCGCCTCTAAAATAGAGTGCAAATAGGAAATAAAATGAGAAAGATTGTTAGTCCCGAAAGAATTCGGAAAATAGTAAGAAATTATGGATACAAAGGTTGTGTAACCCGAGTAAAACCCTTTATCAGTGAAGTTAACAGATGGAAACTATTAAACTTCGTCCTATAGTATATAAAGGTATCCTAGGACTTCTGAAAACGCGTCATATTCACTGATTAAACCAGTGAGATGGCAGGCAAATGGTATGGCGCAAACCCAATATTAGCTTGAAGAAAAAGACTTCTACAAGCATCTGTAAGATAAGGCGGTGCATTTCTGCGTCCGGGGTTGGGAATCTCCATTTTATTGATGGAATTATGGACAAGATGATAAGTTAGGAAATGCAATATCGAGGAAGTTGGGAATGCAAGCAGTTTTTCTAGCATGCTATCAATAAATTACCTAAAAAAATAATTTCCCTTGAAAATTACGGAAAAAACTTATGCATACACCTGGTATTACATATCGTAAAAAATAATTCAATAGTCTTAATAAAATCCGTCGATTTTTACGCAATCGTATTCATTGTAGCACAATTAAAAACACGATAAATAGTATCAAATTACAAATATTGTCTACTCATCAATTTTGTACCGTGACTATAACATCTAATATAAATGTAGTTTATTCATTCATTTTTATTCCAGTCGCAGCGTTTGCAGTTTTTTTAAGTGTGCTATTATTGTTGATTTAAGCATGTACGAGCTCTAGATATTGTAAGATTTCGAACAAAACGGAATGAAAGAAACGTAATCCGCAACGCAATTAATAATACCGACTATTTAATCTAGAAGGTAACGATTTTTTTTTTATTTTTTATCGGAAAGGCGGCACTTTCTCCGGCAAATATAAATTTACATATGTTTCTCGAGAAAAACGATCTAGGAGAAGTAGAGGTTATTGTACTTATTATGCGTATTTAATATTGACAATTTTTTACTGCAGTTCAACTCCGATCTCCATAACTACGTACATACATACGTATATATGTACATATGTACATATGTATATATGTATGTATATCTACATATGTGAATCCATCGGGAAAAAGTCACCAACATTTCTAATATCGTATATACATATCTGTTATATAATAGCAAAATTTCATAGAGTTCCTTTCACTTGACCGCAACCTCAGCATCCGCAATCTTTGTTTTCTTCTTAGTGTTGGAGATTATCTCGGATGTTTACTATTCATGAACTGGCTTACATACATACATAAATGCATAAAGTTATTCGCTTTATATGCGAATCTTTTGGATCTTAAGCGTCGACGAACTCCTAACGTCGATCGGTAAAATTTTATTTCATCGTCGCACATCATCAGATTTCGGGAATTCATTTACGCTCGTTAGATTCGTTGATTTAATTAAGAAGTTTTTCTTCGTAACGCGCAGATGAAACCGGATATAACGAGCTTCCGTTTGTTCGTTTCGCGAGAAAACAAAACAAACTTCCGAAGATGCTTCTCCAAACTCCCCGTAACTTTTAATTTGGCCGTAGCGAAATCACCTTATTTATTCGCATTTCTAATAATTCCTCCTTCGTATAACGTACGAGTATGCGTATGCCGAGACTTACAGAGGAAATTATGCAGTTGTAGATAATTCGGTAAGTAGCTGGAAATTCGAAGAAAACTAAATTAAATATATTACGAGGTAGGCGCCATAAATTCTCGACCTAATATAGAAAAAAGAACTGTTATTTTTCAATCTAATCTCCTCGAATTTTTAATTAATAATACGATACCCTTGTAAAAATAATCTCAAGTTTTTTCGTCAAAATGTTGTATAACACCTGCTTGCAAATCACTGTCGTCCTTAAAATGGCATCTCCTAAGGTCTCTTTTTAACATTGTGTCATCCGAACTACGGTGGATGTTCCAATACTTGAAATCTTTCATCAATTATCCACGACGTTTTACACGAATACTGTCCCTTAATTTATGCATTAAAGACGCATAATATGTCCTGTTTACAGTTCTATTGCGCTCTTTAAAGTCAAATAGCAAAATGTCATTAGAATCCCAGAACATTGTGGCCAACACCTTTTTCGTTGCAGACTTCGCCTTTCTGGGACGAGGTTCATCGGGTCGCCGCCATTCCATGGACTCCCTTTTCGATAGAGGATCATAAAACAGAACCATTGTTTCATCCCATGTGGTAATGAACTCGAAAATCGGTTTTGCGTCGTCTACACACATGTTTAAAAACGACCGTGCACGTTGGAGAACAGGAAGACGTCGCGGTACCCATATTGCACTAATTTTATTCATACCCAAATGGTCATGGATGGATATGTTTGTTATCACTGTCGGGCTGAGAATTTATGGCCCCTACCTCGTATATCTAGTATTACCTCCTTCATCTCCGGCAATATTTTCAGGTACGCGAATTCTAGCAAAAATATTATATAGCGAAACGTGTGCGAATATAAAAAATGCTTTCATCATTACAATCCAAATATCCTACAGCGTGTATCTTTATAAATGTAGTTACAAATACGACGTTCACGTTTCTTAATAAGACACTTTGTGTTTAGATGCGACGTTTTTTTAACGAGCAATGTTCGGTGTTGCGTTAAGTTTTTGGCGTTTTGTTTTATTTTCTTCGTTTGTTTACAATTTCTGTACGTATAAAGGGAAAACTTTCCCCTATTCGTCTGTGATGAATAAATATTGATAGAAGTTACTAGAAGTTATTTATAATAACAATACTAAAGGAATTGGCTTGTATGCATGCCATGCTAAAACTAATTCGAATAGGTATTCAACATCACAGTGAAAATGATGCAGCCCACAACACAATTTTTATTCAAATAGGGAAAGTCCGTAGATGCACGTATACTTTACCTCTTTATCTGTTGCAACTGTGAAGTGCGATTTTATTACAAGCTGCTTATAATTTAGGGTAGTTCGATATGAATCGACAGACAATGTTGGAATAGCGAGAATTAGTAATTTTTTACCATAAGAAAAATAAAACTCAACGCGATACAGCATATTATTCGATATTAATAAAAAGAAATATTTAACGAACAAAATGAGTGGTGGTGGATTATTAGACAATCTAGAAATTATTCACTGTTAAGTGCTACTAAGTTAACCCTAAAGGTGAAACGTGTTTGAAGAAGTCTGAGGTGTGCCAATTCCCACGGACGATTAGCCCGGAAGAAACTTGACGCTTACAGTTTGGATTGCATGATCAAAATAAAGATTTCGACTTTTATTCTCCTATGAGAGTAAATTAATCTTTTCAGCTGACATGGGAAGGGTAATGTGTGGAGGAAAAAGAATGAAGAATTAAAACCTCAACATCTAAAACTAACGTGGAGGTGGGCATGTAATGGTATTGTGTTGTGTTTCTGTTGCTGGTGCTGGAAACCTTTATTTTATTGAAGGTACTTTGGATAGGTTTATGCACTTAAATATCCTTAAACAGAATTTACTATCTAGTGTCAGGAAACTTAACGTAGAAGATTATTTCCAATTTTATCAGGACAACGACCCGGAAATATTCTTCGCGTGTTGTCCAGGAATAGTTGTTATATCGGTAGTTATACAGTACGGTGAAAACTTCAGCTCAGACACCTGACATAAATATTATCGAAAATTTATGGCTTATTCTTCAAACAATTTAATAGGAATGACCTAAAAATGCTTCGATACAAGAATGGAACGGTATTTCGCTAGATTATAAATATAAGTTAGTAGAATCTGTTCCAAATAGATTATAATTATGTAATTTAGAATCTAAACTAACTTTCAAATACAATTAATTCATTATTATGTTATCTGATTAGAATTCGTAATAAGAAGATATAATATATGTTATGTATTTAATTTATTTTTCCGAAATGATTATTTTTTCTAAGGTTTTTAGCTTGTTACCAAATTATATACTAGTGCATCATTTTCACTTGTGAGTCACTGTACGTATACGAACCTTGGTCTTGTATGAAATTTTACGTACGCGTATGTTTCTGTTCGAAAGGCTTAACGTACTTTTCCAAAAAGAAAGAAAACGAAAACGGGCATGGCCTGTAATCAGGTTTTTTAAATGTAAATTACTATATCCTTAAAAGAGATTATTGAAGACTTCTTCATGCATATACATACATACGTGCATTTATCACAAGGTTTACTTCTCGGCTCGTAATTAAGGTCCAAGCCGACTTAAAATTTACGTCGGTATGTAAAGTGCAAGTACAAGTCCACAACTCGTGTATGTATGTACATACGTACATAAGTACTTTAGTACGCGTACATATGTATGTATATACAGAATGTTCCTCATTTAAAAAGCAAATAGCTACCGAAGTGTTTGTTTAAAAAGCGTTTGTACGGAAAAGTGGCCGAGAATTTCCTTACTTAATTCGCTCGACGTATTGGGAAAACATTACGCAAGATACCGCGGGCGCGGGTGCGAGTGAAATTTTACCGGTTCGAGTTGTTTACGTTTATCAACGCTTCCAAGAAACGTGCGTATTAAGAGGAAGTAAACAACAATTCCGATTTAGGTTAATAAATATAAATATTATTAAAAGAGCGCACCCGGGCGTCATGGGTTAGTGGCCTTAAAACGTATGGCGCTATGACGAAAGGTAGGCCTGCTGGATAGTCGTCCGACAATTTTCGATAGGGTACGGCGCGTAGGTGTTTTATTCCTAGGAAATTTTATATATTTGGCATACCGTGTCAGACTAAGCAAGAGTCACACGCCGAGTGATATAGCGGGTCATATTTCGCATATGGCGTGTGGCGGGGGCGGCCACTTCAGGCCAATCTACAGATAGACGGCTCACCCCCGGGTGGGGCAAGAGAGGGGGCCTGTCATTGGTCGCGTACAACTAGCTCCGTACCTCCATCAAGTACTGGCCGTAATATAGAGGGTAGCCGCTCAACTGCTCACAGTGACCAGTCTAAGTGTATAACGTTGCGGTCATGCTTGTGCTCGTCACGCTGTGTGTGCTAGTGCTCTTATGGTGGATGTCGAGACCGAAGAATCATCCAGGCTGCGCACCAGGTCCACGTCCCTGGCCTATCATTGGCAGCCTGCATCTTCTCGGTGGATACGAGACACCGTTCCAAGCATTCACCCACCTTAGCAAACTCTATGGAGACGTATTCAGCATCGATCTAGGAACGTCTCGATGCATCGTCGTCAATAATTTCAAATTAATTAAAGAAGTTCTGATTTCGAAAGGAGCTGATTTCGGTGGTCGTCCAGATTTTATCAGATTTCATAAATTATTTGGTGGAGATAGAAATAATTGTAAGTAACTTATTTACCCTCCTTTCGACTCCTAATTTTTTTCCATCCCTTTAATATTTTTTTCGTCTTTTCAAACGATCGCGATAAAATAATCGAACGGTACTCCCGGAAGCGCGGACGTTATTCCCGATGTCAACGTTACTGGCCTACGCAAGCATCGGTATCTCCACCGTTTACTTTTATTAGATAACCGCAGAGTAAGATATATTCATAATTTCTACGTTACATACGTTTATTTGCCAATTTTCCGCAATGTCCTTGCACCCTCCTCAAAATTACCAGATTAAAAATTCATGGTCTTCGTAATTTAAGTAATTTCTTTAAGCTTCTATCGAATTTATTAATAAAATATACGCCGATTTCAGTCATTTCATCAAATATAACTTCGCCAAATTTTCCTTCGACCGTTCAGCTTTACCAATAAAAGTCAAAGCGATTCGTAGCCAGTTGCGACAAATTTAGATTTCGGTACGGATCGAATTATAAAAAAAAGAAATTGACGTAGTCCTGTACTATTTGCAACCCTCAACGATATTCGAAGAATATACGCAGGTACACGTAATTTATTATAATATTTATTCTGTATAATTTTCTTTCTATGTATTCAATATTGTAATTAAATTTACAATTTTAAATTAAAAAGAAAAAAGAATCCCCTAAACAATACGTGTAATAGAGACGCTAATTCCACTATCGTTAACTATATAAAAGTCATTGTTATTTTAAACGATAATAATATACGTATATTATTACGGTACATACACACGTTCCGCAGAGAAAACGTTTTTGCGATAATTTTATGTACGGAAATATAGGGAGAGATGGCCTATACATTTTTAATGATCAGATACGACCGATAATAGTATTTAAAAGTTTACTTTCTAAAGTATCACGTTCGATTCATTCATAAGGTTACTTAGTCTACAAACTCGATCACCGTGAACTTGAACTTGGAATTCTAATGAAACTGAAATTGAACGATTTAAACAACAAAGTACGTTTTCGTGTATGACACGTTGAGAAAAGGGTAAGGTGATTAGGTGAAATTCGTTCGAAACGCGATTAACAAGTTGCGATTATCATTTAGACAAAAAAAAAAAAAGAATAAATAAATAATTCGGAACGATGATTTGCGATTTTTTTCAATACGAATGAAATAATATCGGGAAGGGTTGCGCATTTCGGCGACAGCCACGCTTCAGATTTTTCTATAAAGATGTAAATATGTACGGGAGGAGATTTGTAATACCCGTTTTAGGTAGTGAAGTTTTTAGTTTTTTTTTTTTTAAGCTAACGGTTAATTGTCCTTGGCCTGTATCATCTATTAGGAGTCAGTTCATGTTCTCTTCGCGCATAGCCGTGGTATCGCTGCAATGCATCTATTAAATTAAAGAGCTGGTTCACATATCCCTATGTATGTCTAGATAAATAGACAAGATAGGGCAGCTAGGTACTATGAAAGCCTAGAAGAGATTTTATAAACCGGTTTTCAATGTCCATGCTAGATTGTTTGTTTACAAAGCTACCAGATGCGGTAAAAACTAACGTAACTAATGTATCTATACGCATTCGGATTAATCAATGCGAATACATACATACATGTGACCTGTAACGTTTATCAACGTACGAGGTGCGTTAGAAAAGTCCTATTTCTCCGATCCTTTTCATTCCATCGATTATCTTTTTTCTCTACCCTATTTTAATACGTATTATTATTTCTTTTTTTTTTTATCTTATTCCGTTTCAGCGCTAGCTTTATGCGATTGGTCGTCGTTACAACGAACCCGCCGTAGCATCGCACGCACGTATTGTTCTCCGCGTTTCACCTCTTTGCAGTACGATCACGTCAACGCGGTAGGATCGAAAGAAATAGCAGTTTTCCTAAGGGAATTGAGGAAACTCGATCTGAGCAAAGCGTGCGATCTAAAGCCTTTGGTGTTAGCGGCATGCGCTAACATGTTCACTCAGTACATGTGTTCGAAAAGATTCGATTATAATGACCGAGATTTCAAAGCTGTTGTTCGGACGTTCGACGAGATATTTTGGGAAATCAATCAAGGGTACGCTGTGGATTTTCTTCCGTGGTTACTGCCGGTGTACTCCGGGCATATGAAAAAGTTATCTGATTGGGCGTGCGGAATTCGGCAGTTCATCCTCGCCAGGATTATAGACGAGCATCGTGCAACTTTGGACCATGGAGGTCCACCGAGGGATTTTACAGACGCTCTCCTACTTCACTTAGAAGAGGATCCGAATATGAATTGGCAACATATTATATTCGAATTAGAGGATTTCCTCGGCGGACATTCGGCGATAGGTAATTTAGTTATGGTCACCCTAGCCGCTATCGTACAACATCCCGAAGTCGCTAAGCGCATTCGAGACGAAGTAGATACCGTCACCGAAGGGAAAAGGCGGCCGAATCTCTTCGATAAATCGGCAATGCCTTACACAGAAGCTACAATATGGGAAACTCTACGTACGGCGTCTTCGCCGATCGTACCGCACGTCGCTACGGTCGATACGGAAATTGACGGCTTCCTCGTCGATAAAGGCACCGTCGTCTTCGTCAATAATTACGAATTGAACTTGGGTGAAGATTATTGGAACGATCCCCTTTCGTTTAAACCCGAACGATTCTTGTCGAGTTCCGGAAAAGTCGTCAAACCGGCGCACTTCATCCCCTTCAGCACTGGTAAAAGAACATGCATCGGTCAAAGACTCGTGCAGTGCTATACTTTTATTATTCTGGCGAATTTAATACAACACTTCGATATAAAACGTGCTGGTAATCTAAAAGTGCAACCCGGCTGCGTTGCCGTACCCCCGGATTGCTTTCGTTTAATGCTTACTCCGAGAAGGACGACGGATTAAAACATTTAACATCGTACCTAGAATGGTTTCGACATCCGATCAATTCTGTTTTGTTATTTGTTTATCAGCTCGCAAAACTACAAGTAATAACAACAACGCTACCCCGGACGCCGCTACGTCGGAGTCATTTATTAGTTTCCAATTTCAAAATAGTAGTTGGTAAATTTTCAAACCGGATGCATCCTAGCACTACACGCTTTTGGTTAAAAAGAAACTAATCCTCTTTTTCCATGTGTAGAACCCCTTCATGTACCTACTGTACTTTTGAAAAAAGAAAAACGAAAAAAGAAACATCACTCGTTCTTTGCTCATTTTATTTTATTATCGTTAATACTATCATGCATTGTATATATTCCATTGTGAATTAATTGTAAAGAATGGATTTTTAGTTATTTATCTTTAATGTTACGTCTCCCCAGTGTTAAGTCCAACGTAATGAGACTGAATAAATCGTGTATTTTTATTTTATAATGCTTGGCTTTTTCATTCGTTACCACAACAAACACTCAAGCGTCAATTAAATTACACAAATAACTTGTGTATACATAACTACCTATGTACGGTAGGTAGTAGGTACATACAGTCGCGGACACTGTAATAGGGACAGTGAAAAAAATCTAAAATATATATTACATTATTATACAAAATTTTGCAATGTATGCTTTACATTATAAATAAAACAAGTTGTAAATACAAACGGACATGTAAATAAGGACACTACAATTCTTGCAACTTTTGGATAAAAAATAAAATAAAATTGGTTAATATTTTGTAGGATATCCCTTTCCTTTTATTACTGCAGCACATCTTTTAGGCGTAGACTTTATTAGTGCTTGACAACGAGCTGGAGGAATGTCTTTCCATATGTTCTGCATCAGAGTAAAAAGTTGATTCAAATTAGAAATCTGAAAAGTATAATGGATTAAATTTTGCCCACCTTACTATTCTTCTATCCACCTACTCAGACGATTTTCTGGGATATGTCCGTAAAGAAACAATTTCACTTGTACCGTGTCGTTTAAAATACATAATTGCGTTATGCACTAAAGTTTTAGAAACATTCAACTCATTTGCAATACCACGAATACTTTTATTCTGCTGATGTAAATTAATTATTATTTTGAACAGAGGAGCAATGTTTGCCTTCTCCCATATTTAATTGTACAAATTCAATAAATATAAGTAGATTCGTATTATTGGTGCTTCTGGAGAAACTAAGTGTTATTGCACGTATAGCTCACCATTGTTCTTATTAACGTGACTGCATTAACTGGTGCGTCGATCAGCACTATATCTATACACATGGGATTCCCTTGATAATCAGTGGAGCCAACTGCAAAGTATATAAATGCACCATATACCCTTCCCGTTTATCATATAATTACTCCTGTTTTTCAAATATTCTTAATAAAGTTAATAAAAGTTTAACTTTCTTATTATTATCTCTATTACCGTGTCCGCGACTGTATGTATGTATTTCTCCATGCATCCGACGTGAATTTTTAGCAAGGACTCCGACAAGTACAACACGAGGTTAATAAGGCGAGATATATTTGATTGCGAGACCTTTTCTTGCTTTAAAAAAACCTAGCACCATATAAACTATACGTGACAATGTGAGAAAACAATCTTCCTGCAATTTGCACGTTCCATAATAATAAACTTTAATGGAAGAGATGTAACAGTAGAACAGACATTAAAGACGATATCTTTATCGCTTAGCTAATCAAAATTGGCGTATATGCGACCAAAAAAAAAAAATTTACAATTTTCGCGACTATCACCTTCGGGTTGGAACCTTGCGAAAGATAATCGTTGTACCTATTCAAGTTCAATAATTCCAAGTGCATTAAAGATCAAGGTCAACAATAGTTTATATGCATCACACTGACCTACATAGGGTCGCCAGAAGTATGTTGAAAACACTACAAAATACAATAAGTAATAAATTCATATACATAAATGCAGACACAGTGGGTTCTGCTCAATGTCAATGCAAGGTGAGCTAGTGGATTATTTCTGGGTACGCGTAGGGCACAAATGTTTCTTTACCTATATCACTCGCTTTTGAAAATATATACATAATTTGTATGCAGGCATATCTATTTAGCATAAGGCGACGCGCTTTTAGTATCGTTTATCTTTCGTTCTATTACGCCGTAGAGTCCAACGTTGTTTCGGTTTCGTAAACCACTATCTGGTTTTGAAATGGATTTATTTTTCGATAAAAGAAAAAATACTTAAAGACAGTTTTGCATTTCAAACGAATTCGTTACAAATGTATTGACTTCTCGATAAAAAAAAAATTAAAAATTTTACTTGAATTCAAAACTTCATTTTTCTCTATCGACCACGTATTGAAACGAGATGTACCGCAAATTACGTTTATTTTACTCGTAAAAAGGAAAATATACCATCGATGGTGCAGATATCAAAATCGAATACGTATTTTATCTCGTCTCTTTAATGCTGAAAAATTCCCTCCACATTTGCACGATATATAGGCAACCAAATATACGCGATGTCCGTAGCGCCATCTAGCCTTGTTCCGAATTACTTGCATATTTTATTTTTTTTTTAAATTTAATTCTTTTTTTATTTTCCGTCAACTACTTCTAAAGGAATTACTTCGGTGAATGGGACAAATCAAGATATTTTTTAATAAAAACAACTATCTTATCTATAGTTTTTTTATTCCAATAAATATTAAAACATAAACCAAAACGTTTTAGTATAACTTATGATAATAATCTGGACCTAGAGCTAAATGCAGTGTAAGCTACGACGACCGAGAGAATTGCTGCTAAAAATTCGCTCTTCAACCATGGCCCAGTAAATGCACCTGGATGATTAACGGTGATGGTAAAGAGCTCGGAGATCTTGGAGACATCATCACCATTACGTATGGCTTTCCTTAAAGCCGTGTACCCTTCTTCATCAAACAGATGTACTACCCTCTCTCCACTTCGAGCTGTAGCAACTTCCTCAGTCCAACTGACCTGAAATAATTATTATATTCCGATATTTATGGAATATCTAATTGTACAAGGAAATTACCTGGTATGTGCTTACACCGATCAACGATACAGGTTGTATATTTCCGTCTATGTCAGCGTAGAGATTTGATATCGTTCCAGTTCCACATTCGATATCAAACTCAGTGATATAAGCAATATTTGTTACCACTGTCGCATCCTGAGTTGTGAAGGTTCTTGGTGTTACCCTAGGTTCTATGCAAGATTCCCCAATTACTGCTGATACAAGCGTCAAAAATGCTAGAACGTACTTCATCGTTGCTATTTTTGATAGACTAAAACGGGGTTTAATTCAGGAAATTATAGCCACGTCTTTCACACTTTCACCGACATGCATAAGACTTGCACAAACAGATCGAAACGATGAACGGTGATTTGGAAGTAGAGGTTGACACGCAAACATGTTATCGAACGAACTAAAGTATATACTACCTACTATGTATAAGTCCTAAACGATTTCCAAACGGCCCAATTCTTTCGTGTAAATAAAAAAAAATTAATGATAAAGGTCATAAATGTTGCAGCTGAAATAAAGTAGGTCATTCCAAAAACACGAGCCAAATAAATATAAATGACGAAACTAGTCGTAATAATTATAATTCTAATTAATTTCTATCTTTTAATTAATTCTAATTAGATACGTAAATTGATCTAATTCATCACTACTAAGCAGAAAGCGAATTCTCTTTCGAAAGAAAGGAAACGATCGGCGATCTATTAGCCGAAAATTCTTGGAAGACTGCACGAATATTATTCTTTTAGGAAATAAGTAAATAAACATAAATAAGTTGGCAATAAATACTAATTATTTCACAGAAACCGAGCGAAACGTAAAAGAACTGAAATGGTGGCCTACTTCACAGGATACTGAATAGTGGGTCATTATTATTTGTTATGGTTTGTTTTTTTGCATCATATGTTCCTCTACGAAGATGAAGTGTAATAGAACAAGAAGTGTAAAATTCGTGCGGGGACATTTTCCACAAGAAAATAAATATACGGTGGAATTTAAAAGTTAAAAAAAAACTATGTCAACAAATAATGGCATCTAACACATGCAGGTATTTAATCAATATTTTCTAAATGACACGCCCGTGGTCTAAAATCTTCTATTATAGGGTAGAATGGGTCGAGATAATCGAGCCCAAAACGGGAGAACACATGTACGCCAATCTGGCTACGGGCGAATGCGTTTGGGATCCTCCTGAAGGTGTTCCTGTTAAACGAACAGATTCCAATCAATGGTGGGAGCTATTCGACACAAATACAGCTAGATTTTACTATTACAATGCTAGCTCTCGAAGAACTGTATGGCATAAACCTAGCAACTGCGATATAATACCTTTGGCAAAGTTGCAAACTTTAAAACATAATACGGATTATACCCCAGCAGCTACAAGTCACCAAGCGACGCAGACGGGCGATCCTATTGGAAGAGGGCAAGTACTAAGTCTATCGGCTAGTACGCCGCAGCTTAGACGTAAATCAAGCGACCTGTGTAGGAGTAGCAGTTTTAGTCAGCGAGGTCCGGAAGCTCCGTTGTACTCCAATTGGCACGATACTCATTTCTTGCCTCTGGAGCATTTCCTCCTCAACAATAGTCGTGATTCGGATAGTGAACATTCGGATAGCGGGAGTGAATCATTAACAGGACATGAGCCAGATAATGAAGACTCTGATCAATCAGAGGGTGGCTACCTGCCACACAGGCTACGTAATCCCGAGTACCTTAATCTTCCTGCTACGGTTCCGGAACCACCTAGAGAGCGGGCGCCTGTACCACCCCTTAAACCGCTCGCAGAACCTCCTTTGCAACCCGAAAGGGAAGCTGATATGGAGAAATTCGCCGCGCATAATCTAAATTTGAGCGGAAGGGGATTGTTCAGGAGGAAAGCTAGCGTTCGCGATTTATTAAGTTGGTCTACTAGAGGCTTATCGAGACCATTGTTGGCCTCTAGTAAACCGGTTGCGAGACAGGCCATGGAAATGTTTCGACAAGTACAAATGTATATGGGTGATCGAAAAGCAAGGCCGGGAGCTTGCCACAATACCCTTCTTGTAGATATATTAAATGCAGCTTACGCCAAACCGTTATTGAGGGATGAATTGTATGTACAATTGTGGAGACAAACGACTGAGAATCAATGCAGAGAGTCCCTTTTAAGAGGATGGGAACTGTTAACTATCGCATTGGCGTTCATTCCTCCTAGTCCAGAATTTCAACCTGCTCTACTTGGTTACCTTAATAGGCATAGAGATCCGACATTTTCAAGGGTGTTTCCTGAAGTAAATCGCTGGCCAATTCATGTACAGGTGAATAACTTTTAGATATAATTTGCCTAGCTAAGCTAAATAATTTTTTTTGTCGTGGTGCCTGTAAAATACGAACTGATTTAGGGTATTTCTGATGTGCTGGTTCCAAAAATAAGCCACACTACGGTGAAATTTATTACTCATACGTAATAAACTTCATCGTTATTTATTAGTAGAACAGATGTTTTCTAACTTTCACACGCTCGAGTGTAATATGAGTATCAAGATTCATTACTTTTACAGCCAGTTAGATCGTTTTCCAAAAAATTTGAAAAATTGTTTAGTTCCACTTAAAAAATTCAAGGCACCAAAATGTGCGTTGGCCAGTGTTATCAAACAAAGCATGTTCGTATTGTTTTTTCTTGCTCATTTCTCTTATCTTAGGTAAACCATTACGCTACAGTGGCATGCCAACGATTAGAGAGGATCGGAATTGGCGGAAAAAGAACAGCTCGTCGTCCGATACTAGACGACGTAGAAGCTGCTAGGACGCAGATATTTCAAGCTAGTTTATTCGGAAATACCTTAAGGGAGGTTATGCAGCTTCAAGCTGCCCGTTGGCCTTCGAGAAAATTACCATGGCCTCAAGTAGAACTATCCCAACAAGTCTTACGTTTACAAGGCTTAAGTACCGAAGGAATATTCCGCGTATCGGCCGATGTCGATGAAGTAGCACGTTTAAAAGCCCAAATGGACAAATGGGAGTTGATAGAGCCGAGCGACGCGCACGTACCCGCGAATTTACTGAAGTTATGGCTTAGGGAATTGTACGAACCGTTAATACCCGATACGTTATATCCGGAATGCATCGCTGAACCTATGACGCCGAGAAGAGCTTGCGATTTGGTGCTCCGTTTACCTACTTTACATCGTCTGGTTTTATGCTATCTAATCCGTTTCCTTCAAACTTTTAATAGGCCCGAAGTTGTCCAACATACCAAGATGGACGCTTCGAATTTGGCGATGGTCTTCGCCCCGAATTGTTTACGATGTACCGCCACTGATCCTCGGACAATGTTCGACAACGCACGTAAAGAGATGGCATTTATGCGCTGTTTAATTCAAGAATTAGATACGGAGTGCGTTCGCGACATGATATGACCTCGTCCTTTTTATATTTGTAAATAATTCTTGCTCAACGTCATACGCGATACATACACACACATACCTACACTACCATATTCTGTAAAGTGACCGCTTCACTCTCATCACGGAATTATAAAAGACGATATATCAGATTTATTCGAATTAGAGGGTATCTACGAAATATATGATAGTTTATAAATAATGTATTATATAAAATCTATTGTGTATTTGTATGTATATTTAAAAAGAAACATTACATAAATATAAGTAATAGTTCGTAGTATTATTATTCAAATTCCCAAGAAATGAGACGCCACGTTAATATAAATATGTATTTATTTAAGAGGTTAGTACTTATTTTATAAATATAAATATACTATACATATCTACTATATTCTACGGGTAGGAATATACAGGCAACAAAAAAAAAAAAAACGAAACACAAACGTACAATTTAAATTACGATCTTTCCCAGCATCAATCTTCGCTATGCTATTCTTATACTTAAATCAAGTACTTCGACTCACAGCCACACTTTACGAATGCGATTTTACAGAAATAGTCAATTAAAAAAAAAAAAGCTATGAATACCGAACGTATCCTTGCAAGATTTTCGAAATGTATGGTCGGTAATTTGTCTCGGTTACCGACGGAGCAGGAATGAAGTTCGATTATTTCTTTCTTTGAACTGAAATGTTAAACGACGTAAAATTAAAGATTGCAACGTTTAAATAACGTTATGGTAACGGATGTAGTAAAATAGAGACGACGATAGGATCGCATCTTACGGGGTCAAAACGAAATAGAAATACTGAACGAAAGGCGAGCTTATTTATATTGTGTTATGAGTGTTCGCTTGGAATACGCAGAAATACTAGAGTGGAGTTAACGACGAAGGCAGAGGCAAGGGTCAGGAATTTTAAAATTACTTTCTACGTAACACCGCGATTATTACTGAAAATATCCTTAAAAGTAAACAGCGTCTCTTTCTCTCTCGGCCAAATTTTAAGAGAGTTCAACGCAAATTCATTGTTTCACTACACGAAATATTCAGGTACATCGATATACCCAAGATAAGTGCATATGAAACCACGAAAGTTTGTAGTTACATCATTGTGTCATCGATAAAATGAACACAAGCGCTATAGCGCTGCTTTTTATTATTTATTCGGGCTTCCTTAGTTTTCACCGTTTATTTTTATGTAATTCCACTACTTCTTTTGTTAGAAGTTATTTTCTGAGATATGGTCAAGACTTTTGTTACAATATTTAATAATTACAGGTATAGCAGTAAACTCCACTCACACAAATTAATTAATTATGCGGAACGCAGCGTTTCGAGAGCACGTGGGCTCTCATTGTCAACCGTGTTACCGACTGAAAGTAAATACTGTATCACATATGCAAATTATTTTCTATGCAGGCTCTAAAATTTCTAAAACATATGACTATTTACAATCTACTCGGTGGTCTAATGCCTTTTACGGGAAAGGATGGACCGAAAGCGGCCTATGGTAATAAATCCATCAAACTCGAGTATGTAATGGGGGGTGGTTCTCTGTTCAATAAGTTTCCGTTCTTTTTCATATATACCGTTTCGTACGCGTCTAATTCTCTATACGAGTTCACGTTTTTAAGTAGTGTCAGATTTTTTAAATCAATCTTATGTCCGGATTTTACCATATGCTCTGCTACGCTTGATAGTTCAGGTTTGTCGAAACGATAGTGTCTAATATGTTCTTTGAACCTCGTTTCGATACTCCTTTTTGTTTGTCCAATATAAACTTTCTCACAATCATTGCATGCGATTTGGTATATTCCAGACCTTTTTATCATCTTCGGTTTATCTTTGGGACTCCCTAAGAGATTCTTTAAGTTCTTTTTTGTTCTAATTTATTGTTGTTGCGTAGAAATGGACATCTACAGAAAAGAAACTAATTCCAACAGATTCATCACGTTTGATTCGCACCATTGCGAACAACAAAAAATGTTCGCGATTAGTTTTCTGTTCAACAGACTCGTCAGATTTCCGCTAAACAAGAGCAGGTATGACAAAGAATTAAAGATATCAAAGATGTAGCGAGGTACAATGGTTTCTCTTCTATGGATGTCGACCGTATTTTATGGAAGGTCCAATACAAACAACACATCAGAAATTCCACGACCTTGACACCAACAAACACTGGTAATAAGAAATTTATAACTCTTCCTTTTCACCCAACAGTAAAAGGGTTAAGTAAAATTTTCCGACAACTAAATATGAACTTGTCTTTTGTGTCAAAAAACAACTTAAACAATCTCTTAGGGAATCCCAAAGATAAACCGGAGATGATAAAAAGGTCTGGAATATACCAAATCGCATGCAATGATTGTGAGAAAGTTTATATTGGACAAACAAAAAGGAGTATCGAAACGAGGTTCAAAGAACATATTAGACACTATCGTTTCGATAAACCTGAACTATCAAGCGTAGCAGAGCATATGGTAAAATCCGGACATAAGATTGATTTAAAAAATCTGGCACTACTTAAAAACGTGAACTCGTATAGAGAATTAGACGCGTACGAAACGATATGTATGAAAAAGAACGGAAACTTAATGAACAAAGAACCACCCCCAATTGCACACTCGAGTTTGATGCATTTATTACCATAGGCCCTGTTAAAGATACGGTTCGCTTTCGGTCCATCTTTCCCCGTAAAAGGCATTAGACCACCGAGTAGATTGTAAATAGTCATATGTTTTAGAAATTTTAAAGCCTGCGTAGAAAATAATTTGCATGTGTGATACAGTTTTTTTACTTTCAGTCGGTAACACGGTTGACAATCAGAGCCCACGTGCTCTTGAAACACTGCGTTCTGCATAATTAATTAATTTGTGTGAGTGGAGTTTACTGCTATACCTGTGAATTGTACATCCACACAGTCCTTGCAATCGTCATTTAATTATTAGTTTATCCCATTCAGCTACTTTCCGTAAGTACGTATTGACACACTATTATGAAAGCATTGCCTATTTATAATCGTATTGGTGGATTAAAGATGATAATGACCTCCTCAAATTTGACAATTGTTATTTACGTACATTGCAAACATGGCTGGTGTATGTGAATTTGTCTCAGACGCTGGATACATCGTAAGTAATTATGACGTAACTATAAAGTTTCGTGGTTTTGAGTATAGCTATCTAATTTACAGTTCAGAAATCGGAAATACTTGTGTTATCTCCCCGGCACCTTTAGACATCCCACTCCTGAATAACAATCTTTGACCAACGCGTACGTGTTCCGGGCAATTCTTAAATTTGAACAGCACGGATTTCCTTTCGTTAACTTGCAGATATGAGGATTCGAATATCGCTATAATAACGGCCGTCTGCCTAATGTTACCGATGTGTACAGTCGACTCGAATCCTGGGCAAATTACAGTCTCGTGATAAATTACCGAAACCGAAGCTTGGAAAAATAGGCTTCCGGAAGCTTTAACATCGCGACTTAATAATACCATTCCATTTCTTATGCTTTCCGGACTATCCTCCAAGCAAATAGCAGCACTCTGACCGGCACGTACCATTCTACACGGCACACGATTGCGTTGGATTGATTTTATCGTCACCGGTTTAAAGGTGCCGTCTTTCAATGGTCCAACTTGCATCTGGTTACCTTCGGCAAGGATTCCTTTAACCAGTAAGCCGCCTAAAACTTGCCCTACGTCGCCAGCTCGAAAATTCTCGTCAACTTGAAACTCTGGGCTTTCCTTAAAACAAAATTAAAAAAAAAATAGGGAAAAATTACGTTAAACCGGTGTAATGCGAACAATTGATTCTCTACCTGTTCTAATCTGTCGCATTCTTTTGCGCTAACACCAGGTGGTAATACGTGTAAAAATTTCAACAACAAATCTAACCCTTCTCCATTAACGCTCGAAACGCAAAATATAGGAACTACATTTCCCTTTAATTGGTTTGCACCTGCGGTTATTACATCGTCCAAATTTTTAACCAAAAGCGGTACTCTACGGCTCCCTACGCATTTCAAAAGAGTCTCCAAACTCTCTAGGGTTTTGCATGAATCTACTAAATCTATTTTCGTTATAACGATAAAAAATGGAACGTTTAGGGCCGTTGCTATGGTTAAATGTTCACGGGTCATGCCTACAGCTCCAGCTGCGCTCGAAATCTGAAAATATCGAGCGTATAAAGCGATTAAATTACGAATTGCATTTATTTTACTTACGACCAACATCGCGTGATGCGGAGAATATCCTGATAGACCTTGAATTGTTGTATGGATATATTTTTTGTGGCCGGCCAAGTCTAGAAACGTTACTAATTTCGTCGAAGCGTCGCAAATCTCTTCGGCGGTCATTAGCTCGCTGTAGCTGTAATTTACCGGCGTTCCCTGCGAAATTACGACAATATTTTGGTTTTAAATTTTCATTCAATTCGTCCAAAATACCTCCGAGTTAAATCCCAGGATTTCGTGCGAAATCGAAGACGTTCTTCCGCTCTGTATCTCGTGAAGATGACGGAACATATTCAAACGGGCTTTTCCCCTCCCGTTATCCAGACTACCTTGAGTTAGAACACCTAGCAATGTAGATTTGCCCGCGTCAGCATTTCCTAATACTGCTATTCTTATTTCTATATTGTCCTGATCATCGGGGACCTTAGATTAGGGAATTTCATTTCGCATTTATTGATCGGAGGCTTTGACTTTTTTGACTTACCTTGCGTACTAGAACTTCTGTAACACAACGTCCATTATCCAAAATCCGTTCCCTCAAAGTCGTGGTTGTTGCGCCTAGTTTAACAGCCATTTGTTTTAGTGTTTGTAGACTGTCTTTCATGTCATTGTTCGATAACCCGGTAAGGACACCATTATCCTCAACGCCAATCTCATATATTGCTTCGCCTTGACCTTCACGGAGTCTCCATTTCATCTGGGGAAAAATGGTAATGGATTTTAAATCATAAATCTATTCACTATTCTTTACATTTCTATTTTATCTATATTTATTTATGGATATTTTAACAAGTTACCTGCGTTACTAGGTGCTCAAATCTTTGCTTTGAAGGATTAACAATCTTTAACTTATATTCAATATTTCCAGCTTGAGGTTCAGGTGGTAAACAGTAGTCGTGATGCGCTAAACTATCTATGGTATTACCATTATGGCACGAATCGCACGACGGATCAAATAAATTAAAAAACGAATCCATATTTTGATTCCGATGACTAGCTCCGATCGTCGTCGCACTGTTCTCGTTCACCTTCTAATTTTAATTTTTAAATGTCAAAGCGTCCAAACAACCCGAACAAACTGTGTTGACAATCCGACACTGGCAACAAAGGAAATTGAAAATTCCGCGGAATATTGCGAAAGAGGGTGAAAGTTAATTGAACGGCATGAAGATAGAGTTAAATGATATTATATCAAGCGTAAATATTTGCAACTTACGAGAGTATAGGAAAAACAACGCATGAAAATAGATTGATCGTATTATTCACGTATCTACCTATATAACATTTTTGTATTTATTTGTATGTTGTTTGTGTTGGTACCGACGCCCCTGACCTGCGACCGTATGGATATGGAATGATGATAAATGTCATTTAAGTGATGTAAGACATTGTAAGATTACTTAACGGAGCTAATCTAAGGAGAAAGTGCTTTTTTTTGTTACATGTTGTTTAATATGTAATACATGCTGCGTATATGTATGCATATATATATATATATAGTATTTTTTGGGCTAATAAATGAACACGAAAATTATTTCTTATTTATTATCAGAGATAACTCGACGGGATGGGGCAATTCCATAGTGAAGTTTCTGACCCTAAAAGTGCCACCTGATGTGTTGTTATTAAAGTTTTCGTTTGAAACGGTAGTACCAGGCTACAGCGCTTGGTGGCTGTCGGCGGAAAAATTAAAATTTTGGTTTTTTTCTTCTTTTTTGGTTGGGTTGGCATTGAAAAGAGAATTGATATTTCACAGTATTTATTTTTTCAAAAATGTAGGTGCTACAAATCCTGCATTTCACAAATATGGTATTACAAGACGTAATAAAGGAAGAAGTTATACAAACTTAACATAAAGCAGGTTACGACTATGCAACTACATGGGTTCAATAACGAGTAAAGGCTGGAATTCGTAGGGCCTAAATCAGTATAGTTTGGTACATATTGGTTTTTCCAAATTCCATGCCTTTATTACAATATGAAATGAACACAGTTATTTACATTTCCAATTGGCATGTAATTATGAACATAATAATTTGGTTCGAGCATATACAGGATGACAGCAAATCTGTGAAATGTTGTACTAAACAGATGAGCGAATTGCTCTTTGCATCAAATTGTTATTGATCTTTTCGTCTGTCCAATGTATACTCGATCACAGTCTGTACAAGATATTCTGTCTATTCCGGATTTATCCATGTTACCTACCAAAGTTAGCATGAAATGTACCTGTAAACAAGTTAGGCTTGAAAGGAGATAGGCTGTTACGTATTTGATTCCTTGGGTCTGTAAGAAGAAAGTGATATTATTTAGCTGGAGGCAATGTGAACCCATAAAAATGAGAGAAATAACCTATTTGCTGTCCGTTTGGTTATCCCGTGAAAGGTCTTTAAAAAATAAGTTACACCGAGCGGGGCGCGAACAAACAGTGGACTTACATTAAAGGTAAAGTACAATTACGTTCTCAATAATCGCAATATTCTAAATTTTCTCGATAAACGAAAATGTTAGTGTTTAGATGTTAAATGTGTCGGACACATTACCTGGAAAGCAAGTAGGGTGGACCATTTAATGTTATTATTCGTAGGCAGTAAACCTCAACCTCCAATATTTATATGTTATCGTGCTATTACAAGTGGAGGTTTCCCATTTGTATAGCGCTTACCTCGTGGCGGTGTTCCACAGCAAACGGTAGGTGTAGCCATTCCTATTGAAGCTACATCCAAGCCCCCCAAGTCCAAAGGTTCCCGTCATTCTGGTGTACTACAGAAATAGACTGAACTGCGGTCTACTTTGGCAGAATACAATGCCGTAATACTACTTCGAGGCACGCGCCTGCAACAGACGCCCGCTTCTGAGTTGTTATTAAAGGAATTTTATGATAGCCATTGTCAAAAAGTTTTGACATTGAAAAGTGTATTAGACGCCGTTTATTACCTCAGTCACTTTATAAATTAGCATCCTACAATAGCGACACACAACAAAGTTTGGAGGAGTTCCAAAAGAATGAGCTGCTATCACTTCCTTCTTTACCTACGAATCAAATTTAAACGAGTTATGGCGCTTATTTCCAAAATATTTCAGAATTTGTAATATCGTAAGCTACAAAACTAAAAATAATCGTTTTTTCCAAACGATTATCTCGCCATTGACTATTGCGATATCGCTTAGCCCGAACACGATTGAATCGAATGATGTGTTACGTTCAGTCGATTAATTAATAAGAAGTAGAAGTAAAATTAACCCGAGTTTGTATAGGCCGGAACGGAAATAATAAAATTGAACTTTTGAAATTTTATCGCATTCACTAAATGAATACGTGAGAAAGAGATAAGCGGAGATATTATTATGAATAACATTCGGAATGACAAAAGAATTAACGTTCTGTAGTGAATAAATCTTCTTATCACTTTAAACTTTCGACCTATCGGAATAATTTAGTCCGCTACGAGCTAGCTTCTTTTTCCCATAAGTTCATGTTGCGCGGAATAATACTAATAAACAATTATAGCGGGATATATATTATTAATTGGTCGAAATTGAACCATTGCCCTAGGTGATTCCGTCAGATATGTACCTCGATCCGTTGAGATTTGTTTTCATGAATTGACCGTATACAATTCAGCCCTTCCCTTTCAATTAAAATTGTAACTCGGTTGAAACATTAATTTAGTTTTAATACGTTGACAAATGTACTAGCGTTCAGGAGATAAAAGCAAAAATATTTACGGATACAACGCGAGTGCCCGAATAGATATCATTACATTGTCATTTATTCGTGCAGTGAAGTATTTAAACCATTATCAGTAACTCTTACTTGGTAATGATCACATGCTCGAAACTAATTCTGCAATTGAGATCGTTAACTTCATTAAGTAAGTAAGCAAGTAAGTGAAAGAATTTAGTTCGGCGGTAGAAGCGTCTCATGCGGTAAATGCATCTTGTGCTTTTTCGAAAATCGTCCAGTATTATCATCGTTTGCGAAAATGGATACGTGATATCTGTCTTATATTTGCCTAAGTGTTGTTTTTTTTTTTTTTTGAATATCAGGTAAGTTAGGAAAGAAACTATTATTCGCCTGAAATACTTAATTCAAGTAGAAAAACAAGATAAGACGTTGTTACGGCAATTATATTGTTCTAGATTGAGATAATCATTAATTTCAGTTTAATGTGAAGGAATCTAAAGTGACTAGTTATGATTATAGCCTACTGTGTATTTATGCAATTTGTGTCGTCCAAGGTAAAATAATAATAAGACACTGTATTATGATAATTAATTACTTTTTAATTTCTGTACATGTTTGTCACGATATCTTCAATTTTTTCAAGCAGACGGTAGTAGGAAATGCCATTTGATAAATTCCACCTACACTGTTTATGAGATCAATGTCGGAAACGATTTACTTATTTCCTTTACTTTGTTGTAGATTGTACCTAAAACCTAAAACGACGTAATTAATCTATATTTGGCAATTTTCAAGTAACGTCTTATCTTAAAAAGAAAAAAAAAATAGAGCGTAATGTTGTAATTACGCGATTTATGATTTAGTAGGTACTTTATTTGCACAGCAGTCTTCTACCTGCTTCTGTTTATTTATCGCATAATTTATTATTACGCTATTTAAACGTTTTAACATTTTTTAGGAATGCTAATGATTTTAAAAAACACGTTATTCCTACTATTAACGTGTAACCTAGCTTATTGTGATACTTGCTTAAACTGCAAGCAAAACCAGGTCCATGGAATGCGCGGTGCAGATTGTTATTCGTTGGATTTGGAACGGATACCACAGTGCCTTAGGAGTGATGTAGAGGTAATGTGATTGCTAATAAACCTTCCATTACGACTATACTTAGGAGATAACGTCTTAGATTGTAGAATTATCGCATAATAGAATTAGGAGAATCCTTCAAGATGACCTGAACCGATATACGAACTTAAAGATATTATACCTAGACGATAACATGATCATGAACGTCGATGAGAGTGCCTTTAAGTCGATGACTTCCTTGGAAATCCTAGATATGTCCTCCAATTCCCTAGTGAAGATCCCTCCATTAGTCTTTCAATTACCATCCTTATACAAGTTGTACTTTAGCCATAATCAATACACTAACATCGTTGAAGATATCGAGAATTTGAAACCTATAACTAGTCCCTTAGAGTACCTGGAATTAGCCTTTAATGACCTAGCCGAATTACCAAATTTAGGCGTATTACCTACTCTATTATATTTTAATATCAGCGGAAATGCTTATATCAAAATGAATACGTCAAAATTCGCCGGAATATGTAACTTAAAGTTTCTATATAATAACAATACGACCGCTTGGTTCGATGATCCTTGCGACTGCTGGATTTTGGAGATGTGGCTCGAAATTAGAGGTGTTAAATTTCATCCGTTCAATTGCCAAGTGGATATAGGTGATTTAATCTGAAAATTTCATCATAACGTGCTTCATTTTGTTTATTGTAGAGTCTTGTAATACGACCGTTACAGTAAGCGACATCCAGATCTTCGAGGAGTGCCATAGGAATTATAAGGAGCTAGTTATGCAAAATAGGATACGGAAAATAGTGATTCCCGTTTGCGTAGCTGCCGCAGTCTTATTGCTTATAATAATTCTTATAATTATCGCGAAGAAGCGACGAAAACTAAAAAAATTGAAACGGAAAAATATAGCAACAAGCGAAGAAGAGAATAGTATGGTAGATAGGTTTAACTAATGTAATAGTACGAGATTTTTAAATTATTAAGTGATATTATATTTATATATTCTCAGATGTATATTTTCTATCGTTTATTTTATATAAATAATAAAAATGTTTTGTATTGCATTTTATTTCTTCAAGTTAATTTGAATTGCGGTGAGGTATAATTTTGCGTCCTCTTTCGGTCAGTAGCGTAAGTTCAGCGTTTTGGAGCCGATTCAGTCAACGAAAGCTAGATGGCGAAACCAGTTCATTCGTTCGATTTTTCCATTTAATAATTTACGCTTTAATGAAGTAATAACGATAATAATTAGATGGATAATTCTTACTGCTTTAGATAAGAGGAAACGTCCGCATTTATTTTTGTAAAACTGTGAAAGGTTTGGTTCCGTTTCGTTTTATGCGGTTGGTAATTCGGAGAATTTTTGTAATACGGTTAGCGTATGTAATTAGTTCCTTTTAGTTTGTCGATAACGACGATACTGTTTAAATGTCTGGGTCAAAACTATTAAGATTCAGATAATACACATCATGTACCTGACTGTGTCTATTGTTCGTGTTTGATTTTACAAAATGTAAGTACATCTTGATTTATTAAAACGTTTTAAATCTCCTCGTACATTATTACGTGTTGCTAAAGATTATTAAATTACATAACCTTTATTTCATTTCTTTAATCATTTACCCTCTTCTCTCTTTTTGTTTTCAGACCTTTTAAAACCAAAATGTTCAATCATAATATAACAATAGATTCTTGTTAGGGTGTTAGATAGTACAAGGAGAGGGGAACAACCTGAAATCATGAAGAAGAACACTGGTTCATCCGCTTACAGTAGTTTATCACTCTTAAGCCATATTAAATATGAACATTTATTGGCCGGGATATCAGGGGGTGCGATATCCACGCTGATACTTCATCCATTGGATCTTATGAAGATCAGATTTGCAGGTAATCATCTGTGCCTTATTTGCTTTTACTATTCCCTTTTGTTTTTTTGGTTTTAGTTTGTGATGGGCGCACCACAGTTCCGCAGTATAGTAGCTTAACGAATGCTTTCTATACGATAGTAAAACAGGAAGGCGTAAAAGGATTGTATAGAGGTGTCGCACCAAATGTTTGGGGCTCCGGAAGTGCATGGGGTTGTTATTTTTTATTGTAAGTTGATAAATCATACGCGCCTTTAGATCATAGTATTGGTTTAAGTTTCCCATCCTTCCAAGATCATCTCCTTTTATGATCCTCATACTTTCTCTTTCCTTCTAGTTACAATACAATAAAAAATTGGATACAAGCTGGGGACAGCGCTCAACCGCTTGGTCCAACATTGCATATGATAGCAGCAGCGGAGGCTGGTGTTTTAACGCTTCTAGTAACGAATCCCATATGGGTGGTAAAGACGCGGCTGTGCTTACAGTATGGATCTGAAATTTCCGTTTCCAGTAGTAAGTGCTATAGAGGAATGATGGACGCTCTAGTTAAGATATATCAGACTGAAGGTGTGCGTGGTCTTTATCGGGTCAGTGTTAAAAGAAGTGGCAGGTTTAGTTTTAGATGAGGAATAGGTTTCCTTATCGCTAATTTGTAGGGTTTTGTTCCTGGTATGTTTGGGGTGACACATGGGGCGTTGCAATTCATGACGTATGAAGAGATGAAGGCCTTCTACAATCGTTACCGAATGCTACCCTATGACAACAAATTGGTGAGTCCCGAGTTGATAGGTCCCGTTTGATGTTTTTGTTTTTGTTTGCTTTTACGTTCGTTCCTTACCCTTCCATCGTACCTACACGCATGACGTTTCGTTTTAATAGGTTCGTAAAATTTTTGGCAAAGTCCTACGAAATTTCTACACGAGTGGAGGATACTTCTTTTATTTATATGTTCAAACTATAATTAGAACTTTCTAGGGACCGAAATCTCTATTTTCAAAACAATAACACCTTTCACCGGCATAATATTCGTCATTATTTCTAGAATTATCGGCGTTACTTATCGGTCGAAAACCAGTTTAAACGTTTGATTGTAAGTTTGCCTTTGTTATGCCTAACGATCCTTTCACTGGCCTATCGCATTATTATTTCACATAAATACAGAGTTCTTAATGTCGTTTCGGATGTAATCGCGCTAATCGTATATAAACCTTGCTTTTTCGCGTGTTTAAAAAAAAACATTCCGTGACGTCTACGCTACGTAAATGCCACACACTCCCAACATGTATACGTACGAGTAAACGCGGAACATCAATAACGTGCGATTAAAAAAATAAAATCAACGCTATTATGTCGGTCTTTTTCTAAATCGTCGTAATTTAAGCAAAATATTTATTTCGACTTTACCTTCATCGAGCCTCCATTGTTGTTGAAATCAATTGAAACGTTTTTAGCAATTCTAAGAAGCGGTTCGAACTTTTCTGCGTCAGCGTATTCAAGGATTATACTAGTGAATTCGACTAAACATGCTTATTCATACGAAGTTCTAGATGACGTCACTGATGTTTATTTGCGTAAACAAATTTCTCATAGCACGCGGTAACATTATGTGCGTCTTTAGAACATTCCAATTGTATTCGACAAACAATTATGCAAGTATTCTATATGAAATATCGTACTTTGAAATTTTCTTCATTTAGCGATGTTACGGGTGTGTGTGATGTTTTCATTGCTTTAATTGGTCGGATAAATGTGATGCAACCGAACGTATGATTGCTGTTGCAACTTGGAAATAACCTTGAATGTGTCCGAGATAATTTGATAAATTTAATACTTGAACACCAGCAAAGCAATTTAAATGATTAACATTGGGAAGTCATAAGAACACTATGCGGGTGTGTTTAGTCTTTTGACGAGCAGAGAACAATGAAAACGCGTCGACAGCGTATTTAAACGTATTTTTCTAAGAGCGCGAGTTGTGTTTAAAATACGGTATTATTCCTGGAACAGGATATGATGCAAGAACGCTAGTGACTCGATGTAATTCCAGTAACATTGGAAAAGATTGCTTGAGAACTCGACCAATCGAATCTTTCATATCAGACACACCTCCACTTTAAAGATGCAAAAAAATTCTTAGTTATTTACCGTTTATTATATATATATATATATATCACATATATACGATTAGTTTTTTTTAGTACTTTTTTTTCTTTATGCAGTTATATATACACATACATACGGATAGAAAATGACGATTATTTTATGTAAAATAAATTTATACACCTGTTTGAAACGATCAAAATGTCAACGTTTTAACACCCACAGTTATCTTCCTTTCGCTCAAGTCATATGATTTTAGCACGTGATCTATAAATGGATTCAACGTGTTTCTAAATATAGTCGATATACATTGCGGCTGTAAATGTTGTTTATACAGTAGAGCTCGCTTATAAGGGACTCGCATATAACGTACTTTCGGATACAGATCGTTGGTCCTGGCAAAGCCTTATTTGAAATAATGCATTTTTGTTTTGATATTACGTACTTCTATTATTACGTCCAAAAGACAGTAGTAGCTCACACACCACAATCGCTGCTAGATGGGGCGTATAATATAATGTACTAAAGGGATTTTCTTATTTTCCTTCGCACTTTATTTCGATGGATTATTAAGAACAACTTTACGTATTAAAAATGAGTCCTTTTACTGAAAATAAATATAATTAAAGAAATATATATATTTGTCGTGATAAATGTTAAAAAAAAAAACAACGGTATTTACCATAGTGAAAAATAAAGATAAAATTTTCCCATTAGAACGGACAAATAAAAATGTCGAGCGATTACGTAAATTTTGAAGCTTTACTGCGATGGTTTGAGTATCAACGAGCCAATAATATACCAATTAGTGGTCCTATTCTTAAAACTGAAACAGAAGAATTTGCTAAATTATTCAACAACAGCAAGTTTAAGTGCACAGCAGGCTGGTTACACCGTTTTAAATAACGGCATAACGTAAATGTTAGTTACATTCATGGTGCAAGTGCAAATGTAAATGTAAATTTGGAGGAATGTGAGGGATAGCTGCAACCCTAAGCGATTTTATGAAAGACTATCACATAAAAATTTTAATTTTTTAATTTAATTAAATTGTAAATAATGTATTCGATATTGAACATTTTTTAGAATCTATTTGCTTCAAAAAATAAAAACGACACACTCTCGTTACCGATATATACACAATCTTTGGTTATATTCGTTTATAACACTTCTTTTTTTTTACCGTACTGCTTTGTAAGGTCCCGACGAGTACGTTATAAGCGAGTTTTAGTGTATATCATTTAAAGCACTAGAATTAGTATTGATACTAGTAACTTTTTTGTAAATATTGCATCAGAAAGTTTTAGTTACAATTGGCCTTTTCTTGTTAAAAAAAAAAATTAAAGAAACTTATAATTGTTTAAATGGGAATAATTACTCTTTCCAGACAACTGGTGAATATCTAATTTTTGCAGCGATATCAAAATTAATAGCTGCAGCGGCAACGTATCCGTATCAGGTGATTCGGGCCAGGTTGCAGGATCAACATCACACCTACGAAGGCACCTGGGATTGTATAAAACGGACGTGGAGATATGAAAATACAAGAGGGTTCTATAAAGGGCTGGCACCTTATTTGTTGCACGTAACTCCTAATATTTGTCTAGTCATGCTAATATACGAGAAATTTACTAATTAAATAGAATAACCGTATCTTCTTCGAAGTGTTTTATCTTACCCTTATAATTAGATTAGGCAAAGAACATTCGAAGAATGACTATTCACAAGAAATCGACTACGTATTCATTATAATATTGTGACATTTTTCAGAATTCTTTAGCGGTCTCACTTTTTCAAAGGTTCTATAATCCTTTTAAGCGAAGCAAACATTCTATAAGTTATTTGTCTGTCTAGTTGTATTCAAGCGATAAAAAGAGTTGTAGGTAGGCTAGGTGAATCGAAGAATGTATGTTTTATTAGAAAAGCTAGAGATAAAGAATACTATTATTACCTGTTATTATTGTAATTTATAATTATTTAAGTGTTAGTATTATTTTTGAATGTATTTTTGATAAGTATGACGAAAAGAAAATTATGATTAAAGCAATCTTTAAATCACGCTTTTCCCCGTATAGAATTTTCATATTGAAGATTACTTTATAATACAATTATCCAAATAAAAGAAATAATATAAAACTTCATATCCACTCCCTTAAAATGTTGAGACGTTTAAAAATGTGGTATATAAAGTTTTATATCGTATTCTAATTGATAATTGTTCCCTTGCAATGATGGTCTGGTAAGAGCATGTTTCTAGGTCTCTGAAAGGGTTGTGAAATCTTTTTTATGGATTATGAATGATTTTATTTCTAGACCCAATGATGAATAAAAACTTTTTAAGTTGATACTTTCATATAATTTAAAAACCGCTTCACCCCAACATCCTCCAAATTTCCGTCAATAATTCTGCTGTAAAACTGCAGGAACTGGTCGATCCCGAGAGTATAATGAAAATCTGGATCAATATATAAAAGTACGATAAAGGTCGCCATCTATTTTGAAGCGCCGTAAATATGAGAATGCGATGTTGGTAGTTTAGAAATCAATAAGTCAGTAGTATCAGTAGCAGTTCCTCTCGTTTATTTTGGTATCCTATGCATAGATAGCGCTGTTCAGTATTAAATTCAAATTATTATTTAAATAATTTTATTAAATTTCATATTGTATTACAAGCATCTCTTTATTCGATCTCCTGATATGTACTTTACCTGGATGAGATGAAATATGGAAAGTCGGGCTAAAAAACAAAAAGGTTAATTAGTTCTCGAACATTTTTTTTTTTATGGAAATTGCCTCGGAATAAAACATCAACTTTTAATCAATGCGATTCCGAAAGTTAGGGGGATTATTTTTGGATCAATCTCAATTTCAACGTTAAGCTCCCTAATTCCACTATTTCGCGAGAAACCTGATTGTAAAAGATATAATTTTAAATTAAGAGAAAACCTCGCAGAGAAGATTTTAATTAAAATTTCTATACTCCGGTTAAATTGGAATTTATTGAAAAACGATACAAAACTCGAAATCTTTATTCGAATATTATGGCATAGTGATGCCTTCGTTGTCGCAACATCGCGAGAATTTATACTCTAACGGATTATAGGGACGTCGCAGTGGGACACTTGAAGAGAATAATATGAAGAACTTGAGAGGTCTTCTATTGCACACGTATACAGTCCCTGCCCATTTTATTAGGGCCACCTTATAAATTTAAGCTTTTGTGTTTCCAACGCGATAATTTATAAATACTAATATTCTGAGAAATATCTTTCTAAGAAATGAGGTGCCAGTTAATTCCCCTCATGAATCATTCTGTACCGTATAGAGGATGAGTAGAAACAAGGTTGAAAGACACAGTAATTCGTAGAATATTATTTGGATCGATTACTATTGCAGAAAGAATATTTATCTGTTTATGTAGCAACGTGTTTTTCGTGTTTACGTGTTGGTGTGGGACTTGAAGTCGCAATTACAAAAAAAAGAATAAGTATCCCGATAAACAGTGTAGCGAATCGTCGATTTAATGAAAGAAAAGATGCTCACTGCAAGTACCGGAAGAGAGTTTTGCGGCAAGAAAAGGATCACTACTAAACACCTTCCTGTATATCAATAGAAGATCCTGAACCATTGTATTCTTGTCAAAGCTGCATGAATCAACATCAACATAAACGTGTATTGGAGGATGTCTTGATGCCATCTATCAGTGATTTAGATCCGAATGAAGGACCTTACACATGCATGCACGACAAGGCACCATGCCATATGGCCAAAGCCGTCCAAAGTTTTTTTAGAAACACACGCTCTGCCAGTGTTATCTTAACAAAATCGCTATTTTAGCAAGTGGCTCTAATAAATTGGACAGGAACTGTATATACACGTAAAACGCGTTCTTCACAGACATTGCGAGGACAAATAAACTTATAAAGCCGTGTTATAGGTTTAATTTATTCCATTTACTAAAATAAATGGTCTATAAGGGATCTGTTAGAAAATAAATAAATTTTAATAATTTTATTCCATTTCGTCATGAATTCCTTAATTAAAATTTTAGGTACTCGAAGAATGCATTTTTTGAAGATCCTACGAATTCCTTTCGAATATAAATGGTTAATAGTCTTTAATAGACTAAAGCGGTAAATTCCTTTTGGGGAAAAAGTAGATGTTTCGGTTTGGAGTTCGCTAAACAGGTTTAAATTTTAATACGTTGATCTTTCAGGCAAAAAGCACGTAACAACAAACTAGAACCGATTTCGGATGCTGAACTTACGCTGAAGTGGTTAACTTTTGCGAAATATCGGGGAGTCCGTTTCAAAGAGCGCGAGGGGTTTCTGTTTCAGAACCTGTGCAATGAGGATGCGCGTTTGTATAACGGAGATTAGTTGATCTGGATGACCGGTCGCGTGAAGTGCGCTGCTGTTCCCTGAAACACTTTCGCGATATGTGCTTTTCATACACACCATCCCTCCCCGAATGTATACACACCCCATTCACCTATAAACAAAGCTGAAACGGCTGAAGATGCAGACTTACGAGGCGCCAATCGCTTGGATGCAAGTAATGAGTCGATTTAAAGGTGAATTGTTTTCTTTTTTTTTTTTTTTATTCTAATACATTGTCGCTTACCATTTGCTAAAGTTTACCCGAAATTTTTCCATCGAGCATTTTTTGATAAAATATGCGATACGTATCATAGCGAATACAAATCTTAACAGCAATATCTAATTGTTCAATGTCTTCGGTATAAATATTTATATGTTTGAAAGAATGTTTACAAGCCGGCACATGTTCTTTATGTATATACAGGTCGTTCAGAAAGAGAGGATTGTTCGAATCAATCTGGTTGATGTTATTTTAGGCTTTAACGAAATTATACCTACGGTATACAAATTCGTACGAAAATATACCTATGCACATTTTGTTTGTTTTTGTATCAACAAGATTCTATCGTTAGTTTGCTACTGGGAGCATTTCTTTTTTTATTCTGAACTTCATTCCCTACGGTAACAAAAATTTTATATGCCTATATTTTACATTAAATCATTCAATCTACCTTGGTATCTGTTTTTTCTGTTCGCATAAATATTTTCTTTTATTCGCTTCTTTTATATATAGATGATAATGTTACTGCTCTGTTTATCTGACCAATCAGCTACAAAATTATATTCGTCTTTTAAGCTACCTTACTCTTCGATGGGAAAGATATTATTTTTGATTTATTTCTATTTACGTTTGTTCCCGAAACGACTTTTAAATTATCTGTACGAGTACATTTAAGTCTGTTGAATTTGTTAGAGTGTACAAACAAATAGAATATATACCTTTGATTTTTACGACCAATTTGTTTATAGGAAAAGAGCTTTATAAACTTTCTAAAAAGAGATCTGTTCATGCTAGGTTGGCCGATGAAATATACATGCAATCTAGCAGATGTTCAGTATCTTTCTTTCTTTTCTTTCTATGATAATAAGTTCGTAGAAATGTACACATTTCCTTTGTCGATTATTATGTAACATTGAAACGATCTCGGAGATAAATCTATGTGTTTTTGAGAGTTCGTATTTCATTTCGTTTAGCCGACGAAATATTACTTGAGCTTTGTTTACAATTCTTTTATGTTTTCGTTTATTATTTTGTTTACACGCTAGATGAAAAACTGTCTCGGATAGACACAAAATTCAGGTATAAATAACAAATATGTCGAAAGATAATTTATGTTAAAGTTTTTTTATACCGTATACAGCGTACGCCAAAATTTTACGTCACCGCCACTGAATATATAGGAATATTGTAGTTCCACTTCGGTACTGGGTATGTAATTTACTATTAATGTATATATAAATATGAATATCTCTTCAGCAACCATGCCGTGTAGAACAACTAAGCATCTGCGGTTTGATTAATTAACTGATTGTTGCTACAAACAATACAATATTCATCCTATAGTGCTAGTAAGTACAAGCGAAATTGTGGCTTGTTATATGTGCGTAGCTTTTGATAAAACTTAACAAAACAGCTAGACTTAAGTTTTAATAATCGTTAGTGCAATTATGTGCATCTTTGAAGGCCCACAATAGTAATAATAGCCATAATTAATAGTTAAAGTTCGTCTTCCCCGAAAATAAAATACGTCTAGTTTTTACTATTTATATTTTAGTGTTTTCCTATTTTGAAATTATCTTGTATTAACTTTTTACATCTTCCGTTCTGGTTTCAAATATTTAACCTTATACAAACCAAAAATAAGTGACACGAAACAGAAACTAGCGATGAAGAAGGAGAGACTGGCTGGCAACATCGCCACTTCATTTTCTTTTATTCTCTCATTTATGTCAAAGATGTTTAGCTCTGTTCTTATATCTACATTTCATTTATTCTATCAGATCTTGCGTAACCTTTCACCTTTCTTAAAAATTCCTTCTCCCGTCATTTTTTCGTTGTTATATATGTTTCACTAGCGTATAAGACGGTTGGCACTGCTATCGTCTTGTAAAATCTAATTTGTGTATCCTTTCTTGTTTTGTTTTTTTAAGGTTCTGCTGAATGTTCCACAGATATGTATGTGTGAATGTATTCAGTTTTTTTTTATATTACATTGCAGCCTAAATACTTAAAGTATTTCAGCTGTTCCCAGTACAGTATCGTTAATGACTATTTTTATCCTAATTGGATATTTACTCAGCTATAGTGATCTAAAGTGAATAGTGTATTTATTAGGGTATTTCTTTTTCCATTCCTTTATAATAGCGTCAATATATATGTTAAATAATATTGGCGACACACAGCGGCTTTGTCTAATTCCTTTGTTTGTTGCTATTTCCCTAATCTTCCGCTTATATCTACTATAATTCTAGTGTCAATGTATAAACCCTGTATAGCTCTTGTTAAATGATGTGAATATCCCTGTTCTTTCGTAATATCCCATAATTTACTTTATTTTTCTTGAAGTTTATAAACACTATGTGTTCTGTTATATTCCCTGTGTTTTTCTATAATTTGTTGGTAGTTGTTTTGAGGATTATTCTTATCGCCTTTTTTTTCCTTATTAAAAACATGTACAAGTCTTAGGTGTAGTATAATTCCCCCATAGAAATACTTGAGGTTCAAAAATCTATAGGAAGTTTAAAAACGGTAAAATATCAAGTGACAAACGATATTCACTCAAGAAAAATAGAATATGTTTTCTGTAAAATAGTGTAAGAAAAACAAAACTAAATGAATATTATTCTCGAAGTAGGACAAAAGTTTACGGTGCCTTATTATGATGCCCTTTTGAAATATAATCAATACTTCGTAATAAACTTGCAGATTTATAGCGAGTTAAATTGAACGGCCTTTAAATCATTTGTATCCCGCTAATAATTCTCGAACCATCTCAAAAATCTATGTTCCGCACTTATAAAAAGAGATCTTTATCTCTTTGCTTGAATTCTACTTATAATATCGTCTCGAATACTTGACTACGTAAAATGACGTTATCCCATCCATCGTATACACTTTCTAGCATCTTCGGATGTTCTAGGACCCTACACGAACTTTCAGCATTTCAACGCTTTTAATTACCAAGCTTATCAAATCAATGACGCTTCTTAACCGTACGTAACAGCTGATTTCGTCAATACGTATGTATATGTGCGAGCTTTTAATGTTACTTTTAGAGGAACATAAAGGTTAATGTACTTGTTTTAGTGTGTAGTAAAGCTAGCTGTTATAAAATTACACGATTTCCACTAAACAATTGACACATTTACATATTAATGACTTAACACCTGTTTTACGTTTATCCGTATAATTTGCTGGTTATTTATTATCATGTATTCTTAAAGCGGAATATCTACATGCATACATATGTATATCGAAGGTATATCTAGTAATCTGTGGGAAATTATTAGCAATTACTTAGAGGATGTGATATATGAACCGATCTTTGAGCGTTCAAGTTCTATAACGACTCGAGTAAAATTTATTACTTTAGAAAATTAAACTAGACTACCAAAAAGGAAAAGAGGGTGCTGTAAGCAACAAGATCGAAATAAAAAGGAACAACAGGATCGGAAAGTAGGTTAATGGTAATTCACAAGAGGACGATCAAAATTTGATTTAGTGCCATGGTCAGAAAAATTGATGCAAATACGAGATCGTCCAAAATTGTATCTGTTTTCTCGTAGCCCCGGATTTCTGACGTGTTATCAAAGCCTATAGCGATTCGAGCAGAGCAAACAGACTTAATACCCTGGCATTATTCTGTTTGAATTTGAAACGAGCACTTCGTTCTTTTCTCCTAAAGCAATTTACTCCCTATTTACAATTATACGCTTCTCATCGGTCAAAAATTGTTTTTTCATCTTGTGCTAAAACTAACAAAACGTGAGAGGGGAAAAATAATCTTCTTTGTACATTTGAATTTACCGCGTATTTAGACTTTCAAATTTTAGTCATTTACCTTTTCGAGTATTTAAGGGCGGAGAGATAGAATTCCAACCATGACCTTTAACATTTGGTGCGTATCAAAACTTTGCGTTCCTACACACCGAATTCGCTTTAATTTTATACACGTTTTTTTTTTCCGAATACGTCACGCAGATGTAGTAAAACTCAAGCCACATGTTCAAACGTGCATGTAAATAAATCGATTAATACAAATAGAAATAAGCGGGTAAATAAGCTGTATAATAAAACAACGTTTGTTAATGAATATTAGCCGGCGTTTAATAGAGAATTTTTAAGTAAACTCGAACCGCTTTAGAAATTTATTAAATGAAAGTAAGCACGCGGCAAAGTTACAGCCATGGAAATGAGAATAGGATTAACTATTATGTTGGAGATAGTCGGTATTCACAATAAATCCTTACAAAGCAAAAATATACATCTCTCAGTTCTTTTTTCTCGCAAGCACCGCGGTTACTTTATTCTCCTGCTGTACATACATACATATGTATTCATATTGTCAGGGAGGACCTTTCAATGTTGAGGGCCAAGGTCGTGTTTCCCCTTCAGCTAAACGCTACAAGTAAAGAAATTAATTTAGGATCTATTTTGCAATTTACAGTAGTAAATAATTATTATGAAAAGATTGTTTCAACTTCGGTGACACGTTCTGCATTTTGATACGTATCAAAAATGGGACATTGTCGCACAAGATCCGTCGTACTATATAAAACAGCACACGCAAAATGATTCATTTAGTTTTCCATTGAGTGAATATCGAGTTTGTATCTTGATTAGCTCTTCAAACTATCTAATAGGCAGCAGGTAATTCGGTTTCATATTTTATTGTAATAAAATATAAGGGAAAATGTTATCTCTTTTTAAAGATCACGACTTATGACTAGAGACTGGATTAAAGTTAATTACCGTTAATTAATTAACTTTAATCAGTGTAAGACATCTACAAATAGACGTAAAATATAATAAATAAATAAAATAAAATATATGCACTTTGCATATAATACGGTTTGTATATATATATATATATATATATATATATATATATATATATATATATATATTTGTAATTTAATGTGTTTATTTGCTAAAAATAACTAGAAAATGGCGGAAATCTCCGATATTGGCGTTACTTTAATATTCTGTTTGTATCACACTAAACAAAAATTATAACAAAACTAGTATTTACTGGGATAACTTTTTGTTTTATCATTTGTTCTAAAACAATTTGGCAATTTTTTTTTAGTATAATCTAAACTAATTTCGTTCCATTTTTGTTGTAATCTTTCTCCGAGCACTCTAATTGTATAACGTATTTGGAGATCCAATTGTTCCCATAAATTCTCGATCGGATTCTATAACCCGTGGACAATTATACAGCAACGATTGACGCACATATGCTGTATGTTTGGTATCATTATCTATATGAAATTTAAACGTGGGTAATACTAAATTTTCCGCACTTTGTCTTAAATGTTGCCTTGAGGTTACCTTCTATAAAGATTAAATCTCCAACCGAGAATTTATAGCGGCTACCTCGTACATGATACATTACAGAAACTGAATATTAAAGTTACCACTGTATACGTATAATTGAAAATGCTGATAATTTAATCATTTCGACGTTAAACAATAAATTTATTTAACTACTAATATTTCATGCTGGATATTGAAAGCATTTATAGTTAAATTTCGAATCGAATTGGCTTAGAATTTGATTATTGTCGTTCTTAATGTGTTATTCTATTTAGGTTCGGGCGGAATAAGCCTTTTTTTAAACGTTACGCCTGTCTTGCACGTCTTCACGTTTATTTATTCGACTTTATTGTATCGACTTTATTCTATGAGTTAAGCGGCAATTTGAAGAAAATTTAAAAGCGTGTATCGAAAAAAGACAGTTTTCTCTCCTTAAGTATTAATCCAAGATTACTTTATCATCATAAAATTACATATTTTTGTTGGTAATGATTATTGACGTACAAAATAAGATTTCCACGTCAATTTTCAACGCCCGTTTAACTGTAGCTCACTTACAGATTTAGATACAGACACCTCTTGGGAGATGGAAGGGTTGTCTTAAATAATAGGTTGCTAGTAATTATTTATTTGGGATAAAATTGATTCACTTAAAAATAGACTTAAACTTCATCTATAGCATTTTATGAACGGAATGGATCTTTACTTGTTGTTGCTTCATATTTTGGCGCCTATTATTATTATTATTATTATTATTATAAACTCAATACGATTTAATAGCATTGCAATCGCTTAGGAATTTGTGCCAAATTCGCGAATACGTTTGTTAATCGTTTTGTTACAGGAAAGAAACGTTAGCCTCATCGATGGTTAGAAATGACATCTGGTACATCCTCACCGACACCGACGGACTCACCGTCCTTATCTCAAAGACCTCTGCTAACCGCCTCGGTTCAAATCTCGCACAAGAAGACCGTCGAATTTGACGTAATGCCAACGCGTAACGGTTCCGACGAATTAGGAACGAAAACAATACAAGATCCCGAAAGGTTAGTGTCTAAATATAAACGTTCAAGTCCGTACGATAATTGCCCGCCATCAACAACATTGTTGACGTCCGTATTTATCGTAATTGTAATTATTTTCTTCCCATCATTTAATTGTTGCTTTCCACCTTTTTAAAAAGCGTCACGTATAATTGGTAGATTTCCTTAGCGCATGTCACGAGTTAACGTCGGTCTGTGTCGGTTTTGGTCGAGTATTTAGCACGCGTACATACTCCTGGCGCCGAGACGCTCTCGTATGTACGGTTAGTTCTTGCTCACCTGTACGTCATGGCGTCTCAAAGCGTGTTCTGATTGAAACTCGTGGAGCGGTCAGGGTGAACCGTGCACATGGCTTTGGTTTCTCAGAAAACAATTCATTCCGATAACATCAGATCATCAGTTATCTTCAGATCTTACTATAGAAAGGCTGATTTACTTGTAGATCATTGCTGTGGTAAATATTAACTAGTTTACAGGTTTTTTGCTAAATACAGTATCGTATTCGCAGTTCTTTATGTTGTTTTTCTTTCGTAATTTATGATGACATATCACCAGCTTTCATAGTATCTCCCGTTAGTTTTATCCAGTTTCAAGAAAACTATTATGGTATAGTAATTCCAAAGGTCCATGATAGTTATTTTAGTTTATTCTGGTCAACCCCGTATATTCAAATCTAATACTTATACAACGTTTTCTAATAATCAATCGTTTATATTCCTTCTCTTTATTTTTGTACAAGTTTTAATATACTTTTATCGTATAGGTATACTGTAAAACTAAAGGCTCCTATTTACCTTTATCGGGATTACAGTCTCTGTTCGATTTATTAGTGGCCACTTGCTGAAATAGAGATTTTATTAAAATATATAATGAAAATCGTAACTAATATTTTGTAATGCCTCCTTTGCCTTTTATAATTATTCTTATTGCAAGCGTTAATGGTATGTCTAATTCCTAAATATTTCCTACTAACAATATGAATGTGTGAGGGCCTTCATTTGGACCTAAATCATTGATATATGGGCATCAAGACATCCTCCAATACACGCTTATATTGGTATCTTGGCAAAAACACAGTGTACCAGTACCTTCAACTGATGTACAGGACCATGACATGGCTTTTAGTACACTAGCTTCACCAAACCGTTCAGATACACGTCGTCTAACAAATTAGGCTCTTTCGGTCATGGCTTCTAGTTTTGGCTCATTGATGATCATTAACGAAAAGTCATTGTTCGAACAAAAAAGATTTTGCTTAAGTTATTTCGTCTTATCTTTCGCCAATCTTCATTTGTGGCGATTCGGTGTGCTGTTTGTCGGGATACTTCTTCTTCCTCTGTAATAGCGCGTTGAAAATTGATTTGGTATGTCGTTCTTTAACCCATAACGAAAAAATATAAAGCGCATACAAGCAAAATAACTTAAAATGCAACACTAACACGTAAACACGGAAAAGACGTTGTTACATAAGACAAACCAAATAAATATTCTTTCTACAATAGTAACCGATTCAAATAATATTCCACGAATTACTGCGTCTTTCAATCTTGTTTCTACCCATCTTCTATACAGTACAAAATGATTCATAAGGGCGATAATAATCAGCAAGAGGTCATTAAGCGGCACTTAGATAAGTATTGTAAACCCTATTCATGAATTTCGTACTTGTATTTGTAAATTATCGCGTTGGAAACACACAAAAGCTTAACTTTATAAGGTGGCCCTAATAGATTGGACAGGGACTGTATTTAGCACGCAACGTGCTTTTTGCATCATTTAATCCGTTTGAAATGTGAAGCTTTTGTAAATTACGCGGAAGAATGTTTGCTTTCGGATGGGAAAGGCCAAATTGTTACTGGATGTTGACTGAACGTAATTAGACTTCTCCTTTAGGTCGTATGCTCCGCAACGTTTAACCTCTTTTTGACAAAATCCAGTATATATAATTGTTATTTAAATACGTTCCCTTTAGACATGGGTATTGTACCCTGAATGGAAATTTTGGGGGTTGACGAAGGAATTTGATGCGAAAGCAAAGTTAGTTAATATCGAAACGGCGTCGCAAACAGGTAAAGAAATACTTGAAATACCCGTAGAGGTAAAAAACAACGTACATATTGGGTTACTGAATACCTCTCGAAAGTAATAAATTCTTAGATAAGAAACTTACGAGGTATTCGAGACTTTCAGTATTATCGGCCACGAAAATTATATAGCATATATATACTTACTACATACAGTTCGGAAACGATAAATTTCTCCGACATAAATTGACAGTTCACTGGTCTTCTCTTTTTGTCTACTTCGCACCTGGTGTATTTTAAGTGAACAGAGATCGTTATCTAGGACATTTTTCACAATTTTTGCGAAAAATTCAGAACAGAAACTACATTATTTTAGAGCGTTCTCTACTACAATAAATCGCTTTCGATTTCCTTTTAACAAGAAGTCGATGAGTTATTTCACGAGATTTTCGCACGTTTACTCGTTATTGGTAAATATTTGGTTCGATTATAACTTGTTACTTCGTGATGTCGAAAGCCTCCCAACACGTTTTTAGTTATCTCTCCTGGAAGGGAATGTAATACACTTCCACGTATTCACCTTGGGTAAGTACGTAATAGAATTAAATAAAAGAAAATTTTCCTCCAAATCTTTAAATATGTATATACAGTCCCTGTCTATTTTATCCCAATATTCTTCGGCTTATATCTTCTCGCATATGTCCCTTCATTTGATTTTGTCTTTCGTCTTCTCCTGCCATCTGTAGACGCCAGCTCTATCAAGGTCCATCATCACCTCCTGCAGCCAAGTGGTTCTGGGCTGTTTTCCTCCTCTCACTATTTCCTCTAGAATATTTTTGGTTACCTCACGCTTTTTTGATATAATTACAATATCGTCAGCATATGCTATTACATGGTTTGCCTTTGTTCTTACTATGCATTTATCTACTTTTCTTAAGACATATTCCATTGCCAAGTTGAATAATCCTGTCGACAGTGGGTCTCCCTATTTTACCCCTTTATTTATTTCAAATTCATCCGTCTCTCCCTTTTGTATCGTTATAATTTCAACGAGTACAAGTTCTATTTCTATGTTATATGCATGTGTTTTTTCTACGTTCATTATTGATCGATCTTTTATAAACCCGCATTGATTGAGTAATGTAAGAAAGACTATACCTACTGATTAAGAAAATAGGGATACAAGAGAAGATGCCGCGGGACTGGGAGATTGGACAAAGAAGTAGTAATTATAAAGGTTTAACGTTACTAACCACAGCGTACAAAATACTATCTACATTAAAACAAAAAAGGTTAGTAAAAAATAGTACAGGAAACCTAGCATTGTCCTGCTAGGTACGCTGTGGTTAGTAACGTTAAACCTCTATAATTACTAGTTGCTTGTCCAATCTCCCAGTCCCGCGACATCTTCTCTTGTATCCCTATTTTCTTAATCAGTAGGTATAGTCTTTCTTACATTACTTCTCCTTTGTATTTAATAACTTCCATCGACTTTTACTAATGATGTCCTTTACCTCCTCTCTTGTTAGGATGTCTTCTATATTATTTAGTTCATTCGCTGTCTCCTCAGTTTCCATGTTATTACCTAAATCATATAACAGTTCTCTAAAGTGTAGTTTCCAAGCTTCCCTGAACTGTACATCATTTCTTCCATATTTACCTTCATTCCTTTTTTTTGCCTTTATGAATTTCCCTATTTTCATTATTTTATTTTCTAACCATTCCCTTTTAGCTGATCCTATTATGTTTTCGGCTTCTCTTCTTACATTTGTATATGCCTCTTTGTCTTCTTCTTTGTTGGTATTTATCCATTTTAATCTAGGTTCCGTTTTCTGTTTAGTTATACACTAGAGACCGGATTATATGCAGTTTGCATATAATCCGGTCTCTAGTTATCACTTAGCAGTCATCGTTCAACCAATGTTTGTTATTCTCTTCTACCGTCCTTATTATTTCTTCCGGTGCAATATTTATACTACATATTTCTTATATCTCCCCATTCTTGCTTTTGTAAGGCAATCAGTTTTATAAACCAAGAAAATGGACTCACAGGCGGAAATTTGAATTTTAAATTTCATCTCTTTTTATATTAATAAAGGTCTGTGCGCAATGGAACCGTGGTTTTTAAGAGAGTCTATGCATACATACATACATATATGTGGATCAAAATTGTTGGTTTCTGTAATTTACATAGAGTCCAGGTGTTTGGGAACACCGGTTTTATTTATAGACATTTCAAGAATGTATTATTGCATTGTATATATGTTCCAATGTTTATTTGATGTTAGGTTTTGATTTACAAAGGCACACATTTCCATAATATTTGCTGATGTCGTAATAAAGCAAAGGTTTTTCAACAGGAAGGAAGTAACTAGACTAGAAAAAAACGTACTAGCATTGTGTCAAACAAGAAGTAAAAAATTCCATCGTAAATATTTAAAACTGGCTGTGGTGGATGATTTAAGTGTTATTTTTATTTCCAAGGTGAATCTTTAATATTCGAAAAAATGATTTGCTGGTATTTATTCGCGCAAAATTATGTGTTAATTACGTGCGTACACAAACTGTAGGCTTTTATATCGAACGTTTACGTTTTAACGTTATATTTCGTTCGAGTATATCGGATAAGTTTTAAGTAGCTTTTCGCCATCCTTATAAATTATAAGCAAAATTTTATTAGCGTCAATTGTCTGTTACCCCCTAAAAGTGGTGGATATTATTTCGATACAACCTGAATACTAATAAACCAGCCCGACGTTCTCTACGGACCATTTTACGTTGAGCTGGGTAAGGAAATCCTCATCCATGTTACTATATACTATTAGATCCGTGCACTTTTATGAAACCGAATAAACCAAAAACACGTTTTCCCCGGGACGATAGGAAATAAGATGCAAGAACTCCCTGGACGCGCATGTAATGATATGTAAATTAGTATTAGCGTTTCAGTCCTAGTTGAGAGCTAGGGCATCTCTTCCGTGCTACTCATCGTATATATATTACGGTCATTAGATTAATTAAATAGAAAAAAAAATCGTTCATTTACTTTACTGTACTTGTTATCATTTTTCTTAACAGGTTTTCTGGGATTAAATACAGTTGTATGTAAGTTCTATGTTATAAATATGGTCTTTTTTTGAGCAAATATATCGTGATCGTATAGATAGTAGATCTAAGGAAAGATTGAGATATTTTTAAATTTTTTTCTGTGTCCTTTTAATGCACGTTCGCATTGGTACTCCGTTTCCTCGTTTTACGCTGGCGTTTCTTCGTAAAGCCGGGAAAGGGCGCTAAAACAACTGTAGCATCTCGCATGTTCATATTGCTGCATGTAATCTTTTATTTTTATATTTATACTTTTGACGTTGTCTTCTTCTTTTTAGGTAACCTCTATTTATTTACAGCAAGTTCTGTTGCTGTACAGAAAGTAACCGTGGTGCTTGCTTTCTTGGGATTTATTGTAAATACCGGCTTTCTCCAACATAAAGTAAGAGGGTCTATTTTTTGGCGTATAAGTAAAAATAGGCCTCCTAAGCATAATAAAGCTGGTATTATTCATCGATTTATTTTACCATTTTATTGTTGGAGAAAGCCGGTATTTACAATGAATCCCAACGAAGAAAAAATATACATACGTCACTCCATTCTCATTCGTCGCAAGCACCGCACTTACTTTATTCTCTTGCTGTACTTCTTTTCCTACTATACCCGACAATAAAGAAATAACTGTTTAAGACACAGAAAAGAATTTAACTATGAAACTATAAAGAAACTACAGTAAAACTCTCTTATAACGTACTCGTCGGGACCATACGAAATAGTACGTTAAAACAGAAGCATGCTATAAAAGAATATAACCAAAGATTGTGTATATACTATGAAAATATATTTTTATTTATAAGATAATAAAAAGAGAGATAATAATAATAGGTAATAAACGAATAAAGGGTGTATTTCATAGAGGTATAGAACTTGACATGAAATTTTACTTTATTCGAAATATAATTTTCTGGCATTATAATTTAAATATGATTTCTGGCATGGACGTAGTCTAATCTGGAGGTCCAATTTTCGATGACTTTTTCCAACATTTGTGGCTGTATATCAGCAATAACACGGCGAATGTTGTCCTCCAACTGGCTAAGCGTTTCGGGCTTATCGGCGTACACTTCACGGCTTCACATATCCCCACAGAAAATAGTCTAGCGGCGTTAAATCGTACGATCTTGTAGGCCCACTCACGGGTCCGAAACGTGACACTATGCGGTTACCAAACGTTTCCTTCATTAAATCAATTGTGGCATGAGCTGTCTCGTTGAAACCACAGCTCCTGCATATCATGACGTTCTTTAAATCGGTGTAACCAACCTACCATGCACTTAAGCTCACTGTCCTTGAATAATTTAGCAAATTCTTCTGCTTTAGTTTGAAGCATAGGACCCTAATTGTTATATTATTGGCTCGTTGATACTCAAATCATCGTAGTAAAGCTTCATCGACTTTTCCTCGAACCGGTTTACGTAATCGCTTGACATGGTAGAAACTGTTGTTTTTTTTTTTTTTTTGAAGACATTTAGCACGACAAATATAGGATCGTTTTTTACCACTTTCAATTTCTTTAATTATATTTATTTTCTCTTCAACTGACAGTGCTTCACGCCGCCGCTTAGTAAGAGTACTCATTTTTAATGCGTAAAGTTGTTATTGAAACAAATCTCAGGTATAGCAGTAAACTCCACTCACACAAATTTATTAATTATGCGAACGCAGCGTTTCGAAAGCGCGTGGGCTCTCATTGTCAACCGTGTTACCGACTGTTGACAATGAGAGCCCACGTGCTCTCTAAACGCTGCGTTCCGCATAATTAATAAATTTGTGTGAGTGGAGTTTACTGTTATACCTGTGAATTGTACATCCACACAGTCCTTGCAATCGTCATATTGAAACAAATGTCTCTAAATTTAACGAACGATAACTGGAACTCGTGCGAAGAAAAATAAGAAAATCAATTTAGTACATTATATTATACGATCCACCTAACAATAGTTGTGATGTGTGAGCTTCTACGAGAAAGGTAATTTCCCAGCATGTAATACGTACTGCATGCTGCTTTATACCAGATTTATATAATAAGTACGTTACTAAAAAAATCAAGAACATAATTCTCTTTTGAACACACGACGTTTGTACGTAATATCCGAACAAAAATACATTATTTCAAATAAGATTTTACCGGGACCAAGGAAGGTGCACGCTATATCCGAAAGTACGTTACATACGAGTCCCTTATAAGCGAGCTCTACAGTAGTTTAATTTTACGTAGTAGCGAAAAATATACGTATACTCTACATTACTCGACAAATTAATTTCAATATATTTTTGTGATAGAAATCCAAACAAATATCAGAATTGATTAGGAGACTACCAAAGACACCGTCAAAGTAGCGTACACGAAAAACGGAATATATCTAAAATACTGTAAGATCTAAATTAAAATTGTTTCAAATCAAACAGATTGATATTTGTTATTTTAATTTCCATTTTATTTGATCGGTAAAGGCTGCGATCGATTATTTAACTTCCTTACGATCTCATATTGGGCTAAAACGGGATGACGTTATAAGGCACTTTATTCAAATTCGTTCATATGTATTCGTTAGTAGTTTTTTTCCTAGCGTATAGTAAAACGTCGTAATTATTCCAATGCAGTTAGTGATTACAGTTATTTACGTCAATGTCGTATAACTTAGTGCAAAAAGTATACTTTATTCCGTTATTTTTTCCAGCGTTCGTGATAAATTCAAAAATCACCTCGACGTAGAGATGTTAAAAACAAAGTATATTTTGATAGTCAATTAGACCTGTAATTATTTATGAAATTTCGCTATGTATATATGTAGGATTTTCGTTTTCTTGCATTTCAGCCTGACGATACGTCAGAAGCACGGCCGATTGACCCAGCCACGAATGAGTCTTCTCGGAAAACCGTTGAACTATAGGGCATCTCGGCGAGATGCCCGCTACCGGCGCCTGCAGAGTCGGTTGTATAACTTTTTGGAAAGGCCTAGAGGGGTTGAAGCGATATTTTACCACATGCTCGTGTAAGTTTCTATCGTGTCACAACAGTCCACCCTAGGGTACGGCTCATCTCTTAATCACCGGGTTTTAACTTAAAATAGAAATTGTCGAATTGCTTTGTCCTGGAACGTCATCAACCGAAATCATTTTCGAAGCATGAGCTACAGAAGGCGGAAAGAGATTGTTAGAACGTACTCAATTTTGTAATAAAGTTTATTAAATTAAAGTATGTACGTATTTAAGAAAAGTTTCTCCCTTGGCCAAACTTGTACGTAGCTCACTATCTATCGTAAGCTATTGTAGTCCGCCCGAAATAAAATTCCTTTAATGTAAAAAGGGGATATGATACGTTCGGTGGCAGATTATAAATCATATGGTCGGTAAATAGCGAGGGCGCAACTGTACGCGATAAAAAAGATGAGGTTGAATTATGAAAGAAGCTGTTACGGTCAGTTACAAATGTGTATTTTAGTTAAATAATTAGTTATAATAGATGGATGCGGTGGGGATAGTAGGATACGGCAGAAGGCCGAATTGAAATTTGAATAATGAATCAGCGCAATCTAATTGTTATTTCCAGGTTCTGTATGGTATTTATGTGCCTGACATTGAGCGTGTTTTCTACAATAGAGGATTTCGAAGAAATCGCCGGGAATATACTGTTCTATATGGAATCGGTGGTTGTTGTGTGGTTCACGATCGAATTTGGCCTAAGGTATTATAAATTATAGTCGCAAAAGTTACGAGGTCTCTTTTGTCATTTTTAGATTATGGTCGTCCGGTTGTCGTTCGCGCTATCAGGGATATATAGGTCGCCTTAAATTCCTCCGTCGTCCCTTTTGCATAATCGGTAAAACAAGACTCTCCGGTCGGGAGAAGATAAATCGACAATAACGCCGTAACTTGTCTGCTTTACAGATGTAATAACCATAATAGCTTCCATAGTAGTCCTCGCGATGGGCTCTGGCGGGCAAGTATTCGCAGCCAGCGCCCTGCGAGGACTCCGCTTCTTCCAAATCCTGCGTATGGTAAGGATGGACCGGCGAGGTGGGACCTGGAAACTGTTAGGATCCGTAGTTTACGCGCACAGACAGGTTTATTCTGACGAGATTCCGAAGCTGTTGGCCCCTATATATCTAACGCTAGTTTCTCTCTCTCTCTTTCTTACAGGAACTCATAACAACACTCTACATTGGATTCCTCGGCTTAATTTTCGCTTCGTTTTTAGTTTTCCTCGCCGAAAAGGACGTAAATAAGAAATTTTCCAATTTCGCTCAAGCCCTCTGGTGGGGCGTGGTAAGTTGGGGAAAGAAATACTACCCAAGAATTAGTATAAATTTCTCATCAACCTAATGCAATTTCGCGAATACGTTAGGGAGAGTAGGGTGCTAAAATTTCTGTCGTAAAGTAACACTACAAATCATCACAGTTCCTATCCAATTTGTTAGAGCCATTTGCTAAAATAGCGATTTTGTTAAAATATATAATAAAAAAACGTATTGTACAGGCATAAATTTATTCAGAACAGTTTATAGACATCGTCACAACTGGCTTTTAAAATTGCTCTTATTCTTTTTGACATACTTGTATACTATGCAAGCGTTAATGGTGTGTCTAATTCCAAAATATTTCCTACTAAGTGTTCCTTCTCGAATACACACGCGTTATTTTAAAACACTCGACACGTTCTCGATTGAATTGAGGTCGGGAGAATTTCCCAGCCATGGTAACACTGGCAGAGCACGCGTGTTATTCTTGTTTTTTTCAGGGGGCGGCGTTTGCATTTTAATCCGGCTTCGTACAATTGTCTACGTACTGTATTGTATTGGGTGGGTATTTGCACTCCTTGTTGAGACATTACATTTCCTATTTCTTTGGCGGATAAACCCCGGTTTTCAGAGAGATACTTCTTCTTTCTTTACAACTGTGCGTTGAGAATACACTCCTGTACACAACAATGCCTCAATACGCAGTTCTTTTCTCATTTGGTATGTCCTTTTTTTACTCATAACTTAAAAGTGCAACACTAACACGTAACGACGGAGAAAACGTTGTTACATAAACAGATAAATATTCTTTGTACAATAATTAAAACCGATCGAAATAATATTCTGCGAATTATTGTGTCTTTCAATCTTGTTTCTACCTATCTTCTATACACTATAGAATAATTCATGAGGGGATCTCAATTCCTTAGAAAGGTATTTCTCAGAATACGTGTATTTATAAATTATCACGTTGAAAACACACAAAAGCTTAGATTTATAATGTGGCCCTAATAAAATGGACAGGGACTGTCGAAAACACGCCATAAACAATGCAATATCTAAAAGGGTCTAATTTGTTAATTTCCTTAACAGATAACATTATGTACTGTTGGTTACGGTGATATGGTACCTGAAACATGGCAGGGGAAAATCATTGCATCGTTCTGCGCCCTGTTAGGAATTTCCTTCTTCGCTTTGCCAGCTGTAAGTTGATAATTTCCTTAGTTTTACGCTTTGCTCGAGTTTATTTATTTGTATTTATCACCAGGGAATATTAGGTTCTGGCTTCGCGCTCAAAGTACAACAGCAACAGAGACAGAAGCACATGATCCGAAGAAGACAACCGGCTGCTATGCTCATTCAGTCGTTGTGGAGATGTTACGCCGCTGACGAACATTCTCTGTCCGTAGCAACGTGGAAAATACATCAAATTCCATTGCCCAGTCCGCCATCGTAAGTGATTTTAACGTTACGTCGTTCCTTCGACGAAATTCGTTCATATCGCTCTCGTTCATCCTCTCATTTATTTAATTGTATTTTAACTCGTCGTTTACAAATCGAAAATTCGACACGAAACCTTCTCAAGAGAGTAATTCGAAATCTTTAACAGTTTCCGAGGTACGAGGTGTTCGTTGTACCTGGGATTCATTTTCATCACTCGAAAAAAACTTTTCGATCCTTGCTACTGATGTACGTTGCGTCATTTATTAACGCGTACGTTTCTAACATCTGGATATTTGAATCCGATTCAAACAGCAAAACAGCCTCAGCTCGATTTGTGTTAATTATATAGTTTAATTAGCGATTTATAATTACGTATTTACATATATAGACCATTCTATTAACCATTTATAACGTTAAAAAGTCAAAGCGATTCAGTTAAATATTAATAGCTGTTGAAGTGTTGGAATTAAAGGTATTAATGTAGCTAGGTCTCTACGCGGAAGCTTTGAGGTCAACTGTCCAATAAAGTATGCTGATATTGGATCTTATCAACGTAGCCTTAACACCCGTTTTACGAAATTCATTGTGACAATCTGTCGCATCCGCTTGACATCTTCTTTCATTAAATCTGCCACGGGAGCGCATTTTAGCACTATTTTTCGACGCGATTGCATATAGATTCCGTTACGTAATGCAATAATAAAGTTTTATCTGTAATTTAACTTCGGATAAGGGGAAATAACCGCAGTCGTTTCACAAGGAGATTAATTATTAATTAATCTCCATGCTCCAGTTTTGCGAGGAACAAATTTAAATAGACTACGACGTTGTCCTAGTAATATTTCTTTTTTACTTTTCGTCCATATACGTAATGAACAATACTGGGCTTAGGATTCTTTCTTGCTTCAATCCTTCTGCTATTCTAAACGTTTTTGATTCCGAGTTATTTGCGATCACAGCATTTATATTATTATTATTATAACACATGGGCTGAAAAGTCCCGGGCCTAACACATTGATGACGCTAGTTTTATTGCAGTCACCTTTCTCTCAGTTAGTACTAACCATCAAAAGACAGCTGTTAAAATTTCATGATATTCTATTCATTAGTTTGTGAGTTATTGTGCTAAGAGTCACGCTACTTTTGTTATTTTCAAAACAATGGATCAAAAACAATTTCGTGTTTTAATATTACACTGCTTCTTGATGGGAAAAAATACCGTTCAAGCGAAGCAATGGCTTGAAAAGTATTATGGGAACTCCGCTCCATCAGAAACAACAATAAAACGTTGCTTTGCTGACTTCAAACGTGCTCGTAGAGACACGGATGATGCAGAACGCAGTGGACGTCCAAATGAGGCGGTAACACCAGAAAACATCAAAAAAATCCACAAAATCGTTTTGAATGATCGAAAAGTGAAGTTGCGTGAGTTAGCTGACATCGTAAAGATATCAAAAGAACGTATGGGCTTTATATTGCATGAGCATTTGACTATGAGAAAGCTCTGTTTAAAGTGGGTGCCGCGTTTGCTCACTGTTGACCAAAAACAAGAACGTGTTGATGATTCTGAGCAGTGTTTGGCCATGTTTAAACGTAACAAACCGGAATTTTTGCGTCGATATGTGACAATGGATGAAACATGGATCCATCACTTCACTCCGGAATCAAAACGATCGTCATCTGAGTGGACAGCAACTGGTGAACCTCGTCCAAAGCGCCCGAAAGCACAACAATCGGCTGGAAAGGTTATGGCCTCGGTAATTTGGGATGTGCGTGGTGTAATATTCATCGACTATCTTGAGAAAGGAAATACCATCAACAGTGAATATTATATAGCGTTATTAGAGCGTTTGAAGGCCGTAATAGCAAAGAAACGACCGCATATGGCAAAGAAAAAAAAATTGTTTCATCAAGACAACGCACCGTGTCACAAGTCAATCAAAACAATGGCAAAACTACATGAATTGAAATTGCTCCCACATCCACCGTATTCGCCAGATTTGCCTCCCAGCGACTACTGGCTGTTCGCAGACCTCAAAAAAATGCTCGCCGGTAAGAAATTTCGCACGAATGAAGAGGTTATCGCTGAAATTGAGGCCTATTTTGAGGCAAAAGATAAATCGTTCTACAAAAGTGGTATTGAAATGTTAGAGCGGCGTTGGAATGATTGCGTTGTTTTCTTTGTTAGGCCCGGGACTTCTCAGCCTATGTGTTATATCATTTATTTTTCTTATGATGTTATCGAAAGCTTTCTCTAAATCTATAAATTCCAGGAATATTTTCTTAAATTAAGTGTTAAAATATTGAAAAATGTGTAAATGGATCGTTTACGTTCTGCCTTTCTACGTATACCTAATTAAAAACTAATGAAAGGGAACTCAGGAGTTAAAAGAGATCTTTTGACCAGAAACTGATGAATAAGACTGTATAAATTTACAACATTTAAAGATGTATTTATTTGAATCGATCGATTACGGTATCCTTATATTCTTATCTTCAGCAGTTTTTTTTTATAGTCGTATAGTTGAATGAGTCCGCCGACGTTTTATTCTCGGTTGCATGGAACTTCTTCTGTTGCAGACTCATGTAAGTGTATCGCAACTGAACAGAGATAGAAATTTCTACGATTTTTTCCATTTAAAAGATGAATTTTATCTAATATAAGAAACTATTTGTTTTTCACTTTCAAGTATATATATATGTCATTTATAATTTATTTTGAAAAATAGCTAAATTGAAATTTAACATGAATATAGCGTATAAAATTCAAATCGTATTAGTATTGTCGAAAAAGTAAGTTCCTGAATAAATACAGCCGATAATATCTTGCGTTATTTACGTTTCGTTTTGAATAACGAAAAAATCCCATTCGTTGTTACGACTACTATGTTGTAGTTTGCCAAAGTGGAATATATCAAGGATATAGGTCTGTGCTTTATTGATTTATTTAAGGAAACTACTTTCGTCTGGAAATGGATTAAGCAAGCGAAAAATTACCGGAGTTTTCCCTTTACTATTATCTTTACACCTATGTACATATATCAAATGAACTATATGGAAATGGATAGAAATAAATTCCTTGCATGTTTAAAAAAGCGCTAAGCGTAAGTAGGATGTGTTGTTTGAAGTAAATTTAAGAACTTCATCATAACTAGATGATATCATGCTTGCAACGGTTACGTGAAAAATGCAAATTATTTCCGTTACGACCTCGGAATGGTAATCCCATTGCATTTATAACTGTAAGACTGTGAAATTAATGAAGAAATATTGTTTTTATCTTGACACCATCAACTCCTTGGATATTATTATTTATTCTCCAATTCATTATTTTCCTAAACTTCTTTACGGTGTGGTGCATGTTTTCAAACTATTCTCATTATATATTTTATAAAATTCATTGAAAATAATTCGTCCCTTAGCCCTCAATCTTTTATAGAAAAAGAAACGAATCGCTAAAGTCGTGATCAAAAATGTAGTGTTCCCCAAAGTGTATGCACAGTCGTGTGCAAAATAATAACAATAGCAAAAAAAAAAGAGAAACAGAAAATTTACGTGATACTAATCAAATAACGAAAATTACAGTAGATTTGTCGAATCCTCAAGAAAGTATTATTTTTCAATAATAATACAAACATTTAACAAGTTAAAAGAAAACTGGTGTGCAAAATAATAGCAATATTACAAAACAAAAATAAATTCTTGTTTAATCAAACTTCTAATTAATATTTTGTTGTGTTTACCTTGTTCTGAATAACTGCATGCATTCGTCGTGGCATAGATTCTTCCTTGAATTTTGTTCTAGAATACTGCTATTATAATGCACACGACTGTATATACTGCATTTCCCTTAAATTTACAAAAATAGTGATGTTTTTGTCTCATCAATTATAATTATTAATCAATCAAAGCGAACATTAAAGGTTGTTAGCAAGTTAACGTTTAAGATTAGACTTTCTGTTGAACGCTTTAAACTAAATATTTTGACGGGCCGATCAATAATCTATACATGCCTAAGATTATGTATACTATTATATAGTAACGGAAGCTTTGTTTGATGTTGGCGGAACATTACTATTCCTTTTTACACTGTACATATTGGAATTAATATCGATACGTTTCAAGTCCTTCACTATCGCTTGCTACTGTCGTTCATTTCTTTCTATCTTTATTGTTTGCACAGCAGAGTGAAAGTGCAAGAAACTGACAAAGTTGTCGAGAAGATCCAAACTATATCTTCCGTTATGTAAGTTTATCATTTCCAAAATGCATGGTTAATTGAGAATGCATCGTATTCTTAATATTATTATGGGTTGTTAACGTTTTGGCGTTTTGGCATTTTTATTAGTTTCTTTTTATTATTGCGAACAATCAGCTTGCTTCCCGTCAATGGCATGTGTTTACCCCGAAATGTACAACACTGCGAAGTTAGTTCGGAATAGAAATAAAAACATGTATGTATGTATGTTTTCCGATAACCTCACGTATTTTCTTGCTTGACTAAATTATTTTCGCTTCCGACGAACGTATACGCATGCAAATTTTTGGGTGAATTTCGTAGGAGGTTCTCTTTTGTGTTTTCAGCACGTTATTTTCCTTTTCCTTTTTTTTTGTGTAATATGACAAATAATTGGTTTGTAGTTACTATTATATTACAAACGAGGTTATATGAAAATTTAACAGTTATAAACCTTGTTATAGTTTCGAATACGGTGAAAAAACTGCGGTCATAGTTTATATAGGCTGGAGCAGTTAGTGTAGGTAATAAAATGCGTTAACTGGTCATAAAAACTTCCAACAAATAATCGACAATCCCGGTGTATTTAACTCTTATTTCATAATTATGGGAGTACATCTTTAAGCAATAACTCAGTTTATTATACCATTCTAACAATAGAAACGTAGATGATAGTAATTCATGCCGTATTAATAGAATTCCATTTGTGAAGATAGACAAACGTGCGTGTCATAAACGTAGCAATAATGTATTTTTAATTGCGAATAAATTACTGGGTGGGGTTAGATCTAGAGAGACGATTTGGAGTAGCCTTGTTATATAAAAATTTTCAACAAAGATAACACTGGCTCACACACATTTTGGCGCCTAGGATTTTTTAAGTGTAATTAAGCAATTTTAGGATGGAAATGCCGTCAAATTTGTTCTATCAGATCTAGTTTTCGAAATTCACCTTTTCCACCCTATTTAGGAAAAATTCGCCAAAATTAGGCATAATGTTTTGTTATGTACGTAACTTTTTAAATATTACTATTTGATAACTGTTAACTGAAACACAAAAAAATAATTTAATTAATAATAATAATAATAAATTAATTAATAATAAATTAAAAATTAAATTATTTAACAGAAAAATATGCAAAATTCCAGCTGAAGACTCCAGCAGTAATCGGCCATCATACACTAGGGTGACAGAATAAAATAGACACCTACTAATTAAAAAAAAGATTCTATTCCCGTTATATATACGAAATATTTTAAAATTTTTAAATTAGACTAATATTTTGTCGATCCACCTTTACTTGCGTGAAGTGCTGCGAGTCGTCGTGGCATAGAATCTATTAAATGATTAATGGTGTCTTCTGGAATATTTAATCACTCTTCTGTAACAGCTGACACGAGTTCTTCCTTATTGCGGGGTTTTCAGGGTCGTTTCGCCATATTTGTCTGGATTATGTGCCAAACATTCTCTATCGGATTCATGTCTGGTAATTGGCCTGGCCATGGTAAAATCCGAATCCCCTGTTCCTCTTTCCATGTGGTTGTTGTTCTTGCTTTGTAACAGGGTGCTCCATCCTCCATAAAAGTGGCGTCTTCTTTAGATAAAATGGCGTTGTCGAATATCGGTAGTAGTCCTTCTGTTAATATTTGGATATATTTTGCCGCATTTATATTTCCGTCGCAGATTACTAATTGCGATCTTCCACCATACCATATCGCGCCCCACACCATGATGTTCACACCGCCGTATTTCACCGTCTGATGTAAAAATTTGTCGTCCAGTTGCTGTGACGAACGTCTCCACACCCACGTACGACCACTATCACTGAATTGGCAGTATCTGCTTTCGCCTGAAAAAATGACAGACCGCCAAAACTCTTCAGGCATCCTTCGCATTTCGAATGCCCAAGCCATTCGGCGCCGTTTTTGAAACGCCGTAAGGAGAGTTTTTTTCTTTGCCACCCTTTTATACATCTCCACACTGTGGAGGTATCGCAGAACGGTGCGCTGACTTTTCTGTGAAGTTGTCGCAAGCTCAGCTGTACTTTTTTCGCGGTTCTCTTAACACTTCGCGCAAAAGCACCCTTTTACTTCTTACAGAAGGTCCGGCACGACCTGGTCTCGGCTCCACTGTTGTTTTTTCCTTGCGTTTAAATTGTGTAATCACACGGTTAACTGTGGACAACGGAATATTTAAAAATTTACTTATTTCACGTTGCGAAGCGCCGCGTTCACTCTGGCCAACGATGCGACCCCGAGTGAAGTCGCTAATATCACTCGAACCTTGCAAGCGAGGCATAGTTGTAACGATACTAAACTATGACGAATTCCTTCCGATACATCTACCCCTACCCTAATGACAAGAGAAAATTCTTAATTCGTTCTTAGAATTTAGCTGTTTACATATTTATACCGCTTTACCTGGTATCTATTTTATTCTGTCACCCTAGTGTATATGTATCTCATCTTCATTGATACAGTTATCACACGAAAGCACAATACGGAGATACGGTCAAGTAAGAACAGACAATTTAGGTCTCCTAAATAGTTAGTTAATTATTTTGATTTTGCTATTTATCCGTACGAGTAATAAATTGGTACATGGTGTTTCTCAAAAACTAGAACTGGTAGGAAGAAATCCTAGTTATTTTTGGAACCAGCATATAATAGTATTTTACAGGCACCACGACAAAAAAATTATTTTGTTGGGCGGTGTAGTTTCTCTTAAAGAGTAAAATATAAATCGTAAAGTCTTTATGCATAATTCATTTATAAAAAGCGGAGGTTTTTTCGCGTCCCCAAGGAGATCACGGATAGATTTCAAGGGACTCACGAGAAAAAGAAATTACGTCTGGATTTTAACCTTACCCAGGTCGGGATTTAAGATATCCTTACCTGGAGGAGCTGTCTTTGGAGATTTCTTCACCTTCACAAAATCGTCTCTGTGATGAAATTATACTTTACAGGAGAGTCTCAAGTAGTTTTAAACATAATGCGTCATTCGTAAGCCGTTTGCCGACAATTAGAAGACACAAGAGTACATCGTTGCACTCCCCTTCTATGCATAAGGGTTCACCCAGGGGAGCATGCCGTAGCTTTGCCGATATTAATGCATCTGCGGAAAATCTAGGTTAGAACTAGAAACAATCAAAACCGGGTTTATTTTCAACTGTGATTAAATTTTTAATTACTTCAGGAACTGGTAGCGGTAACGGTAATCGACATCTAAACGGCAGCCACAGTGAGGATTCGGTTGCCGAAACGACTCTATACAAGAAGAACTCCGACGGTAAGAAGTTCCTTAATAGCATCCCTATCGCAATGAAATAAATATTGCTTTTTATAATTTTTATAATTCCCTCTAAAACGAAACTGCATTTATATATGTAGAGCGGTATTGAAAATATCGATTAGTAAAAGTATAAACTATCTTTGCTTATCAACGGTAACCACACGACAGGATTAAGCGGTCCATAAAAATTACGGCCAGATTTCGATACGATTAATCTATGATTGACGTGCGTAAGATTTAGCAATTAGCGCCAAATAACTTTTATATGCCGCGATAGAGGAGATTTTTGTAAACACGTCCGCTATGGTCGCTCCGATGCGTTCGGAAAATAATGGAAGGAGGAACCTGGACGAAAATAGCGCAGATAAAGGTTACAGATGAAGAAAAGTAGACAAATCATGTAACGATTAAACAAAGAAACTCGGAGGCGCCAAACGTCACGTTAATTCCAACTCAACGGACTTGTCTTATTAATTACTTATTAAGCTTAGCGTTTACGACTACCCCTTAATATTTGAACGATATTTTACTTCTAGAGAAAGCCGTCACTTGCCGCGGTTGTAATTTACAATCCCTGTCCATTTTATTAGGGCCACAATATAAATTTATGTGGGAGCAATTCGAAGTTCAATTCATGTAGTTTTGCCATTGTTTTGATTGCGGTCGTTTCTTTGCAATTTCGGCCTTCAAACGCTCCAATAACGCTATATAATATTCACTGTTGATGGTATTTCCTTTCTCAAGATAGTCGATGAATATTACACCACGCAAATCCCAAAATACCGAGGCCATAACCTTTCCAGCCGATTGTTGTGCTTTCGGGCACTTTGGACGAGGTTCACCAGTTGCTGTCCACTCAGATGACGATCGTTTTGATTCCGGAGTGAAGTGATGGTTCCATGTTTCATCCATTGTCACATATCGATGCAAAAATTCCGGTTCGTTACGTTTAAACATGGCCAAACACTGCTCAGAATCATCGACACGTTCTTGTTTTTGGTCAACAGTGAGCAAACGCGGCACCCACTTTAAACAGAGTTTTCTTATAGTCAAATGCTCATGCAATATAAAGCCAATACGTTCTTTTGATATCTTTACGATGTCAGATAACTCACGCAACTTCACTTTTCGATCATTCAAACCGATTTTGTGGATTTTTTTGATGTTTTCTGGTGTTACCGCCTCATTTGGACGTCCACTGCGTTCTGCATCATCCGTGTCTCTACGACCACGTTTGAAGTCAGCAAACCAACATTTTATTGTTGTTTCTGATGGAGCGGAGTCCCCATAACACTTTTCAAGCCATTGCTTCGCTTGAACGGTATTTTTTCCCATCAAGAAGCAGTGTAAAATTAAAACACGAAATTGTTTTTGATCCATTGTTTTGAAAATAACAAAAGTAGCGTGACTCTTAGCACAATAACTCACAAACTAATGAATAGAATATCATGAAATTTTAACAGCTGTCTTTTGAAGGTTAGTACTAACTGAGAGAAAGGTGACTGAAATAAAACTAGCGTCATCTATGTGTTAGGCCCGGGACTGTTCAGCCCATGCGTTAGTTATAGAATTGTGACGATGTCAATAAACAGTTCTGAATAAACGTATTCTTGTACAATACGTTTTTCATTATATATTTTAACAAGTGGCCCTAATAAATTGGACAGGGACTGTATTTGCTTTTCGAAAGGTGAACCTGCGATGTTAATTCTATTAACGTTGCAGATGAAGACGAAGAACCGCGCTGTGTCCAGCTAACCAGTCAACACAAGGGAGCGATTAGGGCCATCAGAAAGGTAAGTTCGGACCGATGGAGTTTGAATCCTTTCAAATAGATATACACTTTATATATGCAGACTTATTGATTCGGTATTTTCGTTATGATTTAGATAAAATATTTTGTAGCGAGGCGTAAGTTTAAGGAAGCTCTCAAACCCTACGATGTGAAAGATGTCATTGAACAATACTCGGCAGGCCATGTCGATTTACTAAGCAGGGTGAAAACCGTTCAGAATAGGTATTAGAAAGATTATTTGTGGTGATCGGAAATAATTAATTGATAAAATCTGACGCCTTAGCGATTTACTAAAAAGCACGCGCAATGTGAGACCTGTTTTTACCCTCTTGATTTTTTTCACATCTACATGTTAGTCCGCTTTCTAACTAACCTTACTAACAGTCTCTAGTCTCCAGACGAAAAGGGAAATTACCGTATCCCCATACTGGTCAAGATCACTTTCTTTTACTTAAGATACATAACGTTGTGCACCGCTCGTTTCTATGACTCTCTATGTATGTGTGTAGCTCAAGTATTTTGTGGCACGAAAGAAGTTTAGAGAAGCATTGAAACCATATGACGTGAAAGATGTGATTGAACAGTACTCTTCGGGGCATGCTGATCTTTTAAATAGAGTGAAAAATTTGCAGTTCAGGTAAGGAATACCTGAACGACATGTTAAGCTTTTCCTCCTTTCATATCTTTTTTTTTTCTCTCTCTCTCTCTTATTTGTTTCTTCCTTTTACGTAAAAATGGCGCTTAGCATCTGGAGTATTTCGAATATTCAAAAATGATCGGATTAAAAATGATTTGGTACAACGGTAGATCGTTAAAGTTTTAACTTTTCAAATTACGTAATTAATTTTTGTTGCTAATTCATGATTTGCATGCACAATGCACAAAAATGTACTAATGTTAATTATAGGAAACAAAAAAATTAGTTTGTCTTGCCTCTTCAGTGTTTAGCATGCGATACTTGCGTCTCCCAATTAAGAAGTTTATCTTTCGAATATATAAAATTATCATTTCCCTTTACAGATTAGATCAGATACTTGGAAAACAGGGTTCGAAGGCTAAAGACGTCTATGCCTCTAAAATCAGTCTCGCCTCTAGGGTTGTTAAAGTTGAAAGACAGGTTCGTTTATGTTTCGTATTTAAAAAAAAAACTAGTTGAAACCTCACCACACGTATTGAACGGTAAAAGTTCGCTGGCCAAAAACCGAAAATAAAATAAGAACAATCCCATTATTTCGTTATCGCGTACAAAATAGGTAGGTGCCATACATTCTCGGCCTGACTAGCTCATGAAAATGACGACCCAAAACCGATTTTGGAGTCCATTGTCACAGGGGATGAAACAATGGTTCTCTTTTATGATCCTCTATCGAAAAGGGAATACATGGAATGGCGGCGACCTAATGAATCTCGTCCCAGAAAGGCGGGCAAAAGGGGCATTTTCTTTTCTAAAACCTCGGAGAAGATTATTGATAAGCATTTAAGGGACTCAGCTCTGGGTAGACTGCCTCTATACGAGAACCAATATGCATATTAATCAGGAAAATCGTGCGTGCAGGCCATCCATGAGCTTGCTCGGCGAGAAAAGATTGCCATTTGGCACAAAGAAATTGCACTGGCTACCTTTCTGGACATTGAGGGCGCCTTTGACAGGGCGTCCTTCTTGTCAATGAGGCAGGCCTTGCAAAGACGAGGAGTCAAGCCGGATATGGCTCCTTGTGATTTCTATTTGTTTTCTAATTTAAAAAGAGACCTCCTAGGGGACGTCGTCTTAAGGACGACAGTGACTTGCATTTTTACAAGGGCATCGAATTATTAATTAATGGAATTATTAACAATGAAAAATAAAATGTCTTATATTGTTCCAAGTTTCTTTTTTCTATATGAGACCGAGAATTATATATAATATGGCGCCTACCTTGATAGATAATCGATAAATTTAATAAGCATTTCCGTTTAGGTTGATGACATCGAAATGAAATTGGATCAACTTTTAGAATTATACATGGAAGACCGAAAACGATTCCTATCGTTGCCTTTCTTTGCCGATCATTCTCTTCCCGAAAGACCTCCTTATCCTCCGCCGCCTCCTATGCCTAACCTATCCACCGTTTTGAAGCCTAAACCGATATTGGTAGATAAACAGTCGTCCGAGCCTAGTTCTCCTATAACTAAAAACTTTAAAGAACCTCCGACGGTCTCGGTGACAAGGAAACCGATGCATCGAGGTTTCTCAGACTTGGGCAATCGAATCAAGAAGAAAGTAACTTTAAGGTATCCCTATTGAGACATCCTATTCAAACACGCGACAAAAATTAAACCGCAATTTTAGCTCCCCATACGATGGAGAGGTCGTAATAGTCGTGCCAGCTTTAGAACCCCCTCCGCAATCGCATCAACAACCATCCGTCCAAAGTCATACGAGTTCATCAACTGTTTCCGAGATACAGAGTCAAGATCGTGAACCGGGCAGCCCTAAAACGACTACGGAAAGTTCCGGTAAGTATTGAAAATAACTTATCCCAAAGGAGACGCTTCGGTCAATCGGCGTCAATTAATTTTGCAGCTTCTTTCGATGGCTATTCATCATCTACATCCTTATAAATGCAAAAATACATCATCACGTGTCACTAAAGATTTTCAGTGAGTTGTCTTTTGTATACTTCGGAACGGAAATAAATGATATACTATCTATATATATATATATATGTTTCATGAGATACGGTGTGGAATGAGCATGGTTCTGTGGAACATAGAACGTTCTAAGTGTTTTATTTTATCGTATTTTATTTTATTTTTATTTCCGCATCGTTAAGGGGTGCCTAATGATTTATTACTTTGGCAAGGTGTTTGTTTTGTATGCGATAATTTTTATATTTTGTTCCTTATTATTAGATGTTTTAGGTGTTGTTTGTATTAATTTCTGATTCGAAAACATGAACCTTACCGCGCCAAAATACGAGGGTTGCTATTTATCTATCTAGAATTGGCAACAATAAAAAAAAAACAACGAAGTAGGATCATTCTTCCCCATGGCAATGCATGCTCTCACACATTTACCAACATTTAACTCAATATTTAATAATAATAATAATTAGAGACCAGATTATATGCAAATGAGCTGGTAATTTAGAGGTTTTGGAGTTGTTATAAATGTTCTATGATTTTAAGTTTTTCCATAGAAGTTTTGCATCTCGCATTTTCTACATGTAACTTAATTAATTGTATTTTTGCTTTCACTTCATTTTGTATCTTATTTAGAATATATAAAACTAGCTAGACAGGGATTGATTTAGTTTCTCTGTTATAAAAAGAGATTTTATTAAAAAAGCGGTGTATATATATATTGATTTAATATATTTATTTTTACAATCTTATATTTGATTATTTTAATTGTAAAACACTATATTTGAATATAAAAACGAAAAGAAGAAATTTAAATAAAATAACCCATTTAGAAAATAAAAAGCGAGAGATTTTCCACCACAACAAAAGGATATCGATCAACGCGAAGAATATTTTAAAAAATAATGAAATCACTTATTTTTATTTATTATTCCGGAAACATAAATAGCAAGCCTCGTAATCGTAAATTGTCTCACGGTAGACTGCACAAGCAAATTACTTAATTGTTAACATCTGTGGCAGCGTAATTTATTGAAAATCGAAGTGGGAATATGAAGAACGAATTTAAATTTTACAACGCGAAACGAGGGTTCGTAGAAAATCACTTTGAATTACTCTCTTGTATATTAATCAATACTACTAGAGGGAAATACGTCGAGCATATACACAGATGCACACATACACATATATATGCACATATGAAACATATACGGAAATATTTCCTTTACGAAAAGAATAAAAAGAAGAATTTATTGTTAGTTTAACGACGCGCTGTATCGCGATGGGTAAATACTAATTACTTCTGAATCAAGGGAAGCTTTTACTGTATGAAACTAAGTATTACTGTATTGCATGCTAACCGTGTATAATTGTGTATAAGTATTTATATAGTTAATGGTTTTGATGTAACTTAAATGTCATCGAAGAAGAACTACTTCCTCTCGTGAAATCGGCATGAGATTGTCATGAACTGTTTGATTTTCAAAGGATATTATGTTTCTTTCGTTATTTGCTGTTTGTTCTTTTTTTTTTTGTTTTTTCCTTCCTTCCTTCGAATCTCACGCCGTTCTTGTCGTTCTCTTTTTTTTCGTCCTATTTAATTTTATTTTAAAGGCATGTTCCGTCCTCGTGTGTGCGGAATAGTTAACATTCAATAGAGATTCTTTCATCTAGTGTATATAGAAGATCACGAATTAGTTGGGTGCGAGCAATACGAAGATGAGGGCCACGATTCCGATACTGCTCTGCTGAGTCACGTGGCCGAAGTTACGATTACATCCCTAGCTCTTCCAATGCCATCCAATGGTGTACGACAAGATGAAGAAAAATTAGAAAAGACGTAGCCCACGAGGAACCCTTAATAATTCTTAGCGATTAATATTCCAAAAGATCTACCTATTATCGTCTCGTTTCAATCGGAAACGACTCGAAAGAAAATATATACGACGACACATTATATCTGTATACATCATTGTAAGGGTTTCGGACTATTTTGAAATGCCGGTTGTATAAGTTAAACGCGTATATCGTAGTACCCCTTAACATGTACTGAAAATAGGGCACAATAATGACGCTTACAATGTACTCTTTAAGGAAAGATTATTATTAGACTTACGTGTGTACGATTTATTTCCTTTCGTCGGCGAGGGTTTCCTATTCCGAATATTAGAAATTAGCCGCGGCAAATCTAAATATAAAGAACTCAAGTTTAAGGTCGCCGAATTTGCATTATCCCCGCGACGTCGTGAATCTAAGGAATCGGAAACCCTTCTAAGAACCATCCTCCTGTCGTATAATCGAACAGCAATGGAGAGATTCCTTCAGAGTGAATAAATTACCAATCTCTCTGGATAAGTGTTTACATTTTTCAACGCGATCAATTCGATTTACTCGCCTTTGATGGTACGACATCTTATGTTGAACGTTCCAAAACGTTATCCTTAATTAGGTTTCGGGTAACTAATTCCCCTTATGGTTTTCGCTATTTTTCCTTTTCTCCTCCTTTCTTTCCTCGCTTTTTCCCGTGAGATTGTACTTGCAATGGAAAGTTTGTACGATGTAATATTGGAACTGAGGCCCAGGGTGGCTTCGTTTGATTAATATGACATCGTTTAAACTTCGAATAATATATATAATGTAAATAATATTTATATAAAAAGTGCGATTTAGAAGCTTACTGTAATATAAGGAAAACATTACGTACGTTCAGTTAATTTAGCGAATTATTTTAATTATAATTAAAGTAAGAACATATAGAAAAAAATTATATTAGTTCACGTTGTAATTAATATACAGTACGTTGTTCTGTTAAAATAAATAAATAAATATATTTATATGCATATATAAAGGAATGCTAATTTGATTTGCTGAAATAAACAGTACTTTATAAACAAAATTATAGCTGTCTGGATGTTGGATGTTGTTTATTTCTTGATAAATTGTCATATTAAACAAATTATGTCGTTTCTGTAATTTTCTAGTCTTACCTTACTTTCGAATATATAGGTTTAAGTCAGTTTCGTAATTTATTCACGTTTAAATAGTTTTTTATCTGATTACAAATGCTGTGATGGAGGAATTATATATTATTTATTACTTTTATTGTAAATATACACGAAATATTTTTAAAGAAACACATTTAGCGTCAGAAAATGAATGCCTAAGACGTTATAATTTTTAAAGTAACTTAGATAAGACGACAAACCTTCTACTATTAGGAATGTTGTTTTTAAGCATAATCACCCGAAGTGCTCTATGTACAAAACAAAGAAAAACTTAATGCTTCGTTAGTGTTTTTACATAATCGCAAATTAATATTACGTATATACATATAGTACTTTAAAGATCTTGATTTCATTTTACAGCATACACTCGAGATGTTTACATTAAATTTACTGTCACGGATGACAATAAAGCAGAAAAAAAAGCACTGACGCAACATTAAAATACCTGGACCAATATCATTAAAACCCTCTGTATATGTAGATTATTATTATACAATGGTATTCCTCTGAATAAGTACGATTACGTAAGTCAGGAGGAGAATACGATTGCATCTAATAGAGATTGCACAAAAATAATAGTTTAGGTATATTTATAATTATAACGCACGTAAGCAGACGTTTGCAAGGTGAATCTCCTAAATTCCTAAGTAAAATAATGCGGCAGACGATACATTTAACAATCAATAATAGAGGAAAAAAAAATGCTACATTGTAACCGCTGAATTTACTAGAGTTTATGACAAATTATCTAAAGATTGAATTAAGAAATAATCCAATCCTATAACGACTAGTGTAAAGGAATTGATGTTTTATGTACTGTTAACGCGTCAAATGTATGCAGGTGATTCGAGAGGACGAGCGAATTTATTCCTGATTGGTCAACGAAATAACCTCTTTGACAATCAACCTGTATACAGCGCTGGATATAAGAAATAACTCTCAATAACAACGAATTGATTAGGAAAAAAGAGAACGAATCACACACACCGGTTTTATGTGTATTATGTATAACGTACATCAAGAGAAAAGAGTAACCGTAGTATTTGCGAGGAAAGAAAATGAAGCGACGTGTATTTTTCAACATAAAGTAAAACACAACATTTTAGCACTTATTTTCAACGCAACGTCTTCATCCTTAGTTTGCCACCTTCAAATCCAATAGTGAATTTGTCTTTCCTCGTTACAAATAAAAACATACATTTATGTATAGGACAATTAATACTACTTTTGTATAATGTAATAATTAGGTAACAGATAATGGTCAATTGCAACTAAACTAGTGAAAAGTAATGAACTTACAAATAAATCCACTTCTGCTATAATTTGCCTACAGAATCATCTTTGTTCCCACAGGGTAACAAATTTCTACACTAATTATTGGACGCATCTTAACACACGTAATAGATCTTACTATAATTTCAGTTTTTCCGTAGTTATCTCTTGTCTATACTTTGTGTGTGCCAAGAATAGACCCTCTTATTTCATGTTGGAGAAAGATTTATTTACAATAAATCCCAATTCATTCTCTTTTCTCGCAAGCACTACGGTTACTATATTCTCCTGCTGTAAGTTCTCTTGATTTCATTGTGATTATCTGTCAACACAGGGAACGAAATATAATCAATCGTAAAATTAACTTAATCTAGTGCTTTTTTGCTAATTGAGGCGTTCATTTTTACACGTCGTGCACGACACGATGCTGTGTGAAAATCAAAAATAACAGAAAAAGTGATAATTGAGCTTTTTTCATTCAGTTTATTCTAGTTTTATTATATGAATAGTTTTTAAAATGATATTATATGGTAATATTATTAAATATATATGTAAATTTAGTTATGATTTTGGACTTTGATAAAACCTCTACCACCAGTAAGTGTTTTATTTTATCCCTTGATAACTCGAAAAATATATCGATTAAAATAACCAAAATACAACGATTTATCTATTTATTTATCTATTCAATAATGAACATAACATAGAAAAATATCAAAATGGATCACAAAAATAGACGTAAATTGAAAGAGATTAATTCAGATTCCAAAGATTGGTCCATTTCCGTTGCACTTTCGACACCATGCTATCGAGGATACGTTCTAAAAAATATCATTGAAATCAATGGGAACAATCGAAAGTAAAAACAAGATTTAAAGATGACAAGTTCGCTTCCGTATAATTCATGCTGGAATTACACTTGTTTGCGAGTTATTGGTAACGAGCTGCAAGAGGCTTCCATTGGCTGGACGATCTTTGCCCGTAGTCCAATTAAAGAGCAACCTAGAAATATTAACTTTAACAATCTCTACTTCAAAAAAGCAAGTGCATCAGTATTACTCTGCAACAAATTCCAGTGGAGTCCAAGAGGTATGATCAGCTTTTGGCATCCATTTCCTATTCATTGGAGTGTCTAAAGTCACAGGCAAGATCGCAACGCTTATAGAGTTTGCTGGAAGACCACTACCATTAGCGGATAAAGTCTTTGTTAAACTGTGAACGGCCGCTTTAGCAACTCCATAGCCAATCATTCCTGAAAAGATGCCAATTATGTTAGTTTCATGGTTTGTAAAAGTTCCCGAAGCTTACCTGGAGTCGGTTCTAATGCAGCTTTAGCACCTGTTAACGAAATTAGCCCACCTTCTTTTAGATGATGAGCTGCAATAGCTGCCGAGATCAAAGAGCTCCACACGCTCTGCTTCCACATCAGATCGGAATTCTTGGCTAAATCTATAATAATAATCTTTAAATCCGGCATTTCTCGATATCCCTAAAGTTACCCTTTGCCGCATTACCACCAGCCCAGCCGCCTGCTACGCAGATAATAGCATCTAATTTATTTCCATTTAAAGCAGACGAGACGGAACTTAGTACGTCAGTTTCCTGCTGTATCAAATCAGCATCTTTGGGAACCACAATATTAGCATCGGCTTCTGAATTTTCACCAAGATCCACTGAGCCAACCCACTGCAGATTCAAGATTTCATTTTGATGACGATAATTAACTACTTTTTAGCTTACCCAGCTTTTGGATTTGAAGAAGGATACAACCTTAGATCCTAAAGCGCCCCTTCCACCGTAAATAACCACACGTCCTGGAACTTGTGACATTTTTTCCACTTCGAATTATTGATTATCGAACCTTACAACCCGAAGGACATCAATCGACTGTTGCCTACACGTTCTTGGAACTCGGAGATTGCCACAAAGATATCTTTGTGGTTACAAATAAGCGATTATAATTTGAAAACATGCCTTTCTAAATCTACATGATGCAATGTCGTGTATATGGTAGCGTAACAAAAAAAAACCGTATAATCGTTTAAGTTTAAACTCTATTTCTTCAATTTGTAATAAATAATTTAACGGTGTAAGAAAATATTCTAAAAACAATTATATTAGTTAATGCATTTAAAACGAATTATTTAAATGAACGTTCTTAAGACAATAACGTATTTCCTTCTGACACAATTAATAATCGAAAACAATGTCAAGGATTTGTATTGTGTAATTTCTTGTTTATCGTTAGTTATGAAAATAGAATATAATTAAAGCTATGTTTCTAAAATGTACATACGAATATAATTACAAATACGTAGATTATTAAATAGCCTTGCGTTTAAATTTAACGCCATTGAATATTGCGAATTTAGTACGATTGTTTTCCAACAGGTGGTGCCGAAGGTATTGTGGGCAAATCAAAACACAATAATTTATATATCCAAAATTAATTTATTATTTTCTGTAATAATAAAATTTATACAATAGAGATTTAATTAATTACATTTGGACACGGTCACAAAAACATAAACGATTACGCTGTATCACAATATAAACGAGGCACTGTTATATGAATTCATGATAAATAACAAAGAAAATTATAATAGGTTTTACAACAACTCTTCTCGTGATCATGCCGTCGAAGGTCTGGGATTCCCGTTCCATGCGTCGTTTTCGGATTGTTTCAAAGCTTTCTTCAATTCTAAAACGTTCGAGTGCGTCAATTACCTAAAAAAAAAAGAAGTATTTTGAACGCAAACCTTTCGCTTTCCGTAGTTCTTCTCTTTCCTTTGCGCATTCTTCTTTACTGAGTTTCGATTTGGTGCCCAGGTGGTTGTTGATGAGTCTTCTTGCCGTCTGCATATTCGTTTGAGGTCTCTTCATTGCCGGCTTCAAGTCTACGCGAGACGCCACTTGCGCGGCGATATTGCTAGCGTCACCCATTGCTCTCGATTTAATGATACCATGCTGGATGTGTAAAGCTCGTTTAGCTGAAATTGTCGATAATTCGTCCTAAAATAACGACGAGACCGAACTATCCTGTTATTACCTTGATTCGGAGTGCTTAATACTAATAAAGCATGGGTTTCGTCACACCATTTTATGTACATTAATTCGTTATTAACGTCGCTATATAACTGCATTAAATCTTGCGTCCTGAATGATGAAGGAAAATCATATAACTCGATGACGTGGTCTAGATCGTTTGGTCCTGCATTTTTCTTTGGCAACTCCTCCTCGTCTGAACTCTCTTCCTTACTATCTTCGCTTACTTTATTACCCTTGATCTAAAATAAAAAGCAAGGGACATGCACAACTTTCATATTCAATATCTAAGTTAACTGTATGTCAATTTACTTGTTCCGTATTTCCCCCATTAATCTCATCATCTTCGTTAAACAAATCCTCCCAATTAGAAACTTGCTTGTGTGATATTGCACCTTTTACATTACTTTTTGGTTTAGTTTTTTCTTTTAGATCTTTATCATCAATAGCGATACGTAAAACGTCTTTATTACCTACATTTACATGCTTGATTAGCGGTCTCGTTTTCCTATTTATATTTACAATTGCTCTTTCCATTTCTTCCTTATCATTATCTACGTTCTTCTCATTGTTATCTCCCATTTTTAGATTATCTAACATTATAACTAAAGACTGTTCATCATTATTTGTACTATTACTTTCCTTGGATTCTTCCGAGTTTGACGGTTTGACACTTTGAATTTCTTGACATACATCACTACCATTCGGATTCATGTCACTTTCATTCACTTCAATATCAGATATATTCATATTTGTCTGCGAACTTGATCTTCCAGCTTTGCTATAAAATTATGAACAAGCGGGGACATATCAAAACTTTTGTAAGAACTTTCTTTTGAGACTTACTTTTTGTTGCGTTGAGCTGGTGGTACATACAATCTTTGGGCCGGTCTTGTTTTTCTTCTAACGTCTCTCCCATCATTGTTACTACTTTCCATATTTTGTGTATACTTATACAAAAATAATTGGGCCTATTCCACTGTGATCAACTGGAAAAATAATTAGTTTACTATTGTTGATTTTGGTAGAGCATGACACTTAATTTCCATTAGAAAAACACACCGTACCTTATTAGTTGTATAGAAAAATATCAGGAATACATTATTCTAAATTAGGATCATCTGGTATATATGTACATATAATAAACGTATCTTGCCAAGAAGTGTAACGATCCGCTTGAAGCATCAATGTTGCAAAACACGCGAGCACATAATAAATAGGTATTTTAAAAACGTTCGTACATCCGCGGAAACGGCACTTATTGAAAGTAAAATGAAAGTAAAACCGTGCAGTTTTACATAACTATGAAATCACATTTACTTTCTCTTGCCTTCATGATCGTTCGTGATACTCTTTTCCCGACCTTCTGGATAAGTTACATTGAACTCGCATTGAATTAGGAGTGCGTTACGTAAAATGAATATAACACGTACGATAAATCGTACACATACATACATATATATATATATATAACTAATTGTCTGAATCGGTGAATTAGGCCCTAATACAATAAGCCTTGTGTTAGGTCTCAGAGAGTTAATATTTATACTTACTTACATCTAAATAAGAAAGCGTAGATATTACGGATACAGTTTTTAAAAATAATTTTTAATTTCATATGAAAACATAATTCATGCAAAATTTTTAAGTTTAGATATAAACCACTAGTAAATCGCTATCTACCTATCACGCTGGGCTGACTATCAGAGGGCGCTTTTATTGATTTCACAATAGGTACCCACGCGTTCGCCTTGGTTGAGATCACAGGGTTGACATTCCTACTATATGATGCAGTTCCTATACATTTTAGTTTCTTCCAGGACAATAGATGACAATATAAGTTCAATTTAAAAAGTTCACTAAAAATGTA